>OX451736.1:657940674-659399594 GCA_948472305.1 Vicia faba | reverse complement strand
TATATATATATATATATACAAAATATATATATATATATATATAATATATATTTGTATATAAAATAAATTATATACAAAAATAAAAATATATTTAGAAAAATATTTAGTGTGAATAAGAATAAAGAATAAAAATAAAAGTATAATTTATATATTATTTTTAAGTATTCAATAAATAAAATAAAAGTATATAATCAATAAATTAATTTTATGTTAGTAAAATAAAAATAAAATACAAAATAAATGTGAAAATTTTATAAAAATATTTTTGAGTATTTTTTATATTTGGAAATAAAAAAATAAAATCAGAAATGAAAATAAAACACAAAAATATAAATATAAAGGAATTGGGCCAGGGGGGTGCAAAAAGTAAAAGGGGGTGTCAATAGTGAGCCAGGACCAAGCCCAGCCCACCACTTCATCTTCAACCTTTGTCCTTCACAAAACGCGCGCGCCTGTTACCAAACCTGGACATCCTGTATACGAGCTCTATTGCAAAAACACATAACATCAAAGTTGTAGAGCATTTCAACACGAATCTAACCATATAAAAAACTAATTCTAACTCTCAAAGACCAAAGAGAATTTCTCTGGCCCTAAAATCTAACCTAATTTTTTCAGTATGTTCATAGATCAAATTCTCTTAGCATGCTTGATATAAATGAAAACTGAGCATATGTACAGCTTCATGGCAATGAATACTACATTTCTTATTCACAAACCTAAGGCTAAATGTTCCTAAATAAAGAGATGGGAAGTTGACAAAAACCTGTTTCAGTTGACTTCGTGTATGGCAATATGGAGCTTTTCAACAAGGCCTGAGATGTCTGGGAGCTTGCTTGAACTTCACTTGACCTTCTCCAATGTCTAGCTTGCCTTGAATGTACTTGAATCAGCCTACAGAACTCAACTTGCACAATCTCAAAATGAAAATGGAAAACCCTGTAAATGGAGTTACAGTTGGTGTTTGAGGTTTGGGATAGCTTGGATGGATTGAATGGAAGGTGTTTGAACCAGTTTGGGACAAAACGCACGAGCCAAATGAGCTATGGAAGTCAAGTTGCAGATGCTGCCCTGTTTTGCCAATGGAAGGTGATTTCTAGATATGAGAGGTTTGAAGGCTCAAGAGATCGTGTTTCTAGATCAGAGAGGTGTGAGAAAGATGGTTCAAATGTTTGCACAAGTTAGTTTTGGCTGATGTTCCAGTTCTCATGTATTTGGCATATTTCTTGTATATGAAGCAAAAGTGGGAAGTGATATGTAACAGGCCTGTACAGGCTATCCATATGCTTGCACCTTCTTCTCTTGGCCCCTCTAATTTGTGGATTTGATTAGCTGCCAAAGATCTGGGCCAATGCTCAAAGATTGTGGTTTGACATAAAGCAAGATTATGACAAAAATGGTAATGTACCTTTTTCTACTTAAGGATTAATCTTGTGTACAATGCCCTAATGACCAAAACAATACCTTAGACCAATGGATTTGCATTAAATTATTTAGTGTGAAGTGGTTTAGAGGCCTGTAATCTAGTGCAAAGCATGCTGACTTGAAATTGCAACTTGTATGAACATGAACATGCCATGGATGATAAGTGAGTTTTTGCCAACTTCAAGCCTTCGATTCTCTCTAACCACAAATGTGTTTGGATAGTTCTTAGACATTTTGGAAAGCTTTCAACATGCTATACAATCCATCTTTGAAATGCAACTTGAGATTCCAAGTGGAACTATGTGAAAAATGGCCAAGAAGATAGGTCAAAATCCTGCCTAAACTAGGGCAAAATTTCTCTAAGTTAAAAGTTTTAGGGACCCCTGTTCCCAAAATCATAACTTGAGATCCAATCTTCTTTTGAGAAAACTTTATGAATCAAAGTTGTAGACTTTGTGGAGGAATACAACTTTCATGTTGGAAGTTTTGTTTGAATCCAAATGCATCATGGTGAAAATGTTGGGCAAAGTTAGGAAAAATTAAGAAAATTTCATAACTTAGAAAAATTCTAAGTTATGAAAATTTTCAACTTCAAACCCTAGTTTGAAAAAATGGGTTTCTTGATGAATAAGTTTCATTTTTTGACACATCTTGATGAAAAATGACCCTTGGCACTTGATTTTGACCAAAAAGTCAAAGTTTGACTTTTCAGTGTACAGTCAAATTTTGATCAGTTGACTGAAAAATTCATCTGTCAATCCAATCCAATTGAGATCTTTTGAACTTGTTGAATAGGTCAAGATGATGCCATTGAGCCCTTGAGTCCATGCTTGAACTCAATTTGCCATTGGCTAGGTCAAAAATCAGAAATTGCCTTTGTGCAGTCAAAACCCTAAAAATGACCATTTTGCCCTTTTGGTGATCTGATCAAATTTCTTGTGGAGTTGTGGTCCAAACTTGATCAAATGGTTCATATGAGTTCATAATGTTGATGTGGGTCAAAATTCATGAGGTTTGACTGTAAATTGGCCATAGTTGACTTTTCCCCAATACAGTTGATTTCTAGGTCAACTGTCCAATTGACTGGGCAAAAATTTGATTCAAGGCTTGAAACTTGGTATGGACAAACTTATGAGTCCAACATGAAGTATGAAAGTCACTTTGGGCATTGTAGGTCAAAAAAATCCCTGTGCAAACTCAAACCGTAATTTAGGTCAACAGTGCAAGCAGATGTCTTAAGCAGAGCAAACCCTAGCTTGGTCCTGAGTTCAAAGAGTCTTGTGATGAAAAATGTTGATAAAATGAGAGGGAAAATTTTGGGGTACAACAGTTGCCCCTGTTCAATCTTCTTGAACCTGAAGAGTTAGATTGGCGAGTTTGGCCTTTCGTGACTCGAAGGTAAAAGAGGATTGGACACTAGAGTGCCTGTAAATTTGCACTCGTCAAAATATAACTGAGGGAATAGGCTTAAAGATGCCATTTGGAGATGGTAGAATCTTGCTGGAGATGGGCTTAAAAGATGCCATCCAATACTTGTTTGTTGAAAATCAGGAGAATGATTATCAGAATGGTATCCGTATTTGGAACGTATCTGAGTTGTATCCGGAGATTGGATTCGTATGAGCAAAGGAATGGCATCCGTGTCTGGAGCGTATCCAAACTGTAACTGTATTTGATTCTCGAATGAATATCATAATGAATGTCGTGTATGGAGTGCATCTGTATTGTATCTGAGATCTGAATGGGCGACAGAGAAACATCTATGTATGGGGTATCTCTGGGCTGGGGATAAATTCCGAATGAGTGACAGAATGGCGACCGTGCCTGGCGCGTATCTGGACTGTATCTGCAGTTGAGATCTATATGAGTAGCATAATGACTTCCGTGTCTGGAGTGTATCCGTACTATAACTGGGATCTGGATAAGTGACAGAATGACTTCCGTGTCTGGAGTGTATATGAACTTGAATTTGATAGTTGAATCTGAATGAGAAATAGAATGGCTTCCGTGTCTGGAGCATATCTAGTCTGTATCCGATTGCTGAAGTCTGAATGAGTAGTAGAATGACCTCCGTGTCTGGGGTGTATCTGTACTGTATCTAAAATCCTTGAACATGTGTTAAAGGTAGCTTTTAATCTTATCCTGAAAAGGGTAAAATGTTAGCCAAAACACAACATTATGTTGCATGATATGTATGATGCAATAAAGTGTGCTTCATCAATGTTTATGATATATGAATGTGATGTATGTGCATGTAAGCTGATTAGTCGTCTTGCTGAGGAAAATATATCCTTGATAACTGGAGATAATGAAATCCTTGACTGTCGCCGGGGAAAGTAAATCCTTGACTGCTGTTGGAGATTCAAAATCTTTGATTGTTGAGAACGAGAAATCCTCGTACCTTGTTAGGGATTGAAAATCCTTGGTGACTTGCGGGGATTAACAAGAATTTTGACAACTTCTGCGAGGAAAGGAGAATCCTTCATGACTTTCCTGGGGAATAAGGAAAACTCTGATGATCTCTACTGGGGAATTAAAATTTGGGAGGCTCCAACTGGAGAAATGAGAACAAGAAATCTTCGTTCTGCTGGGAAATAACTCTGTGGGGAGAATGCTTATCCTGCCGGGGAAATCAGAAGTTTGGTTTGTATGCCAATCTACTGGGGATTCCTGTTTTATGGAGAACTCCGCTGGGGATATCTATTTCAAGGTTTTAGCTTTATTGAGGATCTGAATGACATATTGCAGGGGATTTCCTCCGGGATAGCATAAAGACGTCTTCCTATACTTTCTACCTATCAGTAATTATTCTTTCTCATTCCGTTTTATTTGTAAGCAATGATTATATTCAAATTCATATGCTTATTTTAATAAATCATTGGACGTTTTCAAATAAAACATACCTGTGAAAAGAAAGAAAAGGCAAACAAAATTTCTGCACTTTGAAGTGTCTTTGTATTAACTTTGTGTAAGTATCTTGTACAAAGGAGACAGTCATCCTAGTAAGAGAATGTTGTCATAAAAATTGAGAAAATTTTTATACAAAGAAAGATGGCTATGTGTAACAATTCCATGGGGTTCCCATTCTGCTATAGCCTTCACAACTCTGAGTATCTTGTCCATTCGTTGCTTCGTCCGCAGATGATTGGATAGATCAGAAGCTTGGAGCTTATCCGTGAAGAGATGGTCCTTAAAGTGATCCGACGAGACATAGTCATACGCTTTAATTCCCTAACTTTTGCCTGGACCGCCCTTTCGGGTTTCCGATCCACCGGGAAACCCTTTTTTGCCCAAGTCACCCTTTCGGGTTTTCAACTTGCCGGGTGTACAAATTTTTTTTATTTATCCCTAATTTTTGCCTGAACATCCCTTTCGGGTTTTCGATTCACCGGAATGCCCATTTTTGCCCAAGTCGCCCTTTCGGGTTTTCAACTTGTCGGGTCATTTTATGCGTAGTATCTTTTGACTATGTCCGCGTTCGCAGGGTGCGGCAGTTCGTCACCGTCCATGGTGGTCAGAATCATTGCCCCACCAGAAAAGATGTTCTTGATCACAAACGGTCCTTCATAAGTAGGAGTCCATTTGCCCCTGGGATCACTTTGCGGCAAGATGATTCACTTAATTACAAGATCTCCGACTTGATATACCTGACGTCTGACTTTCTTGTTGAAAGCCTTGATCATCCGTTTTTGATACGTCTGACCATGACAAACAGCAGTAAGTCGCTTCTCGTCGATCAAATTAAGTTGATCAAGCCGGGTCTGAATCCAATCGTCTTCACTTAAACCAACATCCTTCATAATTATCAAGGAAGGAATCTGAACCTCCATAGGTAAAACATCCTCCATGCCATATACCAAAGAAAAGGGTGTTGCCCCAGTTGAAGTGCGTGCCGTGGTACGATATCCATGCAGAGAAAACGGTAACATCTCATGCCAGTCCTTGTATGTGACTGCCATCTTTTGAATGATCTTCTTGATATTTTTGTTCGCAGCTTCAACAACACCGTTCATCTTTGGCCGATAGGGAGATGAATTATGATGTTGAATTTTGAACTGCTCGCACAGAGCGGTGATCACAGTGTTATTCAGGTTTGTACCGTTGTCTGTGATGATCCTGTCGGGAATACCATACCGGCATATGAGGTTCCGCTTGATGAAGAGGGCAACCACATTCTTTGTAACAGAGACGAAGGAAGCCGCTTCAACCCACTTGGTAAAATAATCAATAGCCACCAGGATGAAGCCATGTCCATTGGATGCCGTAGGCTTGATCTCTCCAATCATGTCGATTCCCCATATTGCGAATGGCCAGGGAGCTGTTAGAACATTCAGAGGGACTGGAGGAATATGTACTTTGTCAGCATAGACTTGGCATTTGTGACAAGTACGGGAATATTGATGACAGTTAGCTTCCATGGTAGACCAATAGTAGCATGCCTGTAGAATCTTCTTAGCCATCGTATGTCCGCTCAAGTGAGTGCCAAATGTGCCGCTATGTATTTCAGTCATGATCAGTTCAGCTTCAACCTTGTCTACACAACGAAGCAGAACACAATCATGGTTGCGCTTATATAAGATACCATTGCTCAGAAAGAACTTGGCAGCAAATCTCCTTAAGAACTTTTTTTCGTTGACTGAAGCTCCTTCAGGGTATTCTCGAGTCTTAAGATACCTTTTGATTTCATGAAACCAGGGTTGTTCCACTACTTCTTCGGTATTAATCTCATGAAAGTGCACAAGTTCATCCATTCGCTCAATGGTGATTTGGGGAGCCTCATTATCCCAGTTGAGTTTAAACATGGAAGACATTGTAGCTAGAGCATCAGCTAGCTGATTTTCTTCTCGCAGAAAGTGTTCGAAGGTGATCTGCTCGAAATGAGGTAACAATGTCAGGACATGTTCTTTGTATGGGATAAGATTAGGATGTTTAGTATCCCACTCTCCTTTGATTTGACTGATAACCAAAGCTGAGTCCCCGAGTACAACCAAAGATTTGATTCCCAACTCAATAGCAGCCTTGAGACCAAAGATACAAGCTTCATACTCGGCCATGTTGTTGGTGCAGCTGAAGCAGAGTCTAGCAGTGAAAGGTGTACGGAAACCTTCTGGAGAGATAAGTACCGCGCCGATACCGTTTCCAAGTGCATTTTAAGCACCATCAAAGTACAGGGTCCATCGGGATCCTTGTTCAGGTCCGTCATACGGTCCGTTACCTTCAATGTTGTCCAATGTCATAATGTCCTCGCCAGGGAAGTCGAATCTCATAGATTGGTAATCTTCGACGGCTTGATGAGCTAGATGGTCAGCTAGTACACTCCCCTTTATAGCTTTTTGGGTTGTGTACTGGATATCATACTCAGTCAGGATCATCTGCCATCTAGCGATTCTTCTTGATAAAGCAGGCTTCTCGAAGATGTACTTAATCGGATCCATTTTAGAAATCAGCAGAGTGGTATGTGTCAACATATATTGCCTTAGCCGGCGAGCAACCCATACCAAAGCGCAACAAGTTTTCTTGAGCAGTGAGTAGCGAGTCTCACAGTCGGTAAACTTTTTGCTAAGGTAATAAATGGCATGCTCTTTTCGACTAGACTCGTCATGTTGGCCCAGTATGCACCCCATTGAATTATCCAAAACAGTCAGGTACATGATTAACGGCCTTCCTTCGACGAGTGGCATCGAGATACGAGGCTCCAACTAATACTCCTTGACCTTATCAAAAGCAACTTGACAATCATTGTTCCATTCAACCACCTGATCTTTCTTCAACAACTTGAAGATTGGCTCACAGGTAGATGTTAGGTGAGAGATGAACCTTGCAATATAGTTTAAGCGTCCCAAGAAACCTCTAACCTCCTTTTCAGTGCGAGGGGGCAGGCATTTCTTGTATAGCTTTGACTTTGGCAGGATCAACCTCGATGCCTTTGTTACTGACGGTGAATCCCAAAAGTTTACCGGACCTGACTCCGAAAGTGCACTTTCTAGGGTTCAGTCTGAGCTTATATTCCTTTAACCTGACAAACATCTTTTGCAGATGGTCAAGGTGTTCTTCTTCTGTCTATGAACGGGCTATCATGTCGTCTACGTAGACTTTGATTTCATGATGTATCATGTCATGAAACAAAGCTACCATGGCTCGCTGATAGGTTGCCCCGACATTCTTCAGTCCGAATGGCATCACTTTATAGCAGAAGGTACCCCACTGCGTAACAAAAGTAGTCTTCTCCATGTCTTCGGGGGCCATTTTGATCTGGTTGTATCCCGAGAATCCATCCATGAAGGAAAATATCTTGTGTTAAGCTGTGTTGTCGACCAAGATGTCAATGTGTGGTAGTGGAAAATCATCTTTAGGGCTAGCCCTGTTTAAGTCTCTGTAGTCCACACACATTCTGACTTTGTCGTCCTTCTTAGGCACGGGCACAATGTTAGCAACCCATTATGGATAGGAAGTAACAGCCAGAAAGCCAGCATTGAACTGCTTCATCACCTCAGCTTTGATCTTTTCGGACATGTCGGGCCTCATTTGATAGAATTTCTGTTTGATTGGTGGACAATATTCTCTTGTAGGGAGACGGTGAACCACAATATATGTATCCAGTCCCGGCATATCTTCATAGGACCAGGCAAAGATTTCAACAAACTCATTCAACAGCTGAACTAAGCGCTCTTGGACACTTGGCTCCAGGTTGGCACCCACTTTAACCTCTTTCCTATCTTCCTCTATTCCTAAATTGATAGTCTATAACAACTCTTCATGGGGCAAAATAGCCCTTTCTTCTTGTTGCAAAAGTTTATCTAACTCTCCAAGCACTTCACAGTCTTCATCACCTTCGTACTCGCCATGATTGACCAAATCTTCAGAGTCACTGAAGGCCAAAGCAGAATAGTCACCCATGGAATCTGGAGTGGATGGGTACCTGCATTTTGTGAGTGTGGGTGTGTGTAAGGGATAGCCATCCTTAAACAAAAATAAAATGTACAAGTAAAGAAAATGAACACAAAAGTTTATAGATGAAAACGTCCATGATTCATTAAAGATGGCATATGAAAATGAAAAATCAAAACCCTTACAAATGGACCTATGTGCCCCGGTAAAGGCACAAGGCAAAAGAGTGTACGAATTGTTTAAAAGTTATTACAGACCAACATAAATGTTCAAAAGATAAATTACTGATTGATGAAAGTAATGGGAACGAAGTCTTTTGCCTCCCAGTTGTTTAGTCCTCCTTCAATGGTTGGAAAGATCCAATCTTCAAAGTTGCCTTCTTCATCATCATCTTCTAAGGTGTGAACTCCATGGTGAGTGATCTTTAAGGGTGGTCCTCCAGCCCGAGAGCTACGCACAACTTTCTGGCTAGCAACAGTGAAACCCAATCCGAGCTTGTCTGTCTTGTGAGGAAAATCAGGCAGCTGACCCCACATTGTACTTCCTCCTTCTTTGATTACAGCCTCCGCATCTTTAAGGGATGACATCCGGGACACAAGCTTGGTAATAATGGGCACATCAGTCATTGTCTTGGCTACTGCAACCTCTGGAGAAACTCTTCAAAGTGTTGGAAATGTGTTTCTATGAATTCACCATCTAACTCCACGTAGCGAAAAGAGTTAAGGTGGCTTATCATATACTCCTCCTCACCATGAACTGTTATGATCTTACCCTGGACTGGATATTTTAGCATTTGGTGTAGAGAGGAAGTGACTGCCCCAGTATTGTGGATCCATGGCCTTCCCAATAAGCATGAATATGAAGGACGAATGTCCATCACATAAAACATAGAGTTGAAAATTTCCGTTCCCACCTTGATTGGGATGTCCACTTATCCGTGAACCATCCACTTAGAACCGTCAAAGGCTCTAACAATGATATTACTGGGCTTTAGGGTCAAACCTTCACAGTCCAATCTGTCCAATGCTTTCTTTGGTAGAACATTTAAAGATGAACCAGTATCAACCAGAACATGAGCAAGTGTGGTCCCTCTGCACTCTACTGAGACATGCAGCGTATCATTATGCTTTCTTCCCTTAACGGTCAGATCGGCGTCAGAGAAGCCAAGACCATTATCGGCTGTAAGGCTAGCCACGCACTCTTGAAACTGATCTGCAGAAGTTTCTTGAGGCACGTGCGCCGTCTTTAGGAATTTGATCAAGGCTTTGGCATGAGCCTCAGAGCAAAGTAATAGAGCCAGCATAGAGATTTTTGAAGGGGTTTGCCCCAGCTGCTCTACGACATCATAGTCGCTCTTCTTAATTATCTTTAAGATTTCCTCCATCTCCTTTTGGGTGGTCTCGGGGATAACCAAAGTCTGAGCCCTCGTCCTGACGGGCGCTTCTTCGGTTCCCTTACCCTTATCAGTAGTGACAGTAGAGGGTACAACTTCGGGAGTGATAATTTCTTCAATCACTAGACTTTGCACAGATATCTTGACAGGCACAGAAACACTTGAGGGTCCGAAGACTGCCCGCAGAGGAGCAATCTCCGGAGAGAAGATTCTCCCGCTACGAGTTATCTTACTTGTCCCCGCAATATTCCCTATATCAGGAGTTTCTTCATCGGAATTCTCTTCGGCTGATTCGATCTGCTAGACACCATGGTAGAAGATCCCTCCTCCGTAATTCCATGGTATTGTCTTGTTGGACTTATATGGGATAGGCCCCGGCATGGTAATCTTCAGTGGCACAAACTTAGGATCAGTCGTAATCTTAACAGGCCTTTTGCAGGTCTTGGAAAGATTGTCGGAAATGGTAATTATAGCAATGTCATTGATTGGAGTAACAAGGGTAACAGGAGTAACATGAGTGATAGTAGCAACAGGAGTTTTCTGAAAGAGGATCTCTTGAGTATCCATCAGGCGTTGAATGCCTGATTTCAACAGTGGGCAGTCGGATTGCAAGGTTGAACAGAAGTAACAATCTTTTTCACATCCTGGGAAAATCCCGGCTCTCAACAGATTCATTTTAATCATTGGCAACGGAGTCATTAATTCATCAACAGCGGTAACATGAAGATCTTCTACAATTGCATGAACATTATGACCATGTTTTGGCATAGGAGCGGATATCAAATTAGGTTTCTCAGGGGCATCAAACTCTACCTCCTTGGCATCTATCAAATCTTGGATCTTGTTTTTAAGGGCCCAACAGTTGTTGGTGTCATGCCCCACAATGTCCGAATGATATGCACATTTTGCATTTGAATGATAATAGGGAGAAGAGGTATTCGGGTTTTTCGGCGCTTCTTTCAAGTTGGTAAGGTTCAACTTTAACAGATGAGGGAGGACTTGAGCCGGTGTCATATTGATCCAGGTAAATTACCGTTGTGGCCTTTCTACCCTTTGCTGGTTAACTCTGGGTTGACTACTTCGAGGTTGATCAGCTGAGGAGTTCTGGATCATCACAGCCCCCACCGTTGGTCGGTACTCCGTTCTTCCCTGATTTCTCTAGGAATAAACAACAGAAGCTTCTTTCTTGGCTGGGAAGGTCTTCTTGACAGCAGTGGAAGCAGATGCATCCTTCTGAATTTTACCACTTGTAATGCCAGCTTCGACCCTTTCACCTGTCAGTATTAATTCGATGAACCCTGCAGATGAGCTCCCGATTAAGTGATTAAAGAATGGACCTGACAGGGTCCCTAAAAACATGTCAACTAGCTCTCTATCCGACAACGGTGGCTGCACCCTTCCAGCCAAATCTCTCCACTTCTGGGCATACTCCTTAAATCCCTCATTAGAGGCCATACCCATACTCTATAGTTGAGTACGAGTAGGCTCTAAATCCGTGTTGTATTGGTATTGTCGGTAGAAAGCAGTAGCCAAATCTTCCCAGTTATGAACATCAGATCTCTCAAGTTGATAGAACCAGTCCAGTTGTGTACCCGACAAACTATCTTGAAAGAAGTGGACCCACAGATCCTTATCAGAAGAGTGAGGTTGGATCTTTCTGACGTAGGACCTCAGATGCATCTTTGGACAGGACAAACCATCTTATTTGGCAAATGTAGGCACTTTGAACTTGGGAGGAATGACGATCCAAGCAACCAACCCTAGTTATTCAAAATCCAATTGTGATCGGTGGATCTGGAACTGACTGTTTAAAGCTGGTTTCGCGAAATGTCGCGGTAAGCAAGAGTCGCCACCGTCTTTTATTTTCTCCAAATGGAAAGGACAAAAGCACAGAAAAATTCCTTATTGAGATTAGTTCTCGGTTCGGGAGGTAGATTTATAGAAAGGGAAGGTGTTAGCACCCTTTCTATCTATGGTTATCCATGGGCTCTTAGATACTTGCTCATTTGTGTTTTCAAAATTGTTTATTTGCTTTTCAAGGTGAGTGAGTTTGAAAAAGTTTCGTTTAAAATTTCAGTTCGACTCTTGTATCAGTCCTCAAGAGTGTTTGAAAGTTGTTTTTGAAATCTTTTTGCAAAGTGTCGGTGTGAAAAGAAGTTTTTTGATTTGTTTTTGAATTAGAGCAAGTATCTACGAGTCGTCTACCTACCCTAAGGAATTCGTCTGTGTAAATGTCTTTAAAGTAGTGCCATCCCACCATTGAGAGACAGGTAGCACCACCGTTGGAGGTGTTCGGGTCAATTCGAGGGTTAGGGACACTGTAGTCACCGAGCAATAGTAAGATACCTTAGAAGCTACCCCTATGCCATTGATCTTTTATTCCGAGGCAACCGTTCCGAGGCAACTTGTTTCGAGGCAACCGTTTCGAGGCAACTAGATCAATGGAACATAAGGACTCACTAAGACGTCTTGTACTCGACGACCACGTTTCGAGGGGCAAGGCAACAATGTGATCACCAGAGAAATAGTAGGACACCTTAGAAGCTACCCTTATGCCATGTTCATGGACATAAGGACTTACTAAAACGTCCTATACTCGATGACCACCTTTCGAGGGGCAAGGCAACAGTGAGGCGTACCCTAGGAGTGGTGTGTGAATTGTGTCATTTTCAGATATTATTTGTCTTGTCATGCATTGGTGATCTACATTTTGATTTTATTTTTGGGCATTCATTCTTTCATGTAATTGTTAACAGTTAAAAGGTGCGGGAATTTAAAGTGCGGAAAAGATAAAGGTCCTACACTATTACAAAGGCGCGGGTCTACATCGCCAAATTAAACCAAGACCCGATTTGAAATAAATAAAAATGCGGAAGAATCCTAATTATCTATTACAAAGCTTTGGGGCAATTACATTACATTCATAAAAAAGAAATAAAATAAACGCGCGAAAAGAAAATATAATCGAATGCGAGGGCATTGGACCCTTTAAAGGAATTAAATTGAAATTGAAAATTGATTTAATTATTAAATAAAGCAAGAACTTATTTTTTGATGTTTTTGGATTTATGGAATTAAAGAAAATTAAATTGGAATTAAAAGTCAAATAATTCTAGTTCTAATTGTTTTTTAATTTATTAAAGAAAATTGTCTAAGTTAAACCTAATTTAAACCTAATTGATTAATTACAAGTATTTATAAAATTAATTAATGGTTAATAATAATTATAATAAGAAAATATAAATATTTATTTAAAAAAGATAAAAATGTACTAAAGACCTATTTTTTTAAATATTTTTTTAGTTATTAAAAAAACATTAAAATTAACAACCTAAAATTAAAACTAAATTAATTATTGAATTTTATTTACAAAAATGAAACTATTAATGGATTAAATTAAAATAAAACATATTTTTATTTTTTATTTTTTATGATTTTATGATTTTTGTTTTTATGAAAATTGTTTTGATGAATTAATTAGAAATAATAATAAAAAAAATGAAAAGAAAGGAAACAAAATGCAAACTGTGGGGGGGTGTTGACCCCAATTGAGGAGGTGGTTTGATGAATTAAGCCCATTTGAATGAGGCTCTTTTCTGACTTTTTGAATCACATGCTTACGCGTTGACTGGAGTATTCCATGGACTCTTGGTTCTTGGCCACTTGATGGATCATCAGGGACACATGGCAAGCACAAACGCTGGGTGTATGATGGACTACTGAATGATGCACTGCATGGGAAAGGGTTAAACAAAATAATAGAAATAATGTGAGGGGACCTAGGATTCGAACCCATGTCCCAGTGTTTACCAATGAAAGCCTTTACCAAGTGAGCCATTTGCGTGCTTTGTACATAAAATGTAGAATAAACAATATAAAGCAAAATCAACATTAATGTTATGAAATAAAAAAAGGGCGCTGGATTTCAAACCATCCACTCACGCCATGCCACGCTAACCTTCGTCTCCAATTGTGCCTGTAATAAAATGAAATAGCGGGGGTTTTAAAACCCCCCAAAGCACCGTCCACAGAAAATAGCGAATAGCTCATGGTGAAAAAGAAATAAGGTGCGATGGTTAAATTCTATTCATTGGAAGGTTCTGATTTCAATGGTAGGGGTCTCATGGTCCAATTATTCCAGATATGCAAAGCCCTAAAACTAGAGCTCTGAAACCCTAAGCAATGTCCATGGTGAATTCGCGTATAGGCCTTGAAAACTCAATTAAATCATGCCATCAGCTTCAAAACATTCACATTAGTCCAAATCCATGATTAAAAATGAAAAATACTGTATGAATAATGAAATACGAATATCAAAACTTTCAAAGAAAACCAGACTTGGTTATACCAGTTCTTTGCGTGTGGAGGTCTGACTTTGATTGCTAGAGTTTCCTTGGGAGGTCAGTAACGTGTTTGGATAGGAATGAGGGTCTGAAACAAGCTCTAGAAGTGTTTTCAGTTTTGAAAATTTTGGCAAAAAATGCAAGTTTTCTTCTGAGTATTGGGCACAGCTTTTGTGTTATTCTTGTGTCTGATCACTTGTATATACATTATGCAATGTATTTCAATTGGAATTAAGGGCCAATAATGCAAGGCATTCAAGTTCAAGATTTCCATAAACCTCCATTAACAACCTTCCATTTTTGAACCAATTTTTTGAATTATTGCTTCATTAGGCCTTGAAACGAAATTGGGATGTTGCATAATGATGATTCAAAGCTAGTTAAGACCAAATATCCCCCTTAATTAAACTTCTTGATTTTTATTTGATTTTAAAGGATTTAAAATGAATTAAATCCAATAAAATCAAATAAAAATGAAAAAATTAAATTTAAAATTTGAAATAAAATGTGGGACACGTGGGAAGCATGGCCAAGCTGATTCAAGTGGAAAAAGTGGGCCCCTTTTGTCAAAAATGAAATTTCAAGGATAAATGATTTTGGCCATTTCACAAAAATTTCCCAACTTCTACAATGCATATATTGCTCAATATTTAAGATTTGATCATGTTCTTGGACATTTTAGAAAGGTCTTGAAGTCCTCTAACCAATGTCTTTGGTCCCATGTCATTTTGATTTACCAATCTCAAGTTATGGTCTTTGACTTACAGTCCCTTTTTGTTGACTTTTGAAAATGACCTATAATGTTGAAATTGATAACTTTTTGTGAGAGCATTTCTTGGACTTGGAGTGTGAAGGTGAGTTGTAGGAAATGTCTTCCCCTTTAAGATGAGCATTGGATGTGATTTTTCTGATGAACCATGAAAAAGTTATGCCCTGGTCAAGTTATAGTTGACTTTTCAACTGTCCAAAAATAGAAACTTTTGCATCTTGAGACTTTTTGAGCCAAACTTTGAGAATCATGATCAAGCATTGATCAAATGATGTTTGTGGCCTCAAAATAAGATGTTGACCAAAAATTTTGAATTTTGACTGCCAAATGACCATTTTGCCCCTACAGTTGACTGTTGAGCAATTAGGGTTTTTGACTGTGCAACTTGACCTTGTTAGCCTTGAAACTTGACATGTAGGTGCTTGACAATGTGTATGAGCATATGGGACTTGATTGAGCCCCTGGAAACCTCAACTTCCTTGCAAGAACCAAAACCCTAATTTGACTGGCCTTAGGAGAGTGGTTGATTGAGTAGCCCTTGAGTAGACTTTGAACCATTTGAGGTGATGCTTGGCAACACTTTTGAAGAATATGGGAGGGCAAATTTTGGGGTACAACAGTTGTCCCTGTTCAATCTTCTTATACCTGAGGATGTAGGTTGGCTTGTGTGCCTTTCGTGATCCGAGGGTGGAAGATGATTGAACACTAGAGTGCCCAGAAATTTGCACTCACATAATAGAGTATCAGCAGTGTGATAGCGGGAATGGGCTTATAGATGCCATTTTGGAGAGATGGTGGATAGGAGGATGGGCTTAAAGATGCCATCTGGAGGTGTTGATCGCGTAAGAGATTCCTTAGCGAGAACTTGCGTACCTGAGAAAGAAAGAAAATTACCTGGTCTGTTACAGGAGTTGATCTTTTAAATTCTTTATGTAGATGTGCCCTGGCTGGGTGCAGGAATCGAATCTTTAAACTCTTCAGACGTGCCCTGGCAGGATACCGGAATCAAGTCTGGTACTGTAGTCGTCAACAGATACACCCTGGCAAGATACAGGAATCGGATCTTCGAACTCTTCAGACGTGCCCTATCAAGATACAGGAATCGAGTCTGGTACTGTAGTCGTCAACAGATACTCCCTGGCAAGATACAGGAATCGGATCTTCGAGCTCTTCAGACGTGCCCTGTCAAGATACAGGAATCGGATCTTCGAGCTCTTCAGACGTGCCCTGTCAAGATACAGGAATCGAGTCTGGTACTGTAGTCATCAACAGACACACCCTGGCAAGATACAGGAATCGGATCTTCGAACTCTTCAGACGTGCCCTTTCAAGATACAGGAATCGAGTCTGGTACTGTAGTCGTCAACAAATACACCCTGGCAAGATACAGGAATCGGATCTTCGAACTCTTCAGACGTGCCCTGTCAAGATACAGGAATCGAGTCTGGTACTGTAGTCGTCAACAGATACACCCTGGCAAGATATAGGAATCGGATCTTCGAACTCTTCAGACGTGCCCTGTCAAGATACAGGAATCGAGTCTGGTACTGTAGTCGTCAACAGATACTCCCTAGCAAGATACAGGAATCGGATCTTCGAACTCTTTAGACGTGCCCTGTCAAGATACAGGAATCGAGTCTGGTACTGTAGTCATCAACAGATACACCCTGGCAAGATACAGGAATCAGATCTTCGAACTCTTCAGACGTGCCCTGGCAAGATACAGGAATCGAGTCTGGTACTGTAGTCGTCAACAGATACACCCTGGCAAGATACAGGAATCGGATCTGGAATCACGACAGTTGATAGCAATTATCTTTGTATTAACTTTTGTCCTGAAAAGACAAAACGTTAGTTGTATGTGATGTCATGATGTATGACATGCGAGATGTTCTCAGAATGAATGAGATTGTATGTTCATGATGCGTATATGCATGCTACAATGTATGAAGATGTGTTGTTTATGAATGTATGTTTTCATCTAGGAAAATAAATCCTTGACGGATGCCGGGAAGTCAAATCCTGGGCTGATGTGAATAGCATTCTTTGTTTACACTGGGGAGTGATGGTTGCAAGGATACTGGTAGGAGAAGATGACTCCGTTGGGGGATAAACTTGGCGAATGGATTACTCTGTGGGGAAAAAAGTACTCTGACGATCTTGCTGGGGAACAATACTCTGTGGGGAGAGAGGTACTTTGCTAGGATATTGATGGTAACTTCGCTGGGGATACCGTTGTTACGTTGGAAGTGTTAATAGACTTCGCTGGGGATAAGAAGACTTCGCCGAGAACGATCTTTCCGTGGCTTTTAGCTGAGGATAACCCAGTTATATCCTGGTAGGGAGATAACCTTTGAATACAGCTGGGGGACGCGTTCGTGCTCTGCGAGGGATAAGCTTCTAGAATCTACTGGGGATAAGCTTACTGCTTGGGGAGGCGACTCTAACTTTCCTGGGGAAACTGGATTGGACTTTCCTGGGAAATTTTGAACTATATTGGGGGAGTGATTCCGCTGAATGTCTGGTATACCGCCGGGGAACAATCTTTAGGTTAAGACTGCCGGGGATGCTTGTTTTAAGGATATCTGTACATTGTGCTGGGGAATGTTGAGATCTGCGGGGGCTACCAAACTTCCTTAAGGCTGATAATGTAGCTTGGCTTGGGGAGAGTGCATTGACTTGCTGACTCACTCTCTGGGGAAATAAAGATATCTTGGTTATGTTCTTCAGCTGAACCTACCTTGGTACCTTGGTGGACAGAACAATTAGATTGCTTAGACAAACATTATTGCCCCTGTTTATAATGTCACCTGTAATTAATCCTTTGTTTTTGCATGCAAATATTTATGAGTTAGCAATTAGTGTCAAATGCATATATCACAAATTGAACCTTGGACGTTCTTCGCAAAACAAAACAAAAAAAGGGAAAACAAGTGGCAATTGATCTGAAAATTGAATTTATATTGATTTTTGAATTTGCCTGTAAATAGGCGTGTTATGTACAAGAGGCTGACGTCCTAGTAAGAGAACGCTGCCGAATAAAAGAGTTTATACAATTTGTACAAAGGGAAAACAAAACAACTATGTGAAAAGAATAATCCCACTGGGTTCCAACTCTGCTATCGCCTTTATATCTTCAAGCGTCTCATCACTTGATGACCTAGCTGGAGATGAAGCTGATTGATCGATGCCGTTTGAACTTTGATGATGATACCGGATTCTGGATGCAAGGTGATCCAATGAGACATAGTATTACGCTTTATCCCTAACTTTTGCCTGGACCGCCCTTTCAGGTTTTCAGTCCACCGGGATACCCATTTTTGCCCAAGCCGCCTTTTCAGGTTTTCGACTTGCCGGGTGTACAGATTTTTTATTATTTTCATCCCTCATTTTGCCCGAACCCTTTTGGTTCGCCGGGAAGCCCTAATTTTTGCCTAGGTATGTCAACCTAGCAGGTCTTTTATCATGCGTAGTATCTTTTTACTATGTCTGCATTGGCGGGGTGAGGAAGGTCGTCACCATCCATGTTGGTTAGAATCATGGCTCCTCCTGAGAACATATGTTTAACCACAAATGGCCCTTCATACGTAGGGGTCCTTTTGCCCCTTGGATCACTCTGAGGAAGGATGATACGCTTGATTACCAGATCCCCAACTTGATACTCTTGTGGTCTGACCTTTTTGTTAAATGCCCTGATCATCCATTTTTGGTACGTTTGACCATGACAAATAGCAGCAAGTCTCTTTTCGTCGATTAAATTTAGCTGATCAAGTCGTGTCTGGATCCAATCATCTTCGTTCAGATCTGCATCCTTCATTATCCGGAGAGAGGGTATTTGTACTTCGATCGGTAAGACTGCCTCCATACCGTAGACCAAGGAGAAGGGAGTTGCCTCGGTTGACGTCCTGGCTGAGGTACGGTACCCATGTAGAGCGAACGGTAACATGTCGTGCCAATATTTATAAGTCACTGTCATCTTCTGCACAATTTTCTTGATGCTCTTATTCGCTGCTTCTACAGCCCCATTCATCTTCGGCCGGTAAGGAGAAGAGTTGTGGTGCTGTATCTTAAACTGCTCGCAAAGCTCAGTGATCATCTTGTTATTCAGATTGGTACCGTTGTCCGTAATAATCCTTTCAGGGATGCCGTATCGACAGATCAGGTTGTGCCGAATGAACCGTGCCACAACGTTCTTGGTTACTGTAGCGTAGGAAGCTGCTTCAACCCACTTTGTAAAGTAATCGATCGCTACAAGGATGAAGCGATACCCATTGGATGCCGTAGGTCTGATTTCACCGATCATATCAATGCACCACATTGCAAAAGGCCAAGGTGCTGTCAAGACATTCAGAGGAACTGGAGGAACGTGCACCTTATCTGCATAAATCTGGCATTTATGACATGTCTGAGAGTGTTGGTAACAGTCGGCTTCTATTGTGGACCAGAAATATCCTGCCCGAAGGATTTTCTTCGCCATAGTGTGTCCACTGGAATGTGTTCCGAAGGTCCCTTCATGTAGCTCTTCCATGATCCTTTCTGCTTCAATCTTATCCACACAACGCAATAAGGTCGAATCATGGTTTCTCTTGTACAGGATGCCATTGCTAAGGAAGAACTTGGCTGCGAATCTTCTCAGAAACTTCTTATCATTGACAGATGCACCTTCAGGGTACTCCTGAGCTTCCAAATATCTCTTCACCTCATGGTACCAAGGCTTCTCAGTTACCAATTCAGTCTCAAGATCACAACAGTATGCCGGTTTGTCCAGTTTCCAGATGATGACCCGGGGAGCCTCATTGTCCCATTTGACTTTGAACATGGAAGACATCGTAGCTAACGCGTCCGCCAACTGATTCTCCTCTCTCGGGAAATGTTCAAAGGTTATCTCTGTGAAGTGGGGGATCATTGTCAACACACATTCTTTGTAAGGAATAAGATTCGGATGTTTCGTATCCCACTCCCCTTTGATCTGATTGATCACGAGAGCGGAATCTCCGAAGACACTCAGAAACTTGATCCTTAAGTCGATCGCAACTCGGAGACCCATGATGCATGCCTCATACTCCGCCATGTTGTTGGTGCAGTTGAAACATAGCCGGGCAGTGAGTGGAGTATGAGTGCCTTGAGGGGATATGATTACAGCGCCGATACCGTTACCCAAAGCGTTGGAGGCTCCGTCAAAGTGCATAGACCATCGGGATCCTTCCTCAGGTCCTTCATCCGGTCCAGGTACTTCACAATCAGTCACAATCATGATGCTCTCGTCCGGAAACTCAAAGTTCATTGACTGATAGTCGTCTACTGCCTGGTGTGCCAAGTGGTCTGCCAATACACTTCCCTTGATAGCTTTCTGAGTCATGTACTGGATGTCGTATTTGGTCAAGATCATTTACCATCTTGCTATTCTCCCAGACAGAGCAGGCTTTTCGAATATGTACTTTATTGGATCCATTTTTGAAATCAACAAGGTAGTGTGAGTCAGCATATACTGTCTCAGCCGGCGAGCAGCCCATACCAAAGTGCATCAAGTTTTCTCAAGCAGTGAGTATCGGGTCTCACAGTCGGTAAACTTTTTGCTAAGGTAATAAATGGCATGCTCTTTTCGGCCAGACTCGTCATGCTGCCCCAGCACACACCCCATTGAGTTGTCAAGTACTGTCAGGTATAGTATTAGAGGTCTCCCTTCAACCGGTGGCATAAGAATGGGTGGTTCTTGGAGATACTCTTTGATTCTGTCAAAAGCGGCCTGACATTCATCGTTCCAACGTACTACCTGATCTTTCTTCAGCAGCTTGAAGATTGGTTCACAGGTAGCAGTTAGGTGCGAGATGAATCGGGCAATGTAATTCAGGCGTCCTAAAAAGCCTCTAACCTCTTTCTCTGTCTTAGGAACTGGCATCTCTTGAATGGCTTTAACCTTGGCAGGGTCCACTTGAATACCCTTATCACTTATAACGAAGCCTAGCAGCTTTCCAGATCTAACCCCGAAGGTGCACTTGTTTGGGTTCAACCTCCGCTTGTACAGTTTCAGACGGTCAAACAGTTTCTGCAGATGATCAACGTGTTCCTCCTCAGTTTGGGACCTTGCAATCATGTCGTCAACATACACTTCAATCTCATGATGGATCATGTCATGAAACAAAGCAACCATGGCACGTTGGTAGGTTGCCCCAGCATTTTTCAGTCCAAAAGGCATGACCTTGTAGCAGAAGGTGCCCCACTGAGTAACAAAGGTAGTCTTTTCCATGTCTTCAGGAGCCATCTTGATCTGATTATACCCTGAAAAACCATCCATGAAGGAAATCACCTTATGCTGAGCAGTATTGTCAACAAGGACATCAATGTGAGGTAGAGGGAAGTCATCCTTGGGGCTGGCCCTGTTCAGATCCCTGTAATCGACACACATTCTGACTTTTCCATCTTTCTTTGGTACTGGCACCACATTAGCAACCCACTGAGGGTAAGAAGTCACTGCAAGAAACCCGGCGTCAAACTGTTTCATAACCTCGGCTTTGATCTTCTCAGACATCTCCGGACGCATACGGCGGACCTTTTGCTTAACCGGAGGGCAGTCTTCCTTGGTAGGCAAATGATGGACCACAATGTCGGTATCCAACCCAGGCATGTCTTCGTAGGACCAGGCGAATATTTCCATGTAGTCATGTAACATCTGAGTCAACCGTTGCTTCACGCTGAGCTCTAGGTTGGCACCAATCTTGACTTCCTTACGGTCGGTCTCAGTACCCAGATTTATTGTTTCCACCGGCTCTTCGTGTGGTTGAATTGCCCTCTCTTCCTGGAGTAACAGTCTTGCAAGCTCTCCAGGCACTTCGCAATCATCTTCACCTTCGTCTTCGGCTAAGTTGATCGGATTTTCGAAGTCATAACTGGCAGTAGCAGAGTCGTTACCAGTGAGATCCGGAGTGGATTGAAACCTGTATGAGTGAGTGTGTGTAAATACAGCTGTTTTGCAATATATGTAAAGAAAGAAAGAAAGAGAGCGCAAACTTTGAAATGTGAAAAATGTCCAATGCTTTTATTTATGATATATGACAGTGACAAACAAAAGCCCTCATAAATAAGACCACGGTGCCCCGGGTAAGACACCGGGCCATACGGTTTCAAATTATTGTTTATTACAAATACAAAACAAAGAAGTTCATTACTGGGTGACAAAAGTTATAGGTGTAAAGTCTTTAGCAGTCCAGTTGCTAGGTCCACCGTTAGT
This sequence comes from Vicia faba, assembly GCA_948472305.1. Lineage (NCBI taxonomy): Eukaryota > Viridiplantae > Streptophyta > Magnoliopsida > Fabales > Fabaceae > Vicia > Vicia faba. The sequence continues at coordinate 659,377,548 of OX451736.1, read as the reverse complement.
CGTCGGGTAGATCCAGCTATCAAACTCTGACTCTTCCACTTCGTCTTCCTCCCCAATAGCATTCACTCCTGGATTGGTGATGAGCACAGGAGGTCTTCCGATCCTTGCCTTGCGCACAGCCTTCTGAGCCTCTGCAGTGAAACCCGGCCCAAACTTGTTAGTCTTAGGAGTAAAATCAGGGAGCTTGCCCCAGTTTGCACATTCACCTCTTTCAATCACAGCCCGGGCGTCCTTTAAGGAGGCCATCTTCAAAGGAGAAACCTCTTCAACCACTGCTTCTGCTGCTGCCAATGTTTGTGGCACCTCTTCAAAATGTTGAAAGGGGGTCTCAATGAACTCCCTATCCATTTCCACGTACATGAAGGAGTTGAGGTGGCTGACCATGTATTCCTCTTCCCCTTGCACTGTTACAATCTTCACCCTGATCGGGTACTTGAGCTTCTGATGCAACGTGGAGGTCACAGCTCCAGCCTTGTGGATCCACGGGCGACCCAGCAAACAAGAATAGGATGGACGGATATCCATCACATAGAATTTTGAATCAAAGACCTGTGACCCAACCCTGATTGGGATGTCAACCTCACCATGTACCATTCTTTTGGACCCGTCAAAGGCCCGGACAATAATGTTACTTGGTTTGAGCTCCAGACCCTCACAGTCCAGCCTGTCCAGAGCCTTCTTGGGTAGCACGTTTAATGAAGAACCAGTGTCAACCAGCACATGAGCAAGAGTAGTGCCCCTGCATTCAATGGAGACATGCAGGGCATCATTATGGTTCTTCCCTTTGGCTGTCAGATCGGCATCAGAGAAACCCAGGCCATTATCAGCGGTTAGGTTGGCCACACAGTCGGTGAACTGATCAGCAGACGTCTCTTGGGGTACGTGGGCTGTCTTTAAGAAAGCAATCAGGGCCTTGGCGTGGGCCTCTGAACACAGCAGCAGTGACAACATGGAGATTTTGGAGGGGGTGTGCCCCAGCTGTTCGACAACGTTGAAATCACTTTTCTTTATAATTTTAAGGATTTCTTCCATCTCCTGCTTGGAAGCCTCAACAATGGTCTTTGGTGCCTCCGTCCGGGCAGGCACATCAGCAGCAATCCCCTTACCCCGAGCATCAGATGACTCGGCAGCAGGGGTGGAAACTTGGTCAGGGGAAGAGACAGACACACTGGCATGTGTGATGATCAAAGGCCTCTGAATTACCGGAGGAGCAATGTCTGGTGAGAACAGTCTTCCACTACGAGTGACCTTAGCAGGCCCAGTGATGTTGGTGACACCAGTATCAGTGTTGAACTCTTGTTTCACACCCAGAACATAAACATCTGCCCCATAGTGCCATGGGACAGCCTTATCAGACTTGTAGGGGATGGGCCCTGGAACAGTAATGGTGATGGGAGCAATCTTGTGAACATGCAAAATTTGGACAGGCTTCTTTGAAGGAGCCTTGGAAGGGTTGTTGAAAATGGTAACAATCGAAACTTCTTCAACAGGGGCAGCAGGAACAACAGTCTTTTTGAACAAAATCTCTTTACTATCCATTAGGTTTTGGACGCCTGATTTCAGCAAAGAACAACCAGCAGGGGAAGCAACACATAGAGGGCAACCTTTGCTACATGCCGTAAATAAACCGGCTAGCAACAGGTTCCTCTTGACCGTAAGCAGCGGAGTAGCAACATCATCCACCGAAGCTACATACAAATCCTCCTCAACAGCATTCACTCCATGCTGGGGCATGGGAGCGGTAACAACATTTGGCCTCTCGGGCGCCTCGAACTGTATCTCCTTGGCATCAATAAGGTCCTGAACCTTATTCTTTAGGGCCCAACAGTCATCTGTGTTATGCCCTGGGCTATCAGAGTGATAAGCGCAACGGGCGTTGGGGTTGAACCTGGGGGATGTAGTATTCACAACCTTCGGGGCCTCTCTAACAGTCACCAAGCTAGTCGACAGCAGTTGCGGCAGGATCTGAGAGAGAGTCATGCTGAGCCGAGTATACTGCCGTTTGGGCCTCTCAGCCCTGGGTAGGTTGTACTGTTGTGGAGCAGTAGCAGGCTTAGAAATGACCACCGCGTTGACAGCTTGGCGGTGTTCAGGTTTGTTTTGCCTTCTTGGGCCATACACAACACTAACCTCTTTCTTGAAGGGCTTCTTTTCAGCATTTGAGGAGGCAACCTTCTGTATCTTCCCTGATTTTATACCAGCCTCGATCCTCTCACCAGTCAGGATCAGATCAGTAAACCCAGCAGAGGAATTACCAATGAGATGATTGAAAAATGGACCAGAAAGGGTCCCCAAGAACATATCCACCAGTTCCTGGTCCGTCAATGGTGGCTGCACCCTGCCAGCCAGATCTCTCCATTTCTGTGCGTACTCCTTAAAACCTTCACCCGACCCTAGTGACATACCCTGGAGTTGGGTACGCGTAGGAGAGAGGTCGGAATTATATTGATACTGCTTGTAAAAAGCAGTGGCCAGATCCTCCCAGTTACGAATGTTGGTTCCATCCAGCTGATAGAACCATTCGAGGTGAGTCCCTGAAAGACTCTCCTGGAAGAAGTGGATCCATAAGTTCCTGTCTGCTGTGTAAGGCTGGATCTTCCTTACATAAGAACGGAGGTGCATCTTGGGACAGGAAGCCTCGTCATACTTCACAAAGGCAGGTGCCTTGAACTTGTGTGGAATCACCACCCCAGTAGATAACCCCAAGTCTCTGAAATCCAGTCCAGGCACACGCTAAATTTCCATAGCATTTAACCTGTCCTCCAGCTGCTTGTACCGGTCCTCAGCAGAAGGATACTGTTCGTCGTTGAAGTCTGTTTCAGTATTAGAGACCACAGGAGTAGGGACCTCCCTTTCTTGGTGACTACCTTCCCCCACAGATGGAGTAGTCCTCTCAGCTTCATTTTGCAAAGTATTCCCGAGCCTGCGCCCAGTGTTGAATAGCACAATCCTCTTCTTCTTCTTATTCTTCTTCAGGAGCATTGCCTTTAGCTCTTTTTTACCTTGAGCCAAACCCATGATCAACTCCTAAAATTGGGCGTTCTGCGCCTGAAGGGCCTTGATAGACAGCTCGGCAGATGATTCAGGGTTCATGATGCTGAAATAAACAGCGAAGAACAGTAAGCAACCTGAAAAGAAGAGTACCTGTTATGCACATGATGAATGATATGTGTTTATGCAATGCATTCAAGGGTTCGAAAATTCAAATTTGTTGTATACAAAAAGGAACACACGTTATTATTAAGGAAATAATTATTCAGTACATCAAAGCCTCATGGGCAAACATTACAAAGCAAATCAATCCCAAAAGACACTACGCATCCTCTTCGGAGCAATGTAGGTGTTGAGATTCCTCTCCTCGTGTAGTAGGCGGGTGAGCTCCAGGACCTTCTTTTCACTAGCATGTAGACTAGTCTCCAGAGAATTCTGTTCTTCCTTAAGCTGGATCCAGCTCTTCTGCATCTCTTCCCAGGACGTGGGCATGTCAGGATGTTGAATGGTGTACGACACCTCTCCTTCCAATGCTGGCTCTTTGATCACAGGGAGAATATGAGGATAAGGCATCTCTAACTTCTGGGACCGGGCGCGTACCCACTTGAGATAAGGTTCCAACGGGATGGAGTTCCTGTGCCCCAGTGTCTTGCTGTCTATCTTACTGGGCATCCTCCAAGCTCTGATAAATCTCTGGCGAAGTCCTTGCGCGTCATTGTCGAAGTCAAAAACTATGTCAGGAATTAACATCTCATGAGGGCCATCCCTCCGAGCATAACCAAACTGTCTCCAAGCCAAGCATGGGTTGTAAGTAATACCTCCTCTGATTCCAAGTAAAGGAACATTAGGGTACTCCCCGCAACGATCAATGATAGTGACATCCTCTCTGGACCGAGAGCACCAATGTATATCTGCATGTGTAAGAGTCATCAATCGTTGTGACCACCTCAAACCCCGCTCATTCTTCAAAACTGATTGTGGAAGGTGCGAAATAAACCACCTTCCCAGGAGGGGAGTGCAACATATAAGAACACCCCTTTTTCTCATGGTTCGAGTGTAACATGAGTGAAGGATGTCCCCCAGCAACGTAGGTATAGGATTCCTGGACATGAAGATCTTGACAGCACTGATATCCATAAGCTGATCTGGCTTAGGGAACAACACCAACCCATAGATAAGGAGGGCTACAACTTCTTCAAAGGCTTGTAGGTCAAGGGAATTCCAACACTCTTGGGCCTTCTCAAACAGAAACTTTGCCAAGAACCCTTTGATACCATTTCTGGCTTCCCAATGCCCCTTGATGTCAGATGGTTGTAGGCATAATGCTTTAGCTACTTCTTCAAGTTTTGGTTCCCTTTCCGTACCGTTGTAGGGTAGTTGATTGAGAATGGGAATCTTCAGAAGCTGGGAAAACTCTTCTAAAGTAGGCACCAGCTGATAATCCGGGAAAGTAAAATAGTGATGCAGAGGGTCAAAGAACTGGAAGAGGACCTTTACCATCTCTTCCTCAATATTGGTATTGACCAGGCTGATGAGTCTACCATGCCTTTCACTGAATGACGAGTTCTCGGGAATCCTGGATGTAAGCTCCTTAAGCTGAGGAGGGACCCTTACAAGGTTGATCTGAATTGTCTTTCTGCGGATAGTTTCCATGTCCTACAAAACAAGAACAAAGATGAAGATTCGAACCCCTGAAATGGTTAGTGGATGCATATGATGTTGTATGATGTTATGATGCTATGATAAGGGAATACCACAAGTATTCACAAAAAGAAAACATGATAAGGCACACAAGTCACACCACAGTCCTTAGAGTTTAGGCCAGCACGAGGTTAGGGGCACTACCCTCTTGAAGTTGGTGGGCTCAAACCTGTCCTATCAAAGTAATCGGGTTCTAAGGATCTCAATATCATTGGATTGCTTTCATTGTTCATCGTTTCGATTTAGCCACTGACTGGCGATCAAAATATCCCAAGAAAACAACCCTCAACTGAGTGTAGCATCGAGTATCAACCAACTTCGGACTACACCAAAGTAGTTATCTCACTACCCTAAAGAGGCCAAGATGGTTCAATTAAGGTTCCTAAGGTCTGTTGATGCTTCACGACACCACGCGGAGGCCCCGTACTCTCCTTGACTGAACTCAAGGGTTACCGGTACACACCAAAGTGCCACATCAACGTAGCAGACTACTTCAACCATGTCGGTATACCCCGCACAGTTCCCTCACAACCTTGTTGCTACTTTCTAAGAAGGTATCCCCAGATCCGGGTTAGGATCTATAGAACTCCCAAGACAGTCCCACAATTTAAAGCAAACAAGTCAAAGCAATTGAAAACACAGTGATCTGAGTCCTAAGGTACACCTCACTTTTAAAGATTCCCCAGCAGAGTCGCCAGTTCTGTGATCGGTGGATCCGGAACTGACTGTTTAACGCTGGTTTCGCGAAATGTCGCGGTAAGCAAGAGTCGCCACCGTCTTTTATTTTCTCCAAATGGAAAGGACAAAAGCACAGAAAAATTCCTTATTGAGATTAGTTCTCGGTTCGGGAGGTAGATTTATAGAAAGGGAAGGTGTTAGCACCCTTTCTATCTATGGTTATCCATGGGCTCTTAGATACTTGCTCATTTGTGTTTTCAAAATTGTTTGTTTGCTTTTCAAGGTGAGTGAGTTTGAAAAAGTTTCGTTTAAAATTTCAGTTCGACTCTTGTATCAGTCCTCAAGAGTGTTTGAAAAGTTGTTTTTGAAATCTTTTTGCAAAGTGTCGGTGTGAAAAGAAGTTTTTTGATTTGTTTTTGAGTTAGAGCAAGTATCTACGAGTCGTCTACCTACCCTAAGGAATTCGTCTGTGTAAATGTCCTTAAAGTAGTGCCATCCCACCATTGAGAGACAGGTAGCACCACCGTTGGAGGAGGTGTTCGGGTCAATTCGAGGGTTAGGGACAGTGTAGTCACCGAGCAATAGTAAGATACCTTAGAAGCTACCCTTATGCCATTGATCTTTTATTCCGAGGCAACCGTTCCGAGGCAACTTGTTTCGCGGCAACCGTTTCGAGGCAACTAGATCAATGGAACATAAGGACTCACTAAGACGTCCTGTACTCGACGACCACGTTTCGAGGGGCAAGGCAACAGTGTGATCACCAGAGCAATAGTAGGACGCCTTAGAAGCTACCCTTATGCCATGTTCATGGACATAAGGACTTACTAAAACGTCCTATACTCGATGACCACCTTTCGAGGGGCAAGGCAACAGTGAGGCGTACCCTAGGAGTGGTGTGTGAATTGTGTGTCATTTTCAGATATTATTTGTCTTGTCATGCATTGGTGATCTACGTTTTGATTTTATTTTTGGGCATTCATTCTTTCATGTAATTGTTAACAGTTAAAAGGTGCGGGAATTTAAAGTGCGGAAAAGATAAAGGTCCTACGCTATTACAAAGGCGCGGGTCTACATCGCCAAATTAAACCAAGACCCGATTTGAAATAAATAAAAATGCGGAAGAATAAATATCCTAATTATCTATTACAAAGCTTTGGGGCAATTACATTACATTCATAAAAAAGAAATAAAATAAACGCGCGAAAAGAAAATATAATCGAATGCGAGGGCATTGGACCCTTTAAAGGAATTAAATTGAAATTGAAAATTGATTTAATTATTAAATAAAGAAAGAACTTATTTTTTGATGTTTTTGGATTTATGGAATTAAAGAAAATTAAATTGGAATTAAAAGTCAAATAATTCTAGTTCTAATTGTTTTTTAATTTATTAAAGAAAATTGTCTAAGTTAAACCTAATTTAAACCTAATTGATTAATTACAAGTATTTACAAAATTAATTAATGGTTAATAATAATTATAATAAGAAAATATAAATATTTATTTAAAAAAGATAAAAATGTGCTAAAGACCTATTTTTTTTAATATTTTTTTAGTTATTAAAAAAAACATTAAAATTAACAACCTAAAATTAAAACTAAATTAATTATTGAATTTTATTTACAAAATTGAAACTATTAATGGATTAAATTAAAATAAAACATATTTTTATTTTTTATTTTTTATGATTTTATGATTTTTGTTTTTATGAAAATTGTTTTGATGAATTAATTAGAAATAATAATAAAAAAAATGAAAAGAAAGGAAACAAAATGCAAACTGTGGGGGGTGTTGACCCCAATTGAGGAGGTGGTTTGATGAATTAAGCCCATTTGAATGAGGCCCTTTTCTGACTTTTTGAATCACATGCTTACGCGTTGACTGGAGTATTCCATGGACTCTTGGTTCTTGGCCACTTGATGGATCATCAGGGACACATGGCAAGCACAAACGCTGGGTGTATGATGGACTACTGAATGATGCACTGCATGGGAAAGGGTTAAACAAAATAATAGAAATAATATGAGGGGACCTGGGATTCGAACCCAGGTCCCAGTGTTTACCAATGAAAGCCTTTATCAAGTGAGCCATTTGCGCGCTTTGTACATAAAATGTAGAATAAACAATATAAAGCAAAATCAACATTAATGTTATGAAATAAAAAAAGGGCGCTGGATTTCAAACCATTCACTCACGCCATGCCACGCTAACCTTCGTCTCCAATTGTGCCTGTAATTAAATGAAATAGCGGGGGTTTTAAACCCACCCAAAGCACCGTCCACAGAAAATAGCGAATAGCTCATGGTGAAAAAGAAATAAGGCGCGATGGTTAAATTCTATTCATTGGAAGGTTCTGATTTCAATGGTAGGGGTCTCATGGTCCAATTATTCCAGATATGCAAAGCCCTAAAACTAGAGCTCTGAAACCCTAAGCAATGTCCATGGTGAATTCGCGTATAGGCCTTGAAAACTCAATTAAATCATGCCATCAGCTTCAAAACATTCACATTAGTCCAAATCCATGATTAAAAATGAAAAATACTGTATGAATAATGAAATACGAATATCAAAACTTTCAAAGAAAACCAGACTTGGTTATACCAGTTCTTTGCGTGTGGAGGTCTGACTTTGATTGCTAGAGTTTCCTTGGGAGGTCAGTAACGTGTTTGGATAGGAATGAGGGTCTGAAACAAGCTCTAGAAGTGTTTTCAGTTTTGAAAATTTTGGCAAAAAATGCAAGTTTTCTTCTGAGTATTGGGCGCAGCTTTTGTGTTATTCTTGTGTCTGATCACTTGTATATACATTATGCAATGTATTTCAATTGGAATTAAGGGCCAATAATGCAAGGCATTCAAGTTCAAGATTTCCATAAACCTCCATTAACAACCTCCATTTTTGAACCAATTTTTTGAATTATTGCTTCATTAGGCCTTGAAACGAAATTGGGATGTTGCATAATGATGATTCAAAGCTAGTTAAGACCAAATATCCCCCTTAATTAAACTTCTTGATTTTTATTTGATTTTAAAGGATTTAAAATGAATTAAATCCAATAAAATCAAATAAAAATGAAAAAATTAAATTTAAAATTTGAAATAAAATGTGGGACACGTGGGAAGCATGGCCAAGCTGATTCAAGTGGAAAAAGTGGGCCCCTTTTGTCAAAAATTAAATTTCAAGGATAAATGATTTTGGCCATTTCACAAAAATTTCCCAACTTCTCCAATGCATATCTTGCTCAATTTTTAATCTTTGATCATGTTCTTTGACATTTTAGAAAGATATTGAAGTCCTCTCACCAATGTCTTTGGTCCCATGTCATTTTGATTTACCAATCTCAAGTTATGGTCTTTGACTTAAAGTCCCTTTTTGTTGACTTTTGAAAATGACCTATAATGTTGAAATTGATAACTTTTTGTGAGAGCATTTCTTGGACTTGGAGTGTGAAGGTGAGTTGTAGGAAATGTCTTCCCCTTCAAGATGAGCATTGGATGGGATTTTTATGATGAACCATGAAAAAGTTATGCCTTGGTCAAGTTACAGTTGACTTTTCAACTGTCCAAAAATAGAAACTTTTGCATCTTGAGACTTTTTGAGCCAAACTTTGAGAATCATGATCAAGCATTGATCAAATGATGTTTGTGGCCTCAAAATAAGATGTTGACCAAATTTTTTGACTTTTGACTGCCAAATGACCATTTTGCCCCTACAGTTGACTGTTGAGCAATTAGGGTTTTTGACTGTGCAACTTGACCTTGTTAGCCTTGAAACTTGACATGTAGGTGCTTGACAATGTGTATGAGCATATGGGACTTGATTGAGCCCCTGGAAACCTCAACTTCCTTGCAAGAACCAAAACCCTAATTTGACTGGCCTTAGGAGAGTGGTTGACTGAGTAGCCCTTGAGTAGACTTTGAACCATTTGAGGTGATGCTTGGCAACACTTTTGAAGAATATGGGAGGGAAAATTTTGGGGTACAACACCAATCCAGGAACCCTTTGCACTTCCATGGCTGCCAACCGCTCTTCCAGATTTTTATACTTATCGTCCGCAGGGGGATATTGCTGCTCAGAGTAATCTTCCTCTTCTTCTTCTTCTTCCTCTTCAGCTTCAGATTCGGAGGGCATTGCAACTCCCTTACCTTTACCAACCCCTTCGTCAGACGTCGAGGGGAACTCTAGAACTCTCCTAGCCTGATGCTCAAATCTTCTTCCCATAGTGGCCACACCAGTTCTTTTCTTCTTTTTCTCTTTGTCTTTTTCCTTCTCTAACAGTGCTTTAAGATCCTCTTGACCCTTTTCCAAGGTTATGAGGAGTTGTTGGAACTGAGAATTTTGTGCTTGCAGATCTTTGACCGTCTGCTATATATCCATCTTACTGAAATAAACAGCAGAAAGATAAGGAAACCTGGTGTGAAGACCTGTTTATGCATATGATGAATGATATGTATTCATGTAATGCATTCAAGGATTCAGAAATTCAAAGTTGTTGCAAACAAAAAGAACACATGTCATATTAATAAGAAGAAATTTGTTAGTACATAAATGCCCCATGGGCAAAAATATTACAAAATTCTTAATGTAAAAAGACATTGCGCATCCTCTTTTGTGAAATGTAAGTGTTGAGAGTCTCCTCTTCGTGAAGTCGGCGGGTAAGTTCCAAAACCTTCTTCTCACTGGCTTCAAAAGTATTCCGTTCTTCCTTGAGCTGTATCCAACTCTTTTGCAATTCTTCCAATGATGTTGGCATGTCAGGATGTAGGAGGGTGTATGGAACCTCTCCTTCCATAACAGGTTCTTTGATCACGGGGAGAATGTGAGGGTAAGGCATCATAAGACTCTGGGCGCGGGTTCGTACCCACTTGAGATAAGGCTCAAGGGGGATGGAATTCTTGTGTCTCAGTGTCTTACTGTCCACTTTGTTGGGCATCCTCCAAGCTCGGATAAACCTTTGTCGAAGTCCTTGAGCATCATTGTCGAAGTCAAAAACCAAGTCAGGAATCAACATGTCGTGAGGGCCATCCCTTTGAGCATATCCAAACTGTCTCAGAGCTAAACAAGGGTTGTAGGTAATGCCTCCCCTAATTCCAAGTAATGGGACATTAGGGAATTCTCCATAACGATCAATGATGATGACATTTTCTCTGGACCGAGAACACCAATGAACATCAGAATATGTGAGGGTCATCAACCGTTGTGACCACCTTAAACCCTACTCATTCTTCAAAACCGACTGGGGAAGGTGAGAAAAAAACCACCTTGCTAGAAGAGGAGTACAACACACGAGAACACCTCTTTTCCTCATTGTTCGTGTGTGAAATGAGTGTAGGATGTCCCCAAGCAATGTAGGCACAGGATTCCGAGATATAAAAATCTTAACAACATTCACATCTATAAGCTGATCAGGGTTTGGGAACAAGACTAACCCATAGATGAGAAGTGCTACAATCTCCTCAAAAGCTTGCATATCTACAGAATTCCAACAGTCTTGTGCCTTCTCAAACAGAAACTTTGCTAAGAAACCCTTGACACCACTTCTGGTTTCCCAATGTCCTTTGATATCAAATGGTTGCAAGTGTAATGCTTGAGCAACATCTTCAGGCTTTGGTTCTCTTTCCGTACCGTTGTAGGGTAGTTGATGGAGAATAGGAATCCTCAGGAGTTGAGAAAATTCCTCCAAAGTAGGTACTTGTTGGTAATCAGGGAATGTGAAACAGTGGTGTAGGGGGTCAAAGAACTGGAAGAGAACTTTCACCATGTCTTCTTCAATGTTGGAGTTGACCAAGTTGAGAAGTCTACCATGTCTTTCACTGAAGAGAGAATTCTATGGAATTTTGCAAGTAAGCTCCTTGAGTTGAGGAGGGATTCTTACAAGGTTGACTTGAATCGTTTTCCTGCGAAGAGATTCCATGACCTACAAAACAGGAACAAAGATAAAGATCCAAACCCTTGAAATGGTTAGTGGATGCATATGATGCTTTATGATGTTTATGATGTATGCACAAGTATATGTACAAGCAAATCACACAAGATCCTAATTTCAGGCTTGCATGAGGTTTCATAGGTAAGTACCCTCTTGAAGTTAGTTGGCTCAACCTGTCCTATAAATAATAACCGGGTTCTAAAGAGCTCAATATCACTGGATTATTTTCTGTTTTCATTGTTTCAGTTTAGCCACTTAACTGGCGATCGAAATATTCCAAGAAAATAACTCTCAATGAGTGTAGTATCGAGTATCTACCAACTTCAGACTGCACCAAAGCCGGTCATCTCATTACCCCTAAAAAAAGGCCAAGATGGTCAAGTAAGGTTCTAAGAGTTCATTAGTGCTTCATGATATCACTCAGCGGCCCCGTATTCTCTTTGATTGACTCAAAGGCTACCGGTACCCACAAATATGTCGCACTAATATAGCTATTGCTTCAACCATATCGGTATATCCCACACAGTTTCCACAACGTATTGCTATTTACCCATGAATGTTTCTCAAGAATCCGGGTGGAGGATTTCAAACCCAAACAATAGAACCAAATATAAAGCAATCAAAGCAAACAAGATAAGCATGCAAAGGTGAACTAAACCCTAAGGTTACTCCACTTCTAAACTTTTCCCCAGCAGAGTCGCCAGTTCTGTGATACGATGGGAGAACTGACTTGAGGTTTTGCGTTCGTGTTCGTAAATGTTTCGGTTTAGCAAGAGTCGCCACCTACTTTTTATTTTATCCTAAGGAAAGGTCAAAAAGCACAGGAAAGACCTTTGAGATGTTTTGTTGGGTTCGGGGAGTAGATTATGAAAAGGGAAGGTGCAAGCACCCTTTTCATCCATGGTTATCCATGGGCTCTTAGTTACTTGTTTTGATCACTTGCTTTTGTTTTTCAATTGTTTAAAATGGTGCTTTGTGTGTGGTTTTGAAAGATGTTTTAAAAAGAGGCCATCGTTGTGGCAACCTTTGTAATGATTCTTGTTTGAATGTATACAAAGGTGTTTTGTCTTTTTGAAAAGATTTCAATGTTTGAAAGTTTGTTTTTGGGAAATGTTTTGGAATTGTGTTGTGAAGTGTGTTTGAAAATAGCAAGGATGTTTTGCAAGTTTTGATCAAGTAACTAAGAGTTATCTACCCTATTTTGCTCAAAGATCTTTCCTATATGTTTTTAACCCTTTTGACAATGTTGTTTTACCATTGCATTTGGTAAACAACCTTGTATTAGGATGTTAAACGGGACAGGCGCGGGTCATCGTATAGACCATGATAGCAATTGTGTTAAGTATCTTTGGCAAATTTTGAGGGACTTGATCATTTTGTTTAGGCAACATAGATAGCGTCATCAAGGGACTATGATCTTTTGTTTTGTTTTTGTTTTACCAAAGTACCCAACATGCAGAACATGGCCCATTTTTGAGGCAACAAGTGGATTGTAACCCTAGGGGTGCAAGTGTGCATTGTGTATTGATTTTCATGCATGTTTGTCTTTGTATTAGGTCAAGCTACTTGTTGATTTGGATTTTTGCATACAAACCCTAATCTCTAATCATGGCATAATTGAAAGCATAAAATACGAGAATTAAAAGTCTAAGCTATTACAACATGATTATGGGAATGGGGGTACAATCTTTGAATGAGGGTGTATTTGACAAGAAATAAAAACCCTAGTTTACTATTACATCCAAATTGAATCAAATGCATAAATAATAAATGGACAATATTTAAATAAACAAAATAAATAAATATATCAAATAATATGAATTATGCAAAAAGAAAGTTTTTGTTTATTTATGTATGTAAAAAAAAAACTTAATATAAAAGAAAAATAAAAAGGGATTATTATTTTTATTAAGGGTAAACCCTAATCTTCTTTAAGAAAATAAATATATTAATTATTTTATTTATATACAATAAAATAAAATAGTATATGTAAAAATAAAATATATTTAGAAAAAGTATTTTTGAGTGTATTTAATAATAAAAAATAAATGTGTAATATTTTTATATTTTTATTCTAAAATATATATATATATATATATATATATATATATATATATATATATATATATATATATATATATATATATATATATATATATATATATATATATATATATATATATATATATATATATATATATATATATATATATATATATATATATATATATATATATATATATATATATATATATATATATATATATATATATATATATATATATATATATATATATATATATATATTACACATTTAGTGTGAATAAGAATAAAGAATAAAAATAAAAGTATAATTTATATATTATTTTTAAGTATTCAATAAATAAAATAAAAGTATATAATCAATAAATTAATTTTATGTTAGTAAAATAAAAATAAAATACAAAATAAATGTGAAAATTTTATAAAAATATTTTTGAGTATTTTTAATATTTGGAAATAAAAAAAATAAAATCAGAAATGAAAATAAATCACAAAAATATAAAATATAAAGGAATTGGGCCAGGGGGTGCAAAAAGTAAAAGAGGGGTGTCAATAGTGAGCCAGGACCAAGCCCAGCCCACCACTTCATCTTCAACCTCTGTCCTTCACAAAACGCGCGCGCCTTTTACCAAACCTGGACATCCTGTATACGAACTCTATTGCAAAAACACATAACATCAAGTTGTAGAGCATTTCAAGACGAATCTAACCATATAAAAAACTAATTCTAACTCTCAAAGACCAGAGAGAATTTCTCTGGCCCTAAAATCTAACCTAATTTTTTCAGTATGTTCATGGATCAAATTCTCTTAGCATGCTTGATATAAATGAAAACTGAGCATATGTACAGCTTCATGGCAATGAATACTACATTTCTTATTCACAAACCTAAGGCTAAATGTTCCTAAATAGAGAGATGGGAAGTTGACAAAAACCTGTTTCAGCTGACTTCGTGTATGGCAATATGGAGCTTTTCAACAAGGCCTGAGATGTCTGGGAGCTTGCTTGAACTTCACTTGACCTTCTCCAATGTCTAGCTTGCCTTGAATGTACTTGAATCAGCCCACAGAACTCAACATGCACAAGCTCAAAATGAAAATGGAAAACCCTGTAAATGGAGTTACAGTTGGTGTTTGAGGTTTGGGATAGCTTTGATGGATTGAATGGAAGGTGTTTGAACCAGTTTGGGACAAAACGCACGAGCCTAATGAGCTATGGAAGTCAAGTTGCAAATACTTCCCTGTTTTGCCAATGGAAGGTGATTTCTGGATATGGGAGGTTTGAAGGCTCAAGAGATCGTCTTTATGGCTCAGAGAGGTGTGAGAAAGATGGTTCAAATGTTTGCATAAGTTAGTTTTGGCTGATGTTCCAGTTCTTATGTATTTGGCATATTTCTTGTATATGAAGCAAAAGTGGGAAGTGATATGTAACAGGCCTGTACAGGCTATCCATATGCTTGTACCTTCTGCTCTTGGCCCCTCTAATTTGTGGATTTGATTAGCTGCCAAAGATCTGGACCAATGCTCAAAGATTGTGGTTTGACATAAAGCAAGATTATGACAAAAATGGTAATGTACCTATTTCTACTTAAGGATTAATCTTGTGTACAATGCCCTAATGACTAAAACAATACCTTAGACCAATGGATTTGCATTAAATTATTGAGTGTGAAGTGGTTTAGAGGCCTGTAATCTAGTGCAAAGCACGCTGACTTGAAATTGCAACTTGTATGAACATGAACATGCCATGGATGAAAAGTGAGTTTTTGCCAACTTCAAGCCTTCGATTCTCTCTAACCACAAATGTGTTTGGATAATTCTTGGACATTTTGTAAAGCTTGCAACATGCTCTACAATCCATCTTTGAAATGCAACTTGAGATTCCAAGTGTAACTATGTGAAAAATGGCCAAGAAGATAGGTCAAAATCCTGCCTAAACTAGGGCAAAATTTCTCTAAGTTAAAAGTTTTAGGGACCCTTGTTCCAAAAATCATAACTTGATATCCAAGCTTATTTTGAGAAAACTTTGTGAATAAAAGTTTTAGACTTTATGGAGGACTACAACTTTCATGTTGGAAGTTTTGTTTGAATCCAAATGCATCATGGTGAAAATGTTGTGCAAAGTTAGGAAAAATTAAGAAAATTTCATAACTTAGAAAAATTCTAAGTTATGAAAATTTTCAACTTTAAACCCTAATTTGCAAAAATGGGTTTCTTGATGAATAAGTTTAATGTTTTGACACATCTTGATGAAAAATGTCCCTTGCCACTTGATTTTAACCAAAAAGTCAAAGTTTGACTTTTCAGTGTACAGTCAAATTTTGATCAGTTGACTGAAAAATTCATTTGACAATCCAATGCAATTGAGATCTTTTGAACTTGTTGAATAGGTCAAGATGATGCAATTGAGCCCTTGATTCAATGCTTGAACTCAATTTGCCATTGTCTAGGTCAAAAATCAGAAATTGCCTTTGTGCAGTCAAAACCTTAAAAATGACCATTTTGCGCTTTTGGTGATCTGATCAAATTTCTTGTGGAGTTGTGGTCCAAACTTGATAAAATGGTTCATATGAGTTCATAATGTTGATGTGGGTCAAAATTCATGAGGTTTGACTGTAAATTGGCCATAGTCGACTTTTTCCCCAATACAACTAATTTCTAGGTCAACTGTCCAATTGACTGGGCAAAAATTTGATTCAAGGCTTGAAACTTGGTATGGACAAAATTATGAGTCCAACATGAAGTATGAAAGTCACTTTGGGCATTGTAGGTCAAAAAAATCCTTGTGTAAACTCAAACCCTAATTTAAGTCAACAGTGCAAGGAGATGTCTTGAGCAGAGCAAACCCTAGCTTGGTCCTAAGTTCAAAGAGTCTTATGATGAAAAATGTTGATAAAATGAGAGGGAAAATTTTGGGGTACAACAGTAGGATAACTGGATATGGCATCATGAGATTTTGAGCGCGAGCTCGCGACCATTTAAGATAAGGATCCAAAGTGATGGAGTTCTTGTGTCCCAAAGTCTTGCTATCAACCTTGTTTACCATGTCCCAAGCTCGTACAAACCTTTGACGATAACCTTGGATATCATTCTCGTAGTCGAATGTAATACACTGGATAAGCGCGTCATGAGGACCATCTCTTTGAGCATAACCAAATGGCCGTAGATCCAGATAAGGGTTATAAGTAATACCTCCCCTAATTCCAAGGAGTGGAACATTAGGGAATTCCCCACAGTGGGTAATGATAGTGACATCTTCCAGAGATCAGGAACACCAAGAGATATCCATATGAGAGAGCGACATCATCCTTTGAGACTACTTCAAGCCTTGTTCATTCTTCAATACTAATCGGGGAAGATGCGAAATGAACCACCTAGATAGAAACGGTATGCAACACATAAGAGCCCATTTCCTTCTCATGGTGCGAGTGTGAAGAGAATGCAAAATGTCTCAGAGCAAAGTTGGCACAGAGTTACGAGAAAGGAAGATTTTGTAAGCATTCACATCTTTGAGTTGGTCTGGATTAAGGAATAATACCAAACCATAGATTAGAAGAGCCAAGACTTCTTCAAAAGCTTTCAAATCCGAAGCATCCATAAATAGTTGAGCCTTCTCTAACATAAACTTAACTAGAAAACCCTTGACTCCACTCCTTGTCTCCCAATTAGCTACAATGTTGGACCTCTTCAAATGTAAGGCTGATGCGATTTCTTCAGGTTTTGGATCTTTCTCTAAACCGGTGAAGGGAATTTAATCAAGAACAAGTACTCCTAATAGTTAATAGAACTCTTCCATTCTGGGCACCAATTGATAATTGAGAAAGGTGAAACAATGATGTACCGGGTCAAAGAACTGAAAGAGCACACACATCATGTCTTATTCAAAGCTTGAGGTAACCAGATTGAGAAGTCGACCATATCTTTTGGTGAAGGGAGATCTTTCAAGAGTCCTTGAGACTAACTCCTTGAGTTGAGGAGGCACCCTTACAAAGCTGATTTAGATGGTATTTCTAAGAGCGAAAGCCATATCCTACAAAACAACACAAAGATAAATCCCTAGGTCCTTGAAATGGGTTAGTGAAAATGATATGGCATGATGTCATGATGTTTATGATGTTATTAACAAATAATCATACACAAACAAGACACCAAAGGCCTTAGGTTTAGGCTTGCACGGGGTTTATAGGTAAGTACCCTCTTGAAGTTTTAGTTGGTTCAACATGTCCTAAAAGAAGTAACCGGGTTCTAAGGAGTCTCAATATCATTAATCTTTCTTCATCGGGAATTATTTCAACACAAGCATCAAACTGCGACCGAGATATCCTGAAAGTCCGATCTCAATGAGTGTAGTATCGAGTATCAACCAACTTCAGTCTACACCAAAGCCAACTATCTCACTACTTTCTAATGGCCAAGTTATTCAACTAAGGTTCTACAGTCAGTTAGTGCTTTATGACACCACACAATGGCCCCGTATTCTCCTTGATTCAACTCAAGGGACACCGGTACCAACAAATTTTTCACACTAACGTAGCCATCGCTTCAACCATATCGGTCTATGCTGTACAATTTCCATGATCTATTTCTACTTACCTAAAATGCCCCAGATCCGGGTATAGAATCTATACAAGTAATATGCCCAAACATAATCCAAAATGTAAAGCATACAAATCAAGCAAGTAAAGCAATAAGGGTGATCTAGCTCTTAAGGTAACCCAACTTTTAGTAATATTTCCCAGCAGAGTTGCAAGTTCTGTAATACGTTGAGAGAACTGACTTGGTATTTTGCGTTTTATCGCAAATGTTGCGGATAACAAGAGTCACCACCAACTTTTCTTTTATCCAATAAAGGAAAATGTGAAAAGAACTTTTTAGAATTTTCTTGAGTTCGGGGGGTAGGTTATGAAAAGGGAAGGTGTTAGCACCCTTTTCATCCGTAGTTATCTACGAGCTCTTAATTTCTAGCTCACTTTAAAATGCTTTATGTTTTTTGTGTAAGTTGGAAAATGTTTTGAAGATGTTTTGAAAATGGTAATTTTGTAATGATTCTCGTATCGTTGAGAATGTATACAAAATATGTGTTTTGGAAATATTTTGAAAATGCCTTAGTGCGACAATTTTGCAATGATTCTCGTATCGTTGAGAATGTATACAAAATGTTTGTTTTGAAAATATTTGGAGTGTTTGGAAAGATGTTTGTTTTTTGAAAGTGTGATGTGTGAAAATGGTTTTAGTTTTTGAGCAAGCAATTACGAGCAATCTACCTACTTAAAAAGTCTATGTTCTTTTCCTCCTCCTTTAGATAGTGCTATTTTACTATTGGTTGGTAAGGAGCTATATCATTAGATGTGAGGGACAGACGCGGGTCATCATACAGTTATAGAAGGCAACTTGTAGGACGCTTTAGCAATTTTCTTAAGGGACTAGATCGTTTATCGAAGGCAACATCGAAGGTTCATCGAGGGACTACGAACTTTTTTAATCGAGGGTCTTTGATAAAGCGTCCCATATTTGAGGGACATGACTGTTTCATCCGAAGGCAACAAGTGAGGGTCACCCTAGAGGTGCGTGTGTGAATTGTGTTTTGTTTTCGGTTAATTTGTCTTGATTAGGGTTATCTAGCTGTTGCTTTTAAATCTTGCCATACACGCCTAATTACTATACAATGATAAGTAAATGCGGTCAAGTGCGAAAAATAAAGTTCTACGCTATTACAAGGCTTCGGGAATGGGGGTACAAATTTATGAATGAGGATGAAGTAAAGGCCTAGTTAAACTATTACAAACCATAAGCAATTACAACAATTGAAAGCATGCGAAAAATAGTAAAGTACGAGAAAATGAAAAGAGAAAGAAAATTGTTTTTTTGGTGTGTTTTGATAGAAAAGAAAGTAAAATATATAGAATAGAAATGTAACTAAAACAAAAGTTATCTAGATTAAATTAAAATTCTAGTATTATTAAAATTAAAATTCTAAAATTATTAAATTAAAACTAAACTAAATTTAAATTTTAAAGTTGTCAAAAAATTTCTAGACTAACTAAAAACTACTGAAAATGATTCTTAACTAAAATAATATTCTAAACCCATTAAATCAATTCTAAATTTAAGCTAACTAATAAAATTATCTAATTAAAACTATATATTTATCTCTAATAAGCTAACTAACCTAAACTAAATAGAATTAAGAAAACTAATAAAACTAAACTAAATAGTATGGGGTGGGATTTGAATTTTCGGAATTGGGCTTGGCTGTTGGGTTGAGCAGGGCCCGATAGAGTTATTGTTTGTTTGCTGTAATGAAGAAATAAAAAAGAAACCAATGGGTGTAGAAAAGAAACTGGGCTATGGTGTACTGGGTTATTGGGTTCGGGTTAGGCCCAATTAAAATTGTCAAAGTAAAAAATTTAAATAAAAAAAACCCTAAATGGCTAAAGAGGTGTCGTTGGCTACTATCTATGCTTTCCTCATCCCATTAATTGATTCTCTCACTAATCCATTTAATCAGTTTCTCTTAAATCCCAATAAAAAGTCCATTAATGTTAATCTTCCCAAAAAAAATGTCCAAACAAATCTTCATCTCTCTCATAAAAATCTCCACGAAAACAAAAACACCGATGTAAATGGAAAAATAAATATCCCCTCACGATTATCTCCGCCCCAATCGATATTCCCTTCCTCTGCTCTTACGCTCGTTTACCATTCTCTTGTTCTCACGGTTACACGCTCAACTAATGATGGGAACTTATAATCCCGCGGTAACAACATCAACAACCAGACACTTACTTTTGTCTCAGCTTTTGTTCTTAGCTTGAAAATCGGATTTTGGTGTGGGGTTTCGGGTTTCAGAGTCAACTCGAGTCTATTTGGGATTTTTGCTTCAGCTATTTCAAACTCGGTAAACTCTTCTCACCTTCATTCCTTAATTTTGTTCAAAACAATGAAGAAAAAGTAGGATCTAATGTTCAGTTAAGTATGTTTGACACATGTTGTAGTTACAAAATCTTAAGGTTCAAACTTACAGAAGCTTATTCAATAGTAAAGAAATAAAAAATTACGAGTGAAGACTAAGATAAAAGAGGTTTGAAGCTTGAATTTTTTTTATTCCAATAACCAGGTATTGAATTTTTTTTTGCAAATAACCATGTTTCGGAGATAATTACGCAAATAACCATATTTCAGAAAACCCCACAAAGGAGGAGCCATCTCAATTGGCGCCTACACCTTATTTTAAAGGGTAGGCGCCATCTCACTTGGCGCCTAGGTGTTAAATGTGTGCCCTAAGCAAAGTGAGATGGCACCTTAGTGCAACGGGGAGGCGATTTTTTGAGTTTTTTATTTTAAATGCGGGACATTACCTAAACGATATAGGATTATGCAAATTTGACTTTTTATTTACACAATACGATTACACAAAATGATTACATAAAAAAATACAAAATAATCAGTGGTCCCCTGGAACCCGGTAACGACCAGCGGTTCTGCATCCGTGTCCTCGCCTTTCCCGTGGTGGGTTTCATCGCGTTTCTTGCTGTGGCAGGGTCGATGGCCGAACGAAGTCAATGCATTTTGGATCCATGAAATCGGCCAGATCTCCATATCTAGAAGATCCACTTTGGTACAGTCGGTTACTCATATCCTTAAAGTTTGGTCGTGTTTGTGGTGGGTGGGGTTCCATGGTTGGTCTATAGCACTGGTCGTTTGAGTAAGGGGGTAGAAAGGAAATGAATCCTGAGGTGTTTGGTATTGGGAATGTTGGGTGCTTAGGTGATGTGGTGGTTGATGGTAAGTTGGGTCGGTTGGGTCATAATCTTTGGAAAATCCCAGATCAGGGCTAAGGTTAGATGTTGAGGGACCCATATTGGGATATGTAGAAGACTGGAATTGTGTGTGGGGCATGCGGGTGTATCGGTATTGTGATTGAAATTATGGTTCGGTGTGGGGCATATGGGGGTATTGGTATTGAGGTGGTGATTGTAGTTGGTTGTGGGGAATGTGGGTGTATTCGTATTTTGGTGGTAATTGTGGTTGGGTGCTTGTGGTTCTGTTTCATCGGGGAGGTTAGTGGGAGGTTGATGTGTGTTAGGTCTATTGTTGGGGAAATGAGGGTTGTGCCCATTGTCTTCGTGGGTCATCCAAATACCTTGGATGAGACACATGCATTTCTGGGTTACTAACCGATCGGTACCAAGTTAAATATTGATCCGTGTGTCGCATATTACCATGGTTGAGGAAAACTGGGAATTGCAAGACATGTCAGTGACGCCTCTGTCACATCTTACACCATTTTGGAGCAAAATCTTTCCAGTTGGTAAGACCCCATTGGGCGTCGACCCTTTTGGGATGCCACGGGGAAAAACAAGTTGGATCGCAGGGTATCTCTTGATGCATTCCAAACTGCATCTTGACAAGGTCACTATGGTGCATCTCCATAACATTGAACCATATGATTGCAGTCGTTGCGCTCCGAATTGCTGCATCCTCAGAGTTTGGTTCATGGTCCAAACCCAAATATGGTCTCCAGATAAATTGCGGATAAAATTAAATTAGCTTAATGAAAACGTAATAAATAAATGATTTAAAAGTAGAAAACTTAAAAGGTATGGCGTACATAATCCGGGCCAAGGTGATCCAATAGATTGCGATATAGAGAGACATTGAATCTTGGATTCTTGTCATAATCCATACCCCTCACACATTACCTAAAGGAATTGAAAAATATTTTATTTTTATGATATATTTGGTGAAGAGATGAATAATAATAAATGATATAAGTTATTGACTTACTTTGTTGCATATGGGAAAACGAATGCGTTGTTGTTGACGGGGTTTATGGACTCCATTCTCCACCAACCCCAGGCTTGAAGTAAAAAAGTGTATCCATAAAAAGTACATTTTTCCTTAATTGCATATTTACACAAGGAACTGTATAGATGTACTAAAACAGCAGAACCCCAACTATACTTTCTAGTTTTTTCAAAGTTTCTAAGTAAATTTAAATACATGAAATTTACACTATTCCCCGTGCTTTCGGGAAATAAAAAGGTTCCATAAAGTATCATTATATAATTTCTAGCTTTTATTATCTTAGCTAGCTCGGAGGAATTTTCGTTCAACTCCAGAGTCGTATAATGATTTTTGAGTTCAGTAAGTAGTATACTTTGGCCTCTAGCACCACAACCTTCAACCATATCCTTTCCCAACAATTCCTTGCACAGAGAACTGGGCTGTTGAACCGACCCATTAACCGCCTTACCGTCGACAGGGAGACCCAATAACATGTACACATCCTCTAATGTGATGGTACATTCACCTATTGATAGATGAAATGGTGGGTATCTAGTCTCCACCTTTCCAACATTGCAAGTATGAACTTTGAATCAATCGTGCAGTTGGAGATCTTTATAACATTTCTGAGGCCTGTGTATTCGAGACAGGGCACGATCAACGGGTCGGGAGCAAGGTAGTTGTGTGACTGGATTATGAATCTTTTAGTATCCTAAATTAAGAATGTAAAAAGTGTAAGAGTCCATAAGATGTATAAATCATTAATAGAAGTATGAAAAATTTATAAGTATTGAAAGGTGTCGCCATCCCTGTTGGCGAATTATAGGTGGCATGGGTTGCAGTGTAGGTGCAGGCTAGGTGGAAGCCTTGGGGAAGGCATCTTTGCATGCATGTAATATGATTGGACATCCCAGTTGGAGAATTAGAGGTTGCTTACTATTGTTTTATTCAATTTCAGTACAACCTATTTAATCCTACATTTATCAAAACACATCTACACTCAATCGCTCAAACACTCGAACACTCAAAGACTCAAACACTTAAACACTTAAACCTCCAAACACTCAAACCTCCAAACCTTAAAACATTCAAACACATTGGCCTCTGCACCATAATATGTGATCATTGCACATTTCAACAGTGAGACATACATTTGTCCCACCTCTGGGTTTTTGTTTAGAGACACTGAGAACATCCGATTTTTTAAAACATGAAAGCCAATTTCTTGTATTTCAAAAAATGATTGGAGGCCAAACTTGGACGAGGTCCCGTGACACAAATCTTTTATCAGAATCCAATTTTTTTGGTAATAACCAAATAATATTTTATAAGTTTGAGGTTTAAGATGACAAGGACCTTCAGAATATGTTTTCCAGTCATGAGTATTCTGGGTAAGACTCTATTGAGTTGTACATTGTGCTGCGAGAGCCTCAGCTGTCACAAGTGGTTGATCCTCTCGAGGTCGGACAAGCAGAAGTAGATGTCATTGATGACGAAGAAGAAAATGAAGAGTTAGAGTTTGACAACATGGTCAACGATGATTCTGAAGATGATAGGATACCTGGTATACCTTCGAACGAGATCTACACACCACCTCCACACATGACAAACTTCAACATGGGCGGAGATGAACCGTCATCTGATTTATTTTTCAATCCATATATGCAGTCAGATGAAAACTTAAAAGAGAAAGACAAATTTCGTAATAGAGAAGAATGTATCTGAGCCATAAAAAGTTTCACATGCTCAACTCGGTTAATTTTAAGGTAGATCATGTAAATCCAGAAAGGTACAAGATCAAGTGTATCCACCCAGATTGTATGTTCAAGCTCACTGCATCATACAGATTAAAAGGTGATTGTTGGGTCATAGGTTCTATGTCCACCCACACGTGTGTCAATTATACTCAATCACAGGATCATCAGAAACTAAATTATGATCTCATATGTCAAGAAATCCTACCCCTCGTTAGTAGCGATCCATCATTGAAGGTGAAAACCATAATCTCTCACATCACTACGGTATTTAACTATACTCCGTCATACCGAAAGGCGTGGTTAGAAACGACCAAGGCGATTGAAAAGGTATATGGAAACTAGGAGGAGTCATACAAATAACTTCCTCTCTACCTGAATGCACTTCAAACTTATTCTCTGGGTACTGTTTACATTATGGAAACACTGTCGGCGTACACCCAGATGGTAGTCAAGTCACTGGAAATGGATTATTCAGTCAAGTGTTACGGGCTTTTCAATCTTGCATCACAGGGTTTGCGTCATGAGAACTTTTGTACCCTAAAATTTTCCCTCCCATTTTACTCAATATATGCTCATTAAGACCCTCAACTTAATCAAGGATGCTCAAGAGTTGACCAGACAAACTCTCTCCTAAAGCAATGAACCTCCAAATAGGGTTTCCATTTTTATCAAGAAGGGTGAGCTCCAAAGGCCTCATATTCTCTCCATAGTCCTAATATGTCCTCAAGGCCCTCCATGTCAAATTTCAAGCTTTGCACAAGAAGTTTGCTCAATCAACTACTCAGATGCTTGAGAATCGACTATATTAGGTCAAAAGTCAACTATGGCCCATATACAGTAAAACTTCAATATTTTTGGTCAACATCAACATTTTGAAGTGATATTCATAATTTGATAAAGGGTTGATCATGATTCCTCAAGGAATGCTCCTAATTCATCAAAACTCAAAAGTTGCTAAATTAGGGTTTCTTAGGAAAAGTCAACCAAACTTTGACCAAACATAACTTTCTCATACTTTATCAGAAATTTCTCATCCAAGTCTCATTCTTAAGGAAATTAAATTCCCTATAAATTATCTTCATCCATCAAGTTCAAAAAATGCACTCATAAAAAGATATGAATTTCTACATTATAGGTCCTTTTGAAAAGTCAACAAAACACCTTTTGGGTCAAAGCTTCTTACATGAACATGGAAGACTCAATTGAGAGGAGACCAAAAGGGTTGTGTAGGGGACATCCTAAGATTTCTAAAAAGTCCAAGAACACCTCTCTAGGGTTAAAATTGGAAGAGTTATGCATTGTCAAAGTTGACTATTTTTGGAAAATTGCCAAAAGACAAATGTGCTCAAAAATGTATTTTTTGCCAAAAGGGCCTAGCATTTTAGGTTTGTATCTTGTTAAGGACATGGTCCACGACCAAAATCAGAAGCCATATCTTATTTTCTCTATTTATTTATTTTATTTTGATTTTTATTTATTAAAAATCACATTAAATCAAATAAATAACAAAAAATATCAAAGATTATTTTGATGATCTGATTTTGATGGAAATCAAATCTAATTATGATGGCCAAATCAGGTCAAAACGAATCAAGGTAATTTGAGGCAAAAATAACATTATTTGGATGGTTATGGAAAGATATCATATGGCAAGAAAATCACATTTAATCTCCATAATTCCAAAGGATTCAGGTCGTTTTTGTTACCCTAATTCATCATACTACATATAATGAACAAAAACAAGGCAAGAGAACAAGGTTTGCAGTCGTGAAAACTGAGAAAGAAACTTGAAATTTTTGGCAAAAAGTGGTGCTTCGTTTTCTCATATAGAGGGTGATTTAGGCCATTCCAAAGCTTCCAATCACTTCCTGGACATCTCTTGGAGCTAACACAATTCATTGCAAGCATTCTCAGGCCCATAATCGTCCCCTAGGCTTCATACAATTTGCATCTTTTCTCAAAATCGATTACGATAATTCTTGCATCTTAGGCATGTTTGAATGGTATATTTGTGCTTGTTAACATATTTGCAACATGTTGGGATGATTTAATTGACGTTTTGACGCATGTATTGCTATTTGCCATGGTTAGGGTTTAAGAAGCCATTTTGGGGCTTCTCTGTACAGGTAAAATTAGGCCAAGAAAATAATACCATGATACTCGTGAGATCAAAACGAGTTGATTGGTGTCTTTGGAATTAATTTGTCACGCGTTGTATGGATTTTGGAGGATTGCAGGTTTATGGCTATGGAGCTTTGTCCGTAGGTATAGTTCTAATACCTAAGACGACGGACAGGGAAGAAGATGATGATTTGTCACCATCCCAGTGGCCAATTTGAATAATCGCGCGTTTTTCATTCCATCCATTTTGTTTTATATATTATGCTTTAATGTTATTATTATTTCAACTAAGCAGTGTAGCACAGATGGCCAGGGCAAGCGTGGAATGAGGGGAAGGACCTGGGTTCGATCCCAGGTCCCAGCATTTTCTTTATTTTCTTAACATACAATTGCAGATCCTATACATTCCAAAGCCTGATGTTCATCATGCGCCTCATTGATCCAGCCACTCGATTGTTGCCAACACTGATTCAATGTTCAATCCAAGGAGAGACCATGGTGCACCTTCCAAGCGTGCCAACACAGGATCTGGCACATGATTGGGCTCAGTGTGCATTGGGCCTAACAAAAATCAGAAGTGCGCCCCCTGGGTTGCTTATGCGCAGGCCCAATTTCTTGCTTTTTTCTATTTTAATTCTTTTTATTTTTATTTATTAATTTTGTCTTTTAAAATAACTCAAAAAAATCATATTTTTTTATTTAATCAAAAAAATCATTAAAAAAACATCAAAAATATTTTTTTATAAAAAATATTTTATTAATTAATTATTTTAATTAAATTAGGGCAATTTAATGACTTTTTACTATAAATTCAAAATAATTAGAATTAGGGTTTAATCTTGTACTTAACCTAATTTTTTCCTCAAAAACAACATAAATATTTCCTCAAATTAGATTTTTAGGTCGTCTAATTATTTCTCGCGTTTAATTTGCCGCGCGCTTTTAATTTTCCTTTTTATGATTATTTGTAACTGCTCCAAGTTTGTAATAGATTTAAATAGGGTTTTAATTCCGTATTTTATTTCAGTCAAAATAATTATGTATCTGCCCAAAGCCATGTAATAATTAGGACTCTAACTTCTCGCATTTTAATTTCCGCAAACTATAAACTGCTTAGATGTATGTATAAGATTGTATGGAAAGACGAATTGAAATTAAAACAGTAGAAAACCCTAATTGTGCAAAGATAATTAATTGAAAAAATACACTTGCACATGCTCACTCCTAGGGTTTACTCCATTCCGTTTGCCTTCGGTAAACGGTCATAAAGTATAGGGAATATTAGTGGTTGTCCTCTAGTCTCAAAAGATCTAAAATGACTCAATCGGATGTTGCCTCGGAAAAGATCTTTAAGGCTTTAGGATGATTACTAAAGTTTCCTAACATTGCTTTTGTGATCGTATCTGTCCCTTCAAACGTCCCTTAAAACCCCAACGACGGTGCTACCTATTCCTTAATAATAGGATAGTGTTGTTTAAAGGAAAACGAACAGACTTTTTTCGAGTAGGTAGATTAGTTCCTAAGTACTTGCTCAAACAAAACTTTTCACACAAACACTTTTCAAAACAATTTTCAAAACAACTTCGTCACACTGTTGAGGACTGATACAAGGGTTATCACGTAGTAAAACTTTTTCAAAACAAGCACGCACAAGCAATTTTAAAAATGAGCAAAGTACCTAAGAGCCAGTGGAAAACCCCGGATAGAAAGGGTGATAACACCTTCCCTTTCTATAATCTACCCCCATACTCAAAAACATCTCGAAAAAGGGTTTTTCGGTTCTTTTTCCCTTTTCCTTTGTTGGATAAAATAAAAGCCGGTGGCAACTCTTGCTTACTACGACATTTGCGAATACAAAATGCAAACCAGTATAATAGTCGGTTCTGCCACCGTATCACAGAACTGGCGACTCTGTTGGGGAATTTAATAAGTGGGGTATACCTTAGGATCTAGGTCATTTAATTACTTCTCTTGCTTGTCTTGATTGCTTTACTTTTAAGGGATTGTTTGGGTTACTATAGATCCTACACTTGGATCTGGGGAACACCTTTTAGGTAAGTAGCAATAAACTGTGAGGGAACTATGAGGGGTATACCGACACGGTTGAAGCAGTAGCTATGTTGATGTGGCACTTTGGTTGGTACCGGTAACCCTTGAGTCAATCAGGGAGAGTACGGGGCCGCCGCGTGGTGTCATGAAGCATCAACTGACCTTAGAACCTTTAATTGCACAACTTGTCCAGTAGGACGTAGCGAGGTGGTCGGCCTTGGTGTATTCCAAAGGTCGACAGATACTCGATGCTACACTCATTAAGGTTTGAATCTTGAGATTTGTTTGGTTGCAAGTCAATTGCTTATTGAAACAAGCTGGGGGAAAGATTGGTGATATTGAGATCCCTTAGAACCCGATTACTATTTATAGGATAGGTTAAACCAATCCAACTTCAAGAGGGTATGACCTTAAAACTCATGCATGCCTTAAACCTAAGGACTTGGTGTGACTTGCTTGTTGTTTTCCATCCCTGTGATTTTCTAACATAATCATGACATCATAAGCATGGCATATCATGACTAACCATTTCAAGGATTTCCTAGGGCTCATTTTTGCCTTGTTTTGTAGGACACGGCATCCGCCTGTAGGAATACTATACAAATTAACCTTGTGAAAGTGTCTCTCCAACTAAAGGACATGGCATTAAGGGTTCTTGAAAGTTCTCATTTCACTAAAAAGCATGGTCAGTTCCTCAATTTGGTCACTGCAAAACCTGATGAAGAATTATTAAAAGTGCTGTTTCAGTTCTTCGATCCTGTGCGCCATTGTTTCACCTTCCCGGATTACCAGCTAGTACCTACTATGGAGGAATTTTCTCAGTTGTTGGGGGTACCTATTCTTGATCAGTTACCTTTCAAAGGTATAGAAGAACATCCAAAGCCTGAAGAGATTTCTAGAGCTCTGTCTTTACAACGGTCTGACATAGTGACAAATTGGGAGACTAGAGGGAGTGTCAAAGGAATTCCGGTTAAGTTTCTGTTCGAGAAGGATTACCATTTTTGGGATACCTTAGATTTACAAGCTTTCAAAGAAGTGCTGGCACTTCTCGTTTACGGGACGGTACTTTTCCCTAATACGGATCAACTCATGGATGTGAACACTATTAAGGTTTTTCTGTCTCATAATCCAGTGCCTACATTACTCGGGGATATTCTACACTCTCTGCGTGCTCACCCTCTAAAGAGAAAGGGGGCCCTCCTGTGTTGCACTACTCTATTGGCTAGGTGGTTTATTTCGCACCTACCTAGGTCTGTTTTGAAGAATGAACAGGGTTTGAAATGGTCTCGTAGGCTGATGTCCCTTAAGCATTCAGACATTCATTGGTGTTCGCGGTTCTCGAAAGATGTTTCCATCATCGATCACTGTGGTGAATTGCCTAATGTCCCTCTCTTAGGCATTAGGGGAGGAATCACTTACAACCACTGTTTGGCCTTGCGTCAGTTTGGTTATGCAAGGAGAGATGGTCCTCATGATACGCTTATCCAAGGAATCGCCTTCAACTATGAGAATGAGGCTCAGGGATACCGTAAAAGGTTCATAAAAGCTTGGGGCATGATGCATAAAATTGATAGCAAGACGCTAGGGAACAAGAATTCCATTCTTCTTGAGCCTTATCTCCGGAGGGTACGAGCTCGCACCCAAAGCCTTATGATGCCTTACCCTGCTGTCCTACCAGTAACTCTGGAGCCAGCTATTGAAGGAGATACTACTTCAATTGGTCATCATCCTGACATTCCAACAGATCATGAAGAGTTACAGAAGTCCTGGGTTCAACTCAAAGAGGAGCGGGACACGTTTGAAGCTCAGTTCTATGCCAGTGAGAAAAAGGTCCTGGAGCTCACTAGGCTACTTCATGAAGAAAGGAACATAAATGCCTACATCGCGCCAAAGAGGATGCGCTCCTGGGAGACTTAGTTTCTTTTTTTGCTTTAAGTTTTGTTTTGGTTAATTGTAAGCCTAAAAGGCATTCTTTGTAACAATTCGATCTTATTAATGCAATTAACGTGTGTTTCTTTTGGTTAAAAAAATCTGAGCCTTTAAGAATCCTTGAAATCATTGCATACGCATCCCATTCACAACATCGCATAAACAGGTACCATTACAGGTTTCTTATCTTCTTCTCTGTTTATTTCAGCATAAATGTCTTCCAAACAAAGCATCAAGGATCTTCAGGCACAAAATGCCCAGTTCCAACAGATGTTCATAAATCTGGAAAAAGGGCAGGAGGATCTGAAGGCCTTCATCCTGAAGGAGAAAAGGAAAAAGAAGAAGGTCGCTGGTATTCTGAATATGGACAGAAGGTTCAGGGGGCCGTTAAAGCAACAAGCTGATCTAATCTCTTCATCCAAAGAAGAGGAAAATCAAGAAGAAGAGACAAGGGAAAAGGACCCGAGTCCCGAAGTTTCTGACAATGATATAGATTACAATGATGAGCAATATCTTCCTACTGAGGATAGATACAAGCAGTTGGAAGATCGTCTGAGTGCTATGGAGTTCCAGAGGATACCTAGGTTGGATTTCGAAGAATTGGGATTGGTGCCAGAAGCTGTCATCCCGCAGAAGTTCAAGGCTCCAATTTTTGCTAAGTACGGTGGGTTTTCTTGCCCAAAACTCCATCTCCGTTCCTACGTCATAAAGATCCAGCCCCACACTGCTGATAGAAATTTGTGGGTTCACTTCTTTCAAGACAGTCTGTTAGGGACTCAGCTTGAATGGTTCTACCAACTAGAGAGAGCCAATGTCCGAAATTCGGAAGACCTGGTGGCTGCCTTTTATAAGAAGTATCAATACAACGCCGACCTTGCTCCTACTCGTACTCAACTCCAGAGTATGTTCATGGGTGCAAGTGAAGGCTTTAAGGACTATGCACAAAAGTGGAGAGACTTGGCTGGAAGAGTTCAACCCTCATTGTATGATAGGGAGTTGGTTGATATGTTTCTGGGGACGCTATCTGGTCCTTTCTTTAATCATTTGATCGGCAGCTCGTCAGCTGGTTTCACTGAGCTGATCCTAACTAGAGAGAGAGTAGAAGCTGGGATTCAGAGCGGTAAAATACAGAAGGATGCCTCTTCGAGTTCGGTAAAGAAGCCTTTTACTGGTAAGAAGGAAGCCAGTGCCATCTATAGCCCAAGAGGCCAAAGAAGAGCTGAACACCATCAGACAGTAAGTGTCGTAATGATACCTAGGCCTGCAGTTGCTCCACAACACAACAATAAACAAAGGGCGGAAAGACCACAATGAGAGTTTTTCCGGATCAACATGACATTGGCTGAAGTTCTACCCCATCTGCTGAGATCCAACTTGGCAACCTTAAAAGAGGCTCCCAAGAATCCGAACACGACATCTCCCCGATATAATCCAAATGCTCGGTGTACCTATCATTATGAGAGTCTTGGCCATGACACCAACGACTGCTGGGCTCTGAGGAATAAGGTACAGGATCTGATCAAAGCTAGGGAGATTGAGTTCGATGCTCCGGAAAAGCCCAATGTCATAACTGCTCCCATGCCTAAGCACGGTCGTGGAGTTAATGTTGTTGATACCGATCTGTTTGTGACCTTGGTGGATGAAGTTTCTAATCCTCTTATGACGGTTAAGAAGAATTTATTGTCGACCGGTTTATTTCCGGGTTATGGTGAAGGTTGCCACATGTGTTCATTTCTGCCTTCTGGTTTCCATTTGCTGAAGTCCGGTGTTCAACGCCTGATGGACAACAAAGAAATTTTGTTCGAGAAAACTTTGATTCCCATTATTCTATTTGAAGACGTTGCTATTATAACCATTTCCAACAATCCTTCCAAGGTCTCCTCGAGAAGACCTGTTAGGATTACATCTGTTCCAAGAGTCGCTCTGCTAATAATCACCGTTCCTGGTCCTGTACCGTATGCCTCGGGAAAAGTTGTCCCCTGGCATTATGGTGCTGATGTGTACTATCATGGCATCAAACAAGATCTGAAAAGTGAAGAGGTTGATCCTAATGTCAGTAACATTGTCGGGACCAGCAAGTTTTCCCGAAGTGGAAGGGTTTTCTCTCCTGAGATTTCCCCGAAGACTGTCAATAGGCCTATTGTTATTCTGTCTGCTACTCCTTTTGGTACATCAACTACTGCTCATGTGCTTACTCCAATTATCACTCTCATCGTCGAGTCATCTGGGACCCGAGGCAAGGAAGTTATAGGTGAGCCTGCCCGGACGGAGGCACCTAGAAAATTTTTCGTGGAAGCCTCTAAGCAAGAGATAGAGGAAATACTGAAGATAATCAAAAAGAGCGACTACAATGTGGTCGAGCAGCTGGGGTAGACCCCCTCAAAGATATCCATGTTGTCCCTGATGATGTGCTCTAAGGCCCATGTGAAGGCTTTGATTGCATTCCTCAAGACTGCGCATGTGCCACAAGAGACCTCAGCTGATCAATTCAAAGATTGTGTGGCCAGCCTGACTGCTGACAATGGGTTGGGTTTTTCAAATGCAGACTTAACATCGAAAGGGAGGAAGCATAATGATGCTCTGCATGTTTGGATTGAATGCAGAGGCACCACTATGGCTCATGTGCTGGTAGATACTGGGTCTTCGCTGAATGTTCTACCTAAGAAGGCATTGGATCGGTTGGACAGTAAGGGCTTGACCTTAAAGCCTAGTAACATTGTGGTGAGGGCTTTTGATGAGTCAAAGAGAATGGTGCATGGGGAAGTGGACATCCCCGTCAAAGTGGGTTCCTAGACTTTTGAGTCCACTTTCTATGTGATGGACATTCAGATGTCATACTCTTATTTGTTGGGTCATCCATGGATCCATGAAGCTGGGGCTGTTACTTCTACACTGCACCAGATGTTGAAGTATCCAGTAAAAGGGAAGATTGTCACTGTGCATGGTGAGGATGAGTATATGGTAAGCCACCTCAACTCCTTCAGGTACGTAGAGATGGACGGGGAATTCATAGAGAAGCCTTGCCAGAACTTCGAAGAGGTCCCCCAGATCTTGGCATCGACTGAAACTACTGCCAGCAATGAACCTCCTCTGAAGATGGCTTCTCTCAAGGATGCCAGAGCCGTGGTTAAAGAAGGTGGGTGTACCAACTGGGGACAGCTCCTTGATTTTACTCATAAAACTGACAAGTTTGGTTTGGGCTTTACTTCAGGAGCTCAAAGGGTTGTTCGACGCACTCGGGCTAGAGGACCTCCCCTACGCATCAGTAATCGGGGAATTAATGCCATTGAAGATAGCGAGGAAGACTCATACATTGACAGTTGGATCTACCCAACTACCAACGGTGGACCGAGTAACTGGACGACTAGGGACTTTATACCAGTTCCTTTTATTCTGCACTAATTGTCTTACTTGTTTTGAGATTTGTAATAAATAATTTAAACTCTACAGCTTTGCGTCTTGCCTGAGGCACATTGGCTTTGTTTGTGAGGGCTATTATTTGTCATTTCATATATCATCAATAAAACATTGGACGTTCCTTGCATACGAATTTTACGCTCTCTATTTTTCTTTTCTATTTTCACTTTATCAAAACAACTATGCTCTTACACACACTCACGTATCATACTGCAGATCCATATCCACTCTGGATCCCATTGATAACAGCTCTGCTACTGTCTGTTATGACTTCGAAAATCTGATCGACCAAGCCGAAGACGAAGGTGAGGATGATTGTGAGGTGCCTGGAGAACTTGCTAGACTATTACAGCAGGAAGAGAGGGCTATACAGCCTCATGAAAAGCCAGTTGAGACGATAAACCTGGGCACTGAGATAGATAGAAAAGAAGTCAAGATCGACACAAATTTGGAAGTTAAGGTCAAACAACGGTTGATACAAATGTTGCACGACTATGTTGAGATCTTCGCCTGGTCATATGAAGACATGCCGGGCTTAGACACTGATATTGTAGTTCATCGTCTACCGACCAAAAAGACTGTCCTCCGGTTAAACAGAAGGTCCGCCGTACGCGCCATGAAATGTCAGAGAAGATCAAGGCAGAGGTCATGAAGCAGTTCAACGCAGGGTTCTTAGCTGTCACCTCCTATCCACAGTGGGTTGCCAACATTGTTCCGGTACCTAAGAAAGACGGTAAGGTGCGGATGTGTGTGGATTACAGAGATCTGAACAGGGCAAGCCCTAAGGATGACTTCCCACTTCCTGACATTAACGTTCTGGTTGATAACACCACGTAGCACAAAATCTTCTCCTTCATGGACGGTTTCTCTGGCTACAACCAGATCAAGATGGCTCCTGAAGACATGGAGAAGACAATCTTCGTCACACAATGGGACACCTTCTGCTACAAGGTGATGCCTTTCGGGTTGAAGAATTCTGGGGCAACTTATCAGCGTGCCATGGTCGCTTTGTTCCATGATATGTGTGATACGGTGGCAGAACCAGACTGTTTTAGGAAAATGCTGGTTTGTGTTTTGCGTTTGTGTTTGCAAAATGTTGCGGTAAGCAAGAGTCGCCACCAACTTTTATTTTATCCAACTGGAAAGGAAAAAAGCACATAAAAATTCCTTTTTCGAGATTTTTAGTACGGGGGTAGATTATAGAAAGGGAAGGTATTAGAACCCTTTCTATCAGTGGTTTTCCATGGGCTCTTAGGTACTTGCTCATCATTTAAAAATTGCTTTCGTGTTTGTGTGTTTTGAAAAGTTTTTGTTTTACTTCGTTTTAACTCTTGCTTCTGTCTTCAAGAGTGTTACGAAGTGTTTTTGAAAACTTTGTTTGAAAAGAGTGTAAGTGTGGAAAAGTTTGATTTTGAGCAAGTACCTACTAGCATCTACCTACTCGAAAAGAAAAGAATGTTTCTGTTCTTGTTTCCTTTAGACAACTTTATCCTACTATTAGTGAGTAGGTAGCACCGTCGTTGGAGTTGTAAGGGTCAATTAGAAAGGGACGTACGATCACTAAAGCAATGTTAGGACGTCTTAGTAATAACCCTAATGTCTTAGTCATATTCGAGGCAACATTTCCGAACGGGACATTTGATCTTTGTTTAGACAAGAGAGCAACCACTAAAATGCCCTATACTTAATGACCATTTACCGAAGGCAACCGAAGTGAGAGTATACCCTAGGAGTGCGCATGTGCGAGTGATTTGATTTCAGTTATTATCTTTGCATATTTAGGGTTTGCTAACCATTTTAAAATTAACATACATTCTTGTCATGCGATCCTATTATCATACATCTAACAGT
This sequence comes from Vicia faba, assembly GCA_948472305.1. Lineage (NCBI taxonomy): Eukaryota > Viridiplantae > Streptophyta > Magnoliopsida > Fabales > Fabaceae > Vicia > Vicia faba. Next base: position 659,342,300 of record OX451736.1, on the reverse strand, counting down.
TAATATTTGCGAAAATTAAAATACGAGAAATAAAACTACGCTATTACAAGGCTTCGGGGAGGGGGATTAATTACATAGCCAAAAACCCGTAAAACGATAAATAAAAGAAAAATCCTAATTAAACTATTACATATCGTGAGCAGTTACATTAATATCGTAAAAATAAATAAACGCGCGCAATGAAACGAGAACAAGAAAAAATTAGGGTATTGACCCTGTCTAAACCTAATTGAAAGAAAAATCATTTTTTTGTTATTTTTGATTATTTTTTGAGAAAAATAAGGTTTTAATTAAATAAATACAAACCTAGTTACTAATTAATTTAAATTAATAAAAATAATTAATTTGACCTATTTTTGCATTTTTGTTATTTTAAGAAAAGAAAATAAAAATTAAACAAACCCTAATTTATAATTTGTTTTAAATTATTTACAAAAAGGTTAAAATTACCCTAAAATTAAACTAATTATTTACCCTAAAATTAAACTAATTATTAAATTAAATTTGACAAAAATAAAACCTAAGTCTAAATTGTTGAAAATTGATTTTATGAGTTTTTGTAAAAAGAATTAATTTTATGTTAGAAAATAATTAATCAAAATAAATTAAAAAAAGAAATAGAAAATAAAAATAAAGAAATGGGCCTGATGTTAGTAGCAAACAGGGGGGTGTCAATTGCATTTCTGAGCCCAATAAACCTTGGTCCATGTTTGACTTTTCAGATCCCATGCCTTGGCTTGACTAGGGTGCATTGTGAACCTCCAAAGGATGGCCCTTGGATCCAGCTTGTTGGAGATCTGGTGGTTGAACATTGAGGCGTATGGTGGTCACCTTGTATGCACATGTTCCTGATTATGCAAGAAACAAAATCATGAAATAATATGGGGGACCTGGGGATCGAACCCAGACCCTTTGGCTTCTGACAATGGCGCGCTTGCCAGCTGGGTTGGCTGGTTCTTTTGTATATGAAACAACCAATAATTATTATAATGGAAAATGAAATAACAATTATAAAATGCGCGAATTTTTGAATGGGCAAATCACACCACGCCACGCCATCATCTTCTACCTCCTTCCGTTGCTAAAAGTTTGGAAACTTTTACCTACGGATAAAAGGGCGTAGGTACAGCCCTGTAATCTTCCAAAATTCACTGCACGCATCATAAATCAATTCCAGTGGTACCAATCAACTCATGGGAACCTCGCGAGCATCATGGTACCACTCTCCATGGCTAATTGTTCCTGCAAGCAAAATCCCTAAAAACGAAACCTAAACCCTAATCATGGCAACTTTTTGTATGGTTGACAAAAATGCAATTAATTATTATCATTAGCTTGCAAATGTTTCAAGAATGCAGAATATATAAACAAATCATGCTAAGAGTTCTAGATTTATGAGATTCGATTTCAAGAAAACATGGAGTCCGTGGGATACTTACAGTGCGTATCTGGGCATGAAAATGCTTTTTAATGATTGGGATATAGTCCTTAGATGTCCAGCAAGCAAATGGTATGCTTGGAAGGGCTTGGAGAAGCCTGGAAATTGGAATTTGATTCACCACTTTTGTTGAGTTTTTGCAAGTTTTCTTTCAGCTTCTCACGCCTCTAACCCCTTTGTTTTTGATCTGCAAATGCTCTATATGTACTCTGGAATCAATTAGGGTTGCCAACTTGTTTCAAATCTTCCTCAATTAAGATCATTGATTCAAGATTTGATCCTTATGTAAATATTGCCAAATCAAGCCAAATCCAATATTTTTGTGTACATTTGACGCTTGCACGATTTGATTCTCCTTCCAGCTGTATAAGAGACCTAAACATGCACAAAATCTCAAGCTTTGATTAGTTTTGATATTTTCATGATTTTATTTGATTTAATTGAAATAAAAATCAAAATAAATGACAAAAATAAAATAAAGACAAGTGGGAAGGACCATGGGTCGTGGGTCATGGTACAAGCTCAAGACAAGCACAAAAGGTTGGGCCCATTTGACAAAAATTGCAATTTGAGACATATTTGACTTTTGGCAATTTTGCAAAAAAAGTCAACTTTGCCAATACATAAATCCTTCAATTTTGACCCTAGAGATGTGTTATTGGACTTTTTAGAAATATTGAGATGTCCTATAAGCAACCCTTTTGGTCTCATCTCAATTGAGTCTTCCATGTTCATGTATGAAGCTTTGACAAAAAAGGTGTTTTTGTTGACTTTTCAAAATGACCTATAATGTCCAAATTTATATCTTCTTCTGAGTGCATATTTTGAACTTGGGAGATGAAGATGGATTATAGGTAATTGCATCCTCTTCAAAATGAGCTTTGGATGGGTCATTCTTGATAAAGTATTAGAAAGTTATAGATGCCATTTGGAGATTGATGATGGAGGATGGGCTTAAAGATGTCATCCGAAGGAGTGTCGATCGCATAAGAGATTCCTTTGCGAGAGCTTATATACTTGTTATTAAGGAGGATTCCGCTAGGGAATGCTGGTCTCTGTCTTGGTAAAAGTTGAATTTTTGTCGTCCGTTATTCTACTGGGGAATCGTCTCTTGGTCGAAGAGGTGAAAATGAGTTACTATCTGGTCGTGCTCCAGGCTTTACAGTGACTTAACGGCGAGATGAGATTAAACTTGCTATCTGGTCGTTCTCCAGGCTTCGCAATTTCTCAATTCTTATCTGGTCGTACTTCAGGCTTCAGAAGGAATTAAGTTATTATCTGGTCACATCCGGGCTTCAACTTGAATTTAGAGCACACTAATATCCGGTAGATTTCGGGCTTCTTAGTAATTGTCCAGGTAAACTGCTATTTGGTTAAAACCCAAGCTTCGCAGTGTCCCATACTATTATCTAGTCGATTCCAGGCTTCAGTCCTTTGCTGCTATCTGGTCGTAATCCAGGCTTCACAACTTCTTACCTCTTATCTGGTCGTGTTCCAGGCTTCAGAAGAAATCAAGTGGTTATCCAGTCGCATCCGGGCTTCCATTTGATTTTTAGGCCTACTAATATCCGGTCGATTCCCGGGCTTCATAGTAATTGGCCGGGTAGACTGCTATTTGGTCAAAATCCAAGCATCATAGTGTCCCTTACTGTTATCTGGTCGTAGTCCCAGGCTTCAGTGTCTTTTTCCGCTATCTGGTCGTAATCCAGGCTTCACGATGTCTTATACCAATATCTGGTCGATTCCAGGCTTCATGGTGTCCTATATTGTTATCTGGTCGATTTCCAGGCTTCACAATACCTTGTTAAGATGTTTTCCGGTCGATTTCCAGGCTTCACCGCTTGTGTTTATGATATACCACTATCTGGTCGAGTCCAGGCTTCATGGTGTCTTTGTACTGTTATCTGGTCGTAATCCAAGCTTCACAGTAACTTGCATTGCTATCTGGTCGTTCTCCAGGCTTCACAATAACTTGCTGGGGATTCAACTATTTTCTGGTCGATTTCCGGGCTTCATAGCTTGAATTTAAGATAAACCATTATCTGGTCGATTCCAGGCTTCACGGTATTTCGGTACTGTTATCCGGTCGTTCTCCGGGCTTCACAATATGATGGAGAAATCAAGATACTATCCGGTCGGACCCGGGCTTCATAGCTTGAACTGGAATAGAAATCATAGCATCGATTTGACTGAACCAGAGAAAACTTGTGAGAATTTGATTGTATCTTTCCCTGAAAGGTAAAGAGTTATTCGTATGTAATGTCATGATGTATGAAATGTATTTGAGCAATGATGTTCTCAAAATAAATGAGATTGTGTTGTATGATGCGTATGCGCATGTCATGATGTATGGATATGCAATGTTTTTATGACGTCTTCTGGATGGGGAGAATAATTCCTGGACTGCTGTTGGGGAATAAAGAGTTGAGTTCTTCGTTCTCACTGGGGATAACGACCGAAGATGATTTGAGAATAAATTGGCGAGAGAGTAACTCGGTTGGAGAATAAATTGGCGAGAAAATGGCTCTGTGTGGAAGAGATAGTCTGCTAGAAGATCTTCTGATTTGGAGAAATAACCTCGGCTGGGAATGAATTATTGTTGCTGGTGATGATAAACTCTGTTGGGAATTGAATTTCTGCCTGTGGAAGAAATAAACTCCACTGGGGATAGTCTTCCATTGTTGGTGATAGATGAACTCTGCTTGGGGAGAATTGACACCAATGTTTTTAGATACCTTTTACTCTGCGGGGAGTGTATGTACTTTTAGTCATATTCTCCAGCTGGGTCTATCCCTGTACCTGGTGAATAGAGCAACTATAAGGTTTGGACATTTCTCATTTGCCCCTATTCCTGGAATTACGAGTAATAGTCTTTTGTTTCGTATGTAAATATTTATGAGCAACAATTATTTTCAAATGCATATATCAAAAATGAATCATTGGACGTTCTTGCAAAACAAAACAGAAAAAGAAAACACAATTTTGAAATTTCTTTGTGAAAACGAATTGTATTGATTTTCGAAGTTAGCCTGTAACAGGTGTTTTGTACAAGAGGCTGACATCCTAGTAAGAGAACGCCGCTGAAAGATAGAATTTATACAATTTGTGAAAAACAAAGAAACACAGCTATGTGAATAATCCCACTAGGTTCCAACTCTGATATTGCCTTTATATCTTCGAGCATCTCATCACTTTGCTACTTGGTTAAAGGTATATCAGATTGATTGGCGCCTTCCGAGCTTGATAGTCGATACCGAAGTCTGGTTGCAAGATGATCCAACGAGACATAGTGTTACGCTTCAATCCCTAATTTTTGCCTGGACCGCCCTTTCGGGTTTTCGGTCCACCGGGATACCCTTTTTTGCCCAAGCCGCCTTTTCAGGTTTTCGACTTGCGGGGTGTACAGTATTTTCATTTTCATCCCTTATTTTTGCCCGAACCCTTTTGGTTCACAGGGAAGCCCTTATTTTTGCCTAGGCCAGTCAACCTAGCGGGTCTTTGATTATGCGTAGTATTTTTTCACTATGTTTGCATTGACGGGGTGAGGAAGGTCGTCACCATCCATGGTGGTTAGAATCATAGCTCCTCCTGAGAAGATGTTCTTAACCACAAATGGCCCTTCGTACGTAGGGGTCCATTTTCCCCTGGGATCACCTTGCGGCAGTATGATGCGTTTGACCACCAGATCCCCGACTTGATACTCTTGTTGTCTAACTTTCTTATTAAAAGCCTTGATCATCCGTTTTTAATATGTCTGACCATGACAAATAGCAGTAAGTCTCTTCTCGTCGATTAAATTCAGCTGATCAGGCCAGGTTTGGATCCAATCATCTTCGCTCAAACCTGCATCCTTCATAATCCGGAGAGAGGGTATCTAGACCTCAATGGGTAAGACTGCCTCCATGCCATACACCAAAGAGTAGGGTGTTGCCCCTGTTGACGTCTGCGCTGAGGTACGGTACCCATGAAGAGCGAATGCTAACATCTCATGCCAATCTTTGTAGGTCACCGTTATCTTCTGCACAATCTTCTTGATGTTCTTATTATCCGCTTCAACAACCCCATTCATCTTCGGCCGGTAAGGAGAAGAGTTATGATGTTGTATCTTAAACTGTTTGCAGAGTTCGGTGATCATCGTATTGTTGAGATTTGTACCATTGTCAGTGATGATCCTCTCTGGTACACCGTATCGACAAATTAGATTGTGTCGGATAAACCACACCACGACGTTCTTGGTTACCGTAGAAAAGGAAGCCGCCTCAACCCACTTCGTAAAGTAATCAATAGCCACCAGAATGAAACGATGCCCGTTGGATGCAGTAGGTCTGATCTCGCCAATCATATCGATGCCCCACATTGCAAAAGGCCAAGGAGCCTTCAAAACATTCAGAGGAACTGGAGGTACATGCACCTTATCAGCATAGACTTTGCACTTATGACAGGTCAGAGAATACCGATAACAATCGGCTTTCATAGTAGACCAATAATATCCAGCCCATAGGATTTTCTTTGCCATGGTATGTCCATTGGAATGAGTTCCGAAAGTACCTTCATGTAACTCTGCCATAATCCTTTCTGCCTCGTTCTTGTCCATACATCGAAGTAAGATTGAATCATGGTTACGCTTGTAAAGGATACCATTACTGATGAAGAACTTCACAGCGAACCTTCTCAAGAACTTCTTATCGTTAGCAGATGCACCCTCGGGGTACTCTTGAGCCTCAAGATACCTCTTTACCTCGTTGTGATCGGTGGAAATAGAACTGACTGTTTTTAAGCTGGTTTCGCGAAATGTCGCGGTAAGCAAGAGTCGCCACCGTCTTTTATGTTCTCCAACGTGGAAAGGACAAAAGCACAACAAAATTCCTTATTCGAGAATGTTTCTCGGTTCGGGAGGTAGATTTATAGAAAGGGAAGGTGTTAGCACCCTTTCTATCCGTGGTTATCCATGGGCTCTTAGGTACTTGCTCTTATGTTTTCAAAAATTTGTTTGCTTTTCAAATGTGTGTGGGTTTTGAGAAAGTTTCGTTTGAAAAATTTCTAAGTAACTCTTGTATCTGTCCTCAAGAGTGTATGAAAAATTTGTTCGAAAACTTTTGAAAGTGTAGGTGCGAAAAGTATTTTTGTTTGTTTTGAAAAGAGCAAGCACTTAAGAGAAATCTACCTACTCTAAGGAATTGGGCTGTGTAAGAGTCCTTTAGATAGTGCTATCCCACCATTGAGAGGTAGGTAGCACCATCGTTGGAGGTATTCGGGTCAATTCGATGATAAGGGACAAGTGTGGTCACCAAAGCAATGGTAGGACACCTTAGAAATAACCCTAATGTCCTAGATCCTTTTATCCGAGGCAACCGTTTCGAGGCAACTGGATCTTTAGACAAAGGGTGACCTCTAAGACGTCCTATACTTGATGACCACGTTTCGAGGCAACGAGTGAAGCGTACCCTAGGAGTGGCATGTGCTTTGTGTGTTGTTTTTCAGTTAATGTTTTTGTACATGTTATTTGTGAGCTACGAGTTAATTTTATTTACATACATTCTTTCATGCATTGTTAACAGTTAGGGGTGCGGAAAGTAAATTGCAGAAATGTAAATTCTAACTATTACAAGGCGCGGGTCTATACATCGCCAAAAAACAAAGACCTGTTTTGATAAAGTGCAGAAAGTAAAGAAAGCAATAAACCTAATTACTATTACATTCTTGAAGCAGTTACATAATAATCAAAATAAAATAAATGCGCGCGAATAAAAATTAATCGAGAATGCCTTAAGGGTTTTGACCCTTTTAAGAAAAGAAATGAAATTTTTTGTCTTTTTTGTGATTAAATGAGATTGAAACTAATTAATTAATTTATTAAAAGAAAAAATGTTTTTGTATTTTTATGTTTTTTTAATGAAAATAAAATAAAAGGAAATAAAATTAAAAGTTAATAAAAAAACCTAATTCTAAATTTATTTTATTTATTAAGAAGAAAAAAAAAAGTTAAAGTTGCCTAATTAAATTTAACTCAATTTATTAGTATTTATTTACAAAAATAAAATGAAATTAATAATAATAATAATATTAGTTCTTTTTGATTTTTTTTTTATAGAAAAGAAAATTAATTATGTTAATAGTTAATAAAAGGGAAAAAATAAATAAGACAAACAAAATATAAAAATGACAAAATTAAAAATTGCAAACCCAAGGGGGGGGGGGGGGGGGGTTGGGCCAGATTGGGGTGTTCTTAATTGAATTGTGAGGCCCATTTACACCAAGCTCGTTGACTTTCTGGACTGCCTGCGCCTGTGTTCACTCATGAGCATGGTGCTCATCATTTTCTGGCCCTTGGATATGCTTCTGAGGCCACTTGGCGCCCTCCTGGATGAGGTGTATGATATGCCTTCTTTTGGAACGCTGCAAGCAAGTATGAGAAGAAAAATAATTTAATGCATTAGGGGGACCTGGGGATCGAACCCAGGTCCCAAAGATTACCAAACACGTTGCCAACCACTACACCACTCATGCGCATTTGTTAATATAATGGCCACTAAATATATTATTCAAAACAAAGGCATAGTCTGGAAACATAAAAAAAAGGCGCGTCATGTTTGAATGGCCCATTCCCATCATTCCACGTAATCATCTTCTTCGTTCCTGAAACAAAAAACACAGACAAATAACGGGGGTTTTAAACCCCCACAAAATACCAATGTCCAAAATAGCGATTAGGCGCTCAGTGTATATAAAAAGGGCGCGAGGTATCTAATGGATTCGTCTCATCAAGCCGGTTTCAACCATGGGTGTTTGGAGTTCTGATTTTACAGTATGGGAAAAGCCCCAAATCACAAGCTTTGAAAACCTAGCACCCGTCCATGGTGGTTTTCATTTTAAGGCACCATATTCAAATTAACTCATGTCAAAAGCTTCATCACAATGTTAGAAATACAAAGCAATATTCAAAATGTGTTAATGATGCGTGAAAAATGAATTTAGATTATGAACAAAATGATGAACCGTGTGACTGTATCGAGGCGATTCTTGAAGGTCTAAGGCTTGTTCTTGATGGCAAAAGGTTCCTGGGACTGTTGGGAACGTGTTTGGATAAAAAGAAATGCTTGAATTGCACTGGAAGGTTGAAAACAGTTTTCACTTTTTTGCTTGGATTTTTGAATTTGGTTCTTTTGTTTTAGAGGTTTCTAGGTCGTGATTCATGTATGAGAGGCTTGCATATATGGTTATCAATGAGAATCAGTCACTATAATGAACCTTTAACCATTGCAATGAAGTTTGAGATTTTTCCATAAACACCATTGAAGAAACTTGCCTTTTTTGTCCAAATTTGAATTTTATGCTTAAAATGGACCTTACACGAAATTGGTAGGTGGATTATGATGTATCAAAGCCATTCAAGCCACAAGATATCCCTTAATTAATTTTTTTGATTTTTATTTGAATTTTATGGATTTAAAATGAATTAAATCAATAAAATTAAATAAAAATAGAAAAATTAATTTTTAATCTTGAAATAAATCATGGGACACGTGGGTGGCATGGACAAGCTGAATCAAGTGGGAAAAGTGGGCCCTTTTGTCAAAAATTGAAGTTTCAAGGATAGTTGACTTTTGCCATTTCACAAAAATTTCCCAACTTCTCCAATGCATATCTTGCTCAATTTTGATCATATGAACATGTTCTTGGACATTTTGGAAAGGTATTGAAGTCCTCTAACCAATGCCTTTGGTCCCATGTCATTTTGATTTACCAATCTCAAGTTATGGTCTTTGACTTAAAGTGCCTTTTTGTTGACTTTTGAAAATGACCTATAATGTTGAAATTGATAACTTTTTGTGAGAGCATTTCTTGGATTTGTAATGTGAAGATGAGTTGTAGGAAATGTCATCCCCTTCAAAATGAGCATTGGATGTGATTTTTCTGATGAACCATGAAAAAGTTATGCCTTGGTCAAGTTACAGTTGACTTTTCAGCTGTCCAAAAATAGAAACTTTTGCATCTTGATGATTTTTGAGCCATTCTTATGAAATCATGGTCAAGTTTTGACCAAATGATGATTGTGGCTTCAAAATAAGATGTTGACCAAATTTTTTGACTTTTGACTGCCAAATGACCATTTTGCCCCTACAGTTGATTGTGAAGCAATTAGGGTTTTTGGCTGTGCAACTTGACCTTGTGAGCCTTGAAACTTGGCATGTAGATGCTTGACAATGTGTATAGGCATGTGGGACTTGATTGAGCCCTTGAAAACCTCAACTTCCTTGCAAGAACCAAAACCCTAATTTGACTGGCTTAGGAGGGGGTTTGAACTGTGTAGTCCTTGAGTAGACTTGAGCAATTTGAGGTGATGCTTGTCAAAACTTTGAAGAATATGGGAGGGTAAATTTTGGGGTACAACACTCGTGAAACCAGGGTTTATCTGCTACCTCTTCAGTCTCAATGGTAATATGGGGAGCTTCATTATCCCACCTGACTTTGAACATAGAAGACATGGTAGCTAGCGCGTTCGCTAGCTGGTTCTCCTCTTTGGGGAAATGTTCAAAGGTTATCTCCTCAAAGTGTGGCAGCAATGTCAGTACATACTCTTTGTAAGGAATAAGATTTGGGTGTTTCGTATCCCACTCGCCTTTTATCTGACTGATCACCAGAGCAGAATCTCCAAATACACTCAAGAACTTAATCCTTAGGTCAATAGAAGCTTGAAGACCCAGGATACACGCTTCATACTTCGCCATATTGTTGGTGCAGTTAAAACATAGTCGGGCGGTGAACGAAGTATGACAGCCCTCAGGGGATATGATCACGACTCTAATGCCATTACCCAACGCGTTTGAAGCTCCGTAAAAATACATAGACCATCGGGATCCTTCCTCAGGTCCTTCATCCGGTCCAGGTTCTTCACAATCGGTCACCAACATGATGTTCTCATCCGGGAACTCAAAATTCATGGATTGGTAATCATCCACGGCCTGATGCGCTAAATGATCTGCCAATACACTCCCCTTAATTGCCTTCTGGGTTGTGTATTGGATGTCATACTCAGTTAAGATCATCTGCCATATTGCTATTCTTCCAGACAAGGCAGGCTTTTTGAAGATATACTTGATTGGATCCATCTTTGATATCAATAGGGTAGTGTGAGCCAGCATATACTGTCTCAGCCGGCGAGCAGCCCATGCCAAAGTGTAGCAAGTTTTATCGAGCAGTGAGTATCGGGTCTCACAGTCGGTAAACTTTTTGCTAAGGTAATAAATAGAGTTCTCTTTCCGGCCAGACTTGTCATGCTGCCCCAGCACGCACCCCATTGAATTATCCAGCACTGTCAAGTATAAAATCAAAGGTCTTCCTTCAACCAGAGACATCAGAATAGGTGGCTCTTGGAGGTGTTCCTTGATCCTTTTGAAAGCGGTCTGACATTCATCATTCCATTTTACCACTTGATCTTTCTTCAGCAGCTTGAACATTAGCTCACAAGTAGCAGTCAGATGTGAAATGAATCGGGCGATGTAATTCAAACGTACCAAAAAACCTCTAACTTCCTTTTATATGCGGGGAGCTGGCATCTCCTGTATAGCCTTCACCTTTGCAGGATCCACTTGAATACCTTTATCACTAACAACGAAACCCAGCAGCTTACCAGACCTTACCCCGAAGGTGCACTTGTTCGGGTTTAACCTCAGCTTGTACATCTTCAACCTGTCGAATAGCTTCTGGAGATGGTCAAGGTGTTATTCTTCAGTCTGGGACCTTGCAATCATGTCATCAACGTAAACCTCTATCTCATGGTGAATCATGTCGTGGGACAAAGCGACCATGGCGCGCTGATAAGTTGCCCCAGCATTCTTCAACCCAAAAGGCATTACCTTGTAACAGAAGGTGCCTCACTGTGTAACAAAAGTTGTCTTCTCTATGTCCTCGGGAGCCATCTTAATCTGATTGTAACCAGAAAAACCATCCATAAAGGAGAAGATCTTATGTTGCACGGTGTTGTTGACCAGAACATCGATGTGAGGCAGTGGGAAATCGTCTTTAGGGCTCGCCCTGTTCAAATCTCTATAGTCCATACACATCCGTACCTTACCATCCTTCTTAGGCACCGGGACTACGTTGGCAACCCACTGTGGGTAAGAAGTAACAACTAGAAATCCGGCGTCGAACTGTTTCATGACCTCGGCTTTGATTTTCTCAGACATCTCTGGGCGCATGCGGCGAACCTTCTGCTTTATCAGAGGACAGTCTTCTTTGGTCGGCAGTCGGTGTACCACAATATCAGTGTCTAAACCAGGCATATCTTCATAAGACCAAGAGAAGATCTCAACATAGTCGCGTAGCATCTGTATCAACCACTTCTTGACACTAGGCTCCAGCTTTGCACCTATCTTGACCTCTTTCTTGTCTTCCTTTGTACCCAAATTCACCGATTCCACTGGCTCTTCATGATGCTGTATGGCCCTCTCTTCCTGTAACAACAGTCTAGCAAGTTCTCCAGGTACCTCACAATCATCCTCACCTTCGTCCTCGACTTGGTTGATCGGATTTTCAAAGTCATAACTGGCAGTAGCAGAGTTGTTATCAATGGGATCCAGAGTGGATGTGGATCTGCATTATGATATGTGAGTGTGTGTAAGACAATAGCTGTTTTGATAAAGTGCGAGATAGAAAGGAAAAAAAAGGAGCGCAAAATTTGTAATGCAAGAAAACGTCCAATGCTTTATTGATGATATATGAAAATGTCAAATAATAAGGCCTCACAAACAAAACCGAGGTTCCTCAGGCAAGGCACCGGGCCATAAAGTTTTAAACTGTCTGTTACAAATCTCAAAACAAAAGTCTATTACTGTGTAATAAAAGAAACGGGCACGAAGTCCTTCGCCGCCCAGTTGTTCAATCCACCGTTGGTAGTCAGGTAGATCCAGCTGTCGATATCTGACTCTTCTTCATCATCCTCAATTGCATTCACTCCCTGATTACTGATGTGCAGAGGAGGTCTTCCAATCCACGCGTGCCGAACAACCCTTTGAGCCTCTGCAGTAAAGCCCAAACCAAACTTGTCAGTTTTGTGTGCGAAATCAGGGAGCCTTCCCCAATTTGTACACCCACCTTTTTTAATTACAGCCCTGGCATCCTTGAAGGAAGCCATCTTCATCGGAGGTTTGTCATCAGCAACTTCAGTCGACGCCAGAGTCTGGGGGACCTCTTCAAAGTTCTGACACGGGGTTTCGATGAACTCTCTGTCCATCTCCATATAGCAGAAGGAATTTAGATGACTCACCATGTAATCCTCCTCACCTTGTACTGTGACGATCTTCCCCTTCACTGGATATTTCAACATCTGATATAGCGTAGAAGTCACTGCCCCAGCCTTATGAATCCAAGGGCGACCCAATAAGCAGGAATATGATGGTCGGATATCCATTACGTAGAAAGTAGATGCAAAATTCTGGGAGCCAACTTTAACGGGGACGTCCACCTCCCCGTGCACCATCCTTTTTGACCCGTCGAAATCTCTAACCACAATATTGCTCGACTTCAGAATCAAACCTTCACAGTCCAGACAGTCTAATGCTTTCTTTGGCAAAACATTAAATGAGGACCCAATATCCACCAGTACGTGGCCCAAAATATTGCCCCTGCACTCGATCGAGACGTGGAGAGCATCATTGTGATTTCTTCCATTAGCAGTCAGATCTGCGTCTGAGAAACCCAGCCCATTATTGGCAGTCAAACTAGCTATGCAATCTTTGAATTGATCAACCGAAGTTTCCTGCGGCACATGCGCAGTTTTGAGGAAAGAAATTAAAGCCTTTGCATGGGCTTCTGAACACAATAACAAGGAAAACATGGCGATTCTTGACGGGGTCTGCCCCAGCTGCTCGACTACGTTGTAGTCGCTCTTCTTGATAATCTTCAAAATTTCCTCTATCTCCTGCTTAGAGGTTTCTACAATGACCTTCTTAGGTGCCTCCATTCAGGCAGGCTCACCTGTGATTTCTTTGCCTCGAGTGCCAGATGGCTCAGCGACAGGGGTGATAATTGGGATAGGAACTAGGACAGTAGCTGATGTACTAGCAGATGGGATGACAACAGGTTTATGAACAGTCAGAGGGGAAATCTCAGGAGAGAAGAGCCTTCCACTTCTGGTGACCTTGCTATCCCCGACAATATTGCTGACATCAGCATCAGCTTCTTTAATCTTTAAGTCTTGTTTAACTCCATGGTAATACACGTCGACCCCATAATGCCAAGGGACAGCTTTATCCGAAGTGTATGGGATAGGACCAGGGATAGTAATGATTAATGGAGCGATTCTTGGAATGGGTGTAATCCTAACAGGCTTTCTCGAGGAAGCCTTGGAAGGATTGGAGGAAATGGTTATGATGACAACATCTTGAATTGGAACCAACAGAATCATAGTCTTCTCGAACAGGATCTCTTTGTTATCCATCAGGCATTGAACACCTGATTTTAATAGATGGCAACCAGCAAGCATGATTGAACATAGGTGGCAACCTTCGCCACAGCCCGGAAATAAACCGACCAACAATAGATTCTTCTTAACTGTCATCAAAGGAGTTGAAATTTCTTCCACGGAGGTCACAAATAAATCATCGTCCATATCATTCACTCCATGACCATGTTTGGGCATAGGGGCAGTCATGACGTTGGGCTTCTCTGGAGCGTCAAACTCAATTTCTTTAGCTTCGATCAAATCTTGCATCTTATTCTTCAAGGCCCAACAGTTGTTCGTATCATGACCTGGGCTATCAGAGTGATAGGCGCAGTGGGCGTTCAGGTTATATAGCAGAGATGTGGTGCTGGGATTCTTCAGGGCTTCCCTCATAGTTACTAGGTTGGTCTTCAACAATTGTGGTAGAATTTGAGACAAGGTCACATTAAGCCGAGTGTACTGTCTCTGCGGTCTCTCCATTCTTTGCTAACTGTTGCATTGTGGGGCAATGGTGGGTCTTGATATTACTACCGCATTTACTGCTTAACGGCGTTCGGGTCTGCTTTGGCTCCTCGAGCCGTAGACTGCACTAGCTTCTTTCTTACCGGCGAAAGGCTTCTTTACTGCACTTAATGAAGTATCCTTCTATATCTTACCACTTCGGATACCAGCTTCTACTCTCTCCCCAGTCAGGGTCAACTCAGTAAACCCAGATGACGAACTGCCGATCAGATGATCAAAAAATGGACCAGACAACGTCCCTAGAAACATATCAACCAACTCCCTGTCAGACAAAGGGTGTGGGACTCTTCCAGCCAAATCTCTCAACTTTTGAGCATAGTCCTTAAAACCTTCACTTGCACCCATAAACATACCATGAAGCTGAGTACGAGTGGGAGAAAGGTCGGCGTTATACTGATACTGCTTGTAAAAAGCAGCAGCAAGGTCCTCCCAGTTTCGGACATTAGCTCCTTCCAATTGATAAAACCATTCAAGCTGAGTCCCTGGCAGACTATCTTGAAAGAAATGTACCCACAAATTTCTATCAGCAATGTAAGGTTGGATTTTTCGGACATACGAGCGGAGATGCAGTTTTGGACAGGATACTCCATCGTACTTAGCAAAAACCGGAGTTTTAAACTTATGAGGGACCACCACCCCAGATGCCAGTCCCAGTTCTTCAAAATCCAAACCAAGGATCTTCTGACACTCCATAGCACTCAGTCGGTCTTCAAGTTGTTTGTACCTATCCTCAGCAGGAGGATACTATTCTTCATCATAATCTGTATCATTATCAGAAATTGCAGGACTGGGGCCCTTTTCTTCTTCTTGGTCCTCCTCTCCTTTGGATGAAAGATACAGATCATCTTGTTGTTTCAGCCTATCCCCAAACCTTTTACCCATACTCAAAAGAACAACCTTCTTCTTCTTCTTCTTCTTCTTCGTCTTCTTCTCCTTCTCCTTCTCTTTCTCTTTCAGGATGAGAGCTTTCAAATCCTCTTGCCCTTTAGCCAAGCTTAAGAATATCTCTTGGAATTGGGCATTTTGTGCCTGAAGATCTTTGATTGCTTGATCGGAAGACATTTCGTGCTGAAATAAACAGCGAAGGAGATGAGAAACCTGTAATGGTACCTATAATGATGTGCATGATAATGGGATGCGTATGTAATGATTTCAAAGACTTTGGGAGATTTAAATTTGTAAAAATAAAACAAACTTTATTAGATTAGCTTGTAAAAATGTTTAACAATGCCTTTGAGGCGTTATAAAAGAAATAAATGGAAAATAAATCTAAACTAGAAAAAGAAAAATCAGAAATCCCATGGACGCTTCCCCTTGATGTTGACGTAGTCATTAATCGTTCTTTCATTCTCAAGTTGCCTGGTGAGCTTCAAGATCTTCCTTTCTTGCTCATGGTACTTTTCTCGGTAGGTATCCCTCTCCTCTTTCAACTGAATCCAGGATCTCTTCAATTCCCCAAGATCAGTGGGCATGTAGGGATAAAGGATTGTATAAGGAATGCCCTCTTCATTGGTGGGCTCCACAATCACTGGTAACACAGCTTCATAAGGCATCCCAAGCTTCTGAGCACAAGCTCAGACCCACTAGAGATAAGGCTGCATAGGGAGAGAAGTCCTTGGTCCTAGCTCTTGAGGGTCATACCTGTTCACCATGCCCCAAGCTCGTATAAACCTTCGGTGATGCTCGTCCACGTCCTCCTTGTAGTCAAATGCAATATCTGTAAGGAGTAGCTCATGAGGGTTGTCTCTCCGAGCACGACCAAACTGTCGCAAAGACAAGCAAGGACTGTAGGTTATTCCCCCTCTGATTCCAAGCAACGGGACATTAGGGTATCCCCCACATCGATCAATGACAACAATGCTTTCCATAGCCTTAGAACTCCAAAGAATGTATGTATGGGCAAGGGACATTATCCTGTAAGACCATCCTACACCTTTCTCATTCTTCAATACAGACTTAGGGAGGTGCGAAATAAACCACCTCGCCAGTAGCGGCATGCAACACATGATGGTCCCTCTTCTCCGCACAGTACGAATGTAGAGGGCATGCAAGATATCACCCAGAAGGGTAGGTACAGGATTGCGAGACAGGAAGATCTTAACCGCATTCACATCTATGAAGGAATATGGATTCGAGAAAAGAACCAAACCGTAGATAAGGAGAGCCAAGATGTCTTCAAAATCCTGAAAGTCCAAGTTATCCCATAATAATTGAGCTTGATCCATCAGAAACTTGGCTAAGAAACCTTCAACCCCGCTTCGTGTCTCCCAATTAGACACTACATCAACCCATTTCAAATGTAGAGATGAAGCAATGTCTTCTGGTATAGGAGTCTCTTCCAAACCTGTGAAGGGCATCTGCTCAAGGATGGATATGCCCAATAAGTGAGAAAACTCTTCCATAGTGGGAACTAGCTGATAATCCGGGAAAGTGAAGCAATGATGCACCAGATCAAAGAACTGGAAAAGCACACTCATCATCTGCTCATCAAACTTTGAGGTAACCAAGATAAGAAGCTGACCATGTCTCCTAATGAATGAAGAAGTATCAGAAACTCTCGAGGCTAAATCTTTGAGTTGAGCAGGTATTTGCACAAAGTTAACTCGAATGGTGTTTCTGCGCACGGAAGCCATAATCTGCAAAATAGAACAAAGATAAATCCCCTCTGTCTTTGAAATGGTTAGTATAATGAAGTATGCATGCTATGTTATGATGTATGATGTCATGATAAAACACACAACAAGTATAGTAGATAACAGACATGGTAAAGGCAAACAAGTCACACAAGAGCCCTTAAGTTTCAGGCTTGCATGGGGTCTAGGTATTACCCTCTTGAAGTTCAGTTGGTTTCAACCTGTCCTAATAATAGTAACCGGGTTCTAGAGGTTCTCAATATCACTGATCATCCTCCTTCGGTCATGGTTTCAGCTCACGCAATCTTTTCTTGCGGCCGGAACTATCTCGAGAGTATGGTCTCAATGAGTGTAGCATCGAGTATCAACCAGTTCTCAGCTTTACACCGAGGTCGGCTATCTCATACTTCCTAATGGCCAAGTTGGTCAATTATAGGTTCTAAGGTCAGTTGATGCTTAACGACACACATAGCAGCCCCGTATTCTCCTCGTTTCTCCATAAGGGATACCAGTACCAACCAATGGGCCACATCAACGTAGCTACTGCTTCAACCGTGTCGGTCTAAGCCGTACAGTTCCCTCACATTTTATTGCTACTTACCTAAAAGGTGTCCCCCAGATTCGAGTTAGGATCTATAGTAACTCCCAATACAAAACCCTCAAAAGTAAAGAAATCAAATCAAACAAGAGAAGAAATGAACTAATACTAAGGTATACCCCACTTATATATCTCCCTAGCAGAGTCGCTAGTTCTGTGATACGGTGGCAGAACCGGACTGTTTTACGAAAATGCTGGTTTGCGTTTTGCGTTTGTGTTCGCAAAATGTCACGGTAAGCAAGAGTCGCCACTGACTTTTATTTTATCCATTTGGAAAGGAAAAAAGCACAGAAAAATTACTTTTTCAAGATTTTGAGTACGGGGGGTAGATTATAGAAAGGGAAGGTATTAGCACCCTTTCTATTTGTGGTTTTCCACGGGCTCTTAGGTACTTGCTCATCATTTAAAAATTGCTTCCGTGTTTGTGTGTTTTGAAAAGTTTTTGTTTTACTTCGTTTTAACCCTTGCTTCTGTCTTCAAGAGTGTTACGAAGTGTTTTTGAAAACTTTGTTTGAAAAGAATGTAAGTGTGGAAAAGTTTGATTTTGAGCAAGTACCTACTAGCATCTACCTAATCGGAAAAAAAGAATGTTTCTGTTCTTGTTTCCTTTAGACAACGTTATCCTACTATTAGTGAGTAGGTAGCACCGTCGTTGGAGTTGTAAGGGTCAATTCGAAAGGGACGTACGATCACTAAAGCAATGTTAGGACGTCTTAGTAATACCCTAATGTCTTAAGATCATATTCGAGGCAACATTTCCGAGGTAACTTTTCCAAGGCAACATTTCCGAACGAGACATTTGATCTTTGTTTAGACAAGAGAGCAACCACTAAAATTCCCTATACTTAATGAACGTTTACCGAAGGCAACCGAAGTGAGAGTATACCCTAGGAGCGCGCATGTGCGAGTGATTTGATTTCAGTTATTATCTTTGCATATTTAGGGTTTGCTAACCATTTTAAAATTAACATACATTCTTGTCATGCAATCCTATTATCATACATCTAACAGTTAATATTTGCGAAAATTAAAATGTGAGAAATAAAACTACGTTATTACAAGGCTTCGGGGACGGGGATTAATTACATAGCCAAAAACCCGTAATACGATAAATAAAAGAAAAATCCTAATTATACTATTACATACCGTGAGCAGTTACATTAATATCGTAAAAATAAATAAACGCGCGCAATGAAACGAGAACGAGAAAAAATTAGGGTTTTGACCCCGTCTAAACCTAATTGAAAGAAAAATCATTTTTTTGTTGTTTTTGATTATTTTTTGAGAAAAATAAGGTTTTAATTAAATAAATACAAACCTAGTTACTAATTAATTTAAATTAAGAAAAATAATTAATTTGACCTATTTTTGCATTTTTGTTATTTTAAGAAAAGAAAATAAAAATTAAACAAACCCTAATTTCTAATTTGTTTTAAATTATTTACAAAAAAGTTAAAATTACCCTAAAATTAAACTAATTATTTACCATAAAATTAAACTAATTATTAAATTAAATTTGACAAAAATAAAACCTAAGTCTAAATTGTTGAAAATTGATTTTATGAGTTTTTGTAAAAAGAATTAATTTTATGTTAGAAAATAATTAATCAAAATAAATTAAAAAAAGAAATAGAAAAGAAAAATAAATAAATGGGCTTGATGTTAGTAGCAAATAGGGGGGTGTCAATTGCATTTCTGAGCCCAATAAGCCTTGGTCCATGTTTGACTTTTCAGATCCCATGCCTTGGCTTGACTAGGGTGCATTGTGAACCTCCAAAGGATGGCCCTTGGATCCAGCTTGTTGGAGATCTGGTGGTTGAACATTGAGGCGTATGGTGGTCACCTTGTATGCCCATGTGCCTGATTATGCAAGAAACAAAATCATGAAATAATATGGGGGACCTGGTGATCGAACCCATGCCCTTTGGCTTCTGACCATGGCGGGCTTGCCAGCTGGGCTGGCTGGTTCTTTTGTATCTGAAACAACCAATAATTATTATAATGGAAAATGAAATAACAATTATCAAACGCGTAAATTTTTGAATGGGCAAATCACACCACGCCACGCCATCATCTTCTACCTCCTTCCGTTGCTAAAAGTTTGGAAACTTTTACCTACGGACAAAAGGGCGTAGGTACAGCCCTGTAATCTTCCAAAATTCACTGCACGCATCATAAATCAATTCCAGTGCTACCAATCAACTCGTGGCAACCTCACGAGCATCATGGTACCACTCTCCATGGCTAATTGTTCCTGCAAGCAAAATCCCTAAAAACGAAACCTAAACCCCAATCATGGCAACTTTTTGTATGGTTGACAAAAATGCAATTACTTATTATCATTAGCTTGCAAATGTTTCAAGGATGCAGAATATATAAATAAATCATGCGAAGAGTGCCAGATTTATGAGATTTGATTTCAAGAAAACATAGATTTCGTGGGATACTTACAGTGCGTATCTGGGCACGGAAATGCTTGTTAATGATTGGGATAGAGTCCTTAGATGTCCAGAAAGCGAATGGTATGCTTGGAAGGGCTTGGAGAAGCCTGGAAATTGGAATTTGATTCACCACTTTTGTTGAGTTTTTGCAAGTTTTCTTTCAGCTTCTCACGCCTCTAACCCCTTTGTTTTTTATCTGCAAATGCTCAATATGTACTCTGGAATTAATTAGGGTTGCCAACTTGTTTCAAATCTTCCTCAATTAAGATCATTGATTCAAGATTTGATCCTTATGTAAATATTGCCAAATCCAATCTTTTTGTGTACATTTGAAGCTTGCACGATTTGATTCTCCTTCCAGCTGTATAAGAGACCTAAACATGCACAAAATCTCAAGCTTTGATTAGTTTTGATATTTTCAGGATTTTATTTTGATTTTATTTGATTTAATTGAAATAAAAATCAAAATAAATGAAAAAAATAAAATAAAGACAAGTGGGAAGGATCATGGGTCGTGGGTCATGGTACAAACTCAAGACAAGCACAAAAAGTTTGGCCCATTTGACAAAAATTGCAATCTGAGACATATTTGACTTTTGGCAATTTTGCAAAAAAAGCCAACTTTGCCAATACATAACTCCTTCAATTTTGACCCTAGAGATGTTTTCTTGGATGTTTTAGAAATCTTGAGATGTCTTCTAAGCAACCCTTTTGGTCTCATCTCAATTGAGTCTTCCATGTTCATGTATGAAGCTTTGACAAAAAAGGTGTTTTTGTTGACTTTTCAAAATGACCTATAATGTCCAAATTTATATCTTCTTGTGAGTGAATATTTTGAACTTGGGAGCTGAAGATGGATTGTATGGAATTGCATCCTATTCAAAATGAACTTTGGATGGGTCATTCTTGATAAAGTATTAGAAAGTTATGATTGGTCAAAGTTGAGTTGACTTTTCCTACAAAAACTCTAATTTAGCAACTTTTGGGTTTTGATGAATTGTGAGCAATCCTTGAGGAATTATGATCAAACCTTGATAAAATGATTAATAATAATTCAAAATGAGTATGTTGACCAAAAATCTTGAAGTTTGACTATATGTGGGCCACAATTGACTTTTGCCCTAACACAGTCGATTTTCAGGCCTTTGAGCAATTGATTGAGCAAACTTCCTCTGCAAGGCTTGAAACTTGACATGGATGATCTTGACAACATATTAGGGCAATGGTGAGAATTTGAGATCCTTTTTATTCAAACATCTTGATGCAAACTGAATCCCTAATTTGAGGTAGACTGCCTTAGGAGAAAGTTTGTCTGGTCAACCCTTGGACTTCCTTGAGCAATTTGAGGATCTCACTTGAAATGCATTGAGAAATATGGGAGGGAAAATTTTGGGGGTACAACAATATGATTCACCACAAGATCGAATTTTATGTTGATGATATGATATCCAGGTCTCAAACTGAGGAAGAGCACCTTGATCATCTACAAAAGTTGTTCGACAGGTTGAAGATATACAAGCTGAGGTTGAATCCGAACAAGTGCACCTTCGAGGTAAGGTCTGGTAAAATTCTGGGTTTCATTGTCAGTGGCAAAGGCATCCAAGTAAATCCTGCGAAGGTAAAGGCCATACAACAAATTCCAGCTCCCCGTACAGAGAAGGAAGTTAGAGGTTTCTTGGGACGCTTGAATTATATCGCCAGGTACATTTCACATCTGACTGCTACTTGTGAGCCCATCTTCAAGCTTCTGAAGAAAGATCAAGTGGTAAAGTGGAATGATGAATGCCAGACAGCTTTCAAAAGAATCAAGGAGTACCTTCAAGAACCGCCAATTCCGATGCCTATGGTTGAAGGAAGACCTTTGATATTGTACTTAACAGTGCTAGACAATTCAATGGGGTGTGTGCTGGGGCAGTATGACGAGTCTGGTCGAAAAGAGCACGCGATATACTACCTTAGAAAAAAGTTTACCGACTGTGAGACAAGATACTCACTGCTCGAGAAAACTTGCTGCGCTTTGGCATGGGCTGCTCGCCGACTAAGACAGTATATGCTGACCCACACTACTTTGTTGATATCTAAGATGGATCTGATCAAATACATCTTCAAGAAACCCGCTCTCTCCGAAAGAATAGCAATATGGCAGATGATCTTTACTGAGTACGATATATAATATACAACCCAAAAAGAAATCAAGGGGAGTGTATTGGCTGATCATTTGGCTCATCAGGCCGTGGATGACTACCAGTCCATGAATTTTGAGTTCCCGAATGAGAATATTATGCTGGTGACTGACTACGAAGAACCTGGACCGGATGAAGGACCCGAGGAGGGATCCCGATGGACTATATTTTTTGACGGAGCTTCAAACGCACTCGGTAACGGAATTGGCGCAGTAATCATATCTCTCAAGGGCTGTCATACTCCTTTCACGGCCCGACTATGTTTCCACTGCACTAACAACATGGAGGAGTATGAAGCTTGTATCATGGGTCTCAAGGCCGCTATTGACCTCAGGATCAAGTTCTTGGATGTTTTCGGGGATTCAGCCTTGGTAATAAGTCAGATCAAAGGCGAATATGATATGAAACATCCTAATCTCATCCCATACAAAGAGTACGTGTTGACATTGCTCCCACACTTTGAGGAGGTAACTTTTGAACATTTCCCGTGAGAAGAAAATCAGTTAGCGGATGCGCTAGCTACCATGTCTTCTATGTTCAAAGTCAGGTGGGACAACGAAGCTCCCCAAATCACCATTGAGAGGTTGGATGAACCAGCACACTACTGTGAAATTGATACCGAAGAGGTGGCATACAAACCCTGGTTTCACGAAGTCAAGAGGTATCTCGAGACTCAAGAGTATCTCGAAGGGGCATCTGTCAATGATAAGAAGTTTCTGAGAAGGTTTGCTGCGAAGTTCTTCCTCAGTAATGGAATCCTCTACAAGCGCAATCACGACTCTACATTATTACGGTGTTTAGACAAGAGCGAAGCAGAGAGGATTATGATAGATCTACATGAAGGTATCTTCGTAACCCATTCCAGTGGACACACCATGGCTAAGAAGATCCTACGGGCAGGATATTATTGGTCCACTATGGAAGCCGATTGTTATCAGCACTCTCGAACTTGTCATAAGTGCCAAATCTACACTGATAAGGTGCATGTGCCTCTGGTTCCCTTAAACATCTTGACAGCTCCGTGGCCCTTTGCAATGTGGGGCATCGACATGATTGGAGAAATCAGACAACTGCTTCCAATGGACATCGCTTCATTCTAGTGGCCATTGATTACTTCCCGAAGTGGGTTGAGGCGGCCTCTTTTTCTACTATAACCAAGAATGTTGTGGCGCGATTTATCCGACATAATCTAATCTGTCGGTATGGTGTTCCAGAGAGAATTATTACCAACAATGGTACGAATTTTAACAACACAATAATCACCGAGCTCTGTAAACAGTTCAAGATACAACATCATAACTCTTCTCCCTACTGGCCGAAGATGAATGGCGTTGTTGAAGCGGCAAACAAGAACATCAAGAAAATTGTACAGAAGATGACGGTGACATACAAAGACTGGCATGAGATGTTACCATTCACTCTTCATGGATACCGTACCTCAGCGCGGACGTCGACAGGGGCAACACCTTACTCTCTGGTATATGGCATGGAGGCAGTCCTACCCATCGAAGTCCATATACCTTCTCTCAGGATTATGAAGGATGCGGGTTTGAATGAAGACGACTGGATCCAGACTCGACTTTATCAACTAAATCTAATCGATGAGAAGAGACTTACTTCTATCTGTCATGGTCAGATGTATCAAAAGCGGATGATCAAGGCTTTTAGTGATCAAGCACATCATACTTCCGCAAGGTGATCCCAGGGGTAAATGGACTCCCTCGTATGAAGGGCCATTTGTGGTTAAGAACATTTTCTTGGGTGGAGCTATGATTCTAACCAGCATGGATGGGGATAACCTTCCTCACCATGTCAATGCAGACATAGTGAAAAGATACTATGCATAATCAAAAGACCCGCTAGGTTGACTGGCCTAGGCAAAAATAAGGGCTTCCCGGCGAACCAAAAGGGTTCGGGCAAAAATAAGGGATGAAAATGAAAAAATCTGCACACCCGGCAAGTCGAAAACCTGAAAAGGAGGTTTGGGCAACAAAGGGTATCCCGGTGGACTGAAAACCCGAAAGGGAAGTCCAGGAAAAAGTTAGGGATGTAAAGCGTATCACTATGTCCCATTGGATCAATTTGCGTCCAGACTTCGGTATCAATTATCAAGCTCGAATGGCATCGATCAACCTAATCAACTTCGGACAAACAACAAAGTGATGAGACGCTCAAAGACATAGGGGCAATAACAGAGTTAGAACTTAATGGGATTGTTTCACATAGCTGTTTTCTTTTACACAAATTTGTATAGCTTCTATTTTTACGACGGCGTTCTCTTACTAGAACGCCAGCCTCCTTGTACGAAAACGCCTATTACAGGCCAACTTCAAAAATCAATATAAAATCATTTTCACAAGAAACTTTGAGTTTTTCCTTTTTCTGTTTTGTTTTACGAGAATGTCCAATGATTTATTTTTGACATATGCACTTGAATATGATCGCTGCTCATAAATATTTACATAAAGAAACAAAAAGATAATTACTCGTAATTCCAGAAACAGGGGCAAAAACGAGAAGTGTCAAACTCGACAGTTACTCTGCCCAGCAGGTATCGGGACAAAGACAGTTTTGGAGCATAATCATCAATACATACACTCCCCACAGAGTAAAAATATTCAAAAGCGTTGATGTCGGCTTTTCTGAAACAGGAAGTAACCCCCCAGCCAGGGTCATTCAGAAACCTGACAGCTATATCCCCCAGCCGAATTTCATAATCGCGAGCAGGTCAGCAAATTTCATCTCCCAAGCATGGTTTATTTCTATGGACACAAAAGCTCAATCCCCGACAGAGCTGATTAGTTCAGCTACAGAAATTCACTTTCCAAGTTGTTCCCTGCAGAGTTTATTCTCAAGCAGAATCTCTTCCTGATAGGATATTCATAAATCTCCTGCAGCAGTCAGGGATTTATTTTCCCAGACTCGAACATACCCCAATAGCATTTCATGTACACACATCATGACATGTGCATACATATCATATACAACATAATCTCATTTATTTTGAGAACATCATCTCACGAGGCATTTCATGCATTGCATATAATTAACCCTGATATCTTTTCAGGAAGGACGATTATATTCAAATCCAGTAGTTATATAGGTTACGTCTGCAGATGACTAATGGAAATTCAGTTCCCGAAGTCAAACGAGCCCTACTATCCAGGCTCTCATTCCGAAGTAACCCTATTATCCAGGTTCCTTCTTATAGCCCTACTATCCAGGCTCTTATCCCGAAGTAACCCTACTATCCAGGTTCCTTCTAATAGCCGTACTATCCAGGCTCTCATCCCGAAGTAACCCTACTATCCAGGTTCCTTCTCATAGCCCTACTATCCAGTCTCTCATCCCGAAGTAACCATACTATCCAGGTTCCTTCTCATAGCGCTACTATCCAGGCTCTCACCCCTAAGTAACCCTACTATCCAGGTTCCTTCTCATAGCCCTATTATCCAGGCTCTCATCCCGAAGTAACCCTACTATCCAGATTCCTTCTCATAGCCCTACTATCCAGGCTCTCATCCCGAAGTAACCATACTATCCAGGTTCCTTCTCATATCCCTACTATCCAGGCTCTCATCCCGAAGTAACCCTACTATCCAGGTTCCTTCTCATAGCCCTACTATCCAAGCTCTCACCCTGAAGTAACCCTACTATCCAAGTTCCTTCTCATAGCCCTAATATCCAGGCTCTCATCCCGAAGTAACCCTACTATCCAGGTTCCTTATCATAGCCCTACTATCCAGGCTTTCACCTCGAAGTAACCCTACTATCCAGGTTCCTTCTCCCTTATCTCCAGACAACAGTTTACAGCACTGTAAGACCTGAACCTGACCAGTTACAGTCGAGCTCACCCTTCCCCAATAAGTCACTGTGCAGCACTGGACTCTGACCAAATATGTAGTTCACTTCCACTTACTTAATCAAGAATTAATTCCCCAGTAGAGTAATGGACAACCGAGGCTCCAATACTCTACTCCCCCAAGACATAAATCAACTTTCCCCGGTGAAGTCCTCCTCAGCGGCAGGTACAGGAATTCTCGCAAAGGAATCTCTTATGAAACCGATATCTTTTCTGGATGGCATCTTTAATCCCATCTCTAACAATTATCTATAGACCCCCAAATGGCATCTGTAAGCCTATTCCCGATATCACCAATCACCAGGCACTGTATGCGAGTGCAAATTTCTGGGCACTCTAGTGTTCAATCATCTTCTACCTTCAGATCACGAAAGGCCGACCAAGCCAATCTACATCCTCAGGTTTAAGAAGATTGAACAGGGGCATCTGTTGTACCCCAAAATTTTCCCTCCCATTTTACTCAATATATGTTCATTAAGACCCTCAACTTGCTCAAGGATGCTCAAGAATTGACCAGACAAACTTTCTCCTAAAGCAATGAACCTCCAACTAGGGTTTCCATTTTTATCAAGAAGGGTGAGCTCCAAAGGACTCATATTCTCTCCATAGTCCTAATATGTCCTCAAGACCCTCCATGTCAAAATTCAAGCTTTGCACAAGAAGTTTGCTCAGTCAACTGCTCAGATGCTTGAGAATCAACGATATTAGGTCAAAAGTCAATTGTGGCCCACATACAGTCAAACTTCAAGATTTTTGGTAAACATCAACATTGTTAAGTGACATTCATCATTTTATCAAGGGTTGATCATGATTCCTCAAGGAATGCTCCTAATTCATCAAAACTCAAAAGTTGCTAAATTAGGGGTTCTCAAGAAAAGTCAACCAAATTTTGACCAAGCATAACTTTCTCATACTTTATCAGAAATTTCTAATCCAAGGCTCATTTTGAAGTGAATTAAATTCCCTACAACTCATCTTCATCCCTCAAGTTCAAAAAATGCACTCATAAAAAGATATGAATTTCTATGTTATAGGTTCTTTTGAAAAGTCAACAAAAACACCTTTTGGGTCAAAGCTTCTTACATGAACATGGAAGACTCAATTGAGAGGAGACCAAAAGGGTTATGTAGTGGACATCATAAGATTTCTAAAAGTCCAAGAACACCTCTATAGGGTTAAAATTGGAAGAGTTATGCATTGTCAAAGTTGACCATTTTTGGAAAATTGCCAAAAGTCAAATGTGCTCAAAAATATATTTTTTTGCCAAAAGGGCCTAGCATTTTAGGTTTGTATCTTGTTAAGGACATGGTCCATGACCCAAATCAGTAGCCATATCTTATTTTCTCTATTTATTTATTTTATTTTGATTTTTATTTATTAAAAATCACATTAAATCAAATAAATAACAAAAAATATCAAAGATTGTTTTGATGATCTGATTTTGATGGAAATCAAATCTAATTATGATGGCCAAATCAGATCAAAACGAATCAAGGTAATTTGAGGCAAAAATAGCATGATTTGGATGGTTATGGAAAGATATCATATGGAAAGAAAATCACATTTAATCTCCATAATTCCAAAGGATTCAGGTCGTTTTTGTTACCCTAATTCATCATACTCCATATAATGAACAAAAACAAGGCAAGAGAACAAGGTTTGCAGTCGTGAAAATAGAGAAAGAAACTTGAATTTTTTGGCAAAAAGTGGTGATTCATTTTCTCATATAAAGGGTGATTCAGGCCATTCCAAAGCTTTCAATCACTTCCTGGACATCTCTTGGAGCTAACACAATTAATTGCAAGCATTCCCAGGCCCAAAATCGTCCCCTAGGCTTCATACAGTTTGCATCTTTTCTCAAAATCAATTACGATAATTCTTGCATATTAGGCATGTTTGAATGGTATATTTGTGCTTGTTAACATATTTGCAACATGTTGGGATGATTTAATTGACGTTTTGATGCATGTACTGATATTTTCCATGGTTAGGGTTTAAGAAGCCATTTTGAGGCTTCCTGTACAGGTAAAATTAGGCCAAGAAAATAATGACATGATACTCGTGAGATCAAAACGAGTTGATTGGTGTCTTTGGAATCAATTTGTCATGCGTTGTGTGGATTTTGGAGGATTGCAGGTTTATGGCTATGGAGCTTTGTCCGTAGGTATAGATCTGATACCTAAGATGACGGACATGGAAGAAGATGACGATTTGTCACCATCCCAATGGCCAGTTTAAATAATCGCGCGTTTTTCAGTCCATCCATTTTGTTTTCTATATTATGATTTAATGTTATTATTATTTCAACTAAGCAGCGTAGCATAGATGGCCAGGACAAGCGTGGAATGAGGGGAAGGACCTGGGTTCGATCCCAGGTCCCAGCATTTCTTTTATTTTCTTAACATACAATTGCAGATCCCATACATTCCAAAGCCTGATGTCCATCATGCGCCTCATTGATCGAGCCACTGGATCGTTGCCAACGCAGATCCAATGTTCAATCCAAGGAGAGACCATGGTGTACCTTCCAAGCGTTCCAACACAGGATCTGGCACAGGATTGGGCTCAGTGTGCATTGGGCCTAACAAAAATCAGAAGTGCACCCCCTTGGGTTGCTTATGCGCAGGCCTAATTTCTTTCTTTTTTCTATTTTAATTCTTTTTCTTTTTATTTATTAATTTTGTCTTTTAAAATAACTATAAAAAAATCATATTTTTTTATTTAATCAAAAAAATCATAAAAAAACATCGAAAATCTTTTTTTATAAAAAACTATTTTATTAATTAATTAGTTTAATTAAATTAGGGCAATTTAATGACTTTTTATTATAATTCAAAATAATTAGAATTAGGGTTTAATCTTGTACTTAACCTAATTTTTTCCTCAAAAACAACATAAATATTTCCTCAAATTAGATTTTTAGGTCGTCTAATTATTTCTTGCGTTTAATTTGCCGCACGCTTTTAATTTTCCTTTTTATGATTATATGTAACTGCTCCGAGTTTGTAATAGATTTAAATAGGGTTTTAATTCCGTATTTTATTTTCAGTCAAAATGATTATGTATCTGCCCAAAGCCATGTAATAATTAGGACTCTAACTTCTCGCATTTTAATTTCCGTAAACTATAAACTCCTTAGATGTATGTATAAGATTGTATGGAAAGACGAATTGAAATTAAAACAGTAGAAAACCCTAATTGTGCAAAGATAATTAATGGAAAAAATACACTTGCACATGCTCACTCCTAGGGTTTACTCCACTCCAGTTTCCTTCGGTAAACGATCATAAAGTATAGGGAATGTTAGTGGTTGTCCTCTAGTCTCAAAAGATCTAAAATGACCCAATCAGATGTTGCCTCGGAAAAAGATATTTAAGGCTTTAGGACAATTACTAAAGTTTCCTAACATTGCTTTTGTGATTGTATCTATCCCTTCAAACGTCCCTTAAAACTCCAACGATGGCGCTACCTATTCCTTAATAATAGGATAGTGTTGTTTAAAGGAAAACGAACAGACTTTTTTCGAGTAGGTAGATTAGTTCCTAAGTACTTGCTCAAACAAAACTTTTCACACAAACACTTTTCAAAACAATTTTAAAAACAACTTTGTCACACTCTTGAGGACTGATACAAGGGTTATCACGAAGTAAAACCTTTTCAAAACAAGCACGCACAAGAAATTTTAAAAATGAGCAAAGTACCTAAGAGCCCGTGGAAAACCACAGATAGAAAGGGTGCTAACACCTTCCCTTTCTATAATCTACCCCCTGTACTCAGAAACATCTCGAAAAAGGTTTTTCTGTTCTTTTTCCCTTTTCCTTTGTTGGATAAAATAAAAGTCGGTGGTGACTCTTGCTTACCGCGACATTTGCGAATACAAAATGCAAACCAGTATAATAGTCGATTCTGCCACCGTATAACACAAACCAATTATTCAAATTGATGGGACTTGGTTTTATGGGAAATACAAAGGCACTCTACTGACGATAGTTGCATAAGATGGCAACAACAACATTTTCCCAATTTCATTTTCCCTAGTCGAGGGAGATACTGGTGGTGCTTGGAGCTTCTTTCTCAAGAATCTCTGAACACACATGGATCTTCAACCAGATCTCTGTTTGATCTCTGATAGACATGTGTGATCGGTGGATCTGGAACTGACTGTTTAACGCTGGTTCGCGAAATGTCGCGGAAGCAAGAGTCGCCACCGTCTTTTATTTTCTCCAAATGGAAAGGACAAAAGCACAGAAAAATTCCTTAAAGAGATTGCTCTCGGTTCGGGAGGTAGGTTATAGAAAGGGAAGGTATTAGCACCCTTTCTATCCATGGTTATCCATGGGCTCTTAGATACTTGCTCATTTGTGTTTTCAAAAAATGGTTTGTTTGCTTTTCAATTGTGGGTTTTAAAAAAGTTTCTTTGAAAAATTTCAATTCGACTCGTACGTCAGAGTGTTTGAAAAGTTTGCTTTGAAAGCTTTTGGAAAGTGTTGGTGTGAAAAGTCTTTTTTGATTTTGTTTTGAGATTAGAGCAAGTATCCTTGAGAACCTATCTACCCTAAGGAATTCGTCTGTGTAGATGTCCTTTAAAGTAGTGCCATCCCACCATTGAGAGGTAGGTAGCACCACCGTTGGAGGTATTCGGGTCAATTCGAGTTTTAGGGACATGGTGATCACCGGAGCAATGGGAAGACACCTTAGAAGCTACCCTCATGCCAGGTTCCCGGATCATGAGGACTTACTAAGACATCCTCTACTCGACGATCACCTTTCGAAAGGCAACAGTGAGGCGTACCCTAGGGGTGGTGTGTGCGATTCGTGTGTCATATTTCAGTTATTTTGTCTTGTCATGTTTGTTGTGATCTACGCTTGATTTTAATTAAGACATTCATTCTTGCATGCATATTTGTTAACAGTTAAAATATTTGCGGGAAAATAAATCTACAACTATTACAAATGGCGCGGGTCCACATCGCCAAAATTAAACCGGACCCGATTTGACGGAGAATAAATAAAGCGAAAGAAATGCGAAAAGTTAAATTGTTACAAGGCTTTGGGACATGTACATAATGAGTTAAGCGAAATAAAGTAAATATGCGCAATTAAAGAATTAAAAACAAGAATAGGGCGTTGGACCCTTTTACAAAAATGTTTAAAGTTAAATGAATTAATTAAGGAGGAATTAAATTAAAGATTTAAAAAGAATGTTTTTTTGGTATTTTTGTATTTTTAAAGATTTAATGGAAAAATTAATTAAAATTAAAATGAAACGTCAAACCCTAATCCTAATGGTTTTTAAGTTTATTGTGAAAATGTCATATTAACCTAAATTAAACCCTAATTTTTACTTATATACATTTAATTATAAAAATAAATAAATAAATAAATAATATTGTGATAAGAAAAAAGGAAAATTTAAAAGGGTATAAAAATTATCAATTAACCTAATTCTATATTTTGGATTTTTAGTTATTAAAAAGAATTAAAATGGCAACCTAATTAAAACTAAATATTTACATGTTAATTTATTTAGAAAAATAATTAAAATAAAATAACTATTAAATTTTTGTCTTTTCTGAAATTTTTTATGATGTTTTTGTATTTTGTTAAAAAATGATTAATTAAATAAACAGTAATTAAAAATAAAAATAACAATTAAAACAAGAAAAAAATAAATAAGAAAAATTAAATAGTAAAGGCAAACCAGGGGGGGTAGCCCCAATATGGAGGTTTTGATGGTAAAGCCTGGCCCAATAAGACATGGCCTTGTTGACTTTTGTGCAAGCATGTGATGCGTTTGACTATGGTACATGGTGCCCTTTAATCCTTGCCTTTGACTTGAACGTGCTAGACGCGTGGACGGCCTGAGATGGTGAGCGTATGGTGCATCCTGAACATTAGCGCTGCATATGAACATAAATAAGAAAATAATATTGAACTTGTTGAAGACCTGGGAATCGAACCCAGGTCTTGTGGATTGTCCATGCGTTCGCCTGCCATCTGTGCCACTTGAATCCTTTGTGTATAACATAAAAGAAAAATAATATAATAAGAAACGTTAGTCCATGGTTCAAAACGCGCGAAATTTTAAAACACCCAACCACTGCTTGCCAACACATCATCGTCCTCGCCCAGTTTTTTTTTCTGAAACATAAAGGCTATAAGCAACGGTTTTAGAAGCGTGGTTTTAGGCAGGCTTCAAGAAAATAGCGACTAGCGCCATGGTGATCATAAATTGATCGCGACTAGTGCTTCTTCTTCGTCTAGGTCTGTCGATTGCAATGGTCTTGGTCTGGAGCCATAATTTTACTGTATTGTAAAAGCCCTAAATCAAGCTCTGAAAAACCCTAGAAGATGAACATGGTAATATCGCGTATGGCTTATGAAAACTCAATTAAACACGATGGTTAGTCTCAGAATTTCATAACAAACATGAATCAACAAACAAAAAGTGCAAAGGATGCATAAATTATGATGCACGATTTTGTATTTTTCTCTTTACAGTTTGAATCATAGATACCAATTCTTGACGTTTGAGTGGATATTCTGGATTGGAATATGATCAGTGAACCACAAGGGAGCTTTTGGGATGGAAATTAAGGCTTGAATCGACCTAGAATACTGAATTCAGTTTTGAGTTTTTTGGCAATTTTTCCAATGTTGCAATGAGGTTTCTTGCGCCGCTTGGAGTCCAATGCCATTAGGTTTTTGATTCTGAATATGTAGTGAGCATATTAGGTTAACAAATTTCAACAAAATCTCATGAATTCAATGGTTTCAATATTTGATTGTATAAGATCTTTTTTGAATCTTTTTTCATGTGTAATTTTGTTCAATCATGCCAAATCAACCAAATCTTGCCATATTTAATTGTACACGAAATCTTGAGCCTAGAATGTGTACAAAAAGATTTTTTTAGGTCATGTTTATATTTTCTATATATTTAAATGATTTAAATGAATTAATATTAATATAAATTCAAATAAATAATTAAAAAATGAGAAAATACTTCCCTTTGGGCCAAGTGGTCGTGCATAGGCTTATAATGATGAATCTTGGAAGAAAAATGGGCCCATTAGCATATTTAGGTCATTTGAATCAAAGTTGACTTTTCAAAACATCCAAAAATTTCCCAACTTCCACAAGGCATAACTTGCTCAATTTTCAAGCTTTTCACATGTTCTTGGACATTTTGGAAAGGTCTTTGAGTCCTTTAACCAATGCCTTTGGTCCCATGTCATTTGGATTTACCAATCTCAAGTTATGGCCTTTGACTTAAAGTCCCTTTTTGTTGACTTTTGAAAATGACCTATAATGTTGAAATTGATAACTTTTTGTGAGAGCATTTCTTGGACTTGGAGTATGAAGATGAGTTGTAGGAAATGTCTTTCTCTTAAAAATGAGCTTTGGATGGAATTTTTCTGATAATCCATGTGAAAGTTATGCTCTGGTCAATTTCAGTTGACTTTTTCAGCTGTCCAAATATAGTAACTTTTGCATCTTGATGATTTTCTGAGCCAAATTTTGAGAATCATGATCAAGCATTGATCAAATGATGTTTGTGGCTTCAAAATGATATATTGACCAAAAAGTTGGACTTTTGACTGTCAAATGACCATTTTGCCCCTACAGTTGACTGTAGTGCAATTTAGGGTTTTGACTGTGCAATTTTGAGCTGAATGCCTTGAAACTTGATATGAAGATACTTGACCATCTTTGTAGGCATATGAGACTTGATTGGGTCTTTGAAAGCTTCCTTTTCTTGATCAGAACACAAACCCTAGTTTTAACTGTATAGGAGACAGTTGAACTGCATAACCCTTGGGGAATTTTGTGACCTTGACTTGACAAATCTTGGAGAATATGGGAGGGCAAATTTTGGGGTGCAACAGTTGCCCCTGTTCAATCTTCTTAGACCTGAGGATGCAGATTGGCTGACGTGCCTTTCGTAATCCGAAGGTAGAAGATGATTGGACACTAGAGTGCCCAGAAATTTGCGCTCACATAGTAGCAGTGATGGGGGAATGGGCTTATAGATGCCATTTAGAGGTTGCTAGATAGGGTGATGGGCTTATAGATGCCATCTGTATGTTGATCGCGTAAGAGATTCCTTAGCGAGAACCTGCATACCTGCAAAAGAGAAAATGAGTACCTGACACGTTGCAGGAGATGATTTTAGATGCTTGGTATAGATGTGTCCTGACTGGTTACAGGAGCTGAGTCTGGAGCTTCAAACGCTGATGAATGAACCAGGGATGGTTACTGCCTTAGCATGGATGGTAAGAGAACCTTGGGCGATTTTAACTTCAACAACGCTCGTTGAGAAAAATCTTGGGTGTCTTCTA
This sequence comes from Vicia faba, assembly GCA_948472305.1. NCBI lineage: Eukaryota > Viridiplantae > Streptophyta > Magnoliopsida > Fabales > Fabaceae > Vicia > Vicia faba. The sequence goes on along the minus strand of OX451736.1, from coordinate 659,307,839 downwards.
CTGGGATAAGAATCAGGGAGATCTTAGGGTCGATCTGACTGAACCAGAGGAGGCCTTTGACTGGATAAGCATCAGGAAAATCTTAGGGTCGATTTAACTGAACCGGACAAGGTCTTGGAATATCTTCAACTGGATAAGCATCAGGGAGATCTTAGGGTCGATCTGACTGAACCAGAGAAGGCCTTTGACTGGATAAGCATCAGGAAAATCTTAGGATCGATTTAACTGAACCGGTCTAGGTCTTGAAACATCTTCAACTGGATAAGCATCAGGGAGATCTTAGGGTCGATCTGACTGAACCAGAGAAGGCCTTTGACTGGATAAGCATCAGGAAAATCTTAGGGTCGATTTAACTGAACCGGTCTAGGTCTTGGAATATGATTGAGACTTTAAACTGCATCTTTCCTGAAAGGTAAAAGTCAGTCATATGCAATGCATGATATGGATCAAGCAATGATGTTCTCAACATAAAGGAGACTTGTATGATATGATGCGTCTATGCATGCTATAATGATATGTGTGATGTTTTTATGAATGCTTTCGTCTAGGAAAGTAGATCCTTGACGGGTGCCGGGAAGTCGTATCCTGGGCTGATGTTGGAGAATAAGCTTTTACTTCCGCTGGGGATGATAGTTGCAAGAATACCGGTAGGTGAAGATGACTCCGTTGCGGAATAAACTTGGCAAATGGAAGATTCTGCGGGGAGAAAAATACTCTAGTGACCATGTTGGGAAGCAATACTCTGTGGGGAGATGCTTTGCTGAGTGTAGATAATGACTTGCTGAGGAAGTCTTGCTGTGGAAGTGTGAATAGACTTCGCTGGGGGTAGGAGAGAACTACGTTGACGACGACCTTTCCGTGGCTTTTTGGCTGAGGATAACCCAGTTATATCCTGTTAAGGAAATAACTCTTTAAATAAAGCCGGACGACGCGTTCGTGCTCTGCGAGGATAAGCTTCAGAATATACTGGGGATAAGCTTACTGCTTGGGGAGATGGATTCCAACTTTTCCTGGGGAACTGGATTGGATTCTCCTGGGGAGATTTTGAACTGTAATGCTGTAGGTTGAAAGAGGGAACCTATGTAGGGTTGCCTGCTGATGAGCTCGTGTAAAACCGCATCTGAAATGGAGAAGGAACCTGGGTAGGGTTACTTTGATGATGAGTTCGTGTAAAACTTCGTTTTTGGAGAGGGAGAACCTGTGTAGGGTTTCTGGGTGACGAGTCCATGTAAAACTGCATCTTGAAGAGAGAGAACCGGTGTAGGGTTGCTTGGTGAGGTAAGTTCATGTAAAATTTCTTGATGAACCGGGGTGAGGTTATCTTGAGCTAAATCCATGTAAGACTTCTGGAGGAACCGGGGTTAGGTTATGGATAAGTTTATGTAAAACTTCTGGAGGAACCGGGGTAAGGTTACTTGGATAAGTTTGTGTAAAACTTCTGGAGGAACCGGGGTAAGGTTACTTGGATAAGTTTGTGTAAAAACTTCTGGAGGAACCGGGGTAAGGTTACTTGGATAAGTTTGTGTAAAAACTTCTGGAGGAACCGGGGTAAGGTTACTTGGATGAGTTTGTGTAAAAACCTCTGGAGGAACCGGGGTAAGGTTACTTGGATGAGTTTGTGTAAAAACCTCTGGAGGAACCGGGGTAAGGTTACTTGGATGAGTTTGTGTAAAAACCTCTGGAGGAACCGGGGTAAGGTTATCTGGATAATTTTGTGTAAAAACTTCTTGATGAACCGGGGTTAGGTCATCTTGAGCTGAATCCATGTAAGACTTCTGGAGGAACCGGGGTTAGGTTACCTGGATAAGTTTGTGTAAAAACTTCTTGATGAACCGGGGTTAGGTCATCTTGAGATAGGTCCATGTAAGACTTCAGGAGGAACCGGGGTTAGGTTACTTCGGGATAAGTTTGTGTAAAACTTCTTGATGAACCGGGGTTAGGTCATCTTATGGAGGAGGAGTCTGTGTATGACTTTGTCTGAAGGTTGAGAAGAAACCGGTGTTGGGTTGCATGATTTTGATTAAGTGGATGATTGTCCTGTTTGGTCTCGGACGCTAGCCCACGATCTGGAATTTGTAAAGGTAGGTGGTAATCATTCTTATGTTGATCTGTCCTTTGTACTTTGGTTGACAAAGCAATTGGATCGCCTGGATAACTCATTATTGCCCCTGCTTCGGAGGTGAGGGAAGAGGATACCTGTGTGGGTGATTGACAAATCTTCGGGTAGGTAAGTGACGAGATACCGGAACATAGTCGTACGCTTTGATCCCTAACTTTTGCCTGAACCGCCCTTTCGGGTTTTCAGTCCACCGGGATACCCATTTTTGCCCAAGCCGCCTTTTCAGGTTTTCGACTTGCCGGGTGTACATGTTTTTTCATTTCATCCCTTCATTTTGCCCGAACCCTTTTGGTTCGCCGGGAAGCCCTTATTTTTGCCTAGGTGTGTCAACCTAGCGGGTCTTTGATTGTGCGTAGTATTTTTTCGACTATGTCCACGCTCTCAGAATGTAGGGAGTTGCCCCTGTTGGAAGTATTTTGCCATGCCCCAGATAATGGGCAATGCTCCTACTGTGCCCCTTGACTGGAGGTACTTCTGTTCACAAGGTGTTCATCGTGCGAATTTCCCTGCTGTTCAAACAAATAGTCATATGCAAACAAGGTTATTTTAAGAATGCAAAAGTCTATGTCTGTCTTGAATTTTGAAAATGCATTTTTTGTAATACAGTGCGGTGTCAACTCAAGATTTTACAGCAAACCTTCGGGAGTCAGGATACCTTCGTGACCGTATGCTTTCGAACTAACCCATGCTTCAGCTAGGACTTTTAAGGGTTATATCGTGGCCGGGTTCACGGTTTAAGAAACAAAGGATAAAGGCTCAAATTATTTGTACCCACCCGCTCTTCGTGATGTTCTCCAAACCTAAACTCAGTTGATCGTGCGTTAGACCTTGTTTGAGTCTTTGTTCTGATGTTCCAATGATGGTTCAGATGTTGATGATTTCTTTTGGATAGGCAGTCATTTTTGCTTTGGTTGTGAGACCTCTTGCTTGATTTTTGTTATCCCTTTCTTTTTTTGCCTGAACTGTTTCCTTTTTGGGATTACAGTCAGCGGGATGCCCCAGTTTGGTAAGTCTTCTTTATTGGTTTTGACTTTTTGGGCTTTTCATTTATGATTTTTTTTTGATAATGACTGCCTGTCCTTATGATTGTTCTGAACCATCATTGTCTTTTGTTTTTGAAAAACTCATTTGGTGCCATTCATTGGGCACTTGGATCAATCTGAGAGAACTACCCTGCCCCAGGTTATGATTAAGGGTTTTGATTTTCGAAAATACAAACTCCTACTTCTTTGGCTCTGATGGGTTGACGAGGGATTATCATCCTTATGACTTCAGTGTTTAGGGATTGAAACAATGCCTGTACCTCATCAGCGGGGTCTGTTCAAAAGCATACTGTAAATTGTGGTATCGTTTTCGTCATCCTCCCTCAAGAGGTTTAGAATTTTCAGTTAAGAGTTGATCATCGCAAAAATATGAAAGCAGTTTTAAGCATAGTAAACATAATTAAATCAAGACAGACATGTGTAAGGCATTCATGAAATAAAAGAGTTTAACATAATAATTGTTTATTTGAACAAGAAAGGAAAAATACAACTTGAATTCAAATGAACAAAAAAATTCTCAATCCTAGCCATGTTTGGGCAATGGAGCAGTGATCACGTTGGGAGTCTCGGCAGGCTCGAACTCGATCTCTTTGGCGTCGATCATGTTCTGAATCTTGTACTTTAGTGCCCAACAGTCCTCAGTATCGTGCCCCGGGCTATCGGAATGATAAGCGCATCTGGCTTCTGGATTGTAGCTAGGAGAGGAGGTCTTAGGATTGGCAAGAGGGTTGATTACCGCGATCAGGTTCATCTTCAGCATATGTTGCAGTGCTTGCGACCATGGCATATTAATGTTGGTGAACTGCCTTTTAGGCCCGTCCGACCTTTGCTGGTTTCCCCTCTGTGGTTGGCGGCGTGGTGCAGAACCAGAGATCATGACTGCCCCTGCATGTTGATCACGGCGACTCTTTTGACTGTATGCAGCATTAGATTCCTTCTTTCCCGTGTAAGGCTTTTTATGAATATCAGAAGGTGTGGCCTCTTGAATTTTCCCACTTTTGATACCAGCTTCGATTCTTTCGCCGGTCAGGATGAGGTCGGTGAATCCAGTAGATGAATTACCAATCAGGTGGTTGAAGAATGGCCCGGATAGGGTCCCCAAGAACATATCAACGAGTTCCCGGTCAGTCAATGGAGGCTGTACCCTTCCAGCAAGGTCTCTCCATTTTTGTGCGTACTCTTTGAAACCTTCGCCTGCACCTATAGACATTCCCTGAAGCTGAGTGCGTGTGGGAGCAAGGTCGGCATTGTACTGGTAATGCTTGTAGAAAGCAGTGGCTAAGTCTTCCCAGGTACGGACGTTGGCTCCATTCAATTGATAAAACCACTCGAGCTGAGTCCCTGAAAGACTCTCTTGGAAAAAGTGGATCCATAAGTTTTTGTCAGCTGTGTAAGGCTGGATCCTCCTTGTATAAGCCCTGAGATGCAACTTAGGACAGGATGCCCCATCGTATTTAGCAAAGGCAGGCACCTTGAATTTGCACGGGATCACTACCCCAGAAGACAGACCTAGATCCTCGAAGTCCAGGCCAGGCACCTTTTGTATCTCCATAGCACTGAGCCGGTCTTCCAACTGCTTGTACTTATCCTCAGCCGGAGGGTATTGTTCGTTGTTGAAATCTGTCTCGTTGTCGGAGACCACTGGACTAGGCACCTCTCTCTCATGGTGACTGCTTTCCCTCACAGATGGAGTTGTCCTCTCAGTTTCGACTTGCGGTGTATTCCCAGATCTGCGTCTAGGGCTGAACAAGACAGTCCTCTTCTTCTTCTTTTCCTTCTTCAAGAGCAGAGCCTTCAGATCTTGCTGCCCCTGGGTCAAGTTCATGATTAGCCCTTGGAATTGGGCATTCTGAGCCTGGAGGGCCTTGATAGACTGCTCAGCTGATGATTCAGGATTCATGACGATCGGCTGAAATAAACAACGAAGAAGGTAAGTAACATGCAGAGAAGGGGTACCTGTTATGCAATGATATGTATGACATGCATGCAATGATTTCAAGGACCTCGCGGGGTAAACAGAGAAACTTGTTAGAGTTGCAAGCCGGTAACTTGATTGAAGGTACTTCATGTTGTTGAGAGCCCTTCTTCAAGGGTCAAAGGCTCACCATATCCAGTGGGTCATAGCCCCTGACAGCCTTGGGTAGAGGGAAAGCAATCCCTTTTGCCCCTTGCTGGGACAGTTGATTCACCATGACCTGCATCACAAGCCCTTGTGGTCCTTGAAATAGGTTAGGATGTATGCAATGGTATGATGTTATGGTATGCATGGGGTAATGTAGGTAACCCTGTCATGAGTCCCAATTAAGGACCACCAACCAAAACCTGCAAGAAACTTAGGGTACTCTGTTATGAGTCCTGCAGGAAACAAGTGTCAGGTAACAAGCATGCAGATAGTCAAGTACGAAGGCACACAAGTCACACGAGAGAAGCCCTTAAGGTTTAAGGCCAGCATGAGGTTTGGGTAGTACCCTCTTGAAGTTGGTGGGTTCAACCTGTCCTAATCAAAGTAACTGGGTTCTAAGGTTCCCAATATCACGGGATTGCTTTCATTGTTCATCGTTTCGGTTTAGCCACTGAACTGGCGACCGAAATATTCCAGGAAAGCAACCCTCAATTGAGTGTAGTATCGAGTATCAACCAACCTCGGACTGCACCAAAGTCAGTTATCTCACTACCCTAAAGAGGCCAAGATAGTTCAATTAAGGTTCCTAAGGTCTGTTGATGCTTTATGACACCACGCGGAGGCCCCGTACTCTCCTTGACTGAACTCAAGGGTTACCGGTACACACCAAAGTGCCACATCAACGTAGCAGACTGTTTCAACCATGTCGGTATACCCCGCACAGTTCCCTCACAGCCTTGTTGCTACTTTCTAAGAAGGTATCCCCAGATCCGGGTTAGGATCTATAGAGCTCCCGAGACAGTCCCACAATAATAAAGCAAGCAATTCAGACCATTGAAAACACAAGTGATCTTAGTCCTAAGGTACACCTCACTTTAAGTATCCCCAGCAGAGTCGCCAGTTCTGTGATCGGTGGATCTGGAACTGACTGTTTAACGCTGGTTCGCGAAATGTCGCGGAAGCAAGAGTCGCCACCGTCTTTTATTTTCTCCAAATGGAAAGGACAAAAGCACAGAAAAATTCCTTAAAGAGATTGCTCTCGGTTCGGGAGGTAGGTTATAGAAAGGGAAGGTATTAGCACCCTTTCTATCCATGGTTATCCATGGGCTCTTAGATACTTGCTCATTTGTGTTTTCAAAAAATGGTTTGTTTGCTTTTCAATTGTGGGTTTTAAAAAAGTTTCTTTGAAAAATTTCAATTCGACTCGTACGTCAGAGTGTTTGAAAAGTTTGCTTTGAAAGCTTTTGGAAAGTGTTGGTGTGAAAAGTCTTTTTTGATTTTGTTTTGAGATTAGAGCAAGTATCCTTGAGAACCTATCTACCCTAAGGAATTCGTCTGTGTAGATGTCCTTTAAAGTAGTGCCATCCCACCATTGAGAGGTAGGTAGCACCACCGTTGGAGGTATTCGGGTCAATTCGAGTTTTAGGGACATGGTGATCACCGGAGCAATGGGAAGACACCTTAGAAGCTACCCTCATGCCAGGTTCCCGGATCATGAGGACTTACTAAGACATCCTCTACTCGACGATCACCTTTCGAAAGGCAACAGTGAGGCGTACCCTAGGGGTGGTGTGTGCGATTCGTGTGTCATATTTCAGTTATTTTGTCTTGTCATGTTTGTTGTGATCTACGCTTGATTTTAATTAAGACATTCATTCTTGCATGCATATTTGTTAACAGTTAAAATATTTGCGGGAAAATAAATCTACAACTATTACAAATGGCGCGGGTCCACATCGCCAAAATTAAACCGGACCCGATTTGACGGAGAATAAATAAAGCGAAAGAAATGCGAAAAGTTAAATTGTTACAAGGCTTTGGGACATGTACATAATGAGTTAAGCGAAATAAAGTAAATATGCGCAATTAAAGAATTAAAAACAAGAATAGGGCGTTGGACCCTTTTACAAAAATGTTTAAAGTTAAATGAATTAATTAAGGAGGAATTAAAATTAAAGATTTAAAAAGAATGTTTTTTTGGTATTTTTGTATTTTTTAAGATTTAATGGAAAAATTAATTAAAATTAAAATGAAACGTCAAACCCTAATCCTAATGGTTTTTAAGTTTATTGTGAAAATGTCATATTAACCTAAATTAAACCCTAATTTTTACTTATATACATTTAATTATAAAAATAAATAAATAAATAAATAATATTGTGATAAGAAAAAAGGAAAATTTAAAAGGGTATAAAAATTATCAATTAACCTAATTCTATATTTTGGATTTTTAGTTATTAAAAAGAATTAAAATGGCAACCTAATTAAAACTAAATATTTACATGTTAATTTATTTAGAAAAATAATTAAAATAAAATAACTATTAAATTTTTGTCTTTTCTGAAATTTTTTATGATGTTTTTGTATTTTGTTAAAAAATGATTAATTAAATAAACAGTAATTAAAAATAAAAATAACAATTAAAACAAGAAAAAAATAAATAAGAAAAATTAAATAGTAAAGGCAAACCAGGGGGGGTAGCCCCAATATGGAGGTTTTGATGGTAAAGCCTGGCCCAATAAGACATGGCCTTGTTGACTTTTGTGCAAGCATGTGATGCGTTTGACTATGGTACATGGTGCCCTTTAATCCTTGCCTTTGACTTGAACGTGCTAGACGCGTGGACGGCCTGAGATGGTGAGCGTATGGTGCATCCTGAACATTAGCGCTGCATATGAACATAAATAAGAAAATAATATTGAACTTGTTGAAGACCTGGGAATCGAACCCAGGTCTTGTGGATTGTCCATGCGTTCGCCTGCCATCTGTGCCACTTGAATCCTTTGTGTATAACATAAAAGAAAAATAATATAATAAGAAACGTTAGTCCATGGTTCAAAACGCGCGAAATTTTAAAACACCCAACCACTGCTTGCCAACACATCATCGTCCTCGCCCAGTTTTTTTTTTCTGAAACATAAAGGCTATAAGCAACGGTTTTAGAAGCGTGGTTTTAGGCAGGCTTCAAGAAAATAGCGACTAGCGCCATGGTGATCATAAATTGATCGCGACTAGTGCTTCTTCTTCGTCTAGGTCTGTCGATTGCAATGGTCTTGGTCTGGAGCCATAATTTTACTGTATTGTAAAAGCCCTAAATCAAGCTCTGAAAAACCCTAGAAGATGAACATGGTAATATCGCGTATGGCTTATGAAAACTCAATTAAACATGATGGTTAGTCTCAGAATTTCATAACAAACATGAATCAACAAACAAAAAGTGCAAAGGATGCATAAATTATGATGCACGATTTTGTATTTTTCTCTTTACAGTTTGAATCATAGATACCAATTCTTGACGTTTGAGTGGATATTCTGGATTGGAATATGATCAGTGAACCACAAGGGAGCTTTTGGGATGGAAATTAAGGCTTGAATCGACCTAGAATACTGAATTCAGTTTTGAGTTTTTTGGCAATTTTTCCAATGTTGCAATGAGGTTTCTTGCGCCGCTTGGAGTCCAATGCCATTAGGTTTTTGATTCTGAATATGTAGTGAGCATATTAGGTTAACAAATTTCAACAAAATCTCATGAATTCAATGGTTTCAATATTTGATTGTATAAGATCTTTTTTGAATCTTTTTTCATGTGTAATTTTGTTCAATCATGCCAAATCAACCAAATCTTGCCATATTTAATTGTACACGAAATCTTGAGCCTAGAATGTGTACAAAAAGATTTTTTTAGGTCATGTTTATATTTTCTATATATTTAAATGATTTAAATGAATTAATATTAATATAAATTCAAATAAATAATTAAAAAATGAGAAAATACTTCCCTTTGGGCCAAGTGGTCGTGCATAGGCTTATAATGATGAATCTTGGAAGAAAAATGGGCCCATTAGCATATTTAGGTCATTTGAATCAAAGTTGACTTTTCAAAACATCCAAAACTTTCCCAACTTCCACAAGGCATAACTTGCTCAATTTTCAAGCTTTTCACATGTTCTTGGACATTTTGGAAAGGTCTTTGAGTCCTTTAACCAATGCCTTTGGTCCCATGTCATTTGGATTTACCAATCTCAAGTTATGGCCTTTGACTTAAAGTCCCTTTTTGTTGACTTTTGAAAATGACCTATAATGTTGAAATTGATAACTTTTTGTGAGAGCATTTCTTGGACTTGGAGTATGAAGATGAGTTGTAGGAAATGTCTTTATCTTAAAAATGAGCTTTGGATGGAATTTTTCTGATAATCCATGTGAAAGTTATGCTCTGGTCAATTTCAGTTGACTTTTTCAGCTGTCCAAATATAGTAACTTTTGCATCTTGATGATTTTCTGAGCCAAATTTTGAGAATCATGATCAAGCATTGATCAAATGATGTTTGTGGCTTCAAAATGATATATTGACCAAAAAGTTGGACTTTTGACTGTCAAATGACCATTTTGCCCCTACAGTTGACTGTAGTGCAATTTAGGGTTTTGACTGTGCAATTTTGAGCTGAATGCCTTGAAACTTGATATGAAGATACTTGACCATCTTTGTAGGCATATGAGACTTGATTGGGTCTTTGAAAGCTTCCTTTTCTTGATCAGAACACAAACCCTAGTTTTAACTGTATAGGAGACAGTTGAACTGCATAACCCTTGGGGAATTTTGTGACCTTGACTTGACAAATCTTGGAGAATATGGGAGGGCAAATTTTGGGGTGCAACAACATGCATCTATTGAGAGTGCATACAACAATCCTACAAACAATTGGCATGACCCTCCTTCTACGTATGTCTATTGCATTAGACATATCGTCCAAAATTTCACGAGGGAGATCAAAGACAAAGCTCTTAGAAAAGCAATTATGAATGCAGTGTATGTGTGATACGGTGGCAGAACCGACAGTTATATACTGGTTTGCGTTTTTTGTTTGCAAAATGTCGCGGTAAGCAAGAGTCGCCACCGACTTTTATTTTATCCAATCAAGAAAAGGAAAAAGAACAGAAAAAACCTTTTTCGAGATGTTTCTGAGTACGGGGGGTAGATTATAGAAAGGGAAGGTGTTAGCACCCTTTCTATATGTGGTTTTCCACGGGCTCTTAGGTACTTGCTCATTTTGAAAACTGCTTGTGTGTGCTTTGTTTTGAAAAGTTTTGTTTTACTTCATGTTAAGCCTTGTTTCTGTCCTCAAGAGTGTTACGAAGTTGTTTTTGAAAAATTTGTTTGAAAAGTGTTTGTGTGAAAAAAATTTGTTTGTTTGAGCAAGTACCTAGGAACTAATCTACCTACTCGAAAAAAGGTTGTTCGTTCTCCTTTTAGACAATGCTACCCCATTATTGAGAAATAGGTAGCATCGTCGTTGGAGTTTTAAGGGACATTCGAAGGGACAAGTACAATCGCAAAAGCAATGTTAGGAAATGTTAGTAATCATCCTAAAGCCTTAAAGATCTTTTTCCGAGGCAACATTCGAATGGGTCATTTTAGATCTTTCAGGGCTAGAGGACAACCACTAACAAACCCTATACTTCATGACCGTTTACCGAAGGCAACCGGAGTGAAGTAAACCCTAGGAGTGAACATGTGCGAGTGTATGTTTTCAGTTAATTTATCTTTGCATATTTAGGGTTTTCTACTGTACTAATTTTCAGTTAGTCTTTCCATACAATCTTATTAACATCTAGGCAGTTTATAGTTTGCGGAAATTAAAATGCGGGAAAGTTAAAGTCCTAGCTATTACAAGACTTTTGCAGATACATAATTATCTTGGACTGAAAATAAAGATGCGGAATTTAAAATCCTAATTACTATTACAAACTCGGAGCAGGTTACAATAATAATAAAAAAGGAAATTAAAAGTGTGCGGCGAATTAAATGCGAGAATAATTTGCAAAACCTAAAAGATCTAATTGAAAAAAGATTTAGGTTATTTTTGAGAAAAAATTAATTAGGTTATGTACAAAATTAAACCCTAATCCTAATTATTGTTAAATTATAAAAAAAAGGCATTAAATTGCCCTAATTTTAATTAAACTAATTAATTAGAGAAATAAATATTTTTATGAAAAATGATTTTTGATGTTTTTGTGATTTTTGATTTAATGAAAAAAAAATGATTTTTTGGGCTATTTTGTAAAAAAGAAAATAATTAACAAAATAATTAAAATAAGAAAATAAAATAGAAAGGAAAGAGACTTGGGCCTGTGTTGTGAGTAATCCAGGGGGTATGTTGCTGAATTGTTTAGGCCCAAGAAGGCTGAGCCCAATCCTACGCCTGATTCTGTGCTGCTCCCTTCTGATGGCGTACCATGGTATTTGATGTGTGGTACGTTGGATCTGATTGGAGACGAATCCAGTGGCTGGATGGTGGTAGCGCGTGATGGACGTCTTGTAGCGTAATGCATGGAACATGTGTTCAAATGTTAAGAAAATAAAGAAAATTGTTGGGACATGGGATCGAACCCAGGTCCTCCCACTCAATACAACACGCGCCTTGCCATCTGGGCTATCATGTTTAGTTGTTAATATGATAAGAATAGTATATATTATATAAAACAAAGTGAATGAACTGAAAAATGCACGAAAATTGAATTGCCCAGTCAGGCTGAGACACGCTATCGTCTTCCCCACAGATCCGTCGCTTTAGGTTAGGGACTTTTACCTACGGCCAAACTCCATGGCTATAGCACTGCAAGTTTCAAAAATCAACAGCAAGCATGATAAATTAATTATAAGCACATGGATCAACTCATCTTGATGCCACAAGCATCATGGTACCCTTTTCTTGGGCCAATTTAACCTGTGCAAGGAAACCCTAAAATGGCCAAACAAACCCTAGCCATGGCATTCATCAATATATGCATCAAAATGCAAAATTAAATAAACCAAAACATTCCAGATGATGATACAAACACAATGTTATGCTTAAAAGTGAACAACTATGCGTAAATTGTAAAATCAAAATCAAGTTTGGATATGCAAACCATGGGTCTACAGGGAGTGATTCTGGGCTTCTCAGGACGTGCAAATGGTGTTGTTAGCTTAAGGAGATATCCAGGAATGGATTTGTGGCTTTGAATTGCTTTAAATCATCCTCTAAGCTTGAAACCGATCCACACTTTTTCTTCAAAAATTTTAGTTTTGTTTGGGGTTCTCACGACTGCAATCCTTCTTCTTGCGCATTGTTCTTGTTCAGTATATATAGTGTGATGAATTAGGGCAACAAAAATAATTTCAATCTCTTGGAATCATGAAGATTGGATTTGATTTTTCCCTTGTATCATATATTTCTAAATGCCTCCAAATCATGCCAATTTTGATTCAATTTGCCTTGATTTGATTTGGTATGATTAATCCAACTTAAATAGATTTGATTCCTACAAAAAAAAACAAATCAAACTCAATCTTTTGTATTTTTGCCATTTATTTGATTTAATTTGAATTTGAAGTAATAAAAATCAAAATAAAATAAATAATGAAGAAAATAATGTGTGGATACTGATTTGGGTCTTGGACCATGTTTCCAACAAGATACAATCATGAAATGCTAGGCCCATTTGACAAAAATGTATTTTTGAGCGCATTTGACTTTTGGCATTTTTGCAAAAATGGTCAACTTTGACAAGGCATATCTCCTCCAATTTTAACCAGTGAGAGGTGTTCTTGGACTTCTTAGAAAGCTTAGGATGTCCCCTAAACATCCCTTTTGGTTTCATCTCAATTGGGTCTTCCATGTTCATGTAAGAAGCTTTGACCCAAAAGGTGTTTTTGTTGACTTTTCAAAAGGACCTATAATGTAGAAATTCATATCTTTTGATGAGTGCATATTTTGAACTTGTAGGCTGAAGATGAGTTATAGGGAATTGCATCCTCTTCAAAATGAGCCTTAGATGGAAATTTTCTGATAATGTATGAAGAAGTTATGCTTGGTCAAAATTTGGTTGACTTTTCCTATGAAACCCTAATTTAGCAACTTTTGGGTTTTGATGAATTTGGGGGAATTCCTTGAGGAATTATGATCAACCCTTGATAAAATGATAGATATCTCTTCAAAATGTTTATGTTGACCAAAAATCTTGAAGTTTGACTATATATGGGCTCCAGTTAACTTTTGACCTAGTACAATTGATTTTCAGACATCTGGGAAATTGACTGAGCAAACTTCTTGTGCAAAGCATGAAACTTGACATGGATGATCTTGAGAACATATTGGGACCATGGAAGAAATTTTGGACCTTTGGAGTTCCCACACCCTGATGAAAATGGAAACCCTAGTTTGAGGTACATTGCCTTAGGAGAGAGTTTGTCTGGTCAACTCTTGGGCATCCCTGAGCAAGTTAAGGATCTCAATGGGCATGTGTTGAATAAAATGAGAGGGAAAATTTTGGGGTACAACATCTGCCCCTGTTCAATCTTCTTAAACGTGAGGATGTAGATTGGCTTGTCTTCCTTTCATAATCTGAAGGTGGAAGATGATTAAACACTAGAGTGCCCAGAAATTTGAACTCGTCTGAGATGGTGCTGGATTGTGTAGGTAGTATCGGGAATGGGCTTATAGATGCCATTTGAAGGAGATGAAGGAAGGTCACCGGAGATGGGCTTAAAGACGCCATCCAAAAGATATGACAAAGAATCATCGGAGATGGGCTTAATGATGCCATTTAGAGGATGTTGATTTCCCGAGATATTCCTTTGATGAGAATTCCTATTCTTGTCGTTGAGGAGGAATCTGCTGGGGAATGTTGGTCTCTGTCTTAGGAGAAATGAAATTTTAGGAACTTCTGTTTTCCGTTACTCTACTGGGGAATCATCTCTTAGTCGATGAGATGGAAATGAACTGCTATCTGGTCGTGCTCCAGGCCTTACAATGATTTGCTGAGGATAATCAGACTGACTGTTATCTGGTCATGCTCCAGGTTTTACAGTGACTTACTGGGGAAATGAGATTAAACTTTCTATCTAGTCGTGCTCCAGGCTTTGCAATCTCAAAAACTGTTATCTGGTCGTGCTCCAGGCTTCAGAAGGAATTAAGTGGTTATCCGATTGCATCCGGGTTTCAACTTGAATTTAAGGCATACTAACATCCGGTCATTTCCAGGCTTCAATAGTAATTGGCCGAGTAAACTGCTATCTGGTCGAATTCCAAGCTTCGCAGTACCTCATACTGTTATCTGGTCGTGCTCCTGGTTTCACAGTGTCTTTTACCATTATTTGGTCGTGCTCTAGGCTTCAGTAATTTGGGGAAATTAAGCCATTATCCCATCAGTTTCCGGGCTTCATAGCTTTTTAAACTGGAATAGAAATCTTAGTATCAATTTTACTGAACCAGGGAAAGGTCTCAAGTTGTCTTCAGCTGGGAGAGAAATCTTAGTATCGATTTGACTGAACCTGTGAGAGGTCTCAGATTAACTTTGACTGGCATAGAAATCAGGGGAATCTTAGCGGCGATTCGGCTGACCCAGACGAAAGTATTAGAACATCTTCAACTAGAATAGAAACCTTAGTGTCGGTTTGACTGAACCAGAGAAAATCTTGAAAAGTGCTGGAATATCTTCGACTGGAATAGAAACCTTGGTGTCGGTTTGACAGAACCAGAGAGAACTTGTGAGAACTTGATTCCATCTTTCCCTGAAAGGTAAAGAGTTAGTCATATGTAATGTCATGATGTATGAAATGTATTGAGTAATGATGTTCTCAAAATAAATGAGACTGTGTTGTATAATATGTATGCACATGCCATGATGTATGGGTATGTAATGCTATTGTGATATTCTCTAGCTGGGGAAAATAAATCTTGGGCTGCTGCTGGAGAGTATAAGGAGTTGAGTTCTTCGTTTCCGCTGGGGAAAGTGACCGAAGATGATTAGTTGGGGATTTACATCCATTCTGCTTGAGAAAATTCTGCTGGAGGAGACTCTGTCTAAGAATAATCCTGCGGGGGAATGACTCTGTGGGGAAGAGAGATACTTTGTTGGAAGATCTGCTGATTTGGAGAAATAAACTCAACTGGGGATGAACTTCCATTGCTGGAGAGAAGAGCTTTGTTGGAGATTGAGCTTCCGCTGTTAGAGAAATAAATTCTGCTCAGGAGATGGCTTTATAAACTGCTCATGGTTATAAAACTCGGTTGGGGAATACAAATATCAGCTTTCTGAAGGAACCTGCTGAGGAAGGAATTCCTGCTTGGGGATACGGAGGTCATACCTTGATTGTCTCGGCTCTGTGGGGAATATAGGTATCACTGGCTTGTATGTGATAGTGACTTCGCTTCCAACTGTCTCTGCCCCTTGTACCATGATGGACGGGGTAACTGTCGGTATTTAGGTTTTGTACCAGTTTCTTTGAGTTCTTAGTAACTGTCTTTCTGTTCTATATGTAGATATTTGTGAACAGTAATCATATTGAAATGCATATGTCAAGAATAAAACATTGGACTTTTTTTGCAAAACAAAACAGAAAACGGAAAAAACAAACACAAAGTTTTGTACTCAAAAGACGCTTTGTATTGATTTGAAATTTGCCTATAACAGGCGTCTTTTACAAGGAGGCCGACGCTCTAGTAAGAGAACGACGCCGTAAAAATGGAAATTATTACAAAAATTATGTACAAAAAGAAAACAGCTATGTGTAGTGATCCCATTGGGTTTCAATTCTGCTATTGCCCCTATGTCTTCGAGCATCTCATCACTAAGCTGCTTGTCTGAAGTTGACTGGATTGATCGGTACCGTTTGAGCTTGATATCTGATTACTGAGGTCTGATCGCAAAGTGATCCAATGGGACATAGTGATACGCTTTAATCCCTAATTTTTTCCTGGACCGCCCTTTCAGGTTTTCAGTCCACCGGGATACCCTTTTTTGCCCAAGCCGCCCTTTCGGGTTTTCGACTTGTCGGGTGTACAGATTTTTTCATTTTTTATCCCTTTTTTTTGCCCGAACCCTTTTGGTTCGCCGGGATGCCCTTATTTTTGCCTAGGTATGTCAACCTAGCGGGTATTTATTATGCGTAGTATCTTTTCACTATGTCAGCATTGACAGGGTGTGGAAGGTCGTCACCATCCATGGTGGTCAGAATCATGGCTCCACCGAAAAATATGTTCTTGACTACAAATGGTCCCTCATAGGTGGGAGTCCATTTGCCCCAGGGATTACCTTGCGAAAGTATGATGTGCTTGATTACCAGATCCACTACTTGATACATTTGTTGTCTGACTTTCTTGTTGAAGGCCTTGATCATCCGTTTCTGATACATTTGACCATGGCAGACAACAGTGAGTCTTTTCTCGTTGATTAAGTTCAATTGATCAAGTCGAGTCTGGATCCAATCGTCTTCGCTCAAACCCGCATCCTTCATAATCCGTAGAGAAGGGATCTAGACCTCCATGGGTAGGACAGCCTCCATGCCATATACCAGAGAATTGGGTATTGCCCCTGTCGACGTACGTGCTGAAGTACGGTACATGTGAAGAGCAAACGGTAACATCTCGTGCCAGTCTTTGTATGTCACCGTCATCTTCTGTATGATCTTTTTAATATTCTTATTAGCAGCTTCGACAGCCCCATTCATCTTCGGTCGGTAAGGAGAAGAGTTGTGATGCTGAATCTTGAACTGTTTATAGAGTTCAGTGATCATCGAGTTGTTGAGATTAGTACCATTATCCGTGATGGTTCTCTCAGGGATACAATAACGAAAAACCAAGTTATGCTTGATGAACCGTGCCACCACATTCTTGGTAACCGTAGCAAAGGAGGCAGCCTCAACCCACTTCGTGAAGTAATAAATGGCCACTAGGATGAAGCGATGCTCGTTGGACGCAGTAGGTCTGATCTCGCTGATCATGTCAATGCCACACATTACAAAGGGCCAGGGAGCTATCAAGATGTTCAAGGTAACTGGAGGTACACGCACCTTATCATCATAGATTTATCACTTGTGACATGTTCGAGAATGCTGATAACAATCGGCTTCCATAGTGGACCAGTAGTATCCTGCCTGTAGGATCTTCTTTGCCATGGTATGTCCACTGGAATGAGTGCCAAAGGTACCTTCGTGTAGGTCTGCCATGATCCTCTCTGCTTCGCTCTTGTCTACACACCGCAGTAAGGTAGAGTCATTATGATACGGTGGGAGAACTGACTTGAGGTTTTACGTTTGTGTTTGCAAATGTTTCGGTTTAGCAAGAGTCGCCATCGACTTTTTATTTATCCAAAGGAAAGGTCAAAAAGCACAGGAAAGACCTTTGAGATGTTTTCTTGGGTTCATGGGGTAGATTATGAAAAGGGAAGGTGCTAGCACCCTTTTCATCCATGGTTTTCCATGGGCTCTTAGTTACTTGTTTAGAACACTTGCTTTTGTTTTTCAATTGTTTGAAATGGTGCTTTGTGTGTGGTTTTTTGAAAATGCTTTGAAAAAGAGGCCTTGTCTAGGCAACCTTTGTAATGATTCTTTTTTGAATATATACAAAGGTGTATTGTCTTTTGAAAAGATTTCATTGTTTGAAAGTTTGTTTTGGGAAATTGTTTTGAAATTTGTGTTGTGAGGTGTGTTTGAAAATAGCAAGGATGTTTTTGCAAGTTTTGATCAAGTAACTAAGAGTTGTCTACCCTATTTTACTCAAAGATCTTTCCTACACATTTTTAACCCTTTTGACAGTGTTGTTTTACCATTGTATTTGGTAAACAACCTTGTATTTGGATGTTTAAACGGGACGGGCGTGGGTCATCGTATGACCATGATAGCAATATTGCTAAGTATCTTAGCAAATTTTTGAGGGACTAGATCATTTTGTATAGGAAACCAAGATAGCGTCATCGAGGGACTATGATCTTTTGTTTTGTTTTGTTTTGCCAAGATACCTAGCATGCATACCATGGCCATTTGTTTAGGCAACCAAGTGGAGATACCTTAAGGGGTGTTTGAGTGCAAGTGTGTTTTATTGCATGCATGATTTTATCTTGAATTAGAATTTTCTATTTCATTGATTTTATCTTGCCATACATATCCTAATTACTATCATTTACATTTGAAAGCAATAAAAATGCAGAAATGTAGAATCCTACGCTATTACAATATTTAGGGGGTGAGGGATGCACACTTGTACATGGGGATGGTTCAATGAGAAAAATAGATTAAAAAAAGAGAAAATAACATGGGGAAGAAAAAGAGAAAGAGAGAGGGCTAGCGCGCTGCTGAGAGGAAGTCAGAAGTTCTGACCCAGGCCTGCTGCAGGATATCGACCTGTTAGTGAAAATGTATGAGTCAGAACTTCTGACTCTGGTGCCCTGCAAAACAGAAACCTGTTAGTGGGAAGGTCAGAAGTTCTGACTCCCATGCGCTGCAAGACAAAAGTTTGTTAGTGGGGAAGTCAGAAGTTCTGACCCTGCTGGAAACACAATAATTTTCAGAAGTTCTGATATTATTGATAGCAAAATAGGCCTCAGAAGTGCTGGCGTCAAAGTCAGAGCTTGGTTTCCCCCTGTGTTAGCCAGAACATCTGCAATTTTATTATTTTTCCATAAAACAGAAGGCATGCCTAGGACAGTCTCAACAGGTGTCATAGCGTTTCAGAAGACAAAACCAAAAAGGTCACAGGCAGGTTCTACACTGATTCACTTCCTACTTAAGCATTCAGAGGCATGAAAATACTCAGAACACGTACAACAGCAATATGATATCTACATTGTGTTTATTGAGCATGCAAAGTTGATGATGCTTAGCAGCGTGATGAGAGTCAGCAGGTGCTTACCTTGTTGCTGGAAGAAAATATGTGAATTGGAGCTAGCTTTAGCTCTGATGGTGTTCTGGACAGGTTCTTTTTAGAATCGGTGGATGGAGAAGATATATGTATGTATGGTCAGAAACTGTATGGGCATTCTCTAGTCAGGAAGCAAATTGGGTATCAATGATGTTTGGAGGCAGGAAGTTCAAAGTTATGAAACACTAGGAATTTTGGCAGAGTTTCACAATGTTTTTCTTGCTAGAGTTTTCTGTTCCTCTTCTAGCAATTTTTTTCTGGATTTTTTTACCGGGGTTTTTTAATGGACAATGGTGTCCTATTTATAGGCAAGGCTTTGTGAATTTTTAAACGTTAAATAGCGCCAATACTATGCAGTAGGGGTTAACTTGTTCTTGAAGGAAGTTCATGAAAAGTTGTGATGATGGATAACTTTTCAGCCTAGGTTGGAACAGTAAGCGAGGACTAAGGTTAAAGTGACACCCATAGGCGAAAAGTGGCGCATAGATCCATGCCTAAGTCTGCACGAGGGTGTTACCATGCCACACATGGAGAGACCCCTTGGATGAATGCTCAAAAGTGGTTGTGAGCATTAATGAGCATTAAACGGTGATGAGATTTGTCAAAATCAGAAATCTTGTAATAGGAGATTTTGCATCATTACCTAAAACCTGAGTCAGCAGTTCTGCTTCACCAAAAAACAACGTAAACCAAGCTCTGACCTTGGCCTCTTGCTGCCTCAGCAAATTCTGAGAGTTTTCCAGACTTTCCAGCATGCTCCTTTGATCTTCCTCTAAAAACTCTGGACTTAGAGATTCTGCTTAAGTATTATACCCAATCTGCTGATCCCATTACCTTCTGATCCCGGTACGTTCTGAAGGAGTTTCAGGCTTTGTTGCCTTCTTTGCATTTCTCTAGCAAACTCTGGCTAAACTTGTGTAACTGCTAAAAGAGCCATGTTCTGTTTAACGATTACGTGCTGAACCACGTTTACAACCCCTAACTGAGTTGGTGTAGCTGCTGAAGAGCCACCTTCTGACTGAATGTTATGTGCTGAGCCAAGTTTGCAACTTCTGACCGTTTCTACCTGGAGGTTGGTTCAGAAGTTCTGAAGTGCCATTTTTCTCAAACACCTTTTTTAGAAAAAATTCTAAGTATTTAGAATTTAACTTTTTCAAGGTAAAAATTTTGACTTTTGAGCTTGCAAATGACCATTTTGCTCTTGTAAATGGTTTACTTGGAAAGGAATGATAATTCAGGGCTTGGATTTGTTTAAGAGAAACTTTGAGAATTCAGGATGAGTTCCTGAAGGATGAGAGGGCAAATTTTGGGGTACAACAGCTGCCCCTGTTCAATCTTCTTGAACCTAAAGAGTTAGATTGGCGAGTTTGCCTTTCGTGACTCAAAGGTAAAAGAGGATTGGACACTAGAGTGCCTGTAAATTTGCACTCGTCAAAATGTAGTTGAGGGAATAGGCTTAAAGATGCCATTTGGAGATGTGATTGAATCTCGGAGATGGGCTTAAAGATGCCATCCAAGAATGTTGATCGCATAATAGATTCCTTTGCGAGAGCCTGTATGCCTGTTATTGAGGAGAACTACGTTGGGGGAATGCTGGTCTCTGTCGTGGTAGAAATAGAACTTCAGTCGTCTATTATTCTATCGGGGAGTCATCTCTTGGTTGAGGAGGTGACAATGAACTGCTATCTGGTCAACACCCAGGCTTCACAGTCTTTACTTCCTATCTGGTCATCATCCAGGCTTCAGAAGGAAATCAAGTGGTTATCCGGTCGCCTCCAGTTTTCCCTTTGATTTTGGGGCCTACTAATATCCGGTTGGATCCGGGCTTCAAAGTAATTGGCCGAGTAAAATATTATTTGGTCAACATCCAAGCTTCATAGTGTACCTTACTGTTATCTGGTCAACATCCAAGCTTCATAGTCTTGTATTGCTATCTGGTCAACATCCAGGTTTCATGATACCTTACTTTTTATCTGGTCAACATCCAATCCTCAGAAAGAAATCAAATGGTTATCCGGTCGCCTCCGGTTTTCCCTTTGATTTTGGGGCCTACTAATATCCGGTTGGATTCGGGCTTCAAAGTAATTGGCCGAGTAAACTGTTATTTGGTCAACATCCAAGCTTCACAGTGTACCTTACTATTATCTGGTCAACATCTAGGCTTCACAGTCTTGTATTGCTATCTGGTCAACATCCAGGCTTCATGATACCTTACTTCCTATCTGGTCAACATCCAGGTTTCAGAAGAACTTGCAGGGGATTCTACTATTTTCCGGTCGATCTCTGGGCTTCAGTATAGTCAAGATAAAATCTGGTCGAATCCATGCTTCATAACTGAAATAGGAATCTGCCCCTTGATTTGAATAAGAAAACAGGAGAGCATCCATGTCTGGAGCCTCTCTAAGCCGTTTTCTGAGCTTTGATCATCTATTTTAGGTAGCTGTTAATTTTATCTTGAAAAGGGTAAAAGGTCAACTGAAACACAAATGCTATGTTGCATGAAATGTATGATGCAATATATGTGTTTTATCAATGTTCATGATTTATGAATGTAATGTATGTGCATGTAAGCTGATTAGCTGTTTTGCTGAGGAAAATAAATCCTGGATAGTTGGAGATAATTAAATCTTTGACTGTTGTCGGGAAAAATAAATCCATGACCACTGCTGGAGATTCAAGATCTTTGACAATCTCTGTGGGGAGAAGCCAAACTGCTGGGGGAGATCAGGAGTTTGAGTTGTAGGCCAATCTACTGGGGACTTCAAGAATGAGAATCTCCGTTCCATTGGGGGTATTAGGGTAAAACTGAATGGTTTCCGCTGGGGATTGGTAGATCAGAATTTCCTTTCTGCTGGGGATCTTAATGACGTGCCGATTTGATCGTGGTGACTTCACTGGGGAAGAATAACTCTCTGGGGAATTATCTGGTTTTAAAGCGACTTTTCAGGGACAATGGAGGAAACTGGATGGTCTCCACTGTTGTTCAAAGGCTGAAGGTTTGGCTTCGTTTGGGAAGAAAGTTTCATCTTCTCGGAGGGTTTAAAGTTTAAAGTTTTTCTTCGTTGGGGATTGGGAATTTGAAAACTCAATTCTGATGGGGATTTAGAAATTTAACTCTGCTAGAGATATGTATTTCAAGGCTTTAGTTCCGCCGGGGATCTGGATGATGTATTGCAGGGGATTTTTCCTGGAATAGCCTAAAAACATTTTCCTATACTTTCAACCTATCAGTAATTATTCTTTCTCATTTTGTTTTATTTGTAAGTAGTGATTATATTCAAATGCATATGCTCATTTAATAAATCATTGGACGTTTTCAAATAAAACACAAGTGTAAAAAAGAAAGAAAATTCAAACAATTTTCTGCACTTTGAAGTATCTTTGTATTAACTTCGTGTAAGTATTTTTGTACAAAGGAGACAGACATCCTAGTAAGAGAATGTTGTCATAAAATTGGGAAAAAATTTATACAAAGAAAGATGGCTATGTGTAATAATTCCATGGGGTTCCCATTCTACTATAGCCTTCGTAACTCTGAGTATCTTGTCCATTCGTTGCTTCGTCCGCAGATGATTGGATTGATCGGAAACCTGGAGCTTGTCCGTGAAGAGATTGTCCTTAAAGTGATCCGACGAGACATAGTCATAAGCTTTAATTCCCTAACTTTTGCCTGGATCGCCCTTTCGGGTTTTCGATCCACCGGGAAACCCTTTTTTTCCCAAGTCGCCCTTTCAGGTTTTCAACTTGCCGGGTGTACAGATTTTTTTGTTTATCCATAATTTTTGCCTGAACTGCCCTTTCGGGTTTTCAATTCACCGGGATGCCCATTTTTGCCCAAGTCGCCCTTTCGGGTTTTCAACCTGTCGGGTCGTTTATGCGTAGTATCTTTTGACTATGTCTGCGTTTGCAGGGTGCAGAAGATCGTCGCCGTCAATGGTGGTTAGAATCATAGCCCCACCAGAAAAGATGTTTTTGACCACAAATGGTCCTTCGTAAGTAGGAGTCCATTTGCCTCTGGGATCACTTTGTGGCAATATGATTCGCTTGATTACAAGGTCCCCGACTTGATACACTTGTCGTCTGACTTTCTTGTTAAAAGCTTTGATCATTCGTTTCTGATACGCCTGATCATGGAAAACAGCGGTAAGTCGCTTCTCATCAATCAAGTTAAGTTGATCAAGCCGGGTCTGAATCCAATCGTCTTCACTTAGACCAACATCTTTCATGATTCTCAATGAGGGAATCTGAACCTCGATGGGTAAGACAGCTTCCATGCCGTACACCAAAGAATAGGGTGTTGCCTCAGTTGATGTACACGTCGTGGTACGGTACCCGTGCAGAGCAAACGGTAACATCTCATGCCAGTCCTTATAGGTGACCGTCATCTTTTGAATGATCTTCTTGATATTTTTGTTTGCAGCTTCGACAACACCGTTCATCTTAGGCCGATAGGGAGATGAATTGTTATGTTGAATCTTGAACTGCTCACACAAAGCGGTGATCATAGTATTGTTTAAATTTTCCGTTGTCAGTGATGATCCTGTCGGGGATACCATACCGACATATGAGGTTCTGCTTGATGAAGCGGGCAACAACATTCTTTGTAACGGATGCGAAGGACGCTGCTTCGACCCACTTGTTAAAGTAATCAATGGCCACCAGGATGAAACGGTGTCCATTGGACGCTGTAGGCTTGATCTCTCCAATCATGTCGATTCCCCACATCGTGAATGGCCAAGGAGCCTTTAAGACATTGAGAGGAACTGGAGTAATATGTACCTTGTGCGCATAGATTTGGCATTTGTGACAAGTACAAGAATGTTGATGACAATCCGCTTCCATGGTAGACCAGTAATAGCCTGCCCGTAGAATCTTCTTAGCCATCATATGACCGCTCGAGTGGGTGCCAAAGGTGCCATTATGTAGTTCAGCCATGATCTGCTCAGCTTCAACCTTGTCCACACAACAGAGTAAGACATAATCAAGATTGCGCTTGTATAGGATACCATTGCTCAGAAAGAACTTGGCCACGAACCTCCTTAAGAACTTTTTGTCGTTGACTGAAGCTCCTTCAGGGTATTCTTGTGCTTCGAGATACCTTTTGACGTCATAAAACCACGGTCGATCCACCACTTCTTCGGTATTAATCTCGTGAAAATGTGCAGGTTCGTCTGTTTTTTCAATGGTGATTTGAGGTGCCTCATTATCCTAGTTAAGTTTAAACATGGATGACATTGTAGCTAGCGCATCTACCAACTGATTCTCTTCTCACGGGAAGTGCTCGAAGGTAATCTGCTCGAAGTGTGGTAACAATGTCAGGACATGTTCTTTGTAAGGGATGAGGTTTGGATGTTTAGTATCCCACTCTCCTTTGATTTGACAGATAACCAAAGCTGAGTCCCCAAATACAATCAAATATTTGATTCCCAAGTCAATAGCGGCCTTGAGACCAAAGATACAAGCTTCATATTCGGCCATGTTGTTGGTGCAGCTGAAGCAGAGTCTAGAAGTGAAAGGTGTATGGCAACCTTCTGGAGAAATAAGTAATGCGCCGATAACATTTCCAAGTGCGTTGGAGGCACCATCAAAGTACAGAGTCCATTGGGATCCTTGTTCAGGTCCGTCATACGGTCTGTTTTCTTCCACGTTGCTCAAAGTCATAATATCCTCGTCAGGGAAATCGAACCTCATAGATTGGTAATCTTCGACAGCTTGATGGGCCAGATGATCGGCTAGCACACTCCCCTTTATGGCTTTTTGGGTTGTGTACTGTATATCATATTCGGTGAGGATCATCTGCCATCTAGCGATTCTTCCGGATAGAGTAGGCTTCTCGAATATGTACTTGATCGGATTCGTCTTAGAGATCAGTAAAGTGGTATGTGTCAACATATACTGCCTTAACCGGCGAGCAGCCCATACCAAAGCGCATCAAGTTTTCTCGAGCAGCGAGTATCGGGTCTCACAGTCGGTAAACTTTTTGCTAAAGTAATAAATGGCATGCTCTTTTCGGCCAGACTCGTCATGTTGGCCCAGGACGCACCCCATTGAATTCTCCAGGACAGTCAGATACATGATTAACGGCCTTCCTTCGATGGGTGGCATCAAGATAGGAGGTTCCGGTAAATACTCCTTGATTTTATCGAAAGCAACTTGACAGTCATCATTCCATTTAACCACCTGATCTTTCTTCAGCAGCTTGAAGATTGGTTCACAGGTAGATGTTAGGTGAGAGATGAACCTTGCAATGTAGTTTAGGCGTCCCAAGAAACCTCTGACCTTCTTCTCAGTGCGAGGGGCAGGCATTTCTTGTATAGCTTTGACTTTGGCAGGATCGACCTCAATGTCTCTGTTGCTGACGATGAATCCCAAGAGTTTACTGGACCTGACTCCGAAAGTGCACTTGTTAGGGGTCAGTCTGAGCTTATATTCCTTTAATCTGACAAACAGCTTTTGCAGATGGTCGAGGTGTTCTTCTTCTGTTTGCGAACGGGCTATTATATCATCTACATAGACTTCAATCTCATGATGTATCATGTCATGAAACAAGCTACCATGGTGCGCTGATAGGTTGCCCCGACATTCTTCAGTCCAAACGGCATCACTTTATAACAGAACGTACCCCACTGTGTAACAAAGGTAGTTTTCTCCATATCTTCAGGGGCCATTTTGATCTGGTTGTACCCTGAAAATCCATCCATGAAAGAGAATACCTTATGTTGAGCTGTATTGTCGACCAAGATGTCAATGTGCGGTAGTGGAAAGTCATCTTTAGGGCTAGCCCTATTTAAGTCTCTGTAATCCACGCACATTCTGACTTTGCCGTCCTTCTTAGGCACGGGCACAATGTTAGCAACCCATCGTGGATAGGAAGTAACAGCAAGAAAGCCAGCATTGAACTGCTTCATCACTTCAACTTTGATCTTTTCGGACATGTCGGGCCTCATTCGGTGGACTTTCTGTTTGATTGGTGGACAGTCTTCTCTTGTAGGGAGACGGTGAACCACAATGTCTGTATCCAGTCCGGGCATGTCTTCATAGGACCAGGCAAAAATCTTAACATATTCATTCAACAGCTGAACTAAACGCTCCTTGACACTTGGCTCTAGGTTGGCACCCACCTTAACCTCTTTTCTGTCTTCCTCTGTTCCCAAGTTGATAGTCTCTAACAACTCCTCGTGAGGTAGAATAGCCATTTCTTCCTGTTGTAGAAGTCTAGCCAACTCTCCAGGCACTTCACAGTATTCATCATCTTCGTACTCGACATGATTGACCAGATCTTCAGAGTCAACGAAGGCCATAGCAGAATTGTTACTCATGGAATTAGGAGTGGACGGGTACCTGCATTTTGTGAGTGTGGGTGTGTGTAAGGGATAGCCACCTTTAAACAAAGAAAGGACAATGAACACAAAAGTTTATATATGAAAACATCCATGATTCATTAAAATGGCATATGAAGATGAAAATCAAGCCCTTACAAATGGACCTATATGCCTCGGGTAAGGCATAAGGCAAGAAGTGTACGAATTGTTTAAAAATTATTACAGACCAACAGAAAATGTTCGAAAGATAAATTACTGATTGATGAAAGTAATGGGAACAAAATCCTTTTCCTCCCAATTGCATAGTCCCCCTTCAACGGTTGGAAAGATCCAGTCTTCAAAATTGCTCTCATCTTCACCATCCTCCAAAGCATGAACTCCATGATGGGTGATTTTCAATGGTGGCCCTCCAGCCCGGGAGCGACGCACAGCCTTCTGACTAGCAGCAGTGAAACCCAAGCCGAACTTATCTATCTTGTAAGGAAAATCTGGCAGTTGACCCCATATTGTGCTTCCTCCTTCCTCAATCATTGCCTTCACATCTTTAAGGGATGACATCCGGGACACAGGTTTGGTAATGATGGGCACAAAAGTCATTGTCTTGGCTACCGTAACTTCAGGAGAAACCTCTTCAAAGTGCTGAAAGGGGGTCTCGATGAATTCACCATCTAATTCAACATAGCGGAATGAATTCATATGGCTTATCCTATACTCCTCCTCTCCACGAACTTTCACAATTTTCCCCGGGACTGGGTACTTAAGCTTCTGATGCAGAGTGGACGTAACGGCCCAAGCATGATGAATCCATGGTCTTCCTAACAAGCAAGAGTAGGAGGGACGAATATCCATGACAAAATATGGAGTGGAAAGTTTCAGTACCCACTTTAATTGGGATGTCCACTTCCCCGTGGACCATCCGCTTAGAACCGTCAAAGGCTCTTACAATAATATTGCTGGGCTTTAAGGTCAAACCTTCACAGTCCAATCTGTCCAATGCTTTCTTTGGTAGGACATTCAAAGACGACTCAGTATCAACCATAACGTGAGCAAGTGTGGTCCCTCTGCATTCCACTAAGACATGCAGCACATCATTATGCTTTCTTCCCTTAGATGTTAGATCGACATCAGAGAAGCCAAGACCATTGTCAGCTGTAAGGCTAGCTACACATTTTTGAAACTGATCCACAGAAGTTTCTTGAGGCACGTGCGCCGTCTTTAGGAATTTGATCAAGGCTTTGGCATGAGCCTCGGAACAGAGTAATAGGGCCAACATGGAGATTTTTGAAGGGGTTTGCCCCAGTTGTTCTACGACATCATAGTCGCTCTTCTTAATTATTTTTAAAATATCCTCCATTTACTTTTGAGTGGTCTCGGGGATGACCAAAGGCTGAGCCCTCGTCCTGACGGACGCTTCTTAGATCCCCTTACCTTTATCAGTAGTAACAGCAGAGGGTACAACTTCAGGAGTAATAATTTCTTCAATCACTGGACTTCGCACAGATATCTTGACTGGCACAGGAGCACTTGAGGGTCCAAAGATTGCCCTTTAAGGAGAAATATCCGGAGAGAAGATTCTTCCGCTACGAGTGATCTTACTTTTCCCCGCAATATTTCCTACGTCAGGAGCGTCTTCATCGGAATTCTCTTTAACTGATTCGATCTGCGTAACACCGTGGTAGAAGATCTCTCCTCCATAATTCTACGGTATTGTCTTGTTGGACTTGTATGGGATAGGCCCCGACATTGTTATCTTTAGAGGTACAAACTTTGGATCGGGTGTAATCTTAACAGGTCTTTTGGAGACCTTGGAAATATTGTCAGAAATAGTGATTATAGCAACATCATTGATTGGAGTAACAGGAGTAACAAGAGTTTTCTTGAAGAGGATTTCTTGACTATCCATTAGGCGTTGGATGCCTGACTTTAATAGCGGACAGTCGGATTGCAAGGTCGAACAAAGGTAACAATCTTTTTCACAGCCTGGGAAAATCCCGGCTTTCAACAGATTTATCTTGATCATTGGTAATGGAGTCATTAAGTCTTCAACAGCAGCAACATAAAGATCTTCTACAATAGCATGGACATTGTGACCATGTTTTGGCATTGGAGCGGATATCACATTAGGTTTTTCAGGTGCGTCAAACTCCACCTCCTTGGCATCTATTAAATCTTGGATCTTGTTTTTGAGGGCTCAACAGGTGTTGGTGTCGTGCCCTATGCTGTCTGAATGGTAAGCGCATTTAGCATTGGCATGGTAAAAAGGAGAAGTTGTATTCGGATTTTGTGGTGGCTCTCTCAAGGTTGTAAGGTTTAACTTCAAGAGATGGGGGAGAACCTGGGCAGGCGTCATGTTTATTTTGGTGAATTGTCTAGCAGGCCTTCCCCCTCTTGGTTGGTTGGTTCTGGGTTGACTGCTTCGAGATTGATCGGCTGTGGAATTATGAATCATCACAGCCCATACCGCTGGTCTACGCTTGACTCTTCCTTGATTTCTCTGGGAGTAAACAGCTGAGACCTCTTTCTTGGCTGGAAATGTTTTCTTGATAGCAGCGGAAGCAGATGCATCCTTCTGAATTTTACCGCTCTTAATTCCAGCTTCGACTCTTTCACCAGTCAGAATTAGTTCGGTGAACCCAGCAGATGAGCTCCTGATCAGGTGATTGAAAAATGGACCTGACAGAGTCCCCAAAAACATATCAACAAGTTCTCTTTCAGACAATGGTGGTTGCACCCTTTCAGCCAAGTCCCGCCACTTCTGGGCATACTTCTTAAAGCCTTCATTAGAGACCATACCCATACTCTGTAGTTGAGTATGAGTAGGTGCTAAATCTGCATTATATTGATATTGTCTGTAGAAGGCAGCAGCCAAATCCTCCCAGTTATGTACATCAGATCTTTCAAGCTGGTAGAACCAATCCAATTGTGTACCCGACAAACTATCTTGAAAAAAGTGGACCCACAGATCCTTATCAGAAGTGTGAGGTTGTATCTTTCTAACGTAAGACCGCAGATGCATCTTTGGGCAAGACAAACCATCGTATTTAGCAAATTTAGGCACCTTGAATTTAGGGGGAATCACAATCCCAACAACCAACCCTAGCTCTTCGAAATCCATCCCAGGTACCCTTTGTACCTCCATGGCTGCCAGCCGATCTTCCAGATTCTTATACTTATCATTCGTAGGAGGGTACTGCTGCTCAGAGTAATCTTCATCCTCCTCTTCTTCTTCTTCCTCAGACTCGGGTTGTACTGTAGCTCCCTTTCCGGCCCCTTCCTCAGATGATGAGGGGAAATCCAGGATTCTTCTAGCTTAGTTCTCAAATCTTCTTCCCATTGTGGCTACACCAACTCTTTTCTTTTTCTTTTTCTCCTTTTCTTTTTCCTTTTCTAACAGTGCTTTAAGGTCCTCCTGACCCTTTGCCAAGGTCATGAGGAGTTATTGGAACTGTGAATTCTGTGCTTGTAGATCTTTGACCGTCTGCTCTATATCCATCTTGCTGAAATAAACAGTAGATAGATAAGGAAACCTGGTGTGAAGACCTGTTTATGCATATGATGAATGATATGTATTCATGTAATGCATTCAAGGATTCAGAAATTCAAATTTGTTTCAAACAAAAAAGAACACACGTCATATTAATAAGAAGAATTTGTTAGTACATAAGTGCCCCATGGGAAAAATAAATACAAAACTCCAATGTAAAAAGACGTTGCGCATCCTTTTCGGTGCTATGTAGGTGTTGAGATTCTGCTCATCGTGAAGTTGGAGAGTAAGTTCCAAAACCTTCTTCTCATAGGCGTAGAAGCTAGCTTCAAAAGTATCGCGTTCTCCTTTGAGCTGTATCCAACTCCTTTGCAAATCTTCCAATGATGTTGGCATGTCAGGATGCAGGAGGGTGTATGGAACCTCTCCTTCCATAACAGGCTCTTTGATCATAGGCAGAGTGTAGGGGTAAGGCATCATAAGACTCTGGGCGCGGGTTCATACCCACTTGAGGTAAGGCTCAAGGGGGGTGGAATTCTTATGCCCCAGCGTCTTACTGTCCACTTTGTTGGGCACCTTCCAGGCTCGGATAAACCTTTTTCGAAGTCCTTGAGCGTTGTTGTCGAAGTCAAAAACCAAGTCTGGAATCAGCATGTCATGAGGGCCATCCCTTTAGGCATACCCAAATTGTCTCAGAGCCAAGCAGGGGTTGTAGGTAATGCCTCCCCTAATGCCAAGTACCAGGACATTAGGGAATTCCCCGCAACGATCAATGATGATGACATTTTCTCTGGACCGAGAACACCAATGAACATCAGAGTGTGTAAGAGTCATCAACCATTGTGACCACCTTAAGCCTTGCTCATTCTTCAAGACTGACTGGGGAAGGTGAGAAATAAACCACCTTGCTAGAAGAGGAGTACAGCACATGAGAACACCTCTCTTCCTCATTGTTCGTGTGTGAAATGAGTGGAGGATGTCCCCAAGCAATGTAGGCACATGATTCCGGGATATGAAAACTTTGACAGCATTCACATCTATAACTTGATCAGGGTTTTGGAACAAGACCAACCCATAGATGAGAAGTGCTACAATCTCTTCAAAAGCTTACAGATCTAGAGAATTCCAGCAGTCTTGTGCCTTCTCAAACATAAACTTTGCCAAAAAAACCTTGACACCACTTCTGGTTTCCCAATGACCTTTGATATCAGATGGTTCCAAGTGTAGGGCTCGAACAACATCTTCAGGCTTTGGTTCTCTTTCCGTAGCGTTGTAGGGTATTTGATGGAGAATAGGAATCCTCAGGAGTTGAGAAAATTCCTCCAAAGTAGGCACTAGTTGGTAATCAGGAAATGTGAAACAGTGGTGTAGGGGGTCAAAGAACTGGAAGAGAACTTTCACCATGTCTTCTTCAATGTTGGAGTTGACCAAGTTGAGAAGACTGCCATGTCTTTCAGTGAAGGGAGAATTCTCTGGAATCTTGGAAGTAAGCTCCTTGAGTTGAGGAGGGATCCTCACAAGGTTGACCTGAATTGTTTTCCTGCGAAGAGATTCCATAACCTACAAAACAAGAACAAAGATGAAGATCCAAACCCTTGAAATGGTTAGTGGGTGCATATGATGTTTTATGACGTTCATGTATGCACAAGTATATGTACAAGCAAGTCACACAAGATCCTAGTTTCAGGCTTGCATGGGGTTTCATAGGTAAGTACCCTCTTGAAGTTTAGTTGGCTTAAACCGTTCTTATAAATAGTAAGCGGGTTCTAAGGAGCTCAATATCACTGGGTTATTTTCTATGTTCATTGTTTCAGTTTAGCCACTTAACTGGCGACCGAAATATTCCAAGAAAATAACCCTCAATGAGTGTAGTATCGAGTATCTACCAACTTCAGACTGCACCAAAGTCGATCATCTCACTACCCCTAATAAGGCCAAGATGGTCAAGTAAAGGTTCTAAAAGTCCATTAGTGCTTCATGACATCACTCAGCGGCCCCGTATTCTCTTTGATTAACTCAAAGGCTACCGATACCCACAAATATGTCGCACTAATATAGCTATTGCTTCAACCATGTCAGTACACCCCGCATAGTTTCCACAACGCATTGCTATTTACCTATGAATGTTTCCCAAAAATCCGGGTGGAGGATTCAAACCCAAACAAGAGAACCAAATGTAAAGAAATCAAAGCAAACAAGATAAGCATGTAAAGGTGATCTAATCCCTAAGGTTACTCCACTTTTAAGAAATCCCCAGCAGAGTCGCCAGTTCTGTGATACGGTGGGAGAACTGACTTGAGGTTTTGCGTTTGTGTTTGCAAATGTTTCGGTTTAGCAAGAGTCGCCACCTACTTTTTATTTATCCAAAGGAAAGGTCAAAAAGCACAGGAAAGGCCTTTGAGATGTTTTCTTGGGTTCGAGGGGTAGATTATGAAAAGGGAAGGTGCTAGCACCCTTTTCATCCATGGTTTTCCATGGGCTCTTAGTTACTTGTTTAGATCACTTGCTTTTGTTTTTCAATTGTTTGAAATGGTGCTTTGTGTGTGGTTTTTTGAAAATGCTTTGAAAAAGGGGCCTTGTCTAGGCAACCTTTGTAATGATTCTTGTTTTAATATATACAAAGGTGTATTGTCTTTTGAAAAGATTTCAATGTTTGAAAGTTTGTTTTGGGAAATTGTTTTGAAATTTGTGTTGTGAGGTGTGTTTGAAAATAGCAAGGATGTTTTTGCAAGTTTTGATCAAGTAACTAAGAGTTGTCTACCCTATTTTACTCAAAGATCTTTCCTACACATTTTTAACCCTTTTGACAGTGTTATTTTACCATTGTATTTGGTAAACAACCTTGTATTTGGATGTTTAAACGGGACAGGCGTGGGTCATCGTATGACCATGATAGCAATAGTGCTAAGTATCTTAGCAAATTTTTGAGGGACTAGATCATTTTGTATAGGAAACCAAGATAGCATCATCGAGGGACTATGATCTTTTGTTTTGTTTTGTGTTGCCAAGATACCTAGCATGCATACTGTTGTACCCCAAAATTTGCCCTCCCTTTTTCATAAGAAATCACAACTTCAGGGTTTTCCCTAATATTTCAAGATTGGCTCATGAATCGGTCAAACAGACTTTTCTTTATTAGTCAATCCAGAATTAGGGTTTCCATTGATTTTGTTGAGATTGGCTCAGGAATTGATCAAGCATACTTTTCTTTGACGACAAATCTGGAATTAAGGTTTTCACTCGTATTTCTCAGAAGAAATTGAATCCACAATAATTTAATTGACTATTACATTATTTTTACGCTTGTTCCAGATTACCGGTTGCTTCTCAAAACCTAAATATCTGGGATAGGAGCTGAGGCTTTGATTGAAACTTTGAGGCATTGGTTTGATCAGTGAAGTGAAAAGTGTATGGAATGCTTGTTTGTTTAACTGTACAAAGCATATGATTAATTGGAATGCCAGGCGTATTATGGTTAATGCAAGGTTGCGAGACGACAAAGTTTGTTGATTATTTATTTCATCTGAGTTAAAGTTATTGGGATGCATTTCCAGTTGTTTTAACTTAAGAGATTTAAATAATTAAATAGACAGTGCAAAGGAAAGAAGGAAATATTTGACAGTAAAGAATTCGTATTTGACAAAGACTTTGTTTATTTATTTATTTCAAATATTGTTATAAATTTTGTTCGAATACTATAAATTTATAATTTACAGTATTTACAATAATATTTATTACAATAAATGAAAAGAAAATAAATCTAAAGCCTAAATCTCTTGAAATCTTCTACTTTTACTGCATCCTCCATTATTCAACTGGTACTTACCTATAAAGGACAAAAGAAAAAAGAAATCAGTGCAGTTAAACTGAAAAACATTTTCAAGCAGATAAATATAAAGTCATCATTAAAGCTTGTTGGCCGGAATCAGATTGTTATTGGGTTCATCATATTTTACTTGTCCTCTTTGCAAATCACAAGAAGATTTCTCTTCTTGGTTCACAAAGAGGAAAGTAAAAATAATTTGCAAGCATAAAATTAAATGCAAAGATATAAGGCAGCAAGGCAAAGCAAACTGGATTCCCAAACTGCATTAGTCAACCAAAGGCAGAAAGGCAAAGCAAACTAAGTTGCAAAATTGTCACCAAGAAAACTAAGTTGCAAAACTGTCACAACAAGTACACAAAGCTGTCAAAACAGGAAAAGCTGTCCAAGAAAGTTGCAAAGCTGTCAAAAAGAAAAATGCAGGAAATATGGAAACAAGTACAACAATGCAGGAGAAGAACCAAGTTACAAGCAAGCAGGCTTGTCAAACTTATCATCATATTCTGGCCAACAAAGCTTTTCAGAATAAAAAAATACATCAAGCAATTTAAAATGCTTTTATAGAGAGAGCAAAAAAAAACTGCAAGCTTAAGAAATACAGAAGCCTGTCAAGCAAACACTAAAAAACCTCCAAGCTCAGAAGCCTGTCAAGCAAGCTTAAAAATCACACAAGCCTGCCTTCAACAAGCAAACCTGTAGCCTGCCTAAACTTACCAAAAACCTGCCTTCTCAATACAACCAAAACTGCCAGTCACAAACTGCATTTAAAAATTGCAGTAACAAGCAAGCTTAAGAAGCATACAACCTGCTTCCAACTAAACCTGCAAAACTCAAAAAACATTCAAACTTGTCAACACTAAAACCTGCAAATCACATAAGCCTTTTTTCTAAAACCTGTTCAACCTGTAAAACTGCTCCTCAAGCAAACCAAAACCAATATCCAACACCCAAAGAAAAAGAAGAGATCCAGAGTTGAAAAAAAAGAACAATGGTTTTCAGTTAAATCATCATAAAACAATCAATAATCAACAAGACCAAAACACAATAGTTTTCATAACATCACCATCATCAAACATCAAAACTCAAACATCAATATCAAAAAGAACAACCAGCAAATCTCAGAATATCATCATCATTAAACCCAGAAGGAAGAAAAACAAATCTAGAAGCAAAATATTCAAGGTTTCAGAATATATCATCATCATCAACAAAAATCCAGCAAAGTTAAGATTTGGTGTCCATCAACAAGAACCAGAAACACACGATTCAGAAGAGTAGTCTCAGAAACAAAATCATCATCAACAATCAGTAGCCAACAAAGGCAAACAACAATTCAAAAACAAGTTTTCAGAATAGAATCATCATCAAACGATTCAAAGAGAAATATACAGAGATACCGGAAAGGCGAGCTAGTAACTCTTGTCATCATCCTCCCTCCGCCTTGGCCACCTGAGAGCGCCGCCGTTCCAATCCACCATCCCCTTTCCAGAGAACAAAACGCCAAGGTATTTTCCCCTCAATTTTCCTACATCTCATGCATGAAACATCCAAGATTAAACATTGCAAAACAAGAAAACGTACAAGAATCGCAAACCTAACTGTAAAAAACGCATCCAGAACAAGACAAAAAAAAGGTATACCTTTCGAACCGTCGTTTTGCACCATCGTGGAGAGAGATGGATGAAGGTGGCGCTTTGGCGACTGGAAGCTTGGAGGAAGGATCAGTTGCTCATGGGGTTTGAGAGAGACGAAGAGGACGAAGATGAGAGGAGCAGCACCGTTAAACCGAAAACCCTAATTCCCAGACGAATGAATTAACCCTAACAAACTTGTTCAAACATCATGGGCCTCTTCCCAAGCCAAAACCCCTAAGCTCAAACGTTTAACAGCGCCCACCCCCCTTTTTTCTTCGTTTTTTGATATTAAATTTGTTCTTCTTCTTAATTCCCTTGGGCCATTCAAGAAAACATTTTGTTTAGGCCCATTATCTTTTCTTTTCTTTTATGTTTTTAAAACTAACATTTTTTATCATTCTTTATAATCTATTTCTTCTTTTCTTTTCTTTTGTTAGATAAAAAATATAGTAAATTTTTTGTACAAATTTTCTTAATAATTTTTCTTAATAATTATTACACTTAATAAACACGCATAAATAATAGAATTTTTAAATTAAATAATTTTTCTTTTCTTTAAAACTCTTTGTTTATATGATTAACAGAAATACAAAAAATAATAATTATACTTAATCTTTCTTAGGTTAAAATATTTTATTTGACCATTTGTAAATAAATATACGCATCTCATATTTCTTTGATTTTCGTTATCTTATACTTTGTTATAATTTTACATTGAAAATGCGACAGTTCGATTTGGTTGTAACATAACACTTGGACATTACTATTCCGATGAGACTCATCCCCATTTGTAAACATTTGTACCCCCATCCCCGGATACTTATTTGTAATAACTTAGACTTTAAATTCCCGCAATTTATCGCTTTTAATATACTGTATAGTAATTAGGGTTTGTATGCAAAGATTCAAAATCAATCGTTAGATGACCTAATACAAGATAAATGCATGAAAATAAATACACAATTCACACTTGCACCTCTAGGGTAACCTCGCTTGTTGCCTCGGAAAATGAAATCACATCCCTCGAGTATGAGACACTCTAGCAAAATGTCCCTTCAATAAACAAAGATCGTAGTCCCTCGATGACCCTCGATGTTGCCTTCGATAAAACGATCCCGTCCCTTACAAAATTGCTAGAGCATCTCACAAGTTGCCTTCAATGATTGCATACGGTAACCCGCGCCTGTCCCGTTTAAACATCCTAACACAAGGTTATTCACCAAATACAATAGTGAAACAACACTGTTAAAAAGGGTTAAAAACATAAGAAAGATCTTTGAGTAAAATAGGGTAGACAACTCTTAGTTACTTGATCAAAAAAAACTTGCAAAACATCCTTGCCATTTTCAAACACACTTCACAACACAACTTCAAAACAATTTCAAAACAACTTTCAAAACATTGAAATATCTTTTCAAAAAGACACACACCTTTGTATATATTCAAACAAGAATCATTACAAAGGTTGCCTAGACAAGGCATCTTTTTCAAAGCATTTTCAAAAACACACACACACAAAGCACCATTTCAAACAATTGAAAAGCAAAGGCAAGTGATCTAAAACAAGTAACTAAGATCCCATGGATAACCATGGATGAAAAGGGTGCTAGCACCTTCCTTTTTCATAACCTACCCCCCGAACCCAAGAAAACATCTCAAAGGTCTTTCTTGTGCTTTTTGACCTTTCCTTTGGATAAAATAAAAAGTTGGTGGCGACTCTTGCTAAACCGAACAAGTGCGAATACAAACGCAAAACCTCAAGTCAGTTCTCCCACCGTATCACAGAACTGGAGACTTTGCTGGGGAATCAAGTTTTCTAAAAGTGGGGTTACCTTAGGGTTTTAGATCACCTTTACATGCTTACCTTGATTGCTTTGATTGCTTTACTTTTTGGGTTCCTTGTTAGGGTTTGTTTTGAAATCCTACACCCGAATTTGGGGACTCCTTTTAGGTAAGTAGCAATAAACTGTGAGGGAACTGTGCGGGGTATACCGACATGGTTGAAGCAGTAGCTACATTAGTGTGACATATTTGTGGGTACCGGTAGCCTTTGAGTTAATCAAAGAGAATACAGGGCCGCTGAGTGATGTCGTGAAGCACTAATGAACTCTTAGAACCTTACTTGACCATCTTGGCCTTTTTAGGGGTAGTGAGATGACCGACTTTGGTATAGTCCGAAGTTGGTAGATACTCGATACTACACTCATTGAGGATTGTTTTCTTGGAATATTTTGGTTGCCAGTTAAGTGGCTAAACCAAAACAATGAACACAGGAAATAATCCAGTGATATTGAGCTCCTTAGAACCCGGTTTCTATTTTACGACAGGTTGAGCCAACTAACTTTAAGAGGGTACTTACCTACAAACCCCATGCAAGCCTAAACCTAAGGAATTGTTTGCTTTGTGTGAATATGATGACCTGTATATACACTTGCTTACTTTTGCATACATGTACATAACATCATAACATCATACCATAGCATTTTCAATAACCATTTCAAGGATCTCGAGGGTCTTTTGATGCAGGGTCACGTTGAACCAGGCGTCTACCAAAGGGCAAGAGGTTTCACTTTCCTCTAAACAAATGCCGTCAAAGATCAAGTACAACAACTTGAATCTGGGGCTATGACCCACTTGACATGGTGAGCTTGATTCTCGTGGAAAGACATCCACTGATACAAAGTTCTCCAGTCAAAGATGCTGATCAAAGTTCAACCTCTAACATTTTCTTGTGTTTATCCCGCGAGATCCTTGAAAACATACATCCACATATCATGCATTATATCATAACAGGTTTTCCTTTTCAGGTTTCCTTATTCTCTTACTGTTTATTTCAGTAGAGATGGCTCTAGAAAGGACTGTCAAAGATATCCAGGATCAAAACGCTCAACTTCAAGAAATGTTCTTGAACCTGTCCCAGGGGCAAGAAGAAGTGAAAGCTCTCCTCACAAGGGGCATGGTCCTAGGGAATTTAGGCAGTGTCAGGAATGATCAGTTAGAAGAGCTACAAATTGAGCTGGAAACAATGAAGATCCAGATGATGGGACAACTGGTGGGTCAGATGGCTCTCATTCAAGACCTGGCTCAAAGACAAGAGGAGCTCAGGGTTCTCGTCAACAAACTGCTTCGAGATAACCAAGTGGGGAAAACAACTAGGGTTGAAGATCAAGTCATCATTCAACCTCCTTTGAGACAAGAAGACAAGGGAAAGGCTCCCCAACTTGCTTCAGGGTCACAAGCCCAACAACAACCTCGCCAGCATCAACGGGGTAATCAGTGTAAGAAAAATACGTCTAGAAGACATTTCTCTGAGACTGACATACCATCATCTCTAATACTGAAACGCCTGTTGAAGGTCAATCTGCTTTCTTTAAAGGATCCTATTCGGAAGCCCAATACCTCTACTCCTAGCTATCACCCCGATGCATTTTGTGTATACCACTCCCATAGTCTTGGACATGACACCGATGACTGTTGGGCTTTGAAAAACAAGATCCAAGACTTGATTGACGAAGGAGTGCTGGAATTCATGCCGGATGGCGAGATGAAAATCTTCCGCTAAGGGTTCTCCACCTGAATTGACAAAGTTCAAACTAAGAGACTTTTGTTTCATTTGAATGTTCAAGTTGTAATTTCTTTTGTTATTCAAACAATTATCTGTTGATGTCAAACTCTGTTTCATTAATGCATTGCATATGTTTGTCTTGAATTCATCCATTCGTTTTCACTATTCTTGAATTATGCTCCCTACTTTCTTTATGATATTTAACTCTTGATAAAAGTTACAAAGTCTTTAGAGGGAGGATGACGAAACAATACCATAATCTCATACAGTATGTTTTTAGACAGACCTTGCTGACGATGTACAGGCGTTTCTTTCAAATCCTAAACACTGGAGTTATAAGGAAGATAATCCCTAGTCAACCCCTTCGAGCCAAAGAAGTAGGAGTTTTCTGTTTTAAACACAAATTGAAACCTTTGATTTAAACCTGGGGCAGGGTAGTCTCTCAGTTAATTCAAAAGATGCGCATTGAAGTCGCAAATTCTCAGTTCGTAATACAACGAATGACATAAAAAACATTCCTTTGGGAACCAAAAAGACAGTGATAGTTCCTTATCTCATAGGCAGTCATTACCTCTCAAAATAGAAAAGCCCACTAATCCAAAACCTATAAAGGAGGCTTAAGAAAGCTGGGGCATCCCGCTGACTGTAATCTCGAAGACAGGAACAGTCAGGCAAAAATTAGGGATAACAAATCAAAAGAAAGAGGTCATTACAAATCCTCAACAACATGAAAAATGTTGCAAAAAAAATGATGACTGCCTTCCAATAAAATTCAACTGGTGTGAACCATCACCCAAAACATCGTTCCAAACTCGAATAGAGTTTGACGCACAATTAAATGAGTTTAGGATTAAAGAACATCACGAAGAGTGGGTGGGTACAAATATACTTTGAGCCTTTATCCTTTGTTTCTTAAACCGTGAACCAAGCCACGTTACAACCCTTCGAAAGTCCTAATTGAAGCATGGGTTAGTTCGAAAGCATACTGTTATAAAAGATATCCTGACTCCTGTAAGGCTTTGCCCTAAATCTGGTGTTGAATTTGTCTTATAAAAAGTTTTCTGCTAAAAAACGCATTTTTCAAAACTTCGAGACAAGCATAAACTTTGCATTATTTGAATATCGTTGCTTGCACATGGTTATTTGTTTGACAGCGAAGAAATTCATGCAGTAAGTGTTCGGAGAAACGAAAGCTCTCTCAAATGAATGAAATCACTTCAAGTGGGATGACACTCCCATGGCAAAAATCTCCCATCAACAAAAAAGGGACTTGGTATGGTATTGTCCAG
The DNA here is from genome assembly GCA_948472305.1 of Vicia faba. Taxonomy (NCBI): domain Eukaryota; kingdom Viridiplantae; phylum Streptophyta; class Magnoliopsida; order Fabales; family Fabaceae; genus Vicia; species Vicia faba. The sequence goes on along the minus strand of OX451736.1, from coordinate 659,267,756 downwards.
TAAACCTGGGGCAGTCCAGTCAAGATTTCAACAAATCTTTCAAAGTTCAGTAAACCTGGGGCAGTCCAGTCAAGATTTCAAGAAAATCTCTCAATTGCAGATTAACCTGGGGCAAGTCTCCCTCACCATCACTTGGGGCATTTAAACGTCAATCTCTTCAAAGGGTTACGCGCAATCCAAGTTTCCTGGCAATACCACAAACATCTGATACTAGGGGCAGTAATGAACCTCTCCGAAATCGTTCTGAAAATAAATTCAAGCGTCCTCGAGAAGGTTATCACCTCTCTAGCAGACCAGCAGTCATGGGTTTATTTCCCCAACATTTATCAAGGATTTATTCTCCAAAACAAATTACATTTCAAGTTGAACGGTCATTCAAAATTTCCTTTATCACCTGCTAGAAGTTACGGTCGTCATCAAAGATTCCTTCATCACCTGTTGGAAGTTACAGCCACCAACAGAATAACAGACAACTGAAGCTCCTAAAAACCTGTTTCTCTCAAGAATGAAGATTCTCATCCTTGAAACCTCATAAGATCAGTGTGATCGATGGAAATAGAACTGACTGTTTTTTAGCTGGTTCGCGAAATGTCGCGGTAAGCAAGAGTCACCATCGTCTTTTATGTTCTCCAACATGGAAAGGACAAAAGCACAGCAAAATTCCTTATTCGAGATGTCTCTCGGTTCGGGAGGTAGATTTATAGAAAGGGAAGGTGTTAGCACCCTTTCTATCCGTGGTTATCCACGGGCTCTTAGGTACTTGCTCTTATGTTTTCAAAATTTGTTTGCTTTTCAAGTGTGTGTGGGTTTTGAAAAAGTTTCGTTTGAAAACTTCTAGGTAACTCTTGTATCAGTCCTCAAGAGTGTATGAAGTATTGTTTGAAAGCTTTTTGAAAGTGTAAGGTGTGAAAAGTTATTTTGTTTTGTTTTGAAAAGAGAAAGTACCCATGAGAATCTACCTACCCTAAGGAATTAGGCTGTGTAAGAGTCCTTTAGATAGTGCTATCCCACCATTGAGAGGTAGGTAGCGCCGTCGTTGGAGGTGTTCGGGTCAATTCGATTATAGGGACAATGTGGTCACCGAAGCAACAGTAAGACACCTTAGAAGTAAACCTAGTGTCTTAGATCCTTTTTAATCCGAGGTAACCGTTTCGAGGCAACTGGATCTTAGACATAAGGGCGACCTCTAAAACACCCTATACTTGACGACCACGTCGAGACAACCAGTGAGGCGTACCCTAAGAGTGGCATGTGCTTTGGGTGTTGTTTTTCAGTTAATGATCTTTGTACATGTTATTTGTGAGCTACAGATTGATTTTATTATTCATACATTCTTTCATGCATTGTTAACAGTTAGGGGTGCGGAAAATAAATTGCAGAAATGTAAATCTAGCTATTACAAGGCGCGGGTCTATACATCGCCAAAAAAACAAAACCCGTTTGGAAATAAAGAAAATAAACTGCGAGAAAATAAATAAAGCGATAAAGGAGGTTCTAATTAGCTATTACATTTCCGGAAGCAGTTACATAATAATGAATTAAAAAATAAACAAGCGCGCGAAAGATTGAAACGGGACGTCATGAGGGTTTTGACCCTTTTAAGAAAAGAATTGAATTTTTTTGTCCTTTTTTGGTGATTAAATGAAATTAAAATTAATAACTAATTAATTAATTTATTAAAAGAAAAATGTTTTTGTATTTTTATGTTTTTAATGAAATAAAATAAAAGGAATTAAAATTACAAGTTAATAAAAACCTAATGCTAAATTTATTTTAGTTATTAAGAAAAAAGGTTAAAGTTGCCCAATTAAAACTAATTCAATTTATTAGTATTTATTTACAAAATAATTACCTAAATGAAATTAATAAAGTATTTACATTTTTTGTTTTTTTGAATTTTTATTATGAAAAATGTTGATTAATTAAATGGTTAGTAATTAAAACAATAAAATAAATAAAGCAAATGAAAAAAAGAAAAAAAAGAAATGCAAACCCAAAGGGGGGTATGGGCCAGAATGGGGTGTTTGATTTAGAAATTCTGGCCCAAGAACACTTCAATCACGTTGACTCTGGGCATTGAGTGGGGCGCTGGTTGACCAGGAATATGATGTGCTCCCTCTCTTGGCCTTCAGATCTGTCCTTGGAGACACTTGGCGCGTTGGATATGTGGGATGCATGGTGGTACGCTTTGGACTGCCTGTACATGAACATGCTAAGAAAAAATGAAACAATTATTTGGGGGACCTGGGAAAACTTACAGCGCGGTATGATGGACCTTAGGACTTGGCAAGGGTTACTTTAGCTTCAGAGTATGGCAAAGAAGAGAGTCACGTTCTCCTTTTAGCCTGAAAATGCTTGCAATACTCCTTTTGATCTCACACTTTTTTTTGACACTTTTTGGATTTTTTCTCTGGCCGTTTGTGCACACTCTAGGTTGTGAATGAGGCTTGCAAGGCTTGTATATATAGTAATGAGTGAGAATAAGTCACTATTATGAGCTCTTAACCATTGCAATTAAACTTTGGATTTCTCCATAACCACCATTAAAGCAACTTGCCAATTTTGTTCAAATTTGAATTTTATGCTTAAAATGGACCTTACACGAATTTGGTAGGTGCATTATGCTTCATCAAGGTCATTCAAACCACAAGATATCATTGAATTAATTTTTTTCATTTTTATTTGAATTTTATGGATTTAAAATGAATTAAATCAATAAAATTAAATAAAAAATAGAAAAATTAATGTTTAATCTTGAAATTAATCATGGGACACGTGGGTGGCATGACAAGGCTGAACCAAGTGGAAAAAAGTGGGCCCTTTTGTCAAAAATTGAAGTTTCAAGGATAGTTGACTTTGGCCATTTCACAAAAATTTCCCAACTTCTCCAATGCATATCTTGCTCAATTTTGATCATATGAACATGTTCTTAGACATTTTGGAAAGTTCTTGAAGTCCTCTAACCAATCCCATGTCATTTTGATTTACCAATCTCAAGTTATGGTCTTTGACTTAAAGTGCCTTTTTGTTGACTTTTGAAAATGACCTATAATGTTGAAATTGATAACTTTTTGTGAGAGCATTTCTTGGACTTGGAATGTGAATATGAGTTGTAGGAAATGTCTTCCCATTCAAGATGAGCATTGGATGGGATTTTTCTGATGAACCATGAAAAAGTTATGCCTTGGTCAAGTTACAGTTGACTTTTCAGTTGTCCCAAAATAGAAACTTTTGGCATCTTGATGATTTTTGAGCCATTCTTGTGAAATCATGGTCAAGATTTGACCAAATGATGATTGTGTCTTCAAAATAAGATGTTGACCAAAATTTTTGACTTTTGACTGCCAAATGATCATTTTGCCCCTATAGTTGATTGTGAAGCAATTAGGGTTTTTGACTGTGCAACTTGACCTTGTGAGCCTTGAAACTTGACATGTATGTGCTTGACAATGTATATGAGCATATGGGACTTGATTGGGCCCTTGAAAACCTCAACTTTCTTGCAAGAACCAAAACCCTAATTTGACTGGCTTAGGAGGATGGTTTGACTGTGCAACCCTTGAGTAGACTTGAGCAAATTGAGATGATGCTTGTCAAACTTGAAGAATATGGGAGGGCAAATTTTGGGGTACAACAATCGGTATACTCCCAACTTCCTGACCCTTAACAGAATGAAGATTCTCATCCTTAAAACCTCAGAAGATTGGTATACTCCCAACTTCCTGACCCTTAACAGAATGAAGATTCTCATCCTTGAAACCTCAGAAGATTGGTATACTCCCAACCTCCTGACCCTTAACAGAATGAAGATTCTCATCCTTGAAACCTTAGAAGATTGGTATACTCCCAACCTCCTGACCCTTAACAGAATGAAGATTCTCATCCTTGAAACCTCAGAAGATTGGTATTCTCCCAACTTCCTGACCCTTAACAGAATGAAGATTCTCATCCTTAAAACCTCAGGAGATTGGTATACTCCAAACCTCCTGACCCTTAACAGAATGAAGATTCTCATCCTTAAAACCTCAAGAGATTGGTATACACCAAATCTTATGACCCAAGACCTGAATGAAGATTCTCATTTTGGCTTCCCTAGTAGATTGGCATACACCCAACCTCCCGATATTCCCGACAGAATGAAGATTCTCATTTCTCAAAGTGGTATAACATCTGAATTTATGATATTCCCGACAGAGTGAAGATTCTCATTCTTAAAGTGGCATACAACCTAAACCTGAACTTCTTCCAGACAGGAATAAGCTTTTTCCAGAATCCCGAGTTTTACTCTCCAACAGGATAACTACTTTTCAACAGTATGGCTATTCCCCACAAAGTTCTTATTCCCCAAGCAGAATGAAGACTCTCATTCTCAGTTCCTCACAGAGTATTCAGATATTCATTCTGAGAGTTTTCTAGACTTTCCAGCATGCTCCTTTGATCTGCCTCTGAAAACTATGGACTTAGAGATTCTGCTTCAGTATTATACCCAATCTGCTGATCCCATTACCTTCTGATTATAGTACATTCTGAAGGAGTTTCAGGATTTGTTGTCTTCTTTGCATTTCTCTAGCAAACTCTGGATGAACTTGCGTAACTGCTGAAAGAGCCATGTTATGTTTAAAGATTACGTGTTGAACCACGTTAACAACCCCTAACTGAGTCGGTGTAGCTGCTGAAGAGCCACCTTCTGACTGAATGTTATGTGCTGAGCCAAGTTTGCAACTTCTGACCGTTTCTGCCTGGAGGTTGGTTCAGAAGTTCTGAAGTGCCATTTTTCTTAAACACTTTTTTTAGAAAAAATTCTAAGTATTTAGAATTTAACTTTTTCAAGGTAAAAATTTTGACTTTTGAGCTTGCAAATGACCATTTTGCTCTTGTAAATGGTTTACTTGGAAAGGAATGATAATTCAGGGCTTGGATTTGTTTAAGAGAAACTCTGAGAATTCAGGATGAATTCCTGAAGGATGAGAGGGCAAATTTTGGGTACAACAATCATGATTGCTCTTATAGAGGATTCCATTGTTGAGGAAGAACTTTGCAGCAAACCTTCTCAGAAATTTCTTGTCATTGACAGATGCCCTTTTGGGGTGTTCTTGAGCCTCGAGATACCTTTTCACCTCATGAAACCAAGGTTTGTCGGCTACCTCCTCAGTATCGATCTCACAGCAGTGTGCCGGTTCATCCAACCTCTCAATAGTGATTCAGGGAGCTTCATTGTCCCACCTGACCTTGAACATTGAAGACATAGTAGCTAGTGCATCCGCTAACTGATTCTCTTCTCGTGGGAAATGTTCAAAGGTGATCTCTTCAAAATGTGACAGCAGTGTCAGTACATACTCTTTGTAAGGGATAAGGTTTGGGTGCTTTGTATCCCACTCGCCTTTGATATGACTTATCACCAAAGAGAAATCCCCTAATACACTCAAGAACTTGACTCTCAGGTGAATAGCAGATCAAAGACCCATAATACATGCTTCATATTCCGCCATGTTGTTGGTACAGTTGAAACATAATCGGGTAGTGAATGGAGTATGACAGCCCTCGAGAGATATGATTATGGTGCCAATGCCATTACCCAGTGCATTTGAGGCTCCATCAATACACATAGACCATCGGAATCCTTTCTCAGGTCCTTCATCGGTCCAGGTTTTTCATAGTCGGTTACTAACATGATATTCTCATCTGGGAACTCAAAATTCATGGACTGGTAGTCATCCATGGCCTGATGCGCCAAATGATCAGCTAACACACTTCCCTTGATTGCCTTTTGGGTTGTGTATTGGATGTCGTACTCGGTCAAGATCATTTTCCATCTTGCTATTCTTCCGGAGAGAGCGGGATTCTCGAAAATATACTTGATCGGATCCATCTTACATATCAACAAAGTAGTGTGGGTCAACATATACTGTCTCAGTTGGCGAGCAGCCCATGCCAAAGTGCAGCAAGTTTTCTTGAGTAGTGAGTATCGTGTTTCACAGTCGGTAAACTTTTTGCTAAGGTAGTATATTGCATGCTCTTTTCGACCAGGCTTGTCATGCTTCCCCAGCACACACCCCATTGAATTATCTAGAACTGTTAAGTACATTATCAAAGGTATTCCTTTAGTCGGATCATCAGAACAGGAGGCTCTTAGAGATATTGTTTGATTATGTCAAAGGCTACCTAGAATTCGTCATTCCACTTTACCACTTGATCTTTCTTCAGAAGCTTGAAGATCGGCCCACAAGTGGCAGTCAGATGTGAAATGAACATGGCAATGTAATTCAAGCGTCCCAAGAAACCTATAACTTCCTTTTCAGTGCGGGGAGCCGACATCTCTTGTATGGCCTTCACCTTTGCAGGGTCTACCTGAATACCTTTGTCACTGACGATGAACCCCATCAGCTTTTCGGACCTCACCCCGAAGGTGCACTTGTTCGGATTTAACCTCAGCTTGTACGTCTTTGTTGTACCCCAAAATTTGCCCTCCCATATTCTCCAAGAGTTGTCAAGAATCATTTTCAAATGGTTCAAGATTTCTCAAGGGTTGCACAGTTCAAATGCCTCCTAAGCCAGCTGAAATTAGGGTTTTGGTTCTTTCAAGGAATTTTAGGTTTTAAATGGCTCAATCAAGTCTCATGTGCCTATATACATCATCAAGCACCTACATGCCAAGTTTCAAGACTCACAGTGCCAAATTCCACAGTCAAAAGCCCTATTTGCTCTACAGTCAACTGCAGGGGCAAAATGGTCATTTTGCAGTCAAAAGTCAAAAAATTTGGTCAACATCTTATTTTGAGTCCACAATCATCATTTTATCAAGTCTTGATCATGATTCCACAAGCATGGCTCAAAAATCATCAAGATGCAAAAAGTTACTATTTTTGGACAATAGAAAAGTCAACTGTATCTTGACCAAGGCATAACTTTTTCATGGTTCATCATAAAAATCCCATCCAATGCTCATTTTGAAGGGGATGAAATTTCCTACAACTCATATTCACATTCCAAGTCCAAGAAATTCTCTCACAAAAAGTTATCAATTTCTACATTATAGGTCAATTTCAAAAGTCAACAAAAATGCACTTTAAGTCAAAGACCATAACTTGAGATTGTTAAATCCAAATGACATGGTAACAAAGGCATTGGTTAGAGGTCTTCAAGACCTTTCCAAAATGTCCAAGAATATGTTCATATGATCAAAATTTAGCAAGATATGCATTGGAGAAGTTGGGAAATTTTTGTGAATTTGCAAAAGTCAACTTTGCTCAAAACACTTTGTTTTTGCTAATGGGCCTCAAATTTCTTCTTGAAGCTTTATACAAGGCCTATGCACGACCCATAAAGCCTATTTGAATTTATTTTCTTATTTTTATTAATTAATTGGATTTTTAATTGATTTTAATTCATTTAATTAATTTAAATTGTAGGAAATTCAAAGATATGGTTTTTCAATCTTTTTTTGAAGCAAGAATGACCTAATCCAGCTGGCAAATTCGTGTGCAAATCAATGGGACAAAAATCTCCAAGTTTGGCAAGTTTTTCCAATCAAAAAGATTAAAAAATATATGATTGCAAATCAAATATTCAAACCATTATTTCATGGATCTTTGCCCAAGGATTTAACCTAATTCTCTTCCACTATAAGTACACAAGTCAACCCTAATGCATTGGACGTGAAATCTCTGCAGAAAAAAGCCATAACCATTCAAGAAAATCCAAAGAAAACTCAAATATGTTTTCTATAATTTAGCACAATTCAAAGCATTTTATTGTTTCTAATACATTGCAGGGGTTCCCAGAGACATATTGCAATCAAAACCAAGTGTTAAAGCTCAAGAAATCACTCTAAACAGTCGCACGGTTTGCTTCTCATGTCCATAATCGAAACTCATATTTCATGCATAATTAACATGTTTTAATCATTGTTTTGCATTGCTTGAATCTATATAAAGCTAATGGTATTGGTTAATTGCATTATAATGCCCAGAATCGTAAGTTACCATTGAAGAAATTTAGGGTTCTTGAGCTTCCAGATTGGGGCTTTACAGTATAGGGAAAATTAAGCCTCAAGATGCATATGGTTGGAATCGTCAAGGCCAGACGAACACAGTGATATACTCGCGAAATATTTATGTTAAGCATAGAGCTAATCGCTATTTTTAGTTGATGTAGGTTTTGGGGGTTAAAAACCCCCGCTATCTATTTGTTTTTTTACAGGCAAACGAAGAAGATGATGTGCTGTTAATATACCATTGGTTGGTTTAAATAGCGTGCATTTTTATTCCAGCATAATTGTATTTTTACATATTATATTCATTACTCATTATAATAACAAAGGCGTTCAGTTGGCTCAGTGGAAGATGCGCTGGCTGGTGACTATTGGGACATGGGTTCGAATCCCAGGTCCCCCAAATAATTGTTTCTATTTTTTTCAATGTGTTCACATGCAGGTTGCTGAATGTTGTCCACCATATACCCCTCTCATCCAAGCGCCAAGTGGCTGGCAAGGCAGATCTGAAGGCAAAAGATGAGTGACTACCATGCTCTCTAGTCAAAGCACGCCTGGACGATTGCCAAAGTCAAATGGACTGGTGGCTTAATGGGCCACAGAATTTCCAGATTAACCTCCAAAAGAGCCCAGCACCCCCCTGGTTTCTTTATTCTTTTCTTTTCTATTTTAATTTCTATTTAATTATTTTATTAATTAGTATTAGTATTATTTAATTAACTCACAAATTAATATTTTTCATAATAAATTCAGAAACCTAAAATATTATTTATTTTTATCATTAATTATTTTTTGTAAATAAATTCTAACAAATTGATTTAGTTAATTAGGTTAATTGTAATTATTTTCACAATAAATAAAATCAACATAGAATTAGGGTTTTGATAACTTTTAATTTCTTTTATTTTATTTTTATTAAAACATTAAAAAACATAAAAGATACTTTTTTTGTAATTAATTAATTAGAATTAGGTTTAATTTAATGCAAAAGAGACCAAAATTTCTTTCTTTCTCAAAAAGGGTCAAAACCCTAGGACTTTCCCGATTTAATTTCTCCACGCGCATTATTATTATTTTGATCATATTTATGTATTTGCTCCGGGAATGTAATAGATGATTAGGACTTTTATCGCTTTCTTTATTTTCTCGCAATTTATCTTTTCAAGAGTTATGTTTTTGGCGATGTAAATACCCGACGCCTTGTAATAGCGTAGATTTACTTTCCGCAATTTACTTTCCGCACAACTATTAATTGTTAACTATGCATGACAAGACTTGCCTGAAATTAAAATCAACTCGTAGCTCACCATGACATGTGCAAAGATAAAATAATCTGAATCCTGACACACTCGCACATGCCACTCTTAGGGTACGCCTCACTTGGTTTCCTCGAGGTGGTCATTGAGTATAGGGTGTTTTAGAGGTCGCCCTCCTGTCTAAAGATCCAAGTTCCCTCGAAACGGTTGCCTCGGATAAAAAGGATCTAGGACATTAGGGTTACCGCTAAGGCGTCCTACTATTGCTTTGGTGACCATATGTCCCTATAATCGAATTGACCCGAATAACTCCAACGACGGTACTACCTACTTCTCAATAGTGGGATAGTACTGTCTAAAGGACATTTACACAACTTAATTTCTTTTGAGTAGGTAGAGGTTCTCAGGTACTTGCTCTTTTAAAAAACAAAAATACTTTTCACACCTACACTTTTCTGACAAAAGTTTTCAAACAACACTTCATACACTCTTGAGGACTGATACAAGAGTTAAATTGAAGTTTTTAAACAAACTTTTTCAAAACCCATAAGCACAAGAAAAGCAAACACTTTTGGAAACATAGTGAGCAAGTACCTAAGAGCCCGTGGATAACCACTGATAGAAAGGGTGCTAACACCTTCCCTTTCTATAATCTACCTCCCGAACCCGAGAAACATCTCGAAAAGGAATTTTGCTGTGCTTTTGTCCTTTCCTTGTTGGAGAAAATAAAAGACGGTGGCGACTCTTGCTTACTGCGACATTTCGCGAACCAGCATTTCAAAACAGTCAGTTCTATTTCCACCGATCACAGAACTGGCGACTCTGCTGGGGATATCTTTATATAAGTGAGGTGTACCTTAGGATTAGACCACTCTTGTTTTCAATTGATTGCTTTGTTTGCTTTAATATTGTGGGCTTGTTTTGGAGTTTCATAGATCCTAACCCGGATCTGGGGGATACCTTTTAGAAGTAGCAACAAACTGTGAGGGAACTGTGCGGGGTATACCAACACGGTTGAAGCAGTTGCTACGTTGATGTGGCACCTTGGTGAGTACCGGTAACCCTTGAGTCAAGTCAAGGAGAGTACGGGGCCGCCGCGTGGTGTCGTGAAGCATCAACTGACCTTAGGAACCTTACTTGACCATCCTGGCCTCTTTAGGGGTAGTGAGATGACCGACTCTGGTGCAGTCCGAAGTTGGTAGATATTCGATACTACACTCATTGAGGGTTGTTTTCTTGGATTATTTTGATCGCCAGTTCAGTGGCTAAATCAAAACAATGAACATAGAAAACAACCCAATGATATTGAGCTCCTTAGAACCCAGTTACTTTTGATAGGACAGGTTTTGAGCCCACCAACTTCAAGAGGGTAGTACCTAAACTTCATGCTGGCCTAAACTCTAAGGGTTGTATGGTGTGACTTGTGTGACTTATCATGTTTGCTTTTTGTGAATACTTGTGGTGTGTCTTTATCATAACATCATAACATCATAAAGCATCATATGCATTTACTAACCACTTCAAGGGTTCGAATCTTCATCTTTGTTCTTTTTTTGTAGGACATGGAGACTATCCGCAGGAAAACAATTCAGGTCAACCTTGTAAGGATCTCTCCTCAGCTTAAGGAGCTTACATCCAGGATTCCCGAGAACTCTTCCTTCAGTGAAAGGAATGGTAGGCTCATCAGCTTGGTCAACACCAACATTAAAGAAGATATGATAAAAGTTCTCTTCCAGTTCTTTGACCCCTTGCACCACTGTTTCACTTTCCCGGATTATCAATTGGTGCCTACTTTGGAAGAGTTTTCTCAACTTCTGAAGGTTCCTATTCTTAGTCAACTACCCTACAACGGTACGGAAAGAAAACCAAAACTTGAAGAGGTTGCTAAAGCATTACGTCTGCAACCATCTGACATCAAGGGGCATTGGGAAATCAGAAGTGGTATCAAAGGATTCTTGGAAAAGTTCTTATTTGAGAAGGCACAAAAATGTTGGAATTCTCTTGATCTACAAGCCTTTGAAGAAATTGTGGCACTCCTTGTCTATGGGTTGGTGTTGTTCCCAAATCCTGATCAACTGATAGATATAAATGCTGTCAAGATTTTCATGTCCAGGAATCCTATACCTACATTGCTTGGGGACATCCTCCACTCATTTTACACTCGAACAATGAGAAAGAGAGGTGTTCTCATGTGCTGCACTCCTCTCCTGGAAAGGTGGTTTATTTCGCACCTTCCACAATCAGTTTTGAAGAACGAGCAGGGTTTGAGATGGTCACAACGGTTAATGACTCTTACACATTCTGATATACATTGGTGTTCTCGGTCCAGAGAAAATGTCACTATCATTGACCGTTGCGGAGAATTTCCTAATGTTCCTTTACTTGGAATTAGAGGAGGCATTACTTACAACCCATGTCTGGCTTTGAGACAGTTTGGATATGCTCGGAGGGATGGCCCTCATGACATGTTGATTCCTGGCATAGTTTTTGACTTCGACAACGATACGCAAGGACTTCGGCAGAGATTCATCAGAGCTTGGAGGATGCCTAACAAGGTGGATAGTAAGACCCTGGGGCACAAGAATTCCATTCCCCTTGAGCCTTACCTCAAGTGGGTACGAGCCCACTCCCAGAAGCTTATGATGCCATATCCTCACATGCTCCCCGTGATCAAAGAGCCAGTTATGGAATGAGAGGTTTCGTACACCATTCTACATCCTGACATGCCAACATCTTGGGAAGAAATGCAAAAGAGCTGGATCCAACTAAAGGAAGAGCGGAATTCTCTTGAAGCCAATCTACATGCCCGTGAGAAGAAGGTCTTGGAGCTCACCCGCCTACTTCACGAGGAAAAGACCCTCAACACCTACATCGCTCCAAAGAGGATGCACATCATCTTTTGGCATTAAGTATTTTGTAATATTTCGCCCATGAGGCATTGATGTACTGAACAAATTACTTTTTAATATAACGTGTGTTCCTTTTTGTCTACAACGAATTTGAAATTTTGAACCCTTGAATGCATTGCATAAATAGCATACCATGCATCATGTGCATAACAGGTACTCTTTTTTACAGGTCACTCATCTTCTTCGCTGTTTATTTCAGCAATCATCATGTCTTCTGAACCTACTACTGAACAAGCTATCAAGGCCCTCCAGGCCCAGAACGCCCAGTTCCAAGAGTTGGTCATAAGCTTAGCCCAGGGTCAACAGGAGTTGAAGACTCTGATTCTGAAGAAGAAGAAGAAGAGGACTGTGTTGTTCAACACTGGACGTAGATTCGGGAATGGACTACAAAATGAAGCTGAACTGACTACTTCCTCTGTAGGGAAGGACAATCCCCAAGAGAGAAGGGTTCCTAGTCCCGTGGTCTCCGACAACGAGACATATTACAATGATGAACAGTATCCTCCTGCTGAGGATAAGTACAAACAGCTGGAAGACCGTTTGAGTGCCATGGAAATACAGAAGGTTCCCGATCTGGACTTTGGAGACCTAGGCTTATCCTCTGGGGTGGTGATCCCCCACAAGTTCAAGGCACCCACTTTTGCAAAGTACGACAGAGCCTCCTGTCCTAAGCTGCATCTCAGATCATATGTAAGGAAGATCCAACCTTACACTGCTGACAAGAATTTATGGATCCATTTCTTCCAGGATAGTCTTTCAGGGACTCAACTCGAATGGTTCTATCAGCTAGATGGAGCCAGCATTCGTAACTGGGAGGACTTGGCTACTACGTTTTATAAGCAGTATCAGTATAATTCTGACCTTGCTCCTACGCGTACCCAACTCCAGGGTATGTCACTAGGGACGGGTGAAGGATTTAAGGAATATGCACAAAAGTGGAGAGACCTGGCTGGGAGGGTGCAGCCACCTCTAACTGACTGTGAGCTCGTTGACATGTTCTTGGGGACCCTGTCTGGTCCTTTCTTCAACCATCTGATTGGGAATTCTTCTGTTGGGTTTACAGATCTGATCTTGACTGGTGAGAGGATAGAAGTTGGTATCAAGTCTGGGAAGATACAAAAAGGTGCCTCCTCGAGTACTGAAAAGAAGCCCTTCAAGAAAGAATCTAGTGTTGTTTATGGTTCAAGGAGACAGAACAAACCGGAACGCCGCCAAGCTGTCAACGCGGTGGTAATTTCAAAGCATGCTACTGCTCCTCAGCAATACAACCAGCCAAGGGGCGAGAGACCTAAAAGGAAGTATACTCGTCTCAGTATGACCCTGTCTCAGATATTGCCGCAACTACTGTCAACCAATCTGGTAACCATAAAGGAAGCTCCAAAGGTTGTAAACACCACCTCTCCAAAGTACAATCCCAACGCCCGCTGCGCTTATCACTCTGACAGCCCGGGGCATAACACGGATGATTGTTGGGCTCTGAGGAATAAGGTTCAGGACCTTATCGATGCTAAAGAGATAGAGTTTGAGGCGCCTGAAAGGCCCAATGTTCTGACTTCTCCCATGCCCAAGCATGGGGTGAATGCTGTAGAGGAAGACCTGTATGTAGCCTCTATGGATGATATTGTTACTCCGTTGTTGACTGTCAAAAGGAACCTGTTGCTAGCCGGTTTATTTCCGGGATGTAGTAAAGGTTGCCATCTATGTTCTGTTTCACCTGCTGGTTGTCCTTTGTTGAAGTCAGGCGTCCAAAACCTGATGGATAATAAAGAGATATTATTTGAGAAAATCGCTGTTCCTGCTATCCCTGTTGAAGAAGTGTCCATTGTCACCATTTTCAACAACTCTCCTAAGGCTCCCTCAAAGAAGCCTTTCAAAATCATGGCTACTTAGAAGATTTCTCCTATCATCATCACTGTTCCGGGGCCCATCCCCTATACATCCGACAAAGCTGTCCCTTGGCACTATGGGGCAGATGTTTATGTGCTTGGAGTTAAACAAGAGTTTGATACTAGTACCGGCATCACCAACATCACCGGGCCTGCTAAAGTCACCCGCAGTGGTAGACTTTTCTCACCAGATATTGCGCCTCCAACAATCCAGAGACCCCTGGTCATCACACCTGCCAGTGGGCCTATTTCCCTTCCTAAACAAGTTCCTATTTCTACCCCTGCTACCGAGTCATCTGACGCTCGGAGCAAAGGGATTGCTACTGATATGCCTGCCCAGACGGAGGCACCGAAGACAACCACTGTTGAAGCTTCTAGGCAGGAGATGGAAGAGATCCTCAAGATTATCAAGAAGAGTGATTTCAATGTAGTTGAGCAGCTGGGGCACACCCCCTCTAAAATTTCTATGCTATCATTGTTGTTGTGTTCAGAGGCCTACGCCAAGGCTCTGATTACCTTCCTGAAGACGTCCCACGTGCCACAAGAGACATCAGTTGATCAATTCACCGATTGTGTGGCCAACTTAACTGCTGATAATGGTTTGGGTTTCTCTGATGCCGATCTGACTGCAAAAGGGAAGAACCATAATGATGCCCTACATGTCTCCATCGAATGCAGGGGCACTACTCTTTCCCATGTGCTGGTTGACACTGGTTCCTCGTTGAACGTATTACCCAAGAAAGCTCTAGACAGGCTGGATTGTGAGGGTTTAGAGCTCAAGCCAAGTAACATTGTTGTCCGGGCCTTTGACGGGTCCAAAAGTATGGTACATGGTGAAGTTGATATTCCAATCAGGGTTGGTTCGCAGGTCTTTGATTCTACATTCTATGTGATGGACATCTGACCGTCCTACTCTTGTTTGCTGGGTCGTCCATGGATCAACAAAGCTGGAGCTGTGACCTCCACTTTACATCAGAAGCTGAAATACCCGGTCAGAGGGAAGATTGTGACAGTTCAGGGGGAGGAAGAGTATATGGTCAGCCACCTCAACTCGTTCCGGTACATAGAGATGGATGGGGAATTCATTGAGACCCCCTTTCAACACTTTGAAGAGGTGCCTCCGACATTGGCATTAGCAGAGACTGTGATTGAAGATTCTCCTTTGAAGATGGCTTCCTTAAAGGATGCCCGGGCTGTGATTGAGAAGGGTGAGTGCGCAAACTGGGGCCGACTTCCTGATTTCACTCCAAAGACTGACAAATTTGGTTTGGGTTTCACTGCAGAAGCTCAGAGGGCTGTTCGTAAGGCAAGGATTGGAAGACCTCCTGTATTTATCACCAACTCAGGAGTAAATGCTATTGAAGACGACGCGGAGGAATCTGAATTCGACAGCTGGATCTACCCAACGACCAACGATGGACCAAACAACTAGACTGCGAAAGACTTCATACCTATTACTTTTGTCACTCAGTAATGAACTCCTTTGTTTTGAATTTGTAAACAAACAATAATTTGAAACTTTATGGCCCGGTGTCTTACCCGGGGCACCGTGGCTTTATTTGTGAGGGCTTTTGTGTGTCATTTTCATATATCATTAATAAAAGCATTGGATGTTTTTTGCATTTCAAATCTTGCGCTCCTTGTCTTTCTTTATTATATATTGCAAAACAGCTATATTTACACACACTCACCTATACAGGTTCCAGTCCACTCTGGATCTCACTGGTAACGACTCTGCTACTGCCAGTTATGACTTCGAAAATCCGATCAACTTAGCCGAAGACGAAGGTGAAGATGATTGCGAAGTGCCTGGTGAGCTTGCAAGACTGCTACTCCAGGAAGAAAGGGCCATTCAGCCACATGAAGAGCTAGTGGAACCGGTAAATCTGGGTACTGAGACAGACAGAAAGGAAGTCAAGATCGGTGCTAATCTGGAGTCTAGTGTGAAACAGCGGTTGATTCAGATGTTGCATGACTACGTGGAAATCTTTGCCTGGTCTTACGAAGACATGCCTGGGTTGGATACCGACATTGTGGTTCATCATTTGCCTACCAAGGAAGACTGTCCTCCGGTAAAACATAAGGTTCGCTGTATGCGTCCAGAGATGTCCGAGAAAATCAAAGTTGAGGTTATGAAACAATTCGACGCCGGTTTTCTAGCAGTGACTTCTTACCCTCAATGGGTCGCCAATGTAGTTCCAGTGCCGAAGAAAGATGGTAAGGTCAGAATGTGTGTTGACTACAGGGATTTGAACAGGGCGAGCCCTAAGGATGATTTCCCTCTGCCTCACATCGACGTTCTGGTTGACAACACTGCTCAACATAAAGTATTCTCCTTCATGGACAGGTTCTCCGGTTATAATCAGATCAAGATGGCTCCTGAAGATATGGAGAAGACCACTTTTGTTACTCAGTGGGGCACCTTTTGCTACAAGGTCATGCCTTTTGGGTGGAAAAATGCTGGGGCAACCTACCAACGTGCCATGGTTGCTCTGTTTCATGACATGATCCATCATGAAATCGAAGTATACGTCGACGATATGATTGCAAGGTCCCAAACTGAGGAGGAACACCTTGACCATCTACAGAAGCTGTTTGACCGATTGAAGTTGTACAAGCTGAGGTTGAACCCGAACAAGTGCACCTTCGGGGTAAGGTCTGGAAAATTGCTAGGCTTCGTCGTAAGCGACAAAGGTATTCAAGTGGACCCTGCCAAAGTGAAAGCCATACAAGAGATGCCAGTTCCCAAGACTGAGAAAGAAGTCAGAGGCTTTCTAGGACGGTTGAACTACATTGCCCGATTCATCTCACATCTAACTGCTACATGTGAACCAATCTTCAAGCTACTGAAGAAAGATCAAGTGGTACGTTGGAACGATGAATGTCAGGCCGCTTTCGAAAGAATCAAAGAGTATCTCCAAGAACCACCCATTCTTATGCCACCGGTTGAAGGGAGACCTCTAATCTTATACTTGACAGTACTTGACAGCTCAATGGGGTGTGTGTTGGGGCAGCATGACGAGTCTGGCCGAAAAGAGCACGCCATTTATTACCTTAGCAAAAAGTTTACCGACTGTGAGACCCGATACTCACTGCTCGAGAAAACTTGCTGCGCTTTGGTATGGGCTGCTCGCCGACTGAGACAGTATATGTTGACTCACACTACTCTGTTGATTTCAAAAATGGATCCAATCAAGTACATCTTCGAAAAGCCTGCCTTGTCCGGAAGAATAGCAAGATGGCAGATGATCTTGACAGAATATGATATCCAGTACACGACTCAAAAAGCAATCAAGGGAAGCGTATTGGCAGATCATTTGGCGCATCAGGCAGTGGATGACTACCAATCTATGAACTTTGAATTTCCAAACGAGAATATCATGGTAGTAACTGATTGTGAAGTACCTGGATCGGATGAAGGACCTGAGGAAGGATCCCGATGGTCTATGCACTTTGACGGGGCCTCAAACACTTTGGGTAATGGCATTGGTGCTGTGATCATATCTCCTAAGGGTACTCATACTCCACTTACCGCCCGACTATGTTTAAACTGCACCAACAACATGGCGGAGTATGAAGCATGCATTATGGGTCTTCGAGCTGAAATTGACCTAAGGATCAAGTTTCTGAGTGTCTTCGGAGATTCCGCTCTTGTGATCAGTCAGATCAAAGGCGAGTGGGATACGAAACACCCAAATCTTATTCCTTATAAGGAGTATGTATTGGCGTTGATTCCCCATTTCGAGGAGATAACCTTTGAACATTTCCCAAGAGAAGAGAATCAGTTGGCGGACGCGTTAGCTACGATGTCTTCTATGTTCAAAGTCAAATGGGACAACGAGGCTCCCCGGATCATCATTTAGAAATTGGATGAACTTGCACATTTCTGTGATCTTGAGACTGAGGAGGTAACAGAAAAGCCTTGGTATCATGAAGTAAAGAGGTACCTTGAAGCTCAAGAATACCCCGAGGGCGCATCCATTAATGACAAGAAGTTTCTGAGAAGGTTCGCGGAAAAATTCTTCCTCAGCAATGGCATTCTCTATAAACGAAACCATGACTCAACCTTACTGCGTTGTGTGGATAAAACTGAAGCAGAAAGGATCATGGCAGAGTTGCATGAAGGCACCTTCGGAACTCACTCCATTGGATATACCATGGCAAAGAAAATCCTTCGGGCAAGATATTACTGGTCCACAATGGAATCCGAATGTTATCAGCATTCTCGGACATGTCATAAATGCCAGATCTATGCTGATAAGGTGCACATTCCTCCAGTTCTTCTGAACGTCTTGACAGCACCTTGGCCTTTTGCAATATGGGGCATTGATATGATCAGCGAGATCAGACCTACGGCATCCAACATGCATCGCTTCATCCTGGTAGCGATTGATTACTTCACGAAGTGGGTTGAAGCAGCTTCCTTTGCCACCGTAACCAAGAATGTCGTGGCACGGTTCATTTGGCATAACTTAATCTGTCTATACGGTGTACCAGAGAGGATCATTACGGACAATGGTACCAATCTTAACAACAAGATGATCACTGAGCTCTGCGAGCAATTCAAGATACAGCACCACAACTCTTCTCCCTACCGACCGAAGATGAATGGGGCTGTAGAAGCAGCTAATAAGAATATCAAGAAGATTGTGTAGAAGATGACAATGACCTACAAAGATTGGCACGAGATGTTACTGTTTGCTCTTCATGGGTACCGTACCTCAGCACAGACATCAACAAGGGCAACACCCTATTCTTTGGTTTATGGAATGGAGGAAGTCCTACCCATCGAAGTCCAGATACCCTCTCTCCGGATAATGAAGGATGCAGGTTTGAGCGAAGACGACTGGATCCAAACCCGGCTTGATCAATTAAACCTAATCGACGAAAAGAGACTCACTGCTATTTATCATGGTCAGGCGTACCAAAAACGGATGATCAAGGCATTTAACAAGAAAGTCAGACGCCAAGAGTATCAAGTTGGGGACCTGGTAATCAAGCGCATCATTCTACCTCAAGGTGATCCCAGGGGAAAATGGACCCCTACATACGAAGGGCCATTTGTGGTTAAGAGCATCTTCTCAGGAGATGCGATGATTCTAACCACCATGGATGGTGACGACCTTCCTCACCCCGCCAATGCAGACATAGTAAAAAGATACTACGCATAATTAAAGACCCGCTAGGTTGACACACCTAGGCAAAAATAAGGGCTTCCCGGCGAACCAAAAGGGTTCGGGCAAAAATAAGGGATGAAATGAAAAAAATCTGTACACCCGACAAGTCGAAAACCTGAAAAGGCGGCTTGGGCAAAAATGGGTATCCCGGTGGACTGAAAACCCGAAAGGGCGGTCCAGGAAAAAGTTAGGGATAAGCGTAATACTATGTCTCATTGGATCACCCTGCATCCAGACGTTGGTATCAACTATCAGGCTCGGACGGTACCAATCAATCAACTTCATCTCCAACTAAGCAGCAAAGTGATGAGACGCTTAAAGACATAAAGGCGTTAGCAGAGTTGGAACCCAGTGGGATTTTTCACATAGCTGTTTTGTTTTCCTTTTTACAAATTGTATAAACTCTACTTTGTTCGGCAGCGTTCTCTTACTAGGACGTCAGCCTCTTGTACAAACGCATATTTACAAGCAAATTTCAAAATCAATACAAGTTCACTTTTCAGACAAATTGCCAATTATTTTTCCTTTACCTGTTTTGTTTTGCAAAGAACGTCCAATGTTCATTTTTTATATATGCATTTGACATTAATTGCTAATCATAAGTATTTGCATACGAAACAAAGGGCTAATTACAGGTGACATCAGAAACAAGGGCAGTAAGATTGTCTAAGTGATCTAGTTTCTTTGTCCACCAAGGTACCAAGGTAGGTTCGGCTGAAGAATGTAACCAAGATACCTTCACTCCCCGTAGAGTAAGACAAGATTCAACAATACTCTCCCCAAGCAGAGTTGGTCTCCCATCAGCCTCGAAAAGGCACAATATCCCCTCGCAAGTCAGCAACACTCTCCCCAAGCAGAGTTAGGCTACTGCCAGCCTTAAAGAGGAGTTGGGTATCCCCAGAAAATCTCAATATTCTCCAACAGAGTATACATATATTCCTCAGCAAGCGTCCCCGGCAGTCTTAATATTCCTCGACAGAAATATAAGATTGTTCCCCGGCAGAATACAGACACCCCAGCGGAGACATTTCCCCAGTGTAGTCCAAAGTTTCCCCAGGAGAGTTGAATCACCTCCCCAGTAGATTTTGGAAGCTTGTCCCATGCAGAGTACAAATATATCCCCAGCCATATGCAAAGGTTATCCCCACCAGAGTCTAACTGGGTTATCCTCAAAAAATTACAACGGAAAGATCGTCCTCGGCGAAGTTCTTCCCATCCCCAGTGGAGTTCATTAAATTCCCCAACCGAGCTTATCAACGGAATCCCCAGTGGAGTTATCGTTAAATTCTTAGCGAAATATCTCTTCCCCACAGAGTAATTCCCCGTAGAGTAATCCCTTCATCAGGTTTATTCCCCAACGGAGTCATCTTCTCCTACAGGTTTATTCTTGCGATCATCTTTGTTCATCATCCCCAGCGGAAACGGAGAACTCTACTCTTCAAATATCGGCCCAGGATTTAACAAACTCCCAGCATTCGTCAAGGATTTATTTTCCCAGACGAAAACATGCATAAACATTTCACATTTCATATCTCCTATTTACATACATGATAAAGTGCATACGACACAATCTCATTTATTTTTTAGAACATCATGACATCATGCATTTCATACATCATGACATTGCATACGACTAATGTTTTGCCTTTTCAGGAAAAGGTCAACCCAAAGATGATTACCATCAACCTTTTGAAGTTCCAAATTCGATACCTGTATCTAGCCAGGGCATATCTGTGGGCGATTGATTGTAGATCTATACCTGTATCTAGCCAGGAAAGTATCTGCATGAAGAGATTGAAGATCAATACATGTATCTAGCCAGGAAGTCATCTTTCTTTCTCGAGTCAGAGGTCTACACCTGTATCCAGCCAGGAAAGCTATCTCTACTAACCTTTTGAAGTTCCAGATTCGATACCTGTATCTAGCCAGGGCATATCTGTGAGCGACTGATTAGAGGTCTACACCTGTATCCAGCCAGGAAAGCTATCTCGACCAACCTTTTGAAGTTCCAGATTCGATACCTGTATCTATCCAGGGCATATCTGTGAGCGATTGATTGTAGATTTATACCTGTATCTAGCCAGGAAATTATTTTTCATTCTCATGTCAGAGGTCTACACCTGTATCCAGCCAGGAAAGCTATCTCGACCAACCTTTTGAAGTTCCAGATTTGATACCTGTATCTAGCCAGGGCATATCTGTGAGCGATTGATTGTAGATTTATACCTGTATCTAGCCAGGAAAGTATCTACATGAAGAGATTGAAGATCAATACCTGTATCTATCCAGGAAGTCATCTTTCTTTCTCGGGTCAAAGGTCTACACCTGTATCCAGCCAGGAAAGCTATCCCTAACAACCTTTTGAAGTTCCAGATTCGATACCTGTATCTAGCCAGGGCATATCTGTGAGCGATTGATCGTAGATCTATACCTGTATCTAGCCAAGAAAGTATCTGCATGAAGAGATTGAAGATAAATACCTGTATCTAGCCAGGAAGTCATCTTTCTTTCTCGGGTCAGAGGTCTACACCTGTATCCAGCCAAGAAAGCTATCTCTACCAACCTTTTGAAGTTCCAGATTCGATACCTGTATCTAGCCAGGGCATATCTGTGGGCGATTGATTGTAGATTTATACCTGTATCTAGCCAGGAAAGTATCTGCATGAAGAGATTGAAGATCAATACTTGTATCTAGCCAGGAAGTCATCTTTCTTTCTCGGGTCAGAGGTCTACACCTGTATCCAGCCAGGAAAGCTATCTCTACCAACCTTTTGAAGTTCCAGATTCGATACCTGTATCTAGCCAGGGCATATTTGTGAGCGACTGATTAGAGGTCTACACCTGTATCCATCCAGGAAAGCTATCTCGTTCAACCTTTTGAAGTTCCAGATTCGATACCTGTATCTAGCCAGGGCATATCTGTGAGCAACTGATTAGAGGTCTACGCCTGTATCCAGCCAGGAAAGCTATCTCGATCAACCTGTTGAAGTTCCAGATTCGATACCTGTATTTAGCCAGGGCATATCTGTGAGCGATTGTTTGTAGATTCGATACCTGTATCTAGCCAGGAAAGTTATCTACATGAAGAGTTTGAAGATCAACACCTGTAACAGGCCAGGAAATTATCTTTCTTTCTCAAGTATGCAAGTTCTCGCTAAGGAATCTCTTACGCGATCGACACCCCTGGATGGCATCTTTAAGCCCATCTCCACAACTATCCATTACATTTCCAAATGGCATCTATAAGCCCATTCCCGACAAGATCCCATTACATATCCAGATGGCATCTATAAGCCCATCCTCCTATCCATCATTTCCAAATGGCATCTGTAAGCCCATTCCCGACATCACATTGCTGATACTACACTATGCGAGTGCAAATTTCTGGGCACTTTAGTGTTCAATCATCTTCCACCTTCGGATCACGAAAGGCACGCAAGCCAATCTACATCCTCAGGTCTAAGAAGATTGAACAGGGGAAACTGTTGTACCCCCAAAATTTGCCCTCCCATATTCTCCAAGAGTTGTCAAGAATCATCTTCAAATGGTTCAAGATTTCTCAAGGGTTGCACAGTTCAAATGCCTCCTAAGCCAGCTGAAATTAGGGTTTTGGTTCTTTCAAGGAATTTGAGGTTTTAAATGGCTCAATCAAGTCTCATGTGCCTATATACATCCTCAAGCACCTACATGCCAAGTTTCAAGACTCACAGTGCCAAATTCCACAGTCAAAAGCCTTATTTGCTCTACAGTCAACTGCAGGGGCAAAATGGTCATTTTGCAGTCAAAAGTCAAAATTTTTGGTCAATATCTTATTTTGAGTCCACAATCATCATTTGATCAAGTCTTGATCATGATTCCACAAGCATGGCTCAAAAATCATCAAGATGCAAAAAGTTACTATTTTTGGACAGTAGAAAAGTCAACTGTATCTTGACCAAGGCATAACTTTTTCATGGTTAATCAGAAAAATCCCATCCAATTCTCATTTTGAAGGGGATGACATTTCCTACAACTCATCTTCACATTCCAAGTCCAAGAAATACTCTCACAAAAAGTTATCAATTTCTACATTATAAGTCAATTTCAAAAGTCAACAAAAATGCACTTTAAGTCAAAGACCATAACTTGAGATTCGTAAATCAAAATGACATGGGACCAAAGGCATTGGTTAGAGGACTTCAAGACCTTTCCAAAATGTCCAAGAACATGTTCATATGATCAAAATTGAGCAAGATATGCATTGGAGAAGTTGGGAAATTTTTGTGAATTTGCAAAAGTCAACTTTGCTCAAAACACTTTGTTTTTGCTAATGGGCCTCAAATTTCTTCTTGAAACTTTATACAAGGCCTATGCACGACCCATCAAGCCTATTTGAATTTATTTTCTTATTTTTATTAATTAATTGGATTTTTAATTGATTTTAATTCATTTAATTAATTTAAATTGTAGGAAATTCAAAGATATGGTTTTTCAATCTTTTTTTGAAGCAAGAATGACCTAATCAAGCTGGCAAATTCGTGTGCAAATCAAAGGGACAAAAATCTCCAAGTTTGGCAAGTTTTTCCAATCAAAAAGATTCAAAAATATATGATTGCAAATCAAATATTCAAACCATTATTTCATGGATCTTTGCCCAAGGATTTAACCTAATTCTCTTCCACTATAAGTACACAAGTCAACCCTAATGCATTGGACGTGAAATCTATGCAGAAAAAAGCCATAACCATTCAAGAAAATCCAAAGAAAACTCAAAACTATTTTCTATAATTTAGCACGATTCAAAGCATTTTATTGTTTCTAATACATTGCAGGGGTTCCCAGAGACATATTGCAATCAAAACCAAGTGTTAAAGCTCAAGAAATCACTCTAAACAGTCGCACGGTTTGCTTCTCATGTCCATAATCGAAACTCATATTTCATGCATAATTAACATGTTTTAATCATTGTTTTGCATTGCTTGAATCTATATAAAGCTAATGGTATTGGTTAATTGCATTATAATGCCCAGAATTGTAAGTTACCATTGAAGAAATTTAGGGTTCTTGAGCTTCCAGATTGGGGCTTTACAGTATAGGGAAAATTGAGCCTCAAGATGCATATGGTTGGAATCGTCAAGGCCAGACGAACACATTGATATACTCGCGAAATATTTATGTTAAGCATAGAGCTAATCGCTATTTTTCGTTGATGTAGGTTGTGGGGGTTAAAAACCCCCGCTATCTATTTGTTTTTTTACAGGCAAACGAAGAAGATGATGTGCTGTTAATATACCATTGGTTGGTTTAAATAGCGCGCGTTTTTATTCCAGCATAATTGTATTTTTACATATTATATTCATTACTCATTATAATAACAAAGGCGTTCAGTTGGCTCAGTGGAAGATGCGCTGGCTGGTGACAATTGGGACCTGGGTTCGAATCCCAGGTCCCCCAAATAATTGTTTCTATTTTTTTCAATGTGTTCACATGCAGGTTGCTGAATGTTGTCCACCATATACCTCACTCATCCAAGCGCCAAGTGGCTGGCAAGGCAGATCTGAAGGCAAAAGATGAGTGACTACCATGCTCTCTAGTCAAAGCACGCCTGGACGATTGCCAAAGTCAAATGGACTGATGGCTTAATGGGCTACAAAATTTCCAGATTAACCTCCAAAAGGGCCCAGCACCCCCCTGGTTTCTTTATTCTTTTCTTTTCTATTTTAATTTCTATTTAATTATTTTATTAATTAGTATTAGTATTATTTAATTAACTCACAAATTAATATTTTTCATTATAAATTCATAAACCTAAAATATTATTTATTTTTATCATTAATTATTTTTTGTAAATAAATTCTAACAAATTGATTTAGTTAATTAGGTTAATTGTAATTATTTTCACAATAAATAAAATCAACATAGAATTAGGGTTTTGATAACTTTTAATTTCTTTTATTTTATTTTGATTAAAACATTAAAAAACATAAAAGATACTTTTTTTTTGTAATTAATTAATTAGAATTAGGTTTAATTTAATGCAAAAGAGACCAAAATTTCTTTCTTTCTCAAAAAGGGTCAAAACCCTAGGACTTTCCCGATTTAATTTCTCCGCGCGCATTATTATTATTTTGATCATATTTATGTATTTGCTCCGGGAATGTAATAGATGATTAGGACTTTTATCGCTTTCTTTATTTTCTCGCAATTTATCTTTTCAAGGGTTATGTTTTTGGCGATGTAAATACCCGACGCCTTGTAATAGCGTAGATTTACTTTCCTCAATTTACTTTCCGCATAACTATTAACTGTTAACTATGCATGACAAGACTTGCCTGAAATTAAAATCAACTCGTAGCTCACCATGACATGTGCAAAGATAAAATAATCTGAATCCTGACACACTCGCACATGCCACTCTTAGGGTACGCCTCACTTGGTTGCCTCGAGGTGGTCATTGAGTATAGGGTGTTTTAGAGGTCGCCCTCCTGTCTAAAGATCCAAGTTTCCTCGAAACAGTTGCCTCGGATAAAAAGGATCTAGGACATTAGGGTTACCGCTAAGGCGTCCTACTATTGCTTTGGTGACCACATGTCCCTATAATCGAATTGACCCGAATAACTCCAACGACGGTACTACCTACTTCTCAATAGTGGGATAGTACTGTCTAAAGGACATTTACACAACTTAATTTCTTTTGAGTAGGTAGAGGTTCTCAGGTACTTGCTCTTTCAAAAAACAAAAATACTTTTCGCACCTACACTTTTCTGACAAAAGTTTTCAAACAACACTTCATACACTCTTGAGGACTGATACAAGAGTTAAATTTAAGTTTTCAAACAAACTTTTTCAAAACCCACAAGCACAAGAAAAGCAAACACTTTTGGAAACATAGTGAGCAAGTACCTAAGAGCCCGTGGATAACCACGGATAGAAAGGGTGCTAACACCTTCCCTTTCTATAATCTACCTCCCGAACCCGAGAAACATCTCGAAAAGGAATTTTGCTGTGCTTTTGTCCTTTCCTTGTTGGAGAAAATAAAAGATGGTGGCGACTCTTGCTTACCGCGACATTTCGCGAACCAGCATTTCAAAACAGTCAGTTCTATTTCCACCGATCACAGTCTTCAACCTATCAAACAGCTTTTGTAGATGATCAAGATGTTCTTCCTCAGTTTGAGACCTGGCTATCATGTCATCAACGTAAACCTCTATCTCAGGGTGAATCATGTCATGGAACAGAGCTACCATAGATCGCTGATAAGTTGCCCCAACATTCTTCAACCCAAACGACATCACCTTGTAGCAGAAAGTTCCCCACTGTGTAACAAAGTTGTCTTCTCCATGTCTTCAGGTGCCATCTTGATCTGATTGTAGCCAGAGAAACCATCCATGAAGGAAAAGACTTTGTGTTGTGCGGTGTTGTTAACCAGAACATCGATATGGGGAAGCGGGAAGTCATCCTTGGGGCTTGCCCTATTCAGGTCTCTGTAATCCACACACTTTCATACTTTACCATATTTCTTAGGTACTGGAACCACATTAGCAACCCACTACCGATATGAGGTGACAGCTAAGAACCCTGTGTTGAACTGCTTCATAACCTCTGCTTTAATTTTCTATGATATCTCAGGGCATATACGACGGACCTTTTGCTTTACCGGAGGGTAGTCTTCTTTAGTCGGCAGACAATTAACCACTATATCTATGTCTAGTCCCGGTATGTCTTCATATGACCAGGCAAAGATTTCAACATACTCATGCAACATCTGTACCAACCGCTGTTTGACACTAAGCTCCATATTTGCACCTATCTTAACCTATTTTCTGTCTTCCTCTATACCCAAGTTCACTGTCTCAACGGGCTCTTCATGAGGCTGTATGGCCCTTTCTTCCTGCTATAATAGTCTAGCAAGTTCTCTGGGTACCTCACAATCTTCCTCACCTTCGTCCTCGGCTTGGTTGATCGGATTTTCAAAGTCATAATGAGAAGTAGCAGAACTGTTATCAATGGGATCCAGAGTGGATATGGATCTGCATTTGGATACGTGAATGTGTGTAAGAGCATAGCTGTATAGACAAGATAAAAGAAAAGAAAGACAGAGAGCCAAAAATTTGTATGCAAACGTCCAATGCTTTATTGATGTCATATGAAAATGAAACATGATAACCCTCACAAATAGAACCATTGTGCCCCGGGTAAGACACATGGCTATAGAGTTTATATTGTTTTTAAATTACATATCCAAAAAAATTAGAAAGACAATTACTTCTGAACAAAAGTAATCGGTACAAAGTCCTTGGCAGTCCAGTTACTGAGTCCGCCGTTGGTAGTCGGGAAGATCCAGCTGTC
Source organism: Vicia faba (assembly GCA_948472305.1). Taxonomy (NCBI): domain Eukaryota; kingdom Viridiplantae; phylum Streptophyta; class Magnoliopsida; order Fabales; family Fabaceae; genus Vicia; species Vicia faba. The sequence goes on along the minus strand of OX451736.1, from coordinate 659,240,210 downwards.
AATGTCGGAATCACCATCATTGTCTTTAAGTGCATTGACTCCAGGATTGTTGATGCGTAGGGGAGGTCCTCCAGCCCGAGCGCGACGAACAGCCTTTTGAGCACCTGTAGTAAAGCCCAAACCAAATTTTTCATACTTGTAATGAATAACCGGGAGCTGACCCCAAATGGGAGACCCACCTTCTTCAACCATTGCTCGTGCATCCTTGAGAGAAGCCATCTTCGAGGGAGATTTGGTAACCTTTGGAGGAATGTCGGTAGTTTCTGTTGTAGCCATAATTTGAGGTACCTCTTCAAAGTTCTGGCAAGGAGTCTCGATGAACTCGCCATCCATTTCCACGTACCTGAAGGAGTTCAAGTGACTGATCATATACTCCTCTTCACCATGCACAATGACAATATTTCTTCTTACTAGGTACTTTAACATTTGGTGGAGGGTAGAAGTAACAGCCCCAGCCCCATGTATCCAAGGGCGTCCCAACAAGCAAGAATATGATGGTTTGATATCCATTACGTAGAAAGTGGAGTCGATGGTATGGGAACCAACTTTCATAGGGACATCCACTTCCCCGTGAACCATCCTCTTCGAACCATCGAAAGCTCTCACTACTATATTTCTAGGATTCAAGGTCAAGCCTTTGCAGTCCAATCTGTCCAGAGCTTTTTAGGTAGCACATTCAACGAGGAGCCAGTATCTACCAAAACATGGGCCAGAGTCGTGCCCCTGCATTCAACGAAAACATGAAGAGCATCATTGTGCTTCCTCCCCTTTGGTGTCAGATCCGTATTGGAAAACCCCAAACCATTATCGGCAGTCAGACTAGCCATACAATCTTCAAACTGATCAGCAAATGTCTCTTGTGGAACGTGAGCCGTCTTCAGAAACTTAACCAAAGCCTTCGCATGGGCCTCAGAACATAACAACAAAGTCTACATAGAAATTTTGGATGGGGTCTGCCCCAGCTGCTCGGCCATGTTGTAGTCGCTCTTCTTTATTATCTTCAAAATTTCTTCCATTTCTTTTTTGGAAGCATCTGGTATGGTTACTGAATTGGCCTTTGTTAGGACAGGCTCAATCAGTATGTCTTTGCCTCGAGTCTCGACCGACTCGGTGATGGAAGGGTCAACAGGAGTGATTACTGGAATTGCAGTAGTAGTCTTGGGTGGAACCACAACAAGAATGATCACAGGTCCGGTAACAGTCTTCGGGAGGGAAATTTCAGGGGAGAACACTCTTCCACTTCTTTTTATTTTACTGGTTCCGGCAATATTGACGATGTCGGAATCAACATTTTCATCAATTTTGTCTTCAATGGCTAGCATGTCCTGCTTTATGCCGTGGTAATAGACGTCGGCCCCATAGTTCCAAGGAACAGCTTTGTCCGAGGAGTATGGGATTGGTCCAGGCATGGTTATGATCAACAGAGTCACCTTCAGAACTGATGTAATCCTAACGGGTCTCTTAGCGGAGGTCCTGGGAGGATTGGCAGAAATGGTTATGATAGCAATGTCTTTATAGGAAACAGTCGGAACAGGGGTCTTCTCAAACAGAATCTCTTTGTCGTCCATTAGGCGCTGAACACATGCTTTCAATAAAGGGAAACCAGTCGGTAGAAATGAACAAAAGTGGCAACCTTCACCACAACCCGGAAATAAACTGGCCTTCAACAAATTCCCCTTAATAGTCATGAGTGGGGTCACCAATTCTTCCACAAAGGTCACAAACACACCTTCTTCAACGACATTAACACCCCAACCATGTTGTGGCATAGGAGCAGTGATAATGTTGGGAGTCTCTGGGGAATCAAATTCAATCTCCTTAGCATCAATCAGATCCTCTACTTTATTCTTCAAAGCCCAGCAGTCATTGGTATCATGGCCTGGACTTTCCGAATGGTAAGCACAACGAGCATTCGGTTTATAGTAGGGAGAGGTAGTGTTAGGATTCTTCGAAGCTTCCCTCAGAGTAACTAGACTGGACTTCAGCAAATGAGGTAAAACCTGAGACAGCGTCATGTTGATCTGAGTGAACTGTCTAGCTGGTCTTTCTGCTCTTGGCTGATTGTTTCTTTGCTGAGTAGGTGCAGGTTTGGGAATCATAACAGCCCCTACCGCCGGAAGATGCTCGGTTCGATTCTGATTCTTTTGTTTATAAACGGCGCTGACTTCCTTTTTACCTACAAATGGCTTCCTTGCAGCACTAGAAGAGGCATCCTTCTGGATTTTTCCACTTCGGATTCCAGCTTCCATTCTTTCTCCTGTTAAGACTAGTTCAGTAAAATCCGCCGATGAACTTCCAATAAGATGGTTGAAGAATGGCCCGGTCAAAGTTCCCAGAAACATATCCACGAGCTCCCTGTCAGCCAAGGGAGGTTGAACTCTTCCAGCCAAATCTCTCTACTTCTTAGCATAATCCTTGAAACCCTCGTTCGAACCCATAGATGGATTTTGGAGTTGTGTACGGGTGGGAGAAAGGTCTGCATTATACTGATATTGCTTATAAAATGCAGAAGCAAGGTCTTCCAAGTTATGAACATTGGCTCTTTCCAACTGATAGAACCAATCCAGTTGTGTTCCAGATAGACTATCTTGGAAGAAGTGAACCCACAAGTATTTGTCAGCGGTATGAGGTTGTATCTTCCTCACATAGGAACGGAGATGCATTTTAGGACAAGAGACCCCATCATTCTTAGAAAATACCAGTGCCTTGAATTTTGGGGGGATGACAACCCCGGAGACCAGACCCAACTCTTCAAAATCCAGCCCAGGAACCTTCTGGATTTCCATAGCACTCAGACGCTCTTCTAACTGCTTATACTTTTCATCATCCGGAGGGTATTGCTCCTTATTATAATCAGTTTCATTGTCATACTATTTAGGACTAGGGTCCTCTTCTCTGGCTTCACCCTCTTGATTCTCTCCCTCTTTAGATGAAGAAGCTAAATCAACAACCCGTCTTGGTGGCCCTCTGAAACTTCTGCTCATATGTGCCACACCGGATGTCCTCTTGGTCTTCTTAGTGTTCTTCTTAACAATCAGAGCCTTCAGATCTTCCTGTCCTTTGGCCAGAGCCACAATCATTTGCTGGAACTGCGTGTTCTGAGTCTGAAGATCTTTCACAGTTTGTTCAAGAGTCATTGCTGAAATAAACAGCGGAGGAGATGAGAAACCTGTTATGAATCCTGTTATGCAATGATATGTATGATATGTATGCAATGTTTTCAAGGGTTCTTAAAGGCTCAAATTTTCTTAAACAAAAAGGAACAAACGCGAATTGTATTAGTAAACTTGAATTGTTACAAAGAATGTATTTTGAGAGTACAATTAATCAAAATAAAACAAAAAGAAGACTTTGTTTCCCATGAGCGCATCCTCTTTGGCGCGATGTAGGCGTTGATATTCCTCTCTTCATGAAGTAGCCTAGTGAGTTCCAAGACCTTCTTCTTGCTGGCGTAGAATTGGGCTTCAAGCGTATCCCGCTCCTCTTTAAGCTGAACCCGGGACTTTTGTAACTCTTCGTGATTAGTTGGCATGTATGGATGAAGAACAAGATGAGGAGTGTCTCCCTCGGAAACTGGTTCCATAATCATAGGTCGGATAGCGGGATAAGGCATCATAAGAGTTTGAGCGCGGGCTCGTACCCATATGAGATAAGGCTCGAGAGGTATGGAATTCTTATACCCAAGTGTCTTGCTGTCAACCCTATGTACCATACTCCAAGCTTGTATGAACCTTTTGCGGTAACCCTGAACATCATTCTCATAGTTGAAGGCGATTCCTTGAATAAGTGTATCATGAGGACCATCCCTTCTCGCATAACCAAACTGTCGTAATGCTAAGCAAGGGTTATAAGTGATTCCTCCCCTAATGCCTAAGAGAGGGACATTAGGGAATTCACCACAGTGATTGATGATAGTAACATCTTCTGAGAACCGTGAACACCAATGAATGTCTGAATGCGTAAGGGACATCAGTTGATGAGACCATCTTTTACCCTGTTCATTCTTAAAAGTAGATCTGGGTAGGTGCAAAATAAACCACCTAGCCAATAGAGGAGTGCAACACTGGAGGGTCTCCCTTCTTTTTAGAGTGCGAGCATACATAGAGTGTAGAATATCCCCGAGTAATGTAGGTATCAGATTCCGAGACAAAAACCTGGATTGTGCTTACATCTACGAGTTGATCCGCATTAGGGAATAATACTACCCCGTAGACAAGGAGCGCCAAAACCTCTTCAAAATCTTGTGTTAGAACATAGTTTGATTCTACAACCCTCAATTAGAGTTTTGATGATAACAAAATACAAGAATAAATAAAATGTAAGATTTATATATAAGACATATATGCTACTTAAAATTGTGTTTTGTATTTACAGAAGTTCTGATGGAATCAGCATCAGAAGATCAGTATCAACATCAGCATCAGAAGATCAGTAACATGTGCTACACGCTGAAGTTACCAGATCATACGCTGAAGCCTGATGACCAGAATCTGCGCATAAAATACTCTGACTCTAATCAAAGATCTTTACCAAGTCACCAGCACTCAGAAGCATCATCATCCAGTTAAAGCAAAGAACACTCTAATTACCATAAGCAGAGAATACTCTGAAGCGTTACTAAGCATTCAAGACAGATTAATTACCAACGGCTTTATTCAAAGACAAGATCTTCTCAAAAAGGAAAGAACGTTATTATCATTGAAAGTGATTTATGGACAACAACGTATCTTTGCCTTGGCTATATAAACAAGTCAGTGTGAGAAAATAAAAGGCTAATAATCTACACGCACGCACTCATACAAATTGCTAAGCTTTCCAACCACGCTCATTCAAACGCATTAGCAATCCAGTTTAATTCTAAGCTTAAATTTGTGTATTATCACAGTTGTGATATACTGTTTTTCTAGAAAACATCAAACACATTATTGTTCAATTATTTGTAAAGAGAATTCCTTGAGATAAATCGGTTTGTGGTTATACTCAAGAAGGCTTTAACAGTTGTTAAAGTAGTTGTTGTATTCCTGTGAATATAGTGGATTAAGACCTCGTTGGAGAGAGGCGAAATCACCTTGATGGGTGGACTGGAGTAGTTTGAGATCAAACGAACCAGGATAAAAATACAGTGTTGTCTACTCATTTGATTTAAGTTTTACAATTCAACCCCCCTTCTTGTGTTTTTCACATCTTCAATTGGCATCAGAGCGCCTAGTTCTGAGCTTATAACACTTAACCGTGTCAGTACAAGATCCAGCGTCAGAAAAACACAATGGCAGGACCAAATCAAAACATCAGCAATGACAACAATGAAGAAAGAGACAGATTCAGTGGCAAACCTCCAGTCTTTGATGGAGAGAACTTTGACTACTGGAAAGACATAATTGAGAGTTTCTTTCTGGCCCATGATGCTGATCTGTGGGACATGGTGACTGATGGATACACGCACCCAGTGGATGGAAGTGGTCAGAAGATTGACAGGAAAACAATGTCTGATCAGAAAAAGCGTGATTTCAGAAATCATCACAAGGCCAGAACAATTCTTCTCAGTGCCATCTCTTATTCAGAATATGAAAAGATATCAAACAGAGACACTGCAAAGAATATGTTTGACTCTCTGAGAATGATGCATGAAGGCAACATTCAAGTCAAAGAAACCAAAGCTCTTGCGCTCATTCAGAAGTATGAGGCATTCAAGATGGAAGAGAGTGAATCAATAGAGACTATGTTTTCAAGATTTCAAATTCTTGTTGCTGGTCTAAAAGTTCTTGACAAAGGGTATTCCACTGTTGATCATGTTAAGAAGATCATCAGAAGCTTGCCAAAACAGTGGAGGCCAATGGTCACAGCGCTTAAGCTAGCCAAGGATCTCAATAAAATCTCTCTGGAGGAACTTGTCAGCTCCCTCAGAAGTCACGAGATAGAGCTAGAAGCAAATGAACCTCAAAAGCAAGGTAAGCCATTAGCTTTAAAATCTAACAGAAAATCTGACTCCAAAGTTTTGCAGGCTATAGAAGAAACCTCTGATGGGTCCTCATCAGAAGAAGATGAATTGTCTCTCCTCTCCAGAAGGGTGAACCAATTATGGAAGCAGAGGCAAAGGAAGTTCAGGAATCCCAGAAGATCAGAGAATCAGAATAAATCTTTCTCCAGATACAGAAGGTCAAAATCCTCCTCTGGAAACAGAAGATCTGAAGGCTCTTCAGGAAACAGAAAGCCAAACAACAAAGACATCATCTGCTATGAATGTAACGAGCAAGGGCACTATAAAAGTGATTGCCCAAAGCTTCAGAAGGAAAAGCCCAAAAAGAAGTTTGGCAAGGAAAAGAAGAAAAGTCTCATGGCTACATGGGATGATTCTGACACATCTGAAGCTGACTCAGAATCAGATGATGAAAGAGCAAACATAGCTCTCATGGCAAACATAACAAAATACAATGAAGCTTCTGAGTCAGACTCTGAATCAGATACAAAAGAGGTATTCCCTGACTTTGCTATAAACTTTACTAAGGCTGAACTAGCTGAAAGCCTTAATGAAATTCTGGAAAGATATCAGCAGATCCGAGTCAAATTCAGAAACCTGAAAAGGAATCTTGCTTCTGACTCTGATAAGACTGAGAGTCTCAAATTGGAGAATTCTGAGTTAAAAAATAAAATTTCAAAATTAGAAAATCTATTGCAAAACTCTCAGAAGGAAACAATCCCTAAAACTCCCAGCAGTGCTGATGAGATCATCAAGGAGTATGATCATAGCTTTCAGAAGTTTCTAGCTAAAAACATAGATAGAAGAAAAATGGCTTCAATGATCTATGGAGTTAGCAGAAATGGCAGAAAAGGGATAGGATATCAAGGTAAGGTACCTACACCAAAGAATTCCATGGATTTAGTTATAAAACGCACTTCAATTGATTCACACTTTGTATATGGGCACACACATGACATAAAATATACTAGTAGTGATTACTCTGTCAAACCAAAATTCAACCAGAGTTTTGGTAAAACTAACAAATCAGGACCCAAGAAAATATGGGTACCTAAGGATAAAATAATACATGTGGCAGATATCTTTAGCAGCAAAGCAAAAACACCAGTCATGGTACCTGGACTCTGGCTGCTCACGACACATGACGGGAAGAAGGCATATGTTCCAAAGCCTGGAACTTAAGCCTGGAGGCCACGTAGGTTTTGGAGGCAATCAGAGAGGAAAGATCATTGGCTCTGGAACAGTAGTTAATGGAAATCTTCCCTCTATAAGTAATGTTTTATTAGTAGATGGATTAATGCATAACCTATTATCCATAAGTCAATTAAGTGATAACGGTTATGATATAATCTTTAATCAAAATTCATGAAAAGCTGTTAGTCAGAAAGATGGGACTATCCTATTTAATGGAAAGAGGAGAAACAAAATTTATAAAATAAAACTTTCTGAACTAAAAAGTCAGAATGTAAAGTGTCTTCTGTCTGTTAACAACGAGCAATGGATCTGGCACAGAAGATTGGGACATGTTAGTATGAGAAGAATATCTCAGATTAACAAACTCAATCTGGTCAGAGGACTTCCTAACCTGAAGTTCAATTCAGATGCTCTGTGTGAAGCATGTCAGAAAGGCAAGTTTGCAAAACCAGCTTTCAAATCCAAAAATGTTGTTTCTACCTCCAAGCCATTAGAACTTCTGCACATTGACCTATTTGGACCAGTTAAAACTGCTTCAGTCAGTGGCAAGAAGTATGGGTTAGTAATCGTAGATGACTATAGCAGATGGACATGGGTAAAGTTCTTAAGACACAAGGACGAGTCACACTCTGTGTTTGTCACCTTCTGCAACCAAGTTCAGAATGAAAAGGATCTTAGAATCGTCAAAGTCAGAAGTGATCATGGTGGAGAGTTTGAAAACAAAGATTTTGAATCATTTTTCAATGACAAAGGCATTCTGCATGATTTCTCTTGTCCTAGAACTCCTCAGTAAAATGGAGTTGTAGAATGAAAGAACAGAACATTGCAAGAAATGGCCAGAACCATGATCAACGAGACTAACGTTGCTAAGATCTTCTGGGCAGAGGCAATAAACACAGCATGTTACATTCAGAATAGAATCTCCATAAGACATATTCTGGAAAAGACTCCATATGAATTGTGGAAGAACAGAAAGCCCAACATTTCTTACTTTCACCCATTTGGTTGTACATGTTTTATTTTGAATACAAAAAATTATTTGAACAAGTTTGACTCTAAAGCACAAAAGTGTATTATGTTAGGATACTCTGAACGCTCAAGAGGGTACAAAGTATACAATACAGAAACACAGATTGTGGAAGAGTCAATCAGTGTTCGTTTTGATGATAAGCTTGACTCTCAAAAGTCAAAGCAGAATGAATTACTTGCAGGTATGGAAGTTGAATTCACAGGTACTGAAGACAAGTCATCAGAAGCTCGTAACAAAGACACTCCCTCAACATCAGAAAGAGGCACTGCAAGCAATCCAACACTTTCTGTTGATCAACTCCAGAAAAGACCATCCAGAAGCAGCATGGATCACCCAGAAGAAACAATCTTAGGAAGAAAGGAAGATCCAATCAGAACAAGAGCTAGCTTCAGAAACTCTGAAGAATCCCTCATGGGACTGGTTTCTCTAATTGAACCAACATCAATTGATGAAGCACTTCTGGACAATAACTGGATTCTAGCAATGCAAGAGGAGCTAAATCAATTCACAAGAAATGACGTATGGGATCTAGTTCCTAAACCAAAAGGATTCAACGTCATTGGAACAAAATGGGTGTTCAGAAACAAACTGAATGAACAAGGTGAAGTCATCAGAAATAAAGCACGATTGGTAGCACAAGGTTATAGTCAGCAATAGGGGATAGACTATACAGAAACCTTTGCTCCAGTCGCCAGGTTAGAATCTATCAGACTTTTAATTTCATTTGTTGTTAATAAAGGCATCACTCTGTATCAGATGGATGTTAAGAGTACATTCTTAAATGGCTACATAGAAGAAGAGGTATATGTGCACCAACCCCCTGGTTTTTAAAGTTCAAAAAATCCAGAATATGTTTTCAAACTAAAGAAGTCACTATATGGTCTGAAACAAGCTCTCAGAGCTTGGTATGAAAGACTAAGTAACTTCCTGTTAGAAAAGGAATTCACCAGAGGGAAAGTGGACACAACCTTATTCTGTAAGACAGTTAAAAATGACATTTTAGTATGTCAGATTTATGTTGATGACATCATATTTGGATCTACTAAACCTTCTCTGGGAAGAAAGTTTGCTAAGTGTATGGAGGCAGAATTTGAGATGAGGCTAATGGGGGAATTGAAATTCTTTCTGGGCATCCAGATTAATTAAACCCCAGAAGGAACTTACATTCATCAGAGAAAATATGTTAGAGAACTTCTGAAGAAATTTGATCTCTCAGAATGTAAGCCATCAAAGATTCCAATGCATCCCACGTGCATTCTGGAAAGAGAAGAGGTAAGTAAAAAGGTAGAACAGAAGGTCTACAGAGGTATGATTGGTTCTCTTCTATATCGACGGCTTCAAGGCCTGACATTTTATTCAGTGTATGCATTTGTGCTAGATTCCAATCAGATCCTAGAGAATCTCACTTAATAGCAGTTAACCGAATTTTCAAGTATCTGAAAGGTACTACTAATCTGGGTTTGTTTTATAGAAAATCAAGTGATTACAGCTTAGTAGGATATTGTGATGCTGATTTTGCTGGAGACAGAGTAGAACGTAAAAGTACTTCTGGAAGCTGCCAGTTTCTGGGAGAAAATATGATCTCTTGGTCTAGCAAAAGACAATCCACAATTGCTCTATCAACAGCAGAAGCTGAATACATAGCAGCAGCTGGATGCAGCACACAAATGCTCTGGACGAAAAGTCAACTTGAGGACTTTCAGATATTTTAGAGTAACATTCTTATCTTCTGTGACAATACTTCTGCTATTTGTCTTAGTAAAAATCCAATTTTACATTCTAGGGATAAGCATATAGAAATAAAACATTATTTTATTAGGGACTATATTCAGAAAGGGATTTTAAATTTAAAATTTATTAACACAGACCATCAATGGGCTGATATTTTTACAAAACCACTTTCTGAAGATAGGTTCAACTTCATTCTGAAACATCTCAGCATGAAGCTCTGCCCAGAATGAAATTGTTTTGATTCTATATATTAACCTTCAGAACTTTGTTTATTTTTCTGTGAACTACTGATCAATCTTTCTTCAGATCTTTAGAAGTGCAGATTGTATCAGAATCTATCCATGAAGATCCGAGCGCTTCATTTCCAGGATAGAGATGTGCTGTTCACTCAAGCAAACAAGTGTCATCCAGTCATCAACTATTTTCTGAGGCTGAACACGCGTTCACATTTCTGAAAAGGCAAAAGCGCTTATTGGATACATTGAGACATATGTCATGGGTAACCGTTCCAAATATCTTTCTGAATCCCCTAAAATCAGCTATCATTAAATGCTAATAATCATTATTAATTTCTCTCTCTTAACGTTTATGTTTTCAAAACCTTTTTAGAAATCTATTTAAACACACTTCACACCATTTACACGTTTTACCTTCACTTTCATTTTCTCTCAAACTTACTGATTTCAGTGTTCTTACTTTCTCAAAAACCCTTTCAATCTTTTTCACAAAAACCTCGTGTGAACATGGCTTCTTCCAGCATTCCTACTTCAGGTTCCCAGAAAACTGTTTCATCTGAACAATACGAAGAACCTTATAGAACGCTTCTAACACCAATCAAAAACCTAGAAGTTCTGTCAGAATTAATCGTGGATTTCGACAGTCTTAAGGAGAATGGGTTTGATCTATCTGAAGAAATTAAAGCTCAAGGTTGGGAAAAGTATTTTGACAGACTGGTGGGTCCAACATTTCCTATTCTGGTAAAGGAATTTTGGATTCACGCTTCTTCTTCAAATCATCAAGTCACGTCTTACATCATGGGGAAGAAGATTGTTATCACTGAAGACCTCATTGCACGTTTAATAGGGTACAGTGGTGGTGGTGTTCGTTGCATTGATATGGCAGAAAGGTGTGCTGATGCTGCCCTAATTGCAAGGGAAATCTTTACTATGGGGCTTCCCTCCAGCAAGATAAGGGATTTGAAAGACAAACACAGAATTTGGGCCAAGATCATTCTGGGGTGCTTTAATCACAGGAAGCCTACCAGCTCTCCTGATTACATTAATATTGATCAGCAGTTTCTGATCTATTTCATCTCTCAGAAGGTCAAGATAAATATAGCTCATCTTCTGTTCAACCATCTCAGAACTAGTGTTAAGGAAACAAGAGAAGAGGAACGTACAAAAAGGGATTGGATACCCTTAGGAAGACTGATATCAGATATTCTGAAAGAGAATAAGCTGATTGATCATCTGACAGAGGCTTAGGAAATCAGCACTCTGGAAGCTACTGTGGGCAAACAGTTGAATGCCAAAAAATCTGAAGAAAATGAAGTTGATAGAGAACATCAAGAAGGAGCCCAGTGTCACTCCTTTTGCTGCAATCTCCAGCAGAAGAGTCCCTCTGGATGACTTCCCACTGTTCTCAGAAATTGACTCTAAACCTGATATCATTCTCAGATATCTGGATGCTTGCAAGGCTGATGGTACATCACCAAATCTGAATATTCAAGATCTTCAGCAGAAGGCTCCAGAGGTTGTTCTGAAGAAGACAAAGAAAAGAAAAGCTGTAGCGGAAGGATTATCTCAGCAGAATCCTAAGAAGAGAGGTAATCTTTCTTCTGTAACTATTTTAGATTCAACTGATGTATCAACATCTATCCCAACTTCCACTCAACCTGAAAACCTAACACCTCAAACTTTTGATGATTTTGACCTTGACTTTGACCCTTCTGAATCATTAACTCTAAGAAGATCTCGCTCCCAACCTCAAAATCCAAATGTTGTTGAAACCCAACAAGAACTTGAAAAAGTTCTTTCTGATATAGACCAACACACTTCTGCTCCCATACCAGATAATCCAAATCCTGAAACCCACACAGAAGCACAACCAGAAATTCCCCTCTCACCAATACCAGAAATTCCACTCTCTCTAGAACCAGAAATCCCACTACCTTCATCTCCTCAACCAGATATTAATCCACCCTCTCCTCAACCTGAACAATCTCCACAACCTGAGATTCAAACCTCTGAGGCTCAACCCTCTGAATCCCCTGAACCACAACCTCTGGCCATTCAATTGCCCTTTGGCACCATTGTGAATATTCCTAAACTTCCCTCTTCACCAGAATTAACTCCACCAAATTCCCCATCAAGTCCAATAATAATTCTTGACTCTCCTACTCCCTCACCAAAAGACAATTCAGATGACCATAGCAAGATTGTCATTGATTTAACAGTCCTTGAACGCCTTGCTGCAATAACCAACAAAACTGCTATCCCAAAACCAAAACATCCAGATGTTGGTTCCAGCATATTGAACTTTGAAATAGAAGTACAGAAGTGGATCACTTCTCTGAAACAAGCAAGTCTGGAACTGGTTGATCCTGCTGCATCAGACTACCTATGGATAAAGTTCAGAAGATGGGTATGCTCTGAAACCTTTAAGCTGCAAGAACAGAGGTATGGACAAGCTCAACAGAACTTCAGCAATCTGCTGAAAGAAATTGAAGGTCCAGTTCTGAGCAAGCTTCTTAAGGAAGAAGTTCTCCCACTGGACAATTCTCCTTGGTCTGAACATCGTCAACCGGAGTCAGAAGAACAGATGATTCCAGCTGAAGACTTGAGTCAAGAAGAAGATATTGCTGAAAGCTCTGAGAAGCATCCTGTTTCTGAAGATCCTCAAGCTTCCTCCCTTGACAGGCAGACTCTTGAAGACTTGAAAAGATCTGATATGCTGATGAATGAAAGAATGGATAAGCAGGACACCAAAATTGATGCAATAACGAACATGTTAACTCAGCAACAGGAAACCAAGAGCATGTTGGAGGCTTTGTTCACACGACTTCCTCCTCCTTATTATAAATTTCCTTGTTGTTTTTATAACTTGTTTATCTGTAATATTTTTACACGTTGTGAACTTATCATTGCTTCTGTTTTTAAATATAAATGCATTTTTCAGCTCTGATTATTTGTGCTTTTTGATAACTGACAAAAAGGGGGAGAAAGAATGATATTTTTTCAATAACGGATTACTGAGACATAAGTCTCAAACATTCTGACATTCTGATCTATTTGAATTTCTTTCTTCTGAAAAACTTGAACAGGTACAAAATTCTGACGAAAGATACAGTAAAGTACAGTAAAGTTCTGATGTTCAAAGACTCTTGGAATTAAAGGGAAGTAATCAACTCAGGGGGAGTTTTCTCTTCTTAGCTCTGATACCTTTTATTCCTTATCTTTAATCTCTGATAGCTTTTATTCCTTATTTTTAATTGGAAAAAATCTGGTTTTTGTCATCATTAAAAAGGGGGAGATTGTTAGAACATAGTTTGATTCTACAACCCTCAATTAGAGTTTTGATGATAATAAAATACAAGAATAAATAAAGTGTAAGATTTATATATAAGACATATATGCTACTTAAAATTGTGTTGTGTATTTACAGAAGTTCTGATGGAATCAGCATCAAAAGATCAGTATCAACATCAGCATCAGAAGATATGTCAGCATCAGAAGATCAGTAACATGTGCTACACGCTGAAGTTACCAGATAATACGCTGAAGCCTGATGACCAGAATATGCGCATAAAATACTCTGACTCTGATCAAAGATCTTTACCAAGTCACCAGCACTCAGAAGCGTCATCATCCAGTTAAAGCAAAGAACACTCTGATTACCATAAGCTGAGAATACTCTGAAGTGTTACTAAGCATTCAAGACAGATTAATTACCAACGACTTTATTCAAAGACAAGATCTTCTCAAAAAGGAAAGAACGTTATTATCATTGAAAGTGATTTATGGACAACAGCGTATCTTTGCCTTGGCTATATAAACAAGTCAGTGTGAGAAAAGAAAAGGCTAATAATCTACACGCACGCACTCATACAAATTGCTAAGCTTTCCAACCACGCTCATTCAAACGCATTAGCAATCCAGTTTCATTCTAAGCTTAAATTTGTGTATTATCACAGTTGTGGTATACTGTTTTTCTAGAAAACATCAAACACATTATTGTTCAATTATTTGTAAAGAGAATTCCTTGAGATAAATCGGTTTGTGGTTATACTCAAGAAGGATTTAACAGTTGTTAAAGTAGTTGTTGTATTCCTGTGAATATAGTGGATTAAGACCTCGTTGGAGAGAGGCGAAATCACCTTGACGGGTGGACTGGAGTAGTTTGAGATCAAACGAACCAGGATAAAAATACAGTGTTGTCTGCTCATTTGATTTAAGTTTTACAATTCAACCCCCCCCTTCTTGTGTTTTTCACATCTTCATCTTGTAGATCCAAGGTATCCCAAAAATAGTAAGCCTTCTCGAACATAAATTTAACCGGAATTCCTTGAACACTCCCTCTGGTTTCCCAATTTGTCACTATGTCGGACCGTTGTAAGGATAGAGCTTTAGCAATTTCTTCAGGTTTGGGATGTCTTTCCGTACCGCTGAAAGGTAGCTGATCAAGAATGGGTATCCCTAATAACTGAGAAAACTCCTCCATAGTAGGCACTAACTGGTAATCCGGGAATGTGAAACAGTGATGCAGAGGATCGAAGAACTGAAACAACACTTTCAACATTTCTTCGTCAGGTTTTGCAGTGACCAAGTTGAGCAACCGACCATGCTTTTCAGTGAAAGGAGAGCTTTCTGGAATCCTTATTGCCAAGTCCCTTAATTGGGGAGATACTTTCACTAGGTTAATTTGAATAGTGTTCCTGCGGGTGGATGCCATATCCTAAAAAACAGAGAAAAGATGAGCCCTAGAAACCCTTGAAACAGTTAGTATGATATGCTATGGTATGATGTTTATGATGTCATGATAAATCACAGGTATAGCAAACACAGAAAAATCATACCAAGTCCTTAGGTTTAAGGCCTGCTTGAGTTTTAAGGTCATACCCTCTTGAGGCTGGATTGGTTCAACCTGTCCTATAAATATGTAACCGGGTTCTAAAGGGATCTCAATATCACCGATCTTTCCCCCAAGCCTTGTTCAATCGACGATTGACTCGTAATCAAACAAAACTCAGAAGTCAAACTTCAATGAGTGTAGCATCGAGTATCTGTCGACCTTGGGCATACATCAAAGTTGGCCATCTCGCTACGTCCTACTGGCCAAGTTGTGTAATTAAAGGTTCTAAGGTCAGTTGATGCTTTATGACACCACACGACGGCCTCGTACATCTCCCTGATTGACTCAAGGGTTACGGGTACCAACCAAAGTGCCACATCAACGTAGCTACTGCTTCAACCGTGTCAGTATACCCCAGCACAGCTCCCTCACAGTTTATTGCTACTTACCTAAAAGGTGTTTCCCGATCCGGGTGTAGGATCAAATAACTCAAACAGTTCCCATAAATATAAAGCAAGCAATACAATCAAGAGAAAGCAATTAAATATGACCTAGACCCTAAGGTTTACCCCCACTTTATATTTTATTCCTCGGCAGAGTCGCCAGTTCTGTGATATGGTGGCAGAACCGACTGTTATATACTGGTTAGTGTTTTTTGCTTGCAAAATGTCGCGGTAAGCAAGAGTCGCCACCGACTTTTATTTTATCCAATCAGGAAAAGGAAAAAGAACAGAAAAAATATTTTTCGAGATGTTTCTGAGTACGGGGGTAGATTATAGAAAGGGAAGGTGTTAGCACCCTTTCTATCCGTGGTTTTCCACGGGCTTTTAGGTACTTGCTCATTTTGAAAACTGCTTATGTGTGCTTTATTTTGAAAAGTTTTGTTTTACTTCGTGTTAACCCTTGTTTCTATCCTCAAGAGTGTTACGAAATTGTTTTTGAAAACTTTGTTTGAAAAGTGTTTGTGTGAAAATAATTTGTTTGTTTGAGCAAGTACCTAGGAACTAATTTACCTACTCGAAAAAAGGCTATTCATTCTCCTTTTAGACAATGCTATCCCATTATTGAGAAATAGGTAGCATCGTTGTTAGATTTTTAAGGGACATTCGAAGGGACAAGTACGACCACAAAAGCAATGTTAGGAAATGTTAGTAATCATCATAAAGTCTTAAAGATCTTTTTCCGAGGCAACATTCGAATGGGTCATTTTAGATCTTTTAGGGCTAGAGGACAACCACTAACAAACCTTATACTTCATGACCGTTTACCAAAGGCAACCATAGTGGAGTAAACCCTAGGAGTGAGCATGTGCGAGTGTATGTTTTCAGTTAATTTATCTTTGGACATTTAGGGTTTTCTACTGTATTAATTTTCAATTAGTCTTTCCATACAATCCTATTAACATCTAGGCAGTTTATAGTTTGCGGAAATTAAAATGCAGGAAAGTTAAAGTCCTAGCTATTACAAGGCTTTTGCAGATACATAATTATCTTGGACTAAAAATAAAGATGCGGAATTTAAAACCCTAATTACTATTACAAACTTGGAGAAGTTACAATAATAATAAAAAAGGAAATTAAAAGCGCGCGGCGAATTAAATGCGAGAATAATTAGCAAAACCTAAAAGATCTAATTGAAAAAAGATTTAGGTTATTTTTAAGAAAAAATTAATTAGGTTATGTACAAAATTAAACCCTAATCCTAATTATTGTTAAATTATGAAAAACGGAATTAAATTGCCCTAATTTTAATTAAACTAATTAATTAGAGAAATAAAATATTTTTATGAAAAATGATTTTTTATGTTTTTGTGATTTTTGATTTAATGAAAAAAAATGACTTTTTGGGTTATTTTGTAAAAAAGAAAATAATTAACAAAATAATTAAAATAAGAAAATAAAATAGAAAGGAAAGAGACTTGGGCTTGTGTTATGAGTAATCCAGGGGGTATGTTGCTGAATTATTTAAGCCCAAGAAGGCTGAGCCCAATCCTACGCCTGATTCTGTGTTGCTCCCTTCTGATGGCGTACCATGGTCTTTGATGTGTGGGACGTTGGATCTGATTGGAGACGAATCTAATGGTTGGATGGTGGTAGCGCATGATGTACGTCTTGTAGCATAATGCATGGAACCTGCGTTCAAATGTTAAGAAAATAAAGAAAATTGCTGGGACCTAGGATCGAACCCAAGTCCTCCCACTCAATACAACACGCGCCTTGCCATCTGGGATATCATGTTTAGTTATTAATATGATAAGACTAGTATTTATTATATAAAACAAAGTGAATAAACTGAAAAATGTGCGAAATTTAAATTGCCCAATCAGGCTGGGACACGCCATCGTCTTCCCCCCAGATTCATCGCTTTAGGTTAGGGACTTTTACCTACGGCCAAACTCCATGGCTATAGCACTGCAAGTTTCAAAAATCAACAGCAAGCATGATAAATTAATTCTAAGCACATGGATCAACTCGTCTTGATGCCACGAGCATCATGGTACCCTTTTCTTGGGCCAATTTAACCTGTGCAAGGAAACCCTAAAATAGCCAAACAAACCCTAGCCATGGCATTCATCAATTTATACATCAAAACACAAAATTAAATAAACCAAAACATTCCAAATGATGATACAAACATAATGTTATGCTTAAAAGTGAACAACTATGCGTAAACTGTAAAATCAAAATCAAGTTTGGATATGCAAACCGTGGGTCTACTGGGAGTGATTATGGGATTCTCAGGATGTGCAAATGGTGTTGTTAGCTTCAGGAGATATCCAGGAATGGATTTGTGGCTTTGAATTTCTTTGAATCGTCCTCTAAGCTTGAAACTGTTCCACACTTTTTCTTCAAAAATTTGAGTTTTGTTTGGGGTTCTCACGACTGCAATCCTTCTTCTTGTGCATTTTTCTTGTTCAGTATATATAGTGTGATGAATTAGGGCAACAAAAACAATTTCAATCTCTTGGAATCATGAAGATTGGGTTTGATTTTTCCCTTGTATCATATCTTTCTAAATGCCTCCAAATCATGCCAATTTTGATTCAATTTGCCTTGATTTGATTTGGTATGATTAGTCCAACTTGAATAGATTTTATTCCTACAAATAAAACAAATCAAACTCAATCTTTTGTATTTTTGTCATTTATTTGATTTAATTTGAATTTGAAGTAATAAAAAATCAAAATAAAATAAATAATGAAGCTAATAATGTGTGGATGCTGATTTGGGTCGTGGACCATGTTTCCAACAAGATACAATCATGAAATGCTAGGCCCATTTGACAAAAATGTATTTTTGAGCACATTTGACTTTTGGCAAGTTTGCAAAAATGGTCAACTTTGACAAGGCATATCTCCTTCAATTTTAACCCTAGAGAGGTGTTCTTGGACTTTTTAGAAAGCTTAGGATGTCCCCTAAACAACCCTTTTGGTTTCATCTCAATTGGGTCTTCCATGTTAATGTAAGAAGCTTTGATCCAAAAGGTGTTTTTGTTGACTTTTCAAAAGGACCTATAATATAGAAATTCATATCTTTTGATGAGTGCATATTTTGAACTTGTGGGCTGAAGATGAGTTGTAGGGAATTCCATCCTCTTCAAAATGAGCCTTGGATGGAAATTTATGATAAAGTATGAAGAAGTTATGCCTGGTCAAAGTTTGGTTGACTTTTCCTGTGAAACCCTAATTTAGCAACTTTTGGGTTTTGATGAATTTGGGGGCATTCCTTGAGGAATCATGATCAACCCTTGATTAAATGATGGATATCCCTTCAAAATGTTGATGTTGACCAAAAATCTTGAAGTTTGACTGTATGTGGGCCCTAGTTGACTTTTGACCTAGTATAGTTGATTTTCAGGCATCTGGGAAATTGACTGAGCAAACTTCTTGTGAAAGGCATAAAACTTGACATGGATGATCTTGAGAACATATTGGGACCATGGAAGGCATTTTGGACCTTTGGAGTTCCCACACCCTGATGAAAATGGAAACCCTAGTTTGAGGTACATTGCCTTAGGAGAGAGTTTGTCTGGTCAACTCTTAGGCATCCTTGAGCAAGTTAAGGACCTCAATGGGCATGTGTTTAATAAAATGAGAGGGAAAATTTTGGGGTACAACAGTATGCATTAACATAACATACGTTCAAATATTATCGCAACGAGATCCGATTGTCAAATCTAGACGCCGATAGGTGGATCGATAACATTCTGGTTGAGAAAATGGACTAGGTCATACGACAATGGACAACGATGGGGCCACATGACAACAAATATGATTGAATACATGAACGGGGTATTCAAAGGCATATGAAACCTCCCATTAACTTCTTTGGTTAAATTAACATATTTTAGGATGACTTCGTTGTTTGCCAAAAGAGGAGAAATATGGAATGCTGTGTTGCAATCGGGACAACTATGGAGTGAAAGCTGCATGAAGTATATTAAGGTAGAAAGTGCCAAAGCCAACACCCATCTGGTTATACGGTTCGATCGACATAGCCACAACTTCATTGTCAAAGAGACAATCAACCACAACGAGGGGATGCCAAGACAAGAGTATAGGTTATACTACCTTCTCGTTGGTGCGATTGTGGCATGTTTCACGACTTTCATATGCCTTGCTCTCATGTCATTGATGTGTATGCCTATACTCATCAAGACGCATTACAACTTCTGTCTCCCATTTACAAGTCTGAAACCTTGCTCAATGTATACAACAACAACTTCCCTTTGGTAGCAAAACCTGATTATTGGCCTGCATATGATGGTGAATTAGTATGGCACAATGACCAGATGCAAAGGAATAAAAAGGGCCGTCCCAAAAGAAAGCGCATAGCAACTGAAATAGACTCCCTTGACAACCTGGAAATAAAGTGTGGTTTATGTCTTCAGGTCGGACACAATCACAAAAATTGTTCGACTCGGGCTACTAGCTCAACCACATAAAAATTGTATTATAAAACATCTTTACTTTTTTAAGTTATAAACATTATTGTTTTTCATTAAGACCATTCGTTACAACAAACCTTGCGCAAAAACCAAATAAAACACGATAAAGCGTCTATGAAATTACAACCGTTAAAACAATTTCATCTGACCCATGCATCATCAACATTATGTCGCTGTTTGTTTTGACTTCCTCCAACCAAAAATTAGTTCTTCCTGTTGCAAGTGAGGTGGTTGTTCTTCTTCGCTGGATCCTTCTAACTTTTTCCCCATCCTTAATTTCTTCCTCTAGCCATTGCATTGCATCAACTCTCTCTTCATACGCTCTATGGATTGAATGTGCCAAAATTTCATTTTCATCGGAGGTTTGGTGGCCGAGAAAATAACGTAACCATCTCTGGTAAAAATCATGGGAGATGTCATGACGCAAATAACAGATAAAATAGTAAGAAGACAGTGCGAGAAAGTGTGAAGAATGATGGAGAAACGGAGAAATTATTTATAAAAAATGCATTTTGCCCTAGGAGCCAAGTGAGATGGCGCCTCCTCTCACTTTTAGAGTGCATGCGCCATCTCACTTGGCTAAAAGAGAGTGCATGTGCCAAGTGAGATGGTGCCTAAGGAAAATGGGCCAGTGCATGCGCTATATCACTTGGCTCCTCCTTTGTGGGGTTTTTTGAAACATGGTTATTTGCGATTTTTTTTTCAATACCTGGTTATTGCAAAAAAAAATCTTTGAAGCTTACCGGTAGGGCTTTGTGGTCGTTGTCAACAGAGTCAGAAACTCGGGCTAATCAACTCAAGTATGCTTTTACTCAATTGACTATACTCTGATTGTGTCTATTACTGAGATTGACTTGCTAAGTGAAGTCTTTGTGCTAATCCAGTTTCGAACGAGTCGGATTCAGGCCTTTAGGTAAGATATTTGATTCCTTCTTTTCTTCAATCTACCTTCTTTTACTACTACGAATCTGTGAACATTGATGTGTTGCAGTCTGTTTCTGCTGAATTGTTGCAAAGCTACAAGGTTGATGAAAGTGTGTGTTGAAGTTATCGTGAAATTACAGGTATGATGTTGTTTGAAGTTTGAGGCATGTGATATGGATTGGTGGTTGTAAGGTGAGTGTTGAAATCAGTTTTCCGGTTTGTGGAGTGATGTTGTAGAGTGATAGTGTAGAGGTATGAAGGTTTTGAGGTTGATTTGAGCAGAGGGAGTATTATAGTGAGCTTGCTGATTGTTTTCAGAAGTTTTTGTTCTTTCTTCTGTATCCTCCTTGAAGAGTGAGTGAAGGTTGAATATATAGATCAATGAGGGGAGTTTTGGGAGGGAAATGTTGGTGAGTTTAAATACTTTTGGTTACTATTTCATTGTCTTACTAATGCAGTTTCTGGTTTTTCTAATTTGGTGCAATATTTGGACTGGTTTCTCTATGTATATAACAACAATAGCAGAGCCGTTTTGTGCAGTTTTTGGACTGTTTTTGATAGTTTTTCCTCTGGTTTTTGCAGACTATTTTATAGAGGTCTTGGCAGGGTAGCAGCAGTTTTGGACTGTTGTATGGCAGCAAGGTCATGGTTTTGGGGCAGTAGATTTTAGGGTGACAGTAGCTTGGCATGAAGCAAATTTTTGGATCTTGGTAGCTTTAGGATTTAGGTTTAGAAACAATATTTTTGTTGCAAAGTTTTCTCTGTTATCCAATGCTCAGGATGTGAAGACAACATCAATTGCAATTGATGCTTGTAAACTTTGAATGAATGAAATTTCTTGCAACTTAATTGCACATTTGAACAATTGAACTTGTTAGATTATTGCTTGTAATTTTTGTAGCTAGGCTTGAAGTGGAATAGAGAAAAATAGGTTTAGAACTTAGGAATTTTTATCTAACTTTGAAAATATTTTGAATTTGAAACTCAAAAGTCTTGTATCATGATGAGTTCATTCAAAATTTCATTTTGAACTCTATGTAATTCTTCTACTTGAAGCTTGAATGCACTTGAACAAATTCCCTTGGTGACCTCATGACAATTAGGAACTTGAATTAATTCTTGAACTTAAAATGATGGTGAATTGAATGATACATGAATGAAGTTTGATCTTGAGAATGGACACTTCAATAATGATACATGGATGATGAATGTATTTGAAAATTTTAATCAATTCAAACCTAATTCCATTTTCCAAGTGAACCTTCAAATCATTTCCAATGAGACCCTAATCCAAATCTTCAATTCATGGTAATTTGCAATACAAGCCAATAGTACTTGAAAGAACAATGATGTCTTAAGAACTTTTGGTCTAAAATCCACTTTCATCCAATAATCACCAAATGCTCAGACATAAGTAACTTGAAAAAGCAACAAACATTCAAAGAATTCTCGAACTCGACATCTTGTACCATGAACAATCCTAACATAAGAATCAATGTCTCAAGAAAACAATTATGGCACGACTTAAAGTTAGAAGTTAAGAGCGTTCTAAATCAAGAAAATGACCTATAATGTTTCGATAAATTCCATAGTCCTCAAAGCATAATTTGATTCCGATCCTTGGTGAAAACTCTTGAATGACATCATCTTGTGAGAATGTGTAAGAAGAATCTCCTTAAAATATTGAAGATCGAGGAAGTTATGATCCGCAGAAGTCGCGTAACAACTAGCTCTTGACTTGTAAAGAGAAGTTGGAGATGACGTCAAGGAGAGTCATACGCAAAAAAAACACTAAAAAATATTGAATAATGAAGAAGTTATGATCGTTTTAACTTGAACTTGCAAATGTTGACTTTTTGCCCAATACAGTTGATTTCCAGTCATCTGAACCATTGATTAAGCAAACTTGTGATGCAAGGCTTGAAACTTGACATGAGCATCCTTGAGGACATATAAAGAACCATGAAAACCACTTGAGACCTTGGAAACTCAATCTTCCTTGAGAAATACAAAACCCTAATTATCGACCCATTGCTTAGGAGGAGAATTTGTCTGATCAATTCTTGAGCCACCTTGGGCATTTGAGAACCCTAGGAGAATATATAGAATGAAAAAGGGGAGGGAAAATTTTGGGGTACAACAATATGATTGAACCCAAGGCCTCGATCATACATTATTTCATCCTAATGGCTATTAATTATTTCACCAAGTGGGTCGAAGCATATTCGTATGCAAATGTAACTTGCCAGGTAGTGGTCAGGTTTATCAAAAACCAGCCCATCTATCGGTATGGTGTGCCAAGCAGGATCATCACAGAAAATGTCAAATTTGAACAATAAAATGATGAAAGAAATATGCTATGATTTCAAGATAGAACATCACAGCTCCTCTCCCTACAGACCAAAGATGAATGGTGTTGTCGAGGCTGGTAATTAGAACATCAAGAAAATTATTTAGAAGATGGTTGTAACTTACAAGGATTGGCATGATATGCTACCATTTACTCTGCATGGTTATCACACGTCCGTCCTCGCTTCAATAGGGGAAAATCCATTTTCCCTGGTATATGGAATGGAAGTAGAACTCCCCGTAGAGGTCGAGATCACTGTTGTACCCCAAAATTTTCCCTCTCATTTTACTCAAGGCATGCTCATTGAGGTCCCCAAATTGCTCAAGGATGGCCAATAATTGACCAGACAAATTCTCCTCCCAAGGCAATGAACCTCTAACTAGGGTTTCAATTTTCATCAAGATGTGTGAACTCCAAAGATCTCAAATGCTTTCCATGGTCCTAATATTCCTTCAAGATTGTCCATGCTAAGTTTCATTCTTTGCACAACAAGTTTGCTCAGTCAATTGCTCAAATGCTTGAAAATCAACTGTGCTAGGTCAAAAGTCAATTGTGGTCTATATACAGTCAAACTTCAAGATTTTTGGTCAACATCAACATTTTGAAGTGATATCCATCATTTGATCAAGGGTTGATCATGATTCCTCAAGAAATGCTCCTAATTCATCAAAAGTCAAAAATTGCTAATCAGGGTTTCTATAGGAGAAGTCAACCAAACTTTGACCAGGCATAATTTCACATACTTCATCCATTTATTTGTTTAATTTTTATTTTCGCATGTTATTATTCTTATTATCATTTAATAATTATTTTATTCAAACTCGTGCATATATTTTTATATTATTGCATAAAAATATTTTTTATCATGCATTAATTAAGAAATTTTGCAATTAATATTATAAAAAAAAATAACAAATACTAAATTCTTTTTCGCAATAAAATAATCTAAACAAATTAATTTTTGCTAAAGGGTTTCAAATATATTTTGACTAATCGCGCATTTAGTCCAAAATTCAGCAATCTCTTCACCCGGTCAAAATGCGAGGCAATTCAAAATACTTTTGCAACCCCTAAAAAACACAAACCCATACGAACTATGAATTGGGACTCTGATTCCTCATAAGAGGATACATAGGCATATGAATAAAATTGTGGCGAGTTCCCCTATTTAAATAAAACTCCTTTCTCTTAGTTAAAATACAAACACTTCCCCCCTAATTAAAATTAAAACCATGTTTTTACCTAACTGATAAACCTAAACCCCTAAACCTAGTATCCTTTACGAATAAGGTAGATGAAAGGTGCCTAACACCTTCCTTTCGTCTAAAGAAGTCCGAAACCTGGAACCTCTGTTGGAAAATTAGGGTTTTCTATTAGATTCCCTTCCTTAGGATAAAAATTAGTAGTGGCGACTCTGATTAAAAAAACAGTCGCAACAGCTGGCTACTCTGCTGGGGAACCTCAACTTTAGGTTTTAGGTTTAGTTTGGGTTTTTATTTGCTTTATTTATTTATTTATTGCATTTATTTATTCTTGTATATTTATTTATCATTATATATTTACTGTGTGGCGGGTTTTTGTTTCAAAATATTTTTAATATAATCCTTAGAAAGAAGGTTCGTCTATTAGCTTAGGGGATACATCAACCCTGCAAGTTTATGTGACGACTTTTCCTAGAGTCAGTCGAATTCCGCAAAAAGGAATACTTATCGAGAGATATCCTCTTGATGAGTAGGAATTTGGAATGCCACCCATGACTCTTTGTAACGACCTTAACCAAAATCTCATGACGAGACCTTTCACGACCTTGAGACGAAAGTCTCGGTCCGTAAAGAGGCTCCACCTAAGGGAGGCCCTCGTGACTTTTCCCTCGGGTTTTATTCATGATACCCTAAAGGAAACCACCTTTTGGGAGGGTGTAAGATCAAGCGCCTACCACTGCGCTAAAAGCAATTGCTTGTAGCCAAGGTGCTACTCTATTTCCTTATAGCGAATCCAACAAGGGGCCTACCTGGCCCACCTAACACACCTGTGTAGGCGCCCATGGGGGGATGTTAAGCCCTTCGAATCCCTAAGGTTGACGCTGGATATTTTAATCCAACAATCTCCCCCCCAGTGTCAGCCGGGGGGATTCGAACCCATGACCTTGCTCTGATACCACTTGTAGGATCAAGCGCCTACCACTGCGCTAAAAGCAATTGCTTGTAGCCAAGGTGCTACTCTATTTCCTTATAGCGAATCCAACAAGGGGCCTACCTGGCCCACCTAACACACCTGTGTAGGCGCCCATGGGGGGATGTTAAGCCCTTCGAATCCCTAAGGTTGACGCTGGATATTTTAATCCAACAGAGAGTAGATTAACTGTAGGTCAAAGTTAAGAACCTACCTTATAAGGGTACCTGTCACAAAAACCTATCACAAAATCCCGTCACTAAACCATACATCCATGCATTCATACATTTCATATATTCATCAGCTGTTTCTTTTATTTGT
The DNA here is from genome assembly GCA_948472305.1 of Vicia faba. Taxonomy (NCBI): domain Eukaryota; kingdom Viridiplantae; phylum Streptophyta; class Magnoliopsida; order Fabales; family Fabaceae; genus Vicia; species Vicia faba. The sequence goes on along the minus strand of OX451736.1, from coordinate 659,214,494 downwards.
CTTATTCACAAGGTAAAAAAACAAAAAAGCAATAAAATCAAGATTTTGGTGATTATCTTTGAAAATGGATACCAAAGGGAAACAATTTGTATGCGTCAACGCCATCAAGCCAGACATGTCTGAAATCAAAGCCATAAAAGGAAAATTATATGAAAGAGCTCTGAAGATGTTCGCTCACCGCTAGAGGGATACCCTTGATCCTAAGGATGTTGAAGACTTTCTCAATCTTTGTCAAGCAATGGTTGATGGATTCAGAGCAGACATCCGCAAGCGCACCTAGAAGATTTATTTCCCTTTGTTTATGTTTATGCAAACAAGTTTTGATTTAAAGTTATAATATTTTTCAATATCTGGATTATTTTACTTTCAATAAAGGCATTTTTTTCCATATCTCGTTTGCGTATCTATTTTAAGATATTCACCAAATAATAAAGATAAAAGAAGCGAAAGATAAGTATATACCCAAGTGAATAAGACATTTAAAGCAAGAAACCATTGCAGGTTCATACATAATCATACGCATGTATGCATTTGCAAACACTCGCATATCATATGATATCAAAGCTCATCTCGGTTTTTCAAAAATCTCTCCAGTTAAACCATTGGTAGAAGAAGATCTCCACCTCCTTGGCCTCCATATCAAACAAGGGCCTATCAGCAAAAAGCAATGGAACAGATCGAGGAGAATCAGGTTGCATTCAAGGAGGATCTCGACGAAGTAAAGGGTGATATGAGTTCAATGAAAGGAGATCTCAGTCAAGTTCTCCTAGATCTAAAGAACATCATTGACAGACAAGACCAAATTCCCAGGGTAGCTTTCAAAGAAGTGGCTCAAACGATTGGTGCATCGATCGTTCACCAACTAAGAAAAGGGCCAGAGACAGGACCCCAGAAGTCCGTTATGGCCCAACAAGAGACAAGAGAAGCTGAAAATGAAGGGTTTGTCCCACCACCATCAAAAGCAAGGGTATCACAAACCCTACAAATTCCAATCAACAATGCAGACCACTACCTGGACCTACAGTATGGAGACCACAACCTAGAGGATGTCAATCAGGCACCCTTAAAGACGACTGGTAATCATGTTGTTGATAATCCACTGGTGATGAATCAATATAAGGCTCTGGAAGAAAGACTGGAAGTTATGGAAGGTTTTGATGCTTTCGAAGTAAATGCTCTCGAAATGGACCTAGTTCCTGATGTGGTATTTCAGCCAAAGTTCAAAGTGCCTGACTTTGGAAAGTACAAGGGGCTCACTTGTCCAAGAAATCATTTGCGCATGTATTTCCGGAAGATGCATGCCCATGCCCATGATCAAAAGCTAATGGTTCACTGTTTTCAAGACAGCTTAAGCGGGGCATCTCTAGATTGGTATATATAGTTGGAGCGAGTGCACATTCGAACATGGGAAGATCTTGTTAATGCTTACGTATAACCTGGACATGGCGCCTACCTGCATGTAACTCCAGAATCTGTCCCAGAAGAAAGAAGAGTCCTTTAAAGAATATGCTCAGAGATGGAGGGAGATGGCATCCCGTGTGCAACCACCACTGTTGGAGAAGGAGTTAGTAGATATGTTCATCGAGACTTTGCAAGGGATATATTATGAGAAGATGGTTGGAAGTATCTCTTCGGGATTTGCAGATCTAGTGACTATTGGAGAAAGAATTGAGACTGGAATAAATAATGGGAAAATGACATGGGGACCATCAAATTCCCCCTACAATTCAAAAAGGCCTGCTTCAAACTTCCCAAAAAGAAAAGAGGTAGAAATTAATGTTGTAGCCTCACAACCAAGGGCACAATAACCATTAATGATCCCACAAGGATAGCAGCAAGGCAGATTTGGAAGGCCGCAGAGAAATTTTGATCCACTCTCTATGCCACCTAGCCAGTTATTACAACACTTGGTTAAGGCATCCTTGGTGGAATTAAAACCCCTAGATCCTCCAGTCGGGCCACTCCTGCGAAATTACAATGCCGACGCCAGATGCAAATACCATGCTAATTCTCCCGGCACACCATAGAACAATGTTGGGCATTCAAGCATAAAGTTCAAGATTTGTTTGAATCTCAAGACATCACTTTTGAGAAGCCTAACATCAAATTAAACCATATGCCTTCGCGTGGTGGACCGGAAATAAATGCAATCGAAGTAGTCACTAACTGTGGGGCAACTAGACAAGTAAAAGCCCCGATAAACTTGTTGAAGGAATATCTGTTGGAATGTGGGTTCCTGCTGGAGCATAATGAAGCCTTCGAAATAACTCTGCAGAAACTAGTGGACCAGGGGATAGTCCAATTCGGACCATACCCTGAAGAAAAATATAAAGCTACTATGAAGGATAAAACATGGTTTCCTCCAAGAGACCCTTGTCAACAAGGGAATAGAGCATGGCGGACATGTGGCAATGATATCCAACAAAGTCAACACCAAAAGGGCAACTGACTTCATCCGAGAATGCGCCCCAAGAGAAGAACTCAAAAGTTGGACTATCATGGAGACTCTCGAGATCTTTTCTTTCCTAAGTAATTTTTCTTGTTTTAAAAAGAACCTATGTCAAGCCCGAGGCATAGGGGTTGCTTGTAAGGATCCCCCCGTTTTATTTCAGACAATATTTGCAATTAATAAAAGTTATATTTTATTTTCAATTAAGATCGCTGTCTTTATCTTGCATTTATCTCTTAAGTTTTAAAAATGGCAATACTTTCTCTTCATATGCATTTTCAAGGTTCATATACTAAAATATACACCAAAACATGATAAACGTGCAGATCCATGCCCAGAACCGCCGATAATGTTACTGTTGCGATCCAATATAATTTTGATGCTCGCATCAACCAAGCTGAAGAGGAAGGTGATGAAGATCTTGAACTCTCTGAGGAAATGGCAAGGGAAATAGAGTGAAAGGCTGACAACATACAACCATATCAAGAGGCTATTGAGACCATCAATCTGGGCACAGAGGATGATTTGAAAGAAATCAATCTAGGGGCAATGTTAGAGCAGAGCGTCAAAGAAAGGTTGATCAAGTTGTTGCATGAGTACGTGGGTATATTCGCCTGGTCCTATAGGGACATGCCAGGATTAGATACATACATTGTGGTGCACCAACTACCTCTCAAAGAAGATTATTCTCCAGTTAGGAAAAAACTTAGGAGAAATCGCCCAGATATGTCCAGCAAAATCAGAGAAGAGGTTCTGAAACAGTTTGACGCATGGTTCTTAGCAGTGGTAGATTATCTGCCATGGATAGATAATATTGTGCCAGTACTCAAGAAAGATAGCAAGATACACATATTGTGGACTATCGAGATCTGAACAAAGCAAGTCCCAAAGACGACTTCACGTTGCCTCACATAGATGTTCTGGTAGACAACACAGATCAAGCTTCAGTATTCTCATTCATGGACGGTTTCTCAGGCTCAAATCAAATCAAAATGGCACCCAAAGACATGGAAAAGACTATTTTTATGACACCTTGGGGAACCTTTTGCTACAAAGTAATTCCATTCAGTCTCAAAAATGCAGGGGCAACTTATCAAAGGGCCATGGTCACATTATTCCATGATATGATTCACAAAGAGGTTGAAGTGTACGTAGATGATATGATCGCCAAATACCATACGGAGGAGGAACACATCATACATTTACAAAAGTTATTCGAGTGGCTACGCAAGTTTAGACTAAGGTTAAATCCGAATAAATGTACATTTGGCGTTAGATCAGGCAAGTTGCTGGGTTTCATTGTAAGTCAGCATGGTATCAAGGTGGACCTTGACAAAGTAAAAGCTATACAAGGGATGCCAGCACCGAGGATAGAAAAAGAAGTTTGTGGTTTCTTAGGGTGATTGAATTACATTTTAAGGTTCTATCGCATCTAACAGCTACGTGTGAGTCGATATTCAAATTATTACGAAAAGATAAAACGGTAGTATGGAATGATGATTGCCAAACAGCGTTCGAGACAATAAAGCATTATCTACAAGAGCCATCGATCTTAATGACACTGGTTCCAGGAAGACCACTCATCATGTACCTAACATTGCTCGAAGTATCAATGGGTTGTGTTTTGGGACAGTAGGACCAAACAGGAAGAAAAGAGCATGCCATTTACTACCTCGACAAGAAATTTACTAACTACGAAACCAGGTACTCGCTCCTCGAGAAAACTTGTTATGCATTGGCTTGGGCTACTAAGAGGTTGAGGTAATATATTTTAACACACACCACATGGTTAATAGCAAGAATGGATCCTCTAAAGTACGTGTTCAAGAAACCGGCTCTTACAGGGAGAATCGCCCGATAGCAGATGCTACTATCAGAATACGACATCCAATATGCCACTCAAAAGACCATCAAGGGTAGTATACTAGCTGATCATCTAGCTCACCAACCCCTGCAATAATATCAACCTACAAAGTTCGACTTTCCATACGAAGATGTCATGGTTATAGAGGACAATAAAATACCAGGACCCGAGCCAGGGGCACGTTGGACACTCATGTTCGACGGGGCTTCAAATGCATTGGGGCACAGTATAGGGCTAGTTTTGACTTCTCCAAAGAATTATCATAAACCTTATACTGCAAGGTTGTGTTTTAACTGCACCAACAACGTCGCCGAGTACGAAGCCTGTATACTAGGACTTGAAGTTGCCATTGATCTGAGAATAGAGCACCTCGAAGTATTTGGGGACTCCGCATTAGTCATATACCAAGTCAACGGTGAATGAGATACTAAACATCCAAAACTAATTCTATATCGGGATCATGTTTTAAAGTTGGCTGCGGAATTCACAGGGATCACTTTCAGTCACATTCCACGAGAAGAAAATCAAATGGCGGACGCCCTGGAAACTCTATCAGCTATGTTCAACGTAACTTGGCCGAACCACAAACCGCACATCATAATCAGACACTTCGAAGAGTCCGCACATTTCCTTGCTATTGAAGAAGGGCCAGACAACAAGCCTTGGTTTTATGACATCAAGAAGCACTTGGAAAAGCAAGAATATCCAAAAAATGCCTCTATCATTGACAAGCGGACCTTGTGGAGGTTAGACTCAAAATTCTATCTGAGTAATGGAGTGTGTGATCGGTGGAAATAGAACTGACTGTTTTTTTAGCTGGTTTCGGGAAATGTCGCGGTAAGCAAGAGTCGCCACCGTCTTTTATGTTCTCCAACATGGAAAGGACAAAAGCACAACAAAATTCCTTCTTTGAGAATGTTTCTCGGTTCGGGAGGTAGATTTATAGAAAGGGAATGTGTTAGCACCCTTTCTATCCGTGGTTATCCACGGGCTCTTAGGTACTTACTCTTATGTTTTCAAAAATGTTTGCTTTTCAAGTGTGTGTGGGTTTTGAAAAAGTTTCTTTGAAAATTTTCTAAGTAACTCTTGTATCTGTCCTAAAGAGTGTATGAAAAATTTGTTTGAAAACTTTTAGAAAGTGTGAGTGCGAAAAGTATTTTTGTTTGTTTTTGAGAAGAGCAAGTATTTAAGAGAAATCTACCTACTTTAAGGAATTAGGCTGTGTAAGAGTCCTTTAGATAGTGCTATCCCACCATTGAGGGGTAGGTAGCACCATCGTTAGAGGTGTTCGGGTCAATCGATTAAGGGACAGTGTGGTCACCGAAGCAATAGTAGGACATCTTAGAAGTAACCCTAATGTCCTAGATCCTTTTTTATTCGAGGCAACCGTTTTGAGGCAACTGGATCTTTTGGACAGGAGGGCGACCTCTAAGACACCCTATACTTGATGACCACGTCGAGGCAACCAGTGATGCGTACCCTAGAAGTGGCATGTGCTTTGTGTGTTGTTTTTCAGTTAAGGTTATCTTGTACATGTTATTTGTGAGCTACGGATTGATTTTATTTACATACATTCTTGCAGGCATATTAGCAGTTAGGGGTGCGGAAAGTAAATTGCGGAAATGTAAATCTAGCTATTACAAGGCGCGGGTCTATACATCGCCAAAAAAAACAAAAACCCGTTTTGGAAATAAAGTGAGATAAAAGTAAATAAAGCGGTAAACCTAATTACTATTACATATCCGAAAACAGTTACATAAATAACTAAAATAAGAATAATGCACGAAAGAATTAAATCGGGAACGTCCTAAGGGTTTTGACCCTTTTTTGAATAAGAATTAAATTTTGTCCCTTTTTGTAATTAATGAAACTAAGATTAATAACTAATTAATTAATTAATTAAGAAAATATTTTTTATGTTTTTATGTTTTAATGAAATAAAATAAAAAAAGGAATTAAAAAAAATCAAAAGAAAAGCCTAAGTCTAAATTGTTTTTATTTATGGTAAAAAGTATTAAAGTTAAACCTAATTAAAAAAAGACTAAATTAATTAATGTTAATATTTATTTACAAAAACAAGTTAATAAATAATAAAATATTTTTTGGTTTTATGGAATTTTATGGGAAAAAAATAGTTTGTTAGATTAATTAACAATAATGATAATAATTAAAAAAAATGAAAAGAAAAAGAAAATAGAAAAAAAGGAAATAGAAACCAATGGGGGTGTTGATGGCCCAATGGAGGTGTGAAGCCTGGAAATTACTGGCCCATTAACCAGCCTTGTTGGCTTTTGGAGATTGCCTGGAGCACGTTGACTGGAGAATATGGTGCTCCTTCCCTTGTAGCCATTGGATTTGCATTAGGAGACACATGGCTGGCTGATACGCTGGACTCCATGGTGGAACATGGTTGTGAATCTGCATATGATTATGGTATGAAAAATATGAAACAAATATTGGAGGACCTGAGAATCGAACCCAGGTCCCAATGGTTGATGGACAGCGCGTTCACCACTGGGCCATGTGCCTGTAATTGTTAATAAAATATGCAAATAATATAATATAAGAAAAAGCAAATCAAATGCTGAACAAAAAAACAAAACGCGCGCTATATTCAAACCCACCAACCACATGGCAACACGCAGTCATCTTCTTCGTATTTTCCTGTAAAATGAAAGTTAGATAGCGGGGGTTTTAAACCCCCACAAACTGCAAACTGCAAAAATAGCGATTAGCTTTACACATAATATAAAAAAGGCGCGAGGGTTGGGATGTGTTCGTGCTGATCTCCTGATTTCAACCATGGGTCTTTCCAAGCCTAATTTTTCCTATATGAGAAACCCCCAATTCGAAAGCTTTGAAAACCTAAAAATCATCCATGGTGGTTTGTGATTCAGGGCTCCAAAATGCAATTGCCTTATACCATTAGCTTCAGAAGAGTGTTAGCAATACAAAACAACAATTATATCATGTTAAATGTGCAAGAATTATGCATTTTGATTTTGAAAGAAATGGACAAATCGTGGGACTGTAATGAGTGATTCCTTGAGTGTTAGAGCGTGTTTGTGATTGCAATAGATTCCTGGGAGTGTTAGGAATGTGTTTGGATCAAGAAAAGACTTTAAATCGTGCTGAAAAGTGGATTTCAGTTTGCAAATTTCTTTGGAATTTTTGGAATTGGTTCTGCCGTTTTTGGGGTCTCTAGCTCGTGAATGCTATATGGCTTGCTTGCATATGTATGTATCAAGGGATTTAAGTCAGCATTAGGAGCCTTTAACTTGTGCATTGAAGTTTTTGGATTTCCTCTTAACCACCATTAAAGGCCTTTCAAAGCTTTGTCCAAATTTTGAATTTTCATGCATAAATGAGCTTTACACGAATTTGGCAACTAGAATATGCTTCATGAAGGCTAATCAAACCACAAGATACCATTTAATCAATTTTTTTTTATTTTACTTGAATTATTATGGATTAAAATGAATTAAATCCATAAAAATTAAATAAAAATATAAAAATAATTATTTGGTCTTGAAATTGATCATGGGACACGTGGGTGGCATGACAAGGCTGAATCAAGTGGAAGAAAGTGGGCCCTTTTGTCAAAAATTGAAGTTTCAAGGATAGTTGACTTTTGCCATTTCACAAAAATTTCCCAACTTCTCCAATGCATATCTTGCTCAATTTTGATCATATGGACATGTTCTTGGACATTTTGGAAAGGTCTTGAAGTCCTCTAACAAATGCCTTTGGTCCCATGTCATTTTTATTTACCAATCTCAAGTTATGGTCTTTGACTTAAAATGCCTTTTTGTTGACTTTTGAAAATGACCTATAATGTTGAAATTGATAACTTTTTGTGAGAGAATTTCTTGGACTTGGAATGTGAAGATGAGTTGTAGGAAATGTCCTCCCCTTCAAAATTAGCATTGGATGGGATTTTTCTGATAAACCATGAAAAAGTTATGCCTTGGTCAAGTTACAGTTGACTTTTCAGCTGTCCAAAAATAGAAACTTTTGCATCTTGGTGATTTTTAAGCCATTCTTGTGAAATCATGGTCAAGATTTGACCAAATGATGATTGTGGCTTCAAAATAAGATGTTGACCAAAAATTTTGACTTTTGACTGCCAAATGACCATTTTTCCCCTACAGTTGATTGTGAAGCAATTAGGGTTTTTGACTGTGCAACTTGACCTTGTGAGCCTTGAAACTTGACATGTAGATGCTTGACAATGTGTATGAGCATATGGGACTTGATTGAGCCCTTGAAAACCTCAACTTCCTTGCAAGAACCAAAACCCTAATTTTGACTGGCTTAGGAGGATGGTTTGACTGTGCAACCCCTGAGTAGACTTGAGCAAATTGAGATGATGCTTGTCAAAACTTTGAAGAATATGGGAGGGAAAATTTTGGGGTACAACAGTTGCCACTGTTAAATCTTCTTAGACTTGAGTATGTAGATTGACTTGTGTGCCTTTCGTGATCCGAGGGTGGAGGATGATTGAACACTACAGTGCCCAGAAATTTGCACTCACATAGTAGAATATCAGCAACGTGATGGCGGGAATGGGCTTACAGATGCCATTTGGAGAGATGGTGGATAGGAGGATGGGCTTATAGATGCCATCTGGATATGTGACAGAACCTTGTCGGGAATAGGCTTATAGATTCCATTTGGAAATGTGATGGATAGTTGTGGAGATAGGCTTATAGATTCCATCGGGGGTGTGATGAACAGTTGTGGAGATGGGCTTATAGATGCCATCGGGGGGTGTCGATCGCGTAAGAGATTCCTTAGCGAGAACTTGCATGTTTTGAGAAAGGAAGATGGTTTCCTGGCCTGTTACAGGTGTTGATCTTTAATTCTTTATGCAGATATGCCAGATGTGCCCTGGCTGGATACAGGTATCGAATCTGGAATTAGTCGTCTACATATGTGCCCTGGCTGGATACAGGAATCGAATCTTCAAACTCTTCAGATGTGCCCTGGCTAGATACAGGAATCGAATCTGGAATTAGTCGTCTACAGATGTGCCCTGGCTGGATACAGGAATCGAATCTTCAAACTCTTCAGATGTGCCCTAGCTAGATACAGGAATCGAATCTGGAATTAGTCGTCTACAGATGTGCCCTGGCTGGATACAGGAATCGAATCTTCAAACTCTTCAAATGTGCCCTGGCTAGATACAGGAATCGAATCTGGAATTACTCGTCTACAGATATGCCCTGGCTGGATACAGGAATCGAATCTCTAAACTCTTCATGCAGACATGCCCTGGCCGGATACAGGAATCGAATCTACAATCAGTCACTCACATATATGCCCTGGCTGGATACAGGTATCGAATCTGGAATTGCGACAGTTGATAGTAATCATCTTTGTATTGACTTTTTCCCTGAAAAGGAAAAACATCAGTTGTATGCAATGTCATGATGTATGAAATGCGTGATGTCATGATGAGATAGTGTCGTATGCACTTTGTCATGTATGTAAGCAGGATGTATAAAATGTGAAATGTTTATGAATGTATTTTTGTCTGGGAAAATAAATCCTTGACGAATGCCGGGAGCTTGTATCCTGGGCTAATGTTGAAGAGTAGAGTTCTTCATTTCCGCTGGGGATGATGATTGCAAGAATAAACCGGTAGGAGAAGATGACTCCGTTGGGAATAAACTTGGTGAAGAGATTACTCTGCGGGGAATTGCTCTGTGGGGAGAGATGCTTCGCTGAGGTTTTGATGATAACTCCGCTGGGAATCCCGTTGATATGTCATGTTGGGAGATTTGATGAACTCCGCTTGAGGGATAGGAAGAACTTCGCCGAGGAAGATCTTTCTGTGGTAATTAGCTGAGGATAACCCAGTTATAAGCTCTGGTGGGGAATAACCTTTGAATAGAGCCGGGGGGATGCGTCCTTACTATGTAGGGGATAAGCTTCCAGAATCTACTGGGGATAAGCTTCCAGAATCTACTGGGGAGATTGTTTCAACTTTCCTGGGGAAACTTTGGACTGCACTGGGGAAGTGGCTCCACTAGGGTGTCTTGGATTCCGCCGGGGAATAATCTTATACTAAGACTGCCGGGGATGCTTGCTGAGGAACATTTGTATACTCCGCTGGGGAATATTGAGATTTTCTGGGGATATCCAACTTCCTCAAGGTTGATAGTAGACTAACTCTGCTTTGGGAGAGTAACGCTGACTTGCTGGAGATACTGTGCCTTTTCGGGGCTGATGGGAGACCAACTCTGCTTGGGGGGAGAGTACTGTTGAAACCTGTCCTTACTCTGCGGGGAGTGAAGGTATCTTGGTTACATTCTTTAGCTGAACATACCTTAGTACCTTGGTGGACAGAGCAACTAGATCGCTTAGGCAACTCATTGTTGCCCCTGTTTATGATGTCACCTGTAATTAGTCCTTTGTTTCGCATGCAAATATTTATGAGTTAGCAATTAATGTCAAATGCATATATCAAAAATGAACATTGGACGTTCTTTGCAAAACAAAACAGAAAAAGAAAAACAGTTGACTATTTGTCTGGAAAGTGAATTTGTATTGATTTTTTGAATTTTCCTGTAAATAGGCATTTATGTACAAGAGGCTGACGTCCTAGTAAGAGAACGCCGCCGAACAGAATAGAGTTTATACAATTTTTACAAAGGAAAACAAAACAGCTATGTGAAAAATCCCCCTGGGTTCCAACTCTGCTATCGCCTTTATGTCTTAAAGCATCTCATCACTTTGTTGCTTAAGTGAAGAGGAATCTGATTGATTGATGCCGTTTGAACCTGATAGTTGATGCCGAGTTCTGGATGTAGGGTGATCCAATGAGACATAGTATTACGCTTATCCCTAACTTTTGCCTGGACCGCCCTTTCGAGTTTTCAGTCCACCGGGATACCCATTTTTGCCCAAGCCGCCTTTTCAGGTTTTCGACTTGCCGGGTGTACAGATTTTTTTTCATTTCATCCCTTATTTTTGCCCGAACCCTTTTGGTTCGCCGGGAAGCCCTTATTTTTGCCCAGGTGTGTCAACCTAGCGGGTCTTTAATTCATGCGTAGTATCTTTTTACTATGTCTGCATTGGCGGGGTGAGGAAGGTCGTCACCATCCATGGTGGTTAGAATCATAGCTCCTCCTGAGAAGATATTCTTAACCACAAATGGACCTTCGTACGTAGGGGTCCATTTGCCACTGGGATCACTTTGAGGAAGAATGATGCGCTTGATTACCAGGTCTCCGACTTGATACTCTTGTCATCTGACTTTCTTGTTAAATGCCCTGATCATCCGTTTTTGGTACGTTTGACCATGACAAATAGCGATGAGTCTCTTTTCGTCGATTAGGTTTAATTGATCAAGTCGAGTCTGGATCCGGTCATCTTCGCTCAAACCTGCATCCTTCATTATCCGGAGAGAGGGTATCTGGACTTCGATAGGCAAGACTGCCTCCATGCCATAGACCAAAGAAAAGGGGGTTGCCTCTGTTGATGTCCTTGCTGAGGTACGGTATCCGTGGAGAGAAAACGGTAACATCTCGTGCCAGTCTTTATATGTCACTATCATCTTCTGCACAATCTTCTTGATATTCTTATTTGCCACTTCGACAGCCCCATTCATCTTCGGCCTGTAGGGAGAAGAGTTGTGGTGCTGTATCTTGAATTGCTCGCAGAGCTCAGTGATCATCTTGTTATTAAGATTGGTACCGTTATCTGTAATGATCCTCTCAGGCACACCGTATCGACAAATCAGGTTATGTCGAATGAACCGTGCCACGATGTTCTTGGTTACCGTAGCATAGGAAGCTGCTTCGACCCATTTTGTGAAGTAATCAATTGCTACCAAGATGAAGCGATGCTCGTTGGATGTCGTAGGTATGATCTCGCCGATCATATCAATGCCCCACATTGCAAAAGGCCAAGGTGTTGTCAAGACGTTCAGAGGAACTGGAGGAATGTGTACCTTATCTGCATATATCTGGAATTTGTGACACGTCCGAGAATGTTGGTAACAGTCAGCTTCCATTGTGGACTAGAAATATCCTGCCCGAAGGATTTTCTTTGCCATGGTATGTCCACTGGAATGTGTTCTGAAGGTACCTTCATGTAGCTCTGCCACGATCCTTTCCGCTTCAGTCTTATCCACACAACGCAATAAGGTTGAATCATGGTTTCGTTTGTAGAGAATGTCGTTGCTGAGGAAGAACTTTGCCGTGAACCTTCTCAGAAACTTCTTGTCATTAACAGATGCACCCTCGGGGTATTCTTGAGCTTCCAGGTACCTCTTCACTTCATGATACCAAGGTTTTTCAGTTACCTCTTCAGCCTCAAGATCACAGCAATATGCAAGTTCATCCAGTTTCCAGATAATGATCCGGGGAGCTTCGTTATCCCATTTGACTTTGAACATAGAAGACATCGTAGCCAGCGCGTCCGCCAACTGATTCTCCTCTCTTGGGAAGTGTTCAAAGGTTATCTCTTCAAAGTGGGGGATCAATTCCAACACATACTCTTTGTAAGGAATAAGATTTGGGTGTTTCGTATCCCACTCGCCTTTAATCTGATTGATCACGAGAGCGGAATCTCCGAAGACACTCAGAAACTTGATCCTTAAGTCAGTTGCAGCTTGAAGACCCATAATGCATGCCTCATACTCTGCCATGTTGTTGGTGCAGTTGAAACATAGTCGGGAAGTGAGTGGAGTATGAGTGCCTTTAGGGGATATGATCACAGCGCCAATGCCATTACCCAAAGCGTTTGAGGCTCCGTCAAAGTGCATAGACCATCAGGGTCCTTCCTCAGGTCCTTCATCCGGTCCAGGTATTTCACAATCAGTTACTACCATGATATTCTCGTCCGGAAACTCAAAGTTCATGGACTGGTAGTCATCCACTGCCTGGTGTGCTAAATGGTCGGCCAATACACTTCCCTTGATTGCTTTCTGAGTCGTGTACTGGATGTCGTATTCTGTCAAGATCATCTGCCATCTTGCTATTCTTCCGAACAAGGCAGGCTTTTCGAATATGTACTTTATTGGATCCATTTTTGAGATCAACAGAGTAGTGTGAGTCAACATATACTGTCTCAGCCGACGAGCAGCCCATACCAAAGCGCAGCAAGTTTTCTCAAGCAGTGAGTATCGGGTCTCACAGTCGGTAAACTTTTTGCTAAGGTAATAAATGGCGTGCTCTTTTCGGCCAGACTCGTCATGCTGCCCCAGCACACACCCCATTGAGCTGTCAAGTACTGTCAAGTACTGTCAAGTATAATATTAGAGGTCTCCCTTCAACCGGTGGCATAAGAATGGGTGGTTCTTGGAGATACTCCTTGATTCTGTCGAAAGCGGCCTGACATTCATCGTTCCAATGTACTACTTGACCTTTCTTCAGCAGCTTGAAGATTGGTTCACAGGTAGCAGTTAGATGCGAGATGAATCGGGCAATGTAATTCAGCCGTCCTAGAAAGCCTCTGACTTCTTTCTCTGTCTTGGTAGTTGGCATCTCTTGTATGGCTTTCACTTTGGCAGGGTCCACTTGAATACCTTTGTCACTCACGACGAAACCTAGTAGTTTTCCAGATCTTACCCCGAAGGTGCACTTTTTTGGGTTCAACCTCAGCTTGTACAACTTCAGACGGTCAAATAACTTCTGTAGATGGTCAAGGTGTTCCTCCTCAGTTTGGGACCTTGCAATCATATCGTCGACATATACTTCTGTCTCATGATGGATCATGTCATGAAATAAAGCAACCATGGCACGTTGGTAGGTTGCCCCAGCATTTTTCAACCCAAAAGGCATGACCTTGTAGTAAAAGGTGCCCCACTGAGTAACAAAAGTGGTCTTCTCCATGTCTTCAGGAGCCATCTTGATTTGATTATAACCTGAGAACCCGTCCATGAAGGAGAATACCTTATACTGAGCAGTGTTGTCAACCAGAACGTCGATGTGAGGCAGAGGGAAGTCATCCTTGGGGCTTGCCCTGTTCAAATCCCTGTAATCAACACACATTCAGACCTTACCATCCTTCTTCGGCACTGGAACCACGTTGGCAACCCACTGAGGGTAAGAAGTCACTGCTAGAAAACCGGCGTCAAATTGTTTCATAACCTCAGCTTTGATTTTCTCGGACATCTCTAGGCGCATACGGCGGACCTTCTGTTTTACCGGAGGGCAGTCTTCCTTGGTAGGCAGGTGATGAACCACAATGTCAGTATCCAACCCAGGCATATCTTCGTAGGACCAGGCAAAGATTTCCACGTAGTCATGCAGCATCTGAATCAACCGTTGTTTCACGCTGAGCTCCAGATTGGCACCAATCTTGACTTCCTTTCTGTCTGTCTCAGTACCCATATTTACCGTTTCCACAGGCTCTTCATGTGGCTGAATGGCCCTCTCTTCCTGGAGTAGCAGTCTTGCAAGCTCACCAGGCACTTCGCAATCATCTTCACCTTCGTCTTCGGCTAAGTTGATCAGATTTTCGAAGTCATAACTGGCAGTAGCAGAGTCGTTACCAGTGAGATCCAGAGTGGATTGGAACCTGTATAAGTGAGTGTGTGTAAATATAGCTGTTTTGCAATATATAAAGAAAGAAAGGGAGCACAAGATTTGAAATGTGAAAAACATTTAATGCTTTTATTCATGATATATGAAAGTGACAAATAACAAGCCCTCACAAATGACGTCACGGTGCCCCGGGTAAGACATCGGGCCATAAAGTTTCAAATTATTGTTCGTTACAAATTCAAAACAAAGGAGTTTATTACTGAGTGACAAAAGTAATAGGTGTAAATTCTTTTGCAATCCAGTTGCTTGGTCCACCGTTGGTCGTTGGGTAGATCCAGCTGTCAAATTCGGATTCCTCCATGTCGTCCTCAATAGCATTCACTCTCGAGTTGGTGATGAATACAGGAGGTCTTCCAATCCTTGCCTTACGCACAGCCTTCTGAGCTTCTGCAGTGAAACCCAAACCAAACTTGTCAGTCTTTGGAGTGAAATCAGGAAGTCGGCCCCAGTTTGCGCACTCACCCTTCTCAATCACAGCCCGGGCATCCTTCAAGGAAGCCATCTTCAAAGGAGAGTCTTCTTCAATCACTGTCTCTGCTGCTGCCAATGTCTGAGGCACCTCTTCAAAGTGTTGAAAGGGGGTCTCAATGAACTCCCCATCCATCTCTACGTACCGGAACGAGTTAAGGTGGTTGACCATGTATTCCTCTTCCCCTTGCACTGTTACGATCTTCCCTCTGACCGGGTATTTAAGCTTCTGATGTAATGTGGAGGTCACAGCTCCTGCCTTGTGGATCCAAGGACGACCCAGCAAACAAGAGTAGGACGGTCGGATATCCATCACATAGAATTTTGAATCAAAGACTTGTGAACCAACCCTGATTGGGATGTCAACCTCGCCATGTACCATCCTTTTGGACCCATCAAAGGCTCGGACAACAATGTTACTTGGTTTGAGCTCTAAACCCTCACAGTCCAGCCTGTCTAGAGCTTTCTTGGGTAGTACGTTTAATGAAGAACCAGTGTCAACCAGCACATGGGCAAGAGTAGTGCCCCTGCATTCAATGGAGACATGCAGGGCATCATTATGGTTCTTCCCCTTGGCCGTCAGATCAGCGTCAGAGAAACCCAGACCATTATCAGCAGTTAAGTTGGCCACACAGTCGGTGAATTGATCAGCAGACGTTTCTTGTGGCACGTGGGCCGTCTTCAGGAAAGCAACCAGGGCCTTGGCATGGGCCTCTGAACACAGCAACAGTGATAGCATAGAAATTTTAGAGGGGGTGTGCCCCAGCTGCTCAACGATGTTGAAATCACTTTTCTTGATAATCTTGAGGATCTCTTCCATCTCTTGCTTGGAAGCCTCAACAGTGTTCTTCGGTGCCTCCGTCCGGGCAGGCACATCGGTAGCAACCCCTTTTCCCCGAGCGTCAGATGACTCGGCAGCAGGGGTAGACACAGGAGCTTGGTCAGGAAGGGAAGCAGGCACACTGGCAGGTGTGATGACAAGAGGTCTTTGAATTGTTGGAGGTGCAATGTATGGTGAGAACAGTCTTCCACTACGAGTAACCTTGGCAGGCCCGATAATGTTACTGACACCGGTACTAGTGTCGAACTCTTGCTTTACTCCCAGAACATAAACATCTGCCCCATAGTGCCACGGGACAGCTTTGTCAGACTTATAGGGGATGGGCCCCGGAATGGTGATGATGACAGGAGCAATCTTGTGAACAGGCATGATTTTGACAGGCTTCTTTGAGGGAGCCTTAGGAGGGTTATTGAAAATAGTGACAATAGAAACTTCTTCGGTACGGACAGCAAGAACAACAATCTTCTTGAACAAGATCTCTTTGTTATCCATCAGGTTTTGGACGCCTGACTTCAGCAAAGGACAACCAGCAGGTGAAACAGCACATAGATGGCAACCTTTACTACATCCCGGAAATAAACCGGCTAGCAACAGGTTCCTCTTGACGGTCAACAGCGGAGTAGCAATATCATCCACAGAAGTTACATACAGATCCTCTTCCACAGCATTCACTCCATGCTGGGGCATGGGAGCAGTCACAACATTGGGCCTTTCGGGCGCCTCGAACTGTATTTCCTTAGCATCAATAAGGTCCTGAACCTTATTCCTCAGAGCCCAACAATCATTAGTAGAATGCCCCGGGCTATTAGAGTGATAAGCGCAACGAGCGTTAGGGTTGTACTTTGGAGAGGTTGTGTTTACGACCTTCGGAGCTTCCTTGACAGTTACCAGATTGGTTGACAGCAGTTGCGGCAGAATCTGAGACAGGGTCATGCTGAGCCGAGTATACTGTCTTTTGGGCCTCTCAACTCTTGGCTAGTTGTATTGCTGAGGAGCAGCAACAGGCTTTGAAATTACCACCGCGTTGACAGCTTGGCGGCGTTCCGGTTTGTTCTGTCTTCTGGGACCATAAACAGCACTAGCTTCCTTCTTGAAGGGTTTCTTTTCAGTACTCGAGGAGGAACCTTTCTGTATCTTCCCTGTGATCGGTGGAATTAGAACTGACTGTTTTTAAGCTGGTCTCGCGAAATGTCGCGGTAAGCAAGAGTCGCCACCGTCTTTTACTTTCTCCAACATGGAAAGGACAAAAGCACAACAAAATTCCTTATGAGAATGTTTCTCGGTTCGGGAGGTAGATTTATAGAAAGGGAAGGTGTTAGAACCCTTTCTATCCGTGGTTATCCACGGGCTCTTAGATACTTGCTCTTATGTTTTCAAAATGTTTGCTTTTCAAATGTGAGTGGGTTTTGAAAAAAAGTTTCTTTGAAAGATTTCTGAATAACTCTTGTATCTGTCCTCAAGAGTGTTTGAAAAATTTGTTTTGAAAGCTTTTGAAAGTGTAAGGTGTGAAAAGTATTTTGTTTGTTTTTGAAAAGAGCAAGTATCCATGAGTCATCTACCTACCCTAAGGAATTAAGCTGTGTAAGTGTCCTTTAGGTAGTGCCATCCCACCATTGAGAGGTAGGTAGCATCACCGTTGGAGGTGTTCGGGTCAATTCGATTGTAGGGACAGTGTGGTCACCGAAGAAACAGTTAGGACACCTTAGAAGTAACCCTAATGTCCTAGATCCTTTTTAATCCGAGGCAACCGTTTCGAGGCAACTGTTTCGAGGCAACTGGATCATGGTCATAAGAGCGACCGCTAAAACGTCCTATACTTGACGACCACGTTTCGAAGGCAACGAGTGAGGCGTACCCTAGAAGTGGTGTGTGCATTGTGTGTTGTATTCAGTTAATGTTTGTCTTTGTTATTAGTGAGCTACGAGTTGTTTTTATTTACATACATTCTTTCATGCATTTAATAGTTAGGGGGTGCAGAAAGTAAATTGCAGAAACATAAATCCTACGCTATTACAAGGCGCGGGTCTATACATCGCCAAAAATTACAAAGACCCGTTTTGATAAATAAGTACGGAAAGTAAATAAAAACAGTAAAAGTCCTAATTACTATTACATGTCTTGGAAGCAATTACATAATAAAAAACTGCGCGCGAATAAAAATTAAATCGGAATGTTCTAAGGGTGTTGACCCTTTTAAGAAAAGAAATTGATTTTTTTGTCTTTTTGTAATTAAAATGAAATTAAAACCTAACTAATGACTAATTAATTAATTTAATTAAAAGAAAATATATTTTTGTTTTTTATGTTTTTTATGGAATAAAATAAAAAGAAAACAAAATTAAAAGTTAACCTAATTTTTAAGTTATTTTGGTTATTTAAAAAA
This sequence comes from Vicia faba, assembly GCA_948472305.1. Classification (NCBI taxonomy): domain Eukaryota; kingdom Viridiplantae; phylum Streptophyta; class Magnoliopsida; order Fabales; family Fabaceae; genus Vicia; species Vicia faba. The sequence goes on along the minus strand of OX451736.1, from coordinate 659,195,933 downwards.
GGTTAGAATGGCCTAATTAAAACTAATTTATTTAAGATTTATTTACAAAAATAAATAAATAATAATAATAATAAAAATAATGTTAGTTCTTCTTTTTGATTTTTTTTTAATGAAAAATATCAGTTAATTATGTTAATGGATAAAATTAAAAAAAGGCAAATAAAAAAAATGAAAAAAAGGCAAAAATAAAAAAAAGGGAAGATTAAAACCCAAGGGGGTGTGGCTGGAATTTGAAGGTGTTGAATTGAGAATTGTGGCCCATTTGAACAAGGCCTGTATGACTTTTTTGGTTGCCTACGCGTGTGCTGACTCCAGAGTATGGTACTCTTACTTTCTGGGCCTTTAGATCTGCCTCCAATGATACTTGGCTTGTTGGATGGGTGAGGTGCATGGTGTTCAATGTTTTGGAAACTGCACAGGAAAGCATTAGGAAAAATGATATTGGAATTATGGGGGACCTGGGAATCGAACCCAGATCCCAGAGATTACCAAGCAAACCTTCCACCACTGCATCACTTAGGCGCGTTTGTAAGAATAATGGAAAAGAAATATAATATAAAAAAACGCGTTTATATGCTAAAAAAACAAAAAGGCGCGCGCAGGATTTGAATGCACCTATGCCTTGCTACCACGCAGTCATCTTCTTCGTTCTGAAACAAAAATCACAATCAAATAGCAGGGGTTTTAAACCCCCACAAAGCATCAATGTCAAAAATAGCGATTAGCTATATGGTGAATATAAAAATGGCGCGATAGGTCCATCTTATTCGTCTCATCCAGCTGAATTCGTCCATGCCTGTTTTGATGTTCAATTTTACAATATATAAAAACCCCCAAAATGAGAGCTTTGAAACCCTAGAATGCTTTAATGGCAAATCGTGATTCTGTACATGATAATGAAATTAGACAATGCCAATAGCTTTGGAAGGATGTCAGCAACATAAACCAATCAAGAGAATGTATGAAAAACGCATGGAATGTGATATGTAAATTGAGAAATATATGCAAACCGTATGAGTTGGTGGGGATGATTCTGATGGGGTTGAGCCTCGTTCTTGATTGCAATGGCTTCCTGGAAGGGTCAGGAGTGTGTTTGGACCAACAAGGAGGCTTGAATTGGGTTGCAAGGTGATTTTCAGTTTATGATTTTTCTCTTGAAACTTTGAAAGTTGCTTAGCCGTTTTGGAGCTTTCTAGGTCGTGAATTCTGTTGTGAAGGCTTGCACATGTGTTATGTAATGAGTATCAATCAGAATTAAGAGCCTTGAAGCCTTGCCATTATGCTTTTGATTTTGCCATAAACTCCATTGAAACAACTTGACATTTTTGTGAAAATTTGAATTTTCTTGCTTGGAATAGGCCTTGCACGAATTTGGTAAGTACTTCATGGTGCATCAAAGCAATTCAACACAAAATATATCCCTCCATTAACTTTCTTGATTTTTATTTGAATTTTAAAGATTTAAAATGAATTAAATCAAATAAAATTAAATAAAAATGGAAAAATTAATTTTTAATCTTGAAATAAATTGTGGGACACGTGGGAAGCATGGCCAAGCTGAACCAAGTGGAAAAAGTGGGCCCCTTTTGTCAAAAATGAAATTTCAAGGATAGTTGACTTTGGCCATTTCACAAAAATTTCCCAACTAATCCAATGCATATCTTGCTCAATTTTAAAGCTATGAACATGTTCTTGGACATTTTGGAAAGGTATTGAAGTCCTCTAACCAATGTCTTTGGTCCCATGTCATTTTGATTTACCAATCTCAAGTTATGGTCTTTGACTTAAAGTGCCTTTTTGTTGACTTTTGAAAATGACCTATAATGTTGAAATTGATAACTTTTTGTGAGAGCATTTCTTGGACTTGGGATGTGAAGATGAGTTGTAGGAAATCTCTTCCTCTTCAATATGAGAATTGGATGGGATTTTTCTGATGAACCATGAAAATGTTATGCCTTGGTCAAGTTACAGTTGACTTTTCAACTGTCCAAAAATAGAAACTTTTGACACCTTGATGATTTTTGAGCCATTCTTGTGAAATCATGGTCAAGACTTGACCAAATGATGATTGTGGCTTCAAAATAAGATGTTGACCAAAATTTTTGACTTTTGACTTCCAAATGACCATTTTGCCCCTACAGTTGACTGTGGAGCAATTAGGGTTTTTGACTGTGCAACTTGACCTTGTGAGCCTTGAAACTTGACATGTAGGTGCTTGACAATGTATATGAGCATATGGGACTTGATTGAGCCCTTGAAAACCTCAACTTCCTTGCAAGAACCAAAACCCTAATTTTGCCTGCCTTAGGAGGGTGCTTGATTGTGTAGCCCTTGAGAGATTTTGAAATATTTGAAGATGATGCTTGTCAAATCTTGAAGAATATGGGAGGGCAAATTTTGGGGTACAACAGTTGCCCCTGTTCAATCTTCTTAGACCTGAGGATGTAGATTGGCTAGTGTGCCTTTCGTGATCCGAAGGTGGAAGATGATTGAACACTAGAGTTCCCAGAAATTTGCACTCACATAGTGGAGTATCAGCAGTGTGACAGCAGGAATGGGCTTACAGATGCCATTTGGAGAGATGGTGGATAGGAGGATGGGCTTATAGATGCCATCTGGAGATGTGACAGAACCTTGTCGGGAATGGGCTTATAGATGCCATTTGGAACTGTGGAAGGATGGGCTTATAGATGCCATCTAGGTGTCGATCGCGTAAGAGATTCCTTAGCGAGAACTTGCGTACCTGAGAAAGAAAGATAATTACCTGGCCTGTTACGGGGGTTGATCTTCAAACTCTTCATGCAGATATGCCCTGGCTGGATACAGGAATCGAATCTACAAACTCTTCAGACGTGCCCTGGCAGGATACAGGAATCGAGTCCGGAAAATAGTCGTCAACAGATATGCCCTGGCTGGATACAGGTATCGGATCTTCAAACTCTTCAGACGTTCCCTGGCAAGATACAGGAATCGAGTCCGGAAAATAGTCGTCAACAGATACACCCTAGCAGGATACAGGAATCGGATCTTCAAACTCTTCAGACGTGCCCTGGCAAGATACAGGAATCGAGTCCAGAAAATAGTCGTCAACAAATACACCCTGGCAGGATACAGGAATCAGATCTTTAAACTCTTCAGACGTGCCCTGGCAGGATACAGGAATCGAGTCCGGAAAATAGTCGTCAACAGATACGCCTTGGCTGGATACAGGTATCGGATCTTCAAACTCTTCAGACGTGCCCTGGCAAGATACAGGAATCGAGTCCGGAAAATAGTCATCAACAGTTACACCCTGGCAGGATACAGGAATCGGATCTTCAAACTCTTCAGACGTGCCCTAGCAGGATACAGGAATCGAGTCTGGAATATAGTTGTCAACAGATACACCCTGTCTGGATACAGGAATCGGATCTTCAAACTCTTCAGACGTGCCCTGGCAGGATACAGGAATCGAGTCTGGAAAATAGTCGTCAACAGATACACCCTGGCAAGATACAGGAATCGGATCTTCAAACTCTTCAGACGTGCCCTGGCAGGATACAGGAATCGAGTCTGGAATATAGTCGTCAACAGATACACCCTGGCAAGATACAGGAATCGGATCTTCAAACTCTTCAGACGTGCCCTGGCAAGATACAGGAATCGAGTCCGAAAAATAGTCGTCAACAGATACACCCTGGCAGGATACAGGAATCGGATCTTCAAACTCTTCAGACGTGCCCTGGCAGGATACATGAATCGAGTCCAGAAAATAGTCGTCAACAGATACACCCTGGCAGGATACAGGAATCGGATCTTCAAACTCTTCAGACGTGCCCTGGCAGGATACAGGAATCGAGTCCGGAAAATAGTCGTCAACAGATACACCCTGACAGGATACAGGAATCGGATCTTCAAACTCTTCAGACGTGCCCTGGAAAGATACAGGAATCGAGTCCGGAAAATAGTCGTCAACAGATACACCCTGGCAGGATACAGGAATCGGATATGGAATTGCGACAGTTGATAGTAATTATCTTTGGATTGGCCTTTTTCCTGAAAAGGTAAAACATCAGTTGTATGCAATGTCATGATGTATGAAATGCGTGATGTTCTCAAAATAAATGAGAGTATATGTTCATGATGTGTATATACATGCTATAATATATGAAGATGTGATGTTTATGAATGTGTTTTCGTCTGGGAAAATAAATCCTTGATGGGTGCTGGGAAGTTAACTCCTGGGCTGATGTTGAAGAGTAGTGTTCTTTGTTTCCGCTGGGGATGTTGTTTGCAAGAATAAACCGGTAGGAGGAGATGACTCTGTTGGGGGAATAAACTTGGCGAATAGATTACTCTGCGGGGTGTTACTCTATGGGAAGAGAGGTACTTTGCTGAGATGTTGATGATAACTCCGCTGGGGATACCATTGATGAATTCTGTTGGAGGATTTGATGAACTCCGCTGGGGGGTAGAAAGAATTACGCCGAGGACGATCTTTCCGTGGTTTTTAGCTGAGGATAACCCAGTTATAAGTTCCGGTGGAGCATAACCTTTGAATAAAAAGTCCGGGAGACGCGTTCATGCTCTGCAGGGGATAAGCTTCCAGAATCTACTGGGGAAAAGCTTCCTACTGGGGAGATTGATTGAACTCTCCTGGGGAGATCTTTTGAGATTGCACTGGGAAAGTGGCTCTACTGGATGTTCTGGATTCCACCGGGGAACAATCTTATACTAAGACTGCCGGGGATGCTTGTTAGGAATGTTTGTAGACTCCGTTGGGGAATATTGAGATCTTCTGGGGGATAATCCAACTTCCTTGAGGCTTACGGTAGACTAACTCTGCTTGGGGAGAGTATGGCTGACTTGCTGGAGATATTGTGCCTTTTCAGGGCTGACGGGAGACCAACTGCTTGGGAGAGATTTGTTGAATCTTGCCTTACTCTACGGGGAGTGAAGGTATCTTGGTTTCATTCTTCAGCTGAACTTACCTTGGTACCTTGGTGGACAGAGCAACTAGATCGCTTAGACAACTCATTATTGCCCCTGTTTCTGATGTCACCTGTAATTAATCCTTTGTTTCGTATGTAAGTATTTATGAGTTAGCAATTAATGTCAAATGCATATATCAAAAATGAACATTGGACGTTCTTCGCAAAACAAAACAGAAAAAGGAAAAACAGTTGGCAATTTGTCTGGAAACGTGAATTTGTATTGATTTTTGAATTTGCCTGTAAATAGGCGTTTATGTACAAGAGGCTGACGTCCTAGTAAGAGAACGCCGCCGAACAACAGATTTTATACAATTTGTACAAAGAAAACAAAACAACAATGTGAAGTGAATAATCCCATTGGGTTCCAACTCTGCTATCGCCTTTATATCTTCGAGCGTCTCATCACTTGGCTGCTCGGTTGAAGATGAAGCTGATTGATCGATGCCGTCTGAACTTGATAGTTGATGCCAAATTCTGGATGCAAGGTGATCCAATGAGACATAGTATTACGCTTTAATCCCTAACTTTTGCCTGGACCGCCCTTTCGGGTTTTCAGTCCAACGGGATACCCATTTTTGCCCAAGCCGCCTTTTTAGGTTTTCGACTTGCCGGGTGTACAGATTATTTTTTCATTTCATCCCTTATTTTTGCCCGAACCCTTTTGGTTCGCCGGGAAGCCCTTATTTTTGCCTAGGTGTGTCAACCTAGCGGGTCTTTTATCATGCGCAATATCTTTTTACTATGTCTGCATTAGCAGGGTGAGGAAGGTCGTCACCATCCATGGTGGTTAGAATCATGGCTCCTCCTGAGAAGACATGTTTAACCACAAATGGCCCTTCGTATGTGGGGGTCCATTTGCCCCTGGGATCACTTTGAGGAAGAATGATGCGCTTGATTACCAGGTCCCCAACTTGATACTCTTGTGATCTGACTTTCTTGTTAAATGCCCTGATCATCCGTTTTTGATACATTTGACCATGACAAATAACATTGAGCCTCTTTTCGTCGATTAGGTTTAATTGATCAAGTCGAGTCTGGGTCCAGTCATCTTCGCTCAAGCCTGCATCCTTCATTATCCGAAGAGAGGGTATCTGGACTTCAATCGGCAAGACTGCCTCCATGCCATAGACCAAGGAAAAGGGGGTTGCCCCGGTTGACGTCCTTGTTGAGGTACGGTACCCATGGAGAGCAAACGGTAACATCTCGTGCCAATCTTTATAGGTCACTATCATCTTCTGCACAATCTTCTTGATATTCTTATTAGCTGCTTCTACAGCCCCATTCATCTTCGGCCGATAGGGAGAAGAGTTGTGGTGCTGTATCTTGAATTGCTCGCAGAGCTCAGTGATCATCTTGTTATTAAGATTGGTACCATTTCCCGTAATGATCCTTTTCGGGACGCTGTATCGACAGATCAGGTTGTGTCGAATGAACCGTGCCACGACATTCTTGGTTACAGTGGCATAAGAAGTTGCTTCAACCCACTTTGTGAAGTAATCAATCGCTACTAGGATGAAGTGATGCCCGTTGGATGTCGTAGGTCTGATCTCGCCGATCATATCAATTCCCCACGTTGCAAAAGGCCAAGGTGCTATCAAGACATTCAGAGATACCGGAGGAATATGCACCTTATCAGCATATATCTGGCATTTATGACATGTCCGAGAATGTTGGTAACAGTCAGCTTCCATTGTGGACCAGAAATATCCTGCCCGAAGGATTTTCTTTGCCATAGTATGTCCACTGGAATATGTTCCGAAGGTACCTTCATGTAGCTCTGCCATGATCTTTTCTGCTTCAGTCTTATCCATACAACGCAGTAAGGTCGAATCATGGTTTCGCTTATAAAGAATGCCGTTGCTGAGGAAGAACTTTGCTGCAAACCTTCTCAGAAACTTTTTGTCATTGATGGATGCACCCTCGGGGTATTCTTGAGCTTCCAAGTACCTCTTTACTTCATGATACCAAGGTTTCTCAGTTACCTCTTCAGCCTCAAGATCACAACAATATGCAGGTTCCTCCAATTTCCAGATAATGATCCGGGGAGCCTCGTTACCCCATTTGACTTTGAACATAGAAGACATCGTAGCTAACGCGTCCGCCAACTGATTCTCCTCTCTTTGGAAGTGTTCAAAAGTTATCTCTGTGAAATGGGGGATCAATGTCAACACTAACTCCTTGTAAGGAATAAGATTCGGGTGTTTCGTATCCCACTCGCCTTTGATCTGGTTGATCACGAGAGCGAAATCTCCGAAGACACTCAGAAACTTGATCCTTAAGTCGATTGCAGCTTGAAGACCCATGATACATGCCTCATACTCCGCCATGTTGTTGGTGCAGTTGAAACATAGTCGGGCGGTAAGTGGAGTATGAGTGCCTTGAGGGGATATGATCACAGCGCCGATACCGTTACCCAAAGCGTTGGTGGCTCCGTCAAAGTGCATAGACCATCGGGATCCTTCCTCAGGTCCTTCATCCGGTCCAGGTACTTCACAATCAGTTACTACCATGATATTCTCGTCAGGAAATTCAAAGTTCATTGACTGGTAGTCGTCCACTGCCTGGTGTGCCAAATGGTCTGCCAACACACTTCCCTTGATAGCTTTCTGAGTTGTGTACTGGATGTCGTATTCTGTCAAGATCATCTGCCATCTTGCTATTCTTCCAGACAGAGCAGGCTTTTTGAATATGTACTTGATTGGATCCATTTTTGAAATCAACAGAGTAGTGTGAGTCAGCATATACTGTCTCAGCTGGCGAGCAGCCCATACCAAAGCGCAACAAGTTTTCTCGAGCAGTGAGTATCGGGTCTCACAGTCGGTAAACTTTTTGCTAAGGTAATAAATGGCGTGCTCTTTTCGGCCAGACTCGTCATGCTGCCCCAGCACACACCCCATTGAGCTGTCAAGTACTGTCAAGTATAGGATTAGAGGTCTCCCTTCAACGGGTGGCATAAGAATGGGTGGTTCTTGGAGATACTCTTTGATTCTGTCGAAAGTGGCCTGACATTCATCGTTCCAACGTACTACCTGATCTTTCTTCAGCAGCTTGAAGATTGGCTCACAGGTAGTAGTTAGATGTGAGATGAATCGGGCAATGTAGTTCAGCCGTCCTACAAAGCCTCTGACTTCTTTCTCTGTCTTGGGAGCTGGCATCTCTTGTATAGTTTTCACCTTGGCAGGGTCCACTTGAATACCCTTGTCACTCACGATGAAGCCTAGCAATTTTCCAGATCTTACCCCAAAGGTGCACTTGTTTGGGTTCAACCTCAGCTTGTACAACTTCAGACGGTCAAACAGTTTCTGTAGATGGTCAAGGTGTTCCTCCTCAGTTTGGGACCTTGCAATCATATCATCGACGTATACTTCAATCTCATGATGGATCATGTCATGAAACAAAGCAACCATGGCACGTTGGTAGGTTTCCCCATCATTTTTCAATCCAAAAGGCATGACCTTGTAGCAAAAGGTGCCCCACTGAGTAACAAAGGTAGTCTTCTCCATGTCTTCAGGAGCCATCTTGATTTGATTATATCCGGAGAAACCGTCCATGAAGGAGAATACCTTATGTTGAGCAGTATTGTCAACCAGAACGTCAATGTGAGGCAGAGGGAAATCATCCTTGGGGCTCGCCCTGTTCAAATCCCTGTAATCAACACACATTCTGACCTTACCATCTTTCTTAGGCACCGGAACCACGTTAGCAACCCATTGAGGGTAAGAAGTCACTGCTAGAAACCCGGCATCAAATTGTTTCATAACCTCAGCCTTGATTTTCTCGGACATCTCTGGACGCATACGGTGGACCTTCTGTTTTATCGGAGGGCATTCTTCCTTGGTAGGCAGGTGATGAACCACAATGTCAGTATCCAACCCCGGCATGTCTTCGTAAGACCAGGCAAAGATTTCCACATAGTCATGCAGCATCTGGATCAACCGTTGTTTCACACTGAGCTCTAGATTAGCACCAATCTTGACTTCCTTCCTGTCTGTCTCAGTACCCAGATTTACCGTTTCCACTGGCTCTTCATGTGGTTGAATGGCCCTCTCTTCCTGGAGTAGCAGTCTTGCAAGCTCGCCAGGCACTTCGCAATCATCTTCACCTTCGTCTTCGGCTAAGTTGATCGGATTTTCGAAGTCATAACTGGCGGTAGCAGAGTCGTTACCAGTGAGATCCAGAGTGGATTGAAACCTGTATGAGTGAGTGTGTGTAAATACAACTGTTTTGCAATATATAAAGAAAGAAAGGGAGCGCAAGATTTGAAATGTGAAAAACGTCCAATGCTTTTATTCATGATATATGGAAGTGACACACAAAAGCCCTCACAAATAAAACCACGGTGCCCCGGGTAAGACACCGGGCCATAGAGTTTCAAATTATTGTTTGTTACAACTCCAAAACAAAGAAGTTCATTACTGTGTGACAAAAGTAACAGGAATAGAGTCTTTGGCAGTCCAGTTGCTTGGTCCACCGTTGGTTGTTGAGTAGATCCAGCTGTCAAACTCGGATTCTTCCACTTCGTCTTCATCCCCAATAGCATTTACTCCATGGTTAGGCATGGGAGCAGTCACCACATTAGGCTTCTCGGGCGCCTCGAACTGTACCTCTTTAGCATCAATAAGGTCTTGAACCTTATTCCTCAGGGCCCAACAATCATCTGTGTTATGTCCCGGGCTATCAGAGTGATAAGCGCAACGGGCGTTGGGGTTGTACTTCGGAGATGCTGTGTTTACCACCTTCGGAGCTTCCTTGATAGTTATCAGGCTGGTTGACAGCAGTTGCGGCAGGATCTGAGAGAGAGTCATGTTGAGCCGAGTATACTGCCGTTTGGGCCTCTCAGCTCTTGGCTGGTTGTATTGCTGAGGAGCAGCAGCAGGCTTAGAAATAACCACCGCGTTGACAGCTTGGCGGCGTTCTGGTTTGTTCTGTCTTCCGGGACCATACACAGCACTGGCCTCCTTCTTGAAGGGCTTCTTTTTAGTACTTGAGGAGGCACCCTTATGTATCTTCCCCGATTTTATACCAGTTTCGATCCTCTCACCAGTCAGGATCAGGTCAGTAAACTCAGCAGAGGAATTACCAATGAGATGATTGAAGAATGGACAAGATAGGGTCCCCAAGAACATGTCTACCAGTTCACGATCCGTCAATGGTGGCTGCACCCTGCCAGCCAGGTCTCTCCATTTCTGTGCGTACTCCTTAAAACCTTCACCCGTTCCCAGTGACATACCCTGGAGTTGGGTACGCGTGGGAGCGAGGTCAGAATTGTATTGATACTGCTTGTAAAAAGCAGTGGCCAAATCCTCCCAGTTACAAATGTTGGTTCCATCCAGCTGATATAACCATTCGAGATGAGTCCCTGAAAGACTCTCCTGGAAGAAGTGGATCCATAAGTTCTTGTCTGCTGTCTAAGGCTGGATCTTCCTTACATAAGAACGGAGGTGCATCTTAGGGCAGGAAGCCCCGTCATACTTTACAAAGGCAGGTGCCTTGAACTTGTGAGGGATCACCACCCCAGAAGATAACCCCAAGTCTCCGAAATCCAACCCAGGCACACGTTGAATCTCTATAGCATTTAATTTGTCCTCCAGCTGCTTGTACCGGTCTTCAGCAGGAGGGTACTGCTCATCGTTGAAGTCTGTCTCGGTGTCAGAGACCACAGGACTAGGGACCTTTCTCCCTTGGTGACTGCCTTCCCCCACAGATGGAGTAGTCCTCTCAGCTTCATTCTGCAATGTATTCCCGAGTCTGCGCCCAGTGTTGAATAGCACAGTCCTCTTCTTCTTCTTCTTCTTCAGTAGCAAGGTCTTTAGCTCTTGTTGTCCCTGGGCCAAGTTCATGACCATCTCCTGAAATTGGGCATTCTGGGCCTAGAGGGCCTTGATAGCTTACTCGGTAGTGAGTTCAGAATTCATGATGCTTGAGTGCTGAAATAAACAGCGAAGAAGATTAAGCAACCTGTAGAAAAGGGGTACCTGTTATGCACATGATACATGATATGCTATTTATGCAATGCATTCAAGGGTTCGAAAGTTCAAATTCGTTGTAGCCAAAAAAGAACACACTTTTTATTAGGAAATGAATTATTCAGTACATCAAAGCCTCATGGGCAAAACATTACAAAATAATTAATCCCAAAAGACACTGCGCATCCTCTTTGGAGCAATGTAAGTGTTGAGAGTCTTTTCCTCGTGCAGTAGACGCGTGAGCTCCAAGACCTTCTTCTCACTGGCATGTAGACTGGTTTCAAGAGAATTTCGTTCTTCCTTGAGTTGGATCCAGCTTTTCTGCATTTCTTCCCAGGATGTAGGCATGTCAGGATGTTGAATGGTGTAGGGCACCTCTCCTTCCAAGACTGGCTCTTTGATCACAGGGAGAACATGAGGGTATGGCATCACCAGCTTTTGGGAGTGGGCTCGTACCCACTTGAGATAAGGCTCCAGGGGGATGGAGTTCTTGTGCCCTAGTGTCTTGTTGTCTACCCTGTTGGGCATCCTCCAAGCTCTGATAAATCTCTGGCGAAGTCCTTGTGCATCGTTATCAAAGTCAAAAACTATGTCAGGAATCAGCATATCATGAGGGCCATCCCTCCGAGCATATCCAAACTGCCTCAAAGCCAGACAAGGGTTGTAAGTAATACCTCATTTGATTCCAAGTAAAGGAACATTAGGATACTCTCCACAACGATCAATGATAGTGACATTCTCTCTGGACCGAGAACACCAATGTATATCAGCATGTGTAAGAGCCATCAATCGTTGTGACCATCTCAAACCCCGCTCGTTCTTCAAAACTGATTGTGGAAGGTGCGAAATAAACCACCTTGCCAGGAGAGGAGCGCAGCACATGAGAACACCTCTTTTTCTCATGGTTCGAGTGTAACATGAGTGGAGGATGTCCCCAAGCAACGTAGGTATGGGATTCCTGGACATGAAGATCTTAACAGCATGGACATCTATAAGCTGATCTGGATTAGGGAATAACACCAACCCATAGACAAGGAGAGCCACAACTTCTTCAAAGGCTTGTAGGTCAAGGGAATTCCAACATTCTTGGGCCTTCTCAAACAGAAACTTGGCCAAGAACCCTTTGATACCACTTCTAACTTCCCAATGTCCCTTAATGTCAGATGGTTGTAGGCATAATGCTTTAGCGACCTCTTCAAGTTTTGGTTCCTTTTCTGTACCGTTGTAGGGTAGTTGACTAAGGATAGGAATCTTCAAAAGCTGGGAAAACTCTTCCAAAGTAGGCACCAATTGATAATCCGGGAAAGTAAAACAGTGGTGCAGAGGGTCGAAGAACTGGAACAACACTTTCACCATATCCTCTTCAATGTTGGTATTGACCAAGCTGATGAGTCTACCATGCCTTTCACTGAATGAAGAGTTCTCGAGAATCTGGGATGTAAGTTCCTTAAGCTGAGGGGGGACCCTTACAAGGTTGACCTGAATTGTCTTTCTGCGGATAGTTTCCATGTCCTACAAAACAAGAACAAAGATGAAGATTTGAACCCCTGAAGTGGTTAGTGGATGCACATGATGCTGTATGATGTTATGATGCTATGATAAGAGCACACCACAAGTATTCACAAAAAGCAAACATGGTAAGGCACACAAGTCACACAAGACAGCCCTTAGAGTTTAGGCCAGCATGGGGTCTAGGTATTACCCTCTTGAAGTTGGTGGGCTCAAAAACCTGTCCTATCAAAAGTAACCGGGTTCTAAGGAGCTCAATATCATTGGATTGTTTTCTGTGTTCATCATTTCGATTTAGCCACTGAATTGGCGAACGAAATATTCCAAGAAAACAACCCTCAATGAGTGTAGTATCGAGTATCAACCAACTTCGGACTGCACCAAAGTCAGTTATCTCACTACCCCTAAAGAGGCCAGGATGGTTCAATTAAGGTTCCTAAGGTCAGTTGATGCTTCACGACACCACGCGGCGGCCCCGTACTCTCCTTGACTTGACTCAAGGGTTACCGGTACTCACCAAAGTGCCACATCAACGTAGCAGACTGCTTCAACCATGTCGGTATACCCCGCACAGTTCCCTCACAGTCTTGTTGCTACTTTCTAAGAAGGTATCCCCCAGATCCGGGTTAGGATCTATAGAACTCCCAAAACAGGCCCAATAATTATAAAGCAAACAAATCAAGCAATTGAAAACATGATGATGAACTATTCCTAATGTACACCCCACTTAATAGTATCCCCAGCAGAGTCGCCAGTTCTGTGATCGGTGGAATTAGAACTGACTGTTTTTAAGCTGGTTTCGCGAAATGTCGCGGTAAGCAAGAGTCGCCACCATCTTTTACTTTCTCCAACATGGAAAGGACAAAAGCACAGCAAAATTCCTTCTTTGAGAATGTTTCTCGGTTTGGGAGGTAGATTTATAGAAAGGGAAGGTGTTAGCACCCTTTCTATCCGTGGTTATCCACGGGCTCTTAGGTACTTGCTCTTATGTTTTCAAAAATGTTTGCTTTTCAAGTGTGTGTGGGTTTTGAAAAAGTTTCGTTTGAAAATTTTCTAAGTAACTCTTGTATCTGTCCTCAAGAGTGTATGAAAAATTTGTTTGAAAACTTTTAGAAAGTGTGAGTGCGAAAAGTATTTTTGTTTGTTTTTGAGAAGAGCAAGTATTTAAGAGAAATCTACCTACTCTAAGGAATTAGGTTGTGTAAGAGTCCTTTAGATAGTGCTATCCCACCATTGAGGGGTAGGTAGCACCATCGTTGGAGGTGTTCGGGTCAATTCGATTAAGGGACAGTGTGGTCACCGAAGCAATGGTAGGACATCTTAGAAGTAACCCTAATGTCCTAGATCCTTTTTTATCCGAGGCAACCATTTTGAGGCAACTGGATCTTTTGGACAGGAGGGCGACCTCTAAGACACCCTATACTTGATGACCACGTCGAGGCAACCAGTGAGGCGTACCCTAGAAGTGGCATGTGCTTTGTGTGTTGTTTTTCAGTTAAGGTTATCTTGTACATGTTATTTGTGAGCTACAGATTGATTTTATTTACATACATTCTTGCAGGCATATTAGCAGTTAGGGGTGCGGAAAGTAAATTGCGGAAATGTAAATCTAGCTATTACAAGGCGCGGGTCTATACATCGCCAAAAAAAACAAAAACCCGTTTTGGAAATAAAGTGCGAGAAAAGTAAATAAAGCGGTAAACCTAATTACTATTACATATCCGGAAACAGTTACATAAATAACCAAAATAAGAATAATGCGCGAAAGAATTAAATCGGGAACGTCCTAAGGGTTTTGACCCTTTTTTGAATAAGAATTGAATTTTGTCCCTTTTTGTAATTAATGAAACTAAGATTAATAACTAATTAATTAATTAATTAATAAAATATTTTTTATGTTTTTATGTTTTTATGTTTTAATGAAATAAAATAAAAAAAGGAATTAAAAAAAATCAAAAGAAAAGCCTAAGTCTAAATTGTTTTTATTTATGGTAAAAAGTATTAAAGTTAAACCTAATTAAAAAAAGACTAAATTAATTAATGTTAATATTTATTTACAAAAACAAGTTAATAAATAATAAAATATTTTTTGGTCTTATGGAATTTTATGGGAAAAAATTAGTTTGTTAGATTAATTAACAATAATGATAATAATTAAAAAAAATGAAAAGAAAAGGAAAATAGAAAAAAAAGGAAATAGAAACCAATGGGGGTGTTGATGGCCCAATGGAGGTGTGAAGCCTGGAAATTACTGGCCCATTAACCAGCCTTGTTGACTTTTGGAGATTGCCTGGAGCACGTTTACTGGAGAATATGGTGCTCCTTCCCTTGTAGCCATTGGATTTGCATTAGGAGACACATGGCTGGCTGATACGCTGGACTCCATGGTGGAACATGGTTGTGAATCTGCATATGACTATGGTATGAAAAATATGAAACAAATATTGGGGGACCTGGGAATCGAACCCAGGTCCCAATGGTTGATGGACAGTGCGTTCACCATTGGGCCATGTGCCTGTAATTGTTAATAAAATATGAAAATAATATAATATAAGAAAAAGCAAATCAAATGCTGAACAAAAAAACAAAACGCGCGCTATATTCAAACCCACCAACCACATGGCAACACACAGTCATCTTCTTCGTATTTTCCTGTAAAATGAAAGTTAGATAGCGGGGGTTTTAAACCCCCACAAACTGCAAACTGCAAAAATAGCGATTAGCTTTACACATAATATAAAAAAGGCGCGAGGGTTGGGATGTGTTCGTGCTGATCTCCTGATTTCAACCATGGGTCTTTCCAAGCCTAATTTTTCCTATATGAGAAACCCCCAATTCGAAAGCTTTGAAAACCTAAAAATCATCCATGGTGGTTTGTGATTCAGGGCTCCAAAATGCAATTGCCTTATACCATTAGCATCAGAAGAGCGTTAGCAATACAAAACAACAATTATATCATGTTAAATGTGCAAGAATTATGCATTTTGATTTTGAAAGAAATGGACAAACCGTGGGACTGTAGTGAGTGATTCCTTGAGTGTTAGAGCGTGTTTGTGATTGCAATAGATTCCTGGGAGTGTTAGGAATGTGTTTGGATCAAGAAAAGACTTTAAATCGTGCTGAAAAGTGGATTTCAGTTTGCAAATTTCTTTGGAATTTTTGGAATTGGTTCTGCCGTTTTTGGGGTCTCTAGCTCGTGAATGCTATATGGCTTGCTTGCATATGTATGTATCAAGGGATTTAGGTCAGCATTAGGAGCCTTTAACTTGTGCATTGAAGTTTTTGGAATTCCTCTTAACCACCATTAAAGGCCTTTCAAAGCTTTGTCCAAATTTTGAATTTTCATGCATAAATGAGCTTTACACGAATTTGGCAACTAGAATATGCTTCATGAAGGCTAATCAAACCACAAGATACCATTTAATCATTTTTTTTACTTGAATTATTATGGATTAAAATGAATTAAATCCATAAAAATTAAATAAAAATAGAAAAATAATTATTTGGTCTTGAAATTGATCATGGGACACGTGGGTTGCATGACAAGACTGAATCAAGTGGAAGAAAGTGGGCCCTTTTGTCAAAAATTGAAGTTTCAAGGATAGTTGACTTTTGCCATTTCACAAAAATTTCCCAACTTCTCCAATGCATATCTTGCTCAATTTTGATCATATGGACATGTTCTTGGACATTTTGAAAAGGTCTTGAAGTCCTATAACCAATGCCTTTGGTCCCATGTCATTTTGATTTACCAATCTCAAGTTATGGTCTTTGACTTAAAATGCCTTTTTGTTGACTTTTGAAAATGACCTATAATGTTGAAATTGATAACTTTTTGTGAGAGCATTTCTTGCAATTGAAATGTGAAGATGAGTTGTAGGAAATGTCCTCCCCTTCAAAATGAGCATTGGGTGGGATTTTTCTGATGAACCATGAAAAGGTTATGCCTTGGTCAAGTTACAGTTGACTTTTCAACTGTCCAAAAATAGAAACTTTTGCATCTTGATGATTTTTGAGCCATTCTTGTGAAATCATGGTCAAGATTTGACCAAATGATGATTGTGGCTTCAAAATAAGACGTTGACCAAAAATTTTGACTTTTGACTGCCAAATGACCATTTTGCCCCTATAGTTGATTGTGAAGCAATTAGGGTTTTTGACTGTGCAACTTGACCTTGTGAGCCTTGAAACTTGACATGTAGATGCTTGACAATGTGTATGAGCATATGGGACTTGATTGAGCCCTTGAAAACCTCAACTTCCTTGCAAGAACCAAAACCCTAATTTTGACTGGCTTAGGAGGACGGTTTGACTGTGCAACCCTTGAGTAGACTTGAGCAAATTGAGATGATGCTTGTCAAAACTTTGAAGAATATGGGAGGGCAAATTTTGGGGTACAACAGAGTGCTATACAAAAAAAATTACGATATGGTACTACTCAGGTGTGTGGAGAAATAAGAAGTAGATACACTCATGAGAGAAATCCACGAGGGTACTTTTGGAACTCATACCAATGGGCACGCCATGGCTAGAAAGATTCTGCGAGCAGGGTATTATTGGCTGACGATGGAAGTCGACTATTATTACTACACGAAAACGTGTCATAAATGCCAGATCTATGCTAATAAGATAAATGTGCCACCAACTCCTCTGAATGTCATGAGCTCCCCTTGGCCGTTTTCAATGTGGGGAATTGATATGATTGGTATGATTGAGCCAAAAGCATCCAACGGACACCGTTTCATACTAGTAGTCATCAATTACTTTACCAAATGGGTAGAAGCGGCATCCTACACCAATGTGACAAGTCAAATGGTTATGCAATTTATCAAGCAAAATCTCATATGTAGATACGGGGTTCCAAGCAGAATTATTACGGATAACGGGTCCAATCTGAACAACAAGATGATGAAGGAACTGTGCGATAATTTCAAGATCGAACATTATAACTCCTCACCATACATACCCGAGATGAACAGAGCCGTTGAAGCAGCCAATAAAAATATCAAGAAGATCTTTCATAAAATGGTGAAGACATACAGAGATTAGCATGAAATGCTTCCCTTTGCATTACATGGCTATCACACGTCAGTGTGCACATCAACAGGAGTAACTCCTTTCTCTCTGGTATATGGCATGGAGGCAGTACTTCCAGTTGAAATAGAGATACTGTCACTTTGGGTTTTAATGGAAACAAAGTTGGAAGAAGCAGAATGGGTTCAGACGCGACTTGATCAGCTCAACCTCATCAAGGAAAAACACTTGACAGCTTTATGCGACAATTAACTACATCAGAAACGGATGAATAGGGCCTTGGACAAGAAAGTTCGTCCTCGAGTATTTAATGAAGGGGATCTAGTGCTCAAGAAGATTCTTCTACCTTGCCTCGTTTCACGTGGTAAATGGACACCCAACTACGAAGGTTCATACATAGTAAAAACAAAATTCTCCGGTGGTGGTCTCATCCTCACAATAATGGATGGGGAAGTACTACCGCATCCGTAAAATTCAGACGCAGTCAAAAAATACTATGTATATAAAAGCTCGCTAAGCTCGAACCCTAAATGGGAGACTTAGGAAAAAAGGAGCGTCCCGGTGGATCGAAAACCCTAAAGGGTGATCCAGGCAAAAATTAGGTACATACAAAAAAACTAGCTCGGTGGATCGAAAACCCAAAAGGGTGATCCAGGCAAAAATTAGGGATTTTATGTAAAAAAAAATAAAGAACAAAAAGACTGCGATCTAAGAACTATGACTACGAACCAAGAAGGGAGAGATGGATCTAAATCATACGACTCAGAAGAAAAGGAGATAGGAGCTATTAAAAGGATATGGGGGAACAACAGTAGCAATTATCATTTTCATTGCCATTTATAACTTTAAAACTTTCTGTAATTACCTCTTTCAAGGAATTATATCTTGTGCTTTCGCCTATTCAGAGGCATATCAATAAAACATTCGTTTTCTTTTCATCTTTCAAATTGCGTTTTTCCTTTTTTAGACTTGTTTACAAAATACTACGCTTATTGCTTATGAATATTGTTTCGAAAACATTATGGGGAAATTGAAAAATAAAAGCATTTGATAAAACATTGAAAAAGCATTTTGGGTAAGAAAAACATCAAAAAAAGAAAATCCACGTCTACACCCATACACATATCTACGCATACGCCTGCACTTACAACACAAAATTCTACACACTTCTACACTTACGCCTGCACCTGCAACACAAAACAATCAAAATCTTGCTAACACTCTTCATCACGTTCAAATCAATTCAAAGATACCATGACAACACAACATACAATTCCAGGGAGTTGGTAACT
Source organism: Vicia faba (assembly GCA_948472305.1). Lineage (NCBI taxonomy): Eukaryota > Viridiplantae > Streptophyta > Magnoliopsida > Fabales > Fabaceae > Vicia > Vicia faba. The sequence goes on along the minus strand of OX451736.1, from coordinate 659,177,159 downwards.
CAAAATCAAGGGTTTAAAGAAGAGAATGTCAGAAACAATCTTCATAAGATTGCAAGGCATATACACATTATACACACATTTTGCATACATCATACATACACAAACATTTAATACACATACACTTTGGGGTTCCATATTAATCAGACAACATACACCTATAGCATACAACAAACAAGCAATCTCACCCCCGATTTATCTATCTGAGGGTTAATCATCAAAGCACACTTCTTCTACAAATCCAACCCATCACCTAAGACTCTATGCAGTGATGTGTTTAGCTCATCACCTAAGACTCCATGCAGTGATGTGTTCCCTACAACATAGCATTACCTAAGACTCTATGCAATAATGTGCAAAACCCATTACATTGCCTAAGACTCCATGCCACAATGTTCGAAAGCCAATTAAGACCTACCACCTAAGACTCCATGATGTGACGTGTTAAGCCTATCACCTAAGACTCCACGCAGTGATGTTGTCCCTCTACAATGTAGTTCATTACCTAAGACTCCATGAAGTAATGTACGAAGCTCAGTACATTTCCTAAGACTTCATGCATCAATGTATTCCCCTCATCTTACCCATTACCTAAGACCCCAGGCCGTAATGCGCGAAACTTAGTTTGTTGCCTAAGACTCCATACAGCAGTGTAAAATGACCCATTGTCTAAGACTCCATGCAATGATGTGTTTCCCTATCTCCACCCATTACCTAAGACTCTACGCAGTAACGTGTGACACTCCCCAATATAGATCATTGCCTAAGACACCATGCTGCGGTGTTCGAAATCCAAACTTAGCTCGTCGCCTAAGACTCCATGTAGTGATTCACGAATATAACCCATTGCCTCATTCTCCAAGAAGCCATGCGTTATCAAGTGTTGTCTTATTCATCCCCCCAAATGGGTGAATAAGCAAAGCCAAACCAAAACATACAATACTATTTTCTCAAGCTCAAAAACAGATGCCTCGTCGTCAAACCCCGGAAAGCGGTATATCATCAGCTTTGCCTATTTCCTCAAGACTCTTAAGGGTATGCTATATCAGTGTAACCTTATGTTTATCAGACAAATTTTAGGGTATTCCGAGTATTCAATAAACTCTAATCAGAATGCACAAGACTTGTGTATTCCCATGCTATTCGATTGGTAGATAATTGAATAGGGGCAGTTGTCGTACCCCAAATTTTCCCTACCTTTACGATCATACTTTTCAAATTAAAATAGAAAAGAAATGCATTAATTAAGAATGGTCCAACAATATCTCGTGGCCCATTTTCAAGAATCCAAGTCAACAAAGGGGGTGTGTCTTAATCCAAGGGAGTGGGGTTTTCTAAATCAGAAAGACCCATATACCCGTAGGCCTATTCGCGAAGCATGTTGGCCAATGGCCCATGAGATGCGAATATGGATAATTATTTCAGAAAAAAGAATTAAATTTTAATTATAAAAGCCCACTTAAATGTTTTTATTGTTAGTAAAGAAAAAGGGAGTGAAATGGCAATAAGAAGCTCATAAGAATTCGTATGGCCCATTAAGATTTTTAAAACTAGCCCATTTGGCATTTTTATTATTGTTGTTAAAACATTGTTTTACTGATTTTATATATAAACTATTTATTAATATAAGGCCTAAATAGAGGTCTGCTGTAAGAGAAGCGGGTGAAAATTCAAATTACAAGCCCATTAAGTTTAGTTATCCCATTGGACGTTTTTTGGCATTACTGGTTTTATTTGCATAAAAAACGTTATTATTATTTAACTTTTTTTATTATTATTAAAAATATTTTTTTATATTACTGTTTACTATTAAAAGATTTTTAAAATATTTTATCAGACATTTTTTTATATAAAGAGTTTTTGAGGAAAAAGGTTTTGTTGTACAAGGCCCATTAGGCCCAATACGTACAAAAAAAGGATGCTAGTTCATTATAGGGCATTGCAAGGCCCAAATCCAGGAAACAGGTTGGGTTGAAGATTACAAACGCAGGCCCAAAATCCAAAGAAACAAGTATTGTTTCAATCAATAAGAAGATTACGCACGTTTTTTTCAATTAACATTTAGTGTGTAGATTAAACCAAATCAAAACTTGAAATAATTACAAAATAAATCTCAAATGTTTATAGTGAAAGACTAAAATTAAATCAAATCGCAGTTCAATCTAAAAATTATACATAATGAATGTTTAATTCAAAGTAAATCTCAGAATAACTTACAATCTCAGAATTAATGTCTACCAAAGATTATATTATAAACAAATCTAAAAAGAATCAAGTTATTACAGAATCAAATCGCAAATATTACAAATCGGAATCAATTATAATAAAATTCTCAAAACCCTAATTGATCTAATTTCCCTAATCTAAGCTAAAACAATTGTAACAACAATATAATCAAAACCCTATAAGTACTAGAACAAAAAATACAGGGAGAGGGATTCGGGGGAATAAATTGAAGAATCAAAAGAACCTTGAATCCAGAAAGGGAAGAGGAAGAAGCTGGATACCTAGTTGTTGAAGACCAAGAGAAGAGGGCGATTAGGGTTTCAACATCTGAAACCCTAACCGCCGCTGATAACCTCGTCATCTGCTGCCCCTACCCTGTCTGCCGTCACCATCTCCATTAACCTTCGAATCAAAAAACAAAGTCGGATCAAAACCTGAAACTTCATATATCGGAGCAATCGATAATGAAGGTACAAGAGACTTAGCATTTTTGTTTCGGAGATTTTCTGTATTGAATTTGGGGGTTGCTTGGTTTTGGTTTACAGAAGGGGAAAGGTGGAATTACACCGCCCCAGATCTCTTAGCTTTAGGGTTTGTGAGGGATTGGCTTAGGGTTAGAAGGGAAACTAGAGAGAGAGAGAGAGAGGATTTTCTGTAAATGAAAAATGATAAATGAAGTGTAAAACATGTCTTTGTATTCTATAATGATTCAATGCCCGCGCGTATACCGTAATATACATGCACTTGTGTTTTTAGTCGTTAGATCATCAGTGGACGTCCGTGAGGCCAAGTCCACCATAAGCTCCATATACCCTCATGCGTACAATCACTGTGGCCCTCAAAAAAATATGTAATGGTCCAAGCCCAATTGCTTTTTACACACCCCTTCACTCGTTTCACTAAGCCAGCAAACAACCTACACCCCTCTCACCTGTGGGCCCAGTTCAATATTTGAACTTGGGCCTAGCCTTCGCTACGCCCCCAGTTTTGCTTGCTAGTTGCAATAATACACCCCAGGCTTACTGGGCCTGAATTTAATATCTGAATTCAGGCCCTGACTTTTTACACCCCACCCTTTTGCTACTTAATTAAAAAACGTACCCCCTTGATTTAATTTCAACATATTTTTTATTTTTTATGTTTTATATTTTCTTATTTATATGATTCTTATTATTATTATTATTATTTATTTTTATAATAATCATAATTATTATTAATATTTTATTTGTTTAATTTTTATTTTCACATGTTTTATTCTTATTATCATTTAAATAATTATTTTATTCAAACTCATGCATATATTTTTATATTATTGCATTAAAATATTTTTTATCATGCATTAATTAAGAAATTTTACAATTAACATTATAAAAAAAATACATAACAAATACTAAATTCTTTTTCGCAATAAACTAATCTAAACAAACTAATTTTTTCTAAAGGGTTTCAAATATATTTTGACTAATCGCGCATTTAGTCCAAAATTCAGCAATCTCTTCACTCGGTCAAAATGCGAGGCAATTCAAAATACTTTTGCAACCCCTAAAAAATACAAACCTATACGAACTACGAATTGGGACTCTGATTTTTCATAAGAGGATACGTAGGCATACGACTAAAATCGTGGCGAGTTCCCCTATTAAAATAAAACCCCTTTCTCTTATTTAAAATAAAAACATTTTTCCCCTAATTAAAATTAAAACGCTTTTTTACCTAACTGATAAACCTAAACCCCTAAACCTAGTATCCTTACGAATAAGGTAGATGAAAGGTGCCTAACACCTCCCTTCCTTAGGATAAAAACTAGTAGTGGCGACTCTGATTAAAAAAACCAGTCGCAACAGTGGTAAACGTTGTTTTTTCTATGTCCTCAGGTACCATTCTGATTTGATTGTATCCGGAAAAGTCGTCCATGAACGAAAACACTTTGAATTTTGTTGTACTGTCAACCAACATATCAATATGCGGCAATGGAAAGTCATCTTTTGGACTGGCTTTATTTAAATCTCTATAATCGACGTACATGCATACTTTTTAGTCTTTCTTTGGTATTGGAACAATATTGGCAATCCACTGAGGGTATATTGATGTCACAAGAAAACCAGCATCAATCTGCTTCAAAACTTCTTCTTTAATTTTCACTGCCATGTCGGGGTGGGTTCTTCGCAACTTTTGCTTGATTGGTGGACATTCTCGCTTTAGCGGCAAATAATGTTCCACGATATCAGTATCCAAACCAGACATGTCTTGATAAGACCAAGCAAAGATATCCACATACTCTTTCAACAATTCAATCAACTTGCTCTTCACATCGGAATGAAGCATTGCTCCAATCTTGACTTCCTCTGGATCTTCCTCTGAACCTAAGTTAATCATCTCCAACAACTCTTTATACGGCTGAATGGTACTTTCCTCGTGCTCAAGCAACCGTGAAACCTCTTCTAGGATTTTATTATATTATTCTTCTTCGGCCACATACACAGGATATTCAAAGTTAGGAGAGGGTACTGGGTCATTGTACTCAACAAATTTTTTAATTAATCTGCACATGTGATTTATGATTGATTTTAGAAACTGACACATGTAACAAATGGTTATACAGATTTATTTACAGTTATTATTTATTTATAAAGGTTTTTTTTATTACCATTTTCTAAGAAAAAGCAGAAAATAAAGACATAATTTGGGAATCAAAAGAAACTTTTATTAATGATCTTAAAAATCAAAACAAAAGATACGCTCGTACAATGTTTACTTTCACCTTGGGCAGAGTGAAAGATTTTTGAAAAGAAAAACAAAAAACAAATTACTTTGAAATGTGAATGCAAGAAGGAACATCAACAGTGATCCAATTCTGGACTCTGACTCCATTCGTCACGAAGTTCGGCATCTCTTGCTCTGATTCATCTTCAAGAATAATGTTGATCCTTGGAGTAGTCAGATAGAGATATCCTGCACTGTGAAAGATGTCTTGATATTTACTTAAAGCGGACTTTGGCTTCACAACTTTATTCTTCATTGAGATATAAAAACCAGTCGCATTCTTGTCCACGGGTGAATGAATAACCTGCTCCCACACCTTGCTAGGGCCCTTCTGCATTACATGTTGCGCATCCTTAAATTAGGTGATAGGATCCTCATTATTCCTTATATTATCAATAGACAAAGCTTGGAACTGCGTTCCAACAGTGCCTTCATCAGCTTCTACAATGCTAAAGGAGGAAAAATGAGATATCAACAGAGCCTGCTCACCATTCATAATGACTACCTTTCCTTCATGGATAAATTTTATTTTTCGATGGAAGGTTGAAGTAACAACTCCTGCTTCATGGATCCAGGGTCGTCTCAATAAATAACTACGGGGTGGGACAATATCCATAACCTGAAAGGTGATTTGGAATAAGTATGGACCTATGTGAATAGGTAAATCCATCTCTCCAATGACAGCTTTTCTCGAACCATCAAAAGTTTTTACTATAATGCCACTAGGGCGCATGGGAGTTCCCTGATACTTAAGCTTCATGAGAGTGCTTCTTGGTATGACATTCAAAGCAGACCTATTTCCAATCAGCACATTGGAAAAATATTCATTCTTACAATTCATGGAAATATGGAGAGCCAGGTTATGGTTTCTTCCTTCATCAGGTAACTCGTCATCACAAAAGCTTAAATTATTACAAGATGTAATATTCCCCTCAACACTGCTGAACTGATTCAGAGACATGTCACTTTCAACAAAATCCTGGTCCAACACTCTCATAAGAGATTCCTGATGAGCAGAAGAGTTCATTAGCAAGGCTAGAATGGAAATCTTAGATGGATTTTGCAACAAATGATCCATAATCTTGTAATCACTTATCTTGATGATTTTTAACAATTCATCCACATAGTTTTCCAAGGCAGTGCCATTAGATTCTCCTACCATTTTCTTAGGTTCAATAGTCTTAACAACCTTTTTATCAGAATTAACATCCCCTTGAAAGATAGGGGCGAAGACACGATCACTGCGAGTTACCCGATTAGCTTCAGCAATATTCTCGACATGGGACAAAGGTTGGATTGGAATTTCTACACCATCTTCCAGCATAGTTGCATTGTACTTATAAGGAAGAGCTTGGTTTGATTCATATGGGACAAGACCAGACAGACAAATAACTATGGAAGCAACAACAGGCTTACTATGGAACTCAATCTCTACAGGAGTGGGAACACCAAAACACGGCACAATGACATTCACCCCCACTTATTCAAAATATTTAGTCATCACAGAATCATTATCGGAGAATGTACCTTCATCAGAAGAAAAGAACTCATCGGCAGAAACATATTCATCATCAGATATGGCCTCAACAAAGTAATCTTCAATCACATTAAATCCATTGTAATCATCTATGTTGCCTGTGATTCTGATAGTACCATTATCTAACAAAAATTGAACACCTTTTATTATTATAGAACAACCCCGAGAATCCCTACAGCAGATCAGACAGGACCCATAATGATGTTCTTCTTGTCCATCCATGTGACAAAATGTAGTCTGCAGCTGTACCAGATCATCATTCATGTAATTCACATAAAAAATTTGGAATTCACCGGGACATCCATAAACCATATTCACGTCTTCTTCATATTTAGCCCTTGGTCTGATTATGTGGATAAGACCTTCATCCATCATTTCTTGAAGATCAACTCTCACTTTATCACATCCATGGATATTTGTACTACAAATACTACAACCAACATTGTCGTGTGTATAATAGCTGAATTCACCGAGATTAACATGCATCTTCACTAAATCACCTCTAACCAGGTTGATATCAAAAATACGGAAGCCCCCAGGACAACCAGCAACCATATTTATAGTATTTCCACCTCCATGTTTGGATAATGAATTATACTTCACATTGGGACCAACGTCTTTAAAAGACAGGAGACCGAATCTCACCATCTTCTGCACTTTAGACTTTAAGGGATAATAGTTTTCAATGTTGTGCCACGGGGCTCCTTGATGAAAAGCAAAACTCTGATTCGCCTTATAATACCATGGTAAAGGTGAAGGTATAGCAGGGGGTCTATTATGCACCAATTTCTTTTGAATTAAAGCCGAAAACAACTCTACATAGCTCATTGGAATAAGGTTAAAAGCTTCTCTCCTCTGACTTTTCCCTTGATTACCTTGAGGAGGTGGTCTATGATAGGCAATGGCAGTCGGAGCTACATTGACAACTGGAGTCACAAAAGAAACTTGTTGTTGGTACTGATGACGTCTTCTCATAGGTCTAAACTTTATTTCCTCAATGACAACATTTGTTTCGCTTTCTTTCTTTCTTTCTAGAAAACCCATATTATAATTTCTTTATTCCTTCATCTTTTGTCAAGTGTCCTTCCCTGGCAGCTTCTTCTAGATGAACACCCATACTTACCATCTCAGTGAAATCACTTGGTGCACTGGTAACCATCTGTGATACGGTGGGAGAACTGACTTGGGTTTTGCGTTTGTATTCGCAAATATTGCGGTTTGCAAGAGTCGCCACCGACTTTTTATTTTATCCTAAGGAAAGGTTAAAAAGCACAGCAAAAACCTTTTGAGATGTTTTCTTGGGTTCGGGGAGTAGATTATAGAAAGGGAAGGTATTAGCACCCTTTCTATCCATGGTTATCCATGGGCTCTTAGTTACTTGCTTAGATCACTTGCCTTTTGTTTTCAATTGTTTTAAATGGTGCTTGAGTGTGTGGGTTTTGAAAATGTTTTGAAAAGATGCCAATGTGGTGGCAACCTTTGTAATGATCCATGTGGGGATGTATACAAAGATGTATGTCTTTTGAAAAGGTTTTCATTTGTTTTTGAAAGTTGTTTTGAAAGTGTAGTGATGTGTGATTTTGAAATTAGGCAAGTGTTTTGTTTTTGTAAGTTTGATTCAAGTAACTAAGAGGTTATCTACTCCTAAATTTCTCAAAAGACTATTGCTATGTTTTAACCCTTTTAACAAGTTTGTTCCACCATTGTATTTGGTGGACAATCTTGTGTTAGGATGTGAAAGGGACAGGCGCAGGTCATCGTTTAGACCATAATTGCAACGACGTTAAATGTCTTTGGGCAATTTTCTTTAAGGGACTTGATCATTTGTTTTTGTTTGTTTTGAAAAGTTTTATCGAGGGACTATGATCATTCAAACTGTTTGATTTGCCCAAAGAAGTTCAACATACAATATGGCCCATTTATTTGAAGGCAACAAGTGGAATACCCTAGGGGGTGCAAGTGTGATTTGTGTGTCCATTTTCATGCTTGTTTATCTTGTATTAGGTCAAACTATTTTTTTTAATCGTTTTTTCGCATACAAACCCTAATTCTAACATGTTATCATTAGAAAGCAGTAAAGTGCGAAATTAAAATTACTAAGCTATTACAAAACCAAATATGGGAAGGGGGGTACAAATGTTCAAATGGGGATATTGACAAGAATTTAAATCTAAATTATTACATCATTTGAATATTTGCAATTTAATCAATGTACAAAAAATTAAATAAAAATGCAAGATGCAAAAGAAATGTTTTGTATATATATGAAAAAAATATTATTTATGTAAAAGAGAAAAGAAAAAAAAATAAAAAAAAATATTATTTCTTGGAGTATTTTGAATTTAGGGCAAAAACCCTAATTTTAAAGAAAATGCATTATTATCTAATTTAATACAACTATTTATTTATTATTTATAAAAATAAAATAAAATGAAGTATATTATGGAGAAAAGTATTTTTGTATCAAATATTAATAAAAATTAAAATTCAAGTATTTTTATATTTTTAACTTAAATATATTGATAACCATATATATTTATATATATTAAACCTTAAATATGTATTATACACAAAACAAATATTTATTTAATATTTTAATAAAATAAATAAAAAGAGGTATTTTTTATGTGAAATATTTTCAGAAGGTAAATAAAAATAAAAATGTATTTTCACTATTTTTCTATTTATTCTAATAATAGTATATATATATATATATATATATATATATATATATATATATATATATATATATATATATATATATATATATATATATATATATATATATATATATATATATATATATGTATAAATAAAGGTAATAAACAAATAAATATGCAATAAATACAAAAAATGATGGAAAAAATATTTTTAATTTTTTAATGTCATGAGAAAAAAATAAACAAAGTCAACCAAAAAAGAAAAAGTCAAAAATGGTCAAAAATGAATCAAATGGGCTCAGGGGGTGTGAATCAAAATAAATGGTGTGAATAGGAAAAAATTCCAGGCCCAGCCCAGAAGACCTGTCTTCTTCAACCTCTGAACAACATCCTTCAACCAAAACACGCGTTTTTTATCTCTGGATTCCTGGACTTTCAAGCAAAACTCATAACATGAAAAGTGTAGAGCATTAAGAGACGGTTTCAACCATATAAAGAACTTGACCTATCTCTCTAAGATGAGGGAGAATTTCTCCTCCCCTAATTTCTGACCTAACTTTTCATCAATGTTCAGACATGAAATTCTCTAAGCACACGAAATATAAATGAAATCTAATCATATGAGCATGTTCAGGGCTATGATTGTGACATGTTTTCTTCAAAAACCTAAAGCTAACAATGCCTAATAAGGGAGATAGAACTCCATGAATGTACCTGTTCAGTTGGAATCGAGCTTTGCAATGGAGGATGTTTCAGAGTGAAATGATGACTTGTATAGCTTCCTTGAAGTGTAAGGATGCTTTTCCAAGTCCTACTTTGTCTTGAAACTCCCTGAATCGAGCTAGTGAACTCCAACTGCAAAACAGAAAATTAAAAATGGTGAAGTGGCTTGGAGGTGTTACAGGTCAGGTTTCAGGACATGGTTAGCTTGCATATGTTGTAAGGAAGGTAGAGGAACAGGTTTGGACAAGAATGCTCGAAGGGATTGAGAGATAGCACTCAATCTGCAGGGCTTGCTCTGTTTGAGCAGTTTTGTGGTGTTTCTGAGATGGAGAGTGCTTGAGAGGCAAATGGCTCGTGCAAAAGCTTGGTTGGGTAGTTTGGAATGTGTTTGATAGCTTTTGTGTTGTGTGTCTATGCTGAGATGAGAGATGGCATAAGTTATGGACTTTTTCTTCTATGTCAAACAACAAAAGCAAGTTGATGTTTCTAGCCTGTACAGGCCCTCCCACTATGCTGCTATCCCTTGCCTTGATCAGTGCAATTTGCTCACAAACTTGTGCCAAGAAGATCTTGATTGTACCACTTGGATTACAAACTTGACATAAAGTTCTTCTTTTCAAGAATGGAAATAGTGCTTTTTCTAGTTTAGGCTTAATTCCTTGTGTAATGACCAAAGGCTTAGAATAACAACTTGGTTCAATGGTTTTGCATTAAATTTATGAGTGTCAAAGGGTTTTAGGGTCTGCAATGTAGCACAAACTATGCTGATTTGAAAATGGTCCAAGTTATGAACATGTTCATGAACCATTCAAAAGTGGATTTTTGCCAACTTGTGTAATTCGAATCTCTCAAGTTATGAGGTTGTTTGATGAGTTCTTGGACATTTTGGAAAGCTTGGAATGTGTACTACAATCCATCTTTGAAATGCAAATCAAAATTCCAAGTGGAAGGGTATGAAAAGTGGCCTTGAAGTGGGGTAGAAAACCTTGTAAAAATAGGTTAAAAATCACTAAGTTAAAAATGGTTTAGTGCCCTTATTCAAAAAATTGTAACTTGAGATACAAGCTTCAAATGAGAAAACTTTGTGATTCAAAGTTGTAGATTATGCAACAAGCTACAACTTTCATGTTTTTACTTTTGTTTGAATCCAAATGGATCTTGGTGAAAAGGTGGGGCAAAGTTAGGAAAAAATTAGGGTTTTTCATAACTTAGAAAAATTCTAAGTTATGAAAAATTCCATTTTCAAACCCTAACTTTGCATTTTGTGGTTTCTTGGTGAACAAGTTTCATGATTTGGCATGTTTTGATGAAAAATGAATCTTGACTCTTGATTTTGACCAAAAAGTCAAAGTTTGACTTTTCAGTATACAGTCAAAATTGATCAATTGACTGGGAAATTCAACTGCCAACCTTGTGTACTTGGGATCTTTTGAGCTTGATGAATGTGTCAAGACCATTTCATTGAGTCCTTGAGTCCATATGTGAACTTGGTTTGCCATTGGCTAGGTCAAACAGTCAAAAATTGCCTTTGTGCAGTCAAAACCCTAAAAATGACCATTTTGCCCTTTTGATGATCTGATCAAATTTCTTATGGAATTGTGATCCAAACTTGATCAAATGATTCATGTGAGTTCATAATGTTGATGTGGATCAAATTTCATGAGGTTTGACTGTCAATTGGCCATAGTTGACTTTTTCCCCAATACAGTTGATTTCTAGGTCAACTGTCCAATTGACTGGGCAAAACTTGGAATCAAGACTTGAAACTTGGTATAGGTAAACTTGGGATTCCAATATGAAGCATGAAAGTCATCTTAGGCATTTTAGGTCAAAGCATCCTTGGGCAAACATAAACCCTAATTTGAGTCCACAGTGCAAGGAGAAGTCTTGAGCAAAGGAAACCCTAACTGGATCTTGATCTTCAAAGGTCTTGTGATGAGAAAATGTTGAGGAAATGGGAGGGCAAATTTTGGGGTACAACAGTTGCCCCTGTTCAATCTTCTTGAACCTGAAGAGTTAGATTGGCAAGTTTGCCTTTCGTGACTCGAGGGTAAAAGGAGATTGGACACTAGAGTGCCCGGAAATTTGCACTCGCATGCTGGAGTCTCAACAATGTGATGTCAGGAATGGACTTAGATGCCATTTGGAGAGGTAGTAGATAGGGAGATGGGCTTATAGATGCCATCTGGAGATGTGACAGAACTTTGTCGGGAATGGGCTTATAGATGCCATTTGGAAGTGTCGATCGCATAAGAGATTCCTTAGCGAGAACTTGTGTATTTAAGAAAGACGGATGTTTTCCTGGCTTGTTACAGGTGTTTGATCTTCAATCTCCTTATGCAGATATGCCCTGGCTAGATACAGGTATCGAATCTACAATCGGTTTGCTCACAGATGTGCCCTGGCTGGATACAGGAGTCGAATCTGGAAATAGTCGTTAATAGATGTGCCCTGGCTGGATACAGGAATCGAATCTTTGAACTCTTTAGACGTGCCCTGGCTAGATACAGGAATCGAGTCTGGAGATGTTGTAGTTGATAGATGTGCCCTGGCTGGATACAGGAATCGAATCTGGAGATGTTGTAGTTGATAGATGTGCCCTGGCTGGATACAGGAATCGAATCTTTGAACTCTTCAGACGTGCCCTGGCTAGATACAGGAATCGAGTCTGGGAACGTGGTTATCAGATATGCCCTGGCTGGATACAGGAATCGAATCTGGCGTTGCGATAGTTGCTAGATATGCCCTGGCTGGAGACAGGAATCGAATCTTCGAACTCTTCAGACGTGCCCTGGCTAGATACAGGAATCGAGTCTGGAAACTGATCACGCTCAGATGTGCCCTGGCTAGATACAGGTATCGGATCTGGAATTGTGACAGTTGAAGGTAGTTGTTTTTGGGATTGTCTTTTTCCTGAAAAGGCAAAAACATAAGTTGTATGCAATGTCATGATGTATGATATGCATGATATCATGATGTTCAACATGAGATAGTGTTGTATGCGTTTCATCATGTATGTAAGCAAGGTGTATGAAAATGTGAAATGTTTATGAATGTAATTTCGCCTTAGGAAAATAAATCCTTGACGGTCGGCCGGAGAATTGCTCTGTGGAAGAGATACTTGGCCGAAGTTTTGAGAGGTCTGTTGAAGACTTTAATGATGGATTCCGCTGAGGACAATGATGATAAACTCCGCTGGGGATTGAAGGAACTTTGCTGAGGGTGGTCTTCCGTGGTTTTTAGCTGAGGATAACCCAGTTATAAGTCCTTGTGAGGAAATAACTCTAAATAAAACTCGGGAGAGACGTCCGTACTTTGCAGGGGATAAGCTTCCAGAATCTACTGGGGATGAGTTTTAAGACCTGCCGGGGAATGTTGTGTCCTTTCAGGATCGACGGGGAATCAACTCCGCTTGGGGAAAGTATTGCCGAATCTTGTTTTACTCTGCGGGGAAATTGAGATGATCTGGCTACCTTCTTCAGTTGAACCTACCTTGGTACCTTGGCAGACAAAACAACCAGACTGCATTAGACAACTTCAATTCCCCCTGTCTCTGATGTCACCTGTAATCAATTTCTTGTTTCATATGCAAATATTTATGAATCAGCAATTTAATGTCAAATGCATATATCAAAAATGAACATTGGACGTTCTTCGCAAGACAAGACAAAACAAAGGAAATCAATGGTAATTTGTACGGACAAGTGAATTTGTATTGATTTAAACTTTGCCTGTGAATAGGCGTTTTTTGTACAAGAGGCTGACATCCTAGTAAGAGGATATCGCCAAATAGTATAAAGTTTACAATTTGAAAAAGGAAACAAAACAGCTATGTGAACAATCCCACTGGGTTCCTAACTCTGCTATCGCCTTTATGTCTTCGAACGTCTCATCGCCTTGCTGCCTAATTGAAGATGAAGCTGATTGGTCGATACCGAAATCTTGAGCCAGATAGTTGATGCTGAATTCCGGATGCGAAGTGATCCAATGAGACATAGTGTTACGCTTTTATCCCTAACTTTTGCCTGGACCGCCCTTTCGGGTTTTCAGTCCACCGGGATACCCATTTTTGCCCAAGCCGCCCTTTCAGGTTTTCGACTTGCCGGGTGTACAGATTTTTATTCATTTCATCCCTTATTTTTTCCCGAACCCTTTTGGTTCGCCGGGAAGCCCTTATTTTTGCCTAGGTATGTCAACCTAGCGGGTCTTTTATTTATGCGTAGTATTTTTTCACTATGTCTGCATTGGCGGGGTGAGGAAGGTCGTCACCATCCATGGTGGTTAGGATCATGGCTCCTCCTGAGAACACACGTTTAACCACAAATGGCCCTTCGTATGTAGGGGTCCATTTGCCCCGGGGATCACTTTGAGGAAGGATGATGCGTTTGATTACCAGGTCCCCAACTTGATACTCTTGCGGTCTGACTTTCTTGTTAAATGCCCTGATCATCCGTTTTTGATACGTTTGACCATGACAGATAGCAGTGAGCCTCTTTTCGTCAATCAGATTTAATTGATCAAGTCGAGTCTGGATCCAATCATCTTCATTCAAGTCTGTATCCTTCATTATCCGGAGAGAGGGTATCTGGATCTCGATTGGCAAGACTGCCTCCATGCCATAGACCAAGGAGAAGGGAGTTGCCCCGGTTGATGTCCTTGCTGAGGTGCGGTACCCATGAAGAGCGAACGGTAACATCTCGTGCCAATCTTTATAGGTCACTGTCATCTTCTGCACAATTTTCTTGATATTCTTATTGGCTGCCTCTACAGCCTCATTCATCTTCGGCCGGTAGGGAGAAGAATTGTGGTGCTGTATCTTGAATTGTTCACAGAGTTCAATGATCATTTTGTTATTGAGATTGGTACCATTGTCCGTAATGATTCTTTCCGGGACTCCGTACCGACAGATCAGATTATGCCGGATGAAACGTGCCACGACGCTTTTGGTTACTGTGGCATAGGAAGCTGCCTCAACCCATTTCGTGAAGTAATCGATCGCCACCAAGATGAAGCGATGCCCATTGGATGCCGTTGGTCGGATCTCACCGATCATATCGATGCCCCACATTGCGAAAGGCCAAGGTGCCGTTAGGACATTCAAAGGAACCGGAGGGATATGCACCTTGTCAGCATAGATCTGGCATTTATGACAAGTTCGGGAGTGTTGGTAACAATCGGCTTCCATTGTGGACCAGAAATATCCTGCCCGAAGGATTTTCTTAGCCATGGTGTGTCCACTGGAATGTGTTCCAAATGTACCTTCATGCAGTTCCATCATGATTTTCTCCGCTTCAGCCTTATCCACACAACGTAGCAGAGTCGAATCATGATTCCGTTTGTAGAGAATGCCGTTGCTGAGGAAGAATTTTGCAGCAAACCTCCTCATGAACTTCTTATCATTGACAGATGCCCCTTCAGGGTATTCCTGAGCTTCCAAGTACCTCTTTACCTCATGATACCAGGGTTTCTCAGTGACCTTCTCAACCTCGAGCTCGCAGCAGTATGCCGGTTCATCCAACTTCCAGATTATGATTCGGGGAGCCTCATTGTCCCATTTAACTTTGAACATTGAGGACATCGTGGCTAGTGCGTCCGCTAGCTGATTCTCCTCTCTGGGGAAATGCTCAAAAGTTATCTCTTCAAAGTGGGGAAGCAAGGTCGACACATACTCCTTGTAAGGAATAAGATTCGGGTGTTTCGTATCCCACTCTCCTTTGATCTGATTGATCACGAGAGCGGAATCTCCGAAGACACTTAGAAATTTGATCCTTAAGTCGATTGCAGCTTGTAAACCCATGATACATGCCTCATATTCTGCCATATTGTTGGTGCAGCTGAAACATAATCGGGCGGTGAGGGGAGTATGAGTTCCTTTGGGAGATATGATTACAGCGCCGACGCCGTTACCCAAAGCATTGGAGGCTCCATCAAAATGCATAGACCATCGGGATCCTTCCTCAGGTCCTTCATCCGGTCCAGGTACTTCACAGTCAGTTACCACCATGATGTCTTCGTCCGGAAAATCAAAGTTCAATGATTGGTAATCATCCACAGGTTGGTGTGCCAAATGATCTGCCAGTATACTTCCCTTAATTGCTTTCTGAGTTGTATACTGGATATCATATTCTGTTAAGATCATTTGCCATCTCGCTATTCTTCCAGACAGAGCGGGCTTTTCAAATATGTACTTGATGGGATCCATCTTTGAAATCAACAAAGTAGTGTGAGTCAGCATATACTGTCTTAGCCGGCGAGCAGCCCATACAAGAGCGCAACAAGTTTTCTCAAGCAGTGAGTAACGAGACTCACAGTCGGTAAACTTTTTGCTCAAGTAATAAATAGTGTGCTCTTTTCGGCCAGACTCGTCATGCTGCCCCAACACACACCCCATTGAATTATCAAGCACTGTCAAGTATAGTATCAGAGGTCTCCCTTCCACCGGTGGCATAAGAATGGGTGGCTCTTGAAGGTATTCCTTTATCCTTTCAAAGGCAGCCTGACATTCATCGTTCCAGCGTACTACTTGATCTTTCTTCAGTAATTTGAAGATTGGCTCACAAGTAGCAGTTAGATGTGAGATGAATCGGGCGATGTAATTTAGTCGTCCCAGGAAGCCTCTGACTTCTTTCTCTGTCCTTGGAGTCGGCATCTCTTGTATGGCTTTTACCTTGGCAGGGTCCACCTGAATACCCTTATCACTTACAATGAAACCTAGCAATTTTCCGGATCTTACCCCAAAGGTGCATTTGTTGGGATTCAATCTTAGCTTGTATAATTTAAGTCGGTCAAACAGCTTCCTCAGATGGTCAAGATGCTCCTCCTCAGTTTGAGACCTTGCAATCATATCATCAACGTATACCTCAATCTCATGATGGATCATATCATGAAATAAAGCAACCATGGCACGTTGATAGGTTGCCCCAGCATTTTTCAATCCGAATGGCATGACCTTATAACAGAAGGTGCCCCACTGAGTCACAAATGTAGTCTTCTCCATATCCTCTGGAGCCATCTTGATCTGATTATACCCCGAAAAACCATCCATGAAGGAGAACACCTTGTGTTGAGCTGTATTGTCAACAAGGACATCAATGTGAGGTAGGGGGAAGTCATCCTTGGGGCTGGCCCTGTTCAGATCCCTGTAGTCAACACACATTCTGAATTTACCGTCCTTCTTCGGCACTGGCACTACATTGGCAACCCACTGAGGGTAAGAAGTCACTGCAAGGAACCCGGCATCAAACTGCTTCATAACCTCGGCCTTGATCTTTTCAGACATCTCTGGACGCATCCGTCGGACTTTTTGCTTTACCGGAGGGCAATCCTCCTTGGTTGGCAGATGGTGAACTACAATGTTGGCATCCAACCCAGGCATATCTTCATAGGACCAAGCAAAAATCTCCATGTAGTCTTGTAGCATCTGGATCAATCGTTGCTTCACGCTGAGCTCTAGATTGGCACCAATCTTGACCTCTTTCCTATCCGTCTTGGTACCCAGGTTAATTGTCTCCACAGGCTCTTCATGCGGTTGAATAGCTCTCTCTTCCTGGAGTAACAGTCTTGCGAGTTCACCAGGTACTTCGCAATCATCTTCACCTTCGTCTTCGGCCAAGTTGATCGGATTTTCGAAGTCATAACTGGCAGTAGCAGAGCTGTTACCAGTGAGATCCAGAGTGGATTGAAACCTGTATAAGTGAGTGTGTGTAAATATAGCTGTTTTGCAATATATATAACACAGAAAGGAAAGGAGCACAAGATTTGAAATGCAACAAACGTCCAATGTTTTGATTGATGATATATGAAAATGTCATACAAAAAGCCCTCACAAATGGAGCTACGATGCCCCGGGTAGGACACCGAGCCAACAAAGTTTTAACATATTGTTTGTTACAAATTGGAAATCAAAAGAAATTAATTACTGCGTGACAAATGTGATAGGGGTAAAATCCTTTGCCGTCCAGTTGCTCGGTCCGTCGCTGGCAGTCGGGTAGATCCAACTGTCAAACTCTGCTTCCTCTACATCCTCCTCGATAGCATTCACCCTTGAGCTGGAGATAAACACCGGAGCCTTTCTGATCTTCTCTTTGCGCACAGCCCTCTGAGCCTCCGCAGTAAAGCCTAGCCCAAACTTGTCGTTCTTCTGAGTGAAGTCAGGAAGCTGACCCCAGTTTGCACAATTGCCTTTCTGAACCACAGCCCGGGCATCCCTTAGGGAAGCCATCTTCAAGGAAACATTCTCTTCGACCGGTGCCTCTGCTGCTGCTGAAATTGGATGCACCTCCTCGAAATGCTGAAAGGGGGTTTCAATAAACTCCTCGTCCATCTCAATGTATCTGAAGGAATTCAAATGGCTCACCATATACTCCTCTTCTCCTTGCACAGTGACGATCTTCCCTCTGACAGGGTATTTCAGCTTCTGGTGCAAGGTAGAGGTCACTGCCCCAGCTTTATGGATCCAAGGTCGACCCAGCAGACAAGAGTACGATGGACGTATATCCATTACATAAAAAGTGGAGTCAAACACTTGAGAGCCCACACGAATAGGGATGTTAACCTCTCCATGAACCATCCTTTTTGAACCGTCAAAGGCCCTGACGATGATATTGCTGGGCTTCAGTTCTAGGCCTTCATAATCCAAACGGTCTAAAGCCTTCTTCGGTAGGACATTCAAGGAAGAACCAGTATCCACCAATACATGCGCCAGAGTAGTGCCCCTGCATTCGATAGAGACATGCAGGGCGTCATTATGGTCTCTTCCTTTCGCGGTCAGGTCAGCATCTGAAAAACCCAAGCCATTGTCTGCTGTCAGATTTGCTATGCAATCAGTGAACTGGACTGCAGACGTCTCCTGCGGCACATGGGCCGTTTTGAGAAATGAGATCAAGGCCTTAGCATGGGCCTCGGAGCATAGCAATAAGGAGAGCAGGGAGATCTTGGAGGGCGTATGCCCCAGCTGCTCGACAACATTAAAATCACTCTTCTTTATTATTTTCAGAATCTCCTCCATTTCTTGTCGGGAGGCCTCAGCATTTATAGGTATTGGTGCCTCCGTCCGGGCAGGCTTTTCTTCAATCCCTTTGCCCCGAGCATTTGATGACTCGGCAGCAGGGGAAACAACTTGATCAGCAACAGGAACAGGTAAACTTGTAGGTTTTATAAGGAGGGGTTTTCGAATAGCGGGCGGTGCAATGTCAGGCGAGAAGAGCCTGCCACTGCGGGTGACCTTGGCTGGACCAGTGATATCGCAGATACTGGCACCAGTGTCGAATTCTTGTTTGATTCCATTTACATACACGTCTGCCCCATAATGCCAGGGGACAGCTTTATCAGACACGTAGGGGAGAGGCCCCGGAACAGTAATAATCACAGGTGCAACAGTCATGATTTGAACGGGCTTCTTCGGGGGAGCCTTGATTGGGTTATTGAAGATGGTAACCACAGAAACTTCTTTTATCGGAACCAACTGAACAACAGACTTTTTGAATAGAATTTCCTTGCTATCCATTAGGCCTTGGATGCCTAACCTCAGCAAGGGACAATCAGATAGGGAAACAGCACAGAACAGGCAACCTTCACCACAACCCGGAAATAAACCGGCCCGCAGTAGGTTCTTCTTAACGGTCTTCAGAGGGGTGACAACTTCATTTACCGAAACAGCGTACATTTCTTCCTCGATGGCATTTACTCTATGCTGGGGCATGGGAGCAGTTACAACATTTGGTCTCTCCGGCGCTTCAAACTGAATTTCCTTTGCGTCGATCAGATCTTGCACTTTGTTTCTCAAGGCCCAGCAATCATCAGTAGTGTGCCCGGGACTATCAGAATGATAAGCACACCGGGCATTTGGGTTATACTTAGGAGACGCAGTGTTGACGACCTTAGGAGCTTCTTTGAGGGTCACCAGGTTGGTGGATAACAGTTGGGGTAAAATTTGAGATAAGGTCATACTCAGCCGAGTATACTGCCTCTTGGGCCTTTCGCTTCTTTGTTGATTGTACTGCTGAGGAGCAGCAACAGGTTTGGAGATGACCAAAGCATTGACGGCTTGGCGACTTTCGGGCTTGACTTGTCTTCTAGGACCATAGACGGCACTTGCTTCTTTCTTAAACGGCCTCTTCTCAGCACTGGTGGAGGCAGCCTTTTGTATCTTGCCTGACCTGATGCCAGCTTCAATTCTTTCTCCTGTCAATATCAAATCTGTAAACCCAGCGGAGGAGTTACCAACCAAATGATTGAAAAACGGACCAGACAACGTCCCTAGAAACATATCAACCAGCTCTCGATCAGTCAATGGAGGCTGCACCCTGCCAGCCAAATCTCTCCATTTTGAGCGTACTCTTTGAACCCTTCACCCGTTCCTAGAGACATACCCTGAAGTTGGGTACGCGTAGGAGCGAGATCAGAATTGTATTGGTATTGTCTGTAGAATGCGGTTGCCAAATCTTCCCAGTGTCGGATGCTAGCTCCATCCAATTGGTAGAACCATTCAAGCTGGGACCCCGAGAGACTATCTTGGAAGAAGTGAATCCAGAGGTTCTTATCTGCCGTGTAAGGTTGGATCTTCCTTACGTACGACCTTAGATGCAGCTTTGGACAGGAGACCCCATCATATTTGGCGAAGGCAGGCGCCTTAAACTTGTGTGGAATTACTACTCCAGAAGATAACCCCAAAACTCCGAAATCCAGCCCCGGCACATTCTGAATTTCCATGGCGCTCAAGCGGTCCTCTAATTGCTTGTATCTGTCAGCAGCAGGTGGGTATTGTTCGTCGTTATAGTCCGTCTCGTTGTCGGAGACTGCGGGACTAGGAGCTCCTCCCCCTTGGGGACTGTTTTTCTCAGCAGAAGAAGTGGTTGGATCAGCTTCATTATGGAGTGTGTTCCCAAATCTGCGTCCGGTGTTGAACAATGCAGTCCTCTTTTTCTTCTTCTTCTTCAGGAGTAGAGTCTTCAACTCTTGCGGACCTTGGGCTAGGCTTAGGACCATCTCTTGAAACTGTGCACTTTGGGCCTGAAGGGCCTTGATTGCTTGCTCACTGGAGGAGTCTGGATTCATGATGACTGTTCACACAAACAGCGAAGAAAATTAAGCAACCTGTGAAATAGGGTACCTGCTATGCATATGGTGCAATGGAATGCGTATGTTTTATGTTTTCAAAGACAAACAAGATTCAACTTTGTAGACAACAAGGGAAACACACTTCATTAGATTAAAATTTTCAATTGTTCAACAATTTGCCCTTAGGCATTACAGGAATGAAAAATACTGGAAAGGAAATAAACTACAAAAAGAAACAATCAAAGCTCATCAATGCTCCCATGGCCTTCTCTTTTCAGTGCTGATGTAGTTGTTCAGGACCCGTTCTTCTTCCAATTGCTTAGTCAGCCTCTGAATCTTTCGTTCCTGCTCGTTGAATTTTTCCTGATAGAAGTCCCGTTCTTCCTTTAGCTGCGCCCAAGATCTCTTCATTGTGTCAAAATCAGTAGGTATCTGAGGAGGGAGGACAGTCGGAGGAACCCCATCTTCATCAGGAGATTCCAGAATGAGAGGTCTAACAGCTTCGTAGGGCATACCTAACTTCCGAGCACGGATGCGGACCCATTTGCAATAGGGCTTCAACGGCAGGGAAGTCTTGGGTCCCAACTCATGTGGGTTGGCTTTGTGGATTCTGTCCCAAGCTCTAATGAATCCCTGGCGTAGTTTGTCACTGTCTGCCTGAAACTCAAAATGGAAGTGAGGAACCAGCATTTCATGAGGCCCATCTCCTCTGGCTCTTCCAAACTGACGGAGAGCTAAACACGGATTGTAAGAGATTCCTCCTTGGATACCAATCAATGGGACATTAGGGTATTCTCCGCAACGGTCAATAACAGCTACCTCATCCAAACCTCTGAGAGTCCAGGTGATGTCATTATCAGTGAGAGACATTAACCTCCGAGCCCAACCTTTTCCTTCTTCATTCTTCAGCACGAACTTAGGAAGGTGCGAAATAAACCACCTTACTAGCAAAGGAGCACAACACCACGGAGTCCCCCGTTTTCGAGCAGTACGAGCATAGAGTTGCTGTAGAATATCACCCAAAAGAGTGGGTACCGGATTCCGAGACATGAAGATCCTTATGACATGGATACTGATAAAAGTGTCAGGGTTGGGAAACAGTACCAGACCATAGATCAAAAGAGCCAGAATATCCTCATATGCCTTGAAGTCCAAGTCATTCCAGAAATCATTAGCCTTGCCAACCAGAAATTTGACCAAAAAGCCCTTGATCCCATTTCTAGTTTCCCAGTTGGACAATACCTCTTCTTTGGTCAAGGGGAGAATTGCAACAATCTCTTCAGGCCTAGGAGTCTTTTCCAAACCAGTGAATGGAGTTTGTTCCAAGACAGGGATCCCAAGCAAATAAGAAAACTCTTCCAGGGTAGGGACCAGCTGGAAGTCTTGAAAAGTGAAACAGTGGTACAGAGGGTCATAAAACTGGGTCAGAACACTTATCAGTTGTTGGTCCCATTTTGCAGTGACCAAGCCAAGGAGAGAACCATGTATGTTGATGAAGGAGGTAGTGTTTGGAATCCTTCCAACCAGATCCTTGAGTAAAACTGGTGGTTGAACAAAGTTGAGCCGGACAGTATTTCTACGCACGGGCATCATGATGTCCTACAAAACAGAGCAAAGATGAAACCTTTTTGTCTTTGAAATGGGTTAGTCCTTTATACAGGATGCATGCAATGGTATGATGGCATGATGCTATGATGAAGCACACCACAAGTATTCACATAGGCAAATAAGGCACACAAGTCACACAAGACACCCTTAGGTTTCAGGCCAGCATGAGTTTCAGGTATTACCCTCTTTTTGTTTTGTTGGTTAAAACCTGTCCTATCAGAAGTAACCGGGTTCTAGAGGATCTCAAATCATTGGCTACCCTCAATCGGTCATAACTCCAGCATCGCAATCTTTTCTCGCGGCCAGAACCATCTCGAGAGTTTAGCCTCAATGAGTGTAGCATACTGCTACTGTCCTAATAGCCAAGTTGGTCAATTTAGGGTTCTAAGGTTGGTTGGTGTTTAATGACCCCTTAGAAGACCTATATTCTCCCCGTTACAACACAAGGGATATAGGTACAGACTAAGATGCCACACCAACGTAGCCACTGCTTCACCCATGTCGGTCTACGCCGGACAGGTCCCTCACAGATTATGCTACCTAAAAAAGGGTATATCCCAGATCCGGGTTAGGATCTATGAACTCCGATGCAAAGCCCACAAATATAAAAGCAAACAAAGCAAGCAATTGAAAACAAAGGTGATCTAAGCCCTAAGGTTACTCCACTTTTAGAATTATCCCCAGCAGAGTCGCCAGTTCTGTGATACGGTGGGAGAACTGACTTGGGTTTTGCGTTTGTATTCGCAAATATTGCGGTTAGCAAGAGTCGCCACCGACTTTTTATTTTATCCTAAGGAAAGGTTAAAAAGCACAGCAAAAACCTTTTGAGATGTTTTCTTGGGTTCGGGGAGTAGATTATAGAAAGGGAAGGTATTAGCACCCTTTCTATCCATGGTTATCCATGGGCTCTTAGTTACTTGCTTAGATCACTTGCCTTTTGTTTTCAATTGTTTTAAATGGTGCTTGAGTGTGTGGGTTTTGAAAATGTTTTGAAAAGATGCCAATGTGGTGGCAACCTTTGTAATGATCCATGTGGGGATGTATACAAAGATGTATGTCTTTTGAAAAGGTTTTCATTTGTTTTTGAAAGTTGTTTTGAAAGTGTAGTGATGTGTGATTTTGAAATTAGGCAAGTGTTTTGTTTTTGCAAGTTTGATTCAAGTAACTAAGAGGTTATCTACTCCTAAATTTCTCAAAAGACTATTGCTATGTTTTAACCCTTTTAACAAGTTTGTTCCACCATTGTATTTGGTGGACAATCTTGTGTTAGGATGTGAAAGGGACAGGCGCGGGTCATCGTTTAGACCATAATTGCAACGACGTTAAATGTCTTTGGGCAATTTTCTTTAAGGGACTTGATCATTTGTTTTTGTTTGTTTTGAAAAGTTTTATCGAGGGACTATGATCATTCAAACTGTTTGCTTTGCCCAAAGAAGTTCAACATACAATATGGCCCATTTATTTGAAGGCAACAAGTGGAATACCCTAGGGGGTGCAAGTGTGATTTGTGTGTCCATTTTCATGCTTGTTTATCTTGTATTAGGTCAAACTATTTTTTTTATCGTTTTTTCGCATACAAACCCTAATTCTAACATGTTATCATTAGAAAGCAGTAAAGTGCGAAATTAAAATTACTAAGCTATTACAAAACCAAATATGGGAAGGGGGGTACAAATGTTCAAATGGGGATATTGACAAGAATTTAAATCTAAATTATTACATCATTTGAATATTTGCAATTTAATCAATGTACAAAAAATTAAATAAAAATGCAAGATGCAAAAGAAATGTTTTGTATATATATGAAAAAAATATTATTTATGTAAAAGAGAAAAGAAAAAAAAATAAAAAAAAATATTATTTCTTGGAGTATTTTGAATTTAGGGCAAAAACCCTAATTTTAAAGAAAATGCATTATTATCTAATTTAATACAACTATTTATTTATTATTTATAAAAATAAAATAAAATGAAGTATATTATGGAGAAAAGTATTTTTGTATCAAATATTAATAAAAATTAAAATTCAAGTATTTTTATATTTTTAACTTAAATATATTGATAACCATATATATTTATATATATTAAACCTTAAATATGTATTATACACAAAACAAATATTTATTTAATATTTTAATAAAATAAATAAAAAGAGGTATTTTTTATGTGAAATATTTTCAGAAGGTAAATAAAAATAAAAATGTATTTTCACTATTTTTTCTATTTATTCTAATAATAGTATATATATATATATATATATTTATGTATAAATAAAGGTAATAAACAAATAAATATGCAATAAATACAAAAAATGATGGAAAAAATATTTTTAATTTTTTAATGTCATGAGAAAAAAATAAACAAAGTCAACCAAAAAAGAAAAAGTCAAAAATGGTCAAAAATGAATCAAATGGGCTCAGGGGGTGTGAATCAAAATAAATGGTGTGAATAGGAAAAAATTCCAGGCCCAGCCCAGAAGACCTGTCTTCTTCAACCTCTAAACAACATCCTTCAAGCAAAACATGCGTTTTTTATCTCTGGATTCCTGGACTTTCAAGCAAAACTCATAACATGAAAAGTGTAGAGCATTAAGAGACGGTTTCAACCATATAAAGAACTTGACCTATCTCTCTAAGATGAGGGAGAATTTCTCCTCCCCTAATTTCTGACCTAACTTTTCATCAATGTACAGACATGAAATTCTCTAAGCACACGAAATATAAATGAAATCTAATCATATGAGCATGTTCAGGGCTATGATTGTGACATGTTTTCTTCAAAAACCTAAAGCTAACAATGCCTAATAAGGGAGATAGAACTCCATGAATGTACCTGTTCAGTTGGAATCGAGCTTTGCAATGGAGGATGTTTCAGAGTGAAATGATGACTTGTATAGCTTCCTTGAAGTGTAAGGATGCTTTTCCAAGTCCTACTTTGTCTTGAAACTCCCTGAATCGAGCTAGTGAACTCCAACTGCAAAACAGAAAATTAAAAATGGTGAAGTGGCTTAGAGGTGTTACAGGTCAGGTTTCAGGACATGGTTAGCTTGCATATGTTGTAAGGAAGGTAGAGGAACAGGTTTGGACAAGAATGCTCGAAGGGATTGAGAGATAGCACTCAATCTGCAGGGCTTGCTCTGTTTGAGCAGTTTTGTGGTGTTTCTGAGATGGAGAGTGCTTGAGAGGCAAATGGCTCGTGCAAAAGCTTGGTTGGGTAGTTTGGAATGTGTTTGATAGCTTTTGTGTTGTGTGTCTATGCTGAGATGAGAGATGGCATAAGTTATGGACTTTTTCTTCTATGTCAAACAACAAAAGCAAGTTGATGTTTCTAGCCTGTACAGGCCCTCCCACTATGCTGCTATCCCTTGCCTTGATCAGTGCAATTTGCTCACAAACTTGTGCCAAGAAGATCTTGATTGTACCACTTGGATTACAAACTTGACATAAAGTTCTTCTTTTCAAGAATGGAAATAGTGCTTTTTCTAGTTTAGGCTTAATTCCTTGTGTAATGACCAAAGGCTTAGAATAACAACTTGGTTCAATGGTTTTGCATTAAATTTATGAGTGTCAAAGGGTTTTAGGGTCTGCAATGTAGCACAAACTATGCTGATTTGAAAATGGTCCAAGTTATGAACATGTTCATGAACCATTCAAAAGTGGATTTTTGCCAACTTGTGAAATTCGAATCTCTCAAGTTATGAGGTTGTTTGATGAGTTCTTGGACATTTTGGAAAGCTTGGAATGTGTACTACAATCCATCTTTGAAATGCAAATCAAAATTCCAAGTGGAAGGGTATGAAAAGTGGCCTTGAAGTGGGGTAGAAAACCTTGTAAAAATAGGTTAAAAATCACTAAGTTAAAAATGGTTTAGTGCCCTTATTCAAAAAATTGTAACTTGAGATACAAGCTTCAAATGAGAAAACTTTGTGAATCAAAGTTGTAGATTATGCAACAAGATACAACTTTCATGTTTTGACTTTTGTTTGAATCCAAATGGATCTTGGTGAAAAGGTGGGGCAAAGTTAGGAAAAAATTAGAGTTTTTCATAACTTAGAAAAATTCTAAGTTATGAAAAATTCCATTTTCAAACCCTAACTTTGCATTTTGTGGTTTCTTGGTGAACAAGTTTCATGATTTGGCATGTTTTGATGAAAAATGAATCTTGACTCTTGATTTTGACCAAAAAGTCAAAGTTTGACTTTTCAGTATACAGTCAAAATTGATCAATTGACTGGGAAATTCAACTGCCAACCTTGTGTACTTGGGATCTTTTGAGCTTGATGAATGTGTCAAGACCATTTCATTGAGTCCTTGAGTCCATATGTGAACTTGGTTTGCCATTGGCTAGGTCAAACAGTCAAAAATTGCCTTTGTGCAGTCAAAACCCTAAAAATGACCATTTTGCCCTTTTGATGATCTGATCAAATTTCTTATGGAATTGTGATCCAAACTTGATCAAATGATTCATGTGAGTTCATAATGTTGATGTGGATCAAATTTCATGAGGTTTGACTGTCAATTGGCCATAGTTGACTTTTTCCCCAATACAACTGATTTCTAGGTCAACTGTCCAATTGACTGGGCAAAACTTGGAATCAAGACTTGAAACTTGGTATAGGTAAACTTGGGAGTCCAATATGAAGCATGAAAGTCATCTTAGGCATTTTAGGTCAAAGCATCCTTGGGCAAACATAAACCCTAATTTGAGTCCACAGTGCAAGGAGAAGTCTTGAGCAAAGGAAACCCTAACTTGATCTTGATCTTCAAAGGTCTTGTGATGAGAAAATGTTGAGGAAATGGGAGGGAAAATTTTGGGGTACAACACCATCCTTTCATAATAAAATGATCCAAGGGTTTTCAGGAAGACCTTTGTCATTGCTTGCTCTCCCATCGGGGGCACCACCTGGGCAGCAACCCCGCGCCAACAGTGCACATATTCTTTGAAAGACTCCTTATCTTTTTGATACATTGCTCTCAATTGGTCACGGTTAGGTTCCATAAACATGTTGTACTTATACTGCTTGATAAAAGCTTCACCCAAATCATTGAATGTACGGATGTTGCTACTGTCCAAACCCATATACCATTTCGAAGCAGCACCGATTAAACTATCCTGGAAGAAATGAATAAGCAAGCGTTGGTCATCAGTATGGGTGGACATCCTTCTGATATACATCATCAGGTGGTCACGGGGACAAGAGTTTCCCTTGTGCTTGTCAAATTCTTGCACCTTAAACTTTGTCGACACTCTCAGATTAGGAACTAAGCAAAGGTCACTAACATTCTATCTGAATAAATCTTTCCCTCAGAGAGCCTTCACCTATTTCTGCATCTCATTTAATTGATTTTGAAAATCATCCAATCAGTCATAGAAGCCCAAACATTCTCTTGGCGAAGGAGCAGGGTGATAAATTTCATCGTTGATAACAGGCATAACATTAATTATAGGTGGCGCAGCATAACGAATCTCATTTTTAGCAACAAGAGCAGCATGCACCACATGAGGTGCATAAATAGTAGCAGTTTGAGTAAATGAAGAAACTTGAGCATCAGAATTGTAACCTTCTGGCGTGAAATTCTCAGGCATTCCCCATGGGTAACCTTGGGGCATACGGTATTGAGTAGCAGTAACTGGAGTAACAGAAATGGGAACTAACGAAACCTCGGAAGTAACAATCGTCTATTGTGGCTAAGTAGCATGAGGATACGGAGGAGCAGGTGGTGGCTGATTCTGAGCAGCCACCAACGATTCCACCAAAGCAGTCAGATTGGCCACGCTAGCCCTCAAAGTAGTAACTTCTTCGTGCAACTCGCGATTCTCTTGTTCAAGATTCTCCATCTTCTTTCAATAATTAGCTCGAGTATTGTAGCAATGAGACAGCTTACTGACTGTTGAAGTAGAGAAACACAGTAAGACACCTGGGTATGAACATAAATGCAAAAATATATGCAAAACGATGAATGATATGCAATGCATATGATTTATTAATCATTTCAAGAAACTCAAATAATTATAGACATTTGTAAATATTAAAATATTAACACATTTTGAAATACTAAAAATTTCATTATAATAATAACTTCAGAATGGATTACAACTTTTAGTGCAAGTTTCAATAATCCTAAGTACAAGAGAGTTAAGATAGAATCTAAAATCCTAAGGAGACAAAGCTTATGAATATCTCTCCATACACTGACGCTTTCCCATGAGTCTTGCAATATGAGCCTTCAACTGCTTGTTCTCTTCTATATACCTGTCAGTGACTTCTTCCCAACCACCAGAGTCAAAAAATGAGCAATTGGGACCTGGCTGAGCTCTAGAGGAAAATAAATCCTCTTGCTTCTTTATCATATCCACAACATGACTCTCAAGAATCTCGATCAAGTATACTTCTCTTTCAATTCTGTCGAGTAGGATATCTCTAAAGTCTGGCATTTGTTCTTCCATGCTTCCTTCTCTTGCTTCATCCTAACCAGGGAAAGCTGAAGTTCTTCCACATCATCTAAAAGGGGAAGAGTAGTCCTCACAAACATATTAGTTATAGATTCTTCACGATAATATGTCATCTTCAACTGATTCTCCCTTGCTTGTACCCAACGGATATGAGGCTCTAAGGAAACGACTCCTCTTAGTCCCAAATCTTTTCTACTCTTCCTGTGAATATGGCGGCAAGCCTTTGAAATCTCTTCCTTAGATTCCTTATGATCCTATCCTTCTTTGATAAAGAAACCACTCAGATGAATGTTGTTTGGCTTGTCTCTCATCGGATATCCAAGTTTACAACGCGTAAGAATGATATTGTAGTTAATTCCTCCCTTTGTACCAAGAAGAGGCACATTGGGGAAACTACCACAACTATCAATAATCTCCACGTCATAAGAAGCTTTATGATACCAAACAATGTCAGAATGAGTGAGAGCCATAATCTTCAGGGCCCAACGGGGTTCCTTCTTGATATCCTAGAAATCAACATACCGAGGTAAGTGAGAAATAAACCACTGACATAACAACATCGTACAACAAATGATCATCCCTCCTTGATAAAAATCCCAAAGATGGATGGAATAATAAGTATCTCCTAACAGTGTAGAAATTGGATTCCTAATCAAAAAGATCCTAATGGTGTTGACATCCACAAATTTATCGACGTTAGGAAATAAGAACAACCCATAGGCAAGCAAAACAAAGATAGCCTCAAAATAAATTGTACTCTTCGTCTTAGCAAAGTAGCGAGCTTTCTCCAATAAAAATTGAGCAGGTGAACCTCTGATTCCTCCTTTGGTAGTCTTGTTAGCCTCAATTTCAGACTTCCCCAAATGAGTCATGGCAACAATCTCATGAGATTTTGGCTCTCCCTCTAAGACGGTGAAAGGAACACGGTCAGTAATAGGTAAACCAAGTAAGTAAGAATACTCCTCCAATGTGGGCATCAACTGATAATCAGGGAAAGTAAAACACTGGCACAATGGACCATAGAACTGGACCAATGTAGAAAGAATATTGTCCTTCATCTTGAGCTTCATAAGAGGCACAATGGATCCATACTTCTTCCGGAAATCTATAGATCTCTCAATCTCAAGTATCAAACTCATGAGTTCCTCCATCTTAGGATCCTTGAAACTGTACTTCCAAGTATTTCTTTTCCAAATCCATGGTCAAAAGGTACCTGAGATATTTGCAAAAGTAAACTTTAAGTCCCTTGAAACAACTATTATAAAGAATTCTTATGGGTTCATGGATACATGATGCAACAATCACACACAAGATCACAAACATGAGGGGGTTCATAGGTTCTACGTCACGAGCATAAAGTCAAAGGTACTACCCACAAGGTACGGACTAATGGTTTATCACTTGTCGAACAAGGTTCTAAAAGGTTCCCAGAGTCTATATCCTTCCTTCGGATATTACCAACGTCCCTATTAACTCGGTAATTAGTAATATTATCATAAGTAACTCGTCTGAGTGTAGCATCGCGTGACAACCACTTCCGAATTACTCCATCATAGTTATCGCACTACACCTAAAATGTCAAGATAGGTTAAGGGTTCTACGGTCCTCGACTTCAGCAGGCTCCCAGGTTGAAAGCAACAAGTCTTCCCGATTACTCGGTAAATGATACTATAGTCAAAGGGGCCTCCACTAAGTGGGGGATATCATGTCTCCTTTTTTGGGATTACTCCCTCAAAGTTAACATGACTATACCGCTCGTCCTATCTTAAGTTTGCCCAAGTCTGGGTAGAGGACTTATGAGAAATTAACAAGCACCCTGAAAACCAGGAAAATCCAGACAAGTTTATATACAACATATAATATACAAAAAATAATAGCACATACACAAAATAAACAAAGGTAGGCTCAACCCACTTTGAGATGGACCAGAATTTGGTCGACTTGTCCCTAGTGAAGTCACCATTTTTTCTGTAGCGGTAGAAATGTTGAGACCAACTCATTGGATTGACTTGACTTGCACATATCAAATAAAAAATCGCTGCCACGCTTTATTGTTTCCAGAGGAATGGGAAAAGAGTGAATAAACCCAAAAGACAGGGGGAGAGAATCTAGGTACGGGGTTTGGTTATACAAAGGGAAGGTATTAGCACCCTAAACATCTACAGTACTCCACAGGAACCTCTTTGAAAATTTGTGTATTTTTGCTATAAATATTGTATACAAAAATAGATGGTGGAGATGAAAAAAGATGTTTTTTTTACAATTTTTGCACCTGCCTCGGTTGCGAACCTTTAGTGCCTACATACCTCCTTCAGTGCAATAGAGGATTAGGGTACTCTTAGTTCACCTTAAAAATTTTAAAACACAAGTGTGTTGGATAATTTTAAGATACAAGACGTCATCGTAATATCCGAGTGGAAAACATACTTACTGCCCACGATTATGAGAAAGGATAATTTTCATCATCTCAAAGTGGAGGATATAGCTTGGATTTTAAAATCAATAAAGTCTCGCACAACATCCAAGTATAAAATATCTTACTTCACTACATATCAAAGAAGTATAGTAGCTCGCATCACTACAAGGATCGACAAGAGTCTAATCTTTTGAGAAAAGTTTAAAGTAAAAAGCCGAAGTGGAAAAATGGTTTGAATGAGGTTGATTGACTTTTAGTATTCTCACAAAAATGTCGGAGCATGATTAAGTTGGTTAACATTTGATTAAGAAAATATTTTTTGAAAATGCATGGACCTAAGTCCAAGTTTATCATGAAAGTGGTTCAAGTTAGAAAATAAGAAGAGTTTTGAAAAGGAGGGAGACGATTTTTGAAATTAAAGAAGATATGAGGAGATGAAGGGACTATCCTAAAGCATAAGGTAAAAGCTAAGGAAAAGAACGATCTAACCAGCAAGAAGCCAACACTTGACATAAAGGAGTCAATATATAATTCTCATCTTTTGTATTGAAACCAAGCAAGCAAAAAAATACTAAACCTCTGAGAAATACCAAGCTTCAGATGAATTAAGTCTTCATAAAAATTGGGCAGAGTAACGGCTCTACACAGAAGAATTCTCAATCAGACAAAGCATATAATCAGAATAACCTGCACACAAAGAAAATCAACCCAATGTCTTTGGGTAAACCCCAAGAGATCCATACAAAATAACAACAGAGCCACAAGGTCCTA
Source organism: Vicia faba (assembly GCA_948472305.1). Lineage (NCBI taxonomy): Eukaryota > Viridiplantae > Streptophyta > Magnoliopsida > Fabales > Fabaceae > Vicia > Vicia faba. The sequence goes on along the minus strand of OX451736.1, from coordinate 659,144,948 downwards.
AGGGTAGTCAAAGCTTCTAATCCTAAGTCCAGTAGTTCCACAACTCTGTAATGCCAAGGATAGTAATCAAATAGTCTAAGTAACCTAAAGTTTTTTAATGTTCAAGTTGATTATTATGTGTCTTCAAAAAAGAAAAGAAAAGTTCAAGTGAGCAAAATAGAAAATGACATAAAGATAAATGCTCAAGTGAGCAAAGATGAAAGCAACATGAAATGTAAACGCTAAAGTAAATGGTGCATAAAAGTAAATGCATAAGGTAAAGGGCATAAATTAAAAGCACAAAGTAAAATCACAAAGATAAAGTCAATTGTTAATGAATTAGAAGTTAGAGGTTAGTTGAATGACCATCTTGAAACTTGCATTTGAAAACTCATTAGAAGATTGATAAAAAGCAAAGCTTCTCAACAATAAGTTTCATTTGTTTTCTGTAAAGTATATCATTCATTTCAAGTTAAAGGCTACCTCATATGACCAATGATGTTTAAATGATTCACTTAAACCAAAATTCATGAAGTTCATTAGAGGATTGATAAGATCAAAGCCTCATAACAATGAACTTTAAAGTTATTGGATCAAAGGTTTTAAATTAAACATACTTGGGCTTGCAAACATAGGTTTGGGCCATGAATGATCATTTTTCGAATCAGGATAAATTTAGCTCTATGTTAAGCAATCGTAAGTGGACTTATGTAGAAGTCACACCTATTTTGAGGCCGGCCAATAGCAATATATGTGCCACATGTTAGAGAAATTATATGTAGATCATTCTCTGATAAAATGTAGCACAAGTAAGAAAGGGATAAGATGATGAGGTAGGTGATGCATCAGATGAAATTAGGGTTTCAAATATCATCAACATCATTCATCCATCTTGGTGGATTTGGTTTTTCAATCTATCAACACCCAAGATCCAATGAGGTTGATGATCTTGTCCCAAAATAACACCCAAACCAGGACGAAACACAAATAATAAAATAATATTTAATAAAACAATATTTAAATGGTTAATAAAAGGGAAATAATTGGTAAAATACACAAAAAGCATCAAAACACCAAATAAAAATCTAGAAAAAAATCAGAGGTCAAGAATGGGTCAACAAGTGCTGACAAAAAATTCCAGAATTTTTTAAAGTCAAAACAATTTTTTTAAATTTAAAGAAATAAGCAAAATAAACCAAATATTTTGAAACATAGCAAAATCAGAAATAAAAATAAAATGAGGTCACCAGTATTTGTCAAGAGGTCATTGGATCCTTCCATAATTTTTTTCAAAATTTAAAAAGATCAGAAAGTATTTTTAAAACAAATAAAATAAGGCAAACAAAATAAAAATTTTATAAAAAATTATCAAACATTAAAATAAAAATATGAAAAAATTTTCACAAAGTCAGAAATAATTCATAGTATTTTTTTATATTTTTTAATAATTTTTGAATAAAAAATAAAAGAGTTATGAATTTTTAAAGATAAAAGGGATTTAAAAATAATTTTGTAAAATAAAATAAATCAGAAAAAAACCACACGCGTTGGATCTAACTCACTTATACACGTTGGAAGATCTAATGGATCTCAGGTGAGGGAGTATCATGAATCCAAGTCAATGCGCGCGTATGTAACACAAAAAAGTCCAACCAATCAAAACAAAACAAATGGATGTGTATCATTGGTTGAAGAACGACACATAGGTCATCTTCAACCTTCATCCTCCTGCAAATAGGGAAAATTTCAAATCCTTCAATATGTAAATCTACGTGTTTACAGTGGTGCCATTAGATGCGTCTACTTGAGACGATCACAACCATATGCTCACGAAAAATTTATATAAATCACAGTGTAGTCGATTTTTAAAAAAACAGAGTTTTAAAAATTTTGAAATAAAAAACAGAAGCATCAAATGCATTGATTCACCAAAATTGAGTTAATAGCAAGCATTAGTGAACATCATAGACCATTGCGGTAATTTGATTTAGAAGAATTGGTGCCTTAATCTACCAGAACGAAGTACTTGAAAATTGCTCTGAAATTGGACTTTGCTTGAGCATAATAGGGTGCGGTTTGGCTTTATTTTTGCTTGAGAAGTTGCACACAAGTTCACTAGAGAATAATAGAATAAGAGATTGAATTAAAAAGCAAGGAAAAACTGAATTTGAAAACTCAGAAAATTGAATTGTGGAGAGAAAGTGGCAGGGTAATTTTGGCTATCCAAGCTTGAGGAAATGAGTGCAATACGTCCCTCTATTTATAGGGAAGTGAATAGGATAGAGAGTGGGGTGAATGATGCAGTTCAAGTTGAATTCATGCACACCCTGATTATGACAAAAGTGTGACTTGCAAGTTGTCAAAACTCAGCTAATTCTTGTGTTTCAATGCTCTAATCATGCTTTAGACTTTATTAAACATGTTTAAATAAAAAAACACGTAGCAAAATGGTCATTAGAAGCCACAACATGGAAATTACAAACTGATTGTAAGCAAAAACTCAGTTTCATGATGCCAACTTTGAATCCATGGTGCACACAACTCAAGGGGCTTTATGATCTCATTATTTTTTCAATGGAAATATCGCTCCACGAACTTCACAATGTGCCAAGAAAGGTAGCATTTGGGCACCTGAGCAAAAATTTATGATCATATGAAATCGTGAAACACACTGACTTGTGGACTTAGAAAAATTCCAAGTTTTGAGTTCAAAAGTGACCCATAATCTCTTGCCTTCAAACATGGCCTTCCACTCAAAATTAGGTTTTTGTAAATGAAGATGAAATGAAGTAGACTTCTTAAAGAGCATTGTGAAACTTGAATCATCCAAAAACTCCAAAAACTGAGAGAGTTACGACCTTGTGAAGTTGATGAAAATCCATGATGTGGCCTATAATCTTTTGAGCTCTTAAGGCATCTTCTAACCATTTCAAGTTTTTAACATAAAATAAGAGTTGAATTTCACACTCTTAATATCATTGTTAAAAAATAATGGGCTCAAGGTGATTAAAAAAATTAACCAAGTTATGATCATTTGAAGTCAAGCCCTAAAAATTCAAAGGCCTTTCAAAGGGACTTGTAATCTTTCTCAATCACTAATGATCTTCCATTAAAAATTATCCTTATATTTCTGAAGATAGCTTGTTAAGGACCATTTAAATAGAATCATGGCTTTGGAATCACTCAAAAATCTCAAAAAATGAGAAAAATATGGTCCTTGGAAGTCAACAAAACTAGCTCAGAGAGTGTCAAAATGACTTGAAACCCCTTTCAATTTTTTATGATTTTTCTTGCATAATTGAATCTTTCCATATGAAGAGAGGTTGTTGTTTATGATGATAAGAAACCATATCAAAAATAACCAACTCAAAATTTTGAAAATATAGAGAGTTATGCACTTGTGATCATTGAATCAAGCATTTGCTCAATTAGGTAAAACATGTTGAACCAACCTTAAATCCTTTAATATTTCTTGGTAAGATAAAGAATGATGAATCATAATAGGTCTTGAAATGATATTTTCTTAAAGCACACTCAAATATGGAGCTTAAGTATCAATGAATCTTGTTGAAGAAGGCATGGAAATAAACACATGAACCTATCTCTTTGATGAATGTGAACATCAACTTTGAGGAAAGTTTGACCTAAATAAGGTGAGAGAACTCTTTGAACCACAACTATTTTATATCATGGAAATAGCCTTGAAAATTGAGCTCTTGCAATCCATTGAAGAGTCATTTTATTGAGAACTAACCCTTAAACCTTGGGTTAGATGGTGAGATGAATGCAATTGTATCACCACCTACAATATGAACATTCAAAGAAACATATATACATATTGTGATGTTAGTTTAAATAACACATGTACAAGATACACACTTCAAGGTGCTTGGTGATCCCTCAAGAGAAAACTTAAAGATAGGATGAAGATAGGGAGAATCAACCCTAATGTGTGATCTTGTTGTATTGATAAAAGTGAGATGATGAGAAATCTTAGGGGCGAAAATTAGGGTATAACACAAACAAATAAAAAATGATAAAAAATAGAAAACACAAAAATAAAATTCTAAAAAAAATACACAGTCATAAATAATGAAAATAATTTTGTGAAGTATCTGGTACTTTATCATTTTAGAATTACCCGGTACAGATACTTCATCATTTTAGAAGTACCCATGCTTCAGAGTTCAATATTAATGTTTGAAGTTATTTCCTTCTTAGTAGTTCCAATAGCTCTCAATTGTTCGATTCACCCTCAACTCTTCAAATCGCTCTTAGCAGTTCAAAAGGTTTTTGTTTCAATCACCAACTTTAGGTACATCCAAAGGAATTTATCTTTAGAGTATTTTGTTATACATTTTTGAGTTTTAGAATTTAGTTTAGAGTTTTTTTAAATAGTGAAGTTGCTATGAAATTTGGTTTAGAGTTTTTTTTAAATGGTGATAAAATCATGTTACTGAGTTTTGGATCAATAGGTTTTTGGTTTCTAAGAACTCAAAATCTTAAATGCAATGAAGCCTTGATACCTACACGAATAGAATTAGCTTGGCTTTTTATGATATGCACCACCATATTTTGTCACTTCTACAACAAATAGAATAAGTTTTGGCATAAATGGTAAAAAAAATTGCCCTGCTACTTCATAGAACTGTAATTGCTATTGAAAATATTGTGTAAATGTTTATGATTGTTGAGATTGTAATTCCTTGTGTAGAAGAAACATGTTTCTCGACAGAAGAAGGTTGTGCCGAAATAGTCTAGCCTAGTGTGTTTCGAAATCTCGAAGGAGTAGCCTCGACATGTATTTTGACTTAGACCTATTTTAGTAGTGTTAACTAAATTAGGTATTTTTGACTTTTGTATTTATAGGCTTTGGCTTAGGGATAAATCAAACTCATTATAAATAGAGGGAGTAACTCATTTTTTGTAATATAGAGTATTCAAAGAATTTGCAGTTGCAAGTGAATAAGATTTTCCACAGTTTGTGGGCAGAGAGAAACTCTGCAGAAAATCATCATCTTCTTTCATATTTTGTCAAACCCTAATTTTTTTATTGTTATTCTGTATCAATAATAATCTTGTTTATCAAGATTGATAGAAACTCTCTATAGGTTTTGGTGAATTTTCAAAATTTAATATCTAGAGCTCCAATTGAGTGATTCAAGGCAAGAAAATCATGATGGCAATGAATCATCCGAATGAGCATTTTTCAGCAAGTCTTCTGATTCTAAAAGTTGATAACTATGAGAACTGGTGCAAGCAGATGAATGTTGTGTTCTATTGTCAAGACCTTTGAGATCTTGTGAAAGAAGGGTTAAAACTGATTAAAGAAAATGCAACAAAATAAGAAGAGGTTACACACAAAGAATTGAAGAAGAATAATTATAAATCTCTCTATAATTCATCAACGTCTGAGTCCAGAAAATTTCGAAAAGGTGAGTGATGTAGAATCTGCAAAAGAAGCTTGGGAAATTCTGGAAAAGTATTTTGGAGGTGCAAAAAATGTGAAAGAGGTGAAGTTACAAAAGAACATATGAATTGCTTCAGATGGAAGAAAGTGAAAGCATAATTGATTTCTTCATTAGGGTTACGAAACTAGTGAATCAAATCAAAGTATGTGGAGAAACGTTAACAATAAGATCAGTTGTTGCAAAGATCTTGAGATCTTTGGCTCCTAAGTTCGACCACGTGGTGGTAGCCATAGAAGAGTTGAATAACTTATCGACATTGACAAAAGAAGAGTTTCAAGGGACGCTGGAATTTCATGAAAAAAGAATGGCTGAAAGAGCTACAGACAAGTCGAAGAGTGACATGGCTTTGCAGGCGCAGTCAACAAGAGAAAATAAAGGAAAATGAAAGTGGTTCGACAATAGAGGTAGAGGAAGCTACAACAATTTGATTGGTAGAGGAAACCAATCAGAAATAATTGTATCGAATCAGAGAAGACCCACATACCAAGGAAACCAAAGAGGTGGTGCTGGAGGTAGAAGAAGAGGTGGCGGTCGAAAATCTGACAAAAGTCACATTCAGTGCTTCAACTCTTAGAAGTATGGTCACTACTCTAGTGATTGTCCTGAGAAATAAAAGAATCAAGAAAGTGATGAAAAGTTTGCAAAACATGAAGAAGAAGAGGTGATGTCAATGGTCACAACTAGAGATGAAGAGAGACTTAAAGACCAATGGTACTTGTACTTAAAACGCTCATCACACATGTCTGGGAGGAAAAATGAGTTTGTCAACATAAAGCCTGCAATGGAGAAAATGGTGGAATTCACAAATGACAATACTCTAACAACTGAAAGTATTGGAGACGTTCTAGTTATGAGGAAAGATGTAAAGAAGTAATAAATTTCTAATGTGTTGTACATATCAGGCATAACGAGAAATTTTCTCAGTATAGGGCAGTTGGTTGAAAAGAATTATAAAGTGTCGATCTAAGACAAGATGATGAGAGTCATCGATGTGAGAGGAAGATTAATCTTGAAGGCTCATATGTCTTAGAATAGAACCTTCAAGATTAAACTAAATGTGATGGAGCACAAGTTCCTCACGACTGTAGTTGGAAGGGATGAATGGATCTGGAATTATCGACTTGGCCATCTCAACTTCAAAGACATCAGAGATTTGAAAAGAAGAAATATGGTTTCAGGATTACCAAAAATCGACATTCTAAACGAGGTGTGTGAGGAATGTGTGCAAGCGAAGTAGCACAAGAATAACTTCAGCAAGGATGCAGGAAGCAAGTCGAAGACTATTCTTGAAATCATATACTCTGATGTATGGACCAATTCATGTGAATTCGAATGGAGGTAATAAATACTTTGTTACATTCTTAGATGATTTCAGTCAAAAACTATAGACTTACCTAATCAAGAAGAAAAGTGAAGTGATCGAGGTATGCGCCCTGAGATGTCTGAGAAAATCAAAGTTGAGGTCATGAAACAATTTGACGCCAGATTTCTAGCTGTTACTTCTTAACCACAGTGGGTTGCCAACGTCGTTCCAGTACCTAAGAAGGATGGTAAGGTACAGATGTGTATGGACTATAGGGATCTGAACAGGGCGAGCCCCAAAGACGATTTCCCACTGCCTCACATCGATGTTCTGGTCGACAACACCGCGCAGCATAAGGTCTTCTCCTTTATGGATGGTTTTTCTGGTTACAATCAGATTAAGATGGCCCCCTAGGACATGGAGAAGACAACCTTCATTACACAGTGGGGCACGTTCTGTTACAAGGTAATGCCTTTCGGGTTGAAGAATGCTGGGGCAACTTATCAACGCGTCATGGTCACCTTGTTCCACGACATGATTCACCATGAGATTGAGGTTTACGTTGATGATATGATTGCAAGGTCCCAGACTTAAGAAGAACACCTTGACCATCTCCAAAAACTGTTCGACAGGTTGAAGATGTACAAGCTGAGGTTAAACCCGAACAAGTGCACCTTCGGGGTAAGGTCTGGTAAGCTGCTGGGTTTCGTCGTTAGTGATAAAGGTATTCAAGTGGATCCTGCAAAGGTGAAGGCTATACAGGAGACGCCCGCTCCTCGAACGGAAAAGGAAGTTAGAGGATTTTTGGGACGTCTGAATTACATTGCACGATTCATTTCACATCTGACTGCTACTCGTGAGCCGATCTTCAAGCTGCTGAAGAAAGATCAAGTGGTAAAGTGGAATGATGAATGTCAGACCGCTTTCGAAAGGATCAAGGAATACCTCCAAGAGCCACCTATTCTGAGGCCTCCAATAGAAGGAAGACCTTTGATCTTATACTTGACAGTGTTGGATAATTCAATGGGGTGCGTGCTGGGGCAGCATGACGAGTCTGGCCGAAAAGAGCACGCTATTTACTAACTTAGCAAAAAGTTTACCGACTGTGAGACCCGATACTCACTGCTTAATAAAACTTGTTGTGCTTTGGCATGGGCTTCTCGCCGGCTGAGACAGTATATGCTGACTCACACTACCCTATTGATATCAAAGATGGACCCAATCAAGTATATCTTCGAAAAACCTGCCTTGTCCAGAAGAATAGCAAGATGGAAGATGATCTTAACTGAGTACGACATCCAATACATGATCCAAAAAGCAATTAAGGGGAGTGTGTTGGCAGATCATTTGGCGCATCAGGCCGTGGATGATTACCAATCCATGCATTTCGAGTTCCCAGATGAGAACATCATGTTGGTGACCGACTGTGAAGAACCTAGATCGGATGAAGGACCCGAGGAAGGATCCAGATGGTCTATGTAATTTGATGTAGCCTCAAACGCGTTGGGTAATGGCATTGGCGCCGTGATCATATCTCCTGGGGGTTGTCATACTCCATTCACCGCCCGATTATGTTTTAACTGCACCAACAATATGGCGGAGTATGAGGCGTGCATCATGGGCCTTCGAGTTGCTGTCGACCTGAGGATTAAGTTCTTGAGTGTATTCGTAGATTTCGCTCTAGTGATCAGTCAGATCAAAGGCGAGTGGGATACAAAGCACCCAAATCTTATTCCTTACAAGGAGTATGTATTGACATTACTTCTGCACTTTGAGGAGATAACCTTTGAACATTTCCCTAAAGAAGAGAATCAGTTAGCAGACACGCTAGCTACCATGTCTTCTATGTTCAAGGTCAGGTGGGACAATGAAGCTCCCCATATTACCATCGAGAGGTTGGACGAACCTGCACATTGCTGTGACATCGAGACTGAAGAGGTAGCAGATAAACCCTGGTTTCACGAGGTAAAGAGGTATCTTGAGGCTCAGGAGTACCTCGAGGGTACATCTGTTAATGACAAGAAGTTTCTGAGGAGATTCATTGCGAAGTTCTTCATCAGTAATGGGATTCTTTATAAGCGTAACCATGACTCAACCTTACTGTGATGTATGGACAAGAACGAGGCAGAAAGGATTATGGCAGAGTTACATGAAGGTACTTTCAGAACTCATTCCAGTGGACATACCATAGCGAAGAAAATCCTACGGGCAGGATATTATTAGTCTACTATGAAAGCCGATTGTTATCAGCATTCTCGGACCTGTCATAAGTGCCAAGTCTATGCGGATAAGGTGCATGTACCTCCAGTTCCCCTGAACGTCTTGACAACTCCTTGGCCTTTTGCAATGTGGGGCATTGATATGATAGGCGAGATCAGACCTACTGCGTCCAATGGGCATCGTTTCATCCTGGTAGAAATTGATTATTTCATGAAGTGGGTTGAGGCAGCTTCCTTTGCTACAGTAACCAAGAATGTCATTGTGAGGTTCATCCGACACAATTTGATCTGTCAATACAGTGTGCCAGAGAGGATCATTATGGATAATGGTACAAATCTCAACAATACAATGATCACCAAGCTCTGCAAACAGTTTAAGATACATCATCATAACTCTTATCCTTACCGTCCGAAGATGAATGGAGCTATTGAAGCAGCTAATAAGAACATCAAGAAAATTGTGCAGAAGATGACGGTGACATACAAAGACTGGCATGAGATGTTACCATTTGCTCTTCATGGGTACCGTACCTCAGCGCGGACATCAATAAGGGAAACACCCTATTCTCTGGTGTATGGCATGGAGGCGGTCCTGCCTATCGAATTCCAGATACCCTCTCTCCGGATTATGAAGGATGCAGGTTTGAGCGAAGATGATTGGATCCAGACCCGACTTGATCAACTGAACTTAATCGATGAAAAGAGACTTACTGCTATTTGTCATGGTCAGACGTATCAAAAGCGAATGATCAAGGCATTTAACAAGAAAGTTAGACGACAAGAGTATCAAGTCAGGGATCTGGTGATCAAACGCATCATACTGCCACAAGGTGATCCCAGGGGAAAATGGACCCCTACGTACGAAGGGCCATTTGTGGTTAAGAACATTTTCTCCGGAGGAGCTATGATTCTAACCACCATGGATGGTGACGACCTTCCTCACCCCGTCAATGCATACATAGTGAAAAAATACTACGCATAATCAAAGACCCGTTAGGTCGACTGGCCTAGGAAAAAATTAGGGCTTCCCAGCTAACCAAAAGGGTTCGGGCAAAATAAAGGGATGAAAATGAAAAAAATTGTACACCCGGCAAGTCGAAAACCTGAAAAGGCGGCTTGGGCAAAAAAGGGTATCCCGGTGGACTGAAAACCCGAAAGGGCGGTCCAGGCAAAAATTAGGGATTAAAGCGTAACACTATGTCTATTGGATCATCTTGCAACCAGACTTCGGTATCGACTATCAAGATCGGACGACACCAATCAATCTGATCTACCTTCAACCAAGTAGCAAAGTGATGAGATGCTCGAAGATATAAGGGTAATAGCAGAGTTGGAACCCAGTGGGATTGTTCACATAGCTGTTTTTCTTTGTTTTTCTATCATTCAGCGGCATTCTCTTACTATGACGTCAGCTTCTTGCACAAAACGCCTATTACAGGCCAACTTCAAAATCAATACAATTCATTTTATAATAAATTTCAAAGTTGTTTTTCTTTTTCTGTTTTGTTTTGCAAGAACGTCCAATGATTCATTTTTTTATATACGCATTGGAAAATATTTGTTGTTCATAAATGTTTACTCGCGAAACAAAAGACAATTACCCGTAATTCCAGGAACAGGGGCAAACAAGAAATGTCCAAGCCTTATAGTTGCTCTATTCACCAGGTACAGGGATAGACCCAGTTTGAGAAAATGACTAAAAATATATACACTCCCTGTAGAGTAAGAGGTGCCAAATACAGTGGTGTTAATTCTTCCCAAGAAGAGTTCATCCATCACCAACTATGTAAGACCATCCCCAATGGAGTTTATTTCTTCCACAAACAGAAACTTTATCCCCGACAGAGTTCATCATCGCCAGCAACAGTAATTCATCCCCAACCGAGGTTATTTCTCTGAATTAGCAGATTTTCTGACAGAGTATCTCTTCCTTACAGAGCCATTCTCTCGCCAGTTTATTCTCCAGTAGAATTATTCTCCTGCCAAGTTATTCTCAAATCATCTTCGTTCGTTATCCCCAACGAGCGAAACTCTTTATATTCTCCAGCAACAGTCTGGGATTTATTTTCCCCAGTTAGAGAACATCATAAAAACATTGCATGTCCATACATCACGGCATACACATATGCATCATACAACACAATCTCATTTATTTTGAGAACATTACCGCTCGATACATGTCATGCATCATGGCATTACATACGACTAACCCTTTACATTTCAGGAAAAAATCAAATTCTCACAAATTTCAAGCTATGAAGCCCAGGTCCGACCAGATAGTATCTTGATCTCTTCATCATATTGTGAAGCCCGGAGAACGACCGATAGTAGTATTAGAATACCGCGAAGCCTAGACTCGACCAGATAGTGGTATATCATAAACACAAGCCATGAAGCCCGAAAATCGACCAGATAACAGCTCAGCAAGTTATTGTGAAGCCTGGATTACGACCAGATAGCAATACAAGACACCATGAAGCCTGGACTCGACCAGATAATGGTATAAGGTGTTGTGAAGCCTGGGTTACGACCAGATAGCAGCCCAGAATACTATGAAGCCTGGAGTCGCCCAGATAGTGGTATATCTTTAATGCAAGTTATGAAGCCCGGATTCGACCGGATAATATATTGATTTCTCCGAACACCATGAAGCCTGGATTCGATCGGATAATGGTATAAGATATTGTGAAGCCTGGATTACGACCAAATAGAGATATAAGACATCGTGAAGCCTGGATTACGACCAGATAGCGGTAAAGACACTGAAGCCTGGGATTACAACCAGATAATAGTAAGGGACACTGCAAAGCTTGGATTTCAATCAAATAACAGTCTACCCGGCCAATTGCTAAGAAGCCCGGAGTCGACCGAATATTAATAGGCCTTAAAATCAAATGGAAGCCCGAATGCGACTGAATAACCACTTGATTTCTTCTGAAGCCTGTATTTCGACCAGATAAGAAGTAAGGTATTGTGAAGCCTGGAATCGACCAGATAGCAGTACAGGACACCATAAAGCCTGGATTCGACCAGATAATAGTATGAAACATCGTGAAGCCTGGATTACGACTGGATAGCGGTACAAGACACTATGAAGCTTGGATTTCGACCAAATAGCAGTTTTACCTGGACAATTACTAAGAAGCCCAGAGTCGACCGGATATAGTGTGCCCTAAATTCAAGTTAAAGCTCGGATGCGATCGAATAACAATCGAATTCCTTCTGAAGCCTGGATTACGACCAGATAAGAATTGAGAAATTGCGAAGCCTGGATTACAACCGAATAGCAAGTTTAGTCTCATCTCCCCAGTAAGTCACTATAAAGTCTGGATTACGACCAGATAGCAGTCGATCTTATCACTATGAAGCCTGGATCACGACCATATAGTAGTTCATTTTCACCTCTTCAACTAAGAGATGATTCCCCAGTAGAATAACGGACGACCGAAGATCCTAAAATTCAACTTTCCTCAAGACAAAGAACATCGTTCCCCAGCGAAGTCCTCTTCAACAACAGGTATGCAAGCTCTCGCAAAGGAATCTCTTATGCGATCGACACTCCTTTGGATGGAATCTTTAAGCCCATCCTCCGTCATCAATCTCTAAATGGCATCTATAATCCCATTTCTGACATCACAAGACAAGTACCACTTTATGCGAGTGCAAATTTCTTGGGCACTCTAGTGTTCAATCATCTTCAACCTTTAGATCACGAAAGGCGGAAAAGCCAATCTACATCCTCAGGTTTAAGAAGATTTAACAGGGGCATCTGTTGTACCCCAAAATTTTCCCTCCTATATTTCTCAAAGCATTTCAAGTGAGATCCTCAAATTGATCAAGGAAGTCTAAGAGTTGATCAGACAAATCCTTTCCTAAGGCAGTCTACCTCAAATTAGGGTTTCATGTTGCATCAAGATACTTGAGTCCAAGGGATCCCAAATTCTCACCATTGTCGTAATATGTTATCAAGATCATCCATGTCAAGTTTCAAGCCTTGCAGAGGAAGTTTGCTCAGTCAATTGCTCAAAGGCCTAAAAATCGACTGTGCTAGGGCAAAAGTCAATTGTGGCCCACATATAGTCAAACTTCAATATTTTGGGTCAACATTCTCATTTTGAAGTATTATTCATCATTTCATCAAGGGTTTATTATGATTCCTCAAGGATTGCTCACAATTCATCAAAACCCAAAAGTTGCTAAATTAGGGTTTTGCAGGAAAAGTCAACTCAACTTTGACCAAACATAACTTTCTCATAATTTATTAAAAATGACCCATCCAAATCTCATTTTTAATAGGATTAAATTCCATACAATTCATCTTCATCTCCTAAGTTCAAAATATGCACTCACAAGAAGTTATGAATTTGGACATTATAGGTCATTTTGGAAAGTCAACAAAAACACCTTTTATGTCAAAGCTTCATACATGAGCATGGAAGACTAAATTGATATGAGACCAAAAGGGTTGCTTAGATCACATCTCAAGATTTCTAAAAAGTCAAAGAACACCCTCATAGAGTCAAAATTGAGGAAGTTATGCATTGGTGAAGTTGACCTTTTTTGCAAAATTGTCAAAAGTCAAAAATGCCTCAAATTGCAATTTTTGTCAAATGGGCCCAACTTTTTGTTCTTGTCTTGAGTTTGTAATATGGTCCACGACCCATGATCCTTCCCACTTGCCTTTATTTTATTTTTGCCATTTATTTTGATTTTTTATTTCAATTAAATCAAATTAAATCAAAATAAATCATGGAAATATCAAAATCATTTAAGCCTTGAGATTTTGTGCATATTTCAGGTCCCTTATACAGCTAGCAACAAAATCAAATCGTGCAAGGCATGTTTGTGCATAAAAATATTGGTTTTTGGCTTATTTTGGAAAGATCTTCATGGGAATCAAATCATGATCAAAGACCGTAATTGAAAAAGATTGGATGCATATTTGCAAACCTAATTCAATCACTGATATATATTAGACAAACGCAGACCAAAAGAACAAGGTTTGGAGGCGTGTAAGGTGAAGAACAACTTGCAAAAAAATCAAGAAAAAGTGCAATCTGTTTTCACAGTTCCAGGCACTTTCAAGCCTTGCCAAGCATTCCTTCCGTTTCCTGGGCATTCAGGGAGTCCATAACAATTAAAAGCAAGCCTTTTCGTGCACTAAAACCCGCTGTAAGTGATTCACGGCCTTGACATATTCTTGAAATCAAATATCATTATTTAGGCATTTGTAGCATGAATCATGTATATATTTTGAATCCTAGAAGCATTTGCAAGCTATTGGTAACAATTAATTGCGTTTTTGCTAACTGTACAGAGATCCACCATTGTTAGGGTTTTTTGTTTCGTTTTAGGATTTACTTGTACAAGTAAAATTGGCCCAAAATAAATATGCCATGATGTTCACAAGGCCAAGACGAATTGGTCTGTGGCATTAGATTTCATTTATCATGCTTGTAGATGATTTTGGAAAATTGCAGGGGGTGTACCTACGCTTTTTATCCGTAGATAAAAGTCTCATACTTTTAGCAACAAAGAGGGGAAGAAGAAGGTGGTGTGGTACCACCCCATTCGCCTATTTGAAATTCGCGCGCTGTATAATTCTTATTTTATGTTTTTTTATATAATGATTAATTGTTGTTTGATATACAAAGAAGCGTGCCAGCTCAGTTGGTCAGTGGGAGAGAGAAAAGGCTATAGGACCTAGGTTCGATTCCCAGGTCCCCTTGTTTCTTCAATATATTTTTTCTATGCATGATCCTATACGCAGGTTTCCATGACACCCACCACATGCCATCAGCTTGCAGCCACTGGATCTAAAGCAGATTAAATGCAAAGGCCATCATTTGAGAGTCCATGATGCACCCTGGTCAAGTGCAGCATAGGAATCTGAAAGTCAACGTGGGCCAATGGATCTTGGGCCCAGAAATTGCTATGGGCACCCCTCCAATTGCTGATTACAAGGCCCATTTTCTTTCTTTTCTTTTATATTTTCTCTTTTAATTACTTTATTTAATTTATTTTTACTAACACAAAATTAATTCTTTTTCTTATCAAAAATCCATAAAATCAATTTTCACCAAATTAGAATTTAGGCTTTTTTTTTATTTTATCAAAAATTAATTTAATTAGTTAATTTAATTCTAAAGTAACTTTAATTCTTTTGTAAATAAATTAAAACGAATTAGAAAATTAGGGTTTCGTTTAAATTAACATTTATTTTCTTTTTCTTAAAATAACAAAACTACAAAAATAGGTCAAAAATAATTATTTTTATTAATTTAAATTAATTAGTAATTAGGTTTGTATTTAATTTAAAACCTTATTCTTTTTCTTAAAATAATCAAAATAACAAAAAATGATTTTTCCTTTAATTAGGTTTAGACGTGGTCAAAACCCTAATTTTCTTTCGTTCTCGTTTCATCGCGCGCTTACAATATTGATGTAACTGCTCATGGAATGTAATAGTTTAATTAGGATTTTTCGTTTATTTATTGTTTTTACGGGTTTTTGGCTATGTAATTAATTCCCCTCCCCGAAGCCTTGTAATAGCGTAGTTTTATTTCTCGCATTTTAATTTTCGCAAATATTAACTGTTAAGTGTATGATAATAGGGTTGCATGACAAGAATGTATGTTAATTTTAAAATGGTTAGCAAACCCTAAATGTGCAAAGATAATAACTTGAAATTGAATCACTCGCACATGCGCACTCCTAGGGTATACTCTCACTTCAGTTGCCTTCGGTAAACGATCATTAAGTATAGGGTATTTTAGTGGTCGCTCTCTTGTCTAAACAAAGATTAAAAGTCCCGTTCGGAAATGTTGCCTCGGAAAGATTGCCTCGGAAATGTTGCCTCGAATATGATCTTAAGACATTAGGGTTATTACTAAGATGTCCTAATATTGCTTTAGTAATCGTACGTCCCTTTCGAATTGACCCTTACAACTCCAACGACGGTGCTACCTACTCACTAATAGTGGGATAGCGTTGTCTAAAGGAAACAAGAACATAAACATTCGTTTTTTGAGTAGGTAGATGCTAGTAGGTACTTGCTCAAAATCAAACTTTTTCCATACTCACACTCTTTTCAAACAAAGTTTTCAAAACGACTTCGTAACACTCTTGAAGACAGAAGCAAGGGTTAAATCGAAGTAAAACAAAAAAATTTCAAAACACACAAACACGGAAGAAATTTTTAAAATGATGACCAAATACCTAAGAGCCCGTAGAAAACTACGGATAGAAAGGGTGCTAATACCTTCCCTTTCTATAATCTACCCCCCGTACTCAAAATCTCGAAAAAGGAATTTTTCTGTGATTTTTTCCTTTCCAGTTGGATAAAATAAAAGTCGGTGGCGACTCTTGCTTACCGCGGCATTTTGCAAACACAAACGCAAAACGCAAACCAACATTTTCCTAAAAACAGTCGGTTCTGCCACTGTATCACATATATCATTCAACTGAAGGATATAAGTTGTTCGATCCAGTGAATAAGAAAGTAGTGGTCAGTAGGGGCATGATCATAGATGAGCTTAAGTAATGAGATTAGACTGAAAATGTAAACAAAAAATTAGTGAGAAGAATTGGGAACTGAAGTCAAAAGAGAAGAAGTTCGACAAGAAGAAGTGAGAGGTGATATAGGCCCAAGCAGACCTCAAAGAACAAGACGCATTCTTACAAGGTTGTAGGAATGCATGATTACATCAGATGATATGGTCGATAATGAAGGTGAGTTGGTACATTATGCTTTCCATGCATTTGTCGAACCAGTCAATACAGTTGAGACATTGAAGAATTTGAAGTGGGTGAAAATAATGAATGAGGAAATGGAGTCCATCGAAGTCAACAACACTTGGACACTTGTCGAATTACCCCAAAGCAAGAAGAAAATCGATGTCAAGTGGGTATACAAGCTAAAGTTGAATCCCATAGGGGAAGTAACTCAACACAAGGCTAGACTTATGGTGAAAGGATTTCTTCATAAAGAAGGAATCGAATTTGATGATGTCTTTGCACATGTTGCCAGGATCGAAACAATCAGGTTGGTTGTTGGTCTAGCAGAAATGAACAGTTGGCACATATGTCAGATAGACATAAATGCACATTCCTAAATGGTCCCTTAGACGAAGAAGTTTATGTTGCACAATCAGTTGGGTCTGTGAAGCATGGCGGAGAAAAAAAGGTGTATAGGCTGCATAAAACCCTGTATGGGCCCAAACAAGCTCCAAGAGTTTGGAATAATAAGATTGATAGTTTCTTAAGGGAGAAGGAATTTGTGAAGTTCACAATTGAGCATGGAGTATATGTAAGTAAAAGCAAGAGTGAGTTGGTTATACTATGTCTCTATGCCGATGACTTGTTGATAACAGGTAGCTGCAAGAAAGAGATCGAAGACTTCAAAAGTGATCTTAGCAAGGAATATGAAATGTTTGATTTGGGTGATATTTCATAGTTCCTTGGAATCGAATTCTACAAGAGTAGTAGAGGTTTGATAATGTATAAAAGAATATATGCAGGAGAAATTGTCAAGAGATTTGAGATAGAAGAATGCAACTCGACTTCGACACTTGTTGAACCAAGATTGCAACTGTCTAAGACTCAAATGAAGATGATGTTGAACCAACCCAATACAAAATACTTATTGGGTCACTAAGATATCTTTGTCACACAAGGACTGACTTAACCTACAATGTAGGTATGGTCAGTAGATTCATGTAGAAGGCAAAGGTATCACACATAGCAATAACAAAGAGGATATTGAGGTATCTCAAAGGAATTCTCGAATATGGCATGTTATTTCCTACTTTCGATAAAGGAAAAGAATGCAATTTAGTGAGTTACACTGACTCAAGTTGGTGTAGTGATGCTGAGGATCGAAAATCCACAACGGGTTATGTGTTTATGCTAGATGGTGCACCAACTGCTTAGAGTTCAAGAAAAGAACCAGTAGTGACACTATCGTCATGTGAAATAGAGTACATAATTGTTTCTCTTTGTGCATGTCAAGCAACATGGATGGTGAATCTGGTCTAAGAGATTACAGGGAAGAACCATGGAGCAATTACCATGAAGATCGACAACATGTCAGCTATCAATTCAGAAAGAACCCGATAGCACATGGCAGAAGCTAGCACATCAAAATGAGGTTTCATTATCTTTGAGAGTAGGTAGCAGAAGAAAAGATGAACTTGGAACACTGTACAACTGAGAATCAGATTGCAGATATCATGATGAAAAGTGTGGAGGTTGAAGTGTTCAAAAGACTAAGAGCTATGATGAATGCAGATAGCTTAGACACAATGAATTAGGTGGTGTGTTGAGATTGTAATTCCTTGTGTCAAAATAACATGTTACTCGACGGAAAAAGGTTGTGTCAAAATAGTCTAGTCTAGTGTGTGTCGAAATGTCGAAGGAGTAGCCTCAACAGGTATTTTGACTTAGACCTATTTTAATAGTGTTAACTAAATTAGGTATTTTGGGCTTTTGTATTTGTGGGTTTTGACTTAGGCAGCAAGCAAGCTCATTATAAATAGAGGGAGTAACCTATATTTTGTAATATAGAATATTCATAGAATTTGTAATTATAAGTGAACAAGATTTTCTACTATTTGTGAACAGTGAGAAACTCTACAGAAAATCATTATCTTCTTTCATACTTTGTCAAACCTTAATTTTTTTCATTATTATTCTGTATCGATAATAATTTTGTTCATTAAAATTGATAGAAATTCTCCATAGATGTTGATGTATTTTCAAAAATGATATGCATGTGAGTAGCATTGTGAGGAGCTACGTATAATATAGTAGCAGAAACGTTCAAAGCAGTATTTTATTTTTGGTAGAAATGATGCAATATTTGATTGTTAAATTATTTGTTGAATATAATGAGTTTTTTGGGTGGGTAATGAAAGGACTATAGAATTTTTTCTTTTGAAAAGCCAAAAGATGAATTTTATTGCTAAAATCAAAAGGCACGAAGCATGCCAAAACAGTAGCCAACAACCAAAACAACCAATACAAATTACAATAGATAGAACAATTGCAGACCCCAAAACAAAATTATATCCTAGAAAAAGGCAGAACCAGGCACCCCTCTATCAAACTGCAGCAACCAACCCCAATTAAAGCAAAAACACCCAATTGCACTCGAACTAAATGATGAAAAATTTGTCTTTTAGCACTCTCCCTCCCCTACTGATACCTGCAAAATGAACGAAATTATGTTCTGCAGAATAATGAGAGACATATAAAAAACCTAACCATCTTAAGACTTTGCTCCATGCATTCCATGCACTTGAAGAAAATGTGAGCTACACTTTCCTCTATACCGCAGCCAAATGGGCATGAATTTTGAGAATCAATCAAGATGCCTCTCTTAACTAAATTATCTCTTGTGGATATTATATTTTGCCACACTCTCTAAGCTAAAACCGACACCTTCGCGAGAATGAGATTACTCCAGCAGCTGCCAGACCCCTATCCTCCCCTACAGGAGTAACCAGTCCCTCCATGATTACTGAATATGCGTCTTTAACTGTGTACTTACTCCTGAGCCACCTCCACGAGTCCTTGATGCCGACCTTCAAAGAAACTCTTTGAATCTATTCTGATATTTCAGCCACACACATTTCATCATCCCTTTCTAGGTTGCTTTCCCAATTACGGTTCCAAACTTGGATCTCATCGTCAATTCTAATCGCATCTCTCACCGTAGAGTTCTTATCACTAGCCAATGTATACAACTCTTGGATTTGTACTTTTTAGGATTTTTCCTTCCAACCACGGGTCGTCCCAGATAATTGGTGCTACTATTCAGGTAATGTACAAGTTTGTCATTTATGTCTCATCCTTCTTTTTTCTTTGTTAAATTATAATGTTGGTCTATCTAAATTTATTTGTGAATTTTATCATTCTAACATATAAATTTATTCAAACTAATATATGTAAGAATTTTATTGAACAATATTTATAGTCTAACCTATTCATTTTTTTCTGTAAATAGATTGATGTGCTTTTAAAAGTCAGATGTAGCAAACTTAGCCTAGATTTGTTGTAGTTCAAAGAAAAAGTTAAAGATCAAGCTAGAAGTATTTCTTAAAGGGTATTTGAAAGTGTATATCTATTGTCATAGGTGCACAATTTGATCATAACTTCAGTGGTTTATAGGTGCACAATTTGATCATAACTTCAGTGGTTTATAGGTGCATATTTTGCTTATAACTTTAGTGATTTATTTTTTAAAAGGGTATAATAGTTTAATTTTTGTAGTATGTAGCTTTGGAAGAATAGATAATGTTAGAACTAGGGGTGGACAGAAACTGCTAAGCCAGTCCAAGTCACCTGAAACAAAACAACAAAACAAAAAAAAAAAGAGAAATGGGCGATTTAAAACGGTTAAGCGGGTGTAAAAGTCGGTTTAAGGGGGGTTGTAATGGGCGGGCCGGGTAAGAATGAATGAATCACGGGTACTCGGACCCACCCGTACCCATTAGCTACTTTACGATTACTAGACAAAGTTTTATGTAATAGGAGATTTTTGTTTGTATTTGGAAAGTCTTATTTCTTGGTGCTCTAAGAAGCAACTTGTAGTTGCGTTGTCAACCTGTGAAGCTCTCAAAAAGAAAGTGTGGTTGAATGTCATGAAAGAAGAACTTGAGACTTTAGGAAGAAACAAGATTTGAGAGTTAACTGAGCTTCCAAAGGAGACGAAAGTCATCAGCGTCATATGGACTTTCAAGCTGAAATTTGTTTTTTTGAATGAGATTGCACCCGTAGCACCTAGAAACAGTTGGCGGACGTTCTAACAAAGACTATCAAGATTGATCAATTTCTTCATTTGAGAGATGAAATTGGTGTTGTCAGTTTTGTGTAAATATAAATTAAGGGATGGTGTTGAAAATAATTTATATTTTAGAAATGTCTTGTTGACTAAGTCTGTTAGAGGATAATTTAGTAATTTATTATATCTTAATATTGTGTATAAATAGTCTAATAATAGATAGGTCAGTGTATTCAGTACATAGTCATCATTCAATATATTTCTTTTGTTTTTATCTCTCTTTTGTGCACCATCAGAAACTAAGTCCGATAATTCCTTGTAATTTTAAATCCAAAATCTTTTGTCATTTCTCGTATTAAGGTATGTGTCCCTAGAAATGGAATGACAGAATCAGTATAAAAAAAAAAAAACTTTGCTTAGTCAAAAGAATTACATATTAAATAGATATTAATAGTAGAAGGAATAAAAACATAATATTACAATATTACCTAAATACTAGTACACTAACACCTAATCTAACAAGTGTCCCTAGTAAAGTGATGCTTGGATTCAATTGCTCATGGGGATTATAAAAGAGAATCCTAAACTAAAATACAAGGAAAACAGCATGATTAATTTTTCTAAACAATTTTTTTAAAAATAAATATAACCATATAATTAAATATTAATGTCAATTAAAAAACTTACTAGCTGCAAATTGACTATTTTTGGATCCCTACCAGTGATGCATGTAAAGCTTTTAAAATTTCTTTTTCATTCATGTATGCATTAGTTGCATCTCTAATACATACATAAGCTCTCTCTCCAGTTTGCTAAACAAGTAAAGAGAGCAAGCATAAGAATATAACTTTAAAAACAAATTACAAAAGAGAATTTAGATTTAAAGAATCGGAGGAAATTTATATATACTAGGTATTCTTCATTTTCTGGTGAGGATGGGCAAGTGTAACCATATCCATTGAACGTGCTGGTGTGCCCATTAACCTGCACAAGAAATGTAAACTCAAGTGTTAAAAAAGGCAAATATTATTAAAACAAATACATGAAAATATCCTTTTAAAAAAATCTATATATTATTTACACATCTTCGTGGACAACTTTAACATCATCGCAAGCTTTAGTAATTTTTTAGTAAAATATACTCCCTTCTAATAGAAGCATATATATATATATATATATATATATATATATATATATATATAGTCTTGTGCTTCCAATATGTTTAGGTCCTCTATCTGTTCGAGGGACCAGAAAAAATCAGCTGTGGAATTATAATCATTATCATACTCCAAAAGAGCATTTCCTATCTGTAATAATCAACAAATAAGTCTGATTAGAGTCTATTTATCATCTATTAAAAAAAAAGTCACACATTTATTTGTTCACTGGATACTATTGCTGCTGGTGTTGGTTTTTCACAAATTTTGTCATATAATTATATTAGCATGTTAAACTACTACTACTATATTTACAATAAATGTCTATGGAAATATATTATAATAATAAAAAACATTTGAAAATTCTAGAAACATAGTTTTCCATTGTATTAAAGAGAAATCAGTATTCTAAAAAAAAATGTTTGATTGTACTACAAATTAGTAAGATATCTGTGCGATTTTAATTTTGACGAAATTATTATTTTATATATATATATATATATATATATATATATATATATATATATATATATATATATATATATATATGAAAAACTCACTTTTATTGAGAAAATACAATGCAAAATTATGAAATCAAAATATAACAATAAATAATATGATTATACAAAATGTAATGGTAAACTTAACAAAGGATGTATTTAGATAAACATGTGACTTTAAATTGAATTACATAAATGTAAAATAAATAATTATTATATAAACTCAATTATATTAAATAATAATAAAACTTGTGACATGAAAGAGAAAAAAAATTGACATTTGAAAATAAAAATTTTATCTTCAAATTAAAGAAAAACATTGATAATGACCCGTAAGATAAAAAATTACTTTGTTCGTTTGTTAGAGATTTAGGGTGTGATAATCCTGGATAACTTCGAAGAATCGTGTTTGTACACTTTCCGAACAAAGTATTTCGACCCTATTCTTGCCTGGGTTCACGAAATCTTTATGGGGATAATTCTCGAAGAAATTCTGTTTCCGACAAAAGAAAACGAATTGTAATTATAGAGAGAAGGATGCCTTTTTTTTTCTATGTACGAGACCGAGGCCGAACGACTCCTTATATAGGAGAACAGTAATTGAAAACGAAGAGACATATTTGTTCGAAACGAATATGTCAGTTGGGAAACAGTTATGTCCGTTGGGGAAAGGATTCAAACGCACAGGTGCGAATGCTTGGGAAAATCCCAAACACTTTTCATTTTCCATATCTTTAACCTTTGCCTTAATTGTTTCGATTTTCAGCCATCAGGATAAAGACAACCGCTTCAAAGTCGAAAGAAGGGAGCGCCTCTCAAGCCTCTATCGAAACCACTGACAATGTGACTCCATCCGAAACAACAACCATTGCTGCAACAACAACAACAACAACACCAACAATAACCAGTGTTCCAACTCCACAGGTAATCACTTAGCCTTGATGTTTCGAATTCACTAATGTTTCATGATTTGCATCTAACTCTTTGTTTAAATCTTTTCAGACCAACAAACTTCCGCCTACCACTCCAAAGAAGCGAAAATCAAACACCACTGGGGAAGACCCCAAGGCTGGAGGAAACTTACCAGCTGCTTCGAAGAAGAAGAAGAAGAAGAAGGATATTTCAAAGAGCGTTGTACCAACTAGTGTCTCTGGACTCGATTCCAGGGATGCTGCTCCCTCACCCAAATCCAAAATTCCATCTTCGACCTCCAACGTAATGTTGGAACGCATAGCTAGCAACCTCTCTTCCGAGGGTCCACAGGTAAATTGAACTTTAAACTTTTGACAAAATAATTATTCATTACCTTGGTGCATGCTTTTAATGTTCTTTTGCTCCTTGCAGGATATCTTAAATCCAGCCTTCACCACTTTGACCTCACCATCAAAAGCTGCTGCTCCAATCAACTCCTCTCCTCAAGGAGACTCCAGCAACCTTATACAAAACAAAGGTTCCTCCAATATGGCGGTCCTGGCTGGGGCTTCTGAGCAGCAAGATGATCAAAGTACCTCTCCTCCTCTAAAAGAAACAAATGAGGCAACGCTTCATGAATCTGCAGAGGCTTCACAAAGAACTTCTCTCCAAAAGTCCCCTCTCGAAACCCTTCAAGAGGACCCAAAGGACGTTCACGCTGAAGGAGAGAAAGCTGATTATGGTCAAAGAAACGAAGAATCTGCAGAAGAAGAGTCTGAGGAGGAGGATGCCAATGATGGTTCGACTGCTGGGACAGAGTTCAATGCAAATAGCAGCGAAAAAGAAGACATCGAAGTGGTGGACTTGGATGACGATGAAGAAGATAATGAGCACGAAACGAATGAAGGGGATGGTGACACAACCAACAAACCCATGGAAGTCGAAATGGACGTGACTCCCCTACATGTGGAACTCCCTCAACCGTCTTTGTCTCGAATGACTAACGAGGAGCTTGCACTCCTGAGACGAAATGACCCTATTGGGTACATGAAGGCGAAGCTGGCTCAAAGGGACATTCCACTTGCTAGGGATGGCACAAGTTCGACTAGCTATCCTCTTCCCACAGATGAAAGAATTGTACTTCTTAACAGGATCAGGAAAACAATTCTTAATGTGGATATATTCGAAGTGCTCAAACAGGATAGCACTGCTTGCTACACTATGAAGGAGTTGCTTACAAAAGTCAACCTTGCTACCTGCTCCTTGCCAGTTAGTACTATCTTGTTTGATCTTCAATCTTTGCTGGACAACGTAACTGGTTACCTTCTCCAAGATGAATCTGCTGCCAGAAAGGTTCAAGAAAAACGCACTGCAATGGATGTTGCTTATGAACAAGCTTCGAAACTCTCTCAAGAAGCTGAGGATCAAGCTATGCATCTAAAGCAAGCAAAAACTGATTATGAGGCTCGAGCTGAGTCCATCCTTCTCTGGGAAAGGCAGATTCAGGAACTTCAACAGAAGGTTAAAGAGGCTAAAGAACAACAAATAGCCTTCGAAACCAATACTGCTGGTAACCAATTCGAAGAGCTTCTCAACCAGGGGCTTGCAGAAATGGAAACTGCAGAACAACTCAAGGGAGAAGTGGCAACCTTGGAGGGAGCCAGGCGTTTCGCTCAACAGAGACTTGAATCTTTTCGAAGTACCTTCAACAGATTGAAGAACAATTCTTATTTCTAAATTTCAGTGTTCATTTGATTACAACTTGGTTTTTTATATGTAATATTCGAACAATGCCATTTTGGCATCTCATCTTGCCATTTTGGCATTTTATAATATTTTGGTTACGTTGTTACTATTCGAATCTCCTGCAGGCGTGGCTTATATTTCTTTAAATATTTCCCATTAACCTTTAGGATACGCTTATCATCCATCAGCTC
Source organism: Vicia faba (assembly GCA_948472305.1). Lineage (NCBI taxonomy): Eukaryota > Viridiplantae > Streptophyta > Magnoliopsida > Fabales > Fabaceae > Vicia > Vicia faba. The sequence continues at coordinate 659,119,688 of OX451736.1, read as the reverse complement.
TTCGATTTCATATGCATTGTTTGAGAATACTTTTAATATTCGAAAAGGTCCTTCCCAATGAGGTGACCATTTACCTAGTGTTTTATTTTTCTTGTCCATGGGAAATATGACTTTCCAGACTAAGTCATTGAAAATGAATGCTTTTCTCTTCACCCTTTTGTTGTATGTCCTGGCCACTCTTTCTTTTTGTCTCATCAAGATTTCCAATGCATGTAATCTAACTTCATCCAACTCAACTAATTCATTCATCATCATCTCCCAATATAATGCAGCTGGGATTTCGTTTTGTCTTTGAATTCGAACTGATTGTAGATGAATTTCTACTGGAAGCACTGCATCGTGACCAAATGTGAGTTGGAAAGGCGTAGTGTTAGTAGCTTCCTTAGGAGATGTTCTACAGGCCCATAGTATTTGGTCAAAAGTTTTGTGCCAGTTTCTTGGCTTTTTACCAATATGTTTCTTGATTAACCCTATTATTACTTTATTGGCTGCTTCGACTTGACCATTTGCTTGAGCATGATATGGCGTTGATGTTAGTAATCTAAACCCCATTTCTTGGGCAAATTCTTGCATCTTTCTACCAGTAAACACAAAGCCTTGGTCTGTGGTTATGCTCTCTGGCAATCCGAACCTATAGATAATGTGCTTCTGTATAAACTCAATAACAGCCTCTTGATCAGCGACTATTAATGGTATAGCTTCGATCCACTTGGTAAAATAATCTATTCCTACCAAGATATATTTTTGTCCTTTAGACGAAGCAGGATTTATTTCTCCTATCAAATCCAATGCCCATCCTCTAAATGGCCATGGTTTGATGATTGAATGCAATTCACTTGCAGGGGCATGTTGAATCCCTGCATGTTTCTGACATTCCTCACATCCTTTAGCAAAGTCTATACAATCTTTGAGCATGCTGGGCCAATACATGCCATATCGAAATAACAGCCATTTCATTTTATGACCTGCTTGATGTGCCCCACATGCCCCATTGTGGACTTCTGACAGTGCTAAGTATGTCTCACTTTCTCCTAGGCATTTCAATAATACGCCCTCTTGGGTCTTTTTGAACAATTCGTTTCCCATGAGGAGATATGATAATGCTCTGTATTTTGTCTTTCTATCCACATTCCGAGTTGGGTTTGCTAAATAACTCACCAGTGGACTTCGCCAATCTGCATCTGATAAAGTGTTTATGGCTAATATTTCGAATCCCTGTTTCTCAGCATATCCCAATTTCATACTTTCTAGATCTGATGGTGTGAATCTAGTAGCCATAACTCTACCCCTTAATTCAACTAAATCCTTAAAGTTCCTGGCAGAAACTTTATAACACGAAGCCAACTGTGCTAAGGCATTTGCTTCTTGGTTCTCTATTCTTGGTATGTGTTGAATATCCATGTATTCAAATTTCCTAAGTAGCCTGTTGACTATGACGAAGTATATCATCAAGTTTTCCTTTATGCATTTGTACTCCTTTGTTATTTGTTTGACCACTAATTCTGAGTCTCCTTTAATTTCGACTCTAGTTGCCCCCAATTCCAACAAAGCTTCAAGTCCAACAATGAGGGCTTCATACTCAGCTTCGTTGTTCGAACAACGAGGACCATCTAATTTATACTTGAATTTTGTTGGAATTCCTTCAGGAGAAATTAGAAGGACTCCAACACCACTTCCATTCCCGTGGGTTGAACCATCAAAGTATAATTTCCATGGTTGCATTTCGATGTAACTCATGATAGTCTGCTCAACCAATGAATGGTCCACAATAAAATCAGAAATCACTTGGCCTTTCACAGCTTTTAAAGGCATGAAAGTCAAAGAATATTATGTTAAGGCTAAAGCCCATTTACCAATTCTGCTATGCATTATTGGTTTTGAAAGCATGTGTTTAATGACATCGAAATGAGATGAAACATAAACATCAACAGGCTTTATATAATACTTGAGTTTCATACAAGAGAAATACAAACAGAGACATAGCTTTTCTAAATTGATATATCTGGTCTCTGCATCATTCAATACTCTACTTAGATAGTATATGGCTCTTTCGATACCATTGTTATCTTCTTGTGCTAACATACTACCTATACTAACTTCAGAGGCAGATATGTACAATCTCATGGGCTTCCCCCATGAAGGTGGAGACAAGATAGGAGGCTGAGAGAGGTATCTTTTTATCTTGTCAAATGACTCCTGATGGGCTTCGTTCCATTCGAAGGCTTGGCCTTGCTTTAGACGAAGCAACGGAGAGAAAGCTTGGGTTCTCCCACTCAGATTCGAAATGAACCTTCCGAGGAAGTTAATCTTCCCTAGCAGAGATTGAAGCTCCCTTTTTAACGTAGGTGCTTTCGTCTCCATTATGGCTTTGGTTTTGTTCTGGTTGATCTCAATCCCTTTCTTGTGAACCACAAAACCAAGGAAATCTCCAGCCTGCACAAAAAATGCACATTTAAGGGGATTCATCTTTAAGCCATGTTTTCTCATTCGTTCGAATGATTGGCTCAAATGATGCAAATGTGTTTCTGCAGATATAGATTTGATGACTATATCATCAATGTACACCTGCATAAAGGTTTCAATGAAATCATGAAAAATCGAATTCATTGCCCTTTGATAAGTTTCCCCAGCGTTCTTTAAACCAAAAGGCATCACCACCCATTCGTAGGTGCCTAAGGCTCCTGGGCAACGAAATGCTGTCTTGGCAACATCTTCTTCAGCAATAAAAATCTGATTATACCCAGAGTATCCATCTAACATACTCAAGTATTCGAACCCTGCAACAGAGTCTACTAGCATTTCTGCCACAGGCATGGAGTACTCATCCTTAGGGGTTACAATGTTTAAATCCCTAAAATCTATGCAAATTCTTAAAGAACCATTTTTCTTAATAACAAGTACTATATTTGCTAACCATTCGACGTACCTTGTGGTTCTGATGAATTTGTAACGCAGCAACCTTTCGATCTCAGCTTTAATCTTTGCGAGAACCGCTGGTGCGAATCTTCTGGGAGTTTGTTTGATGGGCTTCTTGCCATCTTTGATTGGCAGTCTGTGTTCGACTAACTCCCTCTTTAAACCAGGCATTTCGTCATAATCCCATGCGAAACAATCTTTATTTTTCTTGAGGACCTCGATCACTTCCTTCTTGAGGCCTGGGCTAAGTTTTGCACTTATGTAGGTTATTCTTTTCGTGTTTTCATCCCCTAAGTTGACTTCTTCGAGTGGGTCCTGTGCCAACATTTTGGCACCTGAGTCTATGGGGTCCCTTTCGAAGCCTAAGGGTTCTTTATCGTAGATGGCGTCCAACCTTTGATCCATCTCAAGTTCTTTAAAGGGTGAGCATTTCGAGATATCCCCACTTACTTCGTTCATCTTTACAGCTAATTTATTTATTTCAGCCTCTAAGGCCGCCTTTGATTCGTTCTCAGCCATATAGGCTGAAATCCTTTCAAAAAAGGTGGACTCAGTCATGGATAAGGTTGTCGAAGTCCCAGCCTGCTGGCTGTCTTTGTATAGTACTTTCGACTCCCTCTTCTTCAATGATTATTCTTCTATCCCAGTATAGGCCATCATGGCGAAGGGTCATGTAGTAGTGGGCATTTCTGGTTTCGTTGATCTCATCATTTGGAACACACGGAGCAATCTTTGCCAGATGTTTGTCATAATTCCTCTTGTCAACTAAATTGACTGTTGACATGAAGTAACTCTGGTCTGCTTCAATGTTTTCCATGATGCCATCTTCTCTCCATAGAACTAATCGCTGATGCATTGACGAAGGAACTGCCCCTACGCCATGGATCCACTCCCTTCCCAGCAATAAGTTGTAGTTGGCCTTGGCTTCGATCACCATAAACATGGTGGGCCTACAGCTTGAGCCTATTGTCAAGTCCAACTGAACCACTCCCAGTGTTTTGCCCACTTTCCCTTCATAATTGGATAGAACCATATTGTGGGGCTTGATGTCTCCTTCGCGGATCTCTAATCTTTTCAGCATGAAGTGGGGTATCAAATTGACTGCAGCACCCCCATCCACTAGAACCTTATTCACGCCATGGGCACCAACTTTTGCCCGAATAAATAGTGGCTTAAGATGGTTCTGCATAGCTGGTTCTGGACGTTCGAAGAACGCATTTTGCTCCTCGACAGCCCCATTGTCCATCACATAGTAGCACACAGGCCTATGCTTCATCAAGTCTATGGTATCTTCTTCCTCGTATTCGTCAATTTCAGTTTCCTGTCCGAATTCACAGGGAAGCATAGATACCACGTTGCAGTTTAGGTTGAACGAAAACTCCCCCTCTGATTCGAAGTTATCCGTGATCATATCTTCGTCTTCTTCTGGGCCTGGAGTGTATTCCTTTGGTTCATATAGTTATACTTCAGAGAAAAGCCTCCTATTAACTGGGGGTTTGTCTTCAGTTTGATTTCTTGGTGTGGGTTTGTTGGTGCTAGATTCACCTTGGTTCTTTGTTGAAGTTACCCCTTTATTTGCCACAGCTTCTCTCTCAGCCTTTCGAATCCTCTGTTGCCTTCGCCACTAGGATCTCGACATGGGGTTCCTTCCTTTGTAGTTCTCTAGTCTTACCTCCTCCCTTTTTGCTATGTTGAATTGCCTCCTGTATGTCATAGCATGGCGTGCATTTTGTTCGGTGTTTCTCCATCTGTCTTTGCCTTTGTCGTTTCTGACTTGCAGCCATCTGTCGGTTGGCACTTCAGCAGGGAGTTTGAAAGTCACTCTTCGAGCAGCCTTGGGATGAGGACTATCAGGCCTTCGTTGTTTGTGTCTGCCATCGAAACGTGGGCCCATCTGAACATTTTCTTGATGGTTCCAGCAAGGGGCGAAGGGAATCGTTTCAAAGGCTCTGGCCATGCTTTGATCATACACAGCAGAACACCTTGGGCATATCAAGCACTTGGTTTCCCCTTTGTAGCAGCGAAACACAAATTCCAGCAAACTTTCTCCAGCCTTAGGATAACACCTGAATAGCTGGTTATCCTGGCGCCAATTGTTGCCAGTTCGAGCCCTCTGTACCCTCTCGAAGTTCACAGCGATTCTCTGATTGCAGAGGATGCTGCACCTAGGGCACAGTATCATGCATGTATCTCCCTTGTGGCATGTCATGAGGTAATCCTTGAGACTAGCATCTCCAGCATGATTATCCTCCATTTTATACTTCTCTCTTTCTAAGTATCTTTCTACCTCCTCCATCTCAGAGCGAGGCCTCTCCATACCCACCATGTTTACCTCAACATCTTCCCCCTTAGCTTCATCATCTCCCCATCCTGTGGGTTTTATGTCTTCGATGTGGACTTTTGAACTTTCTGGGGCAGAATATTTGACCAAATAGTCAAATTTTCCACTGGGTTCCCCTAAAGTGTCCCATATTTCTTTCTGAGGGGAAGTTAGCTTCATGATTTGGACTTTCTCCAATTCCAGCCTCAGGCCTTCAGTGACCTGTGTCAATTCTTGGTTTTGATTTTCCTGGCCTTCAGTAGCCTGGATTTCTTTTGCAACAGCTAAAGGTGCTGCTTCAATCGAAGTCTCTGGTAGCTTCTGGACATCTTCAGTGACCTCCTTATCGACTTCGACTATCACCCAACTTTCGTTTTCAGTACCTTTCTCTCCTATTGGGGCATCACTTTGGTCAGCTTCCACCATGTTAATCTCTCCAATGCATGCAGGCTCGGAGTAATTGGTGTCTGCCACGTCCAAAGGATCTTCGTCCACTTTCATCTTTGCTTTATCAGCAAACTTCAGTCTACCGTCTTTGATTGCATTCTGAATTAGATCCCTGAAAAGAAAACACTGTGAGGTTTTGTGGCCTAGGAAACTATGATATTTGCAAAATCCTCTCTTCTTTCTTTGATCTAAAGGAGGTATTTTGACATTTGATGGCACAATGAGTTGGCCATCTTTGACAAGTAAATCAAAAATCTCGTCACATTTAGTGACATCGAAGGTATAAACCTTCTTTGGGAATTTGTCACTTTTCTCATTTTCAACAATCTCTTTCCCTTTTGTGGGAACCAATAATTTGCAGGAGTAGGGTGGTGCCTGTTTTAATTCAGCGAGGTCGATTTCGACCTCTTCGAATTCGAATTCAGGATAATCTTCTGCTTCCTCAGTTCCAACATAGGAGATCCTTTCCTTCTTATTATTTTTAAAGACTCTGGCCTTTTCGGCCTTTAGCCTTTCGACCTGTCGAACCCTGTCGGCTAACTGAGCCATGTCCCTCAAATATTGAGTGTCTAGTTTCTTTCGAATAGAGTAATCCAAGCCACCAGCGGCCATTTCGACTAACTCATGTTCAGGCACCACTGTGTAACATATGGAGTTAAAAAGCCTAAATCTATTCAGATAATCATCTATGGGTTCAGTGAACTTTCTCTTGACACTGGCTAATTCCTTCAAGCTTATTTTTGACTGTCCCATGTAAAACTGTTCATGGAATAATCTCTCCAAAAGAGCCCACGTATCAATGGACCCAGGAGGCAAAGTGGTGAACCATGTGAAGGCGTTTTTAGTCAGGGAACTTGGAAAATATTTGATCCTGAGGTCTTCATTATTGGCTATATCTCCCGCTTCGGTTAGATATCTGGCTATATGTTCGACTGTTGATTCATTTGTATCCCCAGCGAACTTTGTAAATTTAGGGACTTTATATCCCCTTGGTAAATCAATATGCATTATGCAATCTAATATAGGAGAAGCATAATTTGGCCTTCTAATTCCTGTGTTGAGGCCATTCTGGGCCATGACTCTCTCTATCATGGTGGTTAAATTGTTCTCTGCCAAGATGTTATCGTTTCGAACTCTATGAACGACAGCATCAGCATCTTGATTTCGACCCACCATGACAACCCCCCTAGGTTGTTCTTCTCGAAACTCTGGGACTTCCAGCCTTTCGACCCTTGCCCCTGGTTCCATAATTTCTCTTTGTGGGCCTGGGATCATTGGGGCTTCTAGCCTTTGTGCCCTTGCCCCCAAGTTAACTTCTTCTCTAGGTGGTCTATAAGTTGGGTCGTTAGCAACTTGTTCCATAATAGGTATGTTTGCTCGAACTCTCGCCTGATTCTGCCTACGCCTATCTGGGGGAGCAAAGAAATCTGCTATTCGACTCATGTTATCTGCGTTTTCTCTGTTTGTCACAGTCACATTTTGTACTATTGGGGCAAATATTTCCTGCATAGTTTGTGCTAATACCCCTATCATATTATGGTTACTGTCATCCATCAATTTCCTAAAAGCCAACTGGTTTTCTGTGGTTAAAATAAGCATTGTGCTATAACCCACTGACCCTTGGTTATTCGTCATAAACTGATTTGCCCCAGACCCAGAACCTAATTGTGGTGATGAATTCGATGTGGAATTGTGTAAACCTGCCATAAAAGATGTTGGCATTCCATAAGTGGAATTTCTGGTTCTATTACCATCGAAACCGGGTGGTCTAGTTAGTGGAGTGGCGAAATGGGTTTGTGTCCCTGATGGTGGAACAAATCCCCCGGGATAACCAATGGTTCCAGTGTTTCCTAAGATCGAACTATTAGTTGATATGCCACTTACTCCGTTAGTGGCTATATTACTGGTAGAAGAGGCAACAGACTGTGCATTCGAAGGGATCACATTAGACGTTCCCATCGAAGCGTACACATTAGTGCCTATTGTATGTGGGGCATTTTGTTCCCCTTGTTGATTGTTAGAACTAGACATCTTGTTCAAACGTTTTCTTCTGGATAAGGGTTGGTTGCTGTTGGTTATTTTACCACTTCTCAGGTTCATAAAACAACAAACTTCTTAGGTTCCAACATTTTTATAATGGTTACGTCTCAACAATCTTTATTTATGTTCTAAATTCCGTAATGTCCAACGATTGGTCCCACTGGGCGTGCCAATTTGTTTACAGTGATTTCTGGTAAACAACCGCTAGTCCTCCAAACTATCGAATAAACTTACTGACTGTTATTCAATTTCTCTGGTAACTCGCAGGATCGACTAGATTGATCCTAGGACGTGTTGGTCATTAGGGTAACTCTCATGATCGAACAGGTATTCATGGTTGGTATTTAGAATGTTGTGTAGGTGTTTGACTTATTTCGATTTCTCTCTTAAAGATCTAAAGGTGTAATCAAAATATATGTGCGCGAAACTAAATTGGATGGATAAAGGTCAATTGTAAAGACATGTAAAAACTGCATAAAAGACAAGTAAATGACTTCGAAACGTAAGAAAAACAGTTAACGTAAAAGACTCGAAATATGAAGAAAGCGTTTAATGCAAGAAATCTGTAAAATGACTTTAAGTAAAAAAGGTGTTCGAAGGATAAAAACTTGAAGATAAAGGCATGAAATGTATAACAGTTTCTGAAATGTAAAGTATTTGAGATGGAAAGAAAGCATTTAAATGTAAGGCATTAGTGAAAAGATTTCGAATAAAAAGACTTTAGATGCAAAAACTTATAAATGGTATTGATATAAAGATAAAGGAAAGTACTGGAAATGATAAAGAGTTTTCATTAAATCATAAACATGTGGTGTTATCATACGTACATTGCTCTTATATTCATTTCCCTAGCCATGTGGTAATTTGAATGTTTACTGAGTATTTTGTATAATAGATATGACACACGAAATCCTAATGCTAAGACTTCTATTTATACTACTTCGACCATAACGGTCTTGCTATAAGATTATGCCACGTTCAGAACATGCAGAGCAATGCCTCTCTCTTGCTTCCACGTGTCTTCAAATGCTCCAGCGCATATATTTCAAATTTTGAACATCCCGCTTGCATTTGAATTTCAAATGTTTTGGCACTTCTTCGCTTCGAACGCACTTCTTAGACACAGCCTTGTTATCACTTCGAGACTTCTTTGGATATATTCTCATAACTGTCACTCGAAGCTCCAAGCTTTGATATGCTCATTCGAAGCATTGCTTCTACTATTTCGAAACATGACGTTTTGTTTCATTTCGATCGAAACGTCCAATTTACTTTGCTTCTAATAATATTATCAAAATATTTAGCCAACAAAATGCCCCTTTAAAATATGTATTTCGATTCCTCTGAGAAATACTTATTTTAAACATATACACAAGATTTTGATGCGACCTTCGAATCATCGTAACATTTATTGAATTTGACTCCAGTCACGTCAATCATAACACTTTTTAGATTCCTTAACCGCCTTGAACCATTTCACAGTATGGTGCAGTTACAAAACAATGATTATCTTTAATCACGCCTGTTACCAATGTTAACTTCACGCCACCTCTTCATTAAACCAACCCATGATTACCACGTATCACAACCTTACTCAGTGGATGCTTAAACTTCCACATTATAAAAACCCATTAACTTAGTCTTTTTTCTTTTCTTCCCACATTCTGAATCTTTTCTCCTTATTTTCTCACCGAAACCCTAAGCTTTCAACATTCTTCCAACAATGTCTTCTTCTACTTCATCCCAACTGAAAAAGGTTTCCAAAAAGAAAGGAAAGACCGCAGGAACTACAATGGAAAGAAAGGTTGTCACTTACCAAGGTCAATCTGTTCTTGTTCCCCATATGATCTCAAAGGAGAAAGAAATGCTTTATGCATCCCAGGTACTTATTCCTACCACCGCTGCTGGTAAGAGGTTAGCTTTAATGGGCCCTCTTACAGTTTTTGAAATTTTAAAAGACACCAGGAAAATTTTCCCAGTTTGCTATAATTTCAAACCCCTGTTTAATAAAATGGACGCCCCTAAGGCAATAGAATCTTCTGGCTCAAACACCGTGGAAAATCCAATTGTTCCTCCTAAGGACCCTTTTGTATTGGACTATGTAAAGAGTAACTTCAAACCGTTTCGATCTTGCCCCACCTCCGACACTGCTTATCATAACTGGTTCAATAAGGTAGAAGCTAAGAAATCCCAGCAATGGGAAGAATTAGGTATCTACAACTTGATTAAGCTGTCGAAGCCAGGTTTTACTTACAGCCACCCATTGGTATTCGCGTCCCTATATTTCTGGGACAGTACTTATAGTACTTTCCATCTCCCTGGTGGAATGATTACCCCTACCTTCTTTGACATAGCAGCCATCACTGGGCTATCACCAGTAGGAGAAACATATATCCCTGACAACGAAGAACATTCGAGTATAATCGACTTCGAAGTCAAACTAGCAAGCTTTTCAAAGTTTATCAGCCACTACCATGCTGAAGGAGACAATCTGTCTGATGTAGAACACATTGCTTTCCTTACCTTGTGGCTGTCAAGATATGTCTTTTGCAGCAGATCCCTACAGGTAGCCAGTAGGTTTATTCCTATAGCTAGAGATTTGCATGAGAATCGGAGAGTGTGCTTGAGCAAATTGCTACTAGTTGATCTTTATGAAAGCCTAAGGTCAGCTGTTTCGAGCCTAAAATCTCAGACCTCCAAGAATATCCTGTTAGCTGGCCCTTTTTGGTTGCTTCAGTTGTGGCTAAATGCCATGTTCGAACCTTCATTGTCAACGGCCAACACCATTGCTGAACAAGACCCTGAAATAATGGATAGAATGATCGAAGGCACTAGGCTGCGAAGACTAACCCCAAATGATGATAAGGATGACTTCAAAGTCCTATTCTCAAAATACATCATGATATTCTCCAAGAGGCATAAGTTCGAAGAGACCATGGCGCCTTTTGCTTCAAGGGCTCATGGACCTTCATGGTTCACCATGGCTCTCTCAGAAGCTGTCAAGAGCAAAGAGATTCAAGATGTATGGAGAGCCTTTTTGCTACCCAGACTAATCTCTTCAAGAATAACTCCTGCCAAGAATCAGATTTTCCTTTTCGCCTACCAGCCAAATTTTGTTTCGAGACAGTTTGGCTTATGCCAACTAATTCCTGAACCCTTATTTCAAACTGAGAGTGCCATTACCTCTGGGCGAACCTTCAAGGCACGGGAAGCCAAGCTACAGCAAGAACAATACCAAGGCTTTGCCCAATTTGAGCTAATAACTTTCGAACCTACCCATCTTACAGCAAAGGGGTTTCTGGAATGGTGGACAAAGTTTTATCAGACTTATATGTTCGATACTCTTACTATTCAGCAGAAACTAACTGATGCCTTCGATGTGCAGGTACCATCCAAGAAAGGTATGTTCACTCATTCCAAAGAGATTAAAGCTTTTCAAAATTATTTCGAAACTACTTATGATCCCACACATTTGGAATCCACTGTGCATCAAGCGGCTGAGACCTTGAAGGAAAAATTCAAACAAAAAGCTTCTAAGTTAAAACTTCCTTCAGGGTTGTCACCTGAGGATAGGTATAGGTTGGCATTCGAAATGCATCCACCTAAATTTCCTAGATTACCTACCTCAGAACTGGCTCTGGCTTGGTTTCCTCCATACCCTTGGTGGTTCACTTGCAAAGAAATGTTAAAACATCTTCAAAAGAAACCAAAGCCATCTGAGACTGTGACATGGGCTCGATACTGGCTCCACGATTTCCCAGGACATCTTCGCTATGACCTTTCTGCCATGTCGATTAAATCTGATCAAGGCACAGGTGCGAATGCTTGGGAAAATCCCAAACGCTTTTCATTTTCCATATCTTTAACCTTTGCCTTAATTGTTTCGATTTTCAGCCATCAGGATAAAGACAACCGCTTCAAAGTCGAAAGAAGGGAGCGCCTCTCAAGCCTCTATCGAAACCACTGACAATGTGACTCCATCCGAAACAACAACCATTGCTGCAACAACAACAACACCAACAATAACCAGTGTTCCAACTCCACAGGTAATCACTTAGCCTTGATGTTTCGAATTCACTAATGTTTCATGATTTGCATCTAACTCTTTGTTTAAATCTTTTCAGACCAACAAACTTCCGCCTACCACTCCAAAGAAGCGAAAATCAAACACCACTGGGGAAGACCCCAAGGCTGGAGGAAACATACCAGCTGCTTCGAAGAAGAAGCAGAAGAAGGATATTTCAAAGAGAGCTGTACCAACTAGTGTCTCTGGACTCGATTCCAGGGATGCTGCTCCCTCACCCAAATCCAAAATTCCATCTTCGACCTCCAACATAATGTTGGAACGCATAGCTAGCAACCTCTCTTCCGAGGGTCCACAGGTAAATTGAACTTTAAACTTTTGACAAAATAATTATTCATTACCTTGGTGCATGCTTTTAATGTTCTTTTGCTCCTTGCAGGATATCTTAAATCCAGCCTTCACCACTTCGACCTCACCATCAAAAGCTGCTGCTCCGATCAACTCCTCTCCTCAAGGAGACTCCAGCAACCTTGTACAAAACAAAGGTTCCTCCAATATGGCGGTCCTGGCTGGGGCTTCTGAGCAGCAAGATGATCAAAGTACCTCTCCTCCTCTAAAAGAAACAAATGAAGCAACGCTTCATGAATCTGCAGAGGCTTCACAAAGAACTTCTCTCCAAAAGTCCCCTCTCGAAACCCTTCAAGAGGACCCAAAGGACGCTCACGCTGAAGGAGAGAAAGCTGATTCTAGTTAAAGAAACGAAGAATCTGCAGAAGAAGAGTCTGAGGAGGAGGATGCCAACGATGGTTCGACTGCTGGGACATAGTCCAATGCAAATAGAAGCGAAAAAGAAGACATCGAAGTGGTGGACTTGGATGACGACGAAGAAGATAATGAGCACGAAACGAATGAAGGGGATGGTGACACAACCAACAAACCCATGGAAGTCGAAATGGACGTGACTCCCCTACGTGTGGAACTCCCTCAACCGTCTTTGTCTCGAATGACTGACGAGGAGCTTGCACTCCTGAGACGAAATGACCCTATTGGGTACATGAAGGCGAAGCTGGCTCAAAGGGACATTCCACTTGCTAGGGATGGCACAAGTTCGACTAGCTATCCTCTTCCCACAGATGAAAGAATTGTACTTCTTAACAGGATCAGGAAAAAAATTCTTAATGTGGATATATTCGAAGTGCTCAAACAGGATAGCACTGCTTGCTACACTATGAAGGAGTTGCTTACAAAAGTCAACCTTGCTACCTGCTCCTTTCCAGTTAGTACTATCTTGTTTGATCTTCAATCTTTGTTGGACAACGTAACTGGTTACCTTCTCCAAGATGAATCTGCTGCCAGAAAGGTTCAAGAAAAACGCACTGCAATGGATGTTGCTTATGAACAAGCTTCGAAACTCTCTCAAGAAGCTGAGGATCAAGCTATGCATCTAAAGCAAGCAAAAACTGATTATGAGGCTCGAGCTGAGTCCATCCTTCTCTGGGAAAGGCAGATTCAGGAACTTCAACAGAAGGTTAAAGAGGCTAAAGAACAACAAATAGCCTTCGAAACTAATACTGCTGGTAACCAATTCGAAGAGCTTCTCAACCAGGGGCTTGCAGAAATGGAAACTGCAGAACAACTCAAGGGAGAAGTGGCAACCTTGGAGGGAGCCAGGCGTTTCGCTCAACAGAGACTTGAATCTTTTCGAAGTACCTTCAACAGATTGAAGAACAATTCTTATTTCTAAATTTCAGTGTTCATTTGATTACAACTTGGTTTTTTATATGTAATATTCGAACAACGCCATTTTGGCATCTCATCTTGCCATTTTGGCATTTTATAATATTTTGGTTACGTTTTTACTATTCGAATCTCCTGCAGGCGTGGCTTATATTTCTTTAAATATTTCCCATTAACCTTTAGGATACGCTTATCATCCATCAGCTCTTCGATTTCATATGCATTGTTTGAGAATACTTTTAATATTCGAAAAGGTCCTTCCCAATGAGGTGACCATTTACCTAGTGTTTTATTTTTCTTGTCCATGGGCAATATGACTTTCCAGACTAAGTCATTGAAAATGAATGCTTTTCTCTTCACCCTTTTGTTGTATGTCCTGGCCACTCTTTCTTTTTGTCTCATCAAGATTTCCAATGCATGTAATCTAACTCCATCCAACTCAACTAATTCATTCATCATCATCTCCCAATATAATGCAGCTGGGATTTCGTTTTGTCTTTGAATTCGAACTGATTGTAGATGAATTTCTAATGGAAGCACTGCATCGTGACCAAATGTGAGTTGGAAAGGCGTAGTGTTAGTAGCTTCCTTAGGAGATGTTCTACAGGCCCATAGTATTTGATCCAAAGTTTTGTGCCAGTTTCTTGGCTTTTTACCAATATGTTTCTTGATTAACCCTATTATCACTTTATTGGCTGCTTCGACTTGACCATTTGCTTGAGCATAATATGGCGTTGATGTTAGTAATCTAAACCCCATTTCTTAGGCAAATTCTTGCATCTTTCTACCAGTAAACACAGAGCCTTGGTCTGTGGTTATGCTCTCTGGCAATCCGAACCTATAGATAATGTGCTTCTGTATAAACTCAATAACAGCCTCTTGATCAGCGACTATTAATGGTATAGCTTCGATCCACTTGGTAAAATAATCTATTCCTACCAAGATATATTTTTGTCCTTTAGACGAAGCAGGATTTATTTCTCCTATCAAATCCAATGCCCATCCTCTAAATGGCCATGGTTTGATGATTGAATGCAATTCACTTGCAGGGGCATGTTGAATCCCTGCATGTTTCTGACATTCCTCACATCCTTTAGCAAAGTCTATACAATCTTTGAGCATGCTGGGCCAATACATGCCATATCGAAATAACAGCCATTTCATTTTATGACCTGCTTGATGTGCCCCACATGCCCCATTGTGGACTTCTGACAGTGCTAAGTATGCCTCACTTTCTCCTAGGCATTTCAATAATACGCCCTCTTGGGTCTTTTTGAACAATTCGTTCCCCATGAGGAGATATGATAATGCTCTGTATTTTGTCTTTCTATCCACATTCCGAGTTGGGTTTGCTAAATAACTCACCAGTGGACTTCGCCAATCTGCATCTGATAAAGTGTTTATGGCTAATATTTCGAATCCCTGTTTCTCAGCATATCCCAATTTCATACTTTCTAGATCTGATGGTGTGAATCTAGTAGCCATAACTCTACCCCTTAATTCAACTAAATCCTTAAAGTTCCTGGCAGAAACTTTATAACCCGAAGCCAACTGTGCTAAGTCATTTGCTTCTTGGTTCTCTATTCTTGGTATGTGTTGAATATCCATGTATTCAAATTTCCTAAGTAGCCTGTTGACTATGACGAAGTATATCATCAAGTTTTCCTTTATGCATTTGTACTCCTTTGTTATTTGTTTGACCACTAATTCTGAGTCTCCTTTAATTTCGACTCTAGTTGCCCCCAATTCCAACAAAGCTTCAAGTCCAACAATGAGCGCTTCATACTCAGCTTCGTTGTTCGAACAATGGGGACCATCTAATTTATACTTCAATTTTGTTGGAATTCCTTCAGGAGAAATTAGAAGGACTCCAACACCACTTCCATTCCTGTGGGTTGAACCATCAAAGTATAATTTCCATGGTTGCATTTCGACGTAACTCATGACAGTCTGCTCAACCAATGAATGGTCCACAATAAAATCAGAAATCACTTGGCCTTTCACAGCTTTTAAAGGCATGAAAGTCAAAGAATATTCTGTTAAGTCTAAAGCCCATTTACCAACTCTGCTATGCATTATTGGTTTTGAAAGCATGTGTTTAATGACATCGAAATGAGATGAAACATAAACATCAACAGGCTTTATATAATACTTGAGTTTCATACAAGAGAAATACAAACAGAGACATAGCTTTTCTAAATTGCTATATCTGGTCTCTGCATCATTCAATACTCTACTTAGATAGTATATGGCTCTTTCGATACCATTGCTATCTTCTTGTGCTAACATACTACCTATACTAACTTCAGAGGCAGATATGTACAATCTCATGGGCTTCCCCCATGAAGGTGGAGACAAGATAGGAGGCTGAGAGACGTATCTTTTTATCTTGTCAAATGCCTCCTGATGGGCTTCGTTCCATTCGAAGGCTTGGCCTTGCTTTAGACGAAGCAACGGAGAGAAAGCTTGGGTTCTCCCACTCAGATTCAAAATGAACCTTCTGAGGAAGTTAATCTTCCCTAGCAGAGATTGCAGCTCCCTTTTTGACGTAGGTGCTTTCGTCTCCATTATGGCTTTGGTTTTGTTCTGGTTGATCTCAATCCCTTTCTTGTGAACCACAAAACCAAGGAAATCTCCAGCCTGCACAAAAAATGCACATTTAAGGGGATTCATCTTTAAGCCATGTTTTCTCATTCGTTCGAATGATTGGCTCAAATGATGCAAATGTGTTTCTGCAGATATAGATTTGATGACTATATCATCAATGTACACCTGCATAAAGTTTTCAATGAAATCATGAAAAATCGAATTCATTGCCCTTTGATAAGTTGCCCCAGCGTTCTTTAAACCAAAAGGCATCACCACCCATTCGTAGGTGCCTAAGGCTCCTGGGCAATGAAATGTTGTCTTGGCAACATCTTCTTCAGCAATAAAAATCTGATTATACCCAGAGTATCCATCTAACATACTCAAGTATTCGAACCCTGCAGCAGAGTCTACTAGCATTTCTGCCACAGGCATGGAGTACTCATCCTTAGGGGTTGTAGTGTTTAAATCCCTAAAATCTATGCAAATTCTTAAAGAACCATTTTTCTTAATAACAGGTACTATATTTGCTAACCATTCGACGTACCTTGTGGTTCTGATGAATTTGCAACGCAGTAACCTTTCGATCTCAGCTTTAATCTTTGCGAGAACCGCTGGTGCGAATCTTCTGGGAGTTTGTTTGATGGGCTTCTTGCCATCTTTGATTGGCAGTCTGTGTTCGACTAACTCCCTCTTTAAACCAGGCATTTCTTCATAATCCCATGCGAAACAATCTTTATTTTTCTTGAGGACCTCGATCACTTCCTGCTTGAGGCCTGGGCTATGTTTTGCACTTATGTAGGTTATTCTTTTCGTGTTTTCATCCCCTAAGTTGACTTCTTCGAGTGGGTCCTGTGCCAACATTTTGGCACCTGAGTCTATGGGGTCCCTTTCGAAGCCTAAGGGTTCTTTATCGTAGATGGCGTCCAACCTTTGATCCATCTCAAGTTCTTTAAAGGGTGAGCATTTCGAGCCATCCCCACTTATTTCGTTCATCTTTACAGCTAATTTATTTATTTCAGCCTCTAAGGCCGCCTTTGATTCGTTCTCAGCCATATAGGCTGAAATCCTTTCAAAAAAGGTGGACTCAGTCATGGATAAGGTTGTCGAAGTCCCAGCCTGCTGGCTGTCTTTTTATAGTACTTTCGACTCCCTCTTCTTCACTGATTATTCTTCTATCCCAGTATAGGCCATCATGGCGAAGGGTCATGTAGTAGTGGGCATTTCTGGTTTCGTTGATCTCATCATTTGGAACACACGGAGCAATCTTTGCCAGATGTTTGTCATCATTCCTCTTGTCAACTAAATTGACTGTTGTCATGAAGTAACTCTGGTCTGCTTCAATGTTTTCCATGATGCCATCTTCTCTCCATAGAACTAATCGCTGATGCATTGACGAAGGAACTGCCCCTACGCCATGGATCCACTCCCTTCCCAGCAATAAGTTGTAGTTGGCCTTGGCTTCGATCACCATAAACATGGTGGGCCTACAGATTGAGCCTATTGTCAAGTCCAACTGAACCACTCCCAGTGTTTTGCCCACTTTCCCTTCATAATTGGATAGAACCATATTGTGGGGCTTGATGTCTCCTTCGCGGATCTCTAATCTTTTCAGCATGAAGTGGGGTATCAAATTGACTGCAGCACCCCCATCCACTAGAACCTTATTCACGCCATGGGCACCAACTTTTGCCCGAATAAATAGTGGCTTAAGATGGTTTTGCATAGCTGGTTCTGGACGTTCGAAGAACGCATTTTGCTCCTCGACAACCCCATTGTCCATCACATAGTAGCACACAGGCCTATGCTTCATCAAGTCTATGGTATCTTCTTCCTCGTATTCGTCAATTTCAGTTTCTTGTCCGAATTTACAGGGAAGCACAGATACCACGTTGCAGTTTAGGTTGAACGAAGACTCCCCCTCCGATTCGAAGTTATCCGTGATCATATCTTCGTCTTCTTCTGGGCCTGGAGTGTATTACTTTGGTTCATCTAGTTGTACTTCAGAGAAAAGCCTCCTATTAACTGGGGGTTTATCTTCAATTTGATTTCTTGGTGTGGGTTTGTTGGTGCTAGATTCACCTTGGTTCTTTGTTGAAGTTACCCCTTTATTTTCCACAGCTTCTCTCTCATCCTTTCGAATCCTCTGTTGCCTTCGCCACTGAGATCTCGACATGGGGTTCCTTCCTTTGTAGTTCTCTAGTCTTACCTCCTCCCTTTTTGCTATGTTGAATTACCTCTTGTATGTCATAGCATGGCGTGCATTTCGTTCGGTGTTTCTCCATCTGTCTTTGCCTTTGTTGTTTCTGACTTGCAGCCATCTGTCGGTTGGCACTTCAGCAGGGAGTTTGAAAGTCACTCTTCGAGCAGCCTTGGGATGAGGACTATCAGGCCTTCGTTGTTTGTGTCTGCTATCGAAACGTGGGCCCATCTGAACATTTTCTTGATGGTTCCAGCAAGGGGCGAAGGGAATCGTTTCGAAGGCTCTGGCCATGCTTTGATCATACACAGCAGAACACCTTGGGCATATCAAGCACTTGGTTGCCCCTTTGTAGCAGCGAAACACAAATTCCAGCAAACTTTCTCCAGCCTTAGGATAACACCTGAATAGCTGGTTATCCTGGCGCCAATTGTTGCCAGTTCGAGCCCTCTGTACCCTCTCGAAGTTCGCAGTGATTCTCTGATTGCAGAGGATGCTGCACCTAGGGCACAGTATCATGCCTGTATCTCCCTTGTGGCATGTCATGAGGTAATCCTTGAGACTAGCATCTCCAGCATGATTATCCTCCATTTTATACTTCTCTCTTTCTAAGTATCTTTCTACCTCCTCCATCTCAGAGCGAGGCCTCTCCATACCCACCATGTTTACCTCAACATCTTCCCCCTTAGCTTCATCATCTCCCTATCCTGTGGGTTTTATGTCTTCGATGTGGACTTTTGAACTTTCTGGGGCAGAATATTTGACCAAATAGTCAAATTTTCCACTGGGTTCCCCTAAAGTGTCCCATATTTCTTTCTGAGGGGAAGTTGGCTTCGTGATTTGGACTTTCTCCAATTCCAGCCTCAGGCCTTCAGTGACATGTGTCAATTCTTGGTTTTGATTTTCCTGGCCTACAGTAGCCTGGATTTCTTTTGCAACAGCTAAAGGTGCTGCTTCAATCGAAGTCTCTGGTAGCTTCTGGACGTCTTCAGTGACCTCCTTATCGACTTCGACTATCACCCAACTTTCGTTTTCAGTACCTTTCTCTCCTATTGGGGCATCACTTTGGTCAGCTTCCACCATGTTAATATCTCCAGTGCATGCAGGCTCGAAGTAATTGGTGTCTGCCACATCCAAAGGATCTTCGTCCACTTTCATCTTTGCTTTATCAGCAAACTTCAATCTACCGTCTTTGATTGCATTCTGAATTAGGTCCCTGAAAAGAAAACACTGTGAGGTTTTGTGGCCTAGGAAACTATGATATTTGCAAAATCCTCTCTTCTTTCTTTGATCTAAAGGAGGTATTTTGACATTTTATGGCACAATGAGTTGGCCATCTTTGACAAGTAAATCAAAAATCTCGTCACATTTAGTGACATCGAAGGTATAAACCTTCTTTGGGAATTTGTCACTTTTCTCATTTTCAACAATCTCTTTCCCTTTTGTGGGAACCAATAATTTGCAGGAGTAGGGTGGTGCCTGTTTTAATTCAGCGAGGTCGATTTCGACCTCTTCGAATTCGAATTCAGGATAATATTCTGCTTCCTCAGTTCCAACATAGGAGATCCTTTCCTTCTTATTATTTTTAAAGACTCTGGCCTTTTCGGCCTTTAGCCTTTCGACCTGTCGAACCCTGTCGGCTAACTGAGCCATGTCCCTCAAATATTGAGTGTCTAGTTTCTTTCGAATAGAATAATCTAAGCCACCAGCGGCCATTTCGACTAACTCATGTTCAGGCACCACTGTGTAACATCTGGATTTCAAAAGCCTAAATCTATTCAGATAATCATCTATGGGTTCAGTGAACTTTCTCTTGACACTGGCTAATTCCTTCAAGCTTATTTTTTACTGTCCCATGTAAAACTGTTCATGGAATAATCTCTCCAAAAGAGCCCACGTATCAATGGACCCAGGAGGCAAAGTGGTGAACCATGTGAAGGCGTTTTTAGTCAGGGAACTTGGGAAATATTTGATCCTGAGGTCTTCATTATTGGCTATATCTCCCGCTTCGGTTAGATATCTGGCTATATGTTCGACTGTTGATTCATTTGTATCCCCAGCGAACTTTGTAAATTTAGGGACTTTATATCCCCTTGGTAAATCAGTATGCATTATGCAATCTAATATAGGAGAAGCATAATTTGACCTTCTAATTCCTGTGTTGAGGCCATTCTGGGCCATGACTCTCTCTATCATGGTGGTTAAATTGTTCTCTGCCAAGATGTTATCGTTTCGAACTCTATGAACGACAGCATCAGCAACTTGATTTCGACCCACCATGACAACCCCCCTAGGTTGTTCTTCTCGAAACTCTGGGACTTCCAACCTTTCGACCCTTGCCCCTGGTTCCATAATTTCTCTTTGTGGGCCTGGGATCATTGGAGCTTCTAGCCTTTGTGCCCTTGCCCCCAAGTTAACTTCTTCTCTAGGTGGTCTATAAGTTGGTTCGTTAGCAACTTGTTCCACAATAGGTATGTTTGCTAGAACTCCCGCCTGATTCTGCCTACGCCTATCTGGGGGAGCAAAGAAATCTGCTATTCGACTCATGTTATCTGCGTTTTCTCTGTTTGTCACAGTCACATTTTGTACTATTGGGGCAAATATTTCCTGCATAGTTTGTGCTAATACCCCTATCATATTATGGTTACTGTCATCCATCAATTGCCTAAAAGCCAACTGGTTTTCTGTGGTTAAAATAGGCATTATGCTATAACCCACTGACCCTTGGTTATTCGTCATAAACTGATTCGCCCCAGACCCAGACCCTAATTGTGGTGATGAATTCGATGTGGAATTGTGTAAACCTGCCATAAAAGATGTTGGCATTCCATAAGAGGAATTTTTGGTTCTATTACCATCGAAACCGGGTGGTCTAGTTAGTGGAGTGGCGAAATGGGTTTGTGTCCCTGATGGTGGAACAAATCCCCCGGGATAACCAATGGTTCCAGTGTTTCCTAAGATCGAACTATTAGTTGATATGCCACTTACTCCGTTAGTGGCTATATTACTGGTAGAAGAGGCAACAGACTGTGCATTCGAAGGGATCACATTAGACGTTCCCATCGAAGCGGACACATTAGTGCCTATTGTATGTGGGGCATTTTGTTCCCCTTGTTGATTGTTAGAACTAGACATCTTGTTCAAACGTTTTCTTCTGGATAAGGGTTGGTTGCTGTTGGTTATTTTACCACTTCTCAGGTTCATAAAACAACAAACTTCTTAGGTTCCAACGTTTTTATAATGGTTACGTCTCAACAATCTTTATTTATGTTCTAAATTCCATAATATCCAACGATTGGTCCCACTGGGCGTGCCAATTTGTTTACAGTGATTTCTGGTAAACAACCGCTAGTCCTCCAAACTATCGAATAAACTTACTGACTGTTATTCAATTTCTCTGGTAACTCGCAGGATCGACTAGATTGATCCTAGGACGTGTTGGTCATTAGGGTAACTCTCATGATCGAACAGGTATTCATGGTTGGTATTTAGAATGTTGTGTAGGTGTTTGACTTATTTCGATTTCTCTCTTAAAGATCTAAAGGTGTAATTAAAATATATGTGCGTGAAACTGAATTGCATGAATAAAGGTCAATTGTAAAGACATGTAAAAACTGCATAAAAGACAAGTAAATGACTTCGAAACGTAAGAAAAACAGTTAACGTAAAAGACTCGAAATATGAAGAAAGCGTTTAATGCAAGAAATCTGTAAAATGACTTTAAGTAAAAAAGGTGTTCGAAGGATAGAAACTTGAAGATAAAGGCATGAAATGTATAACAGTTTCTGAAATGTAAAGTATTTGAGATGGAAAGAAAGCATTTAAATGTAAGGCATTAGTGAAAAGATTTCGAGTAAAAAGACTTTAGATGCAAAAACTTATAAATGGTATTGATATAAAGATAAAGGAAAGTACTGGAAATGATAAAGAGTTTTCATTAAATCATAAACATGTGGTGTTATAATACGTACATTGCTCTTGCATTCGTTTCCCTAGCCATGTGGTAATTTGAATGTTTACTAAGTATTTTGTACAATAGATATGACACACGAAATCCTAATGCTAAGACTTCTATTTATACTACTTCGACCATAACGGTCTTGCTATAAGATTCTGCCACATTCAGAACATGCAGAGCAATGCCTCTCTCTTGCTTCCACGCGTCTTCGAATGCTCCAGCGCATATATTTCAAATTTCGAACATCCCGCTTGCATTTGAATTTCAAATGTTTTGGCACTTCTTCGCTTCGAACGCACTTCTTAGACACAACCTTGTTATCACTTCGAGACTTCTTTGGATATATTCTCATAACTGTCACTTGAAGCTCCAAGCTTTGATATGCTCATTCGAAGCATTGCTTCTACTATTTCGAAACATGACGTTTTGTTTCATTTCGATCGAAACGTCCAATTTACTTTGCTTCTAATAATATTATCAAAATCTTTAGCCAACACCTGGGACTTGAACCTAGGTCCTCTCCCTCACAAATGCGCCTGTTTACCAACTGAGCTGCCTTTCAATTTGTTTAACAAAATACAACCAAAGCATTATATACAAAAATGATTCCAAATATGTTCAAAAATAATACGCGCGCGCTGATGGGCCCCCTTGTATTTGAATGGGCCAATCAAGACACGCGATCTTGCCACGCCAGCGCCCACCCGAGTCAACTAGCCGGAGGGACGCTGGAGTTAAACTCCGGTCGTATTCTCCGGGATGTCCAAAACCTGCAAAAATGGAAAGATCAAAGCCTACAATCAAGGCTACCCCCTCCCTCCAAATCAACCCTCCTGATTCCATTTATGGGGCTTGTTCATCCTGAAACAGCCTAAATTGGGAGGTATAACGAAGAATACAGATTGTGCCCTAGAAATGGAACGATCTTGTTCTGGCCCCCTTTCTCATATATTTTATGTTGGTCTTGTCCTATAGGCTACCCAGAATACAAATCAAACAATGAAATAGTTTAGTTCATCATGAAAACCAAAAATATGAATTCAAAAAGTTATCAACGATGAGTGTTTCAGTTTGGTGCTACTGGACGTGAGATTGCTCGAACAAGGACTGATACATGCTCCTGGGAGCTTTTGGACGTGAATGGAGGGCTTATGCAAGGATGAAACATTCTGG
The DNA here is from genome assembly GCA_948472305.1 of Vicia faba. Taxonomy (NCBI): domain Eukaryota; kingdom Viridiplantae; phylum Streptophyta; class Magnoliopsida; order Fabales; family Fabaceae; genus Vicia; species Vicia faba. Next base: position 659,096,287 of record OX451736.1, on the reverse strand, counting down.
GAAGGTCTGTTTTGATTTTCACGATTTGGATGATTTTTTGCAAATTTGATAGAGCTTTTTGTGCAACGTATGTGCGTGTGTTTGGCTTACCAAAGTGATGTACTTATAGCATAGAAGGAGATGACAAGATAACGAGGAAAGAATCATTCTTAATCATGGTTCATGAAAGCAAAATCAAACACTTTGAAAGAATGCCATAATTGGATATTCTTGTTTTTTTTATCAATGCAATGTATCTGGACATTTGGGATGAAGTTTGCACGAAAAATGGGTCCTCTTGATGGGCCAAGTCAGGCCTAAATGTTATGGCCTATATTTTCTAGTACTTCTTCCATTTTATTTAATTTTAAATCAAATAAAATCAAAATAAAATACAAGGAAAATCATGGTCATGCCAAAATAAGTTGAGAGGTCCTTAATAAGCTTAGGTAGATATTTGAACCTTAAAAAGTTAGGCCATTGACTCAAAAATCCAAATTTTCTCAATGCACTATTCTTGAATTTTCCAAAATTTTCCCAACTTGGGCAAGCCATAACTTGCTGAATTTTTATCTTATGATGATGATCTTGTAATTTTTGGAAAGCCTAAGATGTCTACTTCAATCCCCATTTTAATATAATTTGTATTTGAAGATTTTATCTTGATGTAAAAGGTCTTGGAAAAAAGTGACTTTTGTTGACTTTTTGAAAATGACCTGTAATGTTTGAGTTCATATCTTTCAAATGGTGCATTTATTGATCTTGGGGGATGAAGAGAAGTTGTAGTGAATTAGATTCTTTTCAAAATGAGATTTGATTGGAAAATTTCTGATAAAGTATAAGAAAGTTATGCTTGGTCAAAGTTTAATTGACTTTTCCTATAGAAACCCTAATTTGCCAATTCTTGACTTTTGATGAACTATGAGCATTTCTTGAGGAATCATGATTAACCCTTGATCAAATGATGGATATCACTTCAAAATGTTTATGTTGACCAAAAATCTTGAAGTTTGACTGTACATGGGCCACAATTGACTTTTGACCTAGCACAGTTGATTTTCCAATACTTGAGCAATTGACTGAGCAAACTTATTGTGCAAGACATGAAATTTGGCATGGATAATCTTTAAGGAATATTAGGACCATGGGAAGAATTTGATACCATTAGAGCTCAATCATCTTGATGAAAATTGAAACCCTAGTTGGGGGTTCATTGCCTCAGGAGGAGAATTGTCTGGTCAATTCTTGGTCAACCTTGAGCAATTGAGAACCTCTAGGAGTATGTCTTGTGTGAAAATGGGAGGGAAAATTTTGGGGTACAACAATAGCAATATCTAAAGGAGGAGTAAAAGAAATAAGACCCTTTTGAGTAGGTAGAACGTTCATAGTTGCTTGCTCACAATATTTTCAAAATGACATATTTCAAAACACACCAACACTTTCAAAACGAAATATTTTCAAAAGTCAACACTTTGTATACATTCTTATAGAGAAGAGAATCATTACAAAGTTCGCCTAAACAAAGACACTTTTCAAAAATACTTTCAAAAACAATCACAAACATATTTCAGACAAAGCATTTTCAAAGTGATCAAGCAACTAAGAGCCTGTAGATAACTACGAATGAAAAGGGTGCTAATATCTTCCCTTTTCATAATCTACCCCCCTAACTCAAGAAAATATCTCAAAAGGTATTTCCTGTTCTTTTCACCCTTTTCTTTATTGGATAAAAGAAAATTCGGTGGTGAATCTTGCTATCCGTAACATTTGTGATAAAGCGCAAAACACCCAAGTCACTTCTCTCACCATATTACAGAACTAGCGACTCTGCTGGAGAACATAATTAAAAGTGGGGTTACCTTAGATCTAGATCACCGTTAAATGCTTTCATTGTTTGATTTTCTTGCTTTACATTTATGGGTCCTTGTTTGGGTTTTTATTAATCCTCCACCCAGATCGGGGAACATTATTAGGTAAGTAACAATAGATCGTGGGGACTGTGCAGGGTATACCGACATGGTTGAAGCGATGGCTACATGAGTGTGACACATTTGTTGGTACCGGTATCCCTTGTGGAGAATCGAGGAGAATACAGGGATGTTGTGTGGTGTCATGAAGCATTAACTGACCTTAGCACCTTTAACTGAAAAACTTGGCCATTAGGATGTAGTGAGATAGCCGGCTTTAGTGCAGTTAAAAGTTGGTTGATACTCGATACTACGCCCATTGAGATCAGACTTTTGGGATATTTCGGTCTCCAATAAAGAGGCTTGTGCTGAAATAATTCCCATTGAAGAAAGATCAGTGATATTCAGATTCCCTAGAACCCGATTACTTTCTAGGACAGTGTGATCGGTGGGAATAGAACTGACTGTGTTTTAGCTGGTTTCGCGAAATGTCGCGGTAAGCAAGAGTCGCCACCGTCTTTTATGTTCTCCAACATGGAAAGGACAAAAGCACAGCAAAATTCCTTCTTTGAGAATGTTTCTCAGTTCGGGAGGTAGATTTATAGAAAGGGAAGGTGTTAGCACCCTTTCTATCCGTGGTTATCCACGGGCTCTTAGGTACTTGCTCTTATGTTTTCAAAATCTATTTGCTTTTCAAGTGTGTGTGGGTTTTGAAAAAAAGTTCGTTTGGAAAACTTCTAAGTAACTCTTGTATCAGTCCTCAAGAGTGTATGAAGTGTTTTGTTTGAAAACTTTTTGAAAGTGTGGGGTGTGAAAAGATTGTTTTGTTTGGAAAAAGAGAAAGTACTTAAGAGAAGTCTACCTACCCTAAAGAATTAAGCTGTGTAAGAGTCCTTTAGATAGTGCTATCCCACCATTGAGAGGTAGGTAGCACCATCGTTGGAGGTATTCGGGTCAATTCGATTATAGGGACAGTGTGGTCACCAAAGCAATGGTAGGACACCTTAGAAGTAACCCTAATGTCCTAGATCCTTTTTATCCGAGGCAACCGTTTCGAGGCAACTGGATCTTTTGGACAGAAGGGCGACCTCTAAGACACCCTATACTTGATGACCACGTTCGAGGCAACCAATGAGGCGTACCCTAGAAATGGTATGTGCTTTATGTGTTGTTTTTCAGTTAATTGTCTTTGTACATGTTATTTGTGAGCTACGGATTAATTTTATTTACATACATTCTTTCATGCATTTAACAGTTAGGGATGCGGAAAATAAATTGCAGAAATGTAAATTCTACGCTATTACAAGGTGCGGGTCTATACATCGCCAAAAAAACAAAGACCCGTTTTGGTAAATAAATGCGAGAAATTAAATAAAGCGGTAAAATTCCTATTTAACTATTACATATCTGGAGACAGTTAAAATAAGAATAAAGCGCGAAAGAAATAAATCGGGAACGTCCTAAGGGTTTTGACCCTTTTAAGAAAAGAAATGAATTTTCTGTCCTTTTTTGTTATTAAATGAAATTAAAATTAATAACTAATTAATTTATTTATTAAAAGAAAAATGTTTTTGTATTTTTATGTTTTTAATGAAATAAAATAAAAGGAAATAAAATTAAAAGTTAATAAAACCTAATTCTAAAATTATTTTAGTTATTAAGAAAAAAAAGGTTAAAGTTGCCTAATTAAAACTAATTCAATTTATTAGTATTTATTTACAAAATAATTACCTAAATGAAATTAATAAAGTGTTTACATTTTTTTTTTTGGTTTTGTTGTGAAAAAATATTAATTGGTTAATTTTGGTGATAATAATGATAATTAAAAAAGTTAACTAAATTAAAAATATAAAAAGAAAAAGAAAAAGAATAAACCAAGGGAGGGGGTCTGGGCCCAATATGAAGGTGAAAATTGGAATCTGAGGCCCATTAACACAAGGCCATGTTTGACTTTTGGAGATTGTCCATGGTGCAGGCTGACCAGGAGTATGGTGCTCGTCCAATCCAGGCCTTTGGATCTGCTTCTGAGGGACACTTTGCAAGCTGAGATGTGAGGTTTATGGTGTGCCATCCTTGGAACGCTGCACAAGAAAGCATTAGAAAAAATAACATGGAATTATGGGGGGACCTGGGAATCGAACCCAGGTCCCAATGATTGCAAGCCACGTTCCTCTCCACTGAGCCAAGCGTTGTATCTTGTTATTATAGTGGGTAAAGAAAATAATATGAAAAACAACACGCATATGCTAAAACAAGAAAGCGCGCATATTATATTTGAATGGACCACCCATATTCTTCCATGCAATCATCTTCTTCGCATTTCCTGAAACAAAAACAAACAAATAACGGGGGTTTTAAACCCCCACAAAATGCCAATGTCCAAAATAGCGATTAGGCGCTCGGTGTATATAAAAAGGGCGCGAGGTGTCTAATGGATTCGTCTCATCAAGCCGGTTTCAACCATGTGTGTTTGGAGGCTTGATTTTGCAGTATAAGAAAAGCCCTAATTGAAAAGCTCTGAAACCCTAGCACTCTCCAATGGCAACTTTCATTTTAAGGCACCATAATCAAATTAAGTTATATCAAAAGCTTCATAACAATGTCAGCAATGCAAAACAGTGATCAAAACGTATTAATGATGCGTAAAAAATGGATTTCGATTATGGAAAAGTTTGTTCAAACCGTGGTTCTGTTTGGCCGTTTCCTTGAGTGCTAAGGCTTGTTCTTGATGGCAATAGGTTCCTGGGACTATTGGGAACGTGTTTGGATCAAGAGAAATGCTTGAATTGCACTGGAAGGTTGAAAACAGTTTTCACTTTTTTGCTTGGATTTTTGATTTTTGTTCTTTCGTTTCAGAGGTTTCTATGTCGTGTCTTTGGTCTGGAACATTTGCATATATGTGTGTGAATGAGAATCAAGCAATATTATGAGCCTTTAACCCTTGCAATGAAGTTTTGGATTTCTCCATAACCACCATTAAAGAAACTTGCCATTTTTGTTCAATTTTGAATTTCATGCTTGAAATGGACTTTACACGAATTTCGTATGTTCCTTATGATGCATCAAAGTCATTCAAACCACAACATATCATTGAATTAATTTTTTTGATTTTTATTTGAATTTTATGGATTTAAAATGAATTAAATCAAATAAAATTAAATAAAAATAGAAAAATTAATGTTTAATCTTGAAATTGATCATGGGACACGTGGGTGGAATGACAAGGATGAATCAAGTGGAAAAAAGTGGCCCCTTTTGTCAAAAATTGAAGTTTCAAGGATAGTTGACTTTTGCCATTTCACAAAAATTTCCCAACTTCTCCAATGCATATCTTGCTCAATTTTGATCATATGAACATGTTCTTGGACATTTTGGAAAGGTCTTGAAGTCCTCTAACCAATTCCTTTGGTCCCATGTCATTTTGATTTACCAATATCATGTTATGGTCTTTGACTTAAAGTGCCTTTTTGTTGACTTTTGAAAATGACCTATAATGTTGAAATTGATAACTTTTTGTGAGAGCATTTCTTGGACTTGGAATGTGAAGATGAGTTGTAGGAAATGTCCTCCCCTTCAAAATGAGCATTGGATGGGATTTTTCTTATGAACCATGAAAAAGTTATGCCTTGGTCAAGTTACAGTTGACTTTTCAACTGTCCAAAAATAGAAACTTTTGCATCTTGATGATTTTTGAGCCATTCTTGTGAAATCATGGTCAAGATTTGACCAAATGATGGTTGTGGCTTCAAAATAAGATTTTGACCAAAATTTTTGACTTTTGACTGCCAAATGACCATTTTGCCCCTGCAGTTGATTGTGAAGCAATTAGGCTTTTTGACTGTGCAACTTGACCTTGTGAGCCTTGAAACTTGACATGTAGGTGCTTGACAATGTATATGAGCATATGGGACTTGATTGAGCCCTTGAAAACCTCGACTTCCTTGCAAGAACCAAAACCCTAATTTTGACTGCCTTAGGAGGCATTTGACTGTGCAATCCCTTGAGAAATCTTGAAGCATTTTGAGATGATGCTTGTCAAAACTTTGAAGAATATGGGAGGGCAAATTTTGGGGTGCAACAGTTGCCCCTGTTCAATCTTCTTAGACCTGAGGATGTAGATTGGCTTGTGTGCCTTTCGTGATCCGAGGGTGGAAGATGATTGAACACTAGAGTGCCCAGAAATTTGCACTCACATAGTAGAGTATTAGCAGTGTGATGTCGGGAATGGGCTTACAGATTCCATTTGGAGAGATGATGGATATGAGGACGGGCTTATAGATGCCATCTGGAGGTGTGACAGAACCTTGTCGGGAATGGGCTTATAGGTGCCATTTGGAACTGTTATGGATAGTTGAATCTGAATAAGAAAGAGAATAGCTTCCGTGTCTGGGGCATATCTAGTCTATATCTAATTGCTGACGTCTGAACGAGTAGTAGAATGACCGCCGGGTCTGGGGTATATCCATACTGCATCTGAATGAGTGGCAGAATGTCATCCGAATCTGGATCGTATCTGGACTGAACAATAGAATAGCATCCGGGATGGAGCATCTCTAAGTTGTCTTTAGAAGTTTGAATCTGAATAAGCAATAGAATAGCGTCCGGATCTGGAGCATCTCTGGGCCATCTCCAGAGAGAAATCTGAATAAGCAGTAGAATAACATCCGGGTCAAGAGCATCTCTAAGCTATATCTGAAAGGAAATCTGGAATGAGTATCAGAATGTCACCATGTCTGGGTCGCCTCTGAACTATATCTGGAATAAACAATAGAATATCATCTGTGGTTAGAGCATCTCTAAGTTATCTTTAGGAGTTTGGATCTGAATAAGCAATAGAATAGCGTCCGGGTCAGGAGCATCTCAGAGCTATCTCTGAAAGGAAATCTGAATAAGTATCAAAATGTCGCCATGTCTGGGTTGCATCTGAACTATCTCTGGACAGAAATCTGAATAAGCAATAGAATAGCATCCGCGTCGGGAGCATTTCCAAGTTATCTCTGGAGAGAAATCTAGAATAAACAATAGAATAACATCCGTGGTTGGAGCATCTCTAAGTTATCTTTAGGAGTTTGAATCTGAATAAGCAATAGAATAGCGTCCGGGTCAGGAGCATCTCTAAGCCATCTCTGAAAAGAACTCTGAATAAGCAAAAGAATAGTGTCCATATCTGGAGCATTTCCCATCTATATCTGAAAGGAAACTCTTGAATAAGCAAAAGAATAACGTCCATCTCTGGAGCATTTCTAAGCCATCTCTGAAGAGAAAATCTGAGTAAGCAAAAGAACAACATCCATCTCTGGAACATTTCCCAGCTATATCTGAAAGGAAACTCTTGAATAAGCAAAAGAATAACGTCCATCTCTGGAGCATTTCTAAGCCATCTCTGAAGAGAAAATCTGAATAAGCAAAAGAACAGCATCCATCTCTGGAGCATTTCCAAGCTATATCTGAAAATAAACTCTTAAGAAAAAGGATAACATCCATCTCTAGAGCATTTCTAAGCTATCTCTGAAGAGAAAATCTGAATAAGCAAAAGAACAGCAGCCATATTTGGAGCATTTCTCAGCTATATCTGAAACTTTGAATAAGCAAAAGAATAACGTCCATATCTGGAGCATTTCTCGGCTATCTCTGAAAGGAATCTCTGAATAAGCAATAGAATAACAGCTGGGTCCGGAGCATCTCCTCGCTATCTCTGAATAAGCAAAAGAACAACACCCATCTCTGGAGCATTTCCCAACTATATCTGAAAGGAAACTCTTGAATAAGCAAAAGAATAACATCCATATCAGGAGCATTTCTTAGCTATCTATGAGAGGGAATCTGGAATAAGTAAAAGAATAGCATCCATATCTGGAGCATTTCCCAGCTATATCTGAAAGGAAACTCTTGAATAAGCAAAAGAATAACGTCCATCTCTGGAGCATTTCTAAGCCATCTCTGAAGAGAAAATCTGAATAAGCAAAAGAACAACATCCATCTCTGGAGCATTTCCAAGCTATATCTGAAAGGAAACTCTTGAATAAGCAAAAGAATAACGTCCATCTCTGGAGAATTTCTAAGCCATCTCTGAAGAGAAAATCTGAATAAGCAAAAGAATAGCATCCATATCTGGAGCATTTCCCGGCTATATCTGAAACTTTGAATAAGCAAAAGAATAACGTCCATCTCTGGAGCATTTCCCGGCTATCTCTTCAATCTCTTTAACGTAGATATGCCCTGGCTGGATACAGGTGTCGAATCCACTTACAGATATGCCCTGGCTAGGTACAGGAATCGAATCTAGAATTGCGACAGTTGATAGTAATCATCTTTGGGATTGACCTTTTTCCTGAAAAGGCGAAACATCAGTTGTATGCAATATCATGATGTATGAAATGCATGATGTCATGATGTCCCAAAATAAATGAGATAGTGTGTTATGATGCGTATATGCATGCGTCATGGTGTATGATAATGTGATGTTTATGAATGTATTTTTGTCTAGGAAAATAAATCCTTGACGAATGCCGGGAAGATAACTCCTGGGCTGATGTTGAAGATTAGAGTTCTTCGTTTCCGCTGGGGATGATGGTTGCAAGGATAAACCGGTAGGGGAAGATGACTCCGTTGGGGAATAAACTTGTTGAAGAGATTACTTTGCGGGGAATTACTCTGTGGGAAGAGATACTTCGCTGAGAATTGATGATAACTCCGCTGGGGATACCGTTGATAAGTTTTGTTGGAGAATTTGATAAACTCCGCTGGGGGATAGGAAGAACTCCGCCGAGGATGATCTTTCCGTGGTAATTAGCTGAGGATAACCCAATTATACCCTGGTGGGGAATAACCTTTGAATAAAGCCGGGGAGACGCGTTCGTGCTCTGCAGGGGATAAGCTTTCAGAATCTACTGGGGATAAGCTTCCAGAGTCTACTGGGGAGGATGATTCAACTCTCCTGGGGAGACTTTTGGACTGTACTGGGGAAGTGGCTCCACTGGGGTGTCTGGTATTCCGTCGGGGAACAATCTTATCTTAAGACTGCCGAGGATGCTTGCTTAGGAACATCTGTATACTCTGCTGGGGAATATTGATATTTTCTGGGGATACCCAACTTCCTTAAGGCTGACAGTAGACTAAACTCTGCTTGGGGAGAGCGTTGTTGACTTGCTGGAGATACTGTGTCTTGTCAGGGCTGATGGGAGACCAACTCTGCTTGGGGGAGAGTATTGCTGAACCTTGTCTTACTCTACGGGGAGTGAAGGTATCTTGTGCCTGGAGGACAGGGTAGTTTGTAGAGTTAGACGATTCTTATTGCCCCAGTTTCTGTGGGAGAAGGTGCCTGTGGAGGTGCTTGAGGACTGCCGATTGACAAATCTTCTTCTGGTAGGCAAGTGACGAGATGACGGAACATAGTCGTACGCTTTTGATCCCTAACTTTTGCCTGGACCGCCCTTTCGGGTTTTCAGTCCACCGGGATACCCATTTTTGCCCAAGCCGCCTTTTCAGGTTTTCGACTTGCCGGGTGTACAGATTTTTTTTCATTTCATCCCTTATTTTTGCCCGAACCCTTTTGGTTCGCCGAGAAGCCCTTATTTTTGCCTAGGTGTGTCAACCTAGCGGGTCTTTGCTTATGCGTAGTGTTTTTCCGACTATGTCTGTGCTCTCAGGATGTAAGGAGTTGTCACTGTCAGTAGTGTTGCCATGTGACCAGAAGATCTTCGTTTGATCAGGCAAGATTCGTAGCTGGAATTCGTGTCCAATGCCCCAAGTGATTCAGATGGAGATCTGCCCCTGGCATTTGAGAGATTCTCTGAATCTTGACTTAACTGCCCCAGATGATGGACAATGATCATGCCGTGTGATAACGCGAAATCATATCATATATTTACCATAAAATTTATCCGTTTTATGTCGTATTTACCCGATTAACTCTCGAATATTCCGAGTTCTGTATGGTTTTATGCAGGTACAACATATCTCAGCTCAAACTAAGAAGAAACGTGAAATGTGCGAGATTGCGGCCAAGACCAAAGAGAAAAGATAAATCTGTCAAGAAATCCATAATTGCTGCCATTACGGTCGTCACGCCCTTGCCACGACCGTAAGACGCTTCAGACACGCGTTACGCTCGTCACGCCCCTGCCACGACCGTAACTCGCTATTTCATGCAAACTGCGCGTAACGCCCCAGCCACGCCCGTAACAAGCTTATAAGTGTTAAAGTTTGAACGTGGTCAAGCAACAGAACGTGGTAAAGCAAAATGAAGTGGTCAAGTAAAGCATGCATACGTGCCTAATTTCTCTCCAACTTCCAAGACCACTTTCTCCTCATTTTTCTCAGTAAAACCAAGAATCTAGGAATTCAAATATAATTCCAACCGTACTTTTACTCTCTATATATAGCTTAGACATAGAAAGAAAAGGGAGGAGAGTTTAGTTCACAAAAACCTTGCGGAAGCTCTGCCGATTTTTAATCTCGATTTTATTTCCGAATTTCGTCCATTTAAGTTTTCATTCCGACGTTCCAATCTTGCCGGCTTGTGGAAGAAGGATCTCGAATTTTATTGCTTTTCAGGTTTTTATTGTATTTGATATAATTGCAATTTTATTTATGTTATATTTCTATTCTTTATTTATGATGCATGCGCTATTGTTTTCTGAATTTATTTCCTGCCTTTTAATTCCGAGTATTATGAGTAGCTAAATACTTGTAGTCGGGGTGTGATGAAATAACCGAATAAATTAATGTTTTTCTAAGCTAAAACCTTAATCAACTTAATTTCTGGCCGTGACTTTTTATAATTAAAAATTAAGCTTTTTATTACGAGAGTAAAGAAAGTGAAATAGGGAGAAATCAAGACCACGAGAGTGTGAGGTTTTAACCGGATAGCTAAAGTTAGGCATTCGATTTAAATACAGCGAGAGCGCTTTAAAACGAATTAGACTTATTGAGTTTTCAAAAAGATGCTTTCTAAACACTTATGGACTAGCGAGAGCAGACATTTGGCTTTAGGAGTATGATCCGAGGTAAGACCACGAGAGTGTGAATCGAGGGTTTTTAAACTGATAAGTACTACAGAACAATTAAGTTAAATATTTTTATATGCTTAGGTACAACTTAATTCGCATAGGTTCAAATCATTATGCTCCGACCACTTTAATATTAATTCCCTTAATCAAACTTAGTTTCCCTTTAGTTTTAACCTTCTAAAAAACCAAACGTGACAATTTCCGCCTTAGCTAAACTAACCTGTTTTATAACACTAGAGTGATTACGAAGTCCCTGTGGGTTCGACATCTTTTTATTACTACCGCAATAGACTATGCACTTGCAGTTAAGATACCGTTATACACATTAGGTCGATCGCAGACACATCAAGTTTTTGGCGCCGTTGCCGGGGACTTTAGTATAGTCACTAGTGTAATCTGAAAACAACGCTGTCTAGACTAAGGCAACTTTTTATATTTCCCTCTGTTGTATGCCAAACACTCGTTCTCAAAACGAGCCTTTGCATTTACAAATTAACGATATCGAGCGTTACTTAAGATTAAGACGCCGAATTCAAGAATACTGATCTCTCAACAATCTTCCTCCGACTAAAATTCCTGATATCCCGTTATCAGAATCTACCGAAGAATCGACAATGGCTGACGTACCAAATCCGCCTCGCGCTCTTAAGGACTACGCAGTTCCTTCGCAAGCGGAACCTCACAACAGCATTGCCGCCCTTGCTATCGCTCGAAACGATTTCGAGCTGAAACCTTCGCTTCTATCCGCCGTTTAGCAGAACCAATTTTCTGGATCCCCTACTGACGACCCTAACCTACATCTGTCAGTGTTTGTGTAGTACGCAGACACTGTAAAAGCGAATGGTGTAAACCCCGAGGCGATACGATTGCGCCTATTTCCTTTTTCTTTAAGAGACAGAGCCCGAGCCTGGCTCCAATCTCTTCCTTCAAATTCAATCACCACATGGGATGAATTGAAAAAAGTCTTCTTGGCTAGATATTTCCCACCAAGCAAAACTGCTATGCTTAGAGCTAACATCAACGGTTTTAGACAAAAAGATAACGAATTACTTTTTGAAGCATGGGAACGTTACAAGGATATGATTAGACTCTATCCTCATCATGGTTTAGAAGAATGGCTAATCATTTGTACGTTTTATAACGGTCTCTTGTATAACACAAGAATGACTATAGACGCCACTGCTGGTGGCGCACTGATGGATAAACCATATGCCGAAGCAAATCAACTTATCAAAAGTATGGCCCAAAACCACTATCAATGGGGAAGCGAAAGAGCTAATGTGGAGAAATCCCAAACCAAAGGTGGAATGTCTGAAGTGAATATCCTGGACCAAGTCAATGCTAAAGTGGAAGCTCTTACCCAAAAGCTAGAAAACCTTACCACTACTCCTGCAGCTACCGTTGCTGCAGTTGTCCAAACTTGCGATCTATGTGGTCTTCAATCACATCTTGCTCCAGAATACCCACTTCTAACAGGAGTTCCAGCTGAACAAGCAAACTATGTACAAGGGAACCCTTATAGCAATACCTATAACCCTGGTTGGAAAAATCATCCGAATTTTTCATACAAAAGTAACAACGCGTTATACGCGCCTGGACAAGCTCCTGCCACTCCACCCGGTTATCCAAAAGCTACTCCAAATCATCCTGGTAATGGACCTAATGCTCCTAGGAAATCTAACCTAGAAATCATGATAGAGCACTTCATTGCTTCCCAAGCTCAGACTAATAAAGACATTATGAATCAAAATTTACATACTAATGAGCAGATAAAACAATTAGCTAGCAAAGTTGATGCTTTAGCCACCCAAAACAAGATGCTTGAGACGTAAATTTCACAGGTAGCTCAACAACAAGCACCTACTGCAGCACCGGCTGGAATTTTTCTTGGTCAACCACAACCCAACCCAAAAGGACATGCTAATGTTGTGATACTGAGAAGTGGAAAAGAACTCGACGGACCTGTTGACTCAAGACTAGAAAATCCAGCCATGTACCAAAAACAGAGCGAGCCGACTGAAAAAGCCAATGAACCTAGAGAAAAAGAAAAGGAAAACGAAACTCAAGAGGCAGTGGAGCAAGAGAAGCCTTATGTACCTCCACCACCTTATAAACCACCAATCCCGTATCCTCAGAGACTTACAAATTCCAAAACGATGGGCCAATTCAAGAAATTCGTTGAACTTCTGAAACAACTCAATATAACAATACCTTTTACAGAAGCCATCACTCAGATGCCCTCATACGCTAAATTTCTCAAGGAAATCCTATCCAACAAGAAAAAGATAGAAGATAACGAAACAGTTACACTCACTACCGAGTGTAGCGCGATCATTCAAAACAATATGCCTCCTAAGCTAAAAGACCCAGGTAGTTTCTCTATACCTTGTAATATTGGAAAATTTGTCATAGACAAAGCTCTATGTGACTTAGGAGCAAGCATTAGTGTCATGCCCTTATCTATCTGCAAAAAGCTAGAGATGGGAGAACTCAGACCCACGAAAATGTCCATCCAATTAGCCGACCGATCGGTTAAATACCCTGTAGGTATACTGGAAAACGTTCCAGTTAGAATAGGTCAATTCTATATCCCGACCGATTTCATCATCATGGACATAACCGAGGACTCAGTTACCCCCATCATACTAGGGAGACCCTTCCTAGCCACCGCCGGAGCTATAATTAATGTAAAGAAGGGCAGACTAACGTTCGAAGTTGGGGAAGAAAAAGTGGAATTCATCCTTACTCAATTCTTACAAGCACCAGCCATGAACGACACATGTCATCTTATAGATGTCATTGACGAGTGCATAAGGGAAATGGAAGCAGAATAGACAAAATATTCCGAGATAATGGAAATCCAAACCTCTCCAATATTCGAAAACAATGACAGTCTAAACGAAAGTTTAGCACTCACGCCTGACCACATGCCATGCCCGAAGAACCCCAGTGTAGAATTGAAAATTTTACCTAAGAATCTAAGATATGAATTCCTTGATACCGAACACACGCGACCAGTAATAGTAAACTCCAACTTAGGGAAGCTCGAAACTGAAAAACTTTTGGGCGTCCTAAGAAGGTATCCAACCGCACTAGGGTATAACATATCTGATTTGAAAGGAATATGTCCTTCAATTTGTATGCACCGTATTTTGCTAGAAGAGGATTGTAAAACCTCTAGAGAACCTCAAAGAAGGATTAACCCGATTCTTAGCACTGTAGTCAGAGATGAAATTACAAAGCTTATGGAAGCTGGAATTATATACCCGATCTCTGATAGTAAGTGGGTCATCCCAGTACACGTGGTGCCCAAGAAAGGAGGTATCACCGTTGTTAAGAACGCGAAAGGCGAACCAATAACTCAAAGAGTAGTCAATGGACATAGAGTGTGTATATATTATAGAAAACTAAACAAAGCCACTCGAAAAGACCATTTTCCTCTACCCTTCATAGATCAAATGCTAGAACGGTTAGCCAAACATTCCTATTTCTGCTATCTAGAGGGTTACTCCGAATTCTTTCAAATCCCCATTCACCCTGACGATCAAGAAAAAACTACTTTCACGTGTCCGTATGGAACGTTCGCATATAGACGAATGCCCTTCGGATTGTGTAATGCCCCAGCTACCTTCCAATGATGTATGATGTCAATCTTTGCAGATTTTATAGACAACATCATGGAGGTGTTCATGGATGATTTCTCAGTATGTGGGGGAAGTTTCGAAGGATGTCTGTCAAATCTAGAGAAAGTCTTAGAAAGATGCGTAAAAGTAAACCTCGTGCTCAATTGGGAAAAATGCCATTTCATGGTCAGAGAAGGAATCATGCTAGGACATGTCATATCTAATAAAGGGATTGAAGTTGACAAAGCCAAAATAAAAGTCATAAAAGAACTCCGACCACCTAAGACCGTTAGAGAAATACGAAGCTTTTTAGGACACGCCGGTTTTTACCGGCGATTCATTAAAGATTTCTCAAAAATTACCAAACCACTTACCGGTCTGTTGCTGAAAGACGCTGAGTTCGTATTCGACGATGATTGTCATAAAGCGTTTGAAACTCTAAAATCAGCCCTTATCACTGCACCAATCATGCAACCGCCCGATTGGAATTTACCCTTTGAAATCATGTGCGACGCGAGTGATTACGCTGTAGGCGCAATTCTTGGACAGAGGAAAGACAAGAAACTACACGCCATTTACTACGCTAGCAGAACACTAGACCAAGCCCAAATGAACTACGCCACGACTGAGAAAGAGCTATTAGCAGTCGTCTTCGCGCTTGACAAATTCCGTTCCTATCTAGTAGGAGCGAAAATCATCATCTACACGGACCATGCTGCTATAAGATATCTATTAAATAAGAAAGATGCAAAACCAAGGCTCCTCAGATGGATCCTTCTTTTGCAAGAATTTTACTTAGAAATTAAGGATAAAAAGGGGACCGAAAACGTCGTAGCGGATCACTTGTCAAGATTGGAAGATATAAAACCCGAACAAGTGCCGATTAACGACGATTTTCCATATGAGCAATTGATAGCCCAAATAAGGAACGACCTGGCTCATTTCAACCTAACCGAACCAAAACCCGAGGAAGCCGTAAAAGCAATCCATGCAACCATGGGACTGCCATGGTATGCTGACATAGTTAACTATCTAGCTGCAAACGCGCTCCCACCAGATCTTACTTACCAACAGAAAAAGAAATTCTTCCACGATCTCAAACACTACTATTGGGACGAGCCCTTACTGTTTAAAAGAGGACCAGACGGAATCTTCCGTCGATGCATACCCGAGGAAGAGATAGAAGATGTCATTTCCCACTATCATTCGTCTCCTTACGGGGGACACGCAAGCATTTCCAAAACTTGTGCAAAGATCTTACAAGCTGGCCTATTCTGGCCTAATCTATGGAAAGATGTCCACATCGCTGTTAGAAATTGCGATCGGTGTCAATGCACCGGCAATATTTCAAGACGCGATGAAATGCCTCAAAGGGGAATACTAGAGGTAGAAATCTTCGACGTATGGGGAATCGATTTCATGGGACCCTTCCCATCTTCTTTTGGAAACAAATATATACTCGTCACGGTTGATTATGTCTCAAAATGGATCGAGGCCATAGCCTCTCCTACAAATGACACCCTAGTGGTAATCAAACTCTTTAGAAACATAATTTTTCCAAGATTCAGCGTACCGAGACTCGTCATCAGTGACGGTGGCTCCCATTTCATCTCGAAGATATTCGACAAATTACTTTTTAAGTATGGAGTAAAACATCGTATAGCGACACCATACCACCCACAAACCAGTGGACAAGTCAAAGTATCGAACAGATAAATTAAGCAGATCTTAGAAAAAACTGTAGCCACAACCAGGAAGGATTGGTCATCAAAGCTCAACGAAGCTTTATGGGCCTATAGGACGGCCTACAAGACCCCTATCAGAACTACACCCTTCAAGCTCGTATACGGAAAATCCTGTCACCTCCCAGTAGAATTAGAACACAAAGCGTATTGGGCAATTAAAACGCTCAACATGAACTACACTGCTGCGGGAGAAAAACGAGTCCTGGATTTAAATGAATTAGAAGAGTTAAGATTAGATGCTTACGAGAATGCTAAAATATACAAAGAAAGAACTAAAAAATGGCATGATAAGCGTTTATCTAGGAAAGAATTTAGTGTGGGAGATGTCGTGCTATTATTTAACTCAAGACTTAGGCTTTTCCCTGGTAAATTAAAATCTAGAGGGTCAGGTCCGTATGAAATTACAAAAGTGTTTCCTAGCGGAGCGATAGAAATTAAGGGTAGAAATACTGACCCGTTTACAGTAAACGGGCAGCGGTTAAAAATATACAACAACATTGAAAATAGAGACTATACGAATAGTCTAAGACTTTTAAAATTACCCGATATTTCACCCAAATAAATCTGCTAGGCACTGTCAGGCTTTTGACGTTAAAAACAGCGCTGAGTGGGAGGCAACCCACCTAATTGTTAATTGTTATTTATTATACTTTTCATTTCTGCATTTATTTCTATTTAAGTTTCATTTTCATTTTCTTTCTTCTGTTATAATTTTCATGAAAACTGCTGCTAATTTCAAAAATAATTTTACTTGCCACAGGATTTCTGAAAAGTTTTTGTTTCTCTTGTACCTTCTCTTCTGACTAGTTTCCCTAACAATAACCATGGAACCAAAGCCACATAATTTCTTAGAAACCACCTTTAGGGGTATAAACCAGAAGAGAAAATTCGAGGAATTATCTAAAAGAAACATTGGCATAACACTTTATCATGATGAACCCACTATGAATGCCCTAGGTATATTGGATAGTGTTATGTACTTGTTTAACCAGTTGGGGTGGGAAAAAGCCCTTATTAAGACTAGGTTTTCCACCTACCGTGAGCTCACCTTTGAATTTCTAAGCTCCCTAGTCCATTTACCAGAACACGGGAAAGGAACCCGTAAAGGATTCATAAGTTTCCGTCTCTTCGGCATTAATTTTGTTTACAATCATAAGGAACTAGCTGACCTGTTAGGATTCCCTAGCGGCCCTTTTGCCTTTTCCACTACCCAGGTTGAGCTGATGGATATTGAGCTAGACTACTTTCGGGGAACTTTGACTGGTAATTATCACCCTGATCCGGATAACATGGATAATGATGAAATTCATAACCCTGCTATCCGCTATTTCCATAAGATTCTAGCCCATACTGTATTTGGGAAAGAGGAGAACCAGACTGCAGTGTCTAAGGACGAGATATTTTTACTATATTGTATGCACCAAGGCCACCCCGTTAATGCCGTACCATTCCTGATGCAAACCTTTTACCGCATTATCGATAACCCTGATGAACCAATCATCATAGGTGGCCTGGTCACAATGATTGCACATGCCCTCGGCCTAAGACACCAGTTGAATAGGTGCCCGCATTTTGGTACGATTCGTCCCATGAATCTTGCTTTTTGCTTTAACCGCCGTATGAAAGCAAACCATGCTTACCCACCTTATGATTATCTGATAAGAGATAAAGTTGTAAACTTATTCACCCTTCCAAACCATAACAAAGTGAGTGTCCATAACCGTGACAACTGGCTTTATGAGCTAAACCCGCCCGACCAACCTCCTACACCTGAGACACCGCAAGATTACCAAATTTATGATGATATTATGTCCGATATGGGTGACCCGGAGACTCCTCCTGGTTATCACGAAAATGTCAACATGGCGGAAGCCCATGCAGCCCCTGAGACAACAACGAAGGATTATACTGATAACCTTAACAAAATTTCCACCACACTTAATACCTACCAGACTAACATTAATGGATTAAAAGATGAAATAAAAAGCATGCGTCTGGAGATACTGGGATTAACCGACATAACCGTGGAGCAATTTTATTACATTCATAATTCAATCGAAGAAATAAAAGTAAAGCTTGGATGAAGTCACGAATGGCAGCTACAGTTTTATATTTCATTTCGTTTTGTTTCTAGGAAGTTTCCAATTTTTGCACACTTTCAGTTTCGTTTTAAATTTAGAACAAATTTATCTTTATGTAATTTTCGATTTTATGTTGTTGAACATGCAGTTTTACAAAATCATCGTTTCAGTTGTTTAATACTGGTTTGCTAGATTCCTCTGCACGAATTATAATGCTTTACATATATTGCGGGTTTTTTTTACTCTAATTGCTGATGGTGTGATGTTTTGGAACATATATGCTTGCATTTTCTTGGTACACCATTGAATTTATATTGCTATTAAAATGCCTCTGTGTAGAGATAGAATGTTGCAGACTTGATACAGCACAGTCTGTTAAGAAATTGCACATTTTGTAGTTGTTACGATCGTCAAACCCTCTTACGTTCGCCACACGCCTTTTAGCGTGTTACGATCGTCATCCCTGTGTTACGACCGTAACACGGGTTACATCAGTGACCCTTGTAGCAGCCAATAGCACTTCTTCTGCAACCTTCCCTCTTTTTCCACTATTTCAAAACCTTCCCACTACCTCCATCAATCCCCACTCACACCACTTAACTCACCTTCATTCTCCATTACTTTTCATCCTTCCCAATACTTTCCCTCATCATTGTATACATCTCACAACCGATCCCTCACAAACTCCATCCCAAAACCCAAACTCACTATCTCTAACGCTTTAGCATTCTAAAATGGCAAACATCAACCAACAAATCCCAGGCATCTACTTACGCGATGGTGAAGCAGGTGAAACCCAGCGCACGAGATTCCTGAAGTTCCAACGCCGAGGCATCCATCCCACGAGGTTCGTCGACATTGACTGCCTCCGAGACCTCGGGTTACTTGAAAGTGTCCAACACCTCCTACAAAATGTCAACCTATGGACCCTCTGTAGCCAGCCCCAACCAACGTACGAGAATCTCACCCTCGAGTTCCTCAGTTCATTCTGCTACATCACTCCGAATGGTCCAAGAAATCAACTTACCGATGTGGTAAGGTTCCGCATCTTCGGCACCGAATACGACTTCTCTCAGAATGCATTCGGTCGCCTACTCGACTTCTGTACTGATGAAGGCGCTCACCTCCGTGTGCCTGACACCTTCCATGAGGAATCCTTCAACCTTTGGCATAGCCTGACCAACAATCGGGCTAACTCCTATGATCACCTCAATGCTACCCAAATCCATAACCCCGCCATTCGCTACTTCTATCGCATCTTATCCAACACCATTTTCGAAAGGGATAGTAACCACAAGCTTAACTCCAAAGAGCTGTTCTTCATGCAATGTGCGTTTACCAATCAGAAAATCAATGCCGCACCATTCCTCTTGGCCCATATTCATTCTATTTACACTCGCAGCGGCAAACCCTTCTATTTATGAGGGCTTGTCACTTCTATTGCATTGGCCCTGAATCATGGCGACACCCTTGCCCATCTGCCCTCCAAAGCACCGGTCTTGCTTACCTTAGACCATTGCAAATCGGCTCATCTTATTCACCAACGAGACGACGGTCAGTTTCATCCAGTGATCCGTAACGTTGTTTATTCTAACATTGTTTTGCCTTGCAGGGACCGTATCGATCTGCATAACCGAGCCAATTGGCTATTTAATGCCCCTGACGGCCATGCTCCCGTGCACGATGCCCAGCCATCTGCTCCAACTGACGAGATCCAGGAGGAATTGGATCGCGAAACACCTACTCCCGACATTCCTGAGTCCTCTTCTGCACCACCTCCTTTTACTATGGAGGACGTCCTCAGAGCCCTCCATCAGCAAAATCAGATGGTTGTAGCTCTTGAAAGAAAGCATCAAGAGCAGTATGACACTCTACATGCGCAAAACGTCCAAATCCTGAGCGGCCAGCGCAACGTTAACGAGAAGCTGGACGAGGTTTTCTCCGAGCTAAACGCCTTACGCATGGACGTCACCTCTCTTGGCTCGCATGATACCGACCTCGAGGCCACACCTACCCGATGCTCCCGCACCCGAAGCAGAGGCAGAGGCCACCAGTAGTTTTCTTTTGTTTTTGTTTCTGTATTCCATTCATTTACCTTTCCGTCCATTTTTCTTTTTGTAATCCTTCCTGCCATATATCATGACATTGAGACAGTGTCTGATATAGTGTGGGAGAGACGTTATATTTCCTTCATGTAGACGTTATATTTCCTTCATGTTGTAGTAAATTTATGGTAACTCTATTATGATATTTTCAAGTTTTTCAAGTTTTCCCCATATTTTAAGCCATACCAAAAAAACTTCTTTGCTCGCATAGCTCGACATACCTACCTTAAAGCGGAAACCTAGTTAGGAAGACGAGAACGAGTAAACAAAATCAATACGACTATGACACCGCTAACATCCTACTTATGCAACCCGTCTAAACAAAACGTTATATGTACACCTCGATTTTTAAGTTCTGAAGTAACCCCTAGTAGTTTATACTAGCAGTCAGCACCGTCTGGACACAAACCACGTGGGGAGCCGATGAATATAAGTGTTTGATGCCTAATCTTCTCATCTCGATGCTAAACAAAGAAAATCTTGTGCCAAAAGACAAAGATCGCATACGAGACATAAGTATAAGAGAAGAAGTCCATTGTTGGTTGGTTCAGAGGTATCTGGTTCTGAACTTGGTAGGGCGTGCTACGGCTCGATCCCCCGCAACCTCCAATTTGGAAAAATCCAGGGTAACCACATCCGCGTACCAGACCCCGCGACAAAAATAGGATCAAAGTCACTAACCGGCTACTCCATTACGCGCGTGAAAAGACAAAGGGCTTAATGTGATTGCGCCAGAATGAAACCGGGCGAAAAAGCACGCGAGGATCGAGGTTTAAATATGACGAAACGATTAAGCGGTTTGTTAAGGTGGAAATACGCAACTCAATTGTGTCATTGGCATATCACTGACGTTTTACTCGAGTACCGACCGACTGACGATTGGTTTCCTGTGTTTTATCTTGAAAACAAAAGGTATGTCGTGCATGTGCGCCTAGCGAACACTTGTCCGATTTTTTTACGACTATTTGCTTGAGGACAAACAAAGGTTTAAGTATGGGAGGATTTGATAACGCGAAATCATATCATATATTTACCATAAAATTTATCCGTTTTATGTTGAATATATGATATGATTTCGCGTTATCAAATCCTCCCATACTTAAACCTTTGCTTGTCCTCAAGCAAATAGTCGTAAAAAAATCGGACAAGTGTTCGCTAGGCGCACGTGCATGACATACCTTTTGTTTTCAAGATAAAACACAGGAAACCAATCGTCAGTCGGTCAGTACTCGAGTAAAACGTCAGTGATATGCCAATGATACAATTGAGTCGCGTATTTCCACCTTAACAAACCGCTTAATCGTTTCGTCATATTTAAACCTCGATCCTCGTGTGCTTTTTTGCCCGGTTTCATTCTGGCGCAATCACATTAAGCCCTTTGTCTTTTCACGCGCGTAGTGGAGTAGCCGGTTATTGACTTTGATCCTATTTTTGTCGTGGGGTCTGGTACACGGATGTGGTTACCCTGGATTTTTCCAAATTGGAGGTTGCGGGGGATCGAGCCGTAGCACGCCCTACCAAGTTCAGAACCAGATACCTCTGAACCAACCAACAATGGACTTCTTCTCTTATACTTATGTCTCGTATGCGATCTTTGTCTTTTGGCACAAGATTTTATTTGTTTAGCATCGAGATGAGAAGATTAGGCATCAAACACTTATATTCATCGGCTCCCCACGTGGTTTGTGTCCAGACGGTGCTGACTGCTAGTATAAACTACTAGGGGTTACTTCAGAACTTAAAAATCGAGGTGTACATATAACGTTTTGTTTAGACGGGTTGCATAAGTAGGATGTTAGCGGTGTCATAGTCGTATTGATTTTGTTTACTCGTTCTCGTCTTCCTAACTAGGTTTCTGCTTTAAGGTAGGTATGTCGAGCTATGCGAGCAAAGAATTTTTTTTGGTATGGCTTAAAATACGGGGAAAACTTGAAAAACTTGAAAATATCATAATAGAGTTACCATAAATTTACTACAATATGAAGGAAATATAACGTCTACATGAAGGAAATATAACGTCTCTCCCACACTATATCAGACACTGTCTCAATGTCATGATATATGGCAGGAAGGATTACAAAAAGAAAAACGGACGAAAAGGTAAATGAATGGAATACAGAAACAAAAACAAAAGAAAACTACTGGTGGCCTCTGCCTCTGCTTCGGGTGCGGGAGCGTCGGGTAGGTGTGGCCTCGAGGTCGGTATCATGCGAGCCAAGAGCGGTGACGTCCATGCGTAAGGCGTTTAGCTCGGAGAAAACCTCGTCCAGCTTCTCGTTGACGTTGCGCTGGCCGCTCAGGATTTGGACGTTTTGCGCATGTAGAGTGTCATACTGCTCCTGATGCTTTCTTTCAAGAGCTACAGCCATCTGATTTTGCTGATGGAGGGCTCTGAGGACGTCCTCCATAGTAAAAGGAGGTGGTGCAGAAGAGGACTCAGGAATGTCGGGAGCAGGTGTTTCGCGATCCAATTCCTCCTGGATCTCGTCAGTTGGAGCAGCTGGCTGGGCATCGTGCACGGGAGCATGGCCGTCAGGGGCATCAAATAGCCAATTGGCTCGGTTATGCGGATCGATACGGTCCTTACAAGGCAAAACAATGTTAGAATAAACAACGTTACGGATCACTGGATGGAACCGACCGTCGTCCCGTTGGTGAATGAGATGAGCCGATTTGTAATGGTCTAAGGTAAGCAAGACCGGTGCTCTGGAGGGCAGATGGGCAAGGGTGTCGCCATGATTCAGGGCCAATGCAATAGAAGTGACAAGCCCTCCGAAATAGAAGTGTTTGCCGCCGCGAGTGCAAATAGAATGAATATGGGCCAAGAGGAATGGTGCGGCATTGATTTTCTGATTGGTAAACGCACATTGCATGAAGAACAACTCTTTGGAGTTAAGCTTGTGGTTACTATCCCTTTCGAAAATGGTGTTGGATAAGATGCGATGGAAGTAGCGAATGGCGGGGTTATGGATTTGGGTAGCATTGAGGTGATCGTAGGAGTTAGCCCGATTATTGGTCAGGCTATGCCAAAGGTTGAAGGATTCCTCATGGAAGGTGTCAGGCACACGGAGGTGAGCGCCTTCATCAGTACAGAAGTCGAGTAGGCGACCGAATGCATTCTTAGAGAAGTCGTATTCGGTGCCGAAGATGCGGAACCTTACCACACCGGTAAGTTGATTTCTTGGACCATTCGGAGTGATGTAGCAGAATGAACTAAGGAACTCGAGGGTGAGATTCTCGTACGTTGGTTGGGGCTGGCTACAGAGGGTCCAAAGGTTGACATTCTGTAGGAGGTGTTGGACACTTTCAAGTAACCCGAGGTCTCGGAGGCAGTCAATGTCGACGAACTCCGTGGGATGGATGCCTCGGCGTTGGAACTTCAGGAATCTCGTGCGCTGGGTTTCACCTGCTTCACCATCGCGTAAGTAGATGCCTGGGATTTGTTGGTTGATGTTTTCCATTTTAGAATGCTAAAGCGTTAGAGATAGTGGGTTTGGGTTTTGGGATGGAGTTTGTGAGGGATCGGTTGTGAGATGTATACAATGATGAGGGAAAGTATTGGGAAGGATGAAAAGTAATGGAGAATGAAGGCGAGTTAAGTGGTGTGAGTGGGGATTGATGGAGGGAGTGGGAAGGTTTTGAAATAGTGGAAAAAGAGGGAAGGTTGCAGAAGAAGCGCCATTGGCTGCTACAAGGGTCACTGATGTAACCCGTGTTACGATCGTAACACGCTAAAAGGCGTGTGGCGAACGTAAGAGGGTTTGACGATCGTAACAACTGCAAAATGTGAAATTTCTTAACAGACTGTGCTGTATCAAGTCTGCAACATTCTATCTCTACACAGAGGCATTTTAATAGCAATATAAATTCAATGGTGTACCAAGAAAATGCAAGCATATATGATCCAAAACATCACACCATCAGCAATTAGAGTAAAAAAAACCCGCAATATATGTAAAGCATTATAATTCGTGCAGAGGAATCTAGCAAACCAGTATTAAACAACTGAAACGATGATTTCGTAAAACTGCATGTTCAACAACATAAAATCGAAAATTACATAAAGATAAATTTGTTCTAAATTTAAAATGAAACTGAAAGTGTGCAAAAATTGGAAACTTTCTAGAAACAAAACGAAATGAAATATAAAACTGTAGCTGCCATTCGTGACTTCATCCAAGCTTTGCTTTTATTTCTTCGAGTGAATTATGAATGTAATAAAATTGCTCCACGGTTATGTCGGTTAATCCCAGTATCTCCAGACGCATGCTTTTTATTTCATCTTTTAATCCATTAATGTTAGTCTGGTAGGTATTAAGTGTGGTGGCAATTTTGTTAAGGTTATCAGTATAATCCTTCGTTGTTGTCTCAGGGGCTGCATGGGCTTCCTCCATGTTGACATTTTCGTAATAACCAGGAGGAGTCTTCGGGTCACCCGTATCGGACATAATATCATCATAAATTTGGTAATCTTGTGGTGTCTCAGGTGTAGGAGGTTGGTCGGGTGGGTTTAGCTCATAAAGCCAGTTGTCACGGTTATGGACACTCACTTTGTTATGGTTTAGAAGGGTGAATAAGTTTACAACTTCATCTCTTATCAGATAATCATAAGGTGGGTAAGCATGGTTTGCTATCATACGGCGGTTAAAGCAAAAAGCAAGATTCATGGGACGAATCGTACCAAAATGCGGGCACCTATTCAGCTGGTGTCTTAGGCCGAGGGCATGTGCAATCATTGTGACCAGACCACCTATGATGATTGGTTCATCAGGGTTATCGATAATGCGGTAAAAGGTTTGCATCAGAAATGGTACGGCATTAACGGGGTGGCCTTGGTGCATACAATATAGTAAAAATATCTCGTCCTTAGACACTGCAGTTTGGTTCTCCTCTTTCCCAAATACAGTATGGGCTAGAATCTTATGGAAATAGCGGATAGCAGGGTTATGAATTTCATCATTATCCATGTTATCCGGATCAGGGTGATAATTACCAGTCAAAGTTCCCCAAAAGTAGTCTAGCTCAATATCCATCAGCTCAACCTGGGTAGTGGAAAAGGCAAAAGGGCCGCTAGGGAATCCTAACAGGTCAGCTAGTTCCTTATGATTGTAAACAAAATTAATGCTGAAGAGACGGAAACTTATGAATCCTTTACGGGTTCCTTTCCCGTGTTCTGGTAAATGGACTAGGGAGCTTAGAAATTCAAAGGTGAGCTCACGGTAGGTGGCAAACCTAGTCTTAATAAGGGCTTTTTCCCACCCCAACTGGTTAAACAAGTACATAACACTATCCAATATACCTAGGACATTCATAGTGGGTTCATCATGATAAAGTTTTATGCCAATGTTTCTTTTAGATAATTCCTCGAATTTTCTCTTCTGGTTTATACCCCTAAAGGTGGTTTCTAAGAAATTATGTGGCTTTGGTTCCATGGTTATTGTTAGGGAAACTAGTCAGAAGAGAAGGTACAAGAGAAACAAAAACTTTTCAGAAATTTTGTGGCAAGTAAAATTATTTTTGAAATTAGCAGCAGTTTTCATGAAAATTATAACAGAAGAAAGAAAATGAAAATGAAACTTAAATAGAAATAAATGCAGAAATGAAAAGTATAATAAATAACAATTAACAATTAGGTAGGTTGCCTCCCACTCAGCGCTGTTTTTAACGTCAAAAGCTTGACAGTGCCTAGCAGATTTATTCGGGTGAAATATCGGGTAATTTTAAAAGTCTTAGACTATTCGTATAGTCTCTATTTTCAATGTTGTTGTATATTTTTAACCGCTGCCCGTTTACTGTAAACGGGTCAGTATTTCTACCCTTAATTTCTATCGCTCCGCTAGGAAACACTTTTGTAATTTCATACGGACCTGGCCATCTAGATTTTAATTTACCAGGGAAAAGCCTAAGTCTTGAGTTAAATAATAGCACGACATCTCCCACACTAAATTCTTTCCTAGCTAAACGCTTATCATGCCATTTTTTAGTTCTTTCTTTGTATATTTTAGCATTCTCGTAAGCATCTAATCTTAACTATTCTAATTCATTTAAATCCAGGACTCGTTTTTCTCCCGCAGCAGTGTAGTTCATGTTGAGCGTTTTAATTGCCCAATACGCTTTGTGTTCTAATTCTACTGGGAGGTGACAGGATTTTCTGTATACGAGCTTGAAGGGTGTAGTTCTGATAAGGGTCTTGTAGGCCGTCCTATAGGCCCATAAAGCTTCGTTGAGCTTTGATGACCAATCCTTCCTGGTTGTGGCTACAGTTTTTTCTAAGATCTGCTTAATTTCTCTATTCGATACTTAGACTTGTCCACTGGTTTGTGGGTGGTATGGTGTCGCTATACGATGTTTTACTCCATACTTAAAAAGTAATTTGTCGAATATCTTCGAGCTGAAATGGGAGCCACCGCCACTGATGACGAGTCTTGGTACGCCGAATCTTGGAAAAATTATGTTTCTAAAGAGTTTGATTACCACTCGGGTGTCATTTGTAGGAGAGGCTATGGCCTCGATCCATTTTGAGACATAATCAACCGCGACGAGTATATATTTGTTTCCAAAAGAAGATGGGAAGGGTCCCATGAAATCGATTCCCCATACGTCGAAGATTTCTACCTCTAGTATTCCCCTTTGAGTCATTTCATCGCGTCTTGAAATATTGCCGGTGCGTTGACACCGATCGCAATTTCTAACAGCGATGTGGACATCTTTCCATAGATTAGGCCAGAATAGGCCAGCTTGTAAGATCTTTGCACAAGTTTTGGAAATGCTTGCGTGTCCCCCGTAAGGAGACGAATGAAAGTGGGAAATGACATCTTCTATCTCTTCCTCGGGTATGCATCGACGGAAGATTTCGTCTGGTCCTCTTTTAAACAGTAAGGGCTCGTCCCAATAGTAGTGTTTGAGATCGTGGAAGAATTTCTTTTTCTGTTGGTAAGTAAGATCTGGTGGGAGTGCGTTTGCAGCTAGATAGTTAACTATGTCAGCATACCATGGCAGTCCCATGGTTGCATGGATTGCTTTTACGGCTTCCTCGGGTTTTGGTTCGGTTAGGTTGAAATGAGCCAGGTCGTTCCTTATTTGGGCTATCAATTGCTCATATGGAAAATCGTCGTTAATCGACACTTGTTCGGGTTTTATATCTTTCAATCTTGACAAGTGATCCGCTACTACATTTTCGGTCCCCTTTTTATCCTTAATTTCTAAGTCAAATTCTTGCAAAAGAAGGATCCATCTGAGGAGCCTTGGTTTTGCATCTTTCTTATTTAATAGATATCTTATAGCAGCATGGTCCGTGTAGATGATGATTTTCGCTCCTACTAGATAGGAACGGAATTTGTCAAGCGCGAAGACGACTGCTAATAGCTCTTTCTCAGTCGTGGCGTAGTTCATTTGGGCTTGGTCTAGTTTTCTGCTAGCGTAGTAAATGGCGTGTAGTTTCTTGTCTTTCCTCTGTCCAAGAACTGCGCCTACAGCGTAATCACTCGCGTCACACATGATTTCGAAGGGTAAATTCCAATCGGGCGGTTGCATGATTGGTGCGGTGATAAGGGATGATTTTAGAGTTTCAAACGCTTTATGACAATCATCGTCGAATATGAACTCAGCGTCTTTCATCAACAGACCGGTAAGTGGTTTGGTAATTTTTGAGAAATCTTTAATGAATCGCCGGTAAAAACCGGCGTGTCCTAAAAAGCTTCGTATTTCTCTAACGGTCTTAGGTGGTCGGAGTTCTTTTATGACTTCTATTTTGGCTTTGTCAACTTCAATCCCTTTATTAGATATGACATGTCCTAGCACGATTCCTTCTCTGACCATGAAATGGCATTTTTCCCAATTGAGTACGAGGTTTACTTTTACGCATCTTTCTAAGACTTTCTCTAGATTTGACAGACATCCTTCGAAACTTCCCCCACATACTGAGAAATCATCCATGAACACCTCCATGATGTTGTCTATAAAATCTTCAAAGATTGACATCATACATCATTGGAAGGTAGCTGGGGCATTACACAATCCGAAGGGCATTCGTCTATATGCGAACGTTCCATACGGACACGTGAAAGTAGTCTTTTCTTGATCGTCAGGGTGAATGGGGATTTGAAAGAATCCGGAGTAACCGTCTAGATAGCAGAAATAGGAATGTTTGGCTAACCGTTCTAGCATTTGATCTATGAAGGGTAGAGGAAAATGGTCTTTTCGAGTGGCTTTGTTTAGTTTTCTATAATCTATACACAATCTATTTCCATTGACTACTCTTTGAGTTATTGGTTCGCCTTTCGCGTTCTTAACAATGGTGATACCTCCTTTCTTGGGTACCACATGTACTGGGCTCACCCACTTACTATCAGAGATCGGGTATATAATTCCAGCTTCCATAAGCTTTGTAATTTCATCTCTGACTACAGTGCAAAGAATCGGGTTAATCCTTCTTTGAGGTTCTCTAGAGGTTTTACAATCCTCTTCTAGCAAAATACGGTGCATACAAATTGAAGGACATATTCCTTTCAAATCAGATATGGTATACCCTAGTGCGGTTGGATACCTTCTTAGGACGCCCAAAAGTTTTTCAGTTTCGAGCTTCCCTAAGTTGGAGTTTACTATTACTTGTCGCGTGTGTTCGGTATCAAGGAATTCGTATCTTAGATTCTTAGGTAAAATTTTCAATTCTACACTGGGGTTCTTCGAGCATGGCATGTGGTCAGGCGTGAGTGCTAAACTTTCGTTTAGACTGTCATCGTTTTCGAATATTGGAGAGGTTTGGATTTCCATTATCTCGGAATATTTTGTCTGTTCTGCTTCCATTTCCCTTACGCACTCGTCAATGACATCTATAAGATGACATGTGTCGTTCATGGCTGGTGCTTGTAAGAATTGAGTAAGGATGAATTCCACTTTTTCTTCCCCAACTTCGAACGTTAGTCTGCCCTTCTTTACATCAATTATAGCTCCGGCAGTGGCTAGGAAGGGTCTCCCTAGTATGATGGGGGTAACTGAGTCCTCAGTTATGTCCATGATGATGAAATCGGTCGGGATATAGAATTGACCTATTCTAACTGGAACGTTTTCCAGTATACCTACAGGGTATTTAACCGATCGGTCGGCTAATTGGACGGACATTTTCGTGGGTCTGAGTTCTCCCATCTCTAGCTTTTTGCAGATAGATAAGGGCATGACACTAATGCTTGCTCCTAAGTCACATAGAGCTTTGTCTATGACACATTTTCCAATATTACAAGGTATAGAGAAACTACCTGGGTCTTTTAGCTTAGGAGGCATATCATTTTGAATGATCGCGCTACACTCGACAGTGAGTGTAACTGTTTCGTTATCTTCTATCTTTTTCTTGTTGGATAGGATTTCCTTGATAAATTTAGCGTATGAGGGCATCTGAGTGATGGCTTCTGTAAAAGGTATTGTTATATTGAGTTGTTTCAGAAGTTCAACGAATTTCTTGAATTGGCCCATCGTTTTGGAATTTGTAAGTCTCTGAGGATACGGGATTGGTGGTTTATAAGGTGGTGGAGGTACATAAGGCTTCTCTTGCTCCACTGCCTCTTGAGTTTCGTTTTCCTTTTCTTTTTCTCTAGGTTCATTGGCTTTTTCAGTCGGCTCACTCTGTTTTTGGTACATGGCTGGATTTTCTAGTCTTGAGTCAACAGGTCCGTCGAGTTCTTTTCCACTTCTCAGTATCACAGCATTAGCATGTCCTTTTGGGTTGGGCTGTGGTTGACCAGGAAAAATTCCAGCCGGTGCTGCAGTAGGTGCTTGTTGTTGAGCTACCTGTGAAATTTGCGTCTCAAGCATCTTGTTATGGGTGGCTAAAGCATCAACTTTGCTAGTTAATTGTTTTATCTGCTCATTAGTATGTAAATTTTGATTCATAACGTCTTTATTAGTCTGAGCTTGGGAAGCAATGAAGTGCTCTATCATGATTTCTAGGTTAGATTTCCTAGGAGCATTAGGTCCATTACCAGGATGATTTGGAGTAGCTTTTGGATAACCGGGTGGAGTGGCAGGAGCTTGTCCAGGCGCGTATAACGCGTTGTTACTTTTGTATGAAAAATTCGGATGATTTTTCCAACCAGGGTTATAGGTATTGCTATAAGGGTTCCCTTGTACATAGTTTGCTTGTTCAGCTGGAACTCCTGTTAGAAGTGGGAATTTTGGAGTAAGATGTGATTGAAGACCACATAGATCGCAAGTTTGGACAACTGCAGCCACGGTAGCTGCAGGAGTAGTGGTAAGGTTTTCTAGCTTTTGGGTAAGAGCTTCCACTTTAGCATTGACTTGGTCCAGGATATTCACTTCAGACATTCCACCTTTGGTTTGGGATTTCTCCACATTAGCTCTTTCGCTTCCCCATTGATAGTGGTTTTGGGCCATACTTTCGATAAGTTTATTTGCTTCGGCATATGGTTTATCCATCAGTGCGCCACCAGCAGCGGCGTCTATAGTCATTCTTGTGTTATACAAGAGACCGTTATAAAACGTATGAATGATTAGCCACTCTTCTAAACCATGATAAGGACAGAGTCTAATCATATCCTTGTAACGTTCCCATGCTTCGAAAAGTGATTCGTTATCTTTTTGTCTAAAACCGTTGATGTTAGCTCTAAGCATAGCAGTTTTGCTTGGTGGGAAATATCTAGCCAAGAAGACTTTTTTCAATTCATCCCATGTGGTGATTGAATTTGAAGGAAGAGATTGGAGCCAGGCTCGGGCTCTGTCTCTTAAATAAAAAGGAAATAGGCGCAATCGTATCGCCTCGGGGTTTACACCATTCGCTTTTACAGTGTCTGCGTACTGCACAAACACTGACAGATGTAGGTTAGGGTCGTCAGTAGGGGATCCAGAAAATTGGTTCTGCTGAACGGCGGATAGAAGCGAAGGTTTCAGCTCAAAATCGTTTCGAGCGATAGCAGGGGAGGCAATGCTGTTGTGAGGTTCCGCTTGCGAAGGAACTGCGTAGTCCTTAAGAGCGCGGGGCGGATTTGGTACGTCAGCCATTGTCGATTCTTCGGTAGATTCTGATAACGGGATATCAGGAATTTTAGTCGGAGGAAGATTGTTGAGAGATCGGTATTCTTGAATTCGGCGTCTTAATCTTAAGTAACGCTCGATATCGTTAATTTGTAAATGCAAAGGCTCGTTTTGAGAACGAGTGTTTGGCATACAACAGAGGGAAATATAAAAAGTTGGCTTAGTCTAGACAGCGTTGTTTTCAGATTACACTAGTGACTAAACTAAAGTCCCCGGCAACAACGCCAAAAACTTGATGTGTCTGCGATCGACCTAATGTGTCTAACAGTATCTTAACTGCAAGTGCACAGTCTATCGCGGTAGTAATAAAAAGATGTCGAACCCACAGAGACTTCGTAATCACTCTAGTGTTATAAAACAGGTTAGTTTAGCTAAGGCGGAAATTGTCACGTTTGGTTTTTTAGAAGGTTAAAACTAAAGGGAAACTAAATTCGATTAAGGGAATTAATATTAAAGTGGTCCCTTGATTGGAGGTGCTTTTGTTCATTAGACATTCGTCGTGCGAACTTCTATGCTGTTCAAACAAATAGTCGTATGCAAGCAATGTTATATTAAAAATGCAAAGCTTATGTCTGTCTTGAAGTTTTTGAAAATGCATTTTTTCATAAAAACAAGTGAATTTTTTGTAAATTGTGATGTCAACTCAGGATTTTACAGCGAGCCTTAAGGAGTCAGGATACCTTTGTAACAGTATGCTTTCGAACTAACCCATGCTTCAGCTAGGACTTTTAAGGGTTGTAACGTGGCCTGGTTCATGGTTTAAGAAACAAAGGATAAGGCTAAAAATGTAATTGTACCCACCCGCTCTTCGTGATGTTCTTCAATCCTAAACTCAGCTGATCGTGTGTTGGACCTTGTTTGAGTCTTTGCTCTGATGTTCCAGTGATGGTTCGGATATTGACAGTTTATTTTGAATAGGCAGTCATTCCTTTTTTGGTTGAGGGTTTGTAGGACCTCTCTCTTTTTTTTTATTATCCCTGTCTTTTGCCTGAACTGTTTCTTTTAGGATTACAGTCAGCGGGATGCCCCAGTTTTTGTAAGTCTCCTTCATAGGTTTTGACTTATTGGGCTTTAGTTTTTTTTGGTAACGACTGCCTGTCTTTATGATTATTCAGGACCATCACTGTCTTTTGCTTTGTAAGGACTTCTTGGTGTCATTCGTTGTGCACCTGGATCAACTGAGAAAACTACTCTGCCCCCAGGTTATGATTAAGGGTTTTAATTTTCGAAAAGAAAAACTCCTACTTCTTTGGCTCGAAGGGGTTAATGAGGGATTATCTTCCTTATTACTACAGTGTTTAGGAATTGAAACAATGCATGTACCTCATCAGCGGGGTCTGTTCAAAAGCATACTGTAGATCATGGTATCGTTTTCGTCATCCTCCCTCAAGAGGCTTAGAATTATTAATTGAGAGTTGACATCAAAAAATGAAAGCAGTTTGAATATAGCGAATGCGAATATATTGATTCAAAACAGACATATGCGATGCATTGATAAAGTAAAAGAGTTTGACATGAACAAATGTTTGAACAATCAAAGAAAAATACAACTTGAACATTCGAATGAACAAAAGCTTCTTAGTTTGCACTAGTCATCTCAGATGGAAGATTTTCAACAGATTTTCATTTTGCCACCCGGCATGAACTCCAGCACCCTTCCATCGATCAAGTCCTGGATCTTGTTCCTCAAGCTCCAACAATCGTCAGTGTCATGTCCAGGACTATCAGAATGGTAGGCACACCTTTCATCAGGATTGTACTTTAGGGAGGTTATGTTGAGATTCTTAGGAGGATCTTTTAAAGCAATCAGCTTGACCTCCAACAAGCGTCTCAGTATCAGTGATGATGGTATACCAGTCTCCGAGAAATGTCTTCCAGACGTATTTCGCTTACGCCGATTACCCTGTTGACGCTGGTGAGGTTGATGCTGGGCTTGTGACCCTGAAGCAAACTGAGGAGCTTTTCCCTTGTCTTCTTGCACCACAGGTGGTTGAATGATGGCTTGCTCTTCAACCTTAGATGTTTGCCCCAGTTGGTTATCCCGAAGCAGTTGGTTGATGAGAACCCTGAGCTCTCCTTGTCTTTGAGATAAGTCTTAGATAAGAGCCAATTGCCCCAGCATCTGGGTTCTCATTGTATCCACCTCAGCTTGTAGATGTTTCAGCCGTTCGTCCTTATCGTCTTCAGGACTGTTCCTGACCAAAGTCCTCATGAGGAGTGTTCTCAGCTCTTCCTGCCCCTTGGATAGATTTAGGAGGATCTCCCCGAACCGAGTCTCTTGAGCGTGAAGATCCTGGTTGTCTTGTTGGGAAGCCACTGCTGAAATAAACAGCGGAGATGGTAAGTGACCTGTAACAAAGGTACCTGTTATGCAATGATGTGTATGTATGCATGCAATGTTTTCAAGGACCTCGCGGGATAAACAAGAAAGATTGTTAGAACTTGGATTTTGTATCTTGATTGAAGGAACTTCATTTTGTTGAGAGTCCTTCTTCAAGAGTCAAGGCTCACCATATCGAGTGGGTCATAGCCCCTGACTCAAGTCATTAACCTTGGCTAGAGGAAAATAAATCCCCTTTGCCCCTTGCTAGACCTGTTGGTTCATCATGACCTGCATCACAGACCCTTGAGATCCTTGAAACGGGTTAATCCTCATGCAGGATGTATGCAATGGTATGATGTTATGCTATGCATGGAGTGATGTAAGTAGGCCCTGTAATGAGTCCAGATTAAGGACTGTAAACAAAACCTGCAAGAAACTCAAGTGTCAGATAACAAGCATGCAAGTAGTCAAGTTTGAAGGCACACAAGTCACACAAGACAACCCTTAGAGTCCAGGCCATCATGAAGTTCGGGGTACTACCCTCTTGAAGTTGGTGGGCTCAAACCTGTCCTATCAAAAGTAACCGGGTTCTAAGGAGCTCAATATTATTGGGTTGTTTTCTATGTTCATTGTTTTGATTTAGACACTGAACTGGCGATCAAAATATTCCAAGAAAACAACCCTCAATGAGTGTAGTATCGAGTATCAACCAACTTCGAACTGCACCAAAGTCAGTCATCTCACTACCCCTAAAGAGGCCAGGATGGTCAAGTAAGGTTCCTAAGGTCAGTTGATGCTTCACGACACCACGCGGCGGCCCCGTACTCTCCTTGACTTGACTCAAGGGTTACCGGTACTCACCAAAGTGCCACATCAACGTAGAAAACTGCTTCAACCGTGTCGCTATACCCCGCACAGTTCCCTCACAGTTTGTTGCTACTTTCTAAAAAGGTATCCCCCAGATCCGGGTTAGGATCTATGAAACTCCCAAAACAGGCCCACAATATTTAAAGCAAACAAAGCAAGCAATTGAAAACATAAGAGTGATCTAATTCCTAAGGTACACCTCACTTTATAATTTCCCCAGCAGAGTCGCCAGTTCTGGCGATCGGTGGGAATAGAACTGACTGTTTTTTAGCTGGTTTCGCGAAATGTCGTGGTAAGCAAGAGTCGTCATCGTCTTTTATGTTCTCCAACATGGAAAGGACAAAAGCACAGCAAAATTCCTTCTTTGAGAATGTTTCTCGGTTCGGGAGGTAGATTTATAGAAAGGGAAGGTGTTAGCACCCTTTCTATCCGTGGTTATCCACGGGCTCTTAGGTACTTGCTCTTATGTTTTCAAAATCTGTTTGCTTTTCAAGTGTGTGTGGGTTTTGAAAAAAAGTTCGTTTGGAAAACTTCTAAGTAACTCTTGTATCAGTCCTCAAGAGTGTATGAAGTGTTTTGTTTGAAAACTTTTTGAAAGTGTGGGGTGTGAAAAGATTGTTTTGTTTGGAAAAAGAGCAAGTACTTAAGAGAAGTCTACCTACCCTAAGGAATTAAGCCGTGTAAGAGTCCTTTAGATAATGCTATCCCACCATTGAGAGGTAGGTAACACCATCGTTGGAGGTATTCGGGTCAATTCGATTATAGGGACAGTGTGGTCACCAAAGCAATGGTAGGACACCTTAGAAGTAACCCTAATGTCCTAGATCCTTTTTATCCGAGGCAACCGTTTCGAGGCAACTGGATCTTTTGGACAGAAGGGTGACCTCTAAGACACCCTATACTTGATGACCACGTTAGAGGCAACCAATGAGGCGTACCCTAGAAGTGGTATGTGCTTTGTGTGTTGTTTTTCAGTTAATTGTCTTTGTACATGTTATTTGTGAGCTACGGATTAATTTTATTTACATACATTCTTTCATGCATTTAACAGTTAGGGATGCGGAAAATAAATTGCAGAAATGTAAATTCTACGCTATTACAAGGCGCGGGTCTATACATCGCCAAAAAAACAAAGACCCGTTTTGGTAAATAAATGCGAGAAATTAAATAAAGCGGTAAAATTCCTATTTAACTATTACATATCTGGAGACAGTTAAAATAAGAATAAAGCGCGAAAAAAATAAATCGGGAACGTCCTAAGGGTTTTGACCCTTTTAAGAAAAGAAATGAATTTTTTGTCCTTTTTTGTGATTAAATGAAATTAAAATTAATAACTAATTAATTAATTTATTAAAAGAAAAATGTTTTTGTATTTTTATGTTTTTAATGAAATAAAATAAAAGGAAATAAAATTAAAAGTTAATAAAACCTAATTCTAAATTTATTTTAGTTATTAAGAAAAAAAAGGTTAAAGTTGCCTAATTAAAACTAATTCAATTTATTAGTATTTATTTACAAAATAATTACCTAAATGAAATTAATAAAGTGTTTACATTTTTTGTTTTTTGGTTTTGTTGTGAAAAAATATTAATTGGTTAATTTTGGTGATAATAATGATAATTAAAAAAGTTAACTAAATTAAAAATATAAAAAGAAAAAGAAAAAGAATAAACCAAGGGAGGGGGTCTGGGCCCAATATGGAGGTGAAAATTGGAATCTAAGGCCCATTAACACAAGGCCATGTTTGACTTTTGGAGATTGTCCATGGTGTAGGCTGACCAGGAGTATGGTGCTCGTCCAATCCAGGCCTTTGGATCTGCTTCTGAGGGACACTTGGCAAGCTGAGATGTGAGGTTTATGGTGTGCCATCCTTGGAACGCTACACAAGAAAGCATTAGAAAAAATAACATGGAATTATGGGGGGACCTGGGAATCGAACCCAGGTCCCAACGATTGCAAGCCACGTTCCTCTCCACTGAGCCAAGTGCTGTATCTTGTTATTATAGTGGGTAAAGAAAATAATATGAAAAACAACACGCATATGCTAAAACAAGAAAGCGCGCGTATTATATTTGAATGGACCACCCATATTCTTCCACGCAATCATCTTCTTCGCATTTCCTGAAACAAAAACAAACAAATAACGGGGGTTTTAAACCCCCACAAAATGCCAATGTCCAAAATAGCGATTAGGCGCTCAGTGTATATAAAAAGGGCGCGAGGTGTCTAATGGATTCGTCTCATCAAGCCGGTTTCAACCATGTGTGTTTGGAGGCTTGATTTTGCAGTATAAGAAAAGCCCTAATTGAAAAGCTCTGAAAGCCTAGCACTCTCCAATGGCAACTTTCATTTTAAGGCACCATAATCAAATTAAGTTATATCAAAAGCTTCATAACAATGTCAGCAATGCAAAACAGTGATCAAAACGTATTAATGATGCGTAAAAAATGGATTTCGATTATGGAAAAGTTTGTTCAAACCGTGGTTCTGTTTGACCATTTCCTTGAGTGCTAAGGCTTGTTCTTGATGGAAATAGGTTCCTGGGACTGTTGGGAACATGTTTGGATCAAGAGAAATGCTTGAATTGCACTGGAAGGTTGAAAACAGTTTCACTTTTTTGCTTGGATTTTTAAATTTTGTTCTTTCGTTTCAGAGGTTTCTATGTCGTGTCTTTGGTCTGGAACATTTGCATATATGTGTGTGAATGAGAATCAAGCAATATTATGAGCCTTTAACCCTTGCAATGAAGTTTTGGATTTCTCCATAACCACCATTAAAGAAACTTGCCATTTTTGTTCAATTTTTAATTTCATGCTTGAAATGGACTTTACACGAATTTGGTATGTTCCTTATGATGCATCAAAGTCATTCAAACCACAAGATATCATTGAATTAATTTTTTTGATTTTTATTTGAATTTTATGGATTTAAAATGAATTAAATCAAATAAAATTAAATAAAAATAGAAAAATTAATGTTTAATCTTGAAATTGATCATGGGACACGTGGGTGGCATGACAATGATGAATCAAGTGGAAAAAAGTGGGCCCTTTTGTCAAAAATTGAAGTTTCAAGGATAGTTGACTTTTGGCATTTCACAAAAATTTCCCAACTTCTCCAATGCATATCTTGCTCAATTTTGATCATATGAACATGTTCTTGGACATTTTGGAATAGTCTTGAAGTCCTCTAACCAATTCCTTTGGTCCCATGTCATTTTTATTTACCAATCACAAGTTATGGTCTTTGACTTAAAGTGCCTTTTTGTTGACTTTTGAAAATGACCTATAATGTTGAAATTGATAACTTTTTGTGACAACATTTCTTGGACTTGGAATGTGAAGATGAGTTGTAGGAAATGTCCTCCCCTTCAAAATGAGCATTGGATGGGATTTTTCTGATGAACCATGAAAAAGTTATGCCTTGGTCAAGTTACAGTTGACTTTTCAGTTGTCCAAAAATAGAAACTTTTGCATCTTGATGATTTTTGAGCCATTCTTGTGAAATCATGGTCAAGATTTGACCAAATGATGATTGTGGCTTCAAAATAAGATGTTGACCAAAAATTTTGACTTTTGACTGCCAAATGACCATTTTGCCCCTGCAGTTGATTGTGAAGCAATTAGGGTTTTTGACTGTGCAACTTGACCTTGTGAGCCTTGAAACTTGACATGTAGGTGCTTGACAATGTATATGAGCATATGGGACTTGATTGAGCTCTTGAAAACCTCGACTTCCTTGCAAGAACCAAAACCCTAATTTTGACTGCCTTATGAGGCATTTGACTGTGCAATCCCTTGAGAAATCTTGAAGCATTTTGAGATGATGCTTGTCAAAACTTTGAAGAATACGGGAGGGAAAATTTTGGGGTGCAACAGACAGGTTGAACCAACTAAACTTCAATAGGGTACTTACCTATGAACCTCATGCAAGCCTAAACCTAGGGATTTATTTTCTTTGCTTGTATATGATTACTTGTACATAAACATCATGACATCATACCATATCATTTTCAATAACCATTTTAAGGATCCCAAGGGCCTGTGATGCAGGTTTGTGTCGAACCAGACATCTATCAAGGGGTAAGAGGATTTATTTTCCTCTAACCAAATGCTCTCAAAGGCCAAAACACAATAAATTGAGTCAAGGGCTATGACCCACTTGACATGGTGAGCTTGATTCTCATGGAAGGACATTCAACGATACAAATTTCTCCAGTCAAAGTTGTGATCAAAGTTTAACTTCTGACATTTTCTTGTGTTTACCCCGCGAGATCCTTGAAAGCATTGCATTTTACATATCATGCATGTCATTACATAACAGATATTCTCAAGACAGGTTTCTCATTTCCTTGCTGTTTATTTCAGTAAGAAAATGACTTTAGAGCAAACATTTAAAGATCTCCAAGCTCATAACACCCAGTTCCAACAAATGTTCCTGAACTTAGCCAAGGGGCAGGAAGATCTGAAAGCACTCTTCACCAAAGGGAGCAAAAAGAAGGCAAAGAAACGAGTTGGCACCCTAAACATGGGGAAGAGGTTTAAAGGGCCCGCCAAACAAGCCCAAGTTGAAGAAGATTCCTCCAAAGAGAATGAAAATCAAGATGAATATGCTAGGAGCACCCGCTCTAGGGGTGGAAACAATCAAATCTCTGAAGACGGGGATTATTCTGATGGGCAATATCCGACGGCCGACGACAAATATAAGCAACTAGAAGATAAACTGAAAGCTGTGGAGATCCAAGCCGTGTCTGGCTTAGACTTTGAAGAATTGGGTTTGGTGCCTGGGGTAGTTATTCCCCACAAATTCAATATTCCAATATTTGCCAAGTACGATGGTGTCTCGTGCCCTAAGCTTCACATGAGATCTTATGTCCGCAAAATTCAACCGTATACCACTGATAAGAAGTTGTGGATGCACTTCTTTCAAGAGAGCCTGTCTGGGACTCAATTGGAGTGGTTTTACCTGTTAGAAGGTTCTAACATCCATACCTGGGAGGACTTGGCCACCGCCTTCTACCGTCAATATCAGCACAGCGCCGATCTGGTGCCAACTAGGGTGCAGTTGCAAGGAATAACCATGGGCTCCAATGAAGGCTTCAAAGAATACGCTCAAAAATGGAGGGACCTAGTCGGAAGGGTTCAACCCTCTTTGTCTGACAAGGAGCTGGTTGATATCTATATGGGAACTTTGATCGGACCTTTTTTCAATCACATAATCAGAAGCTCTTCAGCCGAGTTCACCGAGCTGATTCTAACTGGGGAACAAGTTGAAAATGGAATTAGAAGTGAAAAGATCCAAGTGGTTGCATTTGCTGATACTCAGAAGAAGCCATACAATAGGAAGAAAGAGTCTAATGTTGTGTATGTCCCGAAGGGTCGTAACAAGAGTAACCACGACAATCTGTGAGGGCAATCCTGATCTCTAATCATGCACCAATGCAACAACAACAACAGGGAAATCAGTGAAGGCAAGACGAGCCCAAAAGAGAGTTTACCAAAATCAACATACCATTGTCTCAAGCATTGCAACACATGTTGAGGATGAATCTGATTATGTTAATAGGACTTCATCCAAACCCCAAAACTTCTTCTCCTAACTACAATCCCGATGTAATATATGCCTATCATTTTGGCAGTCCTAGGCATGATACTAACGATTATTCGGCACTGAA
The DNA here is from genome assembly GCA_948472305.1 of Vicia faba. NCBI lineage: Eukaryota > Viridiplantae > Streptophyta > Magnoliopsida > Fabales > Fabaceae > Vicia > Vicia faba. Next base: position 659,055,929 of record OX451736.1, on the reverse strand, counting down.
ATTCAAGATTCAAAATATGATTGATGCCAAGGAGATTGAATTCGGACCTCCTGAGACTCCCAACATGATCACTGCTCCCATGCCAAATCATTGAGAGCGTCCAGTTCATTTTGAATTTTCAATTGTAATTTCTTTTGTTTGTTTGACCACTTATCTATCATGTCAAACTTTGTTTCATTAATGCATTGCATATGTTTGTCTTGAATTAATCCATTCGTTTTTACTATACTTAAACTGTGCTTTGTGATATTCAACTCTCAACTACAATCCTTAAGCCTTTAGAGGGAGGATGACGAAAACAATACCATAATCTCATACAGTATGCTTTTGGATAGACCTTGCTGACGATGTACATGCATTCTTTCAATTTTGAAACAGTGGAGTTATAAGAAAGATAATCCCAAGTCAACCCCTTTGAGCCAAAGAAGTAGGAGTTTTCTTTTTCACACAAATTGAAACCTTTAATCAGAGCATGGGGCATGGTAGTTTCTCAGTTAATTTAAATACGCGTTCAGTTGCTAGCTTTCACTTCGTACACAACGATTACATCAAAAACATCCTTCTGAATTAAAAGACAGTGATGGTTCCCCGTGAAATAGGCAGTCATTATCTCTCAAAATAAAAAACCCACTGAGTCAAAACCTATGAAGGAGAGTTAAGAAAAACTGGGGCATCCCGCTGACTGTAGTCTCAAAACATAAACAGTCAGGAAAAATTAGGGACAATAAATCAAAAAAGAGGTCGTCACAAATCCTCAACAACAGAAAAATGTTGCAAAAAATGACTGCCTTCACAAATAAACTTAATTTATCTGAACCATCGCCAAAATATCATTCCAGCTTCAATAGGAGTTCAAGCGCACAATTAACTGAGTTTAGGGTTGTAGAACATCATGAAGAACGGGTGGGTACAAATAAACTTTGCGCCTTATCCTTTGTTTCTTAAACTGTGAACCAGGCCACATTACAACCTTTTAAAAGTCCTAATTGAAGAATGGGTTAGTTTGAAAGCATATTGTTACAAAAGGTATCCTGACTCCTGTGAGGCTTACTATAAATCCTGAGTTGAATTCATATTCTTACAAAATTCATGGATTTGCCAAAAATGCATTTTAAAAAACTTCAAGACAAACATAAACTTTGCATTGTTTGAATACCATTGTTTGCATATGGACAATTGATCGACAACAGAGAAATTCACACAAGGATTATCTAATGAGCGGAAAATTCTCTCAAGAAACAGAATCACTTCAAATGGGAAGAAACTTACAATGACAAATTTATCATAATGAAGGGAGCATGACATGTTATTGTCCAACTCATCAGTGGAAGTCAAGTCTAGATTCCAAGAAATCTCTCATAAAGTCCTGAATGGCCAGGGGAAGGTCTCCATCTGAATCACTTAGGGAATTGAACATGAATTCCAGTAAAGGGGCATGTACGACCAAACAAACATTTTATGGAAGTGCTACAACACTTACTACTATGGACAGTTACAAATCCCCACAAAGTCCCTTTCATAATGTGATTCCCGGTGAAGTCTCCAGAGCCACCTCTACAAGGCTATCCCTGACAAGCCCAGAAGTGTCTTCAAACAAAAGTGGGGCATCCTCCAGCTGATGACATAGTCAAACCCACCAACAAATAGAGGAGTTTGATCTTCTACCAACACATTCACACATCACACCAGCTCCCAAACAAAGGGAGATTGCCAACAATTTACCATCTTCTAGATACAGTACAGATACAATCTAAATACATAAACAATTCAGACACAATCTACGTGCAGATTCATTCTGACACTTATTCCAGATTTTCTGCCTGATACAGTTCAGATATGGATATTATTATGATACTCGTTTAACATCTCCTCAGATACAATTAAGGCTCGGATTCATTTTAACATTCCCCAACTGATTTGGTCTTAAAAATAAGCATTATGGAGTTCTACCTAAAGAAGTCACTTCCCCGGAAGGTCGTCAAAATATTCTCTTTAACCGGTTTTATTTCCCCAACAAACTACAAATTCTCCAGCTTGAGTTGGCCTCTCAGGCTATTACAAGTCAATGGAAGGAACCCATTAATCCTTGGTAGAGTCATTGCATTCCCCAACAGAATTATTACTACTCAAGAAAATTACTGTGAAGCTTGAAAATCGACCAGATAACAGTTAAATTCAGTAAGTTACTGTGAAGTCTGGAAACTGACCAGATAACAGTTAACTTCAGTAAGTTGTTGCGAAGCCTGGAATCCAACCAGATAACAATTAACTTCATTCTCTCATAAATTTGTTGTGAAGTCTGGAAACCTACCAGATAACAGTTACTTCAATTTTCTGCAAAGCCTGGAATCCGACCAGATAACAACTAATTTCATTTTCCCAAGCAATTTGTTGTGAAGCCTGGAAACCCACCAGATAACAGTTAAACTTCATTCTTCCAAGTAATTTTATGCGAAGCCTAGAATCTGACCAGATAATAGTTTAACATTCATCAGTTGCTGCAAAAACTGAAATCTGACCAGATAACAGTTACTTCAATTTTCTGCAAAGCGCAGAATCCGACTAGATAACAATCAACTTCATCCTCAGAGAATTGATGTGAAGCCTGGAATCTGACCAGATAACAGTTTAACATTCACTAGTTACTGCGAAACCTAGAATCCGACCAGATAACAGTTTAACATTCACCAGTTACTGCGAAACCTGGAATCCGACTAGATAACAGTTTAACATTTATCAGTTGTTGTGAAGCCTGGAATCTGGCCAGATAACAGTTTAACTTCATCCTTTCAACAAGTTGATGTGAAGTCTGGAATACGAACAAATAACAATTAGCTTTATTATCCCCAGCAAGTCAAAAGTTGCCATGAAGCCTGGATTTCGACCAGATAACAGCTAACTTTCACTTTTCCCAGTCAAATATAATTCCCCAGTAGAGTAACAAACAACTCCTAAATTATATTCCCCAATTTGAAATCAACACTCCTCACAAAGTTTCCTAAAGCAAAGAGCCAAAATCAATGTTCCTCAACGGATTTCTCCTCAAACAACAAAACAAGAATACCCATCGGAAACATTCTAAACAAGGTTTGAAGATGTGCGTACTCTTCATTCCCAACAGCAGTCCGGGATTTAACTTCCCAAGGCTCCCCAGCATTTGTCAAGGATTTATTTTCCAAGACAAAGATACATTTCAACAACATTCATAGCATATGTATACGAAGTGCATATAGCACAACCTCATTTTTTAGAACATCATTACACAATGCATTTCATACATTATGACATTGCATACAGCTAACTCTTTACCTTTTCAGGAAAGATCAATCAACAAATAATTATCATCAACAATTTTCAACATGTCCAAGATTAGTTCCTGAAGCAAGACAAAGCAACTATCTATACGACCAGATGCAGCTTCACGTGGGCTCATCATGAAGCAATCTTACACGAGTTCCTTCTAATTTCCAGATGCAGCTTCACACGAGCTTATCATGAAGCAATCTTACATGGATTCCTTCTCATTAATTTCTAGATGCAGCTTCATACGGGCTCATCATGAAGCAATCTTACACGGATTTCTTCTTGTTAATTACCAGATGCAGCTTTACACGGGCTCATCATGAAGCAATCTTACATAGATTCCTTCTCATTAATTTCCAGATGCAGCTTCACACGGACTCAACATGAGGAAATCTTACACGGGTTCCTTCTAATTTCCAGATGCAGCTTCACACGGGCTCATCCTGATGCAATCTTACACGAATTCCTTCTCATTAATTTCCAGATGCAGCTTCACACGGGCTCATCATGAGGTAATCTTACACGGGTTCCTTCTAATTTCTAAATGCAACTTCACACGGGCTCATCCTGATGCAATCTTACACGAATTCCTTCTCATATATTTCCATATGCAACTTCATGTGGGCTCATCCTGAAGCAATCTTACGCAGATTCCTTCTAATACATTTCCGGACACGGCTTAACACGGTTCCATTCCAGCATATCATTCAGATTAAATCGACAAAAGATTTATTCTGATACTCCTTCCAATTTCTACCAACAGTCACTCTGGATGGCATTTGTAAGCCCATCTCCGAAGAATTCTTTATCACCTCTCCAAATGGCATCTTTAAGCCCATTCCCAACACAATCAACTAACACATCATCAAGTGCAAATTTATGGGCACTCTAGTGTTCAATCATCTTCCACCTTCAAGTCACGAATAGCGGACCCGCCAATCTAACTCTTCAGGTTTAAGAAGATTGAACAGGGGCAGTTGTTGTACCCCAAAATTTGCCATCTCTTTTTCAAGGATTCTCAAGGAATTGATCAGACAAAATCATCTCCGAAGCACTGAGACTCCAAATTAGGGTTTTGACTGAGAATAACCAACCTTTGAATTTTGATCTAGTACATGATTTATTGGTTCGAAACATGATCTCAAGGATTCAAGTAGGCATTTTAACCTAATCGCATATTTCAATTCATCTCCCAAGATCAGCGGATTGATAGATGAAATTTGGTCAATTGATAAAAAAGTTAACTATACACTGAAAAGTCAAACTTTGACTTTTTGATCAAATTTGAGTTTCAAATATCACATTTCATCAAGACACTCAAAATATAAAATATGATCATCAAAAATCAAGAAAGTCAAAAATCAAACTTTGCAAGACTTGAAAAAAATTTCTAAGTATTTTCTATACATGTTAATTTAATTTCTTCATGACATATTTTCATCACAATTCAAGACAATTCAAGTTGTTACAAGCTTTCAAGTAAACAACAAGACTGCATTTTTAAGTTAAAATTTTTTGCATGCTACAAACAATGTTGTTCAATTTGCTGTTGTATAAAGCCTAAAGTTTGCACCAACCAGTCCAAGCATATCAGTCCAAAACTTGTTGTTCCTACACAAAACAGTCCATGCAAAACCAGTCCTACGATGCTGCCTCTAAACATTGTCACAGTCTGCTCCCAAAACCTGTTATGTTGTCCAAGCCTGCACTATAATAGTCCCCATATTTGCACCAAATTAGCATGTAAGAGCTGCATCTAAAAAGCTATGAAATAGTATACCCAACAGGTTTAAAAACTCATTGGTTTCCCTCTCAAATTTCAGCCAAACTTCATCTACAAATAAACTGTTTTCACAATACAAAAAAAGGAGAAGGAGAGAGATTGGTGTGAAAAGAAAGAGAGAAAATAGAGAAGAGAAAAAACAGATTTCTTCATAAACTTTTCTTATTCACAAAGAAGGCTCAACTCATCTTCAACTCTATTTTTCACTCACAAAGCAGGAAAAAACATCAACCTATTATTCCACCTTGCAAGCTTTCCCATAAACCAACTATCCAAACACTTCACATCACATAGAGATTGTTCAAACACAAGAACAGTTTCTGTAGTTCCATTATCATCACCTTCCAAACACAAACAAAGGACAATATTGTACAACTTGACTGGGTTGGAAGCTTTCAATAAAAAGAAAGGATTGGAGCAGCTTCATGGAGGTTCATTGAAGCCATCACAACATCTTGAAAGGGGTTCAGACTCAAAACAAACTTCAGTCTCAAGGTAAGTCTTCTTGACTTTGAACCTTTCATTTTAAACATCATTAGTGATTCATTATTGAAGATAAATGTAGTAATCACTGCCTTTTGAAGCTAACCATTTACTTTCTTTTCATTTTTGTCAATACTATGTTGAGAACTGACCTGTACACATAATAGAACAATGTTAAAGGCAAAAAAACTGCAGCATGAGTCGATGCATACTCACATGAGTCGACTCATTGTAGTTACAGAACCAGGTATGAGTCGGCACAAGACATTATGAGTTGATGCATACTGTTATCCAGACCCAATACAGAGAGACAAAAGGTGAATGAGTCGACACAAACCATGAATGTGTCGACACAAACAAGAAATGAGTCGACACATACCATTATGTATCGACTCATACTGAGTTGATTTGGATTTTTAAGAAACGGGAAGTGGCGTGTGTCGATTCATAAAGTTATGTGTCGATACATAAAGTTTGTTTTGGCTTTCTTTGTACACTATTTTCATTTTTTATATTTTTATTGTTATTCAATATGGTAGTAATAACTTAATTAGGCTTATACTTTATCCCCATTTGTAAATTGTATCCCCATCCCCCAATTGATGTAATAGCGTAGGTGTGATCGGTGGATCTGGAACTGACTGTTTAACGCTGGTTCGCGAAATGTCGCGGTAAGCAAGAGTCGCCACCGTCTTTTATTTTCTCCAAATGGAAAGGACAAAAGCACAGAAAAATTCCTTAAAGAGATTGCTCTCGGTTCGGGAGGTAGATTATAGAAAGGGAAGGTGTTAGCACCCTTTCTATCCATGGTTATCCATGGGCTCTTAGATACTTGCTCATTTGTGTTTTCAAAAATGGTTTGTTTGCTTTTCAATTGTGGGTTTAAAAAAAGTTTCTTTGAAAATTTCAGTTCGACTCTTGTATCAGTCCTCAAGAGTGTTTGAAAAGTTGCTTTCGAAAGCTTTTTGAAAATGTGTTGGTGTGAAAAGTATTTTTGATTTGTTTTGAAGTTTAGAGCAAGTATCTAGAGTCGTCTACCTACCCTAAGGAATTCGTCTGTGTAAATGTCCTTAAAGTAGTGCCATCCCACCATTGAGAGGTAGGTAGCACCACCGTTGGAGGTGTTCGGGTCAATTCGAGGTTCGGGACATGGTGATCACCAGAGCAATGGGAAGACACCTTAGAAGCTACCCTCATGCCAGGTTTCCGGATCATGAGGACTTACTAAGACATCCTCTACTCGACGATCACCCTTCGAGGCAAGGCAACAGTGAGGCGTACCCTAGGGGTGGTGTGTGATTTGTGTGTCATGTTCGTTTGTATTTATCTTGTCATGTCATTGGTGTTCTACGCATTGCTTTTATTTGGACATTCATTCTTTCATGCCTTGATTAACAGTTAAAAATTGCGGGAAAGTAAAAGATTCTAAGCTATTACAAAAGGCGCGGGTCCACATCGCCAAAATTTCTCGAACCCGATTTGACAGGAAAATAAAGAATTAAAGAAAATAAAGTGCGGCATATTAATTTACAAGGCCTTGGGAGAGATACATAAATATAAAGAATAAAAATAAATATGCGAATTAAATAAGAATTACGAACGAGGGCGTTGGACCCTTTTGCAAAAAATTAAAATTACATGAATTAATTAATTAAGAAAAGAAATTGTTTTTGTTTTTTTGGTATTTTTAAGAATTTAATGAAAAAGAGAATTAATTAAAATTAAAATTGAATGCAAACCCTAATTCTAGTGGCTTTTAAATTTATTATGAAAATATTAAAATTTAACCTAAATTAAACCTAATTTTTATATACAATTTTAATTATGAAAATAAATAAAATAATATTAAATATTTATGAAAGAAAAATAAAAAATAAAAAAAAAGGATGAAAAATTGTTCAAACCCTAGTTCTATGTATTTTTAGATTTTTATTGAAAAGAGTTAAAATTAATCCTAATTTAAAGCTAATCAATTAAAGTTAATTATTTACAAAAATACTTAAAATAAAATATTTATTATATTTTTCCTTTTCTGATTTTTTTTTGTGGGGTTTTATATTTATGAAAATAATTAGTTAATTAATTAAAACAAATAATAATTAAAAGGAATAAAAAAAATAATAATGCAAAAAAAGAAAGATAAAAAACAAAATGTGCAAACCTGGGGGGTTTCAGACCCCAATATGGAGGTGGAATTTTGAGAGATCTGGCCCATTTATTTGGGTCCATTTGACTTTGGCCAGACACATGCAGGTGCGTTGACTAGGGCGTTCTGTGTTCCTCAATCCTGAGCCTTTGATCTGACTCCATGGGACGCGTGGCTGGCTTGATGAAGAGGTGCATCATGGTCTCCAACATAAGCGCTACACATGAACGTTAGAGGAAAAATAATATTGAGATTATTAAAGACCTGGGTTTCGAACCCAGGTCATTGATATTGCCAACGCGTGTTCCTTCCACTGAGCCATCCCAAACATATTTAATATATAATAGCAAATAAATAATATAAAAGGAAACAAAGGAGTTAGTGGGTCCGCGCGCGAAATTCAAACCAACGTATCACACACTGCCACGAGTTCATCTTCTTCACGTTCCTGAAAACGTAAAAGAACAGGCAACGGTTTTTGGGACGTTCTCTTAGGCATGCTATTAGAAAATAGCGATTAGGCCTGTGTCATTCAGAAATTGGGCGCGATGGGTGGTTCAAGATCGTCTTCATGCACTGAGTTGAATGGTGTAACTCATGTGTTCCAATTTTTCCTTGTCTTGAAATCCCCAATTTTGAGGTCCTGCAAACCCTAGAATACAAGCATGGCGCAATCGTGTATACAGCATAATAATCAAATTAAGGCATATGGTTAGCTTCAAAACTTCACAAGGAACATGAATCTATAATCAAAATGCTATGAATGTACGTAAATATTGAAACACGATAATGGATTTTTCATGAGGTTTCTTGAATGCTGTATACCAATTCTTTGCGTTTTGATGGTGGTTTCTGATTGGAATACGTTCAGGGAACCTTGAGGAAGCTATCGAAACAAGAATTAGGTCTTGAATCGTCCTGGAATGATGTTTTCAGAATTTACTTTTTTGACAATTTTTTCAAGTTTGTGAAGAGCTTTCTTGTGCAGCTTTGTGTCCATTGTGATTAGGGTTGTGATCAGGCATTTGTATTGAGTGAATTAGGTTAAGAAAAGTAGCACAAATCCAATGCATTCATGGCTTTTGAAAATTTGATTCTTAAGGATCTTTTTAAATCTTTTTCCATGTGTTCTTGTGCAAATCATGATCTAATCAGTCCAATTCTTTCCATATTTGCATATACACGAAATATTGAGTCTAAAACATGTATAAAAAGATTGGTTTGGTTAAGTTAAATATTTTTCATATATTTAATTGATTTAATTGAATTAATATAAATAAAAATTCAAATAAATAAATAAAAAATGAGAAAATACTTCCCTTTGGACCAAGTGGTCGTGCATATGTCATGGATGATGAGTCATGGAAGAAAAATGGGCCCATTAGCAATTTTAGGTCATTTGAATCAATGTTGACTTTTCAAAATATCCAAAACTTTCCCAACTTCCACAAGGCATAACTTTCTCAATTTTTAAGCTTTTCTCATGTTCTTGGACATTTTGGAAAGGTCTTTGAGTCCTCTAACCAATGTCTTTGGTCCCATGTCATTTTTATTTACCAATCTCAAGTTATGGCCTTTGACTTAAAGTCTCTTTTTGTTGACTTTTGAAAATGACCTATAATGTTGAAATTGATAACTTTTTGTGAGAGCATTTCTTGGACTTGAAGTATGAAGATGAGTTGTAGGAAATGTCTTTCTCTTCAAAATGAGCTTTGGATGGGATTATTCTGATAATCCATGTGAAAGTTATGCCCTGGTCAATTTCAGTTGACTTTTTCAACTGTCCAAATAAGGAAACTTTTGCATCTTGATGATTTCTGAGCCAAATTTTGAGAATCATGATCAAGCATTGATCAAATGATGTTTGTGGCTTCAAAATGATATGTTGACCAAAAATTTGAACTTTTGACTGTCAAATGACCATTTTGCCCCTACAGTTGACTGTAGTGCAATTTAGGGTTTTTGATTGTGCAATTTTGAGCTGAATGTCTTGAAACTTGATATGAGGATACTTAACCATGTTTGTAGGCATATGAGACTTGATTGGGCCTTTGGAAGCTTCATTTTCTTGATCAGAACACAAACCCTAGTTTTGACTGTATGGAGACCTTTGCACTGTGCTACCCTTGGGGAACTTTGCAGCTTGACTTTGCAATTTCTTGAAGAATATGGGGGGGCAAATTTTGGGGTACAATAGTTGCCCCTGTTCAATCTTCTTAGACCTGAGGATGCAGATTGGCTGACGTGCCTTTCGTAATCCGAGGGTGGAAGATGATTGAACACTAGAGTGCCGAGAAATTTGCACTCACATAGTAGCAGTGATGGTGGAATGGGCTTATAGATGCCATTTAGAGGTTGCTGGATAGGATGATGGGCTTATAGATGCCATCTGGATGTTGATCGCGTAAGAGATTCCTTAGCGATAACCTGCATACCTGCAAAAGAAACAATGAGTACCTGACACGTTGCAGGAGTTGATTTCAGATGATTGGCATAAATATGTCCTGACTGGTTACAGGAGCTGGGTCTGGAGCTTCAAATGGTGATGAATGAACCAGGGATGGTTGCTACCTTAGCATGAATGGTAAGAGAAACTTGGGTGATTTTAACTTCAACAACGCTCGTTGAGAAAAATCTTAGCGGGAATTACCATCTTTGCAGTATCGGGAAGAGAACCATAGGTTATTATAATCTGAAAGGGAATCACCTCACTCACCGTCGGAGAGGGAACTATAGGAAATTATAATCTGAAAGGGAATCATCACCTCACTCACCATCGGAGAGGGAACTATCTGGAAAAGGAATTATCACCTCACTCATCGTCGGAGAGGGAACCATAGGAGACTATCACCTCACACAACGTCGGAGAGGGAAACATTTGAAAAGGACTTACCACCTCACTCACCGTCGGAGAGGGGACCATAGGAAATTATAATCTGGGATAACTTCTACTGAGTCTTTATCAGGAAAATCTGTTGGGAGTCGATTTAGCTGGACTAGAGAAGGCCTTGGACTGGATAAGAAATCTTTGGAGTCGATTAACTGAACCGGTCTAGGTCTTGAAATAGCTGAGAATTTAACTGAATCTTTCCTGAAAGGTAGAGGTCAGTCATAGGAAATGCATGATATGGATCAAGCAATGATGTTCTCAACATAAATGAGATTTGTATGATATGATGCGTCTATGCATGCTATAATGATGTATGTGATGTTTTATGAATGTGTTTTTCGTCTAGGAAAGTAAATCCTTGACGGGTGTCGGGAAGTCACTCCTGGGCTGATATTGAAGAATAAGCTTTTGCTTCCGCTGGGGATGATAACTGCAAGAATACCGGTAGGAGAAGATGACTCCGTTGCGGAATAAACTTGGCAAATGGAGGATTCTGCGGGGAGAAAAGATACTCTAGCGACCATGCTGGGAAGCAATACTCTGTGGGAAGAGGGATGCCTTGCCGAGTGTTGATAATAGTTTGCTGGGGATCGGAAGACTTTGTCGACGACGCTCTTTCCGTGGCTTTTGGCTGAGGATAACCCAGTTATATCATGTTGAGGAAATAACTCTTTAAATAAAGTCGGGCGACGCGTTCGTGCTCTGCGAAGGATAAGCTTCCAGAATTTACTGGGGATAAGCTTACTGTTTGGGGATATGAATTCCAATTTTCCTAGGGAAACTGGATTGGACTCTCTTGGGGAGATTTTGAACTGTAATTTTGAAAGAGGGCACATATGTAGGGTTGCCTGCTGATGAGTTCGTGTAAAACCGTATCTGAAATGGAGAAGGAACCTGGGTAGGGTTACTTTGATGATGAGTTCGTGTAAAACTTCGTTCTTGGAAAGGGAGAACCTGTGTAGGGTGTCCAGGTGACGAGTCCATGTAACACTGCATCTTGAAGAGAGGGAACCGGTGTAGGGTTGTTTGGTGAGGTAAGTTTATGTAAAACTTCTTAATGAACCGGGGTGAGGTTATCTTGAGCTAAATCCATGTAAGACTTCTGGGGGGAACCGGGGTTAGGTTGCCGTAGGATAAATTTGTGTAAAACTTCTTGACGAACCGGGGTTAGGTCATCTTGAGATAGGTCCATGTGAGACTTATGGAGGAACCGGGGTTAGGTTACTTGGATAAGTTTGTGTAAAAACTTCTGGAGGAACCGGGGTTAGGTTACTTGGATAAGTTTGTGTAAAAACTTCTGGAGGAACCGGGGTTAGGTTACTTGGATAAGTTTGTGTGAAAACTTCTGGAGGAACCGGGGTTAGGTTACTTGGATAAGTTTGTGTAAAAACTTCTGGAGGAACCGGGGTTAGGTTACTTGGATAAGTTTGTGTGAAAACTTCTGGAGGAACCGGGGTTAGGTTACTTGGATAAGTTTGTGTAAAAACTTCTGGAGGAACCGGGGTTAGGTTACTTGGATAAGTTTGTGTAAAAACTTCTGGAGGAACCGGGGTTAGGTTACTTGGATAAGTTTGTGTAAAAACTTCTGGAGGAACCGGGGTTAGGTTACTTGGATAAGTTTGTGTAAAACTTCTGGAGGAACCGGGGTTAGGTTACTTGGATAAGTTTGTGTAAAAACTTCTGGAGGAACCGGGGTTAGGTTACTTGGATAAGTTTGTGTAAAAACTTCTGGAGGAACCGGGGTTAGGTTACTTGGATAAGTTTGTGTAAAAACTTCTGGAGGAACCGGGGTTAGGTTACTTGGATAAGTTTGTGTAAAAACTTCTTCTGAAAATTGAGAAGGAACCGGTGTAGGGTTGCATGATTTTGATTAAGTGGATGATTGTCCTGTTTGGTTTCAGATGTTAACCCACAATCTGGAATTTATAAAGGTAGATGGTAATCATCCTTATGTTGATCTTTCCTTTGTACTTTGGTTAACAGAGCAATTGGATCGCCTGGATAACTCATTATTGTCCCTGTTTCGGAGGTGAGGGAAGAGGATACCTGTGTGGGTGATTGAGAAATCTTCGGGTAGACAAGTGATGAGATACCGGAACATAGTCGTACGCTTTAATCCCTAACTTTTGCCTGGACCACCCTTTCGGGTTTTCAGTCCACCGGGATACCCATTTTTGCCCAAGCCGCCTTTTCAGGTTTTCGACTTGCCGGGTGTACATGTTTTTTCATTTCATCCCTTCATTTTGCCCGAACCCTTTTGGTTCGACGGGAAGCCCTAATTTTTGCCTAGACATGTCAGCCTAGCGGGTCTTTTTTCATGCGTAGTATCTTTTCGACTATGTCTGTGTTCTCAGAATGTAGGGAGTTGCCCCTGTTGGAAGTATTTTACCATGCCCCAGATAATGGGCAATGCTCCTACTGTGCCCCTTGATTGGAGGTACTTCTGTTCACAAGGTGTTCATCGTGCGAATTTCCCTGCTGTTCAAACAAATAGTCATATGCAAACAAGGTTATTTTAAGAATGCAAAAGCCTATGTCTGTCTTGGATATTTTGAAAAATGCATTTTTTGTAATACAGTGCGGTGTCAACTCGAGATTTTACAGCGAACCTTCAGGAGTCAGGATACCTTCGTAACAGTATGCTTTCGAACTAACCCATGCTTCAGCTAGGACTTTTAAGGGTTATAACGTGGCCTGGTTCACGGTTTAAGAAACAAAGGATAAAGGCTCGAATTATTTGTACCCACCCGCTCTTCGTGATGTTCTCCAAACCTAAACTCAGTTGATCATACGTTAGACCTTGTTTTGAGTCTTTGCTCTGATATTCCAGTGATGGTTCGGATGTTGATAACTTATTTTGAATAGGCAGTCATTCCTTTTTTGTCGAGGGTTCGTAAGACCTTTTTCTTTTTGACTTGATTATCCCTATTTTTTGCCTGACTGCTTCTTTTTGAATTTACAGTCAGCGGGATGCCCCAGTTTCGTAAGTCCCCTTTGTAGGTTTAGACTTCTTGGGCTTTTCGTTTATGATTTTTTTGATAATGACTGCCTGTCCTTTTGATTGTTCTGAACCTATCACTGTCTTTCTTTTTTGTAAGGATCTCTTTGGTGCCATTCGTTATGCACTTGGATCAACTGGGAGACTACCCTGCCCCAGGTTATGATTAAGGGTTTTAAATTGCGAAAAGAAAAACTCCTACTTCTTTGGCTCAGATGGGTTGACGAGGGATTATCTTCCTTATAACTCCAGTGTTTAGGAATTGAAACAATGCCTGTACCTCATCAGCGGGGTCTGTTCAAAAGCATACTGTAAAGATCGTGGTATCGTTTTCGTCATCCTCCCTCAAGAGGTTTAGAATTTTCAGTCCAGAGTTGATCATCACAAAAATATGAAAGCAGTTTTAAGCATAGTAAACATAATTAAATCAAGACAGACATGTGTAATGCATTCATGAAATAAAAGAGTTTAACATGATAATTGTTTATCTGAACAAGAAAAGAAAAATACAACTTGAATTCAAATGAACAAAAATCTCTCGACCCTAGCCATGTTTTGGCAATGGAGCAGTGATCACGTTGGGAGTCTCGGCAGGCTCGAACTCGATCTCTTTGGCATCGATCATGTTCTGAATCTTGTACTTCAGTGCCCAACAGTCTTCAGTATCGTGCCCCGGGCTATCAGAATGATAAGCACACCTCGCTTCTGGGTTGTAGCTTGGAGAGGAGGTCTTAGGATTTGCAGGAGGGTTGATTACTGCAATCAGGTTCATCTTCAACATGTGCTGCAATGCTTGTGACCATGGCATGTTAATGTTGGTGAATTGCCTTTTAGGCTCGTCCGGCCTTCGCTGATTTCCCTTTTGTGGTTGACGGCGTGGTGCAGAACCAGAGATCATGACTGCCCCTGCATGTTGATCACGGCGACTCTTTTGGTTGTATGCCGCATTAGATTCTTTCTTTCCCGTGTAAGGCTTTTTGTGAGTGTCAGAAGGTGTGACCTCTTGAATTTTCCCACTCTTGATACCAGCTTCAATTCTTTCGCCAGTCAGGATGAGGTCGGTAAATCCAGCAGATGAGTTACCAATGAGGTGATTGAAGAATGGCCCGGATAGGGTCCCCAAGAACATATCAACGAGTTCCCGGTCAGTTAATGGAGGCTGCACCCTTCCAGCAAGGTCTCTCCATTTCTGTGCATACTCTTTGAAACCTTCGCCTGCACCCATAGACATTCCCTGAAGCTGAGTGCGTGTGGGAGCGAGGTCGGCATTGTACTGGTAATGCTTGTAGAAAGCAGTGGCTAAGTCTTCCCAGGTACGGATGTTGGCTCCATTCAATTGATAAAACCACTCGAGCTGAGTCCCTGAAAGACTCTCTTGGAAGAAATGGATCCATAAGTTTTTGTCAGCTGTATAGGGTTGGATCCTCCTTGTGTAAGCCCTGAGATGCAATTTAGGACAGGATGCCCCGTCGTATTTAGCAAAGGCGGGTGCCTTAAACTTGTGCGGGATCACTACCCCAGAAGACAGACCTAGATCCTCGAAGTCCAGGCCAGGCACCTTTTGTATCTCCATAGCACTGAGCCGGTCTTCCAACTGTTTGTATCTATCCTCAGCCGGAGGGTACTGTTCGTCATTGAAATCTGTCTCATTGTCAGAGACCACTGGGCTGGGAATCCTTTCCTCTTGATGACTGCTTTTCCCCACAGATGGAGTTGTCCTCTCAGTTTGATCCTGCAGGGTATTCCTAGATCTGCGTCTAGGGCTGAACAAAACAGTCCTCTTCTTCTTCTTTTCTTTCTTCAAGAGCAAAGCCTTCAGATCTTGTTGCCCATGGGTCAAATTCATGATCAGCCCTTGGAACTGGGCATTCTGAGCCTGGAGGGCCTTGATAGTGTGCTCGGTTGAAGATTCAGGATTCATGACGAGACTGCTGAAATAAACAGCGAAGAAGGTAAGTAACCTGCAGAGAAAGGGTACCTGTTATGCAACGATATGTATGATATGCATGCAATGATTCCAAGGATCTCGCGGGGTAAACAGAGAAACTTGTTAGAGTTTAGAACTGGTAACTTGACTGAAGGTACTTCATGTTGTTGAGAGTCCTTCGTCAAGGGTCAAAGGCTCACCATATCCAGTGGGTCATAGCCCCTGACAACTTTGGCTAGAGGAAAATAAATCCTCTTTGCCCCTTGCTAGATGCTTGATTCATCATGACCTACATCACAAGCCCTTGAGATCCTTGAAATGGGTTAGGATGTATGCAATGGTATGATGTTATGCTATGCATGGGGTAATGTACGTAACCCTGTTACGAGTCCCCATTAAGGACTGCAAATCAAAACCTGCAAGAAACTTAGGATACCCTGTTATGAGTCCTAATTAAGGACTACAAACAAAACCTGCAAGAAGCTCGAGTGTCAGACAAAAAAGCATGCAAGTAGTCAAGTACGAAGGCACACAAGTCACACAAGAGAAGCCCTTAGAGTTTAGGCCAGCATGAGGTCTAGGTATTACCCTCTTTCAGTTGGTTGGTTCATACCTGTCCTATCAAAGTAACCGGGTTCTTAGAGGATCCCAATATCATTGACTACCCTCAATCGGTCATAACCCCAGCATCGCAATCTTTTCTTGCGGCCAGAACCATCACGAGAGTTTAGCCTCAATGGGCGTAGCATACTGCTACAATTCTAAAGGCCAAGTTGTGTCAATTAAGGTTCTAAGGTTGTTGGTGCTTAATGACTCCTTAGAAGACCCATATTCTCCTCGTTGCGACACAAGGGATATCGGTACAGACCAAGGTGCCACACCAACGTAGCCACTGTTTCATCCGTGTCGGTCTACGCCGGACAGGTCCCTCACAGCTTATGCTACCTAAACAGGGTATCCCAGATCCGGGTTAGGATCTATGTAACTCCGATGCAACCCACAATAATAAAGCAAGCAAAGCAATACAATTGAAAACACAGTTATGAACTATCCCTAAGGTACACCTCACTTTAAGATTAAATCCCCAGCAGAGTCGCCAGTTCTGTGATCGGTGGATCTGGAACTGATTGTTTAACGCTGGTTCGTGAAATGTCGCGGTAAGCAAGAGTCGCCACCGTCTTTTATTTTCTCCAAATGGAAAGGACAAAAGCACAGAAAAATTCCTTAAAGAGATTGCTCTCGGTTCGGGAGGTAGATTATAGAAAGGGAAGGTGTTAGCACCCTTTCTATCCATGGTTATCCATGGGCTCTTAGATACTTGCTCATTTGTGTTTTCAAAAATGGTTTGTTTGCTTTTCAATTGTGGGTTTAAAAAAAGTTTCTTTGAAAATTTCAGTTCGACTCTTGTATCAGTCCTCAAGAGTGTTTGAAAAGTTGCTTTCGAAAGCTTTTTGAAAATGTGTTGGTGTGAAAAGTATTTTTGATTTGTTTTGAAGTTTAGAGCAAGTATCTAGAGTCGTCTACCTACCCTAAGGAATTCGTCTGTGTAAATGTCCTTAAAGTAGTGCCATCCCACCATTGAGAGGTAGGTAGCACCACCGTTGGAGGTGTTCGGGTCAATTCGAGGTTCGGGACATGGTGATCACCAGAGCAATGGGAAGACACCTTAGAAGCTACCCTCATGCCAGGTTCCCGGATCATGAGGACTTACTAAGACATCCTCTACTCGACGATCACCCTTCGAGGCAAGGCAACAGTGAGGCGTACCCTAGGGGTGGTGTGTGATTTGTGTGTTATGTTCGTTTGTATTTATCTTGTCATGTCATTGGTGTTCTACGCATTGCTTTTATTTGGACATTCATTCTTTCATGCCTTGATTAACAGTTAAAAATTGCGGGAAAGTAAAAGATTCTAAGCTATTACAAAAGGCGCGGGTCCACATCGCCAAAATTTCTCGAACCCGATTTGACAGGAAAATAAAGAATTAAAGAAAATAAAGTGCGGCATATTAATTTACAAGGCCTTGGGAGAGATACATAAATATAAAGAATAAAAATAAATATGCGAATTAAATAAGAATTACGAACGAGGGCGTTGGACCCTTTTGCAAAAAATTAAAATTACATGAATTAATTAATTAAGAAAAGAAATTGTTTTTGTTTTTTTGGTATTTTTAAGAATTTAATGAAAAAGAGAATTAATTAAAATTAAAATTGAATGCAAACCCTAATTCTAGTGGCTTTTAAATTTATTATGAAAATATTAAAATTTAACCTAAATTAAACCTAATTTTTATATACAATTTTAATTATGAAAATAAATAAAATAATATTAAATATTTATGAAAGAAAAATAAAAAATAAAAAAAAAGGATGAAAAATTGTTCAAACCCTAGTTCTATGTATTTTTAGATTTTTATTGAAAAGAGTTAAAATTAATCCTAATTTAAAGCTAATCAATTAAAGTTAATTATTTACAAAAATACTTAAAATAAAATATTTATTATATTTTTCCTTTTCTGATTTTTTTTTGTGGGGTTTTATATTTATGAAAATAATTAGTTAATTAATTAAAACAAATAATAATTAAAAGGAATAAAAAAAATAATAATGCAAAAAAAGAAAGATAAAAAACAAAATGTGCAAACCTGGGGGGTTTCAGACCCCAATATGGAGGTGGAATTTTGAGAGATCTGGCCCATTTATTTGGGTCCATTTGACTTTGGCCAGACACATGCAGGTGCGTTGACTAGGGCGTTCTGTGTTCCTCAATCCTGAGCCTTTGATCTGACTCCATGGGACGCGTGGCTGGCTTGATGAAGAGGTGCATCATGGTCTCCAACATAAGCGCTACACATGAACGTTAGAGGAAAAATAATATTGAGATTATTGAAGACCTGGGTTTCGAACCCAGGTCATTGATATTGCCAACGCGTGTTCCTTCCACTGAGCCATCCCAAACATATTTAATATATAATAGCAAATAAATAATATAAAAGGAAACAAAGGAGTTAGTGGGTCCGTGCGCGAAATTCAAACCAACGTATCACACACTGCCACGAGTTCATCTTCTTCACGTTCCTGAAAACGTAAAAGAACAGGCAACGGTTTTTGGGACGTTCTCTTAGGCATGCTATTAGAAAATAGCGATTAGGCCTGTGTCATTCAGAAATTGGGCGCGATGGGTGGTTCAAGATCGTCTTCATGCACTGAGTTGAATGGTGTAACTCATGTGTTCCAATTTTTCCTTGTCTTGAAATCCCCAATTTTGAGGTCCTGCAAACCCTAGAATACAAGCATGGTACAATCGTGTATACAGCATAATAATCAAATTAAGGCATATGGTTAGCTTCAAAACTTCACAAGGAACATGAATCTATAATCAAAATGCTATGAATGTACGTAAATATTGAAACACGATAATGGATTTTTCATGAGGTTTCTTGAATGTTGTATACCAATTCTTTGCGTTTTGATGGTGGTTTCTGATTGGAATACGTTCAGGGAACCTTGAGGAAGCTATCGAAACAAGAATTAGGTCTTGAATCGTCCTGGAATGATGTTTTCAGAATTTACTTTTTTGACAATTTTTTCAAGTTTGTGAAGAGCTTTCTTGCGCAGCTTTGTGTCCATTGTGATTAGGGTTGTGATCAGGCATTTGTATTGAGTGAATTAGGTTAAGAAAAGTAGCACAAATCCAATGCATTCATGGCTTTTGAAAATTTGATTCTTAAGGATCTTTTTAAATCTTTTTCCATGTGTTCTTGTGCAAATCATGATCTAATCAGTCCAATTCTTTCCATATTTGCATATACACGAAATATTGAGTCTAAAACATGTATAAAAAGATTGGTTTGGTTAAGTTAAATATTTTTCTTATATTTAATTGATTTAATTGAATTAATATAAATAAAAATTCAAATAAATAAATAAAAAATGAGAAAATACTTCCCTTTGGACCAAGTGGTCGTGCATATGTCATGGATGATGAATCATGGAAGAAAAATGGGCCCATTAGCAATTTTAGGTCATTTGAATCAATGTTGACTTTTCAAAATATCCAAAAATTTCCCAAATTCCACAAGGCATAACTTGCTCAATCTTTAAGCTTTTCTCATGTTCTTGGACATTTTGGAAAGGTCTTTGAGTCCTCTAACCAATGTCTTTGGTCCCATGTCATTTTGATTTACCAATCTCAAGTTATGGCCTTTGACTTAAAGTCTCTTTTTGTTGACTTTTGAAAATGACCTATAATGTTGAAATTGATAACTTTTTGTGAGAGCATTTCTTGGACTTGAAGTATGAAGATGAGTTGTAGGAAATGTCTTTCTCTTAAAAATGAGCTTTGGATGGGATTTTTCTGATAATCCATGTGAAAGTTATGCCCTGGTCAATTTCAGTTGACTTTTTCAACTGTCCAAATAAGGAAACTTTTGCATCTTGATGATTTCTGAGCCAAATTTTGAGAATCATGATCAAGCATTGATCAAATGATGTTTGTGGCTTCAAAATGATATGTTGACCAAAAATTTGAACTTTTGACTGTCAAATGATCATTTTGCCCCTACAGTTGACTGTAGTGCAATTTAGGGTTTTTGACTGTGCAATTTTGAGCTGAATGTCTTGAAACTTGATATGAGGATACTTAACCATGTTTGTAGGCATATGAGACTTGATTGGGCCTTTGGAAGCTTCATTTTCTTGATCAGAACACAAACCCTAGTTTTGACTGTATGGAGACCTTTGCACTGTGCTACCCTTGGGGAACTTTGCAGCTTGACTTTGCAATTTCTTGAAGAATATGGGGGGGCAAATTTTGGGGTACAACAGTAGGATTTTAATTTTATCCATTTATCACTTTAATATAATTGTTAGTAATTAGGGTGTGTATGGCAAGATAAAACCAACCGTTAGAAAATCCTAATCTTGAAGACAAAAATGCATGTAATCAAACACTCTTCACACGTGCACCTCTAGGGAAATCTTACTTGTTGCCTTGGAAAATAGTCATGTCCACCGAATGTGGCATGCTATAGCAAAGAACCTCAATAAAAAAGATCATAGTCCCCCGATGACCCTTCGATGTTGACTTCGGTAAAACGATCTTAGTCCCTTACGACAATTGCTAAAGCATCTCATAGGTTGCCTTCTATGACTATACGAGGATCTGCGTCCGTCCCTTCGCATCCAATGATAGGGCTTCTTATCAATCAACGGTAAGATAGCAATATCTAAAGGAGGAGGAAAAGAACTAAGACCCTTTTGAGTAGGTAGAACGTTCATAGTTTCTTGCTCATAACATTTTCAAAACAACATCTTTCAAAACACGCCAACACTTTCAAAACGAAATATTTTCAAAAGTCAACACTTTGTATACATTCTTATAGAGACGAGAATCATTACAAAGTTCCCCTAAACAAAGGCACTTTTCAAAAATACTTTAAAAAACAATCACAAACACATTTCAAATAAAGCATTTCAGAGTGATCAAGCAACTAAGAGCCCGTAGATAACTACAGATGAAAAGGGTGCTAATACCTTCCCTTTTCATAACCTACCCCCCGAACTCAAGAAAATATCTCAAAAGGTCTTTCCTGTTCTTTTCACCCTTTCATTTATTAGATAAAAGAAAAGTCAGTGGTGACTCTTGCTATCTGCAATAATTGTGATAAAATGCAAAACACCCAAGTCAGTTCTCCCACCGTATTACACTATCTAATGAAGATTCTGAGTTTCGCTCATGTTACAAAGGAGATTACAGTAAGTCAGTTCGATGGAGTCATAGAGAATCTGGCATCCGGATCACGCTTAGGCTTCAATGACAGTGAGTTGCCTCCACAAGGTAGAGGTCAAAATAAAGCGATGCATATTTCCATCCAGATAAGAACAACTAGTCTATCCAGGGTGCTCACGGATACTGGTTCCTCCCTTAATATACTACTAAAAGCCAATTTGATGAAGCTAACACTAGACGGTTATTGACATAAAGCCAATTTCTATGATAGTTAAAGCTTTCGATGATTCTCAAAGCACAATGTTTGGAGAAGTGGATGTTCCTATCAAGATTGGCCCACAAATTTTCTACATTACCTTTCAGGTGATGGATATAGAACCAGCATATACATGTTTGCTCGGGCGACCTTGGATTCATGCGACAGGGGCTGTTACCTCAACCTTGCATCAAAAATTGAAGTTCGTTGCTGAAGGAAAGTTAGTTGTAATCGACATAGAAGAGGACATTTTTGTAATCTACTTAGATTCCTACAAATATATCAGTGTGGAAGAAGACTATGTAGAAACACCATTCCAAGTCCTAGAAGTTGCTTCAATGGTAACCATATCGGTGGAGAAAATTAAGAAGTCGGGAACTACCATGACTTAATGGAGAGATTTACAAACAGCTATGGAGGATCGTACATCAAAATTTTAGGGTAAACTTATGGAGATACCTGATCATAAAGATCATTTTAGTTAGGACTACAAACCTCAAAGGCTATTCTGAAAGGCAAGGGGAAATTTCCTCCCATCCAGGAAACCTTTGCCAGTAAAAGAGTAGAGCATGATGGACAAGTAGCAATAATATCCAATAAGAGCAACATCAAAGGAGCATCCAACTTCATCAGTGAATGTGCTCCAGGAGAAGAGCTCAAGAATTGGACAGCTGTGGAGATTCCAGAGATCCTTTCTTTCCAAAGTAATTTTTTGTTTTCAAAAGAACCTATGTCACACCCGTGGCGTAGGGGTAGATTGTAAGGGCCCCCCATTTGTTTTTAAATAGTATTTTCACTTAATAAGAGTTATGTTTTGCATTCAATTAAGATCCCTGTCTTTCTCTTGCATTTCCCTTTTATTTTTCAAATGGAAATAATTTTCTTCATATACATTTTTCCAATTCACATTCTAAAAAGCACCAAAACATGATAAAATATGCAGTTCCACATCTAAACTCATCAATAATATTATTGTTGTTATCCGATATAATTTTAATGCACTGATTAACCAAGCTGAAGAGGAAGATCTTGAACTCTCCGAAGAATTGGCGAGGGTATTAGAGAAAAAAGCAGACAATATACAACTGTACTAAGAATATATTAAGATCATCAACCTTGGCATAGAAAAAGATCCAAAGGAGATCAAGCTAGGTGCAACTTTGGAGGAAAGCGTCAAAAAAAGGTTGATCAAGCTTTTACATGAATATATGGATATATTTTCCTGGTCTTACAGAGATATGCTAGGATTAGATACATGTATTGTGGTGCATAGACTACCTCTCAAAGAAGGTTGTTCACCAGTTAGAATAAAACTCAAAAGAACTCGTCTGGACATGTCTGACAAGATTCGAGAAGAGGTCCTTAAAAATAATTTGATGAAGGGTTCTTAGTTGTGGTAGATTATCCACCTTGGATAGATAACATCATGTCAGTGCCCAAGAAATACGGTAAAGTACGCGTGTATGTAGACTATCGGGATCTAAATAAATCAAGTCCTAAAGATGATTTTTAGTTAGCTCACATAAATATTTTGGTAGACAATATAACTCAAGCTTCGATATTTTCTTTTATGGATGGTTTCTCATGATATAATCAGATCAAAATGGCACCCGAGGATATGGAAAAGAATACCTTCATGACTCCTTGGGGCACCTTCTGTTACAAACTAATGCCCTTCGGTCTAAAGAACGCAGGGGCAACCTATCAACGAGCAATGGTCATGTTATTTTATGACATGATCCCCAAAGAAGTCGAGGTATATGTGGATAATATGATTTCCAAATCCCATATGGAGGAATATCACATAATTCACTTATAAAAATTATTCGAACATCTACGGAAATTCAGACTAAGGTTGAATCCGAACAAATGTATATTTGGCGTCAGGTCAGGTAAGTTTTTTGTTTATTGTAAGTTATCAAGGTGTTGAGGTGGATCCCGACCAGGTGAAGGCCATACAAGAAATGCCAGCTCCAAGAACAGAGAAAGAGGTTTGTGGTTTCTTAGGACGGTTGAGCTACATCTCATGGCTCATATTACACCTAATTGCTACGTGCGATCCTATATTCAAACTACTCCGAAAAGATCAATCAGTGGAGTGGAATGATAATTGTCAAACAATCTTCGAAAAAATAAAGCAGTATTTACAAGAGCCACCAATCTTGATGCCACCAGTTCTGAGAAGACCACTTATAATGTACTTATCAGTACTCGAAGGATCTATGGGATCTGTATTGGGGCAACACGACGAAACAGGTAGAAAAGAGCATGCAATCTACTACCTAAGCAAGAAGTTTACTGACTGTGAAAATCGATACTTACTTTGTCGTGGGCTACTAAACGATTGAGACGGTACATGTTAACCCATACCACATGGTTAATATCAAGAATGGACCCATTGAAGTATGTGTTTGAAAAGTCATCCCTTACGGGAAGAATTTCTCGGTGGCAGATGTTGTTATCTGAATACGAGATCCAACATGTTACTCAAAAGGCCATAAAAGGTAGTGTGCTAGCTGATCACCTGGATCATCAACCATTTCCAGAATACCAACAAATGAAGTTCGACTTTCCAAACGAAGATGTCATGGTTATAGGTGACTACGAAATATCGGGACCTGATGAAGGGCCTGAACCAGGGGCACGTTGGACACTCATGTTTGACGGTGCTCGAAACGCACTAGGACATGGTATTTGGGCTGTATTGACTTATATAAAGAATTTTCATAAACCTTATACAGCAAGATTATGTTTTGATTGCACCAACAACATCGTTGAACACGAAGCTTGTATCTTGGGTCTGGAAGCTGCTATTGATCTAAGGATTAAACACCTCGAAGTATATGGAGACTTCACGTTAATCATATACCAAGGCAACGGTGAATGGGATACTCAATATTCCAAATTAATTATGTAACAGGATTATATTTTGAAGTTAGCTACGGAATTTATTGGGATCACTTTCACTCACATTTCGCGAGAAGAAAATCATATGGCATACGCCTTGACAACTTTATCAGCTATGTTCAAGGTAACTTGGCCGAATCATGAACCGCACATCACGATCAGACATTTTGAAGAAGCTGCATATAAATATTTGATTATTATTTTTATTTATTTGTTATTTTTTTCAATTATGAGAATGTTGTTGACATTAGGATAAAATCCGAATTCCCAAAGTTGTGCCCATGAATGCAGATCCAAGTCCAGAGTTCCATTTTTTTGAATCAAATCTAAAGGAGATATTGGATTGAAATATGTTTATTTGATTTATAATAAATTAACGCATAAAATAGTATCGAAACATACACTGTTCAAAGTCACAAGATTTACCCTAAACTAAAATCTAATCTAATCTAAATCAACATTACAAAATTGATTCAATCGAATCAATCACAGAACCTAAAACTACCAATCATCTAACTAATTTCCTAATTCAACCTGTAATTGCTAAATTCCTAAGACTATAAAAAGGACCCTAAACTATTGAATTGAGGGAGAACAAGAAACAACCCTAAGAAGAACGCTTGATTGTTGAGAAATCCCACACATCACTAAAGCTCTTCTAAGTAGAAAACTTGGGTTTCACGACTGAAACCTTAAGTTCTTCAGAGTTAAACCCCTTGTGTTCCAAGTACCTGAAAAGAAGAAAGGAAAAAGGATATTATAAGGAGAAATTAGATAATCTGAAGGAAATTCACGTAAAGAATCACTACAGGAAAGGTAAGCTTAAATAGTTAGCTCTTAGGGTATTTGGATATTGAATTTGTGTGTTGGTTGCGTTGAATTGTTGATTTGTGTTTGAATTGGGGTATTTTAGACGTGGTTTAGGGTTAGGGTAAACACCTTAGGGTGTGTTGATTTAGGTTAGGGTTAGGATATAAACATGTTAGGGTTTGATGATTTAGTTAGGGTTGAAGAATTGGGATTAGGGTTCGTGTAGAACCCTTAGGGTTCTTGGGGTTTGCATGAAGATCATTAGGTATAGGGTTGATCTTCATAGGGTTCATGCGAACCGAGATGAAGATATGAAAGCATTTGGGTTTCGGTTAAAGGTTGGATGAAGATCAACAAGATCTGGGTTTCATTAGGATAAAGGTTTGAAGATTCAAGGTAGTGGTCGTTGAAGTCGGTGGCGCCCAAAGCAGAGGCGATTTTCGATGGTGGAAATATAGCGATTTCTCTAGACTTAATATAACATTCTTTTGTTTTGTGAAGAGAGAGAGTGGAAGAGGAAAAAATGAGACAATTTCTCGGAGTTTCTTTTATATAGCCTCTCCCTCACTCCTTGATGTGCGCCAAGTGGCTCCTTGAGAGCCCTTGGATGAGGAGATCATTGATTGGTCTCCTACGCTGGTGTCTACCATACACTCATCAACCATCCAATCTAAGTACTTTGTTTAACATACTCTAGATAAATGGTCCAAGCTCAACGCTTGTTGGCCATTTGATCTAAATCAACGCGCCAAACTCATTATCCTCACCATAACGCATGCACCCTCCCTCACGCTGTCCAAACCAAACCAGAATTATTTGGGCTCTTCTGAAAAGATTCTAGGCTCAATCCCAATGATATTCCAACCCCTTAATTACTAATCCAATTCGAAAATACACCCCTATGCGCCTTTTGGACTCAGAATTGGTTTTGGGCTTAAACCCTTCATATTTATATCCCCTTGTTTAATTAATGCACCCACATCTCTAAATAATTTATTTATTTATTTATTTAGATAATTTGTTTTTTTTTGTTTTTTTTATTTTTAATATATATATTGTCTCATGACATTTATTTGCATTAAAATATTTTTGCATTTTGGTCATAAACTTTTTAATAAATAAATATTTGATTAATATTAAAATATCTAATATATTTTTAATAATAAGAAAATAATTATTTATTAATTATTTTCTAAAATACTAACCACATTTTCTTTCTATTTATCAAACATTTTTATCATTCAAACTTATCTTTTTTCAAATTGCATCATAATTTTTAAGACAACTAACACATCAAATTTAACATTTTTTCTACTAACATAATTCAAATTTCAACTTTATTTTCAAAAAAGGATTGTGGATATATTTTATATTAACTGCGAATTACGTCTACGACTAAGCTATTTTCAAACCCAGGCAAGGTTCAAGGATAATTTCAAATATTTCCATAATCCATAAAAAAACTAACCAAGCACATTCGAACTACGAATTTGGACTCTGATTCTTCCAAGGAGATACGTAGGCACGCAATTAAAACCAAGGTGAGTTCACAACTAAAAAATTAAATCCTTTTCTCAACATATATAAATATTGACTACCAAAATTCTCCATTTTACCCTTAAACCTAAATGTGGAGCCTCTTGAGAACAAGGAAGATGAAGGGTGCCTAACACCTTCCCTTTGTCTAATTGACTTACGAATTTAGAATCTCTATACGAATTAGGGTTATCCCTTATTTCCCCATCCTTAGGAAAAAAATTAATGGTGCTGACTCTCTTTATTTTTTGTCGGTTACGATAATCATCACTATGGAAAGTTTGGATACAAAGCAGCTGATTGCAAATACAAACATCAGGAAAATGTGGCAGAAAATTCGT
The DNA here is from genome assembly GCA_948472305.1 of Vicia faba. Taxonomy (NCBI): domain Eukaryota; kingdom Viridiplantae; phylum Streptophyta; class Magnoliopsida; order Fabales; family Fabaceae; genus Vicia; species Vicia faba. The sequence goes on along the minus strand of OX451736.1, from coordinate 659,028,816 downwards.
ATCAAAATACCAGTGAGTACTTTGAAAATCAACAAAATTTAATTTTTGCAAGTAATACATTTTTTGAAGAAGAGGATATATGGTATCTGTATACTGGGTGTAGTAATCATATGTGTGGGAAAAAGGAATTATTTTTTTCTCTAAATGAAACAGTAAAGTCTTCTGTGAATTGTGGAAACAATTCAAATATTCCAATTTTGGGAAAAAACCAGATTTCAATAAGGTTTAAAGACGGATCACAAAATTTTATTGTTGATGTTTTCTATGCTCTTGGTCTTCATCATAAACTATTGAGTATGGGATAACTGTCAGAGAAAGGTTACGACATGCAGATTCATAATGGTTACTGCATGTTTATTGGCATAAATGAAATATTTATCACAAAGGTAAGAATGACACCGAACGCCTATTTCCTTTAAAAACTCAACATGAAATTTGTTGTGGCACATGAGATTTGGTCACTTTCATTTTTCGGGATTTATTATTAATCGAGAAAAGAATGTGTTTATGGATTGCTTGTTCTAAATATTCCAAATGGAGTATGTGAGACTTGTCAAATTGGAAAGAAGCATAAAGATTCATTTCTAACTGGAATGTCTTGGCGAACGAAGAAGTTGCTAGAGATAATTCATTCAGACTTGTGTTTAGTATAAATACCAACACCTGGTGGTTGTAAGTACTTTATTACTTTTATTGATGATTTTAGTAGAAAGACTTAGGTGTAATTCTTAAAGCAAAAATTAGAAGCATGTGATACCTTCAAAACATTCAAGGCATTTGTAGAAAAATAAATTGGTTGTAAAATCAAATCATTGAGAACAGACAGAGGCTAAGAATACCTCATGGGTACAAGTTTCTTTGAGCAATACGGAATTGAGCACCAATTAACAACAAGATACACACCTTAGCATAATGGAGTTGCTGAAAAAAAGAACAGGACAATCATGGATATGGTAAGACGCATGTTGAAGGCCAAACAAATGCATAGGAATTTTGAGCATAAGTCATTGCTACTGCGGTTTATATTTTGAACAAGTGTCCAACAAAAAGTGTCCAACAAAAGACTCTTGAAGGAGCTTGTGTGAGTGCAACATCACCATAAGATGTTTTGCATGATGTTAAAACTAGGAAAATTTAGCATTTGTGTATATTGGACGGTATCACTATTCATGTGGCACTCCCTTGCATTAGAGGCCTTAGGAATAATTTAAAACAAGTTTGAAATTGGTCCTAATCATGAAAAATCAGTTTCTGTACAAAAAATATGTTTATGTGTCGACCTGAAATTCGTATGTGTCGACATATAAAATAAGAATTTCTGCAATTTCTTAAAAGCTTCAGTATGTGTCGACACATACGATTTAGGCACCGACACATGTACTTTAATATTAAAGCATGTAGCACATTCAGTATTTCAGCTTTAAAACACGTGCACATGCGCCAACATATACAATTTATGCATCGACACATGTACTGCATTATTAAAGCTTGTAGCTAATGTTTTGTATGTGTCGGCACATAAACTTTTCAGGTCGGCACATACTGTTTTATGGCTCATTTTTTCATAATCTTTTCATTCTGAAACTTCCCTCTTTTGCCTAAAAAGTTCCCAACTATAAATATATCATTCATGCATCATTTCAACTCGATGATACCATAAAAGTTTACTACAATTGCTCTTCACCTTCAACCTCCAACCAATGCATACACACTAACAAGTCATCGTAATAATATTTTTTTTGAGGTTCCATATAGACGAGGTTCGATAACATCCAATTAGGTTCTTGTGTAGTCTAGAATATTGGGTTGAGATTTGAAGGGGCCTTCATCCAGAAAAAATGTGGGTTTGTCCTTGAAGATCATTGGTTATTTGGGGGATTTTCGTGTCAGACGTTCACGAGAGGATCGCAACCTAGTGAAAACCTTTGGATATAAAGAACGCAAAAGACCCTTTGGAGATAAAGAACATAAAGGAAGTAGCACGAGAACAACTAATAAAAATGAAGTCATGTGTTTTAATAGGTACAATTAATGGTGCACGAAATATTTAGAGATAAAGAACACAAAAGAGTAGCAAGATCCAGATAGTTAATTGGAAATATATTGTGTGCTTGATCCTGTTATAGATCAAAATAATATAAGGGGTTGAATCAATAAAAAAACACTTAAAATTTGTAGGATTTCTCTTGAACACTTCTCTTGTAATCATACTTTTTGCAAAGTAAGAAAGTACCCTAATTCCACATTGGAATTGGGTACATATGTGGCCACAAGCAAGGACGAAAATGGAGAACTGTGTAGACAAATCCTTGTGTCTCTTTTATTTTATCGATTTACTTGCTTTAATTTTTATATATCAATTTGTCAAATAGGATTTAGCAATCGATCGACTCGTAGGAATTTTCCGGAACTGTTTTTGTTTTGAATTGGATGTTGATTTTCTTATAATCACTTTTGGTTATAAGTGCTTTTTTATATCAACACAACTCAAAGGAAAATTATGAAAACTTTGATTTCACACCAAGTGTTCAAAAAATTGTTTGATCGATTGACTCGTAAAAATTTTTATGCAATTGCTTTGTTTAAAGTGGTGTATTGATTAGCTTATAATCACTTTGATTATAAGTGGTTTTCATATCAACACAACTCAAAGGAAAATTCTGAAAACCTATTGTGTTTGATATTAAACTATTAATTGAGATATTATTATGTTGATTGATTTTATTATTATCTTAATTCCATATAGCTTGAGCATATCCGAGTTTCCAATAAATAGGTTCGTTTAGACTACTTATTTGATCTTGGCCAAAAACCTTCCGCTCAACATTGTTTTTAAAATAAATTTTTAAATAACAATATTTGAAAGGTCATTTTTAATTTGTGGATCTATTCACCCCCCCCCCTCTAAATAAGTCTTTGTAGTCTAACAAGTGGTATCAGAGCTCTGGTTAATTTCGTGCTTCAAAATTCTTATTAAAAAATGGCATACGAACCTAAAGGGGATTACAAAACAGCCCCAATCTTTTCGATTGAAAACTATAGTTATTGAAAAGCTTGTATTCACATTCATGTTAATTCATATGACAAGGGTATGCGTGACACTATTACTAAATTTGATGTTAATGACGTTGTCACACCTAAGTTAGAAGCACTATGGAATAATGATGATAAGAAAAATTCATTAAATCTCATTAATTTTTTGAACGCACTTGGTAAGCCTATTTCCAATGAAATTGCTACTAGCAAAGTTTTGAGATGTCTTACTAGGAAGTTAATAATCTTAAAACACTTGATCTCACTACATTGGTTGGTAAGTTTGAATAACATGATCAAGAACTTCTTGCTTAGATAAACGTGAAAGGAAACTTGAGAAAAAGATGAAAAAGGAGAAATACACAGATAAGGAGGAAAGAAAAAAGTATAAAGCTCTTAGGACTTCAAGTTCAAGGTCCTCAAAGAAGTGAGCACGTATATGATAGTGATTTTATTGATGGTGAAGATTTAAATTGTCACTGTGGTTGTATGAAGGTTTGTCTAAATGCAATCAAATTTTTCACTAACCCCTAAGGATCCAATGAATTTTGAGTAGCTAGCTTGTCTTGTTGTTTTTGTAGGAACGTTGTCTTGACTCTATCAAGAGAATATGGGTTCTAATTTATGGTGGCTCAAGGCATATAAACATATTCTAATTTTATTGTATATGTGGCAAGAAGATAGATTATGTGATCTACAAAGCAACAACAAGTATTGTTTAATTGGTAAAAGAGGTGTAAGTTACTTTTGATGTTGTACCCGAGAATACTCGAAAAAGGTATTTCATTTTATGATGTAGGTGTATCTTCAAGAGACATACTCAATGACTTCGAAGAAGGAATTTATCAACCTGAATCGATGAAACATGAGGAGGAGAAAGATAACTAAAATGAAAAGGATAAAGATGAGAGTTCAATCAAAATGAATGATCATAAAATCAATGACCTTCTTGGATTCATCACAAGTTATGCTTTTGGGTAATTTTTCAAAATGAAAAGTGGTAAGATCGTGTTGTTCTAAAATATTTATGGCATACTTTGCATTTGGTTTAACTTTATTTCGAGAGTTCCTTGTGAAATGCATGTGCATCTTCCGTCATATTATACGATGAGATAGTATTGATTTAAATTTCACTTTGTTAGTAAGTTCCCTCATTTACTTATTTATTTCTCTAAGTACATGACATACTTGGTGTATGGTATATGTTATGAGTATTCATTTGCAACATAATTCTTAATTGATAATCATGGTGACTTATTAGTTTATATACTTGAAATGACCTCATCATATTTTATTTTCATGTATTTTTTAATTATTTATAAACACTTATATGTACACAAGCATGTTTAGATTCATTAAACATAAAGCATAATACATTTGACACTATATCATATTTTATTCTACTAACATGCAACTTGTCAAAGAGTTCTCTAAGCTTATGCAGGGAGTGTTTGAAATAAGTCTTATGGGGAGTCGAATTACTTTCTCGAACTCCAAATAAAGTAACTCAAGAAATGAACACATGCATGTGGAATTACCTTCGCAATCATGTTGAAAAAGGGTATGTTATGTTCGAGCATTTTGATAGTGAAAATCAACTCGACGGCGTTTTCACAAAACGTTTGCAACCAAACTGTTTTTCAACACACATGAGGAATTGGGGATTATTAATGTCTCAAATATTGCTTTCTTTATTATGATGCTTGCACTTTTATACTTTTGCTCTAATACTTTGTTTGAAGTATTTTACATCATGTGGGTGTAACTTCCGTTCCATCGAGAGTGAGGTAATATTGTTCCAAATTTCTCCTTGAAAGTAAGATCTTTCTTAGTACATGTTTTAGTTAATGAAGAATGTTTGCTATGTTCTCAAATGATGAAAATCATGAATGTTCATTTCTAAAATTTTTGATTGATAATCGTTGTGTGTTTTCAATATATATGCTTATAATGACTTCATGTATTAATTCTTTCACATTTGTATATGCTTGCTCTTGTGTGTACAAACATGTGTTTCTATTATTATTTCTTGTATTCATGCGTGAGCTGAATGTAAGCATGTTAATTGCATGTATGATTCTTGTTGTAGTTGAGTCACATTTTATGAAAAGATTTTCATTTTGGATTGAGTAGTGACATGTTCTTGTCGTTATGTTAGACAAATGTGTGTGCAGCATCGAGAGTTTTATTGTGTTGTATTACGTAATTGTGACGTTATATAAGCAACTTGACTAGCTTGATCTTGCATAGAAATCATTATTATTCATGCAATTGTATTACATGTTTGTTAATGTTTTATGCTTGTTATATATTAACTTTGCATCATTACACACACACATATATATATATATATATATATATATATATATATATATATATATATATATATATATATATATATATATATATATATATATATATATATATATATATATATATATATATATATATATATATATATATATATATATATATATATATATATATATATATATATATATATATATATGGAGATATGTAGTTGTATGCTCTTTTTTTATAAAAACGTCTATGCGTGATATATTAGTATTGGTATTGAAATATGATACTTCTCACGATTTTCCTTCTTTCTTCTTGATGTTTTCAAAGGGGGAGGGGGGATCATATCCGAGATAAAGTTGGGAAGCACTAAGTCAAGGGGAGCCTTTGATAACTACATGAAATTCATGGTTACAAGTTTTTCCATCATTAAAAAGGGGGAGTATGTGAGTGCAACTTCACCATTAGATGTTATGCATGATGTCAAAACTAAGAAAACTTAGCATTTATGTATATTGGATTGTATCTTTATGTCGTGTGGTACTCCCTTGCATTAAAGGTCTTAGGAACCTTTTAAAATAAGTTTGAAATTGGTCCCAATCATGAAAAATCAATTTCTACACAAAAAACATGTTTATTTGTGAAATTCGTATGTGTCGACACATAAAATAAGAATTTCTGCAATTTCTTAAAAGCTTCAGTATGTGTCGACACATACGATTTATGCGCCCACACATGTGCTTCAATATTAAAGCATGTAGCACATTCAGCATTTCTTCTTTAAAACACAGTCACATGCACATGCACCGATACATATGATTTATGCATCGACACATGCACTACATTATTAAAGTTTGTAGCTACTATTTTGTATGTGTCGGCACATAACCTTTTCAGGCCGGCACATATTATTTTGTGGGTCATTTTTTCATAATCTTTTTATTTTGAAACTTCTCTCTTTTGCCTAAAAAGTTCCCAGCTATAAATATATCATTCGTGCGTTATTCCAACTCGATGATACCATAAAAATTTTCTACAATTGCTTTTCACCACCAACCTCCAACTTATGCATACACACTAACAAATCATCGTAATAATCTTTTGTTGGGTTACCATCTAGACGAGGTTCGATAACATCTAATTATGTTATTGTGTAGCCGAAAATATTGGGTTGAGATTTACAGGGGTCTTCATCTGGAAAAACCGCGGGTTCATCCTCCAAAATTATTGGTTGATTTGGGGATTTTCGAGCAAGACGTTCAAGAGAGAATTGCGGCCTAGTGAAATACTTTGGAGATAAAGAATGAAAATGACTCTTTAGAGATAAAGAATGCAAAGGAAGTAGCGTGAGAACGGAGAATCGAATTGAAGTCTTATGTTGTAACAGGTATAATTGATGTGCGGGAAAGATTTAGAGATAAAGAATGCAAAGGAGTAGCAAGATCCAGATAGTCAATTGATAATCTATTGTGTGCTTGATCTTGTTAAAGATCAAAAGGGGAGAAGGGGTTGAATCAATAATAACCGGTTAGGGTTGTAGGATTGTTCTTGAACACTTCTCTTGTAATCATAGTTTTTGTAAATTAAGAAAGTATTCTAATTCCATACACGAAGACGAAAGTCGAAAACTGTGTAGACAAATCTTGTGTCTCTTTTCTTTTATCGTTTTACTTGCTTTAATTTACATATATCAATTTTTCAAATAGAATTGAGTAATCGATCGACTCGTAAGAATTTTTTTGGGTTGTTTTTATTTTGAATTGGGTGTTGATTTGCTTATAATCACTTTTGATTATAAGTGATTTTTCATATCAACACAACTCAAAGGAAAATTCTAAAAAGTTTGGTTGCACACCAAGTGTTCGATAAATTGTTTGATCGATTGACTCGTAAGAATTTTTTTTTGTAATTGTTTTGTTTAAAGTGGTGTATTGATTAGCTTATAATCACTTTGATTATAAGTGGTTTTCATATCAACACAACTCAAAGATGATTTCTGAGAAGTCGAACGCACACCAAGTGTTTGACAAATTGCAATGTTCTATATTTTTCTTTAAATTTCATTGGAAATAGAAAAAAATTGTATTTGATATTAAACTATTAACTGAGATATTATATGTTGGTTGATTTTATCATTATCTTAATTTCATATGGCTTGAGCATATCCGAATTTCCATTAACTAGGTTCATTTAAACTACTATTTTAATTTAGGCCAAAAACTTTATGCTCAACATTGTTTTTCAAATAAGTTTTTAAATAAAAATTTGGGATCTATTCAACCACCACCCCCTCTCTATATAAGTCTTCATAGTCTAACAACTTAGAGTGGAAGGAGACCTTCAATCCGGCACCTTAGAGTTTTTGGATGTATTGCATATGCTCATGTACCAGATCAACTGAGAAAGAAGTTAGATGATAAAGGATAGAGATGTATCTTTCTTGATTGTAGATCAAACTAAAAGGCCTATAAGCTTTACAATCCAGAGACAAAAAGGATGGTTTCAAATTATTACAAAGAGACTGGATATTATTCATCACCTAATGAGCCATAAACATTCAGCAGGCAACAAACAACATCTGATAAGCCAGAAACATCCAACAGACAAGAAAGGCCGCGTAGATTACTAGCCAAACGGCATGATTGTGGTTTGGGTAACGTTAATGACTCATCTGGTGAAGAGATTATCAACTTTTCTTTATTTGTAGATTGTGAGCCATCTACTTTTGAAGAAGCAACAAATGGTGAAAATAGGAGAAACCCATAAATGAAGATATCAATGCAATTGAGAAGAATAAAACATGAAAGTTGACAGAGTTACCGAGATACAAGAAAGCTATAGGAGTTAAGCGGGTGTACAAGACAAAGTACTAACTCATAGTGAGATTGATCGCTTTAAAGCAATGTTGGTAACAAAAAGATACAAACAAAAATTAAATATTAATTACTTTTGAGATATTTACTCATGTAACAAGATTGAATACAATTAAAACACTTATTTCGATCTCAGTTCAAAATAGTTAAAAAATATATCAAATAAATATTAAGTTTGCATTCTTTTTAATAGTAATCTAAAAGAAAAAAAATGTACATTGAACAACCTCCAAAATATATAGTCAAAGAAAAAAAAAGATAAAATCTTAGATTAAAAAAAACATTATCTTACCACATGCTTCAAATCATATAATACTTTCTTCGATCTATATCCAAACTATAATGTAAAATACATATATAAAGTTTAAAATGTACTGTGAGCCAGTTACGTTGTACTCTTCCTCCTTTCTTTAATGAGTGTGTATTTTATTATAAAAGTCCCATTTGATCTCAGTGTAAGAATTTTCTTAGGAAATGTTAGTTTCTATATAATGGTCATTAAATATTGTTGTATCATGATTTGATCTTTATGTCAGTTGCTCTAACATGACTAAAATCTTTTTTAGTTGATGTATGATGCATGTGACTATGCCATAGGATTTTTCTTGGTCAAAGACATGGTAAGGTCTTCCATTCTATTTCCTATGCAAACAAACTATCTATTGAAACCCAAGTTAACTACAGCACCACAGAGGATAAATAAGTTAACATTTGAAAAATACATATCATGGTAAGTATCATAGAATATCAAATATAGAGATTGAAATTAGTGTTGATTCTAATTTTATATATGTTGAACAAAAAAGTATTTGTTAATTGGTTTGAGTGTTAAAATGAAGAAAATATTTTTTAATTAATAATTAAAATATTTTTCAAGAATGAGTCTGATATAGCAGGTATGTCAAAATTCTAATTGTGTCGCGTTTGATAAATGATTACAATGTAGTTTTTCAAGGGTTTATGATATTGATTGTCTTTCTGAAATATGTTGTATTCCATGGTATGGTGCTATAATTAGCTAAGTTTCTTCATTTTTTTTTGGTATTTTCTCCAATTTTGTGTGTCAGATTCGCTCCATATATAGTCAATGTAACTTCTACCATGTAAAGACCGTAAAATTTGTGAAGTTATAGTGATTTGGATGTGATCCAAGCTTTTCCACGAGACAAAAGAATAATTGACAAGGTTGAATAATAACATATTTATTAATGTGTGAAAAAGTCATCGAGATAGAGCCATTGAGTGTCACACCAATTTTTTACGAAATTATGAGATCGAAACAAATATTAGATGAATGGATAAAAAAAACTCTTTAATTTTGTTCTATAATAATAATGATGATAATACAAAATTGTGCAAATTAAAAAGGGTTAAACTCATGTCATAACAATAAAATGGAGAAAAAACTCTTTAATTTTGTTCTATAATAATGATGATAATACAAAATTGTATAAATTAAAAAGGGTTAAACTCATGTCTTAACAATAAATTTATCAAATAAAGTGATTGAACAAAGACTATAAAAAAAACTCAAATTACTGATGATCAATTTAATTTTATATCTACGAGGTCAGCAATGGAATCAATATATTTGCTACAATGTGTGATATCAAAAAAACTTGAATTTCATTTTTGTTAATTTGAAGAAGACTTGTGATAGAACTCTTAAAGAGATCTTGTGAAATGCCCTAGACAAAAAAAATAAGAGTTAATATTATTTAAATTTAAGTTATTCAAGATATGTATGATGGAGTCTCAACTAACACAGATAAAAAATGGAAACACAAATGATTTTCACATAATAAAGATTACATCAAATTTTAACTCTAAATTCTTACCTTTTTTATTTAATATTGAATATGTTTATGAAATACATTCAAGTGATGGCATTCAAATGTTTTTTTTACATATGATATAATACTACTTGAAAGGAAACAATTAAATGGAATGTTAGACTTCAAGACAAATTAAAAGGTGGAGAGGTTCTAACTTAGTAGTTGATCTAGATTGGGCCTACACTTGCCCTTCGAATGGGAAGCCCAAAAACAGAGCCCAAGTTAGGGACCGTTGGGCAACTCCCCACACGTCCGTTGGAGGACGTGGCCCACGATCTCACGACAATCATCTTAAACTGCCCTCCGGGAATCACAGGTCCAATCCTATTCTCGCGGAGCAGTTGACCAGGGGGAAGTCCACTTGCTGGACTCCATACACACGTAAGCCCTGACAGTTCCTGTTATTGGGCCTTAACATGACCCAATAATGGGGACCTTGGCCCAACGCTGGGGGCTATAAATACCCTCTCTCCTAAGAAGGTCAGGTATTCAACACTTTCTAACTCTTACGCTTGCTTGCTCATTCTACAACTTACTTTACCATCAGAGTGTCTTGCAAGTACCCCCCCATCTCATTCAACTTCTGCCTGAGCTAGCTGTGATAGTCCATTCTGATTCGGTAAGATCAGTGGTGCCGTCTGTGGGAATCTTGCTTCACCGTCTTTCGTTTACTCGAGACCAAAGATAAATCATCCCCGACTGTCATGGCTGACCAGAATGCAGAAAACATGAACGTTTGTATCGTCGACGTCAACAACAACATCACCGACAATAATGCCGACCTCGACAATGCCGGTACCGTCGGCCACAACACAGCCCCCGCCATTAATATGTCTGGGCCTTCTGACTATAGAGACGAAGCAACTGCCTCATCATCATCGATTCCTCCACGACTCGAAGACGATCGACCACCTCCCCAGAACTACCAACCCATTCAGTTCCATGAGGTCCCCGTTCCCGCCGGAGCAGACGCCACGACCAGGGAACTGTTTACGGTGATAAACCACACCAACTACCTGATCTTTGCTCAAGGAGAAATATTGAGGACGCTCGAAGATTCTCGGAGAGCCCCCAGAAGACACAGGAGACCTCAGAGACGTAGTCGGGACATCTCTCGAAGCCCTTCTCCCCGACCAATCGAGCGACGCCCCACATTGGAAAGGGACTAGCCTGTTGACACGGGGAGACGCGATCACGACCCCTCGCGTCAAGAACGAAGGCCCCATAGAGACAGAAACGGGGGAAACAACGAACGACCATACCGCCCGAGGAACGCTCTGCGTGACCAGGGCCACCATAAACGCCACTACATCAGATCCCCGTCTCGCTCGCTCGACAGGAGTGACGAAGATGACCCTCACGGTCCCTTGTCACAAGCCATTATGGAGGCACCCATCCCCCCGGGCATGGAGAAGCCTCCCCACCTGAAGGAATACGACGATATCTCCGACCCGGTCGACCATATAGACGGGTTTGAGGCCATGCTAAATTATCACAATGTCGGGGGACTAATCAAATGACGGTTGTTCCCGATGACTTTGAGCAAAGCTGCGATGGACTGGTACAAAAGTATCGCCCCAGGGTTAATTACCTCCTGGCGAAATCTAAAGAACCAATTCATTAGTTCGTTCTCTACTTCGCGACGACACCCAAAGACCGAAGCAGCCCTCGAGGCCATCGTCCAGAGACACGACGAAACCCTGAGGGAATTTATTGATCGGTTCAACCGGGAGGCCATCCAAGTCCCCTGTACCGATCACATGAAGAGATACCTGCTCGAGAGGGGACTCCTTCTGGGCATAGAATTCAGAAAGGTCGTAGGCATCGAACTGCCTCGGACATTCGATGCCCTCCTCGAGAAATCTAGAGTCTACATGGACTACTAGGAGATAGAAGCGGCCAATAGATTCTGGGATCCCAGGAATCGCGAATCTACCAGCCATCTGCGACAAGACACCACCCCTCCTCGACAAACTGGCGAGAAGAGAAGGGACAACAAACCCCGAGACCCTCAGGAATAAAGAGGACCCTCGGGGAGGTTTATTGAGTACACTCCGCTAACGGCTTCCCGCGAGTGCATCTTAGCGGAGTGCACAAAAACAGATTTCAAGGACAGCGGCATCAAGCATCCTTGCCCCGCTCCTGCTAAACCTGGGGCAGATCGAAGCAAATACTGCCAGTATCACCGGAGCCATGGGCACTTGACTGAAGATTGTGTCCATCTCAAGGATGCTATTGAGACCATCATAAAAGGGTGGAGACTCGGGTAATATCGGCGCGGCGACGCCCCCCGTCGAGATGCTCGTGAAACAAGGGAGATAGAGGAGGGTGCCCGACCATCTGATGAGTCGGTCCCCATCCAGACTGCATTCTCCGTTACGAGACCGGAGGACTTTTACATCCCCAAACATTTGCAAGAGCCTCTGTCCACACACAACAGGTGGGAAAACTTCCCCTCCGCCATGGTCATAAATGGTGAAGGGTTTAATGACTTGACTATAAATTTAGCAAAGAGGAAGCTGGACGAGCTGGTTGACGCGTCTCCCTTGCAAATGGTGACCTTCAAGAGGGTTAAGGGCAGATCAGATCCGAACACCTTTTACCTCGAGGAATTGCCCGAAGGAGCCCCCAATTCAGTTATCCCTCTTCTGATCAGGGCGAGAATGGATAACTTCAATGTTCATCGCGTCCTGGTCGACAATGGAAGTTTCGTCGACGTGATGTACAACCAGCTTTTCAGAACCCGACAGCTCGACGACTCTCACCTTTCACCATACGTGGGATCATACTTCCAGGGCTTTAATTGTTCGACCTCCAAGCCGTGGGGGTACGTGGAGCTTATGGTCACCTTCAGAGAAGATACTACTACCAGGAAAGTAAAGGTGCACTACCTCGTCATCGACTGCCCATCCCTCTACAACTGCATCCTTGGGAGGCCGACACTAGCATAGCTGGCCGCAGTGCCCTCCACCGTCCATCTGAAGATGAAGTTCTACACAAAGAGGGAATGGGTCACCACCATTCAAGGCAACCTAGCAGGTTCCCGAAGATGCTTCAATGCGGCGGCCAAGGGATAAAGCACAATAGACACTGGAGCACGGCCCTCCAAGAAAGTTGCAACAGCGCGACCAGAGCCTCAGCAGTCAGAGCCACAGCCCGTCAGAGCGAAAGTGCAGAGGGCTCCACCAAAGGGTGATTCGATCTCGCTGGACACTCGCTTCGACCAAGACGAACCCTCGAACAGCGAGTAGGAGCTCCTCCGACCAATTCCGGATGGGGACTTCGAGCTCGCCCCTCTCGGTGAAGACCCGAGCAGAGGGGTGAAGATTGGCACAAGACTCCCCGACTTGGCGAGAAAGCAGATCAAGGCCTGCTTGAGGGAGAACGTATATTTGTTCGTGTGGAGTGCCACGGAGATGCCTGGTCTCGACCCCGAGGTCGCCTGTCATCAACTCACCATTGATCCAGCCGCTAGGGCAGTAGTACAACGTAGGCGCGGGCAGTCCCCCGAGAAAACGGAGGCTGCTGAAAAATCTGTAAAAGACCTCCTAGAGGCAAATTTTATTTCAGAATCCCGGTATTCAACCTGACTGTCTAATGTTATACTCGTTAAGAAAAGTAATGGAAAATGGCGTATGTGTGTTGACTATACCGATCTTAACCGGGCATGCCCCGAAGATGCATTTCATTTGCCTAATATCGATATGTTGGTCGACAACTCGACCGACTATAAAATTTTATCTTTCATGGATGCCTATTCAGGCTATAACCAAATCCCAATGGCAATGAGCGACAAACACTGCACTGCTTTCATGACCAGCTCGGGAAACTATTACTACAACGTAATTCCCTTCGGTCTGAAAAACGAAGGAGCAACATATAAACGGATGATGAACAAAGTCTTCCGCAACGAGATCGAAGATTTGCTCGAGGTATACATGGACGACATGATCGTTAAATCCCGAGTAGACACCGACCATTCCGCTCATCTCAGGAAAGTCTTTGCCCAAGCAAGGCAATGTAGAATGAGGTTCAACCCCGAGAAGTGCATCTTCGGAGTTAAGGCGGGTAAGTTCCTCGGCTTCTACCTAACAGAATAAGGAATTGAAGCCAACCCCGACAAATGCTGGGCATTCTATGACCTCCCTACACCCACTTCAAAAAAATCCATACAAGTCCTGAATGGTATGCTCGCCTCACTCTCCCGTTTCGTTGCAAAATCCACTCAACACGCCCTGCCCTTTTTCAAACTCCTGAGCAAAGAGGCAGCTTTTGAGTGGACCAAGAAATGCGAACATGCCATTCTCCATCTCAAACAGAGCCTTTCACAACCGCCCGAGCTATCACGATCGGTCGATAGGGAGACGTTACTCCTATATCTGGCCATCTCCATCAAAGCCGTCAGTGTGGCCCTCATTCGCGAGACTCATGACGACCAAAAACCCATGTATTTCACGAGCAAAGCGCTTCAAGGGCCCAAGAACAGATACCAACAGATCAAGAAGGTGGCTTTGGCCCTCGTCAATGTAGTGAGAAGGCTCCTAAACTATTTCCTCATGCACACGATCTTCGTACAAACAGACCAGCCGGTAAGACAACTATTAGGTCGACCAGACATGGCCAAACGAATGTTAATGTGGTCCTTGGAGCTCTCAGAATTCGACATCCAGTACGAAAGCAGGAAGGATCTAAAGGCCCAAGCTCTGGCCGACTTCGTCTCCGAGGTGATCGCACTCAATCCCCCGTAGGAAAGGAACACAAGTGGACCATCTTTATGGATGGAGCCTTCAGCTCGACTGGGAGTGGAGAAGGAATCCTCCTTGAAAACGAGGAGGGCGTTGTGATCTAACACTCGCTCACTCTCTCCTTTCCGACCTCAAACAATCAGGCATAATACGAAGCTCTGCTCGCAGATCTAAGACTAGCCGAGGATTTGGGCGCTCGAGAGTTACAAATTTTCAATGATTCCCAACTCGTCGCGTCGCAAGTTCAAGGGGAATACCAGGCTAAGAACAACAACCTCATTAAATATTTAAAATTGGTCAAAGAACACGTGAAAAAGTTTGACCGAGTAGAAATTACACACGTACCACGCGAACAAAACACATGGGCTGGCATACTTTCAAAGCTCGTGAGTATGGAGAAAAAGGGCGGAAATAAATAAGTTATACAACAGTCCCTATCTCGCCCGAGAATTGAACGCCCCACAGTCCTACTCGAGGTGAATGCCATCGGGGACAATTCATGTTTGATGACCCCGATGTTCAATTTTCTAACTAGGGGGGACTTCCTCTTGACTAAAGGGAGGCAGCTGCGAACAAAAGACGAGCATGCTCTTACGTTGTTCTCGAGCACAAACTGTATCACTGTGTATTCTCCATCCCACTCTTGAAGTGCGTCGAAGAGTCTGTGGTCCCCGAGATACTATGGGAAATCCACAAAGGAATCAACGCCTAACACATGGGTGGAAAGTCCCTAGCGCAAAAAGCATTGAGAGCGGGGTACTACTAGCCGACCATGTGTTGTACCCAAAAGTTTTCCCTCTCTTTTATCAATAATTTATTCACAAGATCTCCTTGGACTCAAGACTGCACTAGCGTTGATCAGCTCAAGACACCTCCTTAAGCACTAATGACCAAAATTAGGGTTTGAGATTGCACAAGGATACTTGAACTTCCAATGCCCCATATGACTTTCATGGATCATTATGGACCCTCAAGATTACTCATGTCAAGTTTCAAGCTTTGGATCACACTTTTGCTCAGTCAATTGAGCAGTTGACCCAAAAATCAGCTGCATTGGGAAAAAGTCAACTATGGCCAATTTACAGTCAAACTTCATAATTTTTTATCCACATCAACATTTTAAACTCATATGTATCATTTTATCAAGTTTGGACCATAATTCCTCAAGATATTTGATCAAATCCTCAAAAGGGCAAAATGGTCAAACTTAGGGTTTTGACTGGAAAAGGGCAATTTCTGATTTTTGACCTAGCAAATGATAAATTGGTTTAAGACATGATCTAAAGAGTCCAATTGCATCATTTTAACCTAATGACATGGCTCAAAACATTGCTCAAAGTCCAATGGATTGACAGATGAATTTTCAGTCAACTGATCAAAAGTCAACTGTATACTGAAAAGTCAAACTTTGACTTTTTGGTCAAAATCAAATGTCAAAGATCACAATTCATCAAAACATGTCAAAATATGAAACTTATTCATCAAGAAATCCAAAATTCAAGATTTCATTTTGAAAAGTTAAAATTTCTAAACTTAGAAATTTTTCTAAGTGTTGGAAAAATCTTATTTTTTGATAACTTTGACCAAAATTTCACCATGATGCAAGATGATTCAAGAGAAACTTCCAACATGAAAGTTGTAGATCTCCATGAAATATACAAATTTTCTTTACACAACTCCTTCCAAAAGTGTTTGGATCTCAAGTTATAATTTTAAGAACACATGGTCATGAAACAAAACACTTAGTAAAATGTTTACCCTAATTTGGTCAGGATTTTGACCCAACTTCATGGCACTTTTCATATAGTTCCAAGGGTAGTTTCCAAAAGTTATTTAAAGATGGGTTGTATAGAACATTTCAAGCTTTCCAAAATATCCAAGAACTCCTTGAGATTATTTTTTGAGTAGGGAGAATCGAAGAGATGAAGTTAGGGTTTTATCACTTGGATTACAAGGTATTTTGTGATGAACAAATTCAAAATTCAAAGTTATGCTGCATAACCTCTACTTTGAAGTCCTCAAACTTGTTAGGCACTCCATAATTAATTGCTTTCACAGCTGTTAGAGGTCTCATTTCAAGCATTTAATGCGAGACCATGCTTTATATCCATTTTGGGAAGAAAGTGCACATTGCCATTTTGATAAAGTGACTTTTTGCACAAAACTTGTTCTTGAGCCTTGCACTTGTTCTCTTATGATCATACATGTCTCATAACATAAGAGAAATGGTTTAGACACTTACAATCACCCAACCCATGCTTGTACTTCCCTTTGAAACTTGTTTTCCCACTTTTCTTGAAAATCAAGTAACATAGCAAAAAGCTTGAAACTTGTACTTCTAACTTGCCAAACCACTAAAGACTCTTTGCTTATAGATACACAGGCCATTTTCCATAAAACACACGTATGCTTGACCCCTAAAAACACCAAGAGATCAGAACTGCATCATATACCTCAATTGTTGCCTAACATGACCAAAAGTTTGAAACTCACATCTCCCTCGTGCATTTTCAAGCCTTTTGGTTCCTAAAGTTTCTAAACATCATTTAGAACTCATCCGACACCCTGTTACAAGACTGTAACACCATTCTCCATTTTCAAAAACAGAGCTTTGCACTTGGATTTCTCCAGAACTCCTCAGGCACTTTCAACTCAAGCTAAGCACCCCATTAGCTTCATGGGAACTTGAGAAAGCTAATACAATCATTGGAACTCACTTAAAGCTACTAAAACTCCATACCCGATACCCTCTTGCAAGGTAAGTTTTCTGACTTTGGAACTTTTCATACATGCATCATCAATGATTTATTTGTGAATGAAAAATATAGATATCATTGCCCTAAAGCTAACCATGTCCATAGTTTCCATTAATTTTGCTTGAGCTTAGAGAATTTTAAGATTGAAGTTTCTGAGATTTTTAGGGTTCAGATTAAGGCCATTAAAATTCTTGCTTATCTTTGATCTATAATTTTATTACTTTGCATTTCTGAAATCGTGAGGAAATTTGCTACAAGTTTCTTGTTTATAGTTTTCATTTTTGTTGAGATTTGAATGAGACACAGAAGCTCTGGTTGGGCGTGAGGTTGAAGATGAAGTTCAGGCCATAGACTTGTTTACTATCATATATTTGTTGTTTTAATTATATAAACGGATGCATAGCCACCCCAGTGGTAGAAGCGCGCGCCTGTAACTCGAGGGACCTGGGTTCGAGCCCAAGTGGTACCCTTTTGGATTTTATTTTTTTTACATTTTCTGTATTCTGACTTTTTGGACAAGGCGCCTGGGCCTCCTTTTGGATTTTTACTTTTTTTTCTTATTGCTAACCCCCCTGTTTCATTTACACACACTGGCCCATTTATTTTCTTTTTTTCATTTTTATTTATTTTTGTTTTCTTAAATATATTATCTAACACTAAAAAATCAGAAAAAATATGAAAAATGTTAGATTTATATTTTGATATAGTTTATTTATTTTTTTTCTCACATAAAAATTATTTTATTTAATCATACTTTATTTATTTTGACTAATTGTTTTGTAAATTTAATTAAAAAACTAGGGTTTAGTTATTTCTTTTTACAACATTTAAATATATTATTTTAAAATATAAAAATACCAAAAATATTTTTATAACACTATAAATTATTTTTAAGACAAAAAATACCAAAAATATTCTTCTTCTAAACTTAATTTTTTTTTAATCAATTAATAGATTAGGGTCTTATTTAATTTCTTTTCCTAGTGAATTTAGGTTTTTTACTTTTAATTGATTATTTTCCCTTTAGTTAATTAAGTTAAACTCAAAACCCCTTTTCCCTAAAAAATCCAAACAACCATCCATTTTCTTTACAGTTACATCCTTATATATTTATTCATTTTGTACATTATTCGTTTCAATTCTTGTATAAATTCAATATGGTCGTAATAGATAATTAGACTTTATTTTCTTGAAATCCCCATTTATAATTGTTTACCTTGGGTTTTGGTAAACAACCGCTGATCCTCCAAATGGTTACTTATTTGGTTACTCGCAGGATCGATCAGATTGATCCTATGGACATAGGTTGATTTTGAAGTTTGATTAAGTTGGATAAGGCTTTAAATAAAAGGTTTCAAGTAAATTGCATAAAGGAAAGGCTTGGTAAAATAAACAAGGCTTTAAGGTAAAGGTTCGACAGGAAATGTAAAGAGAAAAGCAAGTAAAATTCTGGGAAAGTAAATGACTTTAATTGATAAAATTGGTGTTTCACACATACATTTCTCAACAATTCTTTCTCACACGCTGGGTACTTGAATCTAAATGAGTGACTTTGTATGGAATAGTGAACACACGCGAGAAACTACATGCCTACTCCTATTTATACTAAAACATCCCAAGTAACCGTCGGGCAGTTACACTGCTTCGAGATCAATCCACTTGGCACGTTCTCCATGCTCGACGCTCCAGATCCTTGCACGTTTGCACGTGGTAACTGTTGGAAACCGTTTTCCCTCCAAAGCTTTGAATTTCAAACTGCTCCACTCTGGACCATCGAACACTTTCATCAAGAGACGTCTTCGACGAGAAACTCCTTCGACGTCGAAGGCAATCAGCCTTCTTCCTTGGAAGAAATCTTCTAAGTATTTTGCCATCTTTCGACGGGCCCTTCGACAGGCTTAGCCAGTCGAAAGCATCTTTCAGCTTTAATGGCTGATATTAATCAAAACAAAGGTGTCGAATTTAGGAGCCAACAAATTGCCCCCCAAGAATGCCTTATTTCGACTCTGAAAGAAAAAGGCATTCTTTGAAAACGCCATTCGACACCTGTCTTTCCACGCTTAGTCACAAGTTAACTTGTGCACTTTTTGTTGCTTTTTACCAACTATTGGCAATCCCAAGAAACCATCATTGATTTGATCCTAGGACGTCACTTTCAGTACGGCGTGCAGTACCAAACATCATTTCAGAATTTGTCATTATGACAAATCCCAAAAACGAGGACGCACGCTGCGTCTCTCTGTTTCTGCAGAAACGGCCAAAACAACAGGATGCTGCCACGCGTCCCACTAATTCCTGCAGCATTAAATGACATTTAATGTCCTCGTTATTGGGGATTTCTCCCACTACTATAAATAGTAGTGAATATCCCATTGTGGGACTTTTTACGCAAACTAGCCTTCAAACTTCCTTGCTTTCATACAAGCTTGTTCTCTCTGCAGAAAACTTTTCCTCTTTCACTTCATCTTCATCCTCAACAATGGCCTCTGCTTCTACTGCCCCCAAGGCTAACGCACCAACTGAACAACATGTTAAACCCAAGGTCTTCGTCACTGCTCCGGTAGTAAACTCTACGGGCAAACGAAGGGTTCCTGAACCTTCTGATATCTCCGTCCGCGATGCTTACTCGCGTCACTTGATGATCCCGGTTGGATACTCCAACCAGATCTTCGCAATGTCTGGGCCCATGAATCCAAGCATCTATGAAGCTCTGAAGATCAAGAGCTATTTCCCAATCGTCGAGACACTCAAGCCAGTAGCCTGCGCCAAGAAAGACGCAGAAGACAACGAAGACCCTACTCGTGAAAAGATCGACCTCCGCTTCTTCAACAGAGGGGTTAGAGTCTTCAGGTCTTGCCCTAATCTGACTTCCGATTATGTTGCTTGGCTAACCAAGTTGGAGAAGCATCAAACTCCGGTCTGGAAGGAAATGGGAATCTTCGACCTAGTGATGCTGTCGAAGACAGGCTTAAACTACTCCCCAGAGATGCTTATAGCTTCGCTGTTGTTCTGGGACTACTCCCATTTCACTTTTCATCTTCCATGTGGGATGTTAACCCCCACACTCTTCGACGTGGCCGCTATTACTGGCCTTCGACCAACCGGAGATTACTTCGATCCGGAGGAAATGTCGGAGGACCAAATTGGCTTCTCTGAGACCAAGCCAACGTACACCACTTTTATCAACCACTTTCATGACAGGTCGACGGATACAGTGTCGGATGTCGAACACACAGCGCTTCTAGCCTTATGGCTAACTTGCTTTGTGTTTTGTTCGAAGTCTCTACAAGTGACCAAAAAGATGGTCACTCTTGCTACCCAACTGCATCACCGCCAAAACATCTGTTTGGCAGAACTGATTCTGGCCAGTCTTTATGACTCGATCAGCAATGGGGCCACTCTTCTGAAATATATCGAGGATAGGGCCAGTTTGCTACTCGCTGGGCCTTTCTGGCTACTTCAACTGTGGCTCAATGCCACTTTTGAATCTTTCTTACCCAAGAGGACTCAGATAAATGAACAAGCTCCAGCGATAGCGAATAGACGCATCGAAGGAATCAGGCTGGCTCTGCTGACACCAACGGACGATGGACTAGAGTTTCAACAAACATTCACTAACTTCGTTCTGATGTTCGCTCGAAGGAAGGAATTTGTTTCAACTATGGCTCCATTTGCTCAACGGAAAGTGGGGCCAGCATGGTTCACAAGGCCACATCCAAAGGAGTCGAGTGGTCCTAATGTCGATGAGCATTCAGTACTTTGGGAGGCGTTCCTTACACCAAGGATCATGCCTCTTCGATTTAAGAGTTCTAAGACTCATTTGAGTCTGCTTGCCTACCAACCAAATCTGGTATCTCGCCAGTTTGGTATTATCCAAACCCTGCCTTCTCCGATTTTCCAAAGGGAGAAGTCAATGTTGTACTTCTGCAACGATTATACAGAAGAAGCTGCCATCAAGCATATCGGAAGATATGCTGGTCGAACAATCCTCTCGCTGTTTGACTACCAGCTTAATTTCCTTTGCTCACCATCCTTCGAGGAGTGGTGGAGAAGCTATTATGCTGAGTACTTCTTCGACGAGAAGGACTTCATGGCAGAGTTGCAGAAATCTTTTGTCCTTGTGTTGGACAAAGTCAAGAAATGTAAGTTTATTCTCTCACATTACTTTTTGTCTTTATCTTCGACTGCTAACCTGTTAACTTTTCCTTTGCTTTCAGTTGTTCGAAAGCCTGTAGCCAAGAAGGCTACAGAAGGTCAACAGGGAGGAGTCCCTTCAACAAAACCTCCACCGCCGGCGAAGACTGTAACGCCGGCGAAGACCACAGGCAGCCAACAGGGGGAAGGCTCTTCGAGGAGGCCTCCTATATCGGTAACCAGACTTTCTTCATTTTTCTTCTGGCTTTCGATTTTTTATTTTCGATGCAATTATTCAATCGAATTCCTATTGGTTTTCTGGGCACCTTCGCCCAAAAAACGATCAACTCTGGTGGTCGAATCTGGGAGTGATGAGGAAAGTGATTCCCCTCCTGCCCCCTTGAAAAGGCGAAAGTTGACGAAGGATGCTTCTGTTCCTGCTCCTGCTCCTGAAGGTCGAACCGTCAGAATAAAGGTTGCTGTGAGAAAGCCTAGGCCACCTGCAGTGATCATCGAGGAGCCCACTGAGGAGGAACTGAACGCTCTTCTTACCAAGCCTGTCGAAAGTGACAATTCCAGCCCTGGGGCTGGGGCTAATCCACAGGTAATCCCTTAGACATTTTTTATAACTTAGGCATAGATACCCGTATTCGATTGTGTCTCTTTCAACATCTGAAAATTTGCCTTCTTTCTTTTTCAGGACACCACTGAGAGTTCTCAACCAAGGACCTCAGAAACGCTGGAATCTGCTGATCTTAGCAGGCCTCAGGAAAAAGACTTGGGCAATGACGAAGCCCATACTGAGAATGAGGCCAATGCTGAAACAGTGGAGAAAACAACCGAGGAACCTATGGTAGAGGAACCACAGCCAGAAACGGTTGAGGTGGTGGATTTGTCAGAAGAGAATCAAGAAGAAAGGGACCAAGGCAACGATGTCGAAGAAAATCAAAACATTGCCAACGAAGAGAACCAAGGTGGTACCGGCGAAGGACACCAGGGTGACGCTAGCGAAGAGCCACAAAATGACGCTGGCGAAGGACCCCAGGGTGATGCTAACGAAGAACCACAAGTCGATGCTGGTACTGCCTCAGTCAGAGTCGAAGAACAACCAGTCGAGGCGCTTAGCACTCAAGAACCTCAAACCCAAGATAATACTATTGCAAGGGTTACCTCCTCGAAGCACAGATCAAAAGAGGACTTGGAACGCTTGAAACAAGCTGACCCTGTTAGCTACCTCAATGCAATCATCGAGAGTAAGAGTTCGTCTGACACTAGTCAGGAAATTCCTACCCTGTCGGGGAAGTCTACTGAAACTTCTCCTCTTGATGATGCACTGGCGAAGGTTAAGGCCCAGTTCTTCAAGAGGGACTTGATGAAGGCTTTAGAGGGGGACCCCACTGCTCCATCATGCTTAAAAGAGGTCTTGAATGCTGTCGACTTCGACGCTGTAGCCCCAGAAATCTCAGACTTGATCATGGAGTTACACTCTATGATTGATCAAGTTTCAGCGGATTATAGGCGCCAAAGAGTGTTTAACAGTCAGCTTGAAGGGCTGCATGGCAAAAGCTCATCTGCGTGGACTGCTGTCTCAGAATCGACTTCTCGAATTGCTGAGTTGTTGAAACAGAAAGCGTCTGCACAGGAAAGAGTTGATGCCATTGATCGAGAGAATGTCTCCTTCCGGGCACAAATCGCAGAGATAGAGGCGAAAATAAACGCCAACACCGTACTCAAGGAGGAAATTCTTTCGACCATCTCAGACACTGAGAGCCAGACTGAGATCAAACAAGGCCTGGAATTCGCTGAGAGGGCCCAAAGCCTCGACGCTCAAATTGCCAAACTAGTGCAAGAAAACTCCTGGTGCAAGAAGAGGTTGGAGCTGCAGTACGCCAAGTATCTTCGACTCAAGAATTCTCTTACCTTTTGATTGATTCTCTTTTGTAACCATCTTCTGTAATCGTTTTTTCGACAACAATTGCCATCTTGGCTGAAATTAATAAAAATTTCCATTTTGGCATTTTTATGGTTAATTTAGACTTGTTATTTTATTTTTATCTCTTGAAGTATAGGTTTGTATTTTTTCAAATATTTACCATTTACTCTCAAGAGCCTCTTATCTCCACTTAACTCTTCGACTTCGTAGGCTCCACCAGAAAAAGTTTGGATAACTCTGAAGGGTCCTTCCCATTTGGGTGACCATTTCCCCATGCTTCGATCCCTTCGATCCATGGGAAGAATTACCTTCCAAATTAGTTCTTCAGGAAAAAATACCTTAGGTTTTACCTTTTTATTATAAGAGTCTTCTACTCTTTTCTTCTGAAGCCTGAGTAAGTCGAGAGCGTGTAATCTCTCTTCGTCTAAATCCACCAGTTCATCTAACATCATGTTCCAATAAACTTCAGAAGGAATATCATAATGCCTCTGAACCCTTGCAGATTGAAGACAAATTTCTGCTGGCAACACTGCATCATGGCCAAAAGTTAGCCTATATGGTGTTGTACCAGTGGCTTCTTTTGGGGACGTTCGACAAGCCCATAAAATCTGGTCTAACGTCTTATGCCAATTCTTTGGCTTCTTCCCAACATGTTTCTTTATCAAGCCAATTACCACTTTGTTAGCTGCTTCGACCTGACCATTCGCCTGTGCATAATAAGGCGTGGATGTTAGGAGTTTGAAACCTGTTTCCTGAGCAAATTCCTGCATCTTTCGACCAGTGAAAACTGACCCTTGATCAGTTGTTATTGTCTCAGGAATTCCATATCTATAGATAATGTTCTTTTGAATAAATTCAATGACATTTTCTTGGTCCACATTGACTAAAGGGATAGCTTCGATCCACTTAGTAAAATAATCAATGCCTACCAATATGTATTTCTGACTCTTTGATGATGCTGGTCGAATCTCTCCAATAAGATCCAACGCCCATCCTCTAAAGGGCCAAGGCTTCACTATCGAGTGAAGTTCGCTTGCTGGTACATGTTGGATGCCTGTATGAACTTGACACTCTTGGCAACCTTTGGCGAACTCAACACAATCTTTCAGCATAGTGGGCCAATATAGTCCTTGTCGAAACAACAACCCTTTCATCTTATGGCCTGCTTGGTGAGCCCCACATGCCCCAGCATGCGTAGTCGAAAGGGCTATGTATGCTTCAGTTTCACTTAAACATTTCAGCAACACCCCTTCAGGCGTCTTCTTGAATAACTCATTACCCATGAGTACAAAACTCAACGCCCTGTATTTTGTTTTTCGTTCTGTCGAAGCTCCTGGATTTTGAAGATAGTCCACAATGGGTTTCCTCCAATCTTGCTCTGACAAATTATCAATGAACGAAATCTCGAAGTTTGAGTGATCAGCATATCCTAGCCTCGTCGATTCCAAGTCTGATGGTGATAGACAAGTTGCTTTTATCTTTTCTCGAACTTCGATTGCTCTTTGTAATCTCGTTTTTGAAATCTTATACCCTGATGCAATTTGTGCCAAGTCATTGGCTATTTGATTTTCGACTCTGGGTATGTGTCGGATATTGACACTTTCAAATTGTTTCAATAAACGATTTGTTATCACAAAGTACATAATGAGATTCTCTCTTATGCATTTATATTCCTTTGTGACTTGCTTGATGACTAACTCTGAGTCTCCCATTATTTCGACTCGAGTTGCCCCCAATTCCAACAATATTTCAAGGCCAGTAATTAGAGCTTCATACTCAGCCTCATTGTTCGAACAAGAACCTGCTATCTTGTACTTGAATGTTGTTGGAATTTTTTCTGGAGAAATGATCAAGACTCCTACTCCCGTTCCATCTTTATGGCTGGAACCATCGAAGTAGAATTTCCAAGGTTCTATCTCCACATAATTAACATCCTCGACTTGAATTGAGTGGTCGACTATGAAGTCTGCAACCACTTGTCCTTTTACTGCCTTAAGAGGCATAAAGGTCAAGGAGTATTCAGTTAATGCTAAAGCCCACTTGCCAATTCGACTATGCAAGATAGGTTTCGACAACATATATTTGAAAACATCAAAATGAGACGAAACATAAACATCAACTGGTTTTATATATTGCTTGAGTTTTGTACAAGAAAAATACAGACATAGACACAATTTTTCAACTTCGCTATATCTAGTTTCTGCATCGTTCAAAACTCGACTGAGATAGTAAATGGGTCTTTCGACTCCATTTTCATCCTCTTGGGCTAGCATACTTCCCAGAGTTTTGTCAGATGCAGCTATGTACAATCTCATACTCCTGTTGCTACAAGGAGGCACCAAAATAGGTGGCTTAGTGAGGTACCCTTTGATTTTGTCGAAGGCTTCTTGTTGCTCCTGCCCCCATTCGAACCCCTCTTTACTCAGTCGAAGTAAGGGTGAAAAGGCCTGAGCTTTCCCACTTAGATTAGATATAAACCTCCTTAAGAAATTTATCTTGCCTAAGAGAGATTGCAATTCCTTCTTATTCGATGGCGCTTTCGCTTCCAGAATTGCCTTCGTCTTGTTCTGGTTGATTTCGATTCCTTTCTTGTGGACAACGAAGCCCAAGAAATCTCCAGCTTTCACACAGAACGCACACTTCAAAGGGTTCATCTTCAGACCATGTTCTCTCATTCTTTCGAATGATTGTCGAAGGTGGTCAATGTGACTCTTCCTGGAAACAGATTTTATAACAATATCATCAATATAAACTTGCATAAAAGTGTTAATAAAATCATGGAAGATAGTATTCATTGCTCGCTGGTACGTTGCCCCAGCGTTCTTTAGGCCAAAAGGCATCACTACCCATTCGTAAGTGCCTAAGGCCCCTGGGCATCGAAAAGCTGTTTTCGACACATCCTCTTCAGCAATGAATATTTGATTATATCCTGAATAACCATCGAGCATACTCAGGTATTCATAGCCAGCGGCAGAATCGACTAGCATTTCCGCCACAGGCATAGGATATTCATCTTTGGGGGTGGCAGCATTCAAATCTCTGAAATCTATGCACACCCTTAATGTGCCATTTTTCTTAATCACTGGCACAATATTTGCAATCCATTCGACATACCTTGTAACACGGATGAATTTGCATTTCAGAAGTCTTTCGACCTCCGTTTTGATCTTCGACAATATTTCTGGAGCGAAGCGCCTTGGATTTTGCTTGATTGGCTTCTTTCCAGGTTTGATTGGCAACTGAAGTTCTACCAATCCTCTGTCGAGACCAGGCATTTCGTCATAATCCCATGCAAAACAGTCTTTAAACTCTTTCAGCAATTGGATTATTTCCAACCTAAGTTCTGGATCAATTTTGGCGCTGATGTAAGTTGGCCTTCTCTCTGATCCTTCGCCTAAGTTGATTTCTTCTAAAGGGTCTTGTGCTAACATCTTGATGTTGTTCGCCAAGGGATCCTTTTCGAAGCCCAAAGGCTCATCGTCATAGATGGCGTCGAGCCTCTGTTCCTGCATTTCTTCTGGCATGATATCGGGAGGTTTTGGATCGAAATCCTTTCCTGGGCCAACAGCAGATAATTGTTGATCATTGGCCTGTGTGGCCATGTACTTTACTTCGGCTTCGAGAGCCGTTATCATCTTGGTTTCGGCTACATAAGCCGAAATTCGCTTCAGAGATTGTGACTCAGTCATTATCACTGAATTCACTTCCCCAACCAGTTGGTTGGATATCAGTTAGCCCACTGAAGTCTATGTGGGACAAGTCTTCTCTGTCCCATTGGAAACCATGCTCAGGATGCAGGTATAGGGAACAAAAGGTGTTTGGCGCTGGCGCCATGTCGAAGTCAGGTGTTGGACATGGCCCTATGTGAGCCAAGTTTTTGTCGAAATCTGCCACACCCAAGTGATTCACTTCGCCAAGGTAGTAGCTTTGATCTGCCTCTATGTTTTCGACCATCCCATCTGGACGCCATAGCAGCAGTCTTTGGTGCATCGATGAAGGCACAGCGCCTACACCATGAATCCACTCACGGCCTAACAAAAGGTTGTAGTTAGGTTTGGCCGATATGACCATGAACATCGTTGGTCGAAGGATGGATCCAACTTTGATATCTAGCTGGATCACTCCCATGGTGGTCCCAATGCCGCCCTCATAGTTCGACAGGACCATATTGTGAGGTTTAATTTCCTCATCTCTTTTGCCAATCTTCCTTAGCATAGAGTGAGGGATAATATTGATAGTTGCCCCACAGTCGACCAATATTTTGTTCACAGTAGTCTCTTCGAGCTTAGCCCTTATGAACAAAGGCTTGAGGTGATTCTTCATCGCCTCTGTAGGTGGCTCGAAGAAGCCATTTTGTTCCTCTGTAGTGCCATTGTCCATGACAAAATAGCACACTGGCCTATGTTTGGCCATTTCTTGTTCCACCTCCCAGTCACTTGCTTCGACTTCTACCTGTCGATTGAACTCCCTGGGCAGCACTGAAACAATATTCACCATTATATCCAAAGTATCGTCAGACTCAGCATCATCTTCGTCTTCGACTTCGCTTTGGTTAGGCCAAACTAGCCTGTTGGTAACTGGTTCTCTCTCTATGGGCTTCCTTTGTTTCCTTTGAGGAACATTCGAACTAGTTTCTGCCTTAGGTTCGTTGGCAGCCTCCCTTTCTGCTTTTCGTCTCCTTTGATATCTCCTCCATTGGGATCGAGACATAGGATTTTTACCCTTGTAGTTGCTGGACACTTGAGCAACCTTAGGTGCAGCAACTTGAGGCTCTTTCTTTTGAGTCAAAGAGGAACCTCTTGGCACATCGAAAGAGTGCCATTTCTCTTCATTTGGCCTTTTTCGGCCAGAAGTTTTGTACCAAGTGTCCACTGGTACATTTGTTGGAGGCCTAAAAGTCAATGGCCTCTTGTCTTGATTAGAACCCCTTCTGGGATCATGTCAAAGGTCAGGATTCTCCCTTCTCTTGTTCGCTGCTCTCACGCCTTGAATGTGCTCAGCAGCTTTTTTATCAAAGATCGAACTGCATCTTGGACACAGCATCACCTCTGATTTTTTCTTCTGGCATCTTTGTAAAAAATCTGCCAAGTTTTCGTTTTCCCGTGGGAAAGCCGTCTTATTAGCCTGCTCTTGCCTTATGGCTTCTTCTGATGCTTTTGGATCAGAAAGTTCAACCATGTTGATATTCATTGTATCTTTAGCAGCAAGAGTTAACTGCTTCATTTGTGTCTCCAGATTCTCCGTCTGGCCTTGAACAGTGGCCAAGTGGGAACTGGGCTTTGGTCCAGTTTTTTGTGATTCAGCAGTCTTTGACTTCGGGCCTTCGACCGCTTCCTGGACAGCTTCAATTGTCTTCCTGGATAAATTTCCAGAAAAACTGCCAAAGATTGGCATGTTGATGTGGTCCTTTGAGACTTCGACCATAGTAATTCCTGGCTTCTTCGACTGGATCCTGGTTGCCTCTATCATGTTCACCTCAGAGGGTTCTGCATAGTGGGCTTCAGCCTTCAGCGGATTGGAGTCGACAGCCATGGGGGATTTGTCAGCAAACTTTAATCTCCCTTCCTCAATAGCGTCTTGCACAAGATTCCTGAAAAGAAAACATTGAGAAGTTTTATGGCCCAAAAAGTTATGATATTTGCAAAAACCTCTCTTCTTTCTTTGATCAAGAGGAGGCACTTTTACCCCAGGGGGTACTATCATTTGGCCATCTTTAACTAGCAAGTCGAATATTTCATCACATTTTGTGATGTCAAAACTATAAGTCTTTTTTGGGAACCTATCGTTGGTCCTGTCTGGACCAATGGGATTTTTCCCATTTGAGGGGACTAACTGTTTACAAGAGTATGGAGGCCCTTGTTTTAGTTCTGCTAAATCGACTTCTCCTTCTTCGACAGTTAAAGTATCGTCGAAGGGTTCTAGATCTTCGTCATCCATCTCAACGTACGCTATTCTCTCTCTCTTGTGAGTTTTCGTTGCCTTAGCTTTTTCAGCTTTGAGGCGTTCGACCTGTCGAACTCTATCGGCCAGTTGGGCCATGTCTCTTAGGTACTGGGTGTCTAGCTTCTTCCTAATGGAATAATCTAAACCGCCTGCGGCTATTTCGACCAACTCATGTTCTGGCACTTGTGTAAAACATCTCGCCTTGAGCAACCTAAACCTATTCAGATATTCGTCTATAGGTTCAGTGAAACGTCTCTTCACACTGGCCAGTTCCTTCAGGCTTATCTTGGTTTGCCCCATATAGAATTGTTCATGGAACAATCTTTCCAACTGGGTCCAATGATGGATCGAATTGGGGGGGAGAGTTGTAAACCAAGTAAAAGCGTTCTTGGTTAAAGAACTTGGGAAGTACTTGATCCTTAGGTTTTCGTTATTCGAAATGTCTCCTGCTTCGATCAAGTATCTCGCCACATGCTCGACAGTAGATTCTGTCGTGTCCCCTGAGAACTTAGTAAATTTGGGGACTTTGCATCTAGGAGGTAAATCCGTTTGTAACACGTATTCTGACAATGGAGATGTAAAGTTGGGCCTTCGAAAGCCCATGTTCATCCCATTCTGAGTCATGATCCTTTCGATCATGGTTGCCAGATTGTTTTCCAAACCCATGTTTTGGTATTGGATATGCTGAACCACTTCGTCAGCATTTTGGTTTCTATTAACTAACCTTACCTCTGGGGCTATTACCCTAGGTTCTTCGACAGGTTGTTCGACAGGCTGTTGAGCCTGGTTAATGGTGGTTTCTTCCTCCACAAATATCCCCTGATTTCCCCTTATTTGCGCCCTTTGGGGCTGTCGAATAGGTGGGGGTACTCCAAAGAAGTCAGCCAAACGCGTCATTTGCGCTGTTACTTGCTGATTCGATTGAGTAGTGTTTTGTATTAGAGGGTTTAGCACTGTGCTCAAAGTTTGTGCCAACATTTGCACCATGTCATGGTTGCTTTCGTCCATTTGTTGCCTCAAGACTGCTGTCGAGGCATTTGTAAGGCCATGGGCTACTTGGGACGTTCCTCCTAAGAGTTGGGTCCTATTTCTATTCGCCATGCCTACTCCAGAGCCTTGGAGTGGCGAAGAAGCACTCACGAAAGGGTCTGAAAAAGTGGACGCAGCATTCGTCAGGCTTGCCACTTCAGAAGTTGGCATACCATAGAATGGAATAAATCCTGGGGGAACCACAGGCCTTACGCCTATATTTCCCCTTGGTGGGGGAGTTCCCAAAGGTATTCTGGGGCCTGTTAACGAAGTTGTTGGCCCCGTGGTTGTGACCGACACTGCTGGCATCGAACCAACGTTTGTCGCTTCACTTACGGTCATACTAACCGTTTCTCCCACACTCGTTTGTGGGATTTCGTTATTGTTTGGCGGATTCGCCATCTCTTCCCTCCTTCTGGCAGTATTGTTATCGTTAGTGTATATTCTACCACTTCTCAATAACATACAAATCGAAAAGATGAGATTTTTTCAATCAATCAACACACAGTCCCATCAGGTGTGCCAATTTGTTTACCTTGGGTTTTGGTAAACAACCGCTGATCCTCCAAATGGTTACTTATTTGGTTACTCGCAGGATCGATCAGATTGATCCTATGGACATAGGTTGATTTTGAAGTTTGATTAAGTTGGATAAGGCTTTAAATAAAAGGTTTCAAGTAAATTGCATAAAGGAAAGGCTTGGTAAAATAAACAAGGCTTTAAGGTAAAGGTTCGACAGGAAATGTAAAGAGAAAAGCAAGTAAAATTCTGGGAAAGTAAATGACTTTAATTGATAAAATTGGTGTTTCACACATACATTTCTCAACAATTCTTTCTCACACGTTGGGTACTTGAATCTAAATGAGTGACTTTGTATGGAATAGTGAACACACGCGAGAAACTACATGCCTACTCCTATTTATACTAAAACATCCCAAGTAACCGTCGGGCAGTTACACTGCTTCGAGATCAATCCACTTGGCACGTTCTCCATGCTCGACGCTCCAGATCCTTGCACGTTTGCACGTGGTAACTGTTGGAAACCGTTTTCCCTCCAAAGCTTTGAATTTCAAACTGCTCCACTCTGGACCATCGAACACTTTCATCAAGAGACGTCTTCGACGAGAAACTCCTTCGACGTCGAAGGCAATCAGCCTTCTTCCTTGGAAGAAATCTTCTAAGTATTTTGCCATCTTTCGACGGGCCCTTCGACAGGCTTAGCCAGTCGAAAGCATCTTTCAGCTTTAATGGCTGATATTAATCAAAACAAAGGTGTCGAATTTAGGAGCCAACAATAATTTGTACACCCCCTCCCATAAGTATTGTAATAGCATAGTAATTTTAAATTCCACAATTTATCGCTTTATATACAAGTGCTAATAATTAGGGTTTGTATGGAAAGACTAAAACCAATCAATTAGAAAACCCTAATAAAAAACAAAACCAAGCATGAAAACAACACACTTGCACACAAGCACCCCTAGGGTAAATCCACTTGGTTGCCTTACAAAATGACCATATTACGCATGTGAGGTATCTTAGTAAAAACAAGCAAAATACAAGATCATAGTCCCTCGATGATGCTATCTAAGTTGCCTTTCAAATGATCTTAGTCCCTAAAAGAGAATGCTAAGATACCTTGCAATATTGCTAATCATGGTTATACGATGACCCACGCCCGTCCCGTTTACATCCAAACATAGGGTTACTTACCAAATCAATGGTAAGATAACAATGTCAAAGGAAAAACCAAATGAACATGAAAGACTTTTGAGTAGGTAGAATGCTCCTAATTACTTGCTCAATTTCAAACAAAACATCCTTGCTATTTTCAAAACAAACACCTACACTTTCAAACATCTTACAAACTTGAAAACATTTTCAAAAGATCAAACATCGTTGAATACATTCTTACGAACGAGAATCATTACAAAGTTTGCCTAAACAATGGCCTCTTTACAAAATACTTTCAAAAACCACACAAAACACAAATTCAAACAAAAGCAAGTGATCTAGCAAGTAACTAAGAGCCCATGGAAAACCATGGATGAAAATGGTGCTAATACCTTCCCTTTTCATAATCTACCCCCCGGACTCAAGAAATAATCTCAAAGGTATTTCCTGTGCTTTTTCACCTTTCCTTTTGGATAAAAGAAAAGTCGGTGGCGACTCTTGCTAACCGCAACATTTGCAATCAAACGCAAAACCTTCAAGTCAATTCTTCCACCATATCATCGAACTGGCGACTCTGTTGGGGAATATTCTAAAAGTGGGGTTACCTTAGGGCTAGATCACATTTACTTGCTTTCATTGTTTAACTTGTATGCTTTACATTATGGTTATTTGTTTGGGTTTGAATCCTCTACCCGGATTTGGGATACCTCATAGGTAAGTAGCAATACATTGTGGAAACTGTGCAGGGTATACCGACATGGTCTAAGAAATAGCTACGTTAGTGCGACATATTTGTAGGTACCGGTAGCCCTTGAGTTAACCAAGGAGAATACGGGGCCGCTGAGAGATGTCATGAAACACTAATGAACTTTTAGAACCTGTACTTCACCAACTTAGCCATTAGGACATAGTGAGATGAATGACTTTGGTGCAGTCTGAAGTTGGTAGATACTCGATACTACACTCATTGAGGTTTGGTTTTTTGGGATATTTCGGTCGCCATTAAAGAGGCTTGTGCTGAAACAATGACCAAGGAAACAAACCAGTGATATTGAGCTCCTTAAAACCCGGTTACTATTACTAGGACAGGTTTGAGCCAACTAAACTTCAAGAGGGTACTTACCTATAAGACTCCATGCAAGCTTAAAACTAAGGACTTGTTTGCTTTGTTTGTCTATACATACTTGTACATAAAATCATGAACATCATAACATCATATTCATTCACTAACCATTTCAAGGATCTTGGGATTTATCTTTGTTCTATTTTGTAGGACATGGATTCTATTCGCAGGAAAACTATTCAAGTCAATCTTGTAAGGATCCTTCCACAACTTAAGGAGCTAGCTTCAAGGATTCCAAAAAATTCTCCATTCACCGAGAGACATGGTCGCCTGCTAAACTTGGTCACCTCCAACACTGATGAAGACATGATGAAGGTGCTCTTTCAGTTCTTTGATCCTTTACACCATTGCTTCACATTTCCCAATTATCAACTTGTGCCAACTTTGTAAGAATTCTCCCAACTCTTGAGGATTCCCATTCTCAATCAACTACCTTTCAACGGTACGGAAAGAGATCCAAATCCATAAGATATTGCTCAAGCTATACACTTGAAATCATCTGATGTCACAACTAATTGGGAAACAAAGAGTGGTGTCAAGGGTTTCCTAGCAAAGTTCTTATTTGAGAAAGCCCAAAACTGTTGGAACTCTTTGGATTTGCAAGCCTTTGAGGAAATTGTGGCTCTCCTCATCTATGGGATGGTTTTGTTTCCAAATCCTGACCAACTCATAGATGTAAACACCGTCAAGATCTTCATATCCCGCAACTCGATGCCTACTTTGCTAGGGGACATCCTACATTCTTTTCACACTCGCACTTTGAGGAAAAGAGGCGTCCTTACGTGTTGCATTCCTCTCTTGGAAATATGGTTTATTTCGCATCTTCCCCAGTCTGTATTGAAGAACGAGCAAGGTTCAAGGTGGTCACAAAGGTTGATGACGCTCAAACATTCAGACATCCATTGGTGTCCCCAATCTATAGAGAATATCACTATTGTCGACCGTTGTGGAGAATTCCCTAATATACCTTTACTTGGCATTAGGGGAGGTATCACCTACAACCCCTGCTTAGCCTTAAGACAGTTTGGTTACGCCCAAAGGGATGGCCCACATGAGATGCTCATTCAAGGTTTGGTATTTGACTACGAGAACGACAATCAAGGTCTTTGCCAGAGATTTATCTGAGCTTGGAGGATGTTGAACAAGGTAAATAGTAAGACATTGGGGCACAAGAATTCAATCCCCCTTGAGCCTTACCTCAAATGGGTAAGAACTCATGCTCAGAGTCTTATGATGCCTTATCCATCCATTCTCCCGGTGATCGTGGAGCCTGTTATGGAAGTAGATGTTCTATACACTATCCTACATCCTGACATGCCCACCTCTCTTGAATACTTACAAAGAGATTGGATACAACTCAAGGGGGAGCGAGATACTTTTGAGGCCCAATTCTACGCTAGTGAGGAGAAGGTTTTGGAACTCACTAAGCAACTTCATGAGGAGCGGAACCTGAATGCCTACATCGTACCAAAGAGGATGCGTACAACCTTTTATCTTAGAGTTTTTGTATTTGTTTTGCCCAAAGAGGCATTGATGTACTCAAGCGTTAATTTATTTATATAACGAGTGTTTCCTTTTTGTCTAAAGCAAATTTGAATCTTTGAAATCCTTGAAGTCATTGCATATGCATTAACCATTCATCATAACATAAGAAGGTTTCTTGCAAAAAGTCTCCTCATCTTTCTACTGTTTATTTTCGTTAGATGGATCTCGAGCAAACGGTGAAGGACCTCCAAGCACAAAATGCTTAGTTTCAACAGATGTTCTTAACTCTAGCCAAAGTACAAGAAGAGTTGAAGACCTTGCTGGTTGAAGAAAAAAAGAAGAAGACAAAGAAAATAACCGGAGATCTAAATATGGGAAGAAGGTTCAAAGGACAAGCAAGAAGGACCCTAGACTTTGCAACGTCATCCGGTGAGAAAGACAATCAAGATGGAAAAGGCAAGGAAGCAGTTGTCCAACCAGATTCAGAAGAAGAAGAGGAAGAAGAAGATTATTCTGAAGAATAATATCCTCCAGCCGACGACAAGTATAAGCATCTAGAAGAACAGTTAAGTGAAATAGAAATCCAAAAAGTGCCTGGACTGGACTTTGAGGAGTTGGGGTTAGTATCTGGGATTGTCATTCCTCCAAAATTCAAAGCACCGGTGTTCGCCAAATATGACGGAGTTTCATGTCCTAAAATGCATCTCCTGTCCTATGTGAGGAAAATACATCCTCACACTGCCGACAAGGATTTATGGGTACATTTCTTCCAAGACAGCCTGTTTGGAACTCAACTTGATTGGTTTTATCAGTTAGAAAGAGCCAATGTTCATAACTGGGAAGATATGGCCGCCGCCTTTTACAAACAATACCAATACAATGCTGATATTGCGCCCACCCGTACTCAACTCCAGAGTATGGCCATGGTTTCAAGTGAAGGCTTTAAAGACTATGTGCAAAAATGGAGGGACTTAGCAGGAAGAGTCCAGCCTCCTCTATCTGAAAGAGAGTTGGTAGACATGTTTTTGGGCACCTTGTCTGGTCCCTTCTTTAATCACTTAATTGCGAGTTCATCAGCAGGCTTTACTGAGTTGATATTGACTGGAGAAAGGGTAGAAGCCAGGATAAAGAATGGGAAGATTAAAAAAGATGCATCCTCTGCTGCTGTAAGAAAACCATTCATTGGAAAGAAAGAAGTTGTTGTTATATATCCTTAGAGAAATCAAGATAGGGCTGAACACCGTCCAATGGTGGGGGCTGTCATGATTCCTAAACCAGCGCCTTCTTAGCAAAGAAGCAACCAGCCAAGAATGGAAAGACCAGTCAGATAGTTCTCCCGAATTAATATGACACTATCTCAAGTATTGCCACATTTGTTAAGATCCAATCTAGTGACTTTGAAAGAAGCTCCAAAGAATCGTAACACAACCTCTCCTCACTATCATCCTAATTCCCGCTGTGCATACCATTATGAGAGTCCCGGCCATGACACTAACAACTGTTGGGCTCTGAAGAACAAGGTACAAGATCTTCTTGAATCCAAAGAGATTGAATTTGATGCACCATAAATTCCTAATGTTATTACCGCCCCTATGCCCAAGCACGGCCATAATGCCAACGCCACTGAGGAAGATATGTTTGTTACTTCAGTTGACGAACTTGTGACCCCACTCCTGACTATCAAAAAGAACTTGTTAAATGTCGGTGTTTTCCCAGGCTGTGATGAAATCTGTCATTTCTATTTATCCTCACCAACCAACTGTCCTTTGTTAAAAGTAGGCGTCCAATGCCTAATAGATATCAAGGAGATTTTATTCGAGAAGACTTCTATTCCAACTGTTTCTTATAATGATGTTTCCATCGTGACCATTTCCGCCAATTCTTCCAGGGTCTACACCAAAAGACCTGTTAGAATTACATCAGTTCCTAAAGTAGCTTCATTGATTATTATAAAGCCTGGACCAATCCCGTATTTGTCAGACAAAACCGTCCCATGGAATTATGGAGGTGGTGTCTACTACCACGGTATCAAGCAATATTAACCAGCTGCTGAAAATTCAAGTTCTGAGAAAGTTGACTCTGATATCAATAATATCGCAGGGACTAGTAAGATAAACCAAAGTGGAAGGGTATTCTCTCCAGAAATTGCTCCTCCAAAAGCTATTTCTGGACCCGTAATCATTCTTGTTGATGTTTCTCCTCCAAAGGCTATTCCCAGTCCTACAATCATCTATGCTAATACTCCTGTTAACAAAACTGTTACAATCCCTGTTATCACCCATACTGACATTCCTGTTGCCGAGTCAATCGAGACTCTAGGTAAAGGTATTTTGGTTGAGCCTGTCCGGACGAAGGCACAATTAGTAGTTATCCCTGAGACCTCCCGAAAAGAGATGGACGAAATTCTAAAGATCATAAAAAGAAGCGACTATAATGTAGTCGAGCAACTAGGGTAAACTACATCAAAAATTTCCATGTTGGCTTTATTATTATGTTCCGAGGCTCATGCAAAGGCCTTGGTAAAGTTCCTTAAAACCGCCAATGTACCCCAAGAAACATCTGCTGATCAGTTCCAAGACAGCGTAGCCAGCTTCACTGTAGATAATGGCTTAGGTTTTTCGGATGTTGATTTGACGCCAAGAAGAAGGAAGCATAACGAGGCATTTCATGTCTCAGTTAAATGCAGGGGCACGACCTTGGCTCATGCCTTGGTGGACACTGGTTCGTCTCTGAATATGTTGCCTAAAAAGGCTCTTTAGTGAATTTAGGTTTTTTACTTTTAATTAATTATTTTCCCTTTAGTTAATTAGGTTAAACTCAAAACCCCTTTTCCCTAAAAAATCCAAACAACCATCCATTTTCTTTACATTTACATCCTTATATATTTATTCATTTTGTACATTATTCATTTTAATTCTTGTATAAATTCAATATAGTTGTAATAGATAATTAGGCTTTATTTTCTTGCAATCCTCATTTATAATTTGTACACCCCCTCCCACAAGTATTGTAATAGCGTAGTAATTTTAAATTCCGTAATTTATCGCTTTATATACAAGTGCTAGTAAGTAGGGTTTGTATGGAAAGACTAAAACCAATCAATTAGAAAACCCTAATCAAAAACAAAACCAAGCATGAAAACAATACACTTGCACATAAGCACCCCTAGGGTAAATCCACTTGGTTTCCTTACAAAATGGCCATATTACGCATGTGAGGTATCTTAGTAAAAACAAGCAAAACACAAGATCATAGTCCCTCGATGACGCTATCTAAGTTGCCTTTCAAATGATCTTAGTCCCTAAAAGAGAATGCTAATATATCTTGCAACATTTCTAATCATGGTTATACGATAACCCACGCTCGTCCATTTTACATCCAAAGATAGGGTTACTTACCAAATCAATGGTAAGATAACAATGTCAAAAGAAAAAGGAAATGAACATGAAAGACTTTTGAGTAGGTAGAATGCTCCTAATTACTTGCTCAATTTCAAACAAAACATCCTTGCTATTTTCAAAACAAACACCTACACTTTTAAACTTCTTACAAACTTGAAAACATTTTCAAAAGATCAAACATCTTTGTATACATTCTTACGAACGAGAATCATTACAAAGTTTGCCTAAACAATGGTATCTTTACAAAATACTTTAAAAAACCAGACAAAGCACAAATTCAAACAAAAACAAGTGATCTAGCAAGTAACTAAGAGCCCATGGAAAACCATGGATGAAAAGGGTGCTAATACCTTCCCTTTTCATAATCTACCCCCCCCCCCCCCCGAACTCAAGAAATGATCTCATAGGTCTTTCCTGTGCTTTTTCACCTTTCCTTTTGGATAAAAGAAAAGTCGGTGGCGACTCTTGCTAACCGCAACATTTGCAATCAAACGCAAAACCTTCAAGTCAGTTCTCTCACCGTATCACACCATGTAACAAGACGCTAAAGAGCATGTCAAGAAATGTGATAAGTGCCAAAGACATGCCGACATGCACCTCGCTCCCCCGCGCGAGCTGAATATGCTATCGTCCCTGTGGCCATTTGCCTGGTGGGGAATGGATATCCTCAGACTGTTCATGCAAGGGACATACTAAAACAAACTCCTCGTCATGGCCGTAGATTATTTCACCAAGTGGATAGAGGCTGAAGCCCTCGCGAAAATACCCTCGCACAAATTCTCCGTTTTTACAAACGAAATGTGCTTGCTCGGTTTGGAATTTCACAAGCGCTCATCACGGACAACGACACCCAGTTCACCGACCAAGGTTTTCAAAGCTTTATTGCCAAACTAGGCACCAAACAACATTTTACCTCGGTCAAACACCTCCAGACTAACGGGCAAGCCGAAGCTGCAAATAGGGTTATCTTGCGAGGACTCAAATGCAGGCTAGGTGAAGCTAAAAGGGGATGGGTCGAAGAATTACACAGCGTCCTATGGGATTATCGAACAACGCCCCATTCGACGACCGGCCAGACACCATTATGAATGACCTACGGCACCGAGGCCTTCATCCCAGTAGAAATCATGGAGACATCTAGGCGAACTGAAATTCCCCTCGACGAGGAGATGAACGACGAGGCCCTCAGAGACGAGCTCAACCTTATTAAAGAAATATGATCAAGAGCAGCCATGCGCGAGGCCACGCTGAAACAGCAGGTAGCCTTACGCCACGACAACAAATTCATAAAGCGCAAATTCCAGATCAGCGGCCTAGTCTTGTGAAGAAACCAGAAGGATTCCCGTAAAGGGAAATTGGCCTCAAACTGGGAAGGACCTTACCGCGTCCAAAGAGATACGGGCAACAGAGCATATTACCTCGAGCAATTGAATGGAGAACCACTACCTCAACCCTAGAGTGTTGCAAAGCTAAAACAATATTACGGCTAAGTCCCTCGCCTGCTGAGGACTTCGGTCGTTGAATACTCATATTCAGTCGACGAATGGAAAAATTTGACCATGTAAGCGCGTCTAGGTACAAAGCGACCTACCAACCAACAAAAAGCAGGATGTCATTCATTTTGACGAGCAGTATCTTTTCCCGACAGGGACACCTCGAACGAGATCTGCTGTCGAAATACCCCAACATGGCAGAACACCTAGCTCGTGATGGGCAGTTCACGCCATGAGCGTAGGATCCCGATCGCGATCATACGCCTATCCCGCAGATTCCCACTTCGCACCCTCGACACACTTCGACATGTGTCGAACTAGTATTAGGTTCAAGCACATATCTCCACACGGAAGACATGAACTTCGTGAAAAATTCATAACGACCACAACAATGGTCGGGCACATATATCCAAGGGATATATCAAGCATTCATCAAATAAACAGTCATAAACAACGCAATTATATGGCATCAAAGCGAAGCAACACAATTATAAAATTCCAACCACGTGGGCCGACGATGTTCAAAATTACAAGTTAGGCATGACGGTCACAAAAACGAAATGAATGATAGCGGGCACACAGGCCCTAAATAAAAAATTATAATAATGAAGCTTCATCTTCCCCATCGCTACTATCAGGGGGATAAAATATCTTCCCATCAATGACTTGGTTGAATGGGCCCGCTCTCTCGACCACTATCTTAACCCTCGGGTTCAGGATCTTCAGTTGCTCGACGACAGTGTTGAAGCCATAGCCAAGGGTATCAACAACGTCTTGTTCGAGCACACGGATGCGAGCGATCAACTCTTCCATGGTCACCATGCCTTTCTCCGCATCGGTCTCATCCTCGGCTGGGGCAGTGATCCCTTCCAACTTCATTGTGCGAGCGACCAGACGCTCGTTCTCTTTAGTGGCGGCCTCCAGTTGAGGCCTCGGCTCATTTAAATCCTTGAGAAGCCGAACTTGGGCCTCGAACTTTGATTCATGGTTGAGGATGTCACACTTTAACTTCTCATTTTTGGCCTTCAGCTTGTGAATTTTGGCATAGGATGTGTCGAGAGAGGCTTCAGTACTTGAGGACTCATCATTTAGCGAAAGGGATGTCTCAAGCACTCTCATTACAGTGGCCACATCCTTGGCCAAATTCTTCTGACGAACCTCCTTATCTTCAGACAAGATCGTCTCTCTGTCCTTCTCGT
This sequence comes from Vicia faba, assembly GCA_948472305.1. Lineage (NCBI taxonomy): Eukaryota > Viridiplantae > Streptophyta > Magnoliopsida > Fabales > Fabaceae > Vicia > Vicia faba. The sequence continues at coordinate 658,987,862 of OX451736.1, read as the reverse complement.
GCACACCAAGGGAGCTCCCCCCACTGAAGAGATCGCGGTTTAGGTAGAAAGGAGGTAATACAAAGACCCCCGCGGGAAATTTGTCACCCTCAGGCGTTACGCCCGCGGCACTATCCACACGCTTCCTCTTAGCCCCGGGCTCACTGACGGGAATCTGGACGGGCTCACCAGAGTCAACCATATTTTTTATGAGGAGGGGGTACCACTGGCCCGACCCGTAGATTTGGCTTGTTCATGAAGTTGGGTGACTCTGTAATTTGGCCCAGAGGTGGACGCGTTCTTAGGCCTCAACTTCAATAGATGCTCAGAAATAGATGCCATTCGACCTGTAATCAAAAGGAATTGTTAGTCGCATTAGAAAACCAAAAATAGCGCGAGCACGTTCTCGCACAAAGAGGATTGATGTACCCCAAAATTTGCCCTCTCATGTTTTTCCAAGATTTTCCTCTTGCATAGGTGGTTACAAACCTTTGCCTAAAGAGAAGGAAATTTTTCAAATGATGTTTAAGTATCCTTCGATTGGCACCTACAAAATGCCTTTCGATTGGCATCTCCAACATGACTTTCGATTGGCATTTACAAAATGCCTTTTGTGATACGGTGGCAGAACTGACTTTTTAATACTGGTTTGCATTTTGTGTTTTTTGTTAGCAAAATGTCGCGGTAAGCAAGAGTCGCCACCGACTTTTATTTCATCCAACCAGAAAGGAAAAAAGTACAGAAAAAATCCTTTTTCGAGATTTTGAGTACGGGGGGTAGATTATAGAAAAGGAAGGTGTTAGCACCCTTTCTATCCATGGTTTTCCATGGGCTCTTAGGTACTTGCTCATTTTTAAATTGCTTGTGTTTTGTGTGCTTGCTTTGAAAATGTTTTATTCTGTGATAATCCTTGTATCAGTCCTTAAGGATGTGACGAAGTTGTTTTGAAAATTGTTTTGAAAGGTGTTTGTGAAAAATGTTTTTATTTGAGCAAGTACCTACTAGCATCTACCTACTCAAAAAAAGATCGTTTCTATTCTTGTTTTCTTTAGAAAGCGCTATCCCACTATTAAGGGAATAGGTAGCACCATCGTTCGAATTTGTAAGGGTCAATTCCAAAGGGACGTACGATCACTAAAGAAATATTACGACACCTTAGTAGTAACCCTATAGTCTTAATATCTTTTTCGAGGCAACATTTCCGAGGCAACATTCGAATGGGACATTTGATCTTTTTAGACGGGAGGGAAACCACTAAGACACCCTATGCTTAATGATCGTTTACCGAAGGCAACCGAAGTGAGAGTATACCCTAAGAGTGAATATGTGCGAGTGATCCATTTTCAGTTTATTATCTTTGCACATTAGGGTTTTCTAACCATTTTAATAGATAGTTAAAAAAATTTGCGGAAATTAAAAATGCGAGAAAATAAACCTAGCTATTACAAGGCTTTGGGGAGGGGGAATTAATTACATAACCAAAAAATCGGGGATTTAAACAGTAAATAAAAACCCTAGATTAACTATTACAATCCCTGAACAGTTACAAAATAATGGCAAAAGTAATAATAAGCGTGCGGCGAATTAAATACGTGAGAAATTAGGGTTTTGACCCTCGACTAAACCTAATTGCAATTGATTAAAGAAAAATCATTTTTTGTCGTTTTTGTTATTTTAAGAAAATAAGAAATATTAAATTAAAAGAAAATCCTAAGTTCTAATTAATGTTAGTTTTTGAAAATAAATTAATTAATTCTAAACAACCTATTTTTGTATTTTTATTTGGAAAAAGAAAATAAACAAATCAAGAATTTAAACCTAATGTTCTAATTGTTTTTTTTAATTGTGAAAAGAATAATTAAATTGCCCTATTAAACTAATTAGTTAAAATTTAATAAAAAAACTAATTCTAATTTTTGTGAATTCTTGATTTTATGATTTTATAAAAAAAATTGATTAACTTTGTGCAAAAATAATTAAGCAAAATAAGTAAATAAGGAAATAAAAATGAGAAAGAAATAAAAATGGGCCTGTGTTGTTGTTAGCAATGCTGGGGGTGTCAATCTGAATTTTTGGCCCATTAAGCATCGAGCCTGGTTAGCGCTAGATCTGGTATGGTGTTGACTTTGTGGTACACCCTGGTCCTTCATTGGAGAGGTGTGGGATTTGATGATACGTTGGATCACTTAGATGTATGTTGATGGAGTATGGTGGTCGCTGGACAGTGCAATGCATTGGATCTATTGAATGAAAATAAAATAAATGAAACATTGGGACCTGGGGATCGAACCCAGGTCCTTATGCTAGCCTCCAGTGATGCCTTGCCAGCTGCGCTGGAATGCCAATTTGTTAACATAGTAGAAACAAAGCATGATAAGTAAAACAAACAATATATTTAGAAAATGCGCGCAAAATTCAAATTGACCATTCATGGGTTGCCACGCCTCATCTTCTTCCTTGGACTGTCGCTTTAGGTAAAATACTTTTACCTACGGACATTTGTGCGTAACTATAACCATGTTCCATTCAAAAATTGCATACAAGCAAGATAAATGAAATGTAATGGTACCAATCAACTCGTCTCATCCTCACGAGCATCATGGTACCTGATTCAAGGCCCAATTTTTCCTGCATCAAGAAACCCTAACCAAGAACATAAAAACCCTAACAATGGCAGGTGCGTGTATAAGCTTCAAAAATGCAATTAAATGACATGGTTATCTTGCAAACATGATGACAAACACGAATATAACGATCGAAAGAGATAATGATGCAAGAACTGTGATAATCGAATTGAAAAAAAATTCCAAACCGTATGAATTGTAGCGTGCATTTCTGGGGGGTTTAGGCCTTGCAAACGATTGGGACAGCTTCCTGGGACGTCCAACAATGGATTGGGATAGCTAGGATGGCTTGAGATGGCCTGTGGAGTGAAAACTAATTCACACTTTTGCCAACTTTTTTGAGTTTTGTTCTATGCTTCTCACGACCTCTAACCCCTGTTTTTTTGATCTGGAATTCTTCATTATATAACCTAGAGTGAATTAGGTTAACAAACTTGGACTAAATCTTTACATTTATCCAAGATTTGATTTAATTTGCAAGCTATATGATATGTTGATATTTTGAGCCAAATCATGCCTTTCTTGTACCAATTGCCCTTGATTCAAATTGATCTTATTAACTCAGCATATCTTGATTGTCAATCTGTCAAAAAAACAAATCAAAGCATATCTTTGTTAATTTTCATCATTTATTTGATTTAATTCACTTTTTAATTAATGAAAAACCAAAATAAATTGAAAAATGAAGCACATAATAGGTGAGTGAAAATTTGAGTCGTGGACCACATTATAATTGAGGTGCAAGTATAAAAAGTTGGGCCCATTTAGCAAAAAATCCAAATTTGAGCACATTTGACTTTTGGCAATTTTGCAAAAATGGTCAACTTGGCCAATGCATAACTCTCTCAATTTTTACCCTAGAGATGTGTTCTTAGACTTTTTAGAAAGCTTAGGATGTCCTATAAACAACCCTTTTGGTCTCATCTCAATTTAGTCTTCCATGTTCATGTATGAATCTTTGACCCAAAAGGTGTTTTTGTTGACTTTTCAAAAGGACCTATAATGTCAAAATTCATATCTTTTTGTGAATGCAAATTTTGGACTTGGGAGATGAATATGAATTGTAGGGAATTGCATCCTCTTAAAAATTAGCTTTGGATGGGTCATTTCTGATAAAGTATGAGAAAGTTATGCTTGGTGAAAGTTGAGTTGACTTTTCCTATAAAACCCTAATTTAGTAACTTTTGGGTTTTGATGAATTGTGAGCAATCCTTTAGGAATCATGATCAACCCTTGATAAAATGATGGATAATACTTAAAAATGAGGATGTTGACCAAAAATATTGAAGTTTGACTGTATATGGGCCACAATTGACTTTTGAGCTAGTATAGTTGATTTTCAGGCATTTGAGCAATTGACTGAGCAAACTTCTTCTGCAAGGCTTAAAAATTGACATGGATGATCTTGATAACATATTAGGACAATGGTGATAATTTGAGTCCTTTGTGGTTCACACATATTGATGAAGATGGAAAGCCTAATTTGAGGTATACTGCCTTAGGAGAGAGTTTGTCTGGTCAACTCTTGAACTTCCTTGAGGAATTTGGGTACCTCCCTTTCCATGTGTTGAGAATATGGGAGGGAAAATTTTGGGGTACAACAGCTTCCCCTGTTCAATCTTATTAAACCTGAAGATGTAGATTGGCTGCTCTGCCTTTCGTGATCTGAAGGTGGAAGATGATTGAACACTAGAGTGCCCAGAAATTTGCACTCGCATGAAGTGGCACTTGATTTATGATATCGCCAATGGGCTTATAGATGCCATTTGGAAGTTGAGGATTGAAGATTGTCGGGGATGGGCTTAAAGATGCCATCCGAAGAGGTGTCGATCGCATAAGAGATTCATTTGCGAGAACCCGTATACTTGTTGTTGAGGAGGACTTCGCTGGGGAATGCTGGTCTCTGTCTTGGGAGAAATAGAGTTTTAGGAGCTTCATTTGTCCGTGAATATACTGGGGAATTAACTTCGTCTTGGGGAAGCGGAAGTGAACTGCGTATCTGGTCGGGATATATGCTGCACCGCGACTTACTGGAGAGATGCGAAACCAATCGTGTTTGATCGGGTCCCGGTCTTACAGTGTTGTGGACTGCTTTCTGGGAATAAGAGGGGAAGAACCTGGATAGTAAGGTTATGAGAAGGAACCTTGGCATTAGGGTCACTTCGACATGAAAGCCTGGATAGTAGGGTTATGAGAAGGAACCTGGATAGTAAGGTTACTTTGACATGAAAGCCTGGATAGTAGGGTTGTAAGAAGGAACCTGGATAGTAGGGTTACTTCGATATGAAAGCCTGGATAGTAGGGATGTGAGAAGGAACCTGGGTAGTAGGGTTACTTCCATATGAAAGCCTAGATAGTAGGGTTGTAAGAAGGAACCTGGGTAGTAGGGTTACTTCGATATGAAAGCCTGGATAGTAGGGTTGTGAGAATGAACCTGGGTAGTAGGGTTACTTCGATATGAAAGCCTGGATAGTAGGGATGTGAGAAGGAACCTGGATAGTAGGGTTACTTTGACATGAAATCCTGGATAGTAGGGCTGTGAGAAGGAATCTGGATAGTAGGGTTACTTCGAAATGAGTTTGGGTAAAACTGCAGAGGGAACCTGGGTGAGGTTGCCTTGTGATGAGTTCGTGTAAAACCTCAGAATGAACCAGGGTAAGAGTATTAGTTTGTGTAAAACTTCAGGATGAACCGGGGTAAGGTTGCTTTTGTCACACCGATGATTACTCTTATTTAGCTTTGAGTGTTGATCATGGACCTGCTGGAAATTGTTGATAATAATTGTCTTTCCTGAAGGAAATACAGGGCAAGTTATGTGCGATGCATGAGATGCATTGTGATGAGGTTCTCAAAATAACTGAGATTATGTCATATATAATGTATGCACATGTCATGATGTATGAACATGAAATGCTGACGTAATAATCTGAGTCCGGGAAAATAAATCCCTGACTACTGTTTGGAGGGTATGAGAAATGGTATTCTTGACTGTTGTAAAAAACCATAGTTCCTCTACTTCTGTTGGGGATGGTGAACAAAGATGACTAACTGGGGATTCGCATCCATTCGGATGGTGGATATTCTGCCGGAAGAGACCCTATCTGCGGATAACTCTGCGGGGAATAACTCTGTTGGAGAGGAAATATTTTGTTGATAGATCTGCCGATTTGGAGAAATAAACTTAGCTGGGGTCTGAATTTCCGTTACTGATGATAATGAATTCTGTTGGAGATTGAATTTCTGCTTGTGAGAGAAATAAACTCTGCTTGGGGAAAAAATTACTGACTCACTCGCGATTGTGAACCTCAGCTGGGGAGAGTTATGTCCTGTTTGGGAATGCTAACATCATTGTCTTTTGATACTTTTTTACTCTGTGGGGAGTGTATGTACCACTACTCATGTTCTCAAGCTGGTTCTATCCCGGTACCTGATGGGCAGAGTAACTGTATGGTTTAGGCACTTCTTGTTTTCCCTATTTTTGGCATTACGAGTAATCGTCTTTTGTTTCTTGTGTAAATATTTAAGAGCAACCATTATTTTCAAATGCATATATCAAAAATGAATCATTTGATGTTCTTGCAAAACAAAACAGAAAAATAAAAAGAAACAAATTGAAGTTTTGTAAAATGACTTGTATTGATTTTGAACTTGGCCTGTAATAGCCGTTTTGTACAAGGAGGCCGACGTCCTAGTAAGAGAATGCCGCCGAAAGTCAGAAATTATACAATTTGTGTAAAAGAAAGAAAAACAGTTATATGAAATGACCCCATTGGATTCCAACTCTACTATTTCCTTTATATCTTCAAGCGTCTCATCACTTTACTACTTGGCCGAAGGTTGATCAGATTGATTAGCATTGTCCGAGCTTCATAGTCGATACCGAAGTCTGGTTGCGAGATGATCCAATGAGACATAGTGTTACGCTTCGATCCCTAATTTTTTCCTAGACCGCCCTTTTGGGTTTTCAGTCCACCGGGATACCCTTTTTTACCCAAGTCGCCTTTTTAGGTTTTCGACTTGTCGGGTGTACAATTTTTTTTTTCATTTTCATCCCTTACTTTTGCCCGAACGCTTTTGATTCGCCGGGAAGCCCTTATTTTTGCCTAGGCCAGTCAACCTATCGGGTCATTGATTATGCGTAATATCTTTTCACTATGTCTACATTGACGGGGTGAGGAAGGTCGTCACCATCCATGGTGGTTAGAATCATAGATCCTCCCGAGAAAATGTTCTTAACCACAAATGGCCCTTCGTATGTGGGGGTCCATTTGCCCTTGGGATCACCTAGCGATAGTATGATGCGCTTGATCACTAGATCCCCGACTCGATATTCTTGACGTCTTACTTTCTTGTTAAAACCCTTGATCATTCGCTTTTGATACGTCTGACTATGACAGATAGCAGTAAGTCTCTTTTCATCGATTAGATTCAGCTGATCAAGTCGGGTTTGGATCAAGTCGTCTTTGTTCAAACCCGCATCTTTCATAATCCTGAGAGAGGGTATCTGGACTTCGATGGGTAGGACTGCCTCCATGCCATACACCAAAGAGTAGGGTGTTGCCCCTGTCAACGCCCGTGATGAGGTACGGTACCCATGAAGAGCGAATGGTAACATCTCGTACTAGTCTTTGTATGTCACCGTCATCTTCTGCACAATCTTTTTGATGTTCTTGTTAGCTGCTTCAACAGCGCCATTCATCTTCGTCCGGTAGGGAGAAGAGTTATAATGATGTATCTTGAACTGTTTGCAGAGCTCAGTGATTATTGTATTGTTGAGATTTTTACCATTGTCAGTAATAATTCTCTCTGTTACACCATATCGACAAATCAGATTGTGTCGGATAAACCGCGCCACGACGTTCTTAGTTACTGTAGCAAAGGAAGCTGCCTTAACCCACTTTTTGAAGTAATCGATGGCTACCAGAATGAAACGATGCCCGTTAGATGCAGTAGGTCTGATCTCGCCGATCATGTCGATGCCCCACATTGCAAAGGGCCACGGAGCTGTCAAAACATTCAGGGGAACCGGAGGTACCTGCACCTTATCAGCGTAGACTTGGCATTTATGACAGGTTCGAGAGTGCTGATAACAATCGGCTTCCATAGTGGACCAGTAGTATCCTGCCCATAGGATCTTCTTCGCCATGGTATGTCCACTAGAATGGGTTCCGAAAGTGCCTTCGTGTAATTCTGCCATGATCCTTTCTGCCTCGCTCTTGTCTACACACCGCATTAAGGTTGAATCATGGTAACGCTTATAGAGGATTCCATTACTGATGAAGAACTTCACAGTGAACCTTCTCAGAAACTTATTATCATTGACAGATGCCCCTTCGGGATACTCCTGAACCTCGAGATACCTTTTGACTTCATGAAACCAGGGTTTGTCTGCCACTTCTTCGGTGTCGATCTCACAATAGTGTGCAAGTTCATCAAACCTCTCAATGGTAATCTGGGGAGCTTCATTGTCCCACCTGACTTTGAACATAGAAGACATAGTAGCTAGCGCGTCCGCTAACTAATTCTCATCTCTTGGGAAATGTTCAAAGGTTACCTCCTCAAAGTGTGGGAGCAATGTCAGTACATACTCTTTGTACGGAATAAGATTCAGATGCTTCATATCCCACTCTCCTTTGATCTGACTTATTACCAGAGTGGAATCTCCGAATACACTCAAGAACTTAATCCTCAGGTCAATAGCAACTCGAAGACCCATGATACACGCTTCATACTCCGCCATATTGTTGGTGCAGTTAAAACATAATCGGACGGTGAACGGAGTATGACAGCCCTCAGGAGATATAATTACAGCACCAATGCCATTACCCAATGCATTCGAGGCTCCATCAAAATACATAGACCATCGGGATCCCTCCTCCGGTCCTTCATTCGGTTCAAGTTCTTCGCAGTCGGTTACCAACATGATATTCTCATCCGGGAACTCGAAATTCATGGACTGGTAGTCATCCATGGCCTGATGCGCCAAATGATCCGCCAATACACTCCCCTTGATTGCTTTTTGGGTTGTGTATTAGATGTCGTACTCGGTTAAGATCATCTGCCATCTTGCTATTCTTCCAGATAAGGCGGGCTTCTCGAAAATATACTTGATCAGATCCATCTTTGATATCAACAAGGTAGTGTGAGTCAACATATACTGTCTCAGTCGGCGAGCAGCCCATGCCAAAGTGCAGCAAGTTTTCTCGAGCAATGAGTATCAGGTCTCACAGTCGGCAAACTTTTTGCTAAGGTAATAAATGGCGTGCTCTTTTCGACCAGACTCGCCATGCTGCCCCAGCACACACCCCATTGAATTATCTAGCACTGTCAAGTATAATATCAAAGGTCTTCCTTCAATTGGAGGCATCAAAATTGGTGGTTCTTGAAGGTATTCCTTGATTCTTTCGAAAGCGGTCTGGCATTCATCATTCCACTTTATCACTTGATCTTTCTTCAGCAGCTTGAAGATTGGCTCACAAGTAGCAGTCAGATGTGAATGAACCTGGCGATGTAATTCAGGCGTCCCAAGAAACCTCTAACTTCTTTTTCTGTGCGGGGGACCGGCATCTCTTGTATGGCCTTTACCTTTGCTGGATCCACCTGAGTACCTTTGTCACTGACAACAAAACCCAGAAGCTTAACAGACCTTACCCTGAAGGTACACTTGTTCGGATTCAACCTCAGCTTGTATGTCTTCAACCTATCAAACAGTTTCTGGAGATGATCAAGGTGCTCTTCCTCAGTCTGGGACTTGGCTATCATGTCATCAACATAAACCTCGATCTCATGGTGAATCATATCATGGAACAAAGCGACCATGACGCGCTGATAAGTTTCCCCAACATTCTTCAACCCAAAAGGCATTACCTTGTAACAGAAGGTTCCCCACTGTGTAACGAAGGTTGTCTTCTCCATGTCCTTAGGAGCGATCTTGATCTGGTTGTAGCCAGAAAAACCATCTATGAAGGAGAAGATCTTGTGTTGTGCGGTGTTGTCGACTAGAAAATCAATGTGAGGAAGTGGGAAGTCATCCTTGGGGCTTGCCCTGTTTAAATCTCTGTAGTCCACACACATCCGTACCTTACCGTCCTTCTTAGGTACCAGAACGACGTTGGCAACCCACTGCGGATAAGAAGTGACAGCTAAGAATCCTGCGTCGAACTGTTTCATGACCTCTGCCTTGATTTTCTCTGACATTTCAGGGCGCATACGGCGGACCTTCTGCTTTATAGGAGTGCAATCTTCTTTAGTCGGCAGGCGATGTACCACAATATCATTGTCCAAACCAGGCATGTCTTCATAGGACCAGGCGAAGATCTCAACATAGTCGTGTAGCATCTGTATTAACCGTTGTTTAACACTAGGCTCCAAATTCGCTCCTATTTAAACCTCTTTCCTGTCTTCCTCCATAGCCAAATTCATTGACTCAACTGGCTCTTCATGAGGCTGTATGGCCCTTTCCTCCTACTGTAATAGTCTAGCAAGTTCTCCAGGCACCTCACAATCATCCTCACCTTCGTCCTCGGCTTGGTTGATCGGATTTTTGAAGTCATAACTGGAAGTAGCATAGCTGTTATCAATGGGATCCATAGTGGATATGGATCTGCAGTATGATACGTGAGTGTGTAAGAGAATAGCTGTTTTGATAAAGTGAGAGACAGAAAAGAAAAACAAGGACCGCAAAATTTGTATGCAAGAAACGTCCAATGCTTTATTAATGATATATGAAATGACAAATAATAGCCCTCACAAGCAAAGCTAAGGTGCCTCGGGAAAGGCACCGAGCCGTAAAGTTTCCAATTGTTTATTACAAATCTTAAAACAAATGAGTCAATTACTGCGGAATAAAAGAAACAAGTATGAAGTCTCTAGCCGTCCAGTTATTCGGTCCACCGTTGGTTGTTGGGTAGATCCAGTTGTCGATGTCTGAATCCTCTTCATTGTCTTCAATTGCATTAATTCCCCGATTGCTAATGTGTAGAGGAGGTCTTCTAGCGCGAGCGTGCCTAACATCCCTTTGAGCCCCTGTAGTAAAGCCCAAACCAAATTTGTCAGTTTTGTGAGTGAAATCAGGGAGCTGACCCCAATTGGTACACCCACCTTCTTCAACCACAACGCTGGCATCCTTGAGAGAAGCCATCTTCAACAGATGTTTATTGGTAGTAACTTCAGTTGATGCCAAGATCTGAGGGACCTCTTCAAAATTCTGACAAGGCATTTCTATGAATTCCCCGTCCATCTCTATGTAGCGGAAGGAATTGAGGTGACTCACCATATATTCTTCTTCACCTCGCACCATGACAATCTTTCCCTTCACCAGATACTTCAGCATTTGATGGAGTGTGGAAGTAACTGCCCCAGCCTCGTGGATCCAAGGACGACCCAACAAGCAAGAATACGACGGCCTGATATCCATTACGTAGAAGGTGGACCCAAAAGTATGAGAACCCACTTGACAGGGATGTCCACCTCCCCGTGCACCATTCTCTTCGATCCGTCAAAAGACCTTACCACAATGTTACTAGGCTTTAAAGGCAAACCCTCACAATCCAAACGGTCAAACGCTTTCTTCGGCAGAACATTTAGTGAAGATCCGATATCTACCAGCACATGAGCCATAGTGGTGCCCCTGCACTCAATCGAGACATGAAGAGCATCATTATGCTTCCTTCCTTTCGGTGTCAGATCTTCATCTGAAAAACCCAGCCCATTGTCAGCAGTCAGGTTGGCCACACAATCTTTGAACTGATCTGCTGAAGTTTCCTGCGGCACATGCACAGTTTTGAGAAATGCAATCAAAGCCTTCACATGGGCTTCAGAACATAACAACAGAGACAACATGGATATCTTTGATGGGGTCTTCCCCAACTGCTCGACCATATTGTAGTCGCTCTTCTTAATGATTTTCAGTATTTCCTCTATTTCTTGTTTAGAGGCTTCCACAACGATTTTCTTAGGTGCCTCCGTCCGGGCAGGCTCACCTATAATTTCCTTGCCCCGAGTCCCAGATGGCTCAGCAGCATGGGTAATAACAGGAGTAGGAACAGGAGAAATGTCAGGAGTGCTGGTTGGAGCAGCAATTGGAATAACAGTAGGCTTGATGATCTTCGGAGCAATCTCAAGATAGAAAACTCTTCCACTTCGGGTAATCTTACTAGTCCCGACAATATTACTGACATCAGTATTAGCTTCTTCATTCTTAAGATCTTGCTTAATTCCATGATAGTACACATCAGCACCATAGTTCCATGGGACAACCTTGTCTGAGGTGTACGGGATGGGACCAGGAACAGTGATTATCAGCGGAGCAATTCTTTGAACAGGTGTAATCCTAATAGGTTTTCTCGAGGAAACCTTGGAAGGATTGACGGAAATGGTTATAATAGCGACGTCTTCAATGGGAATAACAGGGATCACAATGTTCTCGAACAAAATCTCTTTATTATCCATCAGGCGCTGAACACCTGACTTCAACAAACGGCAACCAAAGGGTAGAATTGAACATATGTGTCAATCTTCACCACAACCCGGAAATAAACCGGCCAACAGGAAATTCTTCTTAACAGTCATAAGAGGAGTAGAAATTTCTTCAACAGAGGTCACAAACGAATCAGTGTCAACAACATTAACTCCACGACCATGTTTGGGCATGGGAGCAATTATAACATTCGGCTTTTCTGGAGCATCAAACTCTATCTCCTTGGCTTCAAGAAAATCTTGTACTTTGTTTCTCAGAGCCCAACAATCATTTGTATCATGGCCAGGACTCTCAGAATGGTAGGCGCACCGCGCGTTGGGATTGTATCTGGGAGAGGTAGTGTTTGGATTCTTGGGAGCCTCTCTCAAAGTTACCAAGTTGGATTTTAATAAATGAGGTAGAACTTCAGCCAAAGTCATGTTGATGCGGGTAAACTGTCGTTGTGGACTTTCCACCCTTGGTTGATTGTTGCGTTGTGGAGCAACTACATGTCTTGGTATCACTACAGCATTTACCGTTTGACGGTGTTCAGATCTGCTTTGGCCCCTCGGGCTATAGACCGCACTGGCTTCCTTCTTACCAGCGAAGGCTTCTTTGTTGAACTTGACGAGGCATCCTTCTGTATTTTACCACTCCGAATTCCAGCTTCTACGCTTTCTTCGATTAAAATAAACTCGGTGAAACCAGATGATGAGCTGCCGATTAAGTGACTGAAAAATGGACCTGATAGTGTTCCTAGAAACATATCAACCAGATCCCTATCAAACAACGGGGGTTGAACTCTCCTAGCCAAGTATCTCCATTTTTGAGCATAATCTTTAAAACCTTCACCTGCACCCATGAACATACTCTGGAGTTGAGTACGAGTGGGGGCAAGATCGGCATTGTACTGATACTGCTTGTAGAAAGCAGCAGCAAGATCTTCCCAGTTTCGGACACTGGCTCCCTCCAACTGGTAGAACCATTCAAGCTGAGTCCCTGACAGACTATCTTGAAAGAAGTGCACCCATAAATTTCTATCGGCGGTGTGGGGTTGGATTTTTCTGACATAAGAGCGGAGATGGAGTTTTGGGCAGGACACTCCATCATACTTGGAAAAAACTAGAGCTTTGAACTTCTGAGGGATGACCACTCCCGATACCAATCCTAGTTCCTCAAAATCCAAACCATGTATCCTCTGAACTTCCATGGCACTCAAACGATCCTCTAACTATTTGTATCTATCCTCAGCGGGAGGATATTGCTCATCGTTATAATCAGTATCATTGTCAGAGACTGCAGGACTAAGGTCCTTCTCTCCTTCTTGGTTCTCCCCTTCCTTAGATGAAGCGGCCAGATCATTTTGTTGCTTCAACCTTTCTCCAAACCTTCTGCCCATATTCAGAATACTGACAACCTTCTTCTTTTTCTTCTTCTCTTTCAGAATGAGGGCTTTCAGGTTCTCTTGCCCTTTATCCAGACTGATGAACATTTGTTAGAACTGGGCGTTCTGTGCCTGAAAATCTTTGATGGCTTGATCGGAAGACATTTCTGCTGAAATAAACAGCGAAGAAGATGAGAAACCTGTAGTGGTACCTGTAATGATGTGTATGATAATGGGATGCGCATGTAATGATTTCAAAGACCTCTGGAAATTTAAATTTGCAAACCAAAATAAACAAAAACTTTATTAGCTTAAATTTGAAGGTTCGAAATTCCTTTAAGGCGTTACAAATAAGTAAATAAAACAAATCTAGAACTAGAAAATAAAAATCAAAAGTCCCATGGACGCTTTCTCTTTGTGCTGATATAATCATTGAGCACTCTTTCTTCCTGGAGCTGCCTGGTGAGCTTTAAAACCTTCCTCTCTTGATCATGGAACTGCTCCCTGTAAGTATCCTGCTCATTCTTCAAATGAATTCAAGACCTCTGTAACTCCCCAAGATTAGTGGGCATGTAAGGATAGAGAACTGTGTACGGAATGCCTTCTTCAATAGTGGGCTCCATAATCACTGGTGTTATACCCCAAAATTTGCCCTCCCATATTCTTCAAGAATTGCAAAGTCAAGCTTCAAAATTCCCCAAGGGTTGCACAGTTCAAGGGCCTCCTAAACAGTCAAAATTAGGGTTTTGGTTCTGATCAAGAAAATGAAGTTTCCAAGGGCCCAATCAAGTCCCACATGCCTACAAATATGGTCAAGCATCCTCATACAAAGTTTCAAGACTTTCAGCACAAAATTGCACAGTCAAAACCCTAATTGCACTACAGTCAACTGTAGGGGCAAAATGGTCATTTGGCAGTCAAAAGTTCAAATTTTTGGTCAACATCTCATTTTGAAGCCACAAACATCATTTGATCAATGCTTGATCATGATTCTCAAAGCTTGGCTCAAAAATCATCAAGATGCAAAAGTTTCCTTATTTGGACAGTTGAAAAAGTCAACTGTAAATTGACCAGGGCATAACTTTCACATGGATTATCAGAAAAATTCCATCCAAAGCTCATTTTGAAGAGAAAGACATTTCCTACAACTCATCTTCATACTTCAAGTCCAAGAAATGCTCTCACAAAAAGTTATCAATTTCAACATTATAGGTCATTTTTAAAAGTCAACAAAAAGGGACTTTAAGTCAAAGGCCATAACTTGAGATTGGTAAATCAAAATAACATGGGACCAAAGACAATGGTTAGAGGACTCAAAGACCTTTCCAAAATGTCCAAGAATATGAGCAAATCTTAAAAATTGAGCAAGTTATGCCTTGTGGAAGTTGGGAAATTTTTGGATATTTTGAAAAGTCAACTTTGCTTCAAATGACCTAAAATTGCTAATGGGCCTATTTTTCTTCCACAATTCATCATCCAAGGCATGTGCAAGACCACTTGGCCCAAAGGGAAGTTTTTCTTCATTTTTTATTTATTTATTTGAATTTTTATTAATAATAATTCATTTAAATCAATTAAATACATGAAAAATAATTAACCTAAGTTTTTCAATCTTTTTGTGCATATAATATCTTCAAAAATTCGTGCATGATCAGATATGGAAGAATTGGAATTGATTGGATATGATTTGTACAAAATAGCATGAAAAAAGATTGAAAAAAGATCTTGAAAAATCAAATCTTTCAAACCATGAATGCTAAGGTTTTTGATTGATTTCTTTGACCTAATTCACTCATACATAAGTATAGAACACAAACCTAATGTGCACGACCACTAAGCTGCGCAAAAACCCCATTATCAAATTCAAGCTTTTGTGCAAAAAATTCCAATTCTGAAAACCTAGTTCTAGGGCGATTCAAGGCAAGATTTTGATCTCATTAGCTTGCTAAGGCTTCATAGAAGGGATTTGCATCAAAAACTTCAAGCTTTCGTGCCCAGAAACGTGAGAACGATCTCACCTGTACACAAAAAATTTCATAGTCGTGCATCTCAATTCATGCATTTTTTGTGAATTTTAACGCTTGATTCATGTTCCTTGTTTGATTCTAATGCTAACCCAATGGTTTAATTTTGTTTTCGTGCCCTATATGAAGATTTGCCATTAATAATATTTAGGGTTTGTGAAGCTTGGAATTAGGGGTTTTCGTTTAAGGAAAAATTGGAGCATAAGACTTAGACCACTCAATTCAGCATACTCAGACGATCATAAATCCACCCTCGCGCCTAATTTATGATGATCCCTGGGCTATTCGCTATTTTCCAATAGAGTGCCTAAGAGAACATTTGAAAAACCGTGGCCTATGTTTGTGTTTCAGAAGAAAAAAAATAAGACAACGAAGAAGATGATCTCGTGGCATCAGTTGATTGGCTGATTCAAATTTCGCGCGTAAAGCGCCCCACTAACCATTAGTTATTTTATATTTGTTGTTTGTTGATTAACGTACAGGAAACGTGCTTGGAACGGTTGGTAGGCTTAAGCATTGGTAACATTCAGGACCTGGGTTCGAGCCCCAGGTCCTCACCCCCTTTCCATGTATTTTTCCAATTAATATTCACATGCAGTTTCATATACTGAAGACCATCATACATCCCTCCATCAAGCCGTCCACTTGGTCAATCTCGTTCATCCAAGGGTGCAGATCTAAAGGACAGGATGCACTCCAGTCAACGCTGATGCACGCTAATGGCAAAAGTCTTACAGGCCTGAAGCTCATTGGGCCAAATTGCTAAAGATTTCACCTCCATTTGGGGACAACACCCCCCTCCAGTTTGCTTCTTTTAACTTTTTATATTTTTTCTTTTCTTTGCTTTAATTAATTTTTTTTTAATGCTTTAATTTAATGTTTTCATAAAATATAAAGAACACATAAAAATCAGAAAAGATGAAAAAAAATAATAAATATTTTTATTTTAATATCTCTTGTAAATAAATTCATAAATTAACTAGTTTTAAAATAGGTTTTAATTTTAACTCTTTTAATAAAAATCTAAAAAATATAGAATTAGGGTTTATGATAATTTTTATTCCTTTTTATTTTTCTTCCATAATAATTAAATATTTACTATTATTTATTTTTGTAATTAAATTGCAATAAAATAATTAGGGTTAATTTTAGGATTAAAACTTTAATATATTTTCTTAACAAATAAAAATTGTGGAATTAGGTTTAATCGCATTTAATTCTTTTTCCCATTAAAATCATAAAACCAAAAAATACCAAAAACAAATCTCTTTTCATTTTAATTAATTTAATAATCCTTTAATTTAATTTAGTTAAAAAGGGTCCAACGCCCTCGTTTCGATTTAAATTTCAATTCGCATATCTATTGCTTTTTCGTTTAATATTTCTGTATCTCTCCCAAAGCCTTGTAAATTAATCTGTCGCACTTTTAATTCTTTACTTTCCATTATTCCTTTATTTTTTCTGTCAAATCGGGTTCAAGAAATTTTGGCGATGTGGACCCGCGCCTTTTGTAATAGCTTAGAACTTTACTTTTCTCGCAATCTTTAACTGTTAATCAAGGCATGAAAGAATGTATGGACAAAAATAAAAACAAACGCTAGATCACCAATAATATGAACAAGACAAAATAACTGAACATGACACACAAATCACACACCACCCCTAGGGTACGCCTCACTGTTGCCTTGCCTCGAAAGGTGATCGTTGAGTAGAGGATGTCTTAGTAAGTCCTCATGATCCGGGAACCTGGCATGAGGGTAGCTTCTAAGGTGTCTTCCCATTGCTCTGGTGATCACCATGTCCCGAACCTCGAATTGACCCGAATACCTCCAACGGTGGTGCTACCTACCTCTCAATGGTGGGATGGCACTACTTTAAAGGACATTTACACAGACGAATTCCTTAGGGTAGGTAGGTTCTCGTAGATACTTGCTCTAAATTTCAAAACAAATCAAAAATACTTTTCACACCGACACCTTTTCAAAAAAGCTTTCGAAAGCAATTTTTCAAACACTCTTGAGGACCGATACAAGAGTCGAACTGAAATTTTCAAAGAAACTTTTTTAAAAACCCACAGTTGAAAAGAAAACAAACCATTTTTGAAAACACAATGAGCAAGTATCTAAGAGCCCATGGATAACCATGGATAGAAAGGGTGCTAACACCTTCCCTTTCTATAACCTACCTCCCGAACCGAGAGCAATCTCTTTAAGGAATTTTTCCGTGCTTTTGTCCTTTCCATTTGGAGAAAATAAAAGACGGTGGCGACTCTTGCTTCCGCGACATTTCGCGAACCAGCGTCAAACAGTCAGTTCCAGATCCACCGATCACAGAACTGGCGACTCTGCTGGGGACTTAAACTTAAAGTGAGGTGTACCTTAGGATTAAGATCACTGTGTTTTCAATTGTTTTCCTTGTGTGCTTTAAATTGTGGGTTGCTTGGGAGTTCTATAGATCCTAACCCGGATCTGGGGGATACCTTCTTAGAAAGTAGCAACAAGGCTGTGAGGGAACTGTGCGGGGTATACCGACATGGTTGAAACAGTCTGCTACGTTGATGTGGCACTTTGGTGTGTACCGGTAACCCTTGAGTTCAGTCAAGGAGAGTACGGGGCCTCCGCGTGGTGTCGTGAAGCATCAACAGACCTTAGGAACCTTAATTGAACTATCTTGGCTTCTTTAGGGTAGTGAGATAACTGACTTTGGTGCAGTCCGAGGTTGGTTGATACTCGATACTACACTCAATTGAGGGTTGCTTTCCTGGAATACTTCGGTCGCCAGTTCAGTGGCTAAATCGAAACGATGAACAATGAAAGCAATCCCGTGATATTGGGACCCTTAGAACCCGGTTACTTTGATAGGACAGGTTGAACCCACCAACTTCAAGAGGGTACTACCCAGACCCCATGCTGGCCTTAAACCCTAAGGGCTTGTCTTGTGTGCCTTGTGTGCCTTACATGTTTGTCTTTGTAAATATCTGTGGTGGGTTTAATCATAGCATCATGACATCATCCAGCATCATATGCATTGACTAACCATTTCAGGGGTTCGAATTTTCATCTTTGTTCTTGTTTTGTAGGACATGGAGACTGTTCGTAGAAAGACAATTCAAATCAGTCTTGTAAGGGTCCCTCCTCAGCTTAAGGAGCTTATATCCAGGATTCCCGAGAACTCTTCATTCAGTGAAAGACATGGAAATATCATCAGCTTGGTTAATACCAACATTGAGGAAGATATGATAAAGGTCCTGTTCCAGTTCTTCGACCCTCTGCATCACTGTTTCACCTTCTTGGACTATCAGTTGGTACCTACATTGGAGGAGTTCTCCCGGCTCCTGAAGATCCCTATCCGTGATCAGCTACCCTTCAACGGTACGGAAAAGGAACCTAAGCTTGAAGAGATTGCTAAAGCCTTGCACCTACAGTCATCTGACCTCAAGGGACATTGGGAAGTTAGAAGTGGTATCAAAGGATTCTTAGCCAGGTTTCTTTTTGAAAAGGCCCATGAATGTTGGAACTCCCTTGATTTGCAAGCTTTTGAAGAAGTGGTGGCCCTCCTTGTCTATGGTTTGGTGTTGTTCCCTAATCCAGATCAGCTTATAGATATCAGTGCTGTCCAAATCTTTATGTCCAGGAATCCTATACCTACGTTGCTGGGAGACATCCTTCACTCATGTTACACTCGAACCATGAGAAAAAGAGGTGTCCTTATGTGTTGCACTCCTCTCCTGGGAAGGTGGTTTATTTCGCACCTTCCACAATCAGTCTTGAAGAATAAGTGGGGTTTGAGATGGTCACAACGATTGATGACTCTTATACGTGCGGATATACATTGGTGCCCTAGGTCTAGAGAAGATGTCACTATCATTGATCGTTGCGGGGAGTACCCTAATGTTCCGTTATTTGGAATCAGAGGAGGTATTACTTACAACCCATGCCTGGCTTAGAGACAGTTTGGTTATGCTCGGAGGGATGGTCCTCATGACATGTTAATTCCTGACATAGTTTTTGATTTCGACAACGATACTCAAGGACTTCGCCAGAGATTTATCAGAGCCTGGAGGATGCCAAGTAGGATAGACAGCAAGACACTGGGGCACAGGAACTCCATCCCGTTGGAACCTTATCTCAAGTGGGTACGCGTCCGCTCCCAGAAGTTAGTGATGCCCTATCCTCATATGCTCTCGGTAATCAAAGAGCCAGTCTTGGAAGGAGAAGTGTCCTACACTATTCAGCACCCTGATATGCCCACATCCTGGGAAGAGATGCAGAAGAGCTGGATCCAGCTCAAGGAAGAACGGAATTCTCTTGAGACCAGTCTACATGCTAGTGAAAAGAAGGTCTTGGAGCTCACCCGCCTGTTGCATGAGGAGAGGAATCTCAACACTTACATAGCTCCAAAGAGGATGCGCAGTGTATTTTGGGATTGATTTACTTTTGTATTATTTTGCCCATGAGGCTTTGATGTATTGAACAATTACTTCCTTAATGACAACGTGTGTTCTTTTTTGTCTACAACAAATTTGAACTTTCGAACCCTTGAATGCATTGCATAAACACATATCATTCATCATGTGCATAGCAGGTTTTCCTCTTTTCAGGTTGCTCACAGTTCTTCGCTGTTTATTTCAGCATCATGAATCCTGACTCATCATCAACTGAGACATCCATCAAAGCTCTTCAGGCGCAGAACGCGCAATTTCAGGAATTAATCAAGGGTTTGGCTCAAGGCCAAGAAGAGCTGAAGGCTCTGCTCCTGAAGAAGGAGAAGAAGAAGAAGAGAAGGACTGTTCTGTTTAGCTCGGGCCGAAGGTTTGGCAACACTTTGCAGAATGAAGAGGCTGGTTCTTCTGTTGGCAAGAGTACTCCTCAGACAGAAAAGGGTCCTAGTCCGGTAGTCTCCGACAACGAGACTGATTTTGATGAAGAGCAGTACCCTCCGGCAGAAGACTGTTACAAGCAGCTGGAGGATAGGCTGAATGCTATGGAAATACAACAGGTACCTGGGCTGGATTTTGGAGATCTGGGTTTGTCCACCGGTGTGATTATTCCTCGGAAGTTCAAAGCACCATCTTTTACTAAATATGACGGGGCGTCTTGTCCCAAGCTACATCTCAGGTCCTATGTTCGGAAAATTCAACCGTACTCAGCGGATAAGAATTTGTGGATCCACTTCTTCCAGGAGAGTCTTTCAGGGACTCATCTCGAATGGTTCTATCAGCTGGATGGGACCAAGGTTCGTAACTGGGAGGAGTTGGCTACTGCTTTCTACAAGCAGTATCAATATAATGCCGACCTTGCCCCTACACGTACCCAACTCCAGGGTATGTCGTTAGGTTCAAGTGAAGGTTTTAAGGAGTACGCTCAGAAGTGGAGAGACCTGGCTGGCAGGGTGCAGCCTCCGTTGACTGATCAGGAGTTGGTAGACATGTTCTTGGGGACCCTATCTGGGCCGTTTTTCAACCATCTTATCGGGAATTCGTCTGCAGGGTTCACTGATTTGATTCTGACTGGAGAAAGAATTGAGGCTGGGTTGAAGTCTGGAAAGATTCCGAAGGGTGCATCATCTAGTTCTGAAAAGAAACCCTTCAAGAAGGAGGCTAGTGCCGTATATGGTTCCAAGAGATCAGAGAGATATGAGCGCCGCCAATCTGTCAGTGCGGTAATGATTGCTAAGCCTGTTGCCGCTCCTCGGCCAGCCAATCCTCAAAGGGCTGAAAGACCCCGTAGAGAGTTCACCCGGTTGAGTATGACCTTGTCGCAGATCTTACCACAGTTGCTCTCAAACAACTTAGTGACTGTCAGAGAGGCTCCGAAGTTTCCAAATACTACATCTCCTAATTACAATCCGAATGCTCGTTGTGCTTACCATTCTGATAGCCCGGGGCATTCCACTGATGATTGTTGGGCCTTAAGGAGCAAGCTGCAGGACCTTATCGACGCCAAGGAAGTACAGTTTGAGGCATCTGAGAAGCCTAATGTAGTGACAGCTCCCCTGCCTGCTCATGGAGTGAATGCTATTGGGGACGAAGAGGAAGTGGATGAAGCTGAGTTCAATAGCTGGATCTACCCGACAACCGAAGGCGGATTGACCAATTGGATTGCCAAAGACCATACTCCTGTTACCTTTGTGACGCAGTAATAAATTTCCTTGTTTCGTTATTTGTAATAAACAATAAATAAACTCTATGGCCCGGTGTCTTACCCGAGGCACCGTGGTTTCATTTGTGAGGGCATATAAATTGTCATTTCATATATCATGAATGAAAATCTTGGACGTTTTCTCGCATTGCAAATCTTATGCTCCTTTTCTGTCTTTCTTTCCTTTACATATTTTTCAAAACAGCTGTATTTACACACACGCTCACTCATACAGGTTTCAATCCACTCTGGATCTCACTGGTAACGACTCTGCTACTGCCAGTTATGACTTCGAAAATCCGAATAACTTAGCCGAAGACGAAGGTGAAGATGATTGCGAAGTGCCTGGCGAGCTTGCAAGATTGTTACTTCAGGAGGAAAGGGCAATCCAACCCCATGAAGAGCCAGTGGAAACAATAAACCTGGGTACTGAGGCAGACAGGAAAGAGGTAAAGATTGGTGCCAACCTAGAGCTCAGCGTGAAGCAACGGTTGACTCAGATGCTACATGATTATATGGAGATCTTTGCCTGGTCCTACGAAGACATGCCCGGGTTGGATACCGATATTGTGGTCCATCATTTGCCAACTAAGGAAGACTGCCCTCCGGTGAAGCAAAAGGTACGTTGTATGCGTCCAGAGATGTCTGAGAAGATTAAAGTCGAGGTTATGAAACAGTTTGATGCTGGGTTCCTTGCAGTGACTTCTTACCCTCAGTGGGTTGCTAATGTGGTGCCGGTACCTAAGAAGGACGGTAAGGTCAGAATGTATGTTGACTACAGGGATCTGAACAGGGCCAGCCCCAAAGACGACTTCCCTTTACCTCACATTGATGTCCTTGTTGATAATACAGCTCAGCATAAGGTGTTCTCTTTCATGGATGGCTTTTCAGGTTACAATCAGATCAAGATGGCACCTGAAGACATGGAAAAGACTACCTTTGTTACTCAGTGGGGCACCTTCTGCTACAAGGTCATGCCTTTTGGACTGAAGAACGCTGGGGCAACCTACCAACGTGCCATGGTTGCTTTATTTCATGACATGATCCATCATGAGATAGAAGTATATGTGGACGACATGATCGCAAGGTCCCAGACTGAGGAAGAACACCTAGATCATCTGCAGAAATTGTTTGACCGGTTGAAACTATACAAGCTGAGGTTGAACCCGAACAAGTGCACCTTCGGGGTAAGATCTGGAAAGTTGCTAGGCTTCGTTGTAAGTGATAAGGGCATTCAAGTGGACCCTGCTAAAGTTAAAGCTATTCAAGAGATGCCAGTTCCCAAGACAGAGAAAGAGGTCAGAGGCTTTTTAGGACGCCTGAATTACATTGCTCGGTTCATCTCACATCTGACTGCTACCTGTGAGCCAATCTTCAAGCTGCTGAAGAAAGATCAGGTAGTACGTTGGAACGATGAATGTCAGGCTGCTTTCGACAGAATCAAAGAGTATCTCCAAGAACCACCCATCCTTATGCCACCGGTTGAAGGGAGACCTCTGATACTATACCTGACAGTACTTGACAACTCAATGGGGTGTGTGCTGGGGCAGCATGACGAGTCTGGCCGAAAAGAGCACGCCATTTATTACCTTAGCAAAAAGTTTACCGACTGTGAGACCCGATACTCACTGCTTGAGAAAACTTGCTGCGCTTTGGTATGGGCTGCTCGCCGGCTGAGACAGTATATGCTGACTCACACTACCTTGTTGATCTCAAAGATGGATCCTATAAAGTACATATTCGAAAAGCCTGCTCTGTCTGGGAGAATAGCAAGATGGCAAATGATCTTGACAGAATACGACATTCAGTACACAACCCAGAAAGCCATCAAGGGAAGTGTATTGGCAGACCACTTGGCATATCAGGCCGTAGATGATTATCAGTCAATGAACTTCGAGTTTCCAGACGAGAGTATCATGATAGTGACTGATTGTGAAGTACCTGGACCGGAGGAAGGACCTGAACCAGGATCCCGATGGTCTATGCACTTTGACGGAGCCTCCAATGCTTTGGGTAACGGTATCGGCGCCATAATCATATCACCTCAAGGTACTCATACTCCACTCACTGCCCGGCTATGTTTCAACTGTACCAACAACATGGCGGAGTATGAGGCGTGCATCATGGGTCTTCAAGCTGCGATCGACCTAAGGATTAAGTTTCTGAGTGTCTTCGGAGATTCCGCTCTTGTGATCAATCAGATCAAAGGAGAGTGGGATACGAAACATCCGAACCTTATTCCTTACAGAGAATGCGTGTTGACCCTGATCCCCCACTTTACAGAGATAACCTTTGAACACTTTCCAAGAGAAGAGAATCAGCTGGCGGACGCGTTAGCCACAATGTTTTCCATGTTCAAGGTCAAATGGGACAATGAGGCTCCCCGGATCATCATCTAGAAACTGGACGAGCCGGCATACTGTTGCGATCTCGAGACTGAATTGGTGACTGAGAAGCCTTGGTACCATGAGGTGAAGAGATATTTAGAAGCTCAGGAATACCCTGAAGGTGCATCTGTCAATGATAAGAAGTTCCTGAGAAGATTCGCGGGAAAGTTCTTCCTTAGCAACGGCATCTTGTACAAGCGAAACCATGATTCAACCTTACTGCGTTGTGTGGATAAGACTGAAGCAGAAAGGATCATGGAAGAGCTACATGAAGGGACCTTTGGTACACATTCCAGTGGGCACACTATGGCTAAAAAGATCCTTCGGGCAGGGTATTACTGGTCCACAATGGAAGCTGATTGTTACCAACATTCCAGGACATGCCATAAGTGCCAGATTTATGCAGACAAGGTGCATGTTCCTCCAGTTCCCCTGAATGTTCTGATTGCGCCTTGGCCATTTGCAATGTGGGGCATAGACATGATCGGCGAGATTAAACCTACGGCATCAAATGGGCATCGCTTCATCCTAGTGGCGATTGATTATTTTACAAAGTGGGTCGAAGCAGCTTCATATGCTACGGTAACCAAGACTGTTGTGGCGCGGTTCATTCGGCATAATCTGATCTGTCGGTACGTCGTCCCAGAGAGGATCATTACAGACAACGGTACCAATCTGAATAACAAGATGATCGCTGAGCTCTGCGAGCAGTTCAAAATACAGCACCACAATTCTTCTCCTTACAGACCGAAGATGAATGGGGCTGTAGAAGCAGCAAATAAGAACATCAAGAAAATCGTGCAGAAGATGACAGTGACTTATAAAGATTGGCACGAGATGTTACCATTCTCTCTACATGGGTACTGTACCTCAGCTAGGACGTCAACCGGGGCAACTCCTTTCTCTTTGGTTTATGGTATGGAGGCAGTCTTGCCGATCGAAGTGAAAATACCCTCTCTCCGGATAATGAAGGATGCAAATCTGAACGAAGATGATTGGATCCAGACACGACTTGATCAACTCAACCTTATTGATGAAAAGAGACTTGCTGCTATCTGTCATGGTCAGACGTATCAGAAACGGATGATCAGGGCATTTAACAAAAAGGTCAGACCACAGGAATATCAAGTTGGGGATCTGGTAATCAAGCGAATCATCCTTCCTCAGAGTGATCCAAGGGGCAAATGGACCCCTACGTACGAAGGGCCATTTGTGGTTAAACATGTGTTCTCAGGAGGAGCCATGATTCTAACTACCATGGATGGTGACGACCTTCCTCACCCCGCCAATGCAGACATAGTAAAAAGATACTACGCATGAAAAAGACCCGCTAGGTTGACATACCTAGGCAAAAATTAGGGCTTCCCGGCGAACCAAAAGGGTTCGGGCAAAATGAAGGGATGAAATGAAAAAAATCTGTACACCCGGCAAGTCGAAAACCTGAAAAGGCGGCTTGGGCAAAAATGGGTATCCCGGTGGACTGAAAACCCGAAAGGGCGGTCCAGGCAAAAGTTAGGGATAAAGCGTAATACTATGTCTCATTGGATCACTTTGCATCCAGAATCTGGTATCTACATCAAGTTCAGACGGCATCGATCAGTCAGCTTCATCTTCGTTTAGGTCATAAAGTGATGAGACGCTCGGAGTTATAAAGGCAATAGCAGAGTTGAAACCCAGTGGGGTCATTCATTTCACACAACTGTTTTATTTTCTCTTGTACAAAACTTGTATAAACTCTTTTTTTCGGCGGCGTTCTCTTACTAGGACGTCAGCCTCTTGTACACAAAACGCTTATTTTCAGGCCATTCAAAATCAATACAAATATATTTTCAGTTAAAAGTGCCAATTGTTTTTCTTTTTCTGTTTTGTTTTGCGAAGAACGTACAAGGTTCAATTTGTGATATATGCATCGACAATAATTTGCTAACTCATGAATATTTGCATACGAAACAAAGGATTAATTACAGGTAACGTTAGAAACAGGGGCAATAAAGAGTTGTCTAAGCAATCTAATTGTTCCATCCTCCAAGGTATCAAGGTAGGTTCAGCTAAAGGACATAACCAGATATCCTAATTCCCCAGAGAGTAAGCAGTCAGTACACTCTCTCCAAGTTATATTATCAGGCCTTAAGGAAGTTGGGTATCCTCCAGTGGATCTCAACATCTCCCCAGCAACATATATATCCTTAACAAGCATCCCCGGCAATCTTAGCCTAAAGATTGTTCCCCGGAGGTATATCAAACATTCAAAGGAATCACTTCCCCCGCAATTCAAAACTTCCCCAGAGAGTCCAATCTAGTTCCCCAGGAAAGTTGGAATTCATCTCCCCAAGCAGTAAGCTCATCCCCAGTAGATTCTGGAAGCTTATCCTCGCGGAGCACGAATATGTCTCCCGGCTTTATTCAAAGAGTTATTTCCTTACCAGGATATAACTGGGTTATCCTCAGCCAAAAGCCACGGAAAGAGCGTCCTCGACGAAGTCTTCTTATTCCCAGCGAAGTCTATTAACACTTCCGATACAACAAGGGTATCCCCAGCAAGTTATTATCAACGACTCATCAAAGTATCTCTCTCCCCACAGAGTATTGCTTCCCAGCAAGATCGCTAGAGTACTTTTCTCCCCGCAGAGTAATCCATTCGCCAAGTTCATTCCCCAACGAAGTCATCTTCTCCTACCGGTATTCTTGCAATTATCATCCCCAGCGGAAGCAAAATCTATTCTTCAACAGCAGCCCAGGATATGACTTCCCGACACCCGTCAAGGATTTACTTTCCTAGACGAAAACATTCCTAAACATCACATACATCGTTATAGCATGCATAGACGCATCATATCTTACAAATCTCATTTATGTTGAGAACATCATTGCTTGGTCCATATCATGCATTGCATATGACTGACCTTTACCTTTCAGGAAAGATTCAGCTAAATTCTCAATCATATTTCAAGACTCTAAGACCTTATCTGGTTCAGTTAATCAACTCCAAAGATTTCTTATCCAGTCCAAGGCTTTCTCTAGTCCGGTTAAATCGACCCCAAACAGATTTTTCTGATGAAGACTCAGTAGAAGTTATCAAAGGTTTTTCTCAAACGTCCGCTTTTGAGATTATAATTTCCTATGGTTCTCTCCCCAATGCTGCGGAGACGATAATTCCATCCCAGGTTTTTCTCGAACATCCGCTTTTGAGATTATAATTTCCTATGGTTCTCTCCCCGATACTGCGGAGATGATAATTCCATTCCAGGTTTTTCTCAAATGTCCGCTTTTGAGATTATAATTTCCTATGGTTCTCTCCCCGATACTGCGGAGATGATAATTCCATTCCAGGTTTTTCTCAAACGTCCGCTTTTGAGATTATAATTTCCTATGGTTCTCTCCCCAATACTGCGGAGATGATAATTCCATTCCAGGTTTTTCTCAAACGTCCGTTTTTGAGATTATAATTTCCTATGGTTCTCTTCCCAATACTGCGGAGATGGTAATGCCCACCAAGATTTCGCTCAATAATTGCTGTTGAAGTGAAGTTATCCAAGATTTTCTCAACAATTGCTGTTGAGGATAAGGTCATCCAAGGTTCTCTCACTGTTCCTGCTGAGGTAGTAACCACCCTTGGTTTATTCATCATCTTTTGAAACTCCAGATCCAGCTCCTGTAACCAGTCAGGACACATCTATACAAAGCATCCGAAAACCAGATCCTGCAACATGTCAGGTACTCATTTTTCTCTTGCAGGTACGCAAGTTCTCGCTAAGGAATCTCTTATGCGATCAACGTCCAGATGGCATCTATAAGCCCATCATCCTATCCATCAATCTCTCAATGGCATCTATAAGCCCATTTCCATCACATTGCTACTATGTGAGCGCAAATTTCTGGGCACTCTAGTGTTCAATCATCTTCTACCCTCGGATTACGAAAGGCACGTCAGCCAATCTGCATCCTCAGGTCTAAGAAGATTGAACAGGGGCAACTGTTATACCCCAAAATTTTCCCTCCCATATTCTTCAAGAATTGCAAAGTCAAGCTTCAAAATTCCCCAAGGGTTGCACAGTTCAAGGGCCTCCTAAACAGTCAAAATTAGGGTTTTGGTTCTGATCAAGAAAATGAAGTTTCCAAGGGCCCAATCAAGTCCCACATGCCTACAAATATGGTCAAGCATCCTCTTACAAAGTTTCAAGACTTTCAGCACAAAATTGCACAGTCAAAACCCTAATTGCACTACAGTCAACTGTAGGGGCAAAATGGTCATTTGGCAGTCAAAAGTTCAAATTTTTTGTCAACATCTCATTTTGAAGCCACAAACATCATTTGATCAATGCTTGATCATGATTCTCAAAGCTTGGCTCAAAAATCATCAAGATGCAAAAGTTTCCTTATTTGGACAGTTGAAAAAGTAAACTGTAAATTGACCAGGGCATAACTTTCACATGGATTATCAGAAAAATTCCATCCAAAACTCATTTTGAAGAGAAAGACATTTCCTACAACTCATCTTCATACTTCAAGTCCATGAAATGCTCTCACAAAAAGTTATCAATTTCAACATTATAGGTCATTTTCAAAAGTCAACAAAAAGGGACTTTAAGTCAAAGGCTATAACTTGAGATTGGTAAATCAAAATAACATGGGACCAAAAACACTGGTTAGAGGACTCAAATACCTTTCCAAAATGTCCAAGAATATGAGCAAAGCTTAAAAATTGAGCAAGTTATGCCTTGTGGAAGTTGGGAAATTTTTGGATATTTTGAAAAGTCAACTTTGCTTCAAATGACCTAAAATTGCTAATGGGCCTATTTTTCTTCCACAATTCATCATCCAAGGCATGTGCACGACCACTTGGCCCAAAGGGAAGTTTTTCTTCATTTTTTATTTATTTATTTGAATTTTTATTAATAATAATTCATTTAAATCAATTAAATACATGAAAAATAATTAACCTAAGTTTTTCAATCTTTTTGTGCATATAATATCTTCAAAAATTAGTGCATGATCAGATATGGAAGAATTGGAATTGATTGGATATGATTTGTACAAAATAGCATGAAAAAAGATTGAAAAAAGATCTTGAAAAATCAAATCTTTCAAACCATGAATGCTAAGGTTTTTGATTGATTTCTTTGACCTAATTCACTCATACATAAGTATAGAACACAAACCTAATGTGCACGACCACTAAGCTGCGCAAAAACCCCATTATCAAATTCAAGCTTTTGTGCAAAAAATTCCAATTCTGAAAACCTAGTTCTAGGGCGATTCAAGGCAAGATTTTGATCTCATTAGCTTGCTAAGGCTTCATAGAAGGGATTTGCATCAAAAACTTCAAGCTTTCGTGCCCAGAAACGTGAGAACGATCTCACCTGTACACAAAAAATTTCATAGTCGTGCATCTCAATTCATGCATTTTTTGTGAATTTTAACGCTTGATTCATGTTCCTTGTTTGATTCTAATGCTAACCCAATGGTTTAATTTTGTTTTCGTGCCCTATATGAAGATTTGCCATTAATAATATTTAGGGTTTGTGAAGCTTGGAATTAGGGGTTTTCGTTTAAGGAAAAATTGGAGCATAAGACTTAGACCACTCAATTCAGCATACTCAGACGATCATAAATCCACCCTCGCGCCTAATTTATGATGATCCCTGGGCTATTCGCTATTTTCCAATAGAGTGCCTAAGAGAACATTTGAAAAACCGTGGCCTATGTTTGTGTTTCAGAAAAAAAAATAAGACAACGAAGAAGATGATCTCGTGGCATCAGTTGATTGGCTGATTCAAATTTCGCGCGTAAAGCGCCCCACTAACCATTAGTTATTTTATATTTGTTGTTTGTTGATTAACGTACAGGAAACGCGCTTGGAACGGTTGGTAGGCTTAAGCATTGGTAACATTCAGGACCTGGGTTCGAGCCCCAGGTCCTCACCCCCTTTCCATGTATTTTTCCAATTAATATTCACATGCAGTTTCATATACTAAAGACCATCATACATCCCTCCATCAAGCCGTCCACTTGGTCAATCTCGTTCATCCAAGGGTGCAGATCTAAAGGACAGGATGCACTCCAGTCAATGCTGATGCACACTAATGGCAAAAGTCTTACATGCCTGAAGCTCATTGGGCCAGATTGCTAAAGATTTCACCTCCATTTGGGGACAACACCCCCCTCCAGTTTGCTTCTTTTAACTTTTTATATTTTTTCTTTTCTTTGCTTTAATTAATTTTTTTTAATGCTTTAATTTAATGTTTTCATAAAATATAAAGAACACATAAAAATCAGAAAAGATGAAAAAAAAATAATAAATATTTTTATTTTAATATCTCTTGTAAATAAATTCATAAATTAACTAGTTTTAAATTAGGTTTTAATTTTAACTCTTTTAATAAAAATCTAAAAAATATAGAATTAGGGTTTATGATAATTTTTATTCCTTTTTATTTTTCTTCCATAATAATTAAATATTTACTATTATTTATTTTTGAAATTAAATTGCAATAAAATAATTAGGGTTAATTTTAGGATTAAAACTTTAATATATTTTCTTAACAAATAAAAATTGTAGAATTAGGTTTAATCGCATTTAATTCTTTTTCCCATTAAAATCATAAAACCAAAAAATACCAAAAACAAATCTCTTTTCATTTTAATTAATTTAATAATCCTTTAATTTAATTTAGTTAAAAAGGGTCCAACGCCCTCGTTTCGATTTAAATTTCAATTCGCATATCTATTGCTTTTTCGTTTAATATTTTTGTATCTCTCCCAAAGCCTTGTAAATTAATCTGTCGCACTTTTAATTCTTTACTTTCCATTATTCCTTTATTTTTTCTGTCAAATCGGGTTCAAGAAATTTTGGCGATGTGGACCCGCGCCTTTTGTAATAGCTTAGAACTTTACTTTTCTCGCAATCTTTAATTGTTAATCAAGGCATGAAAGAATGTATGGACAAAAATAAAAACAAACGCTAGATCACCAATAATATGAACAAGACAAAATAACTGAACATGACACACAAATCACACACCACCCCTAGGGTACGCCTCACTGTTGCCTTGCCTCGAAAGGTGATCGTCGAGTAGAGGATGTCTTAGTAAGTCCTCATGATCCGGGAACCTGGCATGAGGGTAGCTTCTAAGATGTCTTCCCATTGCTCTGGTGATCACCATGTCCCGAACCTCGAATTGACCCGAATACCTCCAACGGTGGTGCTACCTACCTCTCAATGGTGGGATGACACTACTTTAAAGGACATTTACACAGACGAATTCCTTAGGGTAGGTAGGTTCTCGTAGATACTTGCTCTAAATTTCAAAACAAATCAAAAATACTTTTCACACCGACACCTTTTCAAAAAAGCTTTCGAAAGCAATTTTTCAAACACTCTTGAGGACCGATACAAGAGTCGAACTGAAATTTTCAAAGAAACTTTTTTAAAAACCCACAGTTGAAAAGCAAACAAACCATTTTTGAAAACACAATGAGCAAGTATCTAAGAGCCCATGGATAACCATGGATAGAAAGGGTGCTAACACCTTCCCTTTCTATAACCTACCTCCCGAACCGAGAGCATTCTCTTTAAGGAATTTTTCTGTGCTTTTGTCCTTTCTATTTGGAGAAAATAAAAGACGGTGGCGACTCTTGCTTCCGCGACATTTCGCGAACCAGCGTCAAACAGTCAGTTCCAGATCCACCGATCACAACTGGTAATACGGCTACATAAGGCATCATAAGCTTCTGGGCACGCGCTCGTACCCATTGGAGGTAAGGCTCCATAGGAATGGAAGTCTTTGGTCCCAAATCTTCGGCGTCAGATATGTTTACCATGCCCCAAGCTCGTATGAACCTCCGGCGATACTCATTAACACCATCCTCATAGTTGAATATAATTCCCTCAATAAGTAACTCATAGGGACCATCTCTTCGAGCATGACCAAATTGTCGCAAAGCTAGACAAGGATTTTAAGTTATACCCCCTTTGATCGGTGGATCTGGAACTGACTGTTTAACGCTGGTTCGCGAAATGTCGCGGAAGCAAGAGTCGCCATCGTCTTTTATTTTCTCCAAATGGAAAGGACAAAAGCACAGAAAAATTCCTTAAAGAGATTGCTCTCGGTTCGGGAGGTAGGTTATAGAAAGGGAAGGTGTTAGCACCCTTTCTATCCATGGTTATCCATGGGCTCTTAGATACTTGCTCATTTGTGTTTTCAAAAATGGTTTGTTTGCTTTTCAATGTGGGTTTTAAAAAGTTTCTTTGAAAATTCCAGTTCGACTCTTGTATCAGTCCTCAAGAGTGTTTGAAAAATTGCTTTCGAAAGCTTTTTTGAAAATGTGTTGGTGTGAAAAGTATTTTTGAATTTTGTTTTGAAATTTAGAGCAAGTATCTAGAGTCGTCTACCTACCCTAAGGAATTCGTTTGTGTAAATGTCCTTTAAAGTAGTGCCATCCCACCATTGAGAGGTAGGCAGCACCACCGTTGGAGGTGTTCGGGTCAATTCGAGGTTCGGGACATGGTGATCACCAGAGCAATAGGAAGACACCTTAGAAGCTACCCTCATGCCAGGTTCCCGGATCATGAGGACTTACTAAGACATCCTCTACTCGACGATCACCTTTCGAGGCAAGGCAACAGTGAGGCGTACCCTAGGGGTGGTGTGTGATTTGTGTGTCAGATTCATTTATTTTTGTCTTTTGTCATGTCATGGGTGATCTACACGTTTGTTTTTATTTTTGTCATTCATTCTTGCATGCCATTATTAACAGTTAAAAAGATGCGGAAATTAAAAGTTCCTAAACTATTACAAAGGCGCGGGTCCACATCGCCAAATTAAAATCCCGGACCCGATTTGACAGAAAATAAAGAAGTAAAGGTAAAGTGCGAAAGATAAGCATTTACATGGCTTTGGGAGAGGTACATAAAAATTATACGAAAAGAAAATAAATGCGCGAATTAAAATTGGAAGCGAGGGCGTTGGACCCTTTTTAATGAAATTAAATTACGATTATTAAATTAATGAAATTAAAAAGAGGAAAAAAAAGGAATTATTTTGAGATTTTTGGATTTATGGTTTTTTATGAGAATAATTAAATGAGAGAAAATATTAACCCTAATTCTAGTTGTTTTTTAGTTTATTAAGAAAACATGTTAAAATTAAACCTAAGATTAATCTAATTATTTACATGGTAATTTAATTACAAAAATAAAATAATATTCAATAATTAATTATGGTGAGAAAAAAGGAAAAAGAATGGAAAATTACTTGAAACCCTAATTCTACCAATTTTAAGTTAATTAAGAAAAATGTATTAAAATTACCCTAAATTTAAATCTAATTAATTAGTGAGATTTATTTACAAAAATACTAATTAAATATATATATTTATTTTTTGTCTTTTTTCTGATTTTTATATTATTTTTTATATTTTTGTGAAAATAAGCTAAATTAGAGAAACTAATTAAAAAGGAATAATTGGAATAAATAAAAAATATAAAAGAAATTGCAAACCTAGGGGGGTCTGTCCCCAAATGGGAGGTGGAGTCCAGCAATCCAGGCCCATTTAAGCTATGGCCTCATTTGACTTTGATGCAGGCATGTACGTGCGTTGACCAACGAATATGGTGCTCCTCTGATCAGAACCAACGGATCAATCTCAGTGGGCGCGTGGCATAGCTGGATGGTGAGTTACATGGTGGTCTTCAGGGGAGATACTGCATAGGATGACAATTAGAAAAATAATATTGGAAAGGGATGGGGACCTGGGGTTCGAACCCAGGTCCCAGGGATTACCAGTAATGTGCCTTGCCAACTGCTCCACTTGCGCTTTCTGTTTATAATATAACTAACAAATAACATAAGCGAACATAAGAGTTAGTGGATTTTTTAGCGCGAATTTTCAAACAACCCAATCACTGCTGGCCACATAATCATCTTCTTCCTTGGCTTTGTTTTTTTCCTAAAACAAAAAATCATTAGCAACGGTTTTGAACCGTCCCCAAATACACCATATTTCAAAATAGCGATTAGCTCGTGGTAGCTCATAAATTGAGCGCGAGGGTTGCTTTAGAATCGTCCAAGCACGCTGGTTTCAACCATGGTATTGTGATGTTCTAATTTTACCAAATGTATAAACGCCCAATTTCAACTTTGAAGAACCCTAGCCTGTATCAATGGTGAATTCTTCAATGGTGCACGAAAACTCAATCAAACCACACAGTTAGCTTTAGAATTAAACAATGAACATAAATCAAATGTTAAAAATTACTAAGAACGTATGATTCATGATGCAAGCATATGGAAAAAAATATGAACAGGACGAAGCTGTTCTACCGTTTCTCTGCGTTAGGATGGATGGTTTTGGTCTGAAAACCTTCCTTGAAGTCTCAGGAAGGTGATGGAATGGTTATTTGGCCTTTAAACGCACTGGAAGATGGTTTTCAGATTTGAACTTTTTTGATCAAATTGCAAGTTTGGCTATGGAATTCTGGCGTAGCTGAGAGGTCTTTTGCATTAGGTTTGCACTATGTATTTATGTGTGAATGATTTAGGTCAAAGAAACCAAACAAAAACCTTTGCATTCATGATTTTCAAGATTTGATTTTCAAGAATCTTTTCCAATATTTCTTCATGCCTATTTGATACAAATCATGGCCAATCACTTCAATTCCTTCCATATCTGATCATGCACGAAATCTTGAGCCTATTCCATGCATAAAAAGATTTAAAAAGTTAGGTTTAGTATTTTCCACATATTTATTTTAATTAAATGAATTATTAGTTATTAAAAATCCAAATAAATAAATAAAAATGATGAAAAACTTCCCTTTGGGCCAAATGGTCGTGCACATGCTTTGGGTGATGAATTGTGGAAGAAAAAGAGGCCCATTAGCATTTTTAAGACATTTGAAGCAATGTTGACTTTTCAAAATATCCAAAAATTTCCCAACTTCCACAAGGCATAACTTGCTCAATTTTTAAGCTTTGCTCATGTTCTTGGACATTTTGGAAAGGTCTTTGAGTCCTCTAACAA
Source organism: Vicia faba (assembly GCA_948472305.1). Lineage (NCBI taxonomy): Eukaryota > Viridiplantae > Streptophyta > Magnoliopsida > Fabales > Fabaceae > Vicia > Vicia faba. The sequence continues at coordinate 658,952,845 of OX451736.1, read as the reverse complement.
ATGCCTTTGGTCCCATGTCATTTTGATTTACCAATCTCAAGTTATGGCCTTTGACTTAAAGTCCCTTTTTGTTGACTTTTGAAAATGACCTATAATGTTGAAATTGATAACTTTTTGTGAGAGCATTTCTTGGACTTGAAGTATGAAGAGGAGTTGTAGGAAATGTCTTTCTCTTCAAAATGAGCTTTGGATGGAATTTTTATGATAATCCATGTGAAAGTTATGCCCTGGTCAAGTTACAGTTGACTTTTTCAACTGTCCAAATATGGAAACTTTTGCATCTTGAGACTTTTTGAGCCAAGCTTTGAGAATCATGATCAAGCATTGATCAAATAATGTTTGTGGCTTCAAAATGAGATGTTGACCAAAAATTTGAACTTTTGACTGTCAAATGACCATTTTGCCCCTACAGTTGACTGTAGTGCAATTAGGGTTTTTGACTGTGCAATTTTGTGCTGTAAGTCTTGAAACTTGGTATGAGGATGCTTGACCATGTTTGTAATCATGTGGGACTTGATTGGACCCTTGGAAGCTTCATTTTCCTTGTCAGAACCAAAACCCTAATTTTTGACTGTTAGGAGGTCCTTGAGCTGTGCAACCCTTGGGGGATTTTTGAAGCTTTGACTTGACAAATTTTGAAGAATATGGGAGGGCAAATTTTGGGGTACAACAGTTGCCCCTGTTCAATCTTCTTAGACCTGAGGATGCAGATTGGATGACGTGCCTTTCGTAGTCCGAAGGTGGAAGATGATTGAACACTAGAGTGCCCAGAAATTTGCGCTCACATAGTAGCAGTGTGATGATGGGAATGGGCTTATAGATGCCATTTGGAGATTGATGGATAGGATGATGGGCTTATAGATGCCCTGCTAAGAGATGATGGATGGGCTGATGGGCTTATAGATGCCATCTGGATGTTGATCGCGTAAGAGATTCCTTAGCGAGAACTTGCGTACCTGCAAAAAAAAAATGGTTACCTGACCTGTTACAGGAGCTGGTCTTTAGATGCTTTGTATAGATGTGTCCTGACTGGTTACAGGAGCTGGAGCTGGATCTTCAAAAGGTGATGAATGAACCAGGGATGGTTACTATCTCAACAGGAACGGTGAGAGAACCTTGGACGACTTCAACCTCAACAGTAACGCTGAGAAAATCTGGGGACGATTGCTACCTCCGCAGTAACGGGGAGAGAATCTTGGGTGACTTCAACCTCAACAGTAATCATTGAGAGAATCTTGGGTGACTTCAACCTCAACAGTAATCATTGAGAGAATTTTGGGGCGATTACTACCTCCGCAGTAACGGGGAGAGAACCACAGGCGACTACAACCTCAACAGTAATCATTGAGAGAATCTTGGATATCTTCTATTTCAACAGTAACGCTGAGAGAATCTTGGACGACTTCTACTTCAACAGTAACGCTGAGAGAATTTGGGGATGATTACTACCTCCGCAGTAACGGGGAGAGAACCACAGGCGACTACAACCTCAACAGTAATCATTGAGAGAATCTTGGACGACTTCTACTTCAACAGTAACGCTGAGGGAATCTTGGGGCGATTACTATCTCCGCAGTAACGGGGAGAGAACCTGGGACGATTACTACCTCAACAGGGACGCTGAGAGAATCTTGGACGACTTCAACCTCAACAGTAACGCTGAGAGAATTTGGGGACGATTACTACCTCCGCAGTAACGGGGAGAGAACCATAGGCGACTTCAACCTCAACAGTAATCATTGAGAGAATCTTGGGCGACTTCAACCTCAACAGTAACACTGAGAGAATCTTGGATATCTTCTACTGAGTCTTTATCAGGAAAATCTGTTTAGGGTCGATTTAGTTGGACTAGAGAAGGCCTTGGACTGGATAAGAAACAGAAAATCTTAGGTTCGATTAACTGAACCGGCCTAGGTCTTGAAATGTCTTCAACTGGATAAGAAACAGGGAGATCTTAGGGTCGATATGACTGAACCAGAGAAGGCCTTGGACGGGATAAGAAACAGAAAAATCTTAGGGTCGATTTAACTGAACCGGTCTAGGTCTTGATGTCTTCAACTGGATAAGAAACAGGGAGATCTTAGGGTGGATCTGACTGAACCAGAGAAGGCCTTGGACTGGATAAGAAACAGAAAAATCTTAGGGTCGATTTAACTGAACCGGTCTAGGTCTTGAAATATAGCTGAGAACTCAACTGAATCTTTCCTGAAGGGTAAAGGTCAGTCATATGCAATGCATGATATGGATCAAGCAATGATGTTCTCATCATAAATGAGATTTGTAAGATATGATGCGTATATGCATGCTATAATGTATGGACATGCGATGTTTGTGAATGTATGTTTTCATCTTTAGGAAGATAAATCCTTGACGGGTGCCAGGAAGTCACTCCTGGGCTGATGTTGAAGAATAGATTTTGCTTCCGTTGGGGATGATAGTTGCAAGAATACCGGTAGGAGAAGATAACTCCGTTGGGGAATAAACTTGGCGAATGGATTACTCTACAGGGAGAAAAGTACTCTAACGATCCTGCTGGGAAGCAATACTCTGTGGGGAGAGAGGTACTTTGTTGAGTTGTTGATGATAACTTGCTGGGGATACCCTTGTTGTATTGGAAGTGTTAATAGACTTCGCTGGGGATAAGAAGACTTCGTCGAGAACAATCTTTCCGTGGCTTTTGGCTGAGGATAACCCAGTTATATCCTGGTAAGGAAATAACTCTTTGAATAAAGCCGGGAGACGCGTTCGTGTTCTGCGAGGGTAAGCTTCCAGAATCTACTGGGGATAAGCTTACTGCTTGGGGAGATGAATTCCAACTTTCCTAGGGAACTGGATTGGACTCTCCTGGGGAAGTTTTGAACTGTATCGGGGAAGTGACTCCAATGAATGTCTGGTATACCGCCGGGGAACAATCTTTAGACCAAGATTGCCGGGGAGGCTTGTTAAGAATACATATATGCTGCTGGGGAATGTTGAGATCTGCTGGAGGATACTCAACTTCCTTAAGGTTGATAATAGCTTTGCTTGAGGAGAGTGTACTGACTTGCTGGCTCACTCTCTAGGGAATTGGGATATGTTGGTTATGTTCTTCAGCTGAACCCACCTTGATACCTTGGAGGACAGAACAATTAGATTGCTTAGACAACTCTTTATTGCCCCTGTTTCTAATGTTACCTGTAATTAATCCTTTGTTTCGTATGCAAATATTCGTGAGTTAGCAAATTATCGTCAATGCATATATCACAAATTGAACCTTGGACGTTCTTCGCAAAACAAAACAGAAAAGGAAAAACAATTGGCAATTTTAACTGAAAAGTGATTTTATTGATTTTGAATTGCCTGTAAATAGGCGTTTTATGTACAAGAGGCTGACGCTCTAGTAAGAGAACGACGCCGAACCAAAGAGTTTATACAAATTTTGTACAAGAGAAAATAAAACAGCTGTGTGAAATGAGTGATCCCACTGGGTTTCAACTCTGCTATTGCCTTTATATCTCCGAGCGTCTCATCACTTGATGACCTTAGTGGAAGATGAAGCTGACTGATCGATGCCGTCTGAACTTGATGTAGATACCGGATTCTGGATGCAAAGTGACCCAATGAGACATAGTATTACGCTTTATCCCTAACTTTTGCCTGGACCGCCCTTTCGGGTTTTCAGTCCACCGGGATACCCCTTTTTGCCCAAGCCGCCTTTTCAGGTTTTCGACTTGCCGGGTGTACAGATTTTTTTTCATTTCATCCCTTCATTTTTCCCGAACCCTTTTGGTTCGCCGGGAAGCCCTAATTTTTGCCTAGGCATGTCAGCCTAGCGGGTCTTTATTATGCGTAGTATCTTTTTACTATGTCTGCATTGGCGGGGTGAGGAAGGTCGTCACCATCCATGTTGGTTAGAATCATGGCTCCTCCTGAGAACACATGTTTGACCACAAATGGCCCTTTGTACGTAGGGGTCCATTTGCCCCTTGGATCACTCTGAGGAAGGATGATTCGCTTGATTACCAGATCCCCAACTTGATACTCTTGTGGTCTGACCTTTTTGTTAAATGCTCTGATCATCCGTTTCTGATACGTATGACCATGACAGATAGCAGCAAGTCTCTTTTCATCAATAAGGTTTAATTGATCAAGTCGTGTCTGGATCCAATCATCTTCGTTCAGATCTGCATCTTTCATTATCCGAAGAGAGGGTATTTACACTTTGATCGGTAAGAATGCTTCCATACCATAAACCAAGGAGAAAGGAGTTGCACCGGTTGACGTCCTGGCTGAGGTACGGTACCCATGTAGAGCGAACGGTAACATCTCGTGCCAATCTTTATAAGTCACTGTCATTTTCTGCATGATTTTCTTAGTGTTCTTATTTGCTGCTTCTACAGCCCCATTCATCTTCGGTCGGTAAGGAGAAGAGTTGTGGTGCTGTATCTTAAACTGTTCGCAGAGCTCAGTGATCATCTTGTTATTCAGATTGGTACCGTTGTCTGTAATAATTCTTTCTGGGACGCCGTATCGACAGATCAGATTATGCCGAATGAACCGTGCCACAACAGTCTTGGTTACCGTAGCGTAGGAAGCTGCTTCAACCCACTTCGTGAAATAGTCAATCGCTACCAGGATGAAGCGATGTCCGTTAGATGCCGTAGGTTTAATCTCACCGATCATGTCTATGCCCCACATTGCAAACGGCCAAGGCGCAGTCAGAACATTTAGAGGAACTGGAGGAACATGCACCTTGTCTGCGTAAATCTGGCATTTATGGCATGTCCTGGAATGTTGGTAGCAGTCAGCTTCCATTGTGGACCAGAAATACCCTGCCCGAAGGATTTTCTTCGCCATAGTGTGTCCACTGGAATGCGTACCAAAGGTTCCTTCATGTAGCTCTTCCATGATCCTTTCTGCTTCAGTCTTATCCACACAACGCAGTAAAGTCGAATCATGGTTTCGCTTGTACAAGATGTCGTTGCTAAGGAAGAACTTCGCTGCGAAACTTCTCAGAAACTTGTTATCATTGACAGACGCACCCTCAGAGTATTCCTGAGCTTCCAAATATCTCTTCACCTCATGGTACCAAGGCTTCTCAGTCACCAATTCAGTCTCGAGATCACAACAGTATGCCGATTCGTCCAGTTTCCAGATGATGATCCGGGGAGCCTCATTATCCCATTTGACCTTGAACATAGAAGAAATCGTAGCTAACGCGTCCGCTAACTGATTCTCCTCTCTCGGAAAGTGTTCAAAGGTTATCTTCGTGAAGTGAGGGATCAAAGTCAACACACATTCTCTGTAAGGAATAAGATTCGGATGTTTCGTATCCCACTCTCCTTTGATCTGATTGATCACAAGAGCGGAATCTCCGAAGACACTCAGAAACTTGATCCTTAAGTCGATCGCAGCTTGAAGACCCATGATGCATGCCTCATACTCCGCCTAGTTGTTGGTGCAGTTGAAACATAACCGGGCAGTGAGCGGAGTATGAGTACCTTGAGGGGATATGATTACAGTGCCGATACCGTTACCCAAAGCGTTGGAGGCTCCGTCAAAGTGCATAGACCATCGGGATCCTTCCTCAGGTCCTTCATCCGGTCCAGGCATTTCACAATCAGTCACTATCATGATACTTTCGTCCAGAAACTCGAAGTTCATTGACTGATAGTCATCTACGGCCTGATGTGCCAAGTGGTCTGCCAATACACTTCCCTTGATGGCTTTCTGGGTTGTATACTAGATGTCGTATTCCGTCAAGATCATTTGCCATCTTGCAATTCTCCCAGACAGAGCGGGCTTTTCAAATATGTACTTTATAGGATCCATCTTTGAGATCAACAAGGTAGTGTGAGTCAGCATATACTGTCTCAGCCGGCGAGCAGCCCATACCAAAGCGCAGCAAGTTTTCTCAAGCAGTGAGTATCGGGTCTCACAGTCGGTAAACTTTTTGCTAAGGTAATAAATGGCATGCTCTTTTCGGCCAGACTCGTCATGCTGCCCCAGCACACACCCCATTGAGTTGTCAAGTACTGTCAGGTATAATATCAGAGGTCTCCCTTCAACTGGTGGCATAAGGATGGGTGGTTCTTGGAGATACTCTTTGATTCTGTTAAAAGCAGCCTGACATTCATCATTCCAACGTACTACCTGATCTTTCTTCAGCTGCTTGAAGATTGGTTCACAAGTAGCAGTTAGGTGCGAGATGAACCGAGCAATGTAATTCAGGCGTCCTAAAAAGCCTCTGACCTCTTTCTCTGTCTTAGGAACTGGCATCTCTTGAATAGCTTTGACCTTGGCAGGGTCCACTTGAATACCCTTATCACTTACAACGAAGCCTAGCAACTTTCCAGATCTTACCCCGAAGGTACACTTGTTCGGGTTCAACCTCAGCTTGTACAGTTTCAGACGGTCAAACAATTTCTGCAGATGATCTAGGTGCTCTTCCTCAGTCTGGGACCTTGCGATCATGTCGTCAACATACACTTCTATCTCATGATGGATCATGTCATGAAATAAAGCAACCATGGCACGTTGGTAGGTTGCCCCAGCGTTCTTCAGTCCAAAAGGCATGACCTTGTAGCAGAAGGTGCCCCACTGAGTAACAAATGTAGTCTTTTCCATGTCTTCAGGTGCCATCTTGATCTGATTGTACCCTGAAAAACCATCCATGAAAGAGAACACCTTATGCTGAGCTGTATTGTCAACAAGGACATCAATGTGAGGTAGGGGGAAGTCATCTTTGGGGCTGGCCCTGTTCAGATCCCTGTAATCGACACACATTCTGACCTTTCCATCTTTCTTTGGTACCGGCACCACGTTAGCAACCCACTGAGGGTAAGAAGTCACTGCAAGGAACCCAACATCAAACTGTTTCATAACCTCGGCTTTGATCTTCTCAGACATCTCTGGACGCATACGGCGGACCTTTTGCTTAACCGGAGGGCAGTCTTTCTTAGTAGGCAAGTAATGGACCACAATATCGGTATCCAACCCGGGCATGTCTTCGTAGGACCAGGCAAAGATCTCCATATAATCATGTAGCATTTTAGTCAACCGTTGCTTCACGCTGAGCTCTAGGTTGGCACCAATCTTTACCTCTTTCATGTCTGCTTCAGTACCCAGATTTATTGTTTCCACTGGCTCTTCATGTGGTTGAATTGCCCTCTCTTCCTGAAGCAACAGTCTTGCAAGCTCGCCAGGCACTTCGCAATCATCTTCACCTTCGTCTTCGGCTAAGTTGATCGGATTTTCGAAGTCATAACTGGCAGTAGCAGAGTTGTTACCAGTGAGATCCAGAGTGGATTGAAACCTGTATGAGTGAGTGTGTGTAAATACAGCTGTTTTGAAATATATAAAGGAAGGAAGGAAAGAAAGGAGCATAAAATTTGAAATGCGAGAAAACGTCCAAGATTTTTATTTATGATATATGAAATGACAATTTATATGCCCTCACAAAAGAAACCACGGTGCCTCGGGTAAGACACCGGGCCATAAAGTTTTAATTGTTTATTACAAATACCAAAAACATAGGAATTCATTACTCAGTAACAAGAGAAACAGGTAGATTGTCCTTTGCACTCCAATTGCTAGGTCCACTGTCGGTTGCCGGGTAAATCCAGCTATCAAACTCAGCTTCATCCACCTCATCTTCGTCCCCAATAGCATTCACTCCATGAGCAGGCAGGGGAGCCGTCACTACTTTAGGCTTCTCAGATGCCTCAAATTGTACCTCCTTGGCATCAATAAGGTCCTGCAACTTGTTCCTTAAGGCCCAACAGTCATCAGTAGAATTCCCCGGGCTATCAGAGTGATAAGCACAGCGGGCATTTGGGTTGTATTTGGGGGAAGCAGTGTTTACAACCTTAGGGGCCTCCCTAACAGTCACTAGGTTGGTGGACAGCAACTGCGGCAAGATCTGCGACAGGGTCATACTCAAGCGGGTGAATTCTCTCCGGGGTCTCTCAGTCCTTTGAGGATTGGTTTGCCGAGGAGCAGCAGCAGGCTTAGCAATCATTACCGCACTGACAGATTGGCGGCGCTCAGATTTCTCTTGTCTCCTGGAGCCATATACAGCACTGGCCTCCTTCTTGAAGGGTTTCTTCTCAGAACTGGACGATGCACCCTTCGGAATCTTACCAGACTTTAACCCAGCCTCAAGTCTCTCTCCAGTCAGAATAAGATCAGTAAACCCTGCAGATGAGTTACCGATAAGATGGTTGAAAATGGCCCAGATAGGGTCCCCAAGAACATGTCTACCAACTCCTGATCAGTCAACGGAGGCTGCACCCTGCCAGCCAGATCCCTCCACTTCTGAGCGTATTCTTTAAAACCTTCGCTTGAACCTAACGACATACCCTGGAGTTGGGTACGTGTAGGGGCAAGGTCGGCATTATATTGATACTGCTTATAGAAAGCAGTAGCCAACTCCTCCCAGTTACGAACCTTGGTCCCATCCAGCTGATAGAACCATTCGAGATGAGTCCCTGAAAGACTCTCCTGGAAGAAGTGGATCCACAAATTCTTGTCCGCCGAGTACGGTTGAATCTTCCACACATAAGACCTGAGGTGTAGCTTGGGACAAGATGCCCCGTCATACTTGGTAAAGGATGGTGCTTTGAACTTATGAGGGATGATCACCCCAGTAGACAAAACCAAATCTCCAAAATCCAGCCCAGGCACCTGTTGGATCTCCATAGCATTTAGTCTGTCCTCCAACTGCTTATATCTGTCTTCTGCAGGAGGATACTGTTCCTCATCAAAATCAGTCTCGTTGTCGGAGACTACCGGACTAGGACCTTTTTCCCCTTGAGGAGTACCCTTGCCAATAGAAGAACCAGCCTCTTCATTTTGCAGGATGTTGCCAAACCTTCGGCCCGAGTTGAAAAGAACAGTCCTTCTCTTCTTCTTCTTTTCCTTCTTCAGGAGCAGAGCCTTCAGCTCTTCTTGGCCTTGAGCCAAACCCATGATTAGTTCCTGAAATTGCGCATTCTGCGCCTGAAGAGCCTTGATGGACATCTCAGTTGATGATGAATCAGGATTCATGATGCTGAAATAAACAGCGAAGAACGGTAAGCAACCTGAAAAGAAGAAAAACCTGCTATGCACATGATGAATGATATGTGTTTATGTAATGCATTCAAGGGTTCGAAAGTTCAAATTTGTTGTAGACAAAAAGGAACACACGTTATCATTAAGGAAGTAATTGTTTAGTACATCAAAGCCTCATGGGCAAAATAATACAAAAGCAAATCAATCCCAGAAGACACTACGCATCCTCTTTGGAGCTATGTAGGTGTTGAGATTCCTCTCCTCATGCAATAGGCGGGTGAGCTCCAGGACCTTCTTTTCACTAGTATGCAGACTGGTCTCAAGAGAATTCCGTTCTTCCTTAAGCTGGATCCAGCTCTTCTGCATTTCCTCCCAGGATGTGGGCATATCAGGATGCTGAATGGTGTGGGACACTTCTCCTTCCGAGACTGGTTCTTTGATCACAGGGAGCATGTGAGGATAAGGCATTACTAACTTCTGGGAGCGGGCACATACCCACTTGAGATAAGGTTCCAACGGGATGGAGTTCTTGTGCCCCAGTGTCTTACTGTCTATCCTACTGGGCATCTTCCAAGCTCTGATAAATCTCTGGCGAAGTCCTTGTGCATCGTTGTCGAAGTCAAAAACTATGTCAGGAATTAACATGTCATGAGGACCATCCCTCCGAGCATAACCAAACTGTCTCCAAGCCAGGCATGGGTTGTAAGTAATACCTCCTCTGATTCCAAGTAAAGGGACATTAGGGTACTCCCCGCAACGATCAATGATAGTGACATCTTCTCTGGACCGAGGGCACCAATATATATCTGCATGTGTAAGAGTCATCAACCGTTGTGACCATCTCAAACCCCGCTCGTTCTTCAAAACTGATTGTGGAAGGTGCGAAATAAACCACCTTCCCAGGAGAGGAGTGCAACACATAAGGACACCTCTTTTTCTCATGGTTCGAGTGTAACATGAGTGAAGGATGTCCCCCAGCAACGTAGGTATAGGATTCCTGGACATGAAGATCTGGACAGCACTGATATCAATAAGCTGATCTGGGTTAGGGAACAACACCAAACCATAGACAAGGAGGGCCACAACCTCTTCAAAATCTTGTAAGTCAAGGGAGTTCCAACATTCATGGGCCTTTTCAAACAGAAACCTGGCTAAGAACCCTTTGATACCACTTCTAACTTCCCAATGTCCCTTGAGGTCAGATGATTGTAGGTGCAAGGCTTTAGCAATCTCTTCAAGCTTGGGTTCCTTTTCCGTACCGTTGTAGGGTAGTTGATCAAGGATAGGGATCTTCAGGAGCCGGGAGAACTCCTCCAATGTAGGTACCAGCTGATAATCCAAGAAGGTGAAACAGTGATGCAGAGGGTCAAAGAACTGGAATAGGACCTTTATCATGTCTTCCTAAATGTTGGTATTGACCAAGCTGATGAGACTTCCATGTCTCACTGAATGAAGAGCTCTCGGGAATCCTGGATATAAGTTCCTTAAGCTGAGGAGGGATCCTTACAAGACTGACTTGAATTGTCTTTCTGCGAACAGTTTCCATGTCCTACAAAACAAGAACAAAGGTGAAGATTCGAACCCTTGAAATGGTTAGTCAATGCATATGATGCTGGATGATGTCATGATGCTATGATTAAACACACCACAGATATTTACAAAGACAAACATGTAAGGCACACAAGTCACACAAGACAAGCCCTTAGGGTTTAGGCCAGCATGGGGTCTGGGTAGTACCCTCTTGAAGTTGGTGGGTTCAACCTGTCCTATTAGAAGTAACCGGGTTCTAAGGGTCCCAATATCACGGGATTGCTTTCATTGTTCATAGTTTCGATTTAGCCACTGAACTGGCGACCGAAATATTCCAGGAAAGCAACCCTCAATTGAGTGTAGTATCGAGTATCAACCAACCTCGGACTGCACCAAAGTCAGTTATCTCACTACCCTAAAGAGGCCAAGATAGTTCAATTAAGGTTCCTAAGGTCTGTTGATGCTTCACGACACCACGCGGAGGCCCCGTACTCTCCTTGACTGAACTCAAGGGTTACCGGTACACACCAAAGTGCCACATCAACGTAGCAGACTGTTTCAACCATGTCGGTATACCCCGCACAGTTCCCTCACAGCCTTGTTGCTACTTTCTAAGAAGGTATCCCCCAGATCCGGGTAAGGATCTATAGAACTCCCAAGCAACCCACAATTTAAAGCAAGCAAGGAAAACAATTGAAAACACAGTTATGAACTAACCCTAAGGTACACCTCACTTTAAGTTTAAATCCCCAGCAGAGTCGCCAGTTCTGTGATTGGTGGATCTGGAACTGACTGTTTAATGCTGGTTCGCGAAATGTCGCGGAAGCAAGAGTCGCCACCGTCTTTTATTTTCTCCAAATGGAAAGGACAAAAGCACAGAAAAATTCCTTAAAGAGATTTCTCTCGGTTCGGGAGGTAGGTTATAGAAAGGGAAGGTGTTAGCACCCTTTCTATCCATGGTTATCCATGGGCTCTTAGATACTTGCTCATTTGTGTTTTCAAAAATGGTTTGTTTACTTTTCAATGTGGGTTTTAAAAAGTTTCTTTGAAAATTCCAGTTCGACTCTTGTATCAGTCCTCAAGAGTGTTTGAAAAATTGCTTTCGAAAGCTTTTTTGAAAATTTGTTGGTGTGAAAAGTATTTTTGAATTTTGTTTTGAAATTTAGAGCAAGTATCTAGAGTCGTCTACCTACCCTAAGGAATTCGTCTGTGTAAATGTCCTTTAAAGTAGTGCCATCCCACCATTGAGAGGTAGGCAGCACCACCGTTGGAGGTGTTCGGGTCAATTCGAGGTTCGGGACATGGTGATCACCAGAGCAATAGGAAGACACCTTAGAAGCTACCCTCATGCCAGGTTCCCGGATCATGAGGACTTACTAAGATATCCTCTACTCGACAATCACCTTTCGAGGCAAGGCAACAGTGAGGCGTACCCTAGGGGTGGTGTGTGATTTGTGTGTCAGATTCGTTTATTTTTGTCTTTTGTCATGTCATGGGTGATCTACACGTTTGTTTTTATTTTTGTCATTCATTCTTGCATGCCATTATTAACAGTTAAAAAGATGCGGAAATTAAAAGTTCCTAAACTATTACAAAGGCGCGGGTCCACATCGCCAAATTAAAATCCCGGACCCGATTTGACAGAAAATAAAGAAGTAAAGGTAAAGTGCGAAAGATAAGCATTTACATGGCTTTGGGAGAGGTACATAAAAATTATACGAAAAGAAAATAAATGCGCGAATTAAAATTGGAAGCGAGGGCGTTGGACCCTTTTTAATGAAATTAAATTACGATTATTAAATTAATGAAATTAAAAAGAGAAAAAAAAAAGGAATTATTTTGAGATTTTTGGATTTATGGTTTTTTATGAGAATAATTAAATGAGAGAAAATATTAACCCTAATTCTAGTTGTTTTTTAGTTTATTAAGAAAACATGTTAAAATTAAACCTAAGATTAATCTAATTATTTACATGGTAATTTAATTACAAAAATAAAATAATATTTAATAATTAATTATGGTGAGAAAAAAGGAAAAAGAATGGAAAATTACTTGAAACCCTAATTCTACCAATTTTAAGTTAATTAAGAAAAATGTATTAAAATTACCCTAAATTTAAATCTAATTAATTAGTGAGATTTATTTACAAAAATACTAATTAAATATATATATTTATTTTTTGTCTTTTTTCTGATTTTTATATTATTTTTTATATTTTTGTGAAAATAAGCTAAATTAGAGAAACTAATTAAAAAGGAATAATTGGAATAAATAAAAAATATAAAAGAAATTGCAAACCTAGGGGGGTCTGTCCCCAAATGGGAGGTGGAGTCCAGCAATCCAGGCCCATTTAAGCTATGGCCTCATTTGACTTTGATGCAGGCATGTACGTGCGTTGACCAACGAATATGGTGCTCCTCTGATCAGAGCCAACGGATCAATCTCAGTGGGCGCGTGGCATAGCTGGATGGTGAGTTACATGGTGGTCTTCAGGGGAGATACTGCATAGGATGACAATTAGAAAAATAATATTGGAAAGGGATGGGGACCTGGGGTTCGAACCCAGGTCCCAGGGATTACCAGTAATGTGCCTTGCCAACTGCTCCACTTGCGCTTTCTGTTTATAATATAACTAACAAATAACATAAGCGAACATAAGAGTTAGTGGATTTTTTAGCGCGAATTTTCAAACAACCCAATCACTGCTGGCCACATAATCATCTTCTTCCTTGGCTTTGTTTTTTTCCTGAAACAAAAAATCATTAGCAACGGTTTTGAACCGTCCCCAAATACACCATATTTCAAAATAGCGATTAGCTCGTGGTAGCTCATAAATTGAGCGCGAGGGTTGCTTTAGAATCGTCCAAGCACGCTGGTTTCAACCATGGTATTGTGATGTTCTAATTTTACCAAATGCATAAACGCCCAATTTCAACTTTGAAGAACCCTAGCCTGTATCAATGGTGAATTCTTCAATGGTGCACGAAAACTCAATCAAACCACACAGTTAGCTTTAGAATTAAACAATGAACATAAATCAAATGTTAAAAATTACTAAGAACGTATGATTCATGATGCAAGCATATGGAAAAAAATATGAACAGGACGAAGCTGTTCTACCGTTTCTCTGCGTTAGGATGGATGGTTTTGGTCTGAAAACCTTCCTTGAAGTCTCAGGAAGGTGATGGAATGGTTATTTGGCCTTTAAACGCACTGGAAGATGGTTTTCAGATTTGAACTTTTTTGATCAAATTGCAAGTTTGGCTATGGAATTCTGGCGCAGCTGAGAGGTCTTTTGCATTAGGTTTGCACTATGTATTTATGTGTGAGTGATTTAGGTCAAAGAAACCAAACAAAAACCTTTGCATTCATGATTTTCAAGATTTGATTTTCAAGAATCCTTTCCAATATTTCTTCATGCCTATTTGATACAAATCATGGCCAATCACTTCAATTCCTTCCATATCTGATCATGCACGAAATCTTGAGCCTATTCCGTGCATAAAAAGATTTAAAAAGTTAGGTTTAGTATTTTCCACATATTTATTTTAATTAAATGAATTATTAGTTATTAAAAATCCAAATAAATAAATAAAAATGATGAAAAACTTCCCTTTGGGCCAAATGGTCGTGCACATGCTTTGGGTGATGAATTGTGGAAGAAAAAGAGGCCCATTAGCATTTTTAAGACATTTGAAGCAATGTTGACTTTTCAAAATATCCAAAAATTTCCCAACTTCCACAAGGCATAACTTGCTCAATTTTTAAGCTTTGCTCATGTTCTTGGACATTTTGGAAAGGTCTTTGAGTCCTCTAACCAATTCCTTTGGTCCCATGTCATTTTGATTTACCAATCTCAAGTTATGGCCTTTGACTTAAAGTCCCTTTTTGTTGACTTTTGAAAATGACCTATAATGTTGAAATTGATAACTTTTTGTGAGAGAATTTCTTGGACTTGAAGTATGAAGAGGAGTTGTAGGAAATGTCTTTCTCTTCAAAATGAGCTTTGGATGGAATTTTTATGATAATCCATGTGAAAGTTATGCCCTGGTCAAGTTACAGTTGACTTTTTCAACTGTCCAAATATGGAAACTTTTGCATCTTGAGACTTTTTGAGCCAAGCTTTGAGAATCATGATCAAGCATTGATCAAATGATGTTTGTGGCTTCAAAATGAGATGTTGACCAAAAATTTGAACTTTTGACTGTCAAATGACCATTTTGCCCCTACAGTTGACTGTAGTGCAATTAGGGTTTTTGACTGTGCAATTTTGTGCTGTAAGTCTTGAAACTTGGTATGAGGATGCTTGACCATGTTTGTAATCATGTGGGACTTGATTGGACCCTTGGAAGCTTCATTTTCCTTGTCAGAACCAAAACCCTAATTTTTGACTGTTATGAGGTCCTTGAGCTGTGCAACCCTTGGGGGATTTTTGAAGCTTTGACTTGACAAATTTTGAAGAATATGGGAGGGAAAATTTTGGGGTACAACACCCCCTATGATACCAAGTAATGGGACATTAGGGTACTCCCCCATAGCGGTCAATAATAGCAATGTCTTCCATAGCTCGGGAACATCAAAGAATATCCGTATGAGTGAGTGACATTATCCAGTGCGACCGACCCAAACCTTCTTCGTTCTTTGATACAAACTTAGGGAGGTGAGAAATAAACCACCTCGACAGAAACGACATGCAGCACATAAGAGTCCCTCTTCTCTTCATGGTACGAGTACGGAGAGTGTGCAAAATATCTCCAAGCAAGGTAGGCAAAAGGTTGTGAGAAAGGAAAATCTTGATAGCATTCACATCTACGAAGGAGTCCAGATTAGGGAAGAGAACTAAACCATAGATAAGAAGAGCCAAGACCTCCTCAAAAGCCTGAAAATCCATATCATCCCAAAATAGTTGAGCCTTGTCTATCAGAAATTTGGCTAGAAAACCCTCGACTCCACTTTGAGTTTCCCAATTGGATACCACGTCGGCCCATTTCAAATGCAAAGCTGAGGCAATGACTTATGGCTTAGGAACTTCTTCTATACCTGTGAAGGGTACCTGTTCAAGAGTGGGTATGCTCAATAGCTGAGATAATTCTTCCAAGGTGGGTACCAACTGATAATCTGGAAAGGTGAAGCAGTGATGCTTAGATTCGAAGAACTGAAAAAGTACGCTCATCATCTATTCATCAAGGTTTGAAGTAACCAGGCTGAGAAGTTGACTGTGTCTCTTAATGAAAGTCGAAGTTTCAGAAACTCTTGATACTATCTCTTTTAGTTGGGAATGTATCTTCACAAAGCTGATTCGGATAGTATTTCTATGCACGGAAGCCATGATCTGCAAAATTGAACAAAGATAAATTCCTTTGGTCTTTGAAATGGTTAGTGTAATGAAGCATGAATTCCATGTTATGATGCATGATGTCATGATAAATCACAGGTATAGAAAACACAGGTATTGCAAACACAGTCAAATCACACAAAGCCCTTAGGTTTAAGGCTTGCATGAGGTCAAAGGTAATACCCTCTTGAAGTTAAGTTGGTTTCAAACCTGTCCTAGAAAAGTAACTGGGTTCTAGAGGATCTCAATATCACTGACCATCCTTTATCGGTCATGGTTTCAGCTCACGCAATCTTTTCTTACGGCCAAAATATTCCGAAAGTATGATCTCAATGAGTGTAGCATCGAGTATCAACCAATTCTCATCTCTACACCGAGGCCGGCTATCTCGCTACTTTCTAATGGCCAAGTTGTCCAACTAAGGTTCTAAGGTTCGTTAGTGCTTCACAACACCATGCAACGGCCCTGTATTCTCCTCGTTTCACCACAAGGGATACCGGTACCAACCAAAGTGCCACACCAACGTAGCTACTGCTTCAACCGTATCGGTCTATGCTGTATAGTTCCCTCACAGTCTATTGCTACTTACCTAATGAGTGCCCCCAGATCCGGGTATAAGATCTATAGTAACCCTAAACAGAACCCTCAAAAATAAAGCAGACAAAGCAATCAAGAGAAGCAATTTTAATGACCTAGATCCCAAGGTATACCCCACTTATTCCTCCCCAGCAGAGTCGCCAGTTCTGTGATACGGTGGCAGAACTGACTGTTTAATACTGGTTTGTGTTTTGCATTTTTTATTCGCAAAATGTCGCGGTAAGAAAGTGTCGCCACCTACTTTTATTTCATCCAACCGGAAAGGAAAAAAGTACAGAAAAAAAATCCTTTTTCGAGATTTTAAGTACGGGGGGTAGATTATAGAAAGGGAAGGTATTAGCACCCATTTCTATCCATGGTTTTCCATGGGCTCTTAGGTACTTGCTCATTTTTAAATTTCTTGTGTTTTGTATGCTTGCTTTGAAAATATTTTATTCCGTGATAATCCTTGTATCAGTCCTCAAGGATGTGACGAAGTTGTTTTGAAAATTGTTTTGAAAGGTGTTTGTGAAAAAAGTTTTTATTTAAGCAAGTACCTACTAGCATCTACCTACTCGAAAAAAGATTGTTTTTATTCTTGTTTTCTTTAGACAGCGTTATCCCACTATTAATAAATAGGTAGCACCATCGTTGGAATTTGTAAGGGTCAATTCGAAAGGGACGTACGGTAACTAAAGCAATATTAGGACACCTTAGTAGTAAGCCTAGAGTCTTAAGATATTTTTCGAGGCAACATTTCCGAGGTAACGTTCGAATGGGACATTTGATCTTTTTATATGGGAGGGCAACCACTAAGACACCCTATGCTTAATGACTGTTTAACGAAGGCAACCGAAGTAAGAGTATACCCTAATAGTGAATATGTGCAGTGATCCATTTTCAGTTTATTATCTTTGCACATTAGGGTTTTCTAACCATTTTAATTTTGTCATGCATTCTTGTCATACAATCCTATTAGCCATACATCTAGACAGTTAAAAAGTTTTGCGAAAATTAAAAATGCGATAAAACAAACCTAGCTATTACAAGGCTTCTGGGAGGGGGAATTAATTACATAACCAAAAAATCGGGGATTTAAACAGTAAATAAAAACCCTATATTAACTATTACAAACCCTGAACAATTACAAAATAATGGCAAAAGTAATAATAAGCGCGCGGCGAATTAAATACGTGAGAAATTAGGGTTTTGACCCTCGACTAAACCTAATTGCAATTGATTAAAGAAAAATATTTTTTTGTCGTTTTTGTTATTTTAAGAAAATAAGAAATATTAAGTTAAAAGAAAATCCTAAGTTCTAATTAATGTTAGTTTTTGAAAATAAATTAATTAATTCTAAACAACCTATTTTTATATTTTTATTTGGAAAAAGAAAATAATCAAATCAAGGATTTAAACCTAATGTTCTAATTGTTTTTTTTAATTGTGAAAAGAAGAATTAAATTTCCCTAAATTACATTAAACTAATTAGTTAAAATTTAATAAAAAAACCAATTCTAATTTTTGTGAATTATTGATTTTATGATTTTATAAAAAAAAGGGGATTAACTTTGTGCAAAAATAATTAAGAAAAATAAGTAAATAAGGAAATAAAACTGAGAAATAAATATAAATGGGCTTGTGTTGTTGTTAGCAATGCTGGGGGTGTCAATCTGAATTTCTGGCCCATTAAGCATCCAGCCTGGTCAGTGCTAGATCTGGTATGGTGTTGACTTTGTGGTACACCCTGGTCCTTCATTGGAGAGGAGTGGGATCTGATGATACGTTGGATCACTTGGATGGATGTTGATGGAGTATGGTGGTCGCTGGACAGTGCAATGCATTGGATCTATTGAATGAAAATAAAATAAATGAAACACTGGGACATGGGGATCGAACCCAGATCCTTATGCTCGCTTCCAGTGATGCCTTGCCAGCTGCGCTGGAATGGCAATTTGTTAACATAGTAGAAACAAAGCATGATAAGTAAAACAAGCAATATATTCAGAAAATGTGCGCAAAATTCAAATTGACCATTCATGGGTTACCACGCTTCATCTTCTTCCTTGGACTGTCGCTTTAGGTAAAATACTTTAACCTACGGACATTTGTGCGTAACTATAACCCTGTTCCATTCAAAAATTGCATACAAGCAAGATAAATGAAATGTAATGGTACTAATCAACTCATCTCATCCTCACGAGCATCAAGGTACCTGATTCAAGGCCCAATTTTTCCTGCATCAAGAAACCCTAAACAAGAACATAAAAACCCTAACAATGGCAGGTGCGTGTATAAGCTTCAAAAATGCAACTAAATGACATGGTTAGCTTGCAAACATGATGACAAACACGAATATAATGATCAAAAGTGATAATGATGCAAGAATTGTGATAATCGAATTGAAAAAAATGCCAAACTGTATGAAGTGTAGCGCACGTTTCTAGGGGTTTTAGGCCTTGCAAATGATTGGGACAGCTTCCTGGGACGTCCAACAATGGATTGGGATAGCTAGGATGGCTTGAGATGGCTTGTGGAGTGAAAACTAATTCACACTTTTGCCAACTTTTTTGAGTTTTGTTCTATGCTTTTCACGACCTCTAACCCCTGTTTTTTGATCTGGAATTCTTCATTATATAACCTAGAGTGAATTAGGTTAACAAACTTGGACTAAATCTTTGCATCTATCCAAGATTTGATTTAATTTGCAAACTATATGATATGTTGCTATTTTGAGCCAAATCATGCATTTCTTGTACCAATTGCTCTTGATTCGAATTGATCTTATTAACTCAGCATATCTTGATTGCCAATCTGTCCAAAAAAACAAATCAAAGCATATCTTTGTTAATTTTCATCATTTATTTGATTTAATTCACTTTTTAATTAATGAAAAATCAAAATAAATTGAAAAATGAACCACATAATGGGTGAGTGAACATTTGAGTTGTGGACCACATTATAATTGAGGTGCAAGTATAAAAAGTTGGTCCCATTTAGCAAAAAAATGAAAATTTGAGCACATTTGACTTTTGGCAATTTTGCAAAAATGGTCAACTTGGCCAATGCATAACTCTCTCAATTTTGACCCTAGAGAGGTGTACTTGGACTTTTTAGAAAGCTTAGGGTGTTCTATAAACAACCCTTTTGTCTCATCTCAATTGATTCTTCCATGTTCATGTATGAAGCTTTGACCCAAAAGGTGTTTTTGTTGACTTTTCAAAAGGACCTATAATGTCAAAACTCATATCTTTTTGTGAGTGCATATTTTGGACTTGGGAGATGAAGATTAATTGTAGGTAATTGCATCTTCTTCAAAATGAGCTTTGGATGGGTCATTTATGATAAAGTATGAGAAAGTTATGCTTGGTGAAAGTTGAGTTGACTTTTCCTATAAAACCCTAATTTAGCAACTTTTGGGTTTTGATGAATTGTGATAAATCCTTAAGGAATCATGATCAACACTTGATCAAATTATGGATAATACTTCAAAATGAGGATGTTAACCAAAAATCTTGAAGTTTGACTGTATGTGAGCCACAGTTGACTTTTGAGCTAGTACAGTTGATTTTCAGGCATTTGAGCAATTGACTGAGCAAACTTCTTCTGCAAGGCTTGAAACTTGACATGGATGATCTTAAGAACATATTAGGACAATGGTGAGCATTTGAGTCCTTTGTGGTTCACATATCTTGATGAAGATGGAAACCCTAATTTGAGGTATACTGCCTTAGGAGAGAGTTTGTCTGGTCAACTCTTGAACTTCCTTGAGCAATTTGGGAACCTCTCTTGCCATGTGTTGAGAAATATGTGAGGGAAAATTTTGGGGTACAACACCTTTCGACTGGCATATCCAAAATGCTCTTTGATTGCCATCTACATAGCGTCCTTCAATTGCCATCTACATAGCGTCCTTTGATTGGCATCTGCAAAAGGCTTTTCGATTAGCCTCATGACAAGCCTTTCGATGGGCATTGTGTCAAAGCCTTTTAATTGGCGTATCAAAGGGCTCTTAGTTTTACATTCCAATAAATACCTTTCGATTGGTAATTGGACAAGGGCCCTTCGAAGAACTCCCTCCAGGCCATTCGAAAGAGGCCATCAAGAGGGCAATCGGAAAATATGCCCAGGCCAGATTCTTGCCTTGTTTGTTCACAATTCCACAAGAGTTTATTCGACCAAGGAATTCTCTTTAAAAGGACAGGAAATCGAAGCAAAGGGTGTGTTGTACCCCAAAATTTGCCCTCCCATATTCTTCAAGATTTGCAAAGAGCATGCTTCAAAATCTCCCAAGAGTTGCACAGTCCAATTGCCTCCTAACAGTCAAAAATTAGGGTTTTGGTTATGTCAAAGAAATTGAAGTTTCTAAGGGTCCAAACAAGTCCCACATGCCTATAAACATTGTCAAGCATCCATATGCCAAGTTTTAAGACTCACAACACAAAATTGCACAGCCAAAAACCCTAATTGCTTCACAGTCAACTGCAGGGGCAAGATGGTCATTTGACAGTCAAAAGTCAAAAAATTTGGTCAACATCTTATTTTGAAGCCACAAACATCATTTGATCAATTCTTGATCATGATTCTCAAGGCATGGCTCAAAAAGTCTCAAGATGCAAAAGTTTCTATTTTTGGACAGTTGGAAAAGTCAACTGCAAATTGACCAGGGCATAACTTCCACATGGTTTATCAGAAAAATTCCATCCAAAGCTCATTTTGAAGAGAATGAAATTTCCTACAACTCCTCTTCACACTTCAAGTCCAAGAAATGCTCTCACAAAAAGTTATCAATCTCAACATTATAGGTCATTTTCAAAAGTCAACAAAAAGGCACCTTAAGTCAAAGACCATAACTTGAGATTGGTAAATCAAAATGACATGGTACCAAAGACATTGGTTAGAGGACTTCAAGACCTTTCCAAGATGTCCAAGAACATGATCAAAGCTTAAAAATTGAGCAAGATATGCCTTGTGGAAGTTGGGAAATTTTTGGGAATTTTGAAAAGTCAACTTTGCTTCAAATGCCTCAAAATTGCTAATGGGCCACAATTTCTTCCATGAATCATCACCCTAAGGCTATGCACGACCCATTTACCCAAAGGGGAGTTATTTTCTTATTTTTAATTAATTAATTGAGTTTTTAATCCTATTAATTCATTTAATTAAAATTAAATATAAGAAAAATACTAAAACATGTTTTCCAAATCTTTTTGTGCAGCATATTCCCTCATCATGACCTAGAGATTTCGTGTACCACATCAAGAGGCAAGATCTTCCAAAATAGGCATGTTTTTCATGACAAAAAGATTGAAAAAGATGCTTGAAAATCAAAAATTAAAAACATTGATTCAATGGATTATGGGCTTTGTTTTTGACCTAGAATGATTCCTCATACATATGCAAACACAACCCTAATGCGAAAAACAAGAAAGCTGCGCCCAAGATCAAGAACCAAACTTGCATTTTTTGACAAAAAACTCAAAACTGAAAACATAGTTGCAGTGTTTTTCAAGGCCTAAAAAGTGTTCCAAACGATTGCTGGAACCTTCCTGAACGTGACTCAATACTTTTCCAGTCTCCATACATCCAGAAGTGGTAGAATGGCTTTGCCCTGTTCATGATATCTTTCACATTCGTATTTTGATTTACACGCATTTTCCATACATTTTAATGCTTGATTTATACTAACCTGGTCATTCTAAAGCTAATGGTGTTATCCAATTGAATTAATATGGCCTGTATGCAAAGTTGCCATGGAAATTTTCTAGGGTTTCAGAGACTTCAAAAGAGGGGTTCATTCATCTGGAAAAATTAGACAACAAGACCTACACCATTGAACCCGTGACATTCTGAAGGATAAAATCCATACCTCGCGCCCTTTTTCTTTTTTACTATGCTCCATTCGCTATTTTTGTAGGTACCATTTAGTGGGGGTTTAAAACCCCCGCTATCTACTCTGTATTTTCAGGACAAGCGAAGAAGAAGACTGGGTGTCATCACGTGGTTGGTTGATTCAAAAAGCTGGCGCGTTTTTTTGTTTTCATATCATTAACCCTTGTTTACTATTATATTATTTAATGTCCAGAATTATTACAAACGCGTTGAATGGCATAATGGTTGGGAACGTGATTGGCAAGCCTTGGGACCTGGGTTCGATTCCCAGGTCCCCCATATTTCTTCATAATTTTGTTTCTAACATATTCAGGTACACTTGCCCTCTTGTGGTCCATCATACACCCAACGCTTGTGCTTGCCACATGTCCAGCAACCTCAATCTGATGGCCAGCATAGGAATTCCATCATACACCTTAGTCAATGGATCTGCACGTGATCACTAGAAGGTCAAAAAAGGCCAGATTTCAGTGGGCCAAAATGCTTCCCATAAACCTCCTCAATTGGGTCAACCACCCCCCATGTTTGCATTTTCTTTCTCTCTTTTTGTTCTTTTCTTTTATTTACTTTAATTATTTTAATTAATTCTCATAATACAAAATAATTTTTATAACACAAAAAAAAATCAGAAAAGTCAAAAATAAAAACATGTATATTTAATTTAATCCATTAATAGTTTTTTGTAAATAAATTTAATAACCAATTTAGTTTTAATTTAGGGTTTTAATTTTAATTTTTTTTCTAAATAACTAAAATAGGTAGAAATTAGGCTTTAGATTTTTATTCTTTTTCTCAACAATTAAATTTTTCTTCTTATTATTATTAACCATTAATTAATTTTGTAAATAAACTTGTAATTAATTAATTAAGACTAAATTAGGTTAAACTTAAACATTTTTTTTAATAATTAAAAACAAACTTAGAACTAGGCTTTTTATTTTAATTTCTAATTTCAATTAATCTTCTTTATTTCATAAAATACCAAAAAACATAAAAATAATTGCTTCTCTTTATTTAATCATTAATTAATTTGTAATTTCAATTTAATATCTTTAAAGGGTCCAACGCCCTCGCACTTTCGATTCCAATTTCCTTTCGCGCGTTTGCTTCTATTTTTCATTTTAAATTTATGTAATTGCCCCAAAGCTTTGTAATAGATAATTAGGCCATTTACTTTCTGCACTTTTATTCAAAAACGGGTCTTTGTTTAATTTGGCGATGTATAGACCCGCGCCTTGTAATAGCGTAGGACCTTTATTTTCCGCACTTTAAAATTCCGCACCTTTAAACTGTTAATCACATGAAAGAATGTATGCCCAAATAAAAATCAAAGCGTAGATCACCGAATGCATGACAAGACAAATATTAACTGAAAATGACGCACAATTCACACACCACTCCTAGGGTACGCCTCACTGTTGCCTTGCCCCTCGAAACGTGGTCGTCGAGTAGAGGACGTTTTAGTAAGTCCTCATGTCCATGAACATGGCATGGGGGTAGCTTCTAAGGTGTCCTACTATTGCTCTGGTGATCACACTGTCCCTAAAAATGAATTGACCCGAACACCTCCAACGGTGGTGCTACCTACCTCTCAATGGTGGGATGGCACTACCTTAAGGACATTTACACAGCATAATTCCTTAGGGTAGGTAGATGACTCGTAGATACTTGCTCTAATTCAAAACAAATCAAAAACTCCTTTTCACACCGACACTTTGCAAAAAGCTTTCAAAAAACAATTTTTTCAAACACTCTTGAGGACTGATACAAGAGTCGATCTGAAACTTTCAAAGAAACTTTTTCAAACCCACTCACTCTGAAAAGCAAACAAACATTTTGAAAACACAAATGAGCAAGTATCTAAGAGCCCATGGATAACCATGGATAGAAAGGGTGCTAACACCTTCCCTTTCTATAAATCTACCTCCCGAACCGAGAGCTAATCTCAATAAGGAATTTTTCTGTGCTTTTGTCCTTTCCATGTTGGAGAAAATAAAAGACGGTGGCGACTCTTGCTTCCGCGACATTTCGCGAACCAGCGTTAAACAGTCAGTTCCAGATCCACCGATCACAGAACTGGCGACTCTGCTGGGGAAACTTTATAAAGTGAGGTGTACCTTAGGATAGTTCATAACTGTGTTTTCAATTGTTTTGACTTGTTTGCTTTAAATTGTGGGTTGCATCGGAGTTACATAGATCCTAACCCGGATCTGGGGATACCCTGTTAGGTAGCATAAGCTGTGAGGGACCTGTCCGGCGTAGACCGACATGGGTGAAACAGTGGCTACGTTGGTGTGGCGCCTTGGTCTGTACTGATATCCCTTGTGTCGCAACGAGGAGAATATGGGTCTTCCAAGGAGTCATTAAGCACCAACCGACCTTAGAACCTTAAATGACCCAACTTGGCCAATAGAACAGTAGCAGTATGCTACGCCCATTGAGGCTAAACTCTCGTGATGGTTCTGGCCGCAAGAAAAGATTGCGATGTTGGAGTTATGACCGATTGAGGGTAGTCAGTGATATTGGGATCCTCTAGAACCCGGTTATTTCTGATAGGACAGGTCCTAACCAACAAACTAAAAGAGGGTAATACCTAGACCCCATGCTGGCCTAAACTCTAAGGCCTCTTTTGTGTGACTTGTGTGCCTTAAAACTTGACTATTTGCATACTTGTTATCTGACACTTGAGTTTCTTGCAGGTTTTGTTTATAGTCCTTAATCGGGACTCATAACAGGGTTTACCTACATTACCCCATGCATAGCATAACATCATACCATTGCATGCATCCTACATAAAGACTAACCCATTTCAAGGATCTCAAAGGCTTGTGATGCAGGTCACGATGAACCAGAATGTCTAGCAAGGGGCAAAGGGGATTTATTTTCCTCTAGCCAGGTTGATGATCGGAGTCAGGGGCTATGACCCACTGGATATGGCGAGCCTTTGACCCTTAAAGAAGGACTCTCAACAACATGCAGTTCCTTCAATCAAGCTATCAGACTCCAATTCTAACAAGTTTCTTTGTTTACCCCGCGAGATCCTTGAAAACATTGCATATATATACATACATATCATTGCATACAGGTACCCTTCTTTACAGGTCACTTACCCTCTTCGCTGTTTATTTCAGCAATGGCTTCCCAACAATACAACCAGGACTTTCATGCTCAAGAGACTCGGTTCGGGGAAATCCTCCTGAATCTATCCAAGGGGCAGGAAGAGCCGAGGACACTTCTCATGGGGATTTTGGTCAGGAATAGTGCTGAAGATGAACGGCTGAAACATATGCAAGTTGAGGTGGATGCAATGAGAGCCCAGATGCTGGGGCAGGTGACTATCATTCAAGGCTTAGCTCAAAGACAAGAAGAGCTCGGAGTTCTCATCAACCAACTGCTTCAGGGTAACCAACTGGGGCAAACGTCTAGGGGTAAAGAGCCAGTCATCATTCAACCATCTTTGAGACAAGGAGATAAGGGGAGAGCTCCTCAAATGGCTCCAGTGTCACAAATTCAGCATCAACCTCACCAGCTTCAGGCAGACAAGCCCAAAAGGCAATTCACCAAGCTCAACGTGTCACTGCCTCAAGCTCTACAACAATTGTTAAGGTTGAATCTGGTAACTCTAAGGGACCCTCCTAAGAATCCCAACAGGACACCTTCAAGGTATAACCCTAACGCTCGCTGCGCTTATCATTCTAACAGCCCGGGGCATGCTACAGATGATTGTTGGACCTTGAAGAATAAGATCCAGGACCTGATCGATGAAGGAGCTGTGGAACTCACCCAAGATGGTCAGGCTGAGTGCTTCTACCATCCCTACAGGATTCACCAGTTGGAGTAACAAGCCCTGAGATGAAAAGACTTTTGTTCATTAGGATTTTCAAGTTGTAATTTTCTTTTGTTCAAACATTTACTCATGTTAAACGTTGTTATTTCATTAATGCATCGCATATGTCTGTTTTGAAGCAATATATTCGTATTCACTATATGCAAATTATTTTCATATTTTTTCTGATGATCAACTCTTGATCTAAAATTCTAAGCCTCTTGAGGGAGGATGACGAAAACGATACCACGATCATTACAGTATGCTGATGAGGTACAGGCATTGTTTCAATCCCTAAACACTGGAGTTATAAGGAAGATAATCCCTCGTCAACCCCTCTGAGCCAAAGAAGTAGGAGTTTTTCTTTTCGAAAATTAAAACCCTTAATCATAACCTGGGGCAGGGTAGTCTTCTCAGTTGATCCAGGTGCATAACAAACGGCACCAAAGAGGTCCTTACAAAACAAAAACAAAAAGACAGTGATGGTTACGAACAATCATACAGACAGGCAGTCATTACTTCTCAAAATAAAAACCCATTAAGTCAAAACCTATGAAGGAGACTTACAAAACTGGGGCATCCCGCTGACTGTAAATACAAAAAGAAACAGTTCAGGCAAAATTTAGGGATAGCGAAATCAAAAAGAAAGAGGTCATACAAACCCTCAACAAAAACAGAAAATGACTGCCTATTCAGAATAAACTATCAATATCTGAACCATCATTGGAACATCAGGACAAAGACTCAAACAAAGTCTAACGCACGATCAGCTGAGTTTAGGTTTGAAGAACATCACGAAGAGCGGGTGGGTACAAATAAAATTTGAGCCTTTATCCTTTGTTTCTTAAACCATGAACCATGCCACATTATAACCCTTAAAAAGTCCTAGCTGAAGCATGGGTTAGTTCGAAAGCATACTGTTACGAAAAGTATCCTGACTCCTTAAGGCTTGCGGTAAAATAACGAGTTGACATCACATTTTACAAAATTTGCTGGTTTTACTGAAAAATGCATTTTTCAAAAAAAAAAACTTCAAGACAAACATAAGCTTTGCATTTTTAACATAACTTTATTTGCATATGACTTTTTGTTTGAACAGCATAGAAATTCGCACGACGAATGCCTAATGAACAAAAGCACCTCTAATCAAGGGGCATGACCTGATCATGGTCTATTATCTGGGTCAGTCCAGTCAAGATTCAAGGAATCTCTCAAGATGCCAAATAACCAGGGGCAAATCTCCACCCGAGTCACTTGGGGCACTCCAGCAACGAATCTTGCATGACCAAACATCTTCTGGTAGCGTGGCAACACAATAACAGGGGCACCTCCCTACATTCTGAGGGAATGGACATAGTCGAAAAATACTACGCGTAATCAAAGACCCGCTAGGTTGACATACCTAGGCAAGAATTAGGGCTTCCCGGTGAACCAAAAGGGTTCGGGCAAAAATAAGGGATGAAATGAAAAAAATCTGTACACCCGGCAAGTCGAAAACCTGAAAAGGCGGCTTGGGCAAAAATGGGTATCCCGGTGGACTGAAAACCTGAAAGGGAAGTTCGGGCAAAAATTAGGGATCAAAGCGTACGACTATGTCCCGGTATCTCGTCACTTGCTTACCAGAAGAAGGTTTGTCCATCAACAACTATCAGCACCTCACAGGTTTTCCTCTCCCACCTCAGAAATAGGGGCAATGATGAGTTGTCCAAACGATCTAATTGCTCTGTCCGCCAAGGTATCAAGGTGAGTTCAGCTGAAGAATATAACCAAAATATCTTAATTCCCCAGAGCGTGAGTCAGCAAGTCAATACACTCTCCCCAAGCAAAGCTATACAATCAGCCTTAAGGAAGTTGAGCATCCCCCGCAGATCTCAACATTCCCCAGCACAATATACGAATATTCTTAACAAGCATCCCCGACAGTCTTGGTCTAAGACTGTTCCCCGGCGGTATACCAGACATTCAGTGGAATCTCTTCCCCAATATATCTCAAAGAGTTCCCCAGGAGAGTCCAGTATAGTTCAAGATTTCCCCAGGAAAATTTGAATCCATATCCCCAGCACGAAGCTTATCCCCAGTAGATTCTGGAAGCTTATCCCTTGCAGAGCACGAACGCGTCCCCCGGCTTTATTCAAAGGTTATTTCCCTACCAGGATATAACTGGGTTATCCTCAGCCAAAAGCCACGGAAAGATCGTCCTCGGCGAAGTCTTCTTATCCCCAGCGGAGTCTATTAACACTTCCAACGTAACAACGGTATCCCCAGCGGAGTTATCATCAACACCTCAACAAAGTACCTCTCCTCCCACAGAGTATTGTTCCCCAACAAGGTAGCTAGAGTATTTTCTCCCCGCAGAGTAATCCATTCGCCAAGTTTATCCCCCAACGGAGTTATCTTCTCCTATCGGTTCGTTCTTGCAATCTTCATCCCCAGCGGAAACGAAGAGCTCTCTTCAACCATCAACCCGGGATTTAACTTCCCGGCACCCGTCAAGGATTTACTTTCCTAGACAAAAACATACATTCATAAACATCACATACATCATGATACATGCATGAACGCATCGCACAATCTCATTTATGTTGAGAACATCATTGCTTGATCCATATCATGCATTGCATATGACTGACCTTTACCTTTCAGGAAAGATCCAGTTAAGTCCTCATCTATATTCCAAGACTTTAGTCTGGTTCAGTTAAATCAATTCTAAGATTTTTCTTATTCTTATCCAGTCAAAGCTAATCCAAGACTTTAGTCTGGTTCAGTTAAATCGATTCTAAGATTTTTCTGATTCTTATCCAGTCAAAGTCAATCCAAGGCCTTCTCTGGTTCAGTCAGATCGACGCTAAGATCTCCCTGATTCTTATTCCAGTTGAAGATTCCAAGACCTTGTCTGGTTAAGTTAAATCGACTCCTAAAGATTTTTCTGATGCCGATCCAGTCAAAGGCCTTCTCTGGTTCAGTCAGATCGACGCTAAGATCTCCCTGATTCTTATTCCAGTTGAAGATTCCAAGACCTTGCCTGGTTCAGTTAAATCGACTCCTAAAGATTTTCCTGATGCCGATCCAGTCAAAGGCCTTCTCTGGTTCAGTCAGATCGACGCTAAGATCTCCCTGATTCTTATTCCAGTTGAAGATTCCGAGACCTTGCCTGGTTCAGTTAAATTGACTCCTAAAGATTTTCCTGATGTCGATCCAGTCAAAGGCCTTCTCTGGTTCAGTCAGATCGACCCTAAGATTTTTCTGATTCTTATCCCAGTTGAAGATATTCCAAGACCTCCTCTGGTTCAGTTAAATCGACCCTAAGATTTTTCTGATTCTTATCCAGTTGAAGTTATTTCAAGACCTTGCCTAGTTCAGTTAAAACGACTCCTAAAGATTTTTCTGATGCCGATCCAGTCAAAGGCCTTCTCTGGTCCAGTTAAATCGATTCCTAAAGATTTTCCTGATAAAGACTCAGTAGAAGACACCCCAGATTCTCTCACCGTTACTGTTGAGGTAGTAATCGCCCCAGATTCTCTCACCGTTACTGTTGAGGTAGTAATCGCCCCAGATTCTCTCACCGTTACTATTGAGGTAGTAATTGCCCCAGGTTCTCTCATCATTACTGTTGAGGTAGTAATCGCCCAAGATTCTCTCACCGTTACTGTTGAGGTAGTAATCGCCCCAGATTCTCTCACCGTTACTGTTGAGGTATTAATCTCCCCAGGTTCTCTCATCGTTACTGTTGAGGTAGTAATCGCCCAAGGTTCTCTCATCGTCCCGTTGAGGTAGTAACCGCCCAAAGTTCTCTCATCGTTACTGTTGAGGTAGTAATCGCCCAAGGTTCTCTCATCGTTACTGTTGAGGTAGTAATCGCCCAAGGTTCTCTCATCGTTACTGTTGAGGTAGTAATCGCCCAAGGTTCTCTCATCGTTACTGTTGAGGTAGTAATCGCCCAAGGTTCTCTCATCGTTACTGTTGAGGTAGTAATCGCCCAAGGTTATCTCATCATTACTGTTGAGGTAGTAATCGCCCAAGGTTCTCTCATCGTCCCGTTGAGGTAGTAACCATACCTGATTCATTCATAACCTTTTGAAGCTCCAGACTCGATTCCTGTATCTCGCCAGGGCACGTCTGAAGAGGTTTAAGGATTCAATTCCTGTAACCAGTCAGGGCACATCTACACAAAGAGTTTGAAGACCGACTCCTGTAACAGGCTAGGTAATCATTTTCTTTTTCAGGTACGCAAATTCTCGCTAAGGAAACTCTTACGCGATCGACACCCAGATGGCATCTATAAGCCCATCCACCTATCCATCACCTCTCAACATGGCATCTATAAGCCCATACTCCTATCCACTAATCTCCAAATGGCATCTGTAAGCCCATTCCCACCATCACACTACTATGTAAGCGCAAATTTCTGGGTACTCTAGTGTTCAATCATCTTCCACCTTCGGATTACGAAAGGCACGCCAGCCAATCTACATCCTCAGGTTTAAGAAGATTGAACAGGGGCAACTATTGTACCCCAAAATTTGCCCTCCCATATTCTTCAAGATTTGCAAAGAGCATGCTTCAAAATCTCCCAAGAGTTGCACAGTCCAATTGCCTCCTAACAGTCAAAAATTAGGGTTTTGGTTCTGTCAAAGAAATTGAAGTTTCTAAGGGTCCAAACAAGTCCCACATGCCTATAAACATTGTCAAGCATCCATATGCCAAGTTTCAAGACTCACAGCACAAAATTGCACAGCCAAAAACCCTAATTGCTTCACAGTCAACTGCAGGGGCAAGATGGTCATTTGACAGTCAAAAGTCAAAAATTTTGGTCAACATCTTATTTTGAAGCCACAAACATCATTTGATCAATTCTTGATCATGATTCTCAAGGCATGGCTCAAAAAGTCTCAAGATGCAAAAGTTTCTATTTTTGGACAGTTGGAAAAGTCAACTGCAAATTGACCAGGGCATAACTTCCACATGGTTTATCAGAAAAATTCCATCCAAAGCTCATTTTGAAGAGAATTACATTTCCTACAACTCCTCTTCACACTTCAAGTCCAAGAAATGCTCTCACAAAAAGTTATCAATCTCAACATTATAGGTCATTTTCAAAAGTCAACAAAAAGGCACTTTAAGTCAAAGACCATAACTTGAGATTGATAAATCAAAATGACATGGGACTAAAGACATTGGTTAGCGGACTTCAAGACCTTTCCAAGATGTCCAAGAACATGATCAAAGCTTTAAAATTGAGCAAGATATGCCTTGTGGAAGTTGGGAAATTTTTGGGAATTTTGAAAAGTCAACTTTGCTTCAAATGCCTCAAAATTGCTAATGGGCCACAATTTCTTCCATGAATCTTCACCCAAAGGCTATGCACGACCCATTGACCCAAAGGGGAGTTATTTTCTTATTTTTAATTAATTAATTGAGTTTTTAATCCTATTAATTCATTTAATTAAAATTAAATATAAGAAAAATACTAAAACATGTTTTCCAAATCTTTTTGTGCAGCATATTCCCTCATCATGACCTAGAGATTTCGTGTACCACATCAAGAGGCAAGATCTTCCAAAATAGGCATGTTTTTCATGACAAAAAGATTGAAAAAGATGCTTGAAAATCAAAAATTAAAAACATTGATTCAATGGATTATGGGCTTTGTTTTTTACCTAGAATGATTCCTCATACATATGCAAACACAACCCTAATGCAAAAAACAAGAAAGTTGCGCCCAAGATCAAGAACCAAACTTGCATTTTTTGACAAAAAACTCAAAACTGAAAACATAGTTGCAGTGTTTTTCAAGGCCTAAAAAGTGTTCCAAACGATTGCTGGAACCTTCCTGAACGTGACTCAATACTTTTCCAGTCTCCATACATCCAGAAGTGGTAGAATGGCTTTGCCCTGTTCATGATATCTTTCACATTCGTATTTTGATTTACACGCATTTTCCATACATTTTAATGCTTGATTTATACTAACCTGATCATTCTAAAGCTAATGGTGTTATCCAATTGAATTAATATGGCCTGTATGCAAAGTTGCCATGGAAATTTTCTAGGGTTTCAGAGACTTCAAAAGAGGGGTTCATTCATCTGGAAAAATTAGACAACAAGACCTACACCATTGAACTCGTGACATTCTGAAGGATAAAATCCATACCTCGCGCCCTTTTTCTTTTTTACTATGCTCTATTCGCTATTTTTGTAGGTACCATTTAGTGGGGGTTTAAAACCCCCGCTATCTACTCTGTATTTTCAGGACAAGCGAAGAAGAAGACTGGGTGTCATCACGTGGTTGGTTGATTCAAAAAGCTGGCGCGTTTTTTTGTTTTCATATCATTAACCCTTGTTTACTATTATATTATTTAATGTCCAGAATTATTACAAACGCGTTGAATGGCATAATGGTTGGGAACGTGATTGGCAAGCCTTGGGACCTGGGTTCGATTCCCAGGTCCCCCATATTTCTTCATAATTTTGTTTCTAACATATTCAGGTACACTTGCCCTCTTGTGGTCCATCATACACCCAACACTTGTGCTTGCCACATGTCCAGCAACCTCAATCTGATGGCCAGCATAGGAATTCCATCATACACCTTAGTCAATGGATCTGCACGTGATCACTAGAAGGTCAAAAAAGGCCAGATTTCAGTGGGCCAAAATGCTTCCCATAAACCTCCTCAATTGGGTCAACCACCCCCCATGTTTGCATTTTCTTTCTCTCTTTTTGTTCTTTTCTTTTATTTACTTTAATTATTTTAATTAATTCTCATAATACAAAATAATTTTTATAACACAAAAAAAAAACAGAAAAGTCAAAAATAAAAACATGTATATTTAATTTAATCCATTAATAGTTTTTTGTAAATAAATTTAATAACCAATTTAGTTTTAATTTAGGGTTTTAATTTTAATTTTTTTTCTAAATAACTAAAATAGGTAGAAATTAGGCTTTAGATTTTTATTCTTTTTCTCAACAATTAAATTTTTCTTCTTATTATTATTAACCATTAATTAATTTTGTAAATAAACTTGTAATTAATTAATTAAGACTAAATTAGGTTAAACTTAAACTTTTTTTTTAATAATTAAAAACAAACTTAGAACTAGGCTTTTTATTTTAATTTCTAATTTCAATTAATCTTCTTTATTTCATAAAATACCAAAAAACATAAAACTAATTGCTTCTCTTTATTTAATCATTAATTAATTTGTAATTTCAATTTAATATCTTTAAAGGGTCCAACGCCCTCGCACTTTCGATTCCAATTTCCTTTCGCGCGTTTGCTTCTATTTTTCATTTTAAATTTATGTAATTGCCCCCAAAGCTTTGTAATAGATAATTAGGCCATTTACTTTCTGCACTTTTATTCAAAAATGGGTCTTTCTTTAATTTGGCGATGTATAGACCCGCGCCTTGTAATAGCGTAGGACCTTTATTTTCCGCACTTTAAAATTCCGCACCTTTAAACTGTTAATCACATGAAAGAATGTATGCCCAAATAAAAATCAAAGCGTAGATCACCGAATGCATGACAAGACAAATATTAACTGAAAATGACGCACAATTCACACACCACTCCTAGGGTACGCCTCACTGTTGCCTTGCCCCTCGAAACGTGGTCGTCGAGTAGAGGACGTTTTAGTAAGTCCTCGTGTCCATGAACATGGCATGGGGGTAGCTTCTAAGGTGTCCTACTATTGCTCTGGTGATCACACTGTCCCTAAAAATGAATTGACCCGAACACCTCCAACGGTGGTGCTACCTACCTCTCAATGGTGGGATGGCACTACCTTAAGGACATTTACACAGCATAATTCCTTAGGGTAGGTAGATGACTCGTAGATACTTGCTCTAATTCAAAACAAATCAAAAACTCCTTTTCACACCGACACTTTGCAAAAAGCTTTCAAAAAACAATTTTTTCAAACACTC
Organism: Vicia faba; assembly: GCA_948472305.1. Classification (NCBI taxonomy): domain Eukaryota; kingdom Viridiplantae; phylum Streptophyta; class Magnoliopsida; order Fabales; family Fabaceae; genus Vicia; species Vicia faba. The sequence goes on along the minus strand of OX451736.1, from coordinate 658,918,725 downwards.
TTGAGGACTGATACAAGAGTCGATCTGAAACTTTCAAAGAAACTTTTTCAAACCCACTCACTCTGAAAAGCAAACAAACATTTTGAAAACACAAATGAGCAAGTATCTAAGAGCCCATGGATAACCATGGATAGAAAGGGTGCTAACACCTTCCCTTTCTATAAATCTACCTCCTGAACCGAGAGCTAATCTTAATAAGGAATTTTTCTGTGCTTTTGTCCTTTCCATGTTGGAGAAAATAAAAGACGGTGGCGACATTTCGCGAACCAGCGTTAAACAGTCAGTTCCAGATCCACCGATCACAGGGTGGTCCAATCGAAGGAGCCCAAGTACTGAAGCTGGCACAATTCAAAGTCAGAACCATCAAGGAAAACAAGGTTCTAATAAGGAAAGTCTTGATTGGCTCGAATTGGAGTTTAAGGCTGATAAGGAAGGCAGATTCAAAGGAATGAAGATGGGATTTGTTCCAAAACAAGCCAGGGAAATCAAATAACCGAAAGAAGATTTTCTCATCAAGTGAAGAGTAAAATAGGCTGGCAAATCAAAGAAAATGCGTGGGAAAAAACACAAAGATTTGGCCATTTTAGAAACAAAAGATACAAGACACAAATCAAATCTGTTCTCACTCAACCTTCAAGATTTAGTTCAGTTTTGTTAACCTAATTTATTCTACTATATATGCATAACAAACCCTGGTCATAAAAAGGAGAATTAGTCGTGTAGAACACCCACAAGACTGCTCAAAATTTTGACAAAAAGTGGTGATCAAGTTTTTCTCTAGAGGGAGATTCAAGGCGTTTCAAAGACTGCAATCTATTCCTAGGCGTATTTGGAAGCTATCTGGACCACTCTCACGTGTCAACACATACAAAAAACCGCCTATACCAGTATCACGGTTTTCCCTTGTTCTTGAAATTGGTTTTTGAAATATACGCATGATAAATAATTTTTAAATATACAGTCATGTTTATATGATCATCTAGAACATATCTGCATAATTAATTGTGTGTTTTTATGCATATTTTATTGAATACCATTATTAGGGTTTCAAGGTTCTTTTTAGGGTCTTTTATTTTAGGTAAAATCAGGACAAAAGAAGAGTATTATTGTACTCACGAGATCATACCCATTTGATCTGTATTCTTGGATTAAAATTTTATTGTGTGATTATGATTTTTGAGATATGCAAGTATATAGTTATAGCGCCTGTCCGTAAGTAAAACCCCTTGTCTAAAACGATAGTCTCAACGAAGAAGATGACTGTGTGTCAAAACCTGGTTGGGTAGTTTGAATGGCGTGCATTTTATTTATTGCACTGACCTCTCATTACATATAATATATATTGTTCGTTTATATTAACAATTGAACAACTGGCTCAGTGGTACAAGTGAAGGCTTTTCAGCGCGCATGTGTAAGAGGTCAGGGGCTCGATCCCTGCCTCCTACATGTTATTTTTCTTAATAATTCTTTGCATATCCCATGTTATCCTTCCAAGCGCGCGCACCATAGGCCTCCAGATCATCATCCTTGGATCAATCAACGCCTGGATCCAATGCTTCCAATGAAGCTCCCCATGATGGACACTCCTTGCACAATCACACTGGATCTCATGTTACCTTGGGCCAACAGGATTGGGCTTGGGAAGAATTTCAGCAACACAACCCCAGTTTGGGCTCATACCCCCCTCAGGCTTACTCTATTTCCCTTTTAATTTTGTTTTATTTAAATTCGTTTACTTATTTTGTTTAAATTAATTTTTCATAAAACCATAAAATCAACATCACAAAAAATAGGATTTAGTTTTTTTCAATAGATTAATTTTTGTAAATTAATTAATGTCGTCAACTTTAATTTGTTTCATTAATTAAAATTAATTAGAACAATTAGGTAAAACTTCAAATTTTTTAACAAAAATACCAAAGATATTTTTAATGATCAAATTAGAGTTTTTTAGGATTTCAAACTTATTTCAATTTTTTATTCTCACGCGTAATTATTTTTGCCGTACGATTAATTTTTACTATTGATGTAACTGCGCCTGGTTTGTAATAACTTAATAAGGGTTTTATTTTTGCATTTTGCTTTCATTCAATTCGTTATGTATCTACACCAAAGCCATGTAATAGCATAAGACCTTCTATTTACTCAATTTTATATTTTATATGCTTGTATATAATTGCTAGCAACCTAGGCATGTATGAGTAATTAATCAATAGATCACTAAATTCAAGATAAATATATCTGAAAAAAGCACACTATTGCACACTTGCACCCTTAGGGTATACCTTACTTGGTTTCCTTCAGAAAAAATGGTCATGTCCCTCGAACGTAGGGATATTCTTAGCAAAGACCCTCAGTTTAAAATAATCATAAAGATCATAGTCCCTAAATGTCCCTTGAGTTGCCCACGAGAAATGATCTTATGATGATAGTCCCTTCAAAATGCTAAGGTATCCTTACATGTTGCCTTCAATGACCATTACGTCCCTTTCGATAGTCCCTCAAACATCCAATGACTAGGGTTACCTACTCAGTAATAGTAGGATAACACGGTTTAAAGGATAGGAGGAAAAGAATGGTCTTTTTTCGAGTAGGTAGATAATTGTTAGGCACTTTCTCAAACAAATCTTCACACCATACTTTCAAACACTTTTTTAACAAAGTTTTCAAAATGCTTTATCACGCTCTTGAGGACTGATACAAGAGTTACCATAAAGTGAATCGCCGCACTAAGGCATTTTCAAAACTTTTTCACACAAACATGAAAGCAATTTCAAAAATGAGCAAGTACCTAAGAGCTCATGAAAAACCATGGATAGAAAGGGTGCTAACACCTTCCCTTTCCATAATCTACCCCCCTTACTTAGAAAATCTCGAAAAAAGGTCTTTTTCTGTTCTTTTCACCCTTTCCTTTGTTGGATAAAAGAAAAGTCGATGGCAACTCTTGCTTACCGCTACATTTTGCAAACAAAAAACGCAAAACAATATTAACTGTCGGTTCTACCACCGTATCACAGAACTGGCGACTCTGCTGGGGAAAATATAAAGTGGGGTTTACCTTAGGGTCTAGATCATTTTAAATTTGCTTTCTCTGTTTGCTTTGACTGCTTTATCTTTGAGGGCTTGTTGGGGTATTCTTGTAAAGATCCTAGACCCGGATCTGGGGCACCTTATTAAGTAAGTAGCAATAAATCATGGAGGTTGTACAGCATAGACCAATACAGACGAAGTGGTGGCTATGTTAGGGCGATGCTTTGGATTGTACTAATGTTCCTTAAGTAAGTTAAGGATAACATTAGGCTTCCTCACAGTGTCACTAAGAGCTAACTGACCTTTAGAACCTTTAATTGACCCATCCTAGCCATTAGGAAGTAGTGAGATAACCGGCTTTAGTTCCGACCGAAGATTGGTTGATACTCGATACTACACTCATTGAGGCTGGACTTTCAGGATTTTTTGGCTGCAATACTTCGGTGCGGAGCTGAAACAATTTCTGAAGGGAAGGTCAGTGGTATTGAGACTCCTTAAAACCCAGTTACTATTAATAGGACAGGTTGAGCCAATTGAACATTCAAGAGGGTACATACCTTAAAAACTCATGCAAGCCTTTGAACCTAAGGTCTATTGTGTGATTTGCTTGTGGTTATCTGTGATTTTTAGCATAATCATGACATCATAAACATCATGACATTCATATATACTAATCATTTCAAGGACCTGTTGGATTTAACTCTTGGTTATTTTGTAGGATATGAATCCAGGTCGCAGAAAAACCATCCGAATTCATTTCACAGAAGTTCCTCCTAAGCTCAAGGAATTATTCTTGAAAGTCCCCGAGGACTCATCATTCCACAAAAGACATGGTCACTTGCTTAGTTTGGTTACCACCGGGTTTGACAAAGGTTTGATGAGTGTCTTATTCCAGTTCTTTGACCCTAAGCACTATTGCTTCACATTCCCGATTATCAACTGGTACCTACACTAGAATAACTCTCTAATTTACTTGGTTTACCTATATTGGAGCGAGTACCTTTCACTGGTTTAGAACAAGACCCAGCTTCTAAAAATGTTGTCGTAGCTTTGCACTTGAAACCATCTGACATTGAGTCCAATTGGGAAAAAAAAAGTGGAGTTAAGAGTCTCGTTGCAAATTTCCTGATGAAGAAAGCTCAGATTTTCCTGGATGCTATGAGCTATCATGCCTTCGAAGACGTATTAGCCCTCTTGATCTATGGGTTGGTCCTGTTTCGTAATTCAGATCAACTTATAGATGTGAACGCCATTAACATCTTTCTTGCTCACAATCTGGTTCCTACATTGCTCGGGGATATCCTACATTCTCTCCATACTCGTACTCTGAAGAAGCGAGTAACTCTCGTGTGTTACATCCCTGTGATATATAGGTGGTTTATTTTGCACCTTCCTCGGTCAGTAATGCAAAATTATTTAGGCTTAAGGTGGAGCTAAAGAATAGTGTCTCTCTCTCACTCTGACATCCATTGGTGTCCTCGCTCTCAAGAGGACATTTCTTTTATTGATCGTTGTGGATAATTTCCTAATGTGACACTCTTGGGCATTAGGGGAGGCATCACCTACAATCCTTCATCAGCACTACGTCAGTTTGGCTATGCACGAAGAGATGGTCCACTGGATATGCTCATCTAGGGTATTGTGTTCAACTACTCAAATGATATGCATAATTATCGTCAGAGGTTCATCCGCTCTTGGGCATTGTTAAGAAGACTGATAGTAGGACTTTGGGGCGTAAGAACTCCATCCTTTTGGAACCTTACCTAAAATAGGTGAGAGCTCGAGCCCAGAATCTTATGATGCCATACGATTCCATCTTACCGGTGACCTTAGAACCTATTGTTCAAGGGGGCGAGTCCCGTATTATTCTCCATCCTGATATGCCAACCAACTTCGAAGAGTTGCAAAAGTCTTGGATCCATCTCAAGGGAGAACGGGATACTTTTGAGGCTCAATTCTATGCAAGTGAGAAGAAGGTGCTGGAATTAACAAAACAACTTCATGAACAGAGGAACCTCAACACCTACCTCAACACCAAGAGGAAGCGCCCATGGGAGACTTAGGATTTTCCTTTCAATGTTTATCCTTGTGTAATCTTTTGTTTCTTTAAAAACTCGCTAATAAAAGGTTTTGCTTTTTGTTTTGTTTAAAAGAGCTTAAATCCAATAAGGTCCTTGAAATCATTGCATACACATGCCAGACATATCATTGCATAAATAGGTTTCATAGCAGGTTTCTCATCTTCTTCGCTATTTATTTTAGCCGTAAAGAAATGGCTCTCGAATAAACTGTGAAGGACTTACAGACTCAGAACGCACAATTCCAACAGATGATCATGGCTCTAGCCAAAGGGCAAGAGGAGCTGGAAGCCTTGATTGTTAAAGACAAGACCAATAAGCCAATGAGGACAGTTAGTGTGGTAAATCTGGGAAGAAGGTTCAAAGGACTGTTAAAGCAAGTGGTTGATCTGACATCTTCATCTAAGGAAGGAGATAACCAAGAGGGTGAGACAAGAGAGGATGACCCTAGTCCGGGGGAATCTGATAATGAGACTGATTACAATGAAGAGCAGTATCCTCCGGCCGACGAAAAGTACAAACAGCTGGAAGAGCGTCTGAGTGCAATGGAGATTCAGAAAGTGTCAGGGCTAGACTTTGAAGAGATAAGTTTGGTGTTTGGTACTGTCATTCCGCCAAATTTCAAGGTTCTAGTGTTTTCCAAGTACGATGGGGTTTCATGTCCTAAGATGAACCTCCGATCTTATGTGAGAAAGATACAGCCACACACTGCTGACAGATACTTATGGGCCCACTTCTTTTAGGATAGCCTATCTGGAACTCAGTTAGATTGGTTCTATCAGCTGGAGAGGACCAACATCTATAATTGGGAAGACTTGACCACTGCTTTCTATAAGCAGTATCAGTATAATGCAGACCTTGCTCCCACATGTACTCAACTCCAAAGTATGGCTATGGGTTCGAACGAGGGCTTTAAGGACTATGCTCAGAAATGGAGGGACTTAGCAGGAAGAGTCCAGCCTCTCCTGTCTGATAGGGATCTGGTGGATATGTTTCTCGGTACCCTGTCTGGTCCATTCTTTAATCACCTGATTGGAAGTTCTTTATTCGGCTTCACTGAATTAATTTTGACAGGAGAACAAGTGGAAGCTGGAATTAAAAGTGGTAAGATCCAAAAGGAAGCATCCTCCAGTGCCGTAAGGAAGCCATTTGCTGGGAAGAAAGAGGTTAGTATTGTGTACAATCAAAGGAGTCATAATAGAACTGAACGCCATCCAACGGTATGGGCTGTCATAATCCCTAAGCCTGCACCCACTTGATAGAGGAATAATCAGCAGAGAACGGAAAGGTCGGTAAGACAGTTCACTCAGATAAATATGACTTTATCCCAAGTCCTGCCTCATCTGTTGAAATCTAATCTGGTAACCTTGCGGGAGGCGCCAAAGAATCCCAACACTACCTCTCCCCGCTACAATCCAAATACCCGTTGTGCTTATCATTCGGAAAGTCTAGGTCATGATACCAATGACTGTTGGGATTTGAAAAACAAGGTACAAGACCTTATCGAGGCGAAGGAAATTGAATTTAACGCCCCTGAAATTCCAAATGTTATCATTGCTCATATGCCCAAGCACGGACGTGGTGTTAACGCTATTGAAGATTATATGTTTATTACTATTGTTGAAGAGCTTGTTACTCCTCTTATGATCGTTAAGTGGAACTTATTGATGGCCGGTTTATTTTTGGGTTGTGGCAAGGGTTGCCACTTCTGTTTATCTCTACGACTGGTTGTCATTTGTTAAAGGCAGGTGTTCAATGCCTGATGGATGATGGAGAGATTTTGATTGAGAAGAATCTTATCCCGACCATTTCTTGCAAAGATGTTTCAATAATAACCATTTCCGCCAATCCTCTTAGGGTCTCCACCAAAAGATCCGTCAGGATTACATCTGTTTTGAAGGTTACTCCGCTGATAATTATTTTGCCAGGGCCAATCCCATACTCCTCAGATAAAACTGTTCCCTGGAACTATGGGGTTGACGTCTACTACCCCGGCGTCAAGCAAGATTGGTTGGCTGATGAAGACCAGGTTTCCGAGAAGGCTGACCCTAACATTGGCAACATTGTGGGAACCAGTAAAATAACCAGAAGTGAAAGAGTGTTCTCCCATGAGATTTCTCCTCCGAAAGTTGTTACTGGTCTTGTGATCAACCCTATATTCGTTCCTGTTGATACTACTACTACTATAATCCCTGTGATTACCCCTGGTGACACCCCTATCACCGAGTCAACTGAGACTCGGGGCAAAGATATATTGGTTGAGCCTGTCCAGACGAAGGCACATTCAGTATCTATCCCAGAGGCTTCCAAGTAAGAAATGGAAGAAATTTTGAAAATTATCAAGAAAAGCAACTACAACATGGTCGAACAGCTGGGGCTGACCCCTTCAAAGATCTTTATGCTATCCTTGCTATTGTGCTCTGAAGCTCATGCGAAGGCTTTGGTGAAATTACTGAAAACTTCCCATGTGCCCCGGGAAACCGCTGCTGACCAATTCGAAGATGTGTGGCTAGTTTGACGGTTGATAATGGTTTGAGCTTTTCTGATGCTGATTTGACTCCTAGATGGAGGAAGCACAATGATGTGTTACATGTCTCTGTCAAATGCAATGGCACTACTCTAGCCCATGTCCTAGTAGATATTGGTTCATCATTAAATGTGTTGCCTAAGACTGCTCTGGACAGACTAGACTATGAAGGTTTAACCTTGAAGCCCAGCAATATTATAGTGAGGGCTTTTGACGGTTCAAAGAGAATGGTGCACGGGGAGGTGGACGTCCCTATCAAGGTTGGTTCTCAGAATTTCGAATCTACCTTCTATGTGATGGATATCAGACCATCTTATTCTTGTTTGTTGGGCCACCCTTGGATACATGGGGCCGGAGTTGTTACATCCACTCTACATCAGATGATGAAATACCCAGTCAAAGGGAAAATTATCATTGTACACGGCGAATAATAATACATGGTCAGTCATTTGAATTCCTTCAGATATGTGGAAATGGATGGTAAGTTCATCGAGACTCTGTGCCAGAATTTCGAAGAGGTACCTCAGACTCTGGCTGCAATTGAAAATGTTACCAGTGTGCTGAAGATCACCAGTCCTCCCTTGAAGATGGCTTATCTCAAGGATGCAAAAGCGGTTGTCGAGGAAGGGGCTCAAAGGGCACTTCAACGTGCTCTTGCTGGAAGACCTACCCTACACATCAGTAATCATGGGGTCAATGCTGTAGAAGACGGAGACGGTGACAATGACATGGATAACTGGATCTTACCTACTACCAATGGTGGACTCAGTAACTAGACAGAAACAGATTTTTTACCGATTACTTTTGTTCATAAGTAATTGTCTTTCTTGTTTTTTGGATATGTAATAAACAATATAACTTTATGGCCATGTGTCTTACCCGGGGCACATCGGATTATTTGTGAGGGTTATCATGTTTCACTTTCATATGGCATTAATAAAGCATTGGACGTTTATGCATACAAATTTTGTGCTCTCTGTTTTTCTTTTCTACTTTTACTTGGTCTATACAGTTATGCTCTTACACACACTTAGGTATCAAACTGCAGATCCATATGCACTCTCGATCCCATTGATAACAATTCTGCTATTGCCAGTTATAACTTGGAAAATCCAATCAACTGAGCCGAGGACGAAGGTGAGGAAGATTGTGAGGTACCTGGAGAACTTGCTAGGTTGTTACAGCAGGAAGAGAGGGCTATACAGCCTCATGAAGAGCCAGTTGAGACAATAAACTTGGGCACAGAGGTAGACAAAAAAGAAGTCAAGATTGGCGCAAATCTGGGGCTTAATGTCAAACAGCGGTTGATACAAATGTTGCATGACTATGTCGATATCTTTTCCTGGTCATATGAGGACATGCCAGGACTGGATACAGATATTATGGTTCACTGTCTGCTAACTAAAGAAGATTACCCTCTGGTAAAGCAGAAGGTCCGTCGTATGCGCCCTGAAATGTCAGAGAAGATCAAAGCATAGGTTATGAAGTAGTTCAACGCTGATTTCTTAGTTGTCACCTCTTATCCCCAATGGGTGACCAACGTAGTTCCGATGCATAAAAAAGACTGCAAGGTACGGATGTGTATGGACTACATAGATTTGAACAGGGCAAGCCCCAGAGATGACTTTCCACTCTCCCACATTGATGTTCTGGTTGACGACACCGCGCAACATAAGATCTTTTCCTTCATGGATGGTTTCTCTGGTTACAATCAGATCAAGATGGCACCCGAAGATATGGAGAAGATAATCTTCGTCACGCAATGGGGCACTTTCTGCTACAAAGTGATGTCGTTTGGATTAAAGAATATCGGGGCAACCTATCAGCGAGCCATGGTCGCCTTATTTCATAACATGATTCACCATGAGATATAGGTGTATGTGGATGACATGATAGCCAGGTCTCAAACTGAGGAAGAGCACCTTGATCATTTACAAAAGTTGTTTGATAGGTTGAAGACATACAAGTTGAGGTTGAATCCAAACAAGTGCACCTTCAAGGCAAGGTCTGGTAAACTGCTAGGTTTCATTGTCAGTGACAAGGGCATTCAGGTAGACCCTACAAAAGTAAAGGCCATACAAGAGATGCTGGCTCCTCGCACTGAGAAGGAGGTCAGAGGTTTTCTAGGACGACTAAATTACATTGTCATGGTCATTTCCCATCTAACTGCTATTTGTGAGCCAATCTTCAAGCTCCTGAAGAAAGATCAAGTGGTAAAATGGAATGATGAATGCCAGACTGCCTTCGAAAGAATCAAGGAATACCTTCAAGAACCACCAATTATGATGCCTCCGATTGAAGGAAGACCTTTGATAATGTACTTAACAGTGTTAGATAATTCAATGGGGTGTGTACTTGGGCAGCATGATGAGTCTGGTCGAAAAGAGCACGCAATATACTACCTTAGCAAAAAGTTTACCGACTGTGAAACAAGATACTCACTGCTCGAGAAAACTTAATGCGCTTTGGCATGGGCTGCTCGCCGACTGAGACAGTATATGTTGACCCACACTGCTTTTCTGATATCTAAGATGGATCCGATCAAGTACATCTTCGAGAAGCCCGCCCTCTCTGGAAGAATAGAAAGATGGAAAATGATCTTGACCGAATATGATATCCAATACACAACCCAGAAAAGCAATCAAGGGAAGTATACTAGCTGATCATTTGGCTCATCAGGCCGTGTGTTGTACCCCAAATATTTCCCTCTTGTTTCTCAAAGGATCATCCTGGACCCTCAGGTTTGCTTATATCAAGTTTCAAGTCTTGAATTATAATTTTCCAAGAAAATCATTCACAAAGGCAAAATGGTCAAAAGCATACTGAAAAGTTAAACTTTGACTTTTAGATCAAAAATAATTTTTCAAAAATTATATTTCATCAAGACATGAAATTGGTTCATCAAAAATCAGAAGTCAAAAATTACTTTGAAAAAAAATCAAATTTCTAAACATTTAGAAAATTTTCTAAGTGTTAAGAGAATATGATACTTCAGAACTTCTGGGCCAGCCTTCACGCAAGTGCAATCAGAATCTACAAACATGGTTCAGAACATGACTCATCAATCAGAACATATGAAGACTATGTCCTTCAATCAGAACATGAATCTTCATCATATGGAGGCTATGTCATATGCTTCGGTTAGAGCCTCACCCTTCGAGTCTCACTCTGGTCTTCCGCGATCAGAACATCACCAAATCCCAAAACCTCGTTTGAGCAACTTGCTGCACCGCTGTAGTACAGTCATGCCACCAGCTGCCACAACACTCCAAGATGCTGCTGATCCAGTCCACGCCTGCATTTTTCTCAAACCCCATGATTGCACCAAATTAGCATGCAAAAACTGTGTTTAAAAAGCAATGGAACAGTATGCCAAAAAGGTTTAAAATCCCATTTGTTTTTCCCCCTAAAACCACAACAAACCCATCTATAAATAAGTTGCTCCATCACATGTTCAAGGGGCTGGCTTTTGGAGAGAGAGAATCATCAAAGAGAGAAAAGAAAGACAGTAAAACCTTCACAAATCCAGAATTCCCAAACAAAACCAAAACCTTTGAACCAAGGAACATAACATTTCCTGTTCCATTCTAGAACATCTGAAGGCAGCAGCTCAAGTTCCAAATTCAAGGTAAGTCTTTCTGACTTTGCATCTTTTGATTCAGAACATCATTAAATATGTAAATATCATAGTATTGATGTTGTCCATATCATTACATAAGTAGAAAAAACTATGGACCACAACTTCTTGAGTAAAGTTAGGCTCAAAATTAGGATTAGAACTTCTATAAGTTGTTGTGCTTTTTATCTTTCTGATTTACTGTTTGTTAAGAACTGAATAAGTTGTTGATGTGCTGATTAATGTAAGGAAGGAGTTGAAATACCACACAGAACTTCTGAGTTCTCCTCACTATTTTAATACACAGAAATTCTAAGACTTTCTCACTGTTCTAACACTCAGAAGTTCAGCACGTAGCAACCCAAAACTTATGTGTTTTCCCTCTAACGTTTCTTGCAGGACCTCAGATTGTATTAATCCAGAACTTCTGATTTCCTTGGACGTTTCTTTCTGAACCACAACGCGCCCGGCATCAGAACTTTTGATCCCCTTTTGTTTTGCTTTCAGCAGCATGCTAATTCTATCTCTCATTATTTCCCTTTTTATCATTTTTAATATTAATACCCGTTTTATTAATATAAAAAAAGACATAAAAATATTTTCTCTTTATTAATTTATTTATTTCTTTTTCTTAATTCATTAAGACAAAAAATCATTTTCTAAACAAGTCCTATTTATTCCTTGCATTGTACATTTCAATATGGTTGTAATAGTTAATAACCATTTAAATTCTTACAACCCCCTATTTGTAAATTTGTACCCCCGCCCCTAAATGATGTAATAGCGTAGGACCTTTACATTTCCGCAATTTATTGCTTTCAAACATAAGTGCTAGTAATTAGGGTGTGTATGGCAGACATAAAATCAACAAATAGATAACCCTAATCAAGACTAAATGCACGAAAATCAAACACACTAGCACCCTTAGGGTAATCCCGTTTTGTTTCCTATCTAAAAATAGTTGTGTCCCTCGAATATGGGCGTTTTAGCAAAAACCCTTGATAAAAGATCGTAGTCCCTCGATGACCCTCAATGTTGCCTTAGGTAAACGATCTCGTCCCTAAACGACATTGCTAAAATGTCCCATAAGTTGCCTTCTATGACTATACAAAAATGTCTCGTGCCCGTCCCTTCACATCCAACTATGGGGCTTCTTACCAAAACAATGGTAAGGTAGCAACATCTAAAGGAGGAGGAAAAGAACATTTAAGACCTTTTGAGTAGGTAGATTCGCTCCTAGTTGCTCGCTAGCTCACAACAAAAACATTTTATACACCAACACACTCATTTGAAACATTTTCAAAAAGACAAACACTTTGTACGCGTTCTTATAGAAACGAGAGCCATTCCAAAGGCATCTTTTCAAAATCTCTTTCAAAAAACACATTCCACAAACACCTCTTTGAGCTATTTTCGAAACAACACTTTGTACGCGTTCTTATATAAATGAGAACCATTACCAAGACATTTTCAAAATACTTTCAAAACCCATACCACAAGCACACATTCAAACGAAAGCAAGTGATCTAGCAAGAAACTAAGAGCCCGTAGATAACTATGGATGAAAAGGGTGCTAATACCTTCCCTTTTCATAATCTACCCCCTGAACTCAAGAAAACATCTCAAAGGTCTTTCCTGTTCTTTTCAACATTTCCTTTTGGATAAAAGAAAAGTCGGTGGCGGCTCTTTCTATCCGCACACTTGTGATCAAATGCAAAACAACCAAGTCAGTTCTCCCACCGTGTTACAATACTGGAGACTCTGCTGGGGAATTATTTTAAAAGTGGGGTTACCTTAGGGCTAGATCACATTTACTTGCTTTCATTGTTTGATTTGTTTACTTTACATTTTGGTTCTTTATTTGGGTTTGAATCCTCTACCCGGATTTGGGATTCCTTATAGGTAAGTAGCAATACATTGTGGAAATTGTGTGGGGTATACCGACATGGTCTAAGCAATAGCTACGTTAGTGTGACATATTTGTGGGTACCGGTAGCCCTTGAGTAGTCAAGGAGAATATGAGGCCGCTGAGTGATGTCATGAAGCACTAACTAACTTCTAGAACCTTTACTTGACCAACTTGGCCATTAGGATGTAGTGAGATGACTGGCTTTGGTGCAGTCAGAAGTTGGTAGATACTCGATACTACACTCATTGAGGTTTGGTTTTTTGGGATATTCCGGTCGCTATTAAAGAGGCTTGCGCTGAAACAATGCCCGAGGAAACAAACCAGTGATATTGAGCTCCCTTAGAACCCGGTTACTATTGTTAGGACAGTTTTGAGCCAACTAAACTTCAAGAGGGTACTTACCTATGAGACCCCGTGCAAGCCTAAACCTAAGGACTTATTTGTTTTTTTTTTGTATATATTTACTTGTACATAATAACATAAACATCATACTCATACTCACTAACCATTTCAAAGTTTTTTGGGATTTATCTTTGTTCTGTTTTGTAAGACATGGATTCTAGTCGCAGGAAAACCATTCAAGTCAATCTTGTAAGAATCCCTCCTCAAATTAGAGAGTTAGCATCAAGGATTCCTGAGAATTCTCCATTTACCGAAATACATGGTCGTCTTCTAAACTTGGTTACCTCCAACACTGATGAGGATATGATGAAATTGTTCTTCCAATTCTTTGATCCTCTATGTGATCGGTGGAAATAGAACTGACTGTTTTTTAAGCTGGTTCGCGAAATGTCGCGGTAATCAAGAGTTTCCACCGTCTTTTATGTTCTCCAACATGGAAAGGACAAAAGCACAGCAAAATTCCTTTTCGAGAATGTTTCTCGGTTCGGGAGGTAGATTTATAGAAAGGGAAGGTGTTAGCACCCTTTCTATCCGTGGTTATCCACGGGCTCTTAGGTACTTGCTCACTATGTTTTCAAAAATTGTTTGCTTTTCAAGTGTTTGTGGGTTTTGAAAAAAGTTTCGTTTTGAAAACTTCTAGGTAACTCTTGTATCAGTCCTCAAGAGTGTATGAAGTGTTTGTTTGAAAACTTTTTTGAAAGTGTAAGTGCGAAAAGATGTTTTTGTTTTATGAAAGAGCAAGTACCCAGGAGAAATCTACCTACTCTAAGGAATTAGGCTGTGTAAGAGTCCTTTAGACAGTACTATCCCACTACTGAGAAGTAGGTAGCACCGTCGTTGGAGTTATTCGGGTCAATTCGATTATTAGGGACATGTGTGGTCACCAAAGCAATGGTAGGACGCCTTAGCGGTAACCCTAATGTCCTAGATCCTTTTTATCCGAGGCAACCGTTTCGAGGCAACTGGATCTTTAGACAGGAGGGCGACCTCTAAAACACCTTATACTTGATAACCACGTCGAGGCAACCAAGTGAGGCGTACCCTAGGAATGGCATGTGCATGTGTGTTAAATTCAGTTAAGATTATCTTGTACATGTTATTTGTGAGCTACGAGTTGATTTTATTTGTCATACAAGTCTTGCAGGCATAATTAACAGTTAATGATTTGCGGGAAATAAAGTGCGGAAAGGTAAATCTACGCTATTACAAGGCGCGGGTCTATACATCGCCAAAAACAAAACCCGTTTGGAAAATAAATGCGAGAAAAGTAAAGAAAGCGATAAAAGCCTAATTAACTATTACATCCTCGGAAACAGTTACATCAATATAATCAAAAGGAATTAAAGCGCGAAAGAAATTAAATCGGGAACGTCTTAGGGTTTTGACCCTTTTTGAGAAAAGAAAGTAGTTTGTCCTTTTTTGCAATTAATGAAACATTAAACCTAAACCTGATTAATTAAACAATTAAAAGAAAAAGTATTTTTTGTGTTTTTATATTTTAATGAAATAAAAATAAAAAAGTTAGTAAAACCCTAAGTCTAATCTATTTTATTTATTATGAAAGAAAATTGAAATTAAACCTAATTAAAACAACTAGACTAATTAATTAGAATTTATTTACAAAAATAATTAATTAAATTTAATCAATAAAAATATTATTATTTTTTAGGTTTTCTGGATTTATTATGGAAAAATAATTAATTATATTAATTAAATAGTAATAATAATAATTAGTAAAGAAAATATAAAAGCGAAAAAAGGAAAAGAAAATAAGAACCCAAGGGGGTATTGGCCCATTAGGAGGTGAGAAAAGCAATCTAAAGCCCATTAAGCACAAAGCCACGTTGACTTCTGGAATTGTCTGCACATTGGTTGACTGGGGAACATCATAGTCAACACTTCATGGCCATTGGATTGGTGATGGTGGCCACATGGCATGCTGATTATTGAAGGTACATGATGGAAGACGTTAGCAAGCCTGCACATGATTAGGTTATGAAAAATAGAAACAAATATGGGGTGGACCTGGGAATCGAACCCAGGTCCCAATGGTTGCATGCCATATCATCATCCACTGAGCCAAGCGCTTGTATTTGTTATAATAATGGGTAATGAAAATAATGTAAAAAAAACAACGCATATGCTGGAAACAAATGAAGCGCGCGTTACTTTTTGAATGGACCAACCATGATGCACCACGTCCTTCGTCTTCCCCAGATTCCCTGTAAAATAAAAACAATTAGCGGGGGTTTTAAACCCCCACAACCTGCAATAAGAGAAAATAGCGAATAGAGCTGTATGTAATATAAATTGTTTGCGAGATGTCCATCATGTTCGTCTTGTTCAGACGGTTTCAATCATAGGTCTCTTGAGGCTTAATTATTCCTAAATAAGAAAGCCCCAATTTTAGAGCTTGGAAAACCTAGAAATCGTTCATGGTGGTTTGCGTTTCAGGGCGTCTTAATGCAATTAAATCACACCAATAGCTTCGTATCAGTCCTATTAACACAAAACAACCACAATAATATGTTAAATATACATGAATCAATATATACAATTACGGAAAAAAAAGCTTCAAACTGTAAAACTGTTTGCCACGATTTCTTGAGCTATGAAGCTTGGTTTTGATTGCAAATCGTTCCTAGGAGGCCTAGTAATGTATTAGAAACAAGAACAAGCTTTGAATCACGTTAAATTATGGAATTCAGTTTTGAGTTTTCTTTGATTTTTTTGGAATTGGTTATGGCTTTTGCAGCAGCTTTTTCACGTGTGAGGAATTAGGTTTAGCTTATGCACTTATAGTAGAATGGTTTTAGGTCAAATCTTGCTCAAGAAATCCCTTGCTTTATATTCCAATATTTGATTGAAAATCAAATATTTTTCAATCTTTTTGATTGAGAAAACTTGCCAAACATGGAGATTTTGATGTACTTGATTGATACACGAATTTGCCAGCTTGCCCTGAGTTTATTTGCTTCACAAAAGATTGAAAAAATCACATCTTTGAATTTCCTACATTTTAAATGAATTAAATGAATTAAAAATCAATTAAAAATCCAATTAATTAATAAAAATAAGAAAATAAATAAGTTTAGGCTTTATGGTTCGTGCATAGGCTTTGGACAAAGTTCAAGAAGGAATTTGAGGCCCATTAGCAAAAAATAATGTGTTTTGAGCAAAGTTTGACTTTTGCAAATTCACAAAAATTTCCCAACTTCTCCAATGCATATCTTGCTCAATTTTGATCCTATGAACACGTTCTTGGACATTTTGGAAAGGTCTTGAAGTCCTCTAACCAATGCCTTTGGTCCCATGTCATTTTGATTTACCAATCTCAAGTTATGGTCTTTGACTTAAAGTGCATTTTTGTTGACTTTTGAAATTGACCTATAATGTAGAAATTGCTAACTTTTTGTGAGAGCATTTCTTGGACTTGTAATGTGAAGATGAGTTGTAGGAAATTTCATCCCCTTCAAAATGAGCATTGGATGGGATTTTTCTGATGAACCATGAAAAAGTTATGCCCTGGTCAAGTTACAGTTGACTTTTCAGCTGTCCAAAAATAGTAACTTTTGCATCCTTGATGATTTTTGAGCCATTATTGAGGAATCATGATCAAGACTTGATCAAATGATGATTGTGGCTTCAAAATAAGATGTTGACCAAAATTTCTGACCTTTGACTGCAAAATGACCATTTTGCCCCTGCAGTCGACTGTGAACCAAATAGGACTTTTAACTGTGCAATTTGCCATTGTAAGTCTTGAAACTTGATATGTAGATGCTTGGAAAAGTTTATAGGAATATGTGACTTAATTGGACCACTGAAAACCTCAAATTCCTTGACATAACCAAAACCTTAATTTTGACTGGTTTAGGAGGCATTTGAACTGTGTAACCCTTAAGTAGTCTTGAACCATTTGAAGATGATTCTTGATAAATCTTGAAGAATATGGGAGGGCAAATTTTGGGGTACAACAGTTGCCCCTGTTCAATCTTCTTAGACCTGAGGATGTAGATTGGCTTGCGTGCCTTTCGTGATCCGAAGGTGGAAGATGATTGAACAATAAAGTGCCCAGAAATTTGCACTCGCATAGTAGAGTATCAGCAATGTGATGTCGGGAATGGGCTTATAGATGCCATTTGGAGAGATGTAACAGAATCTTGTCGGGAATGGGCTTATAGATGCCATTTGGAAATGTAATGGATAGTTGTGGAGATGGGCTTACAGATGCCATTGGGAGATTGTCGATCGCGTAAGAGATTCCTTAGCGAGAACTTGCGTACCTAAGAAAGAAAGATAATTTCCTTGCCTGTTACAGGGGTTGATCTTCAAACTCTTCATGCAGATATGCCCTGGCTAGTTACAGGTGTCGAATCCACAATTAATCGCTCACAGATATGCCCTGGCTAGATACAGGTATCGAATCTGGAACTAGTCGTCTACAGATATGCCCTGGCTGGATACAGGTATCGAATCTCTAAACTCTTCATGCAGATATGCCCTGGCTGGATACAGGTATCGAATCTTCAATCAATCACTCACATATATGCCCTGGCTAGATACAGGTACCGAATCTGGAATTAGTCGTCTACAGATATGCCCTGGCTGGATACAGGTATCGAATCTCTAAACTCTTCATGCAAATATGCCCTGGCTAGTTACAGGTATCGAATCTATAATCAATCACTCACAGATATGCCCTGGCTAGATACAGGTATCGAATCTGGAATTGGTCGTCTACAAATATGCCCTGGTTGGATACAGGTATCGAATCTCTAAACTCTTCATGCAGACATGCCCTGGCTGGATACAGGTATCGAATCTACAATCAATCACTCACAGATATGCCCTGGCTAGATACAGGTACCGAATCTGCAATTAGTCGTCTACAAATATCCCCTGGCTGGATACAGGTAATGAATCTCTAAACTCTTCATGCAGACATGCCCTGGCTGGATACAGGTATCGAATCTACAATCAATCACTCACAGATATGCCCTGGCTAGATACAGGTATCGAATCTAGAATTGGTCGTCTACAGATATGCCCTGGCTGGATACAAGTATGGAATCTCTAAACTCTTCATGCAGACATGCCCTGGCTGGATACAGGTGTCGAATCTACAATCAATCACTCACAGATATGCCCTGGCTAGATACAGGTATCGAATCTGGAATTAGTCGTCTACAGATATGCCCTGGCTGGATACAGGTATCGAATCTCTAAACTCTTCATGCAGACATGCCCTGGCTGGATACAGGTATCGAATCTACAATCAATCACTCACAGATATTCCCTGGCTAGATACAGGTATCGAATCTGGAATTAGTCATCTACAGATATACCCTGGCTGGATACAGGTATCGAATCTCTAAACTCTTCATTCAGACATACCCTGGCTGGATACAGGTATCGAATCTACAATCAATCACTCACAGATTTGCCCTGGCTAGATACAGGTATCGAATCTAGAATTAGTCGTCTACAGATATGCCCTGGCTGGATACAGGTATCGAATCTCTAAACTCTTCATGCAGACATGCCCTGGCTGGATACATGTATCGAATCTACAATCAATCACTCACGGATATGCCCTGGCTAGGTACAGGTATCGAATCTGGAATTAGTCGTCTACAGATATGCCCTGGCTGGATACAGGTATCAAATCTCTAAACTCTTTATGCAGACATGCCCTGGCTGGATACAGGTATCGAATCTACAATCAATCACTCACAGATATGCCCTAGCTAGATACAGGTATCGAATCTGGAATTAGTCGTCTACAGATATGCCCTGGCTGGATACAGGTATCGAATCTCTAAACTCTTCATGCAGACATGCCCTGGCTGGATACAGGTATCGAATCTACAATCAATCACTCACAGATATGCCCTGGCTAGATACAGGTATCGAATCTAGAATTGGTCGTCTATAGATATGCCCTGGCTGGATACAGGTATCAAATCTCTAAACTCTTCATGCAGACATGCCCTGGCTGGATACAGGTATCGAATCTCTAAACTCTTCATGCAGACATGCCCTGGCTGGATACAGGTATCGAATCTACAATCAATCACTCACAGATATGCCCTGGCTAGATACAGGTATCGAATCTGGAATTAGTCGTCTACAGATATGCCCTGGCTGGATACAGGTATCGAATCTCTAAACTCTTCATGCAGACATGCCCTGGCTGGATACAGGTATCGAATCTACAATCAATCACTCACAGATATGCCCTGGCTAGATATAGGTATCGAATCTGGAATTAATCGTCTACAGATATGCCCTGGCTGGATACAGGTATCGAATCTCTAAACTCTTCATGCAGACATGCCCTGGCTGGATACAGGTATCGAATCTACAATCAATCACTCACAGATATGCCCTGGCTAGATACAGGTATCAAATCTGGAATTAGTCGTCTACAGATATGCCCTGGCTGGATACATGTATCGAATCTCTAAACTCTTCATGCAGACATGCCCTGGCTGGATACAGGTATCGAATCTACAATCAATCACTCACAGATATGCCCTAGCTAGATACAGGTATCGAATCTGGAATTAGTCGTCTACAGATATGCCCTGGCTGGATACATGTATCGAATCTCTAAACTCTTCATGCAGACATGCCCTAGCTGGATACAGGTATCGAATCTACAATCAATCACTCACAGATATGCCCTGGCTAGATACAGGTATCGAATCTGGAATTGGTCGTCTACAGATATGCCCTGGCTGGATACAGGTATCGAATCTCTAAACTCTTCATGCAGACATGCCCTGGCTGGATACAGGTATCGAATCTACAATCAATCACTCACAGATATGCCCTAGCTAGATACAGGTATCGAATCTGGAATTAGTCGTCTACAGATATGCCCTGGCTGGATACAGGTATCGAATCTCTAAACTCTTCATACAGACATGCCCTGGCTGGATACAGGTATCGAATCTACAATCAATCACTCACAGATATGCCCTGGCTAGATACAGGTATCGAATATGGAATTGGTCGTCTACAAATATGCCCTAGCTGGATACAGGTATCGAATCTCTAAACTCCTCATGCAGACATGCCCTGGCTGGATACAGGTATCGAATCTACAATCAATCACTCACAGATATGCCCTAGCTAGATACAGGTATCGAATCTGGAATTGGCCGTCTACAGATATGCCCTGGCTGGATACAGGTATCGAATCTGGAACTGAGAATGAGAGATAATTTCCTGGCCTGTTACAGGGGTTGATCTTCAAACTCTTCATGTAGATATGCTCTGGCTAGATACAGGTATCGAATCTACAATCAATCGCTCAAAGATATGCCCTGGCTAGATACAGGTATCGAATCTAGAATTGCGAAAGTTGATGGTAATCGTCTTTTAATTGACCTTTTTCCTGAAAAGGCAAAACATCAGTTGTATGCAATGATGTATGAAATGCATGATGTCATGATGTTCTCAAAAATAAATGAGATTGTGTGATATGATGCGTATATGCATGTATCAGGATGTATAAAATGTGAAATGTCTATGAATGTATTTTCGTCTGGGAAAATAAATCCTTGACGAATGCCGGGAAGTTAAATCCTGGGCTGACGTTTGAAGAGTAGAGTTCTTCATTTCCGCTGGTGATGATGATTGAAGATGGTTGCAAGAATAAACCGGTAGGAGAAGATGACTCCGTTGGGGAATAAACTTGATGAAGATATTACTCTGCGGGGAGTTACTCTGTGGAGAAGAGATACTTCGCTGAGGTTTTGAAGAGAACTCCGCTGGGGATTCCATTGATAAGTTATGTTAGGGAATTTGATGAACTCCGCTGGGGGATAGGAAGAACTTCGCCGAGTAAGACCTTTCCGTTGTAATTAGCTGAGGATAACCCAGTTATAAGCTCTGGTGGGAATAACCTTTGAACATGGTCAGGGAGAGATATGTACTCTGCAGGTGATAAGCTTCCAGAATCTACTGGGGATAAGCTTCCAGAATCTACAGGGGAGGATGATTCAACTCTCCTGGGGAAACTTTTGGACTGTACTGGGGGAACGGCTCCACTGGGTGTCCGTATTCCGCCGGGGAATAATCTTATATTAAGAATGTCGGGGATGCTTGCTTAGGAATATATGTATACTCCGCTGGGGAATGTTGAGATTTACTGGGGATACCCAACTTTTCAGGACTGACAGTAGCCTAACTCGGCTCGGGGAAGAGTATTGCTGACTTGCTGGAGATACTGTGCTCTTTTTAAGACTGACGAGAGGCCCACTCTGCTTGAGGAAGAGTATTGCTGAATCTTGTCTTACTCTCGGGGAGTGAAGGTATTCTGGTTACGTTCTTCAGTTGAATCTACCTTTGTACCTGATGAGCAAAGCAGTTGTACAGTTTGGACAATTCTCATTGCCCCAGTTTCTGCGGGAGAAGGTACTTGTGGAGGTGCTTGATGACTTCCGATTGTCAAATCTTCTTCTGGTAGGCAAGTGACGAGATGACGGGACATAGTCGTACGCTTTGATCCCTAATTTTTGCCTGGACCGCCCTTTTCGGGTTTTCAGTCCACCGGGATACCCATTTTTGCCCAAGCCTCCTTTTCAGGTTTTCGACTTGCCGGGTGTACAGCTTTTTTTTTTATTTTCATCCCTTATTTTGCCCGAACCCTTTTGGTTCGCCGGGAAGCCCTTATTTTTGCCTAGGTGTGTCAACCTAGCGGGTCTTTGATTATGCGTAGTATTTTTTCGACTATGTCCATGTTCTCGGGATGTAGAGAGTTGTCACTGTCAGTAGCATTGTGTTGCCATACTACCAGAAGATGTTTGATCATGCAAGATTCATTGCTGGAATTCATGTCCAATGCCCCAAGTGATTCAGACGGAGATTTGCCCCTGGCTGTTTGGCATTTTGAGAGATTCCTTGAATCTTGACTTAACTGCCCCAGATGATAGACAATGATCACGTCTGCCCCTTGATTGGAAGTGTTCCTTCCACTTGAGATGACTCTTTTGTTGAGAAGACTTTTGTTCACAGGATATTCTTCGTGCGAATTTCTCTGCTGTTCGAACAAATAGTCATATGCAAACAATGTTATATTAAGAATGAAAAGCTTATGTCTGTCTTGAAGTTTTTTTTTGAAAATGCAGTTTTTTAAGCAAATTTTGTAAAATGTGATGTCAACTCAAGATTTTACGGCGAGCCTTAAGGAGTCAGGATACCTTTGTAACAGTATGCTTTCGAACTAACCCATGCTTCAGCTAGGACTTTCAAGGGTTATAACGTGGCCTGGTTCACGGTTTAAGAAACAAAGGATAAAGGTTTAAATTTTATTTGTACCCACCCGTTCTTCGTGATGTTCTTCAATCCTAAACTCAGTTAATTATGCATTAGACCTTGTTTGAGTCTTTGCTTTGATATTCTGGTGATGGTTCGGATATTGACAGTTTATTTTGAATAGGCAGTCATTTTTTGTTGAGAGTCTGTAGGACCTCTTTCTTTTTGATTTCATTATCCCTGTCTTTTTTGCCTGAACTGTTTCTTTTGTGATTACAGTCAGCGGGATGCCCCAGTTTTTGTGTAAGTCTCCTTCATAGGTTTTGACTTATTGGGTTTTTATTTTGAGAAATAATGACTGCCTGTTTTTATGATTATTCGGAACCATCACTGTCTTTTGCTTTGGAAGGACTCCTTTGATGCCATTCATTGTGCACCTGGATCAACTGAGAAGACTACCCTGCCCCAGGTTATAATTAAGGTTTTAATTTTTTTGTGAAAATAAAAACTCCTACTTCTTTGGCTCGAAGGGGTTGACGAGGGATTATCTTCCTTATAACTCCACTGTTTAGGATTTGAAACAATGCATGTACCTCATCAGCGGGGTCTGTTCAAAAGCATACTGTAAAGATCGTGGTATCGTTTTCGTCATCCTCCCTCAAGAGGCTTAGAGTTTTTTAATTGAGAGTTAATCATCACAAAAATATGAAAACAATTTGAATATAGTGAATACGAATATATTGATTCAAAAAAGACATATGCGATGCATTGATAAAGTAAAAGAGTTTGACATGAACAAATGTTTGAACAAGCAAAGAAAAATACAACTTGAAACTTCCAATGAACAAAAGTTCTTCTCGTCTAGGGATAGTAGAAGAACTCGACCTGACCATCTGGGGTGAATTCCACTGCTCCTTCATCAATCAGGTCCTGGATCTTGTTCCGCATAGTCCAACAGTCGTCGGTGTCGTGTCCAGGACTGTCAGAATGGTAGGCACATCTCACACTCGGGTTATACCTGGAAGAGGAAGTGTTGGGATTCTTAGGAGGGTCCCTTAATGTGATCAGATTCAATTTCAACAGGCGTTGTAAGGCTTGAAACAACGACATGTTGAGCTGGGTGAATTGCCTCCTAGGCTTGTCTGGCTTGCTCTGATCAACCCATTGATCTTGGTGAGGTCGTTGTTGGACCTGTGAAGTAGTAGCAGATCGGAGAGGTCTATTCATCAAACCAAACCCTTGACTTCTTAGGGGCTGATTACCGGTTTGGTCTCCAACCCTGACTACTTGCTTCATACTGTCTTGTTGAAGCTGGTGAGGTTGATGCTGAATTTGTGACCCTAAAGCAAGTTGAGGAGCTTTTCTATTGTCTTCTTGTCTCAAAGGGAATTTAATGATGACTGGCTCTTCAACCTTAGATGTTTACCCCAGTTGGTTATCCCGAAGCAGTTGGTTGACGAGAACCCTGAGCTCTTCTTGTCTTTGAGCTAAGTCTTGAATGAGAGTCATCTGCCCCAGCATCTGGGTTCTCATTGTATCCACCTCAGCTTGCAGATGTTTCAGTCGTTCATCCTTACTGTCTTCTGGACTGTTCCTGACCAAAGTCCCCGTGAGGAGTGTTCTTAGCTCTTCCTGCCCCTTGGATAGATTTAGGAGGATCTCCCCAAACCGAGCCTCTTGAGCATGAAGATCCTGGTTGTCTTGTTGGGAAGCCATTGCTGAAATAAACAGCGAAGATGGTAAGTGACCTGTAACAAGGGTACTTGTTATGAAATGATATGTATGATATATGTATGCAATGTTTTCAAGGGTCTCGTGGGGTAAACAAGAAAATTTGTTAGAATTTGAATTTTGTAGCTTGATTGAAGGAACTTCGTGTTGTTGAGAATCCTTCTTCAAGAGTCAAGGCTCACCATATCGAGTGGGTCATAGCCCCTGACTCAAGTTATCAACCTTGGCTAGAGGAAAATAAATCCCCTTTGCCCCTTGCTAGGCAGTTGGTACATCATGACCTGCATCACAGACCCTTGAGATCCTTGAAATGGGTTAGTCCTTATGCAGGAGGTATGCAATGGTATGATGGTATGATGTTATGTTATGCGTGGAATGATGTAAGTAGACCCTGTTATAAGTCCCGATCAAGGACTGTAAACAAAACCTGCAAGAAACTCCTGTGTCAGATAAGAATATGCAAGTAGTCAAGTTTGAAGGCACACAAGTCACACAAGATAGCCCTTAGAGTTTAGGCCAGCATGAAGTTTAGGCACTACCCTCTTTCAGCTTCGTTGGTTAAGACCTGTCCTAGAAAATAGTAACCGGGTTCTAGAGGATCTCAATATCACTGACTACCCTCAATCGGTCATAACTCCAGCGTCGCAATCTTTTCTTACGGCCAGAACCATCGCGAGAGTTTAGCCTCAATGAGTGTAGCATACTGCTACTGTTCTATGGCCAAGTTGGGTCAATTTAGGGTTCTAAGGTCGGTTGGTGCTTAATGACTCCTCAGAAGACCCATATTCTCCTCGTTCCAACACAAGGGATATCGGTACAGACCAAGGTGTCACACCAACGTAGCCACTGCTTCACCCGTGTCGGTCTACGCCGGACAGGTCCCTCACAGCTTATGCTACCTAAAGGGTATTCCCCAGATCCGGGTTAGGATCTATGAAACTCCGATGCAAGCCCACAAATATAAAAGCAATCAAGACATACAATTGAAAACATAAGAGTGGTCTAATCCTAAGGTACACCTCACTTATAAAGTGTCCCCAGCAGAGTTGCCAGTTCTGTGATCGGTGGAAATAGAACTGACTGTTTTTTAAGCTGGTTCGCGAAATGTCGCGGTAAGCAAGAGTCGCCACCGTCTTTTATGTTCTCCAACATGGAAAGGACAAAAGTACAGCAAAATTCCTTTTCGAGAATGTTTCTCGGTTTGGGAGGTAGATTTATAGAAAGGGAAGGTGTTAGCACCCTTTCTATCAGTGGTTATCCACGGGCTCTTAGGTACTTGCTCACTATGTTTTCAAAAATTGTTTGCTTTTCAAGTGTTTGTGGGTTTTGAAAAAAGTTTCGTTTTGAAAACTCCTAGGTAACTCTTGTATCAGTCCTCAAGAGTGTATGAAGTGTTTGTTTGAAAACGTTTTTGAAAGTGTAAGTGCGAAAAGATGTTTTTGTTTTATGAAAGAGCAAGTACCCAGGAGAAATCTACCTACTCTAAGGAATTAGGCTGTGTAAGAGTCCTTTAGACAGTACTATCCCACTATTGAGAAGTAGGTAGCACCGTTGTTGGAGTTATTCGAGTCAATTCGATTATTAGGGACATGTGTGGTCACCAAAGCAATGGTAGGACGCCTTAGCGGTAACCCTAATGTCCTAGATCCTTTTTATCCGAGGCAACCGTTTCGAGGCAACTGGATCTTTAGACAGAAGGGCGACCTCTAAAACACCCTATACTTAATAACCACGTCGAGGCAACCAAGTGAGGCGTACCCTAGGAGTGGCATGTGCATGTGTGTTAAATTCAGTTAAGATTATCTTGTACATGTTATTTGTGAACTACGAGTTGATTTTATTTGTCATACAAGTCTTGCAGGCATAATTAACAGTTAATGATTTGCGGGAAATAAAGTGCGGAAAGGTAAATCTACGCTATTACAAGGCGCGGGTCTATACATCGCCAAAAACAAAACCCGTTTGGAAAATAAATACGAGAAAAGTAAAGAAAGCGATAAAAGCCTAATTAACTATTACATCCTCGGAAACAGTTACATCAATATAATCAAAAGGAATTAAAGTGCGAAAGAAATTAAATTGGGAACGTCTTAGGGTTTTGACCCTTTTTTAGAAAAGAAAGTAGTTTGTCCTTTTTTGCAATTAATGAAACATTAAACCTAAACCTGATTAATTAAACAATTAAAAGAAAAAGTATTTTTTGTGTTTTTATATTTTAATGAAATAAAAATGAAAAAGTTAGTAAAACCCTAAGTCTAATCTATTTTATTTATTATGAAAGAAAGTTGAAATTAAACCTAATTAAAACAACTAGACTAATTAATTAGAATTTATTTACAAAAATAATTAATTAAATTTAATCAATAAAAATATTATTATTTTTTAGGTTTTCTGGATTTATTATGGAAAAATAATTAATTATATTAATTAAATAGTAATAATAATAATTAGTAAAGAAAATATAAAAGAGAAAAAAGGAAAAGAAAATAAGAACCCAGGGGGGGTGTTGGCCCATTAGGAGGTGAGAAAAGAAATCTGAAGCCCATTAAGCACAAAGCCACGTTGACTTCTGGAAGTGTCTGCACATTGGTTGACTGGGGAACATCATAGTCAACACTTCATGGCCATTGGATTGGTGATGGTGGCCACATGGCATGCTGATTATTGAAGGTACATGATGGAAGACATTAGCAAGCCTGCACATGATTAGGTTATGAAAAATAAAAACAAATATGGGGTGGACCTGGGAATCGAACCCAGGTCCCAATGGTTGCATGCCATATCATCATCCACTGAGCCAAGCGCTTGTATTTTTTATAATAATGGGTAATGAAAATAATGTAAAAAAAACAACACATATGCTGGAAACAAATGAAGCGCGCGTTACTTTTTGAATGGACCAACCATGATGCACCACGTCCTTCGTCTTCCCCAGATTCCCTGTAAAATAAAAACAATTAGCGGGGGTTTTAAACCCCCACAACCTGCAATAAGAGAAAATAGCGAATAGAGCTGTATGTAATATAAATTGTTCGCGAGATGTCCAGCATGTTCGTCTTGTTCAGACGGTTTCAATCATAGGTCTCTTGAGGCTTAATTTTTCCTAAATAAGAAAGCCCCAATTTTAGAGCTTGGAAAACCTAGAAATCGTTCATGGTGGTTTGCGTTTCAGGGCGTCTTAATGCAATTAAATCACACCAATAGCTTCGTATCAGTCCTATTAACACAAAATAACCACAATAATATGTTAAATATGCATGAATCAATATATACAATTATGGAGAAAAAAAGCTTCAAACTGTAAAAATGTTTGCCACGATTTCTTGAGCTATGAAGCTTGGTTTTGATTGCAAATCGTTCCTGGGAGGCCTAGCAATGTATTAGAAACAAGAACAAGCTTTGAATCACATTAAATTATGGAATTCAGTTTTGAGTTTTCTTTGATTTTTTTGGAATTGATTATGGCTTTTGCAGCAGCTTTTTCACGTGTGAGGAATTAGGTTTAGCTTATGCACTTATAGTAGAATGGTTTTAGGTCAAATCTTGCTCAAGAAATCCCTTGCTTTATGTTCCAATATTTGATTGAAAATCAAATATTTTTCAATCTTTTTGATTGAGAAACTTGCCAAACATGGAGATTTTGATGTACTTGATTGATACACGAATTTTCCAGCTTGCCCTGAGTTTATTTGCTTCACAAAAGATTGAAAAAATCACATCTTTGAATTTCCTACATTTTAAATGAATTAAATGAATTAAAAATCAATTAAAAATCCAATTAATTAATAAAAATAAGAAAATAAATAAATTTAGGCTTGATGGGTCGTGCATAGGCTTTGGACAAAGTTCAAGAAGGAATTTGAGGCCCATTAGCAAAAATGATGTGTTTTGAGCAAAGTTTGACTTTTACAAATTCACAAAAATTTCCCAACTTCTCCAATGCATATCTTGCTCAATTTTGATCCTATGAACATGTTCTTGGACATTTTAGAAAGGTCTTGAAGTCCTCTAACCAATGCCTTTGGTCCCATGTCATTTTGATTTACCAATCTCAAGTTATGGTCTTTGACTTACAGTGCATTTTTGTTGACTTTTGAAATTGACCTATAATGTAGAAATTGATAACTTTTTGTGAGAGCATTTCTTGGACTTGGAATGTGAAGATGAGTTGTAGGAAATGTCATCCCCTTAAAAATGAGAATTGGATGGGATTTTTATGATGAACCATGAAAAAGTTATGCCCTGGTCAAGTTACAGTTGACTTTTCAACTGTCCAAAAATAATAACTTTTGCATCCTTGATGATTTTTGAGCCATTCTTGAGGAATCATGATCAAGACTTGATCAAATGATGATTGTGGCTTCAAAATAAGATGTTGATCAAAATTTCTGACCTTTGACTACAAAATGACCATTTTGCCCCTGCAGTCGACTGTGAACCAAATAGGACTTTTGACTGTGCAATTTGCCATTGTAAGTCTTGAAACTTGATATGTAGATGCTTGGCAATGTTTATAGGCATATGTGACTTAATTGGACCACTGAAAACCTCAAATTCCTTGACAGAACCAAAACCCTAATTTTGACTGGTTTATGAGGCATTTGAACTGTGCAACCCTTAAGTAGTCTTGAACCATTTGAAGATGATTCTTGATAAATCTTGAAGAATATGGGAGGGCAAATTTTGGGGTACAACACTCTACACCATTGCTTCACATTTCCCGATTATCAACTTGTGCCAACTTTGGAAGAATTCTCCCAACTCTTGAGTATTCCCATTCTTAATCAACTACCCTTTGTTGTACCCCAAAATTTTCCCTCCCATTTCTCAAAGGATCATCCTGGACTCTCAAGTTTGCTTCTATTAAGTTCCAAGTCTTGAATCATCACTTTTCAAGGAAATCATCCATAAGGGCAAAATGGTCAAAAGCACAATGAAAAGTCAAACTTTGACTTTTAAATTAAAAATCAAGTTTCAACAATTATATTTCATCAAGACATGAAATTGATTCATCAAAAATCAGGAGTCAGAAGTTACTTTGGAAAAATCAAATTTTCTAAGCATTTAGAAAATTTTCTAAGTGTTAAGAGTATATGATACTTCAGAACTTCTGAGTCAGCCTCCATGCAAGCGCGGTTAGAAGTTGCAAATATGGTTCAGAATATAGCCTTCAATCAGAACATGGCTCTTCACCTTCTACGCAAGCGCAGTCAGAAATGGAAAATGTGGTTCAGAACATGACGCTTTAATCAGAACATGCAGAAGCAATGCTCTTTGGTCAGAACATGATGCCTCAGTCAGAACTTGATTCTTCAGCATGTGAAGGCAATGTTCAACGCCCCGGTCAGAACATGCCCCTTCAACATTTGGAGGTTACGTTTCTGATCTTCTGCAACCAGAACATCACCAAATCCCAAGACCTCGTTTAAACAACCTGCTGCACTGCTACAGTATAATACTCTAACCAGCAGTTAATCCAGTCCACGCTTGCATTTTCCCAAATCTTGTATTTGCACCAAATACAAAAGGCTGTGATCAAAAAGCAATGGAACAGTGTGCCAAAAGTTCAAATCCCATCTGTTTTTTTTTCCCAAAACCACAATAAATTCATCTATAAATAAGTGGCTCCATCGCACTTGCAAGGGGCTGACTTTTGGAGAGAGATTGGCCAAAAGAAAGAAAAGGAAGTTGTGAAACCTTCATAAAAAATCCAGATATCCCAAACAGAAAACAAAACCTTTGTTCTTCCTTTTGGATCAAAGAACATAACCATTGTTTCGTCACTCTCGCTGACACCAGAACATCTGAAGGTAGCAGCTCAAACCTCCAAACACACGCTCCAGTTTCAAGGTAAGTCTTTCTGAATTTGCATTTTTTTCATTCAGAACATCATTAATATGTAAATATCACAGTATTGATGTTGTTCATATTATTGCATAAGTAGAAAAATTGTGGATCAGAACTTCTTGATTAGGACTATACTCAAATTTAGGATTAGAACTTCTATAAACTGTTGTGCTATTATCCTTCTAAATTGTTGTTTATTAAGAACTGAATAAATTGTTGATGTGCTGATTAAGAGTTGAAATATGGCATAGAACTTCTGATGTTCACTCACAGTTTAAACACACTGAACTTCTGAGTTTCCCTCATTGTTCTAACACAACACAGAACTTCTGAGTTCTCCTTACATGTCAAATATATTGAACTTCTGATGTTTCCATTCGCTGTTTTCAAACACTCAGAGTTTCTGATTTTCACATGCTGACAATACACGGAATTTCTAAAGTTTACTCACTGTTTTAGTGTAATACAGAACTTCTGAGTTGTGGCCCA
The DNA here is from genome assembly GCA_948472305.1 of Vicia faba. Classification (NCBI taxonomy): domain Eukaryota; kingdom Viridiplantae; phylum Streptophyta; class Magnoliopsida; order Fabales; family Fabaceae; genus Vicia; species Vicia faba. Next base: position 658,887,829 of record OX451736.1, on the reverse strand, counting down.
CTGTCTGAGTACCACCCAGAATTTTTGTGTTTTCCCTCTAACGTGTCTTGCAGGACCTCAGAGTTTAGCAACTCAGAACTTCTGATACCCACCAACATTTCCCACTGAGTCACAGTGCTCCTGACTCCGGAACTTCTGATCCCATTCGTTTTTCCTGTAGCAGCACGTTGAGTCTACGTCTCATTTATTTTCCTTTTCATCATTTTTTTAACATAAAAGACATAAAAATATTTTCTTTCTTTTATTAATTTATTTCCTTTTTAAGACAAAACCATTTTCTAAACAAATCCTTTTTTCTTTCTTATATTGTACATTTCAATATGGTTGTAATAGTAACTTAGGATTTAATTTTATTTGCAACCCCCATTCATAAATATGTACCCTCATCCCTAAAATATTGTAATAGCGTGGGACTTTACATTTCTGCAATTTATCGCTTTTAAATGTAAATGCTAGTAATTAGGGTGTGTATGGCAAGACATGAAATTGACAAATAGATCACCCTAAGCAAGACTAAATGCATGCAATCAAACACACTTTGCACACATGCACTCTTAGGGTAATCTCACTTGTTTCCTATCGAAAAAATAGTCATGTCCCTCGAATATGGGCATTTTAGCAAAATACCCTCGATAAAAGATCGTAGTCCCTCGATGACCCTCGATATTGCCTCCGGTAAACGATCTAATCCATAATATGACATTGCTAAAATATCCCATAGGTTGCCTTCTATGACTATACAAACGTCCCAACACCCGTCCCTTCACATCCAATGATGGGGATTCTTGCCAAAACAATGGTAAGATAGCAACATCTAAAGGAGGGGGAAAAGAATAATTAAAGACCTTTTGAGTAGGTAGATTCGCTATTAGTTGCTCGCTTGCTCACAACAAAAACATTCTATACACCGACACTCTCACTTTGAAACATTTTTCAAAAGACAACACTTTGTACGCATTCTTATAGAGACGAGAGCCATTACAAAGAAAACCCTTTTCAAAAATCACTTTCAAAAGAACGCCCATCAAACACCTCTTTGAACTATTTTCAAAACAACACTTTGTATGCATTCTTATTGAAACGAGAATCATTACAAAGTTACATTTTCAAAATACTTTCAAAACCCACATCACAAGCACACATTCAAACAAAAGAAAGTGATCTAGCAAGCAACTAAGATCCCATGGAAAATCATGGATGAAAAGGGTGCTAATACCTTCCCTTTTCATAATCTACCCCCCGAACTCAAGAAAACATATCTAAAGGTCTTTCCTGTGCTTTTTCACCTTTCCTTATTGGATAAAAGAAAAGTCGGTGGCGACTCTTACTAAACCGCAACATTTGCAAACACAAACGCAAACAACCAAGTCAGTTATCCCACCGTATTAGAGAACTGGCGACTCTACTGGGGATTATACTTAAAAGTGGGGTTACCTTAGGGTTAGATTGCATTTACTTGCTTACATTGTTTGATTTGTTTGTTTTACATTATGGGTCCTTGTTTGGGTTACTGTTAAAATCCCACACCTAGATTTGGGGACACCTTTTAGGTAAGTAGCAATAAACTGTGAGGGAACTATGCGGGGTATACCGAAACGGTTGAAGCAGTAGCTACATTGATGTGGCCCTTTGGTTGGTACTAGTAACCCTTGAGTCAATCAAGGAGAGTACGGGGCCTCCGTGTGGTGTCATAAAGCATCAACTGACCTTAGAACCTTTAGATTGCACAACTTGGCCAGTAGGGCGTAGCGAGGTGGCCGGCCTTGGTGTATTCCCAAGGTCGACATATACTCAATGCTACACTCATTGAGGATGGACTCTTGAGCTTTGTTTGGTTGTGAGTCAATCGCCTATTGAACGAAGTTGGGAGAAAGATCAGTGATATTGAGATCCCTTAGAACCCGATTACTATTTATAGGACAGGTTGAACCAATCCAACTTTAAGAGGGTATGACCTTAAAACTCACGCAGGCCTTAAACCTAAGAATTTGGTGTGACTCGTTTGTTGCTTGCTATACCTGTGATTTTCTAGCATAATCATGACATCATAAACATGGCATATCATGGCTAACCATTTCAAGGATTTCCTAGGGCTCATTTTTGCTTTGTTTTGTAGGACATGGTATCCGCCTGTAGGAATACTATACAGATCAACCTTGTGAAAGTATATCTTCAACTAAAGTATCTGGCAATAAGGGTTCTTGAAAGTTCTCATTTTTCTAAAAAGCATGGTCAATTGCTCAATTTGGTCACTGCAAAACCTGATGAAGAATTATTGAAAGTGTTGTTCCAGTTCTTTAATCCTGTGCACCATTGTTTCACCTTCCCGGATTACCAGCTAGTACCTACTATAGAGGAATTTTCTCAATTGTTAGGGGTAACTATTCTTGACCAGTTACCTTTCAACGGCACTGAAGAACATCCAAAGCCCGAAGAGATTACTAGAGCTCTGTCCTTACAACGGTTCGACATAGTGACAAATTGGGAGACTAGAGGGAGTGTCCAAGGAATTCCGGTCAAGTTTCTGTTCAAGAAAGCTTACCATTTTTCGGATACCTTAGATTTACAAGCTTTCGAAGAGGTGCTGGCACTTCTCATTTACGGGACGGTACTTTTCCTTAATGCGGATCAACTAGTAGATGTGAGCACTATTAAGGTTTTTCTGTCTCATAATCAAGTGCCTACATTACTCGGGGATATTCTACACTCTCTGCATGCTCTCACTCTAAAGAGAAGGGGGACCCTCCTATGTTGCACTCCTCTTTTGGCTAGGTGATTTATTTCGCACCTACCCAAGTCTGTTTTGAAGAACGATCAGGGTTTGAAATGGTCTTGTAGGTTGATATCCCTTAAGCATTCAGACATTTGTTGGTGTTCGCGGTTCTCAGAAGATATCACCATTATCGATCACTGTGGTGAATTCCCTAATGTCCCTCTCTTAGGCATTAGGGGAGGAATTGCATATAATCCTTGTTTGGCCTGGCACCAGTTCGGTTATGCAAGGAGAGATGGTCCTCATGATACACTTATCCAAGGAATCTCCTTCAACTATGAGAATGATACTCAGGGTTACCGTAAAAGGTTCATAAAAGCTTGGGGCGTGGCACATAAAATTGACAGCAAGACGCTGGGGCACAAGAATTCCATCCCTCTTGAGCCCTATCTCCGATGGGTACGAGCCCGCGCTCAAAGTCTTATGATGCCTTACCCTGATGTCCTACCAATAATTATGGAACCAGTTGTTGGGGGAGATACGGCTTCCCTTATTCGTCATCCTGACATGCCAACCGATCACAAGGAGTTGCAGAAGTTCTGGGTTCAACTTAAAGAGGAGCGGGACACGTTTGAAGCTCAATTTTATGCCAGCGAGAAGAAGGTCCTGGAGCTCACTAGGCTACTTCATGAAGAAAGGAACATAAACGCCTACATTGCACGAAAGAGGATGCGCTCCTGGGAAACCTAGTTTCTTTTTGCTTTGAGTTTTGTTTTGTTTAAACTGTAAGCCTAAAAGGCATTTTTTTGTAACAATTCAAACTCATTAATACAAGTAACGTGTGTTTCTTTTTTGTTTAAAGCAAACTTGAGCTTTTAAGAATCCTTGAAATCATTGCATACACATACCATCCATGACATTGCATAAGCAGTTACCGTTACAGGTTTCTCATCTCCTTCGCTGTTTATTTCAAGCAGAAATGTCTTCTGAACAAAGCATCAAAGATCTTCAGGCACAAAATTCCCAATTTCAACAAATGTTCACAACTATGGCAAAAGGGCAGGAGGACCTAAAGGCCCTCATCCTGAAAGAGAAAGAGAAGAAGAAGAAGAAGAAGAAGAAGAAGTGTGTCGGTGCCCTCAATATGGGCAGAAGATTCGTGGGGCGACTAAAGCAATCAGTTGATGTGACCTCCTCATCCAAAGAGGGAGAAAATCAAGAAGGGAAGACAAGGGGAGAGGACCCCAGTCCTGAAATTTATGACAATGATATCGACTACAATGATGACCAGTATCCTCCCGCTGAGGATAGGTACAAGCAGTTAGAGGATCGGTTAAGCGCTATGGAGATCCAGAGAATACCAGGGTTGGATTTTGAGTAACTAGTGTTAGTGTTCGGGGTAGTCATCTCACGAAAATTTAAGGCTCCAGTTTTTGCAAAGTATGATGGGGTGTCTTTCCCGAAGCGTCATCTCCGTTCCTATGTAAGGAAGATCCAACCCATCACCGCTGACAGAAACTTGTGGGTTCATTTCTTTCAAGATAACCTGTCAGGGACTCAGCTCGAATGGTTCTACCAATTGGAAGGAATCAATGTCCGAAACTGGGAGGATTTGGCTGCCGCTTTTTACAAGTATCAATATAATGCCGACCTGGCCCCTACTCGTGCTCAACTCCAGGGTATGTCTATGGGTGCAGGTGAAGTTTCTAAGGACTACGCACAGAAGTGAAGAGATTTGGATGGGAGAGTCCAACCCCCTTTGTCTGATAGGGTGTTGGTCGACATGTTTCTTGGGATGCTATCTGGTCCGTTCTTCAACCATTTAATCGGTAGCTCATCGGCTGGTTTTACTGAGCTGATATTAACTGGAGAAAGGGTAGAAGCTGGGATTCGGAGAGGTGAAATACAGAAAGATACCTTGTCAAGTTCAGCAAAGAAACCTTTCACTGGAAAGAAGGAGGTAAGTGCCATTTATAGCCCGAAAGATGAGAGCAGAGCGGAATACCGTCCAACGGTAAGTGCTGTAATAATACCAAGGCCTACGGCAGCCCCACAATGCAACAATCAACAAAGGATAGAAAGACCACAAAGGCAGTTCACTCAGATTAACATGACATTGACAGAGGTTCTACCCCATCTATTGAGATCTAACTTGGCAACTTTAAGAGAGGCTCCCAAGAATCCTAATACCTCATCTCCTCGTTACAATCCGAACGCTCGGTGTGCCTACCATTCTCAGAGTCCTAGTCACGATACAAATAACTGTTGGGCTCTAAAAAATAGAGTACAAGATCTAATTGAAGCCAAGGAGATTGAGTTCGACGCTCCGGAGAAGCCCAATGTCATAACTGCTCCCATGCCTAAGCACAACCATGGAGTTAACGCCGTTGATATCGATCTGTTCGTGACCTTAGTTGATGAAGTTTCTACTCCTCTTATGACTGTTAAGAAGAATTTGTTGTTGGCTGGTTTATTCCCAGGTTGTGATGAAGATTGCCACATATGTTCATCCCGGCCTTATGGTTTCTATTTGCTGAAGACATGTGTCCAACGCCTGATGGACAGCATAGAAATTTTGTTCGAAAAGACTTTGATTCCAACTGTTCCGTGTGAAGATATCGCTATTATAACCATTTCCACCTGTCCTTCCAAGGTTTCCTCGAGAAAACCTATTAGGATTACACCCACTACGAGAGTCACTCCGTTGATAATCACATGTCCTGGTCTTGTCCCGTACACCTCGGACAAAGTTGTCCCTTGGCATTATGGCGCTGATGTTTACTATCATGGCATTAAACAAGACTTGAAGACCGAAGAAGCTGATCCTGATGTCGGTAACATTGTTGGGACCAACAAGATTACTAGAAGTGGAAGGGTTTTCTCTCCTGAGATCTCCCCAAAGACTGTCACTAAGCTTATCGTTATTTCATCTTCTGTTCCCGCTAGTACTTCAGTTACTACTCTAGTTGTTATCCCTGTCGATGAGTCATCTGGGATTCGAGGCAAAGAAGCTGTAGGTGAACCTGCTCGGACGGAGGCACCTAGAAAAATTGTTGTGGAAACCTCTAAGCAAGAGATAGAGGAAATTTTGAAAATAATTAAAAAGAGTGACTACAACGTGGTCGAACAGCTGGGGCAGACCCCCTCGAAGATATCCATGTTATCCCTGTTGTTGTGCTCTGAGGCCCATGCGAAGGCTTTGATTGCATTCCTCAAAACTGCGCATGTGCCGCAAGAGACTTCAGCTGATCAATTCAAAGATTGCGTGGCTAGCCTGACTGCTGACAATGGGCTGGGTTTTTTAGATGCAGACTTGACACTGAAAGGGAGAAAACACAATGATGCTCTGCATGTCTCGATCGAATGCAGGGGTACTACCATGGCTCATGTGGTGGTGGATACTGGGTCTTCGCTAAATGTTATGCCCAAGAAGGAGTTGGACCATTTGGATTGCGAGGGTTTGACTTTAAAGCCTAGTAAAATTGTGGTAAGGGCTTTTGACGGGTCAAAAAGAATGGTGCATGGGGAAGTGGACATCCTTGTTAAGATAGGCTCTCAGACTTTCAAATCCATATTCTATGTGATGGACATCAGGCCGCCGTATTCTTGTTTGCTAGGTCATCCTTGGATCCATGAGGTTGGGGCAGTTACTTCCACACTCCACCAAATGTTGAAGTACCCGGTAAAAGGGAAGATTGTCACTGTACGGGGTGAAGAGGAGTATATGGTGAGCCACCTCAACTCTTTCTGATACGTAGAGATGGACGGCGAGTTTATATAAACTCCTTGTCAGAACTTCGAAGAGGTCCCTCAGATCTTGGCATCGACTGAAACTGCTAGCAACAAACCTCCTTTGAAGATGGCTTCTCTCAAGGACGCCAAGGCTGTAGTTGAAGAAGGTGGGTGTGCCAATTGGGGTCAAATCCCTGATTTCACTCACAAAACTGAAAATTTTGGCTTGGGCTTTACTTCAGGGGCTCAAAGGGTTGTTCGACACGCTCGAGTTGGAGGACCTCCCCTATGCATCAGTAATCGTGAGGTCAACGCTATTGAAGACAGTGAGGAGGACCCTAACATTGACAACTGGATCTACCCGACTACCAATGGTGGATCGAATAACTGGACGACTAGAGATTTTGTTCTAGTTTCTTTTATTCCGCGGTAATTGTATTACTTGTTTTCTAAGTTTGTAATGAACAATTTAAACTTTTTTGCCTTGTGTCTTACCCGAGGCACGATGGTTCTATCTGTGAGAGTTATTATATGTCATCTCATATTTCATCAATGAAGCATTGGACGTTCTTTGCATACAAATTTTGTGCTTTTTTTATTTTCTTTTCTGCCTTTATTTTATCAATACAGCTATGCTCTTACACACACTCACGTATCACATTGCAGATCCATATCCATTCTGGATCCCATTGATAACAGCTCTGCTATTGCCAGTTATGACTTCGAAAATCTGATCAACCAAGCCAAGGACGAAGGTGAGGAAGATTGTGAGGTACCTGGAGAACTTGCTAGACTACTACAACAGGAAGAAAGGGCCATACAGCCTCATGAAGAGCCGGTTGAGACAGTGAATTTGGGTACTGAGGAGGACAGAAAAGAGGTTAAAATAGGTGCAAATTTGGAGCTCAGCGTCAAACAGAGGTTGATACAGATACTGCACGACTATGTTGAGATCTTCGCCTGGTCCTATGAAGACATGCCTGGTTTGGACACTGATATTGTGGTACATCACCTGCCAACTAAAGAAGATTGTCCTCCGATTAAACAGAAGGTTCATCGTATGCGTCCCGAAATGTCAGAGAAGGTCAAGGCAGAGGTCATGAAACAGTTCGACGCTGGATTCTTAGCTGTCACTTCTTATCCGCAGTGGGTTGCTAACATCGTTCAGGTGCCTAAGAAGGACGGGAAGGTACGGATGTGTGTGGATTATAGAGATTTGAACAGGGTAAGCCCCAAGGATGACTTCCCACTTCCCCACATTGATGTTTTGGTTGACAACACTGCGCAACACAAAATCTTCTCCTTCATGGATGGTTTCTCTGGCTACAACCAGATCAAGATGGCTCCTGAACACATAGAGAAGACGACCTTCGTCACACAGTGGGGGACCTTCTGTTACAAGGTGATTCCTTTTGGGTTGAAGAATGCTAGGGCAACCTATCAGCGAGCCATGGTCGCTTTGTTCCATGATATGATTCACCACGAGATAGAGGTTTATGTTGATGACATGATAGCCATGTCTCAAACCAAAGAGGAACATCTCGATTATCTATAAAAGTTGTTCGACAGGTTAAAGATATACAAGCTAAGGTTGAATCCAAACAAGTGCACCTTCGGGGTAAGGTCTGGTAAGCTTCTGGGTTTCATCGTCAGTGACAAGGGTATTCAGGTAGATCCTGCAGAGGTAAAGGCCATACAAGAGATGCCGACTCCCTGTACAGAGAAGGAAGTTAGGAGTTTCTTGGGACGTCTGAATTATATCTCCGGGTTCATTTCACATCTGACTGCTACTTGTGAGCCAATCTTTAAGCTTCTAAAGAAATATCAAGTGGTAAAGTGGAATGATGAATGTCAGGCTGCTTTTGAAAGAATCAAGGAATACCTTCAAGAACCACCAATTCCGATGCCTCCAGTTGAAGGAAGACCTTTGATATTATACTTGACAGTACTAGACAATTCAATGGGGTGTGTGCTGGGGCAGCATGACGAGTCTGGTCGAAAAGAGCACGCCATTTATTACCTTAGCAAAAAGTTTACCGACTGTGAGACACGATACTCACTGCTCGAGAAAACTTGATGCGCTTTGGCATGGGCTGCTCACCGGCTAAGATAGTATATGTTGACTCACACTACCTTGTTGATATCAAAGATGGATCCGATCAAGTACATTTTCGAGAAACCCGCTCTCTCCGGAAGGATAGCAAGGTGGCAAATGATATTAACTAAACACGATATACAATATACAACCCAGAAAGCAATCAAAGGGAGTGTATTGGCTGATCATTTGGCTCATCATGCCGTGGATGACTATCAGTCCATAAATTTTGAATTCCCTGATGAGAACATTATACTGGTGATTAACTACGAAGAACCTGGACCAGACGAAGGACCTGAGAAGGGATCTCGATGGTCTATGTATTTCGATGGATCCTCAAACGCACTGGCTAATAGCATTGGCGATGTAATCATATCTCCCGAGGGCTGTCATACTCCGTTCACTGCCCGATTATGTTTCAACTACACCAACAACGTGGTGGAGTATGAAGCCTGCATCATGGGTCTCAAAGCCGCTATTAACCTCAGAATTAAGTTCCTAAATGTCTTCGGGGATTCAGCCTTGGTGATAAGTCAGATCAAAGGGGAATGGGATACGAAACATCCAAATCTCATCCCATACAAAAAGCACGTACTGACTTTTCTCCCACGCTTTGAGGAAGTAACTTTTGAACATTTTCCACGAGAGGAGAATCAGTTAGCGGACGCGCTAGCTACCATGTCTTCCATGTTCAAAGTTAGGTGGGACAACGAAGCTCCCTGAATCACCATTGAGAGGTTGGATGAACCAGCACACTGCTGTGAAATCGATACCGAAGAAGTGACAAACAAACCCTGGTTTCACGAAGTCAAAAGGTATCTCGAGGCTCAAGAGTATCCCGAAGGGGCATCCGTCAATGATAAGAAGTTTCTGAGAAGGTTCGCCGCAAAGTTCTTCCTCAGTAATGGAATCCTCTATAAGCGCAATCATGACTCCACACTACTACGGTGTGTGGACAAGTGCGAAGCAGAGAGGATCATGATAGATCTATATGAAGGTACCTTCGGAACCGATTCTAGTGGGCATACCATGGCTAAGAAGATTCTTCGGGCAGGATACTACTGGTCCACTATGGAAGCCGATTGTTATCAACACTTTCGAACTTGTCATAAGTTCCAAATTTACCTGATAAAGTGCACGTGCCTCCGGTCCTCTTAAATCTTTTGACAGTCCCGTGGCCCTTTGCATTGTGGGGCATCGACATGATCGGAGAAATCAGGCCCACTACTTCTAATGGACATCGCTTCATCCTAGTAGCCATTAATTACTTCACAAAATGGGTTGAGGCGGCCTCTTTCGCTACTGTTACCAAGAATGTTGTGGCGCGATTTATCAAGCATAACCTAATATGTCGGTATGGTGTGCCAGAGAGAATTATCACTGATAATGGTACGAATCTCAATAACACAATGATCACCGAGCTCTGTAAACAATTCAAGATACAACATCATAACTCTTCTCCCTACCGGCCGAAGATGAATGGCGCTATTGAAGCAGCTAACAAGAACATCAAGAGGATTGTGTAGAAGATGACGGTGACATATAAAGACTGGCATGAGATGTTATCATTCGCTCTTCATGGGTACCGTACCTCAGCACGAACGTCGACAGGGGCAACACCCTACTCTCTGGTATATGGCATGGAGGCAGTCCTGCCCATTGAGGTCCAGATCCCTTCTCTTAGAATTATGAAGGATGTGGGTTTGAATGAAGACGACTGGGTCCAGACTCGACTTGATCAACTGAATTTGATCGATGAAAAGAGACTTACTGCTATCTGCCATGGTTAGACGTATCAAAAGAGAATGATAAAGGCTTTTAACAAGAAATCCAGGCGTCAAGATTATCAAGTCGGGGATCTAGTAATCAAACGCATCATACTGCCGCAAGGTGATCCCATGGGCAAATGGACCCCCACGTACGAAGGGCCATTTGTGGTTAAGAACATTTTCTCGGGAGGAGCTATGATTCTAACAAACATGGATGGTGATGACCTTCCTCACCCTGTCAATGCAGACATAGTGAAAAGATACTACGCATAATCAAAGACCCGCTAGGTCGACTGGCCTAGGCAAAAATAAGGGCTTCCCGGCGAACCAAAAGGGTTCGGGAAAAAGTAAGGAATGAAAATGAAAATATTTGTACACCCGACAAGTCGAAAACCTGAAAGGGTGACTTGGGCAAAAAAGGGTATCTCGGTTGACTGAAAACCCGAAAGGGCGGTCCAGGCAAAAGTTAGGGATTAAAGCGTACCACTATGTCTCATTGGATCATTTGACGACCAGACTTTGGTATCGACTATCAAGCTCGGATGGCGCCAACCAATCTGATCGACTTTCGGCCAAGAAGCAAAGTGATGAGACACTTGAAGACATAAAGGCAATAGCAGAATTGGAGCCCAATGGGGTTGTTTGACATAGCTATTTTTCTTTCTTTCACACAAATTGTATAAATTCTATCTTTCGGAGGCGTTCTCTTACTAGGACGTCAGCCTCTTTGTACAAAATGCCTATTACGGGCCAACTTCAAAATTCAATACAAGTCATTTTCACAAGAAACTTCAGTTCGTTTTTTCTTTTCCTATTCTGTTTTGCGAGAACGTCCATTGATTTATTTTTTATATATGCATTTGAAAAATGATTGCTGCTCATAAATATATACATAAGAAACAAAAGAAAAATACTCGTAATTCTAGAAACAGAGAAAAACAAGAAGTGCCAAACCCTACGGTTACTCTGCCCAGCAGGTACCGGGATAGAGCCAGCTTGGAAACATAATTGTTGGTACGTACACTCCCCACAGAGTAAGAGTATCCTAAGGCATTTGACGTCAGCTTTCCCAAACACGGGGCATAACTTTCCCCAACCAAGGTTTATAATCGCAGGCGAGCCAACAATTTTCATCTCCCTAAGCAGGGCCTATTTCTCGGGGTACAAAAGCTCAATCTCCAACAAGAGCTCAACATCTCCAGCAACGGAATTTCATCCCCAGTTGAGTTTATTCCTCCAGGTCAGCAGGCCTACCAACGGAGTATCCCTTCCTCTAAGTTGATCCCCGCAGAGTTATCCTCCAGCATCTCGTCTCGACAGAATATTTATTCTCCAGCAATGGTCAGGGATTTATTTTCACATATTCGAATGTGTCATAACTATCATCTCGTGTTCATACATCATGACGTGCGCGCGCATATCACATACAACATAATCTCATTTATTTTTAGAACATCATCTCACCCCACATTTCATGCATCGCATATAACTATCCCTGATACCTTTTCAGGAAAAGGCGATTAGATTCGATGAATCCAGCAGTTGTACATATCACATCTACAGAAAACTAATGGAAGCTCAGTTCCCAAAATCAAACGGGTCAACTAATATACATGATCAAGCAAAGTAACCCTACTACCCAGGTTCCTTTACCAAGCCCTACTATCTAGGCTTTCATCTCGAAGTAACCCTATTACCCAGGTTCCTTCACCAAACCCTACTATCCAGGCTTTCATCTCGAAGTAACCCTACTACCCAGGTTCCTTCACCAAGCTCTACTATCCAGGCTTTCATCTCGAAGTAACCCTACTACCCAGGTTCCTTCACCAAGCCCTACTATCCAGGCTTTCATCTCGAAGCAACCCTACTACCCATGTTCCTTCACCAAGCCCTACTACCCAGGTTCCTTCACCAATCCCTACTATCCATGCTGTTATACCCCAAAATTTTCCCTCCCATATTCCTCAAGAAATTGCCAAGCCAAGCTACAAAATTCCCCAAGGGTTGTGCAGTGCAACAAGTCTCCCATACAGTCAAAATTAGGGTTTTGAGTCTGATCAAGAAAATGGAGTGTTCAAAGGCCCAATCAAGTCTCATATGCTTACAAACATGGTCAAGCATCCTCATATCAAGTTTCAAGGCATTCAGCTCAAAATTGCACAGTCAAAACCCTAAATTGCACTACAGTCAACTGTAGGGGCAAAATGGTCATTTGGCAGTCAAAAGTTCAAATTTTTGGTCAATATATCATTTTGAAGCCACAAACATCATTTGATCAATGCTTGATCATGATTCTCAAAATTTGGCTCAGAAATCATCAAAGATGCAAAAGTTGCTATATTTGGACAGTTGAAAAAGTCAACTGAAATTGACCAGGGCATAACTTTCACATGGATTATCAGAAAAATTCCATCCAAAGCTCATTTTGAAGAGAAAGACATTTCCTACAACTCATCTTCATACTTCAAGTCCAAGAAATGCTCTCACAAAAAGTTATCAATTTCAACATTATAGGTCATTTTCAAAAGTCAACAAAAAGGTACTTTAAGTCAAAGACCATAACTTGAGATTGGTAAATCAAAATGACATGGGACCAAAGGCATTGGTTAAAGGACTCAAAGACCTTTCCAAAATGTCCAAGAACATGTGAAAAGCTTAAAAATTGAGCAAGTTATGCCTTGTAGAAGTTGGGAAATTTTTGTGAAATGGCAAAAGTCAACTATCCTTGAAAATCCAATTTTTGACAAAAGGGCCCCATTTTTTCCACTTGGTTCATCCTTGTCATGCCACACACGTGTCCCATGATTAATTTCAAGACCAAATATTGATTTTTCTATTTTATTTAATTTTTAATCATTTAAATCTTTGAAAATTCAAATAAAATTCAAAAACCAATGGAATAGTGTCATGTGAACTTGAACAATTTCCATGTATCATGGGCCAACTCAAGAACTCGGGCTAGGGTTAATTTGCACACTAGGTCTAGGTCTTGGCTTAAAAGAAGGAAACTTGGTCAATGGTAAAAACCCTAGGGCTTGTTCTTTCATGAGCATGATTTTAGGTCAAATAGCAAACCAATTCCCTTCCAGCATGAGCCCTAAGTCAAACCCTAACCATAATGTACCATATGCTGCGCTGAAAAGCCATTTGGACAATTTGAAAAATAGCCATATAATGCAAAACTGATTTCAAAGGTGGAGACGACTTTAGGCCTTAATTCTTTTTCCATTAGCATCCTGGACAAATTCTGAACGCATCTCAATCACTAACATCAACAAAAACACCCTGAAACGGTAGCTACAAGTCAAACTGTGAAGCAAAAAAATTCAAATCGCATATCATCATTTACGCATCTTTGTGCAATTTCATTCATGAATTCTCATTCAATGTGAAGTTTGCAAGCTGACCATAACTTTTAATTGAATTTTCGTGCACTTTTGGCCAAGATACCATGGTTGTTATTTAGGGTTTTCAGAAGAAAAAATTAGGGCTTTCACCATAAAGCAAAATTGGCCTTTGAGACTACCATGGTTGAACTCAACGCCTGGAGACGAAGAAGAAGCATATCTCGCGATGAATTTATATATACCATGGCGTTATTCGCTATTTCTCCATAGCCTGCCTAACACCACGGTTGCAAAACCGTTGCTTATTTGCTTTGTTTTACAGGGACGAAGAAGAAGGACTCGTGGCATGCAGGGATTGGGAGATTTGAATTTCGTGCGCGCCCCAAGTGTTGTGCCACTTTTCCTTTATATTATTTATTTGACGTTTTATATTAAATGAAACACAAATGGCTCAGTGGCCAGGGATACGCGCATGTGGCCTTCAAGACCTGGGTTCAAGTCCCAGGTCTGGCAAAAATTCAATATTATTTTGCAACGCATATTCTCATGCAGGCATAAGACAAGGATGCACCATACGTCTTCAAGTTGGACCATACACGCGTCCACAATGATCAGATCAATGGCCAAGGTTCAAGGTGCAGCATACATCAGGTCAACGCGTTGGCATATGATCCAGAAAGTCAATGAATTCAAGCAAATGGGCCAGGCTTTTCAAATCTGAACCTCCTAATTTGGGGACTACCCCCCCCCCCCCTGGTTTGCCTTATTATTTTTATTCTTTCTTTAACTTTTCTTTTTATTTCTTTTATTTAATTATGTTTATTTAATTAATTATTTTTTTACAAAAATACAAAAACATCACAAAAATCAGAAAAGTCAGAAAATTTAATAATTATTTTATTTTAAATATTGTTTTTGTTTGTATGAACAATAACATGTAAATATTTAAGTTTTAATTAGGTTTCCAACTTTAATTCCTTTTAATAAAAATCCAAAAAATAGAATTTAGGTTTAATAATTTTTATTTTCTCTTTTTCTTTTCCTTTTTTTCAGAATAATAATTTTTATTTATTTATTTATTTTCATCATAAATTAAAAAATGTACATAAATTAATTTAGAATTAAATTAGGTTAAAAGTCAATATTTTCATAATAAACTTAAAAAACATTAGAACTAGGGTTTAGCATTTTAATTTTAATTAATTTTCTTTTTTTTCTTTTAAATCTAAAAAACACAAAAATACCATTTTTCATTTAATTTTAATTTTAGATAACTTAATTATTTTAATTCCTTTAAAGGGTTCAACGCCCTCGCATTTGAGCATTTTCTTTTTCGCGCGTTTCATTTTTTTCTTTTGTGAATATAATGTACTTGTACCAAAGCCATGTAATAGCTATTAGACATTTCTTTTCTGCAATTTATTTTAACTCGGGTCTGGTTTATTTTGGCGATGTGGACCCGCGCCCTTTGTAATAGCGTAGGACTTTTATCTTTTCCGCACTTTAAATTCCCGCACTTTTAACTGTTAAACAATCACATGAAAGAATGAATGCCCAAAAATAAAATCGAATCGTTAGATCACCAATGCATGACAAGACAAACAATAAACTGAAAATGACACACAATTCGCACACACCACCCCTAGGGTACGCCTCACTGTTGCCTTTCGAAAGGTGATCATCGAGTAGAGGATATTTTAGTAAGTCCTTGTGTCCATTGATCTAGTTGCCTAAAACAAAGTTGCCTAAAACAAAGTTGCCTCGAATAAGTTGCCTCGGAATAAAAGATCAATGGCATAAGGGTAGCTTCTAAGGTGTCTTCCTATTGCTCTGGTGATCACCATGTCCCTACAAACTCGAATTGACCCGAACACCTCCAACGGTGGTGCTACCTACCTCTCAATGATAGGATAGCACTACTTTCAAGGACTTTTACACAGACGAATTCCTTAGGGTAGTTAGGTTCTCAAGGATACTTGCTCTAATTTCAAACAAATCAAAATACTTTTCACACCAACCCACTTTCAAAAACTTTCAAAACAAACTTTTCAAACACTCTGACGTACGAGTTGAACTGAAACTTTTCAAAGAATATTTTTGAAACCCACATTGAAAAGCAAGCAAACATTTTTGAAAACACATTGAGCAAGTATCTAAGAGCCCATGGATAACCATGGATAGAAAGGGTGCTAACACCTTCCCTTTCTATAACCTACCTCCCGAACCGAGAGCAATCTCTTTAAAGGAATTTTTCTGTGCTTTTGTCCTTTCCATTTGGAGAAAATAAAAGACGGTGGCGACTCTTGCTTACCGCGACATTTCGCGAACCAGCTTTAAAACAGTCAGTTCCAGATCCACCGATCACAGAACTGGCGACTCTGCTGGGGAATAAACTTAAAGTGAGGTATACCTTAGGGCTAGGTCATAACTATGTTTTCAATCGTCTTCTTTGCTTGCTTTATTATTGTGGGTTGCTTGGGAGTGCTGTAGATCCTAACCCGGATCTGGGGATACCTTTCTTAGAAAGTAGCAACAAGGCTGTGAGGGAACTGTGCGGGGTATACCGACATGGTTGAAGCAGTCTGCTACGTTGATGTGGCACTTTGGTGTGTACCGGTAACCCTTGAGTTCAGTCAAGGAGAGTACGGGGCCTCCATGTGGTGTCATGAAGCATCAACAGACCTTAGGAACCTTAATTGAACCATCTTGGCCTCTTTAGGGTAGTGAGATAACTGACTTTGGTGCAGTCCGAGGTTGGTTGATACTCGATACTACACCCAATTGAGGGTTGCTTTCCTGGAATATTTCGGTCGCCAGTTCAGTGGCTAAATCGAAACGATGAACAATGAAAGCAGTCCCGTGATATTGGGAACCTTAGAACCCGGTTACTTTGATTAGGACAGGTTGAACCCACCCACTTCAAGAGGGTAGTACCCCAAACTTCATGCTGGCCTAAACTCTAAGGGCTCTTTTGTGTGACTTGTGTGCCTTCGTACTTGACTACTTGCATGCTTTATCTGACACATGAACTACTTGCAGGTTTTGTTTATAGTCCTTAATTGGGACTCATAACAGGGTTTACTAAGTTTCTTGCAGGTTTTGTTTATAGTCCTTAATTAGGGCTCATAACAGAGTGTACTAAGTCTCTTGCAGGTTTTGGTTTACAGTCCTTAATAAGGGCTCATAACAGGGTTTATCCATATTACCCCATGCATAACATAACATCATACCATTGCATACATCCTAACCCATTTCAAGGATCTCAAGGGCTTGTGATACAGGTCATATAAATCAAACATCTAGCAAGGGGCAAAGAGGATTTATTTTCCTCTAGCCAATGTTGTCAGGGGCTATGACCCACTTGATATGGTGAGCTCTGACTCCTGAAGAAGGTTCCCTAACCAAGGTTGTTTGGAAATCAAAACCAGACATGATGACTAAAGTCAGGGGCTATGACCCACTTGATATGGTGAGCCTTTGACCCCGGAAGAAGGACTCTCAACCACATGAAGTACCTTCAACCAAGTTGCCAGCTTCCAACTCTAACAAGTTTCTCTGTTTACCCCACGAGGTCCTTGAAATCATTGCATGCATATCATACATATCATTACATAACAGGTACCCTTCCTCTGCAGGTTGCTTACCTTCTTCGCTGTTTATTTCAGCAGTCTCGTCATGAATCCTGAATCATCAACCGAGGCATCTATCAAGGCTCTTCAGGCGCAGAACGCCCAATTTCAGGCGCAGAACGCCCAATTTCAGGAGCTGATCAAAGGCTTGGCTCAGGGTCAACAAGATCTGAAGGCTTTGTTTTTGAAGAAGGACAAGAAGAAGAAGAGGATTGTTCTGTTCAGCCCTAGACGCAGATCTGGGAATACACCGCAGGAGGAAACTGAGGGGACAACCCCATCTGTGAGGGAAAGCAGTCACCATGAGAGAGAGGTGCCTAGTCCAGTGGTCTCCGACAGCGAGACAGATTTCAACGACGAACAGTACCCTCCGGCTGAGGACAAGTACAAACAGTTGGAGGATAGGCTGAATGCTATGGAGATCCAACAGGTACCTGGGCTGGATTTTGGAGATCTGGGTTTGTCAACTGGTGTGATTATTCCTCGGAAGTTCAAGGCACCATCCTTTACCAAGTATGACGGGGCGTCTTGTCCCAAGTTGCATCTCAGGTCTTATGTTCGGAAAATCCAACCATACTCAGCAGACAAGAACTTGTGGATCCACTTCTTCCAGGAAAGTCTTTCAGGGACTCACCTCGAATGGTTCTATCAACTGGATGGGACTAAAGTTCGTAACTGGGAGGAGTTGGCGACTGCTTTCTATAAGCAGTACCAGTACAATGCCGACCTTGCTCCCACACGTACCCAACTCCAGGGTATGTCGTTGGGGTCAAGTAAAGGTTTCAAGGAGTACGCACAAAGATGGAGAGACCTTGCTGGAAGGGTGCAACCTCCGTTAACTGACCGGGAACTCGTTGATATGTTCTTGGGGACCCTATCCGGGCCATTCTTCAATCACCTCATTGGTAACTCATCTGCTGGATTTACCGACCTCATCCTGACTGGCGAAAGAATTGAAGCTGGTATCAAGTCGGGGAAGATTCAAGAGGCCACACCTTCTGATATTCATAAAAAACCTTACACGGGAAAGAAGGAATCCAATGCTGTATACAGTCAAAAGAGTCGCCGTGATCAACATGCAGGGGCAGTCATGATCTCTGGTTCTGCACCACGCCGTCAACCACAAAGGGGAAACCAGCAAAGGCCGGAAGGGCCTAAAAGGCAATTCACCAACATTAACATGCCTTGGTCACAAGCATTGCAGCATATGGTGAAGATGAACCTGATTGCAGTAATCAACCCTCCTGCCAATCCTAAGACCTCCTCTCCTAGCTACAATCCAGAAGCAAGGTGTGCCTATCATTCTGATAGCCCGGGGCACGATACTGAGGACTGTTGGGCACTGAAGTACAAAATTCAGAACATGATCGATGCCAAAGAGATCGAGTTCGAGCCTGCGGAGACTCCCAACGTGATCACCGCTCCATTGCCAAAGCATGGCTAAATTTTTGTTCATTTGATTTCAAGTTGTATTTTTCCTTTTCTTGTTCAGATAAACAATTATTGTGTTAAACTCTTTTATTTCATGAATGCATTACACATGTCTGTCTTGAATTAATTATGTTTACTATGCTTAAAACTGCTTTCATATTTTTTGCGATGGTCAATTCTTAATTGAAAATTCTAAACCTCTTGAGGGAGGATGACGAAAACAATACCACAATTTACAGTATGCTTTTGAACAGACCCCGCTGATGAGGTACAGGCATTGTTTCAATTCCTAAACACTGGAGTTATAAGGATGATAATCCCTCGTCAACCCATCAGAGCCAAAGAAGTAGGAGTTGGTATTTTCGAAAATCAAAACCCTTAATCATAACCTGGGGCAGGGTAGTTCTCTCAGTCGATCCAAGTGCACAATGAATGTCACTAAATGAGTTTTTCAAAAACAAAAGACAGTGATGGTTCCGAACAATCATAAGGACAGGCAGTCATTATCAAAAAAAATTCATGAATGAAAAGCCCAAAAAGTCAAAACCAATAAAGAAGACTTACCAAACTGGGGCATCCCGCTGACTGTAATCCCAAAAAGGAAACAGTTCAGGCAAAAAAAAAAGAAAGGGATAACTAAATCAAAAAAAAAAAAGAGGTCTCACAAACCCTCAGCAAAAAAGGGGATGATTGCCTATTCAAATAAACGTTCAATATCCGAATCATCACCGGAAAATCAGAGCAAAGACTCAAACAAGGTCTAACGCACGATCAACTGAGTTTAAGGTTTGGAGAACATCACGAAGAGCGGGTGGGTACAAATAAAATTTGAGCCTTTATCCTTTGTTTCTTAAACCGTGAACCAGGCCACGTTATAACCCTTAAAAGTCCTAGCTGAAGCATGGGTTAGTTTGAAAGCATACTGTTACGAAAGGTATCCTGACTCCTTAAGGCCTACGGTAAATACGGAGTCGACATCATGTTTTTACAAACATTTACTTGTTTTATGAAAAAGAATGCATTTTCAAAATCTTCGAGACAGACATAAGCTTTGCATTTTTGATATAACTTGGTGTGCATATGACTTTTTGTTTGAACAGCATAGAAATTCGCATGACGAAAGTCTAATGAACAAGAGTATCTCCAATCAAGGGGCACGGCATGATCATGGTCTACCATCTGGGGCAGTTAAGTCAAGATCCAGAGAATCTCTCAAAAGGCCAAAAAGCCTGGGGCAAATCTCTGCCTGAGTCACTTGGGGCAATCCAGCAACGAATCTTGCACGATCAGACACCTTCTGACAATATGGTGACACCACCAGCCTGGGGCAAATCTCCGTCTAAGTCACCTGGGGCATTGGACGATCAAACGAAGATCTTCTGGTGGCATGACAAAACAATTCTAACAAGGGCAATTCCCTAAATCCTGAGGACACGGACATAGTCGGAAAAAATACTGCGCATAATCAAAGACCCGCTAGGTTGACATACATAAGGGCTTCCCGGCGAACTAAAAGGGTTCGGGCAAAATGAAGGGATGAAACGAAAAACATGTACACCCGGCAAGTCGAAAACCTGAAAAGGCGGCTTGGGCAAAAATGGGTATCCTGGTGGACTGAAAACCCGAAAGGGAGGTCCAGGCAAAAGTTAGGGATCGAAGCGTACGACTATGTTCCAGTATCTCGTCACTTGCCTACCCAAAGATTTGTCGATCACCCGCACAGGTATCCTCTTCCCTCACCTCCGAAGCAGGGGCAATAATGAGCTATCCAGGCGATCCAATTGCTCTGTCAACCAAATTACAAAGGACAGATCAACATAAAAATGATTACCATCTACCTTTACAAATTCCAGATCGTGGGCTAACGTCCGAGACCAAACAGGACAATTATCCACTTAATCAAAATCATGCAACCCAACACCGGCTTCTGCTCAACCTTCAGACAAAGTCATACACAGACTCCTCCTCCATAAGATGACCTAACCCCGGTTCATCAAGAAGTTTTACACAAACTTATCCCGAAGCAACCTTACCCCGGTTCCTCCAGAAGTTTTTACACAAACTTATCCAAGTAACCTTACCCCGGTTCCTCCAGAAATCTTACATGGATTTATCACAAGTAACCTTACCCCGGTTCGTCAAGAAGTTTTACACAAACTTATCCCGAAGCAACCTTACCCCGGTTCCTCCAGAAGTTTTTACACGAACTTATCCCGAAGTGACCTAACCCCGGTTCCTCCAGAAGTCTTACATGGACCTATCTCAAGATGACCTAACCCCGGTTCATCAAGAAGTTTTACACAAACTTATCCTGCCGTAACCTAACCCCGGTTCCTCCAAGAGTCTCACATGGACCTATCTCAAGATGACCTTACCTCGGTTCGTCAAGAAGTTTTACACGAACTTATCCTGCGGCAACCTAACCCTGGTTCCCCCCAGAAGTCTTACATGGATTTAGCTCAAGATAACCTCACCCCGGTTCATCAAGAAGTTTTACATGAACTTACCTCACCAAGCAACCCTACAGCGGTTCCCTCTCTTCAAGATGCAGTTTTACATGGACTCGTCACCCAGAAACCCTACACAGGTTCTCCCTTTCCAAAAAAACGAAGTTTTACACGAACTCATCATCAAAGTAACCCTACCCAGGTTCCTTCTCCATTTCAGATACAGTTTTACACAAACTCATCAGCATGCAACCCTACATAGGTTCCCCCTTTCAACTTATAAAATTACATTCCAAAACTCCCCAGAAGAGTCCAATCCAGTTTCCCCAGGAAAATTGGAATTCATCTCTCCAAGCAGTAAGCTTATCCCCAGTAGATTCTGGAAGCTTATCCCCTCGCAGAGCACGAACGCGTCGTCCGGCTTTATTCAAAGAGTTATTTCCTTAACAGGATATAACTGGGTTATCCTCAGCCAAAAGCCACGGAAAGGTCATTGTCAACATAGTTCTTTCCTATCCCCAGCGAAGTCCATTAACACTTCCAACAACAAAGACATCCTCAGCAAATTACTGCTATCAACACTCAGCAAAGCATCTCTATCCCCACAGAGTATTGCTTCCCAGCATGATCGCTAGAATATCTTTTCTCCCCGCAGAATCTTCCATTCGCCAAGTTTATTCCGCAACGGAGTCATCTTCTCCTACCGGTATCCTTGCAGTTATCATCCCCAGCGGGAGCAAAATCTATTCTTCGATATCAGCCCAGGATACGACTTCCCGGCACCCGTCAAGGATTTACTTTCCTAGACGAAAACATACATAAAACATCACATACATCATTATAGCATGCATAACGCACTGCATCATACAAATCTCATTTATGTTGAGAACATCATTGCTTGATCCATATCATGCATTGCATATGACTGACTTTTACCTTTCAGGAAAGATCCAGTTAAATTCTCAAGCTACATTTCAAGACCTAGACCGGTTCAGTTAAATCGTCCCAAGATTTTCCTGATTGCTTATCCAGTCAAAGGCCTTCTCTGGTTCAGTTAAATCGTCCCAAGATTTTCCTGATTGCTTATCCAGTTGAAGACATTTCAAGACCTAGACCGGTTCAGTTAAATCGTCCCAAGATTTTCCTGATTGCTTATCCAGTCAAAGGCCTTCTCTGGTTCAGTTAAATCGTCCCAAGATTTTCCTGATTGCTTATCCAGTTGAAGACATTTCAAGACCTAGACCGGTTCAGTTAAATCGTCCCAAGATTTTCCTGATTGCTTATCCAGTCAAAGGCCTTCTCTGGTTCAGTTAAATCGTCCCAAGATTTTCCTGATTGCTTATCCAGTTGAAGACATTTCAAGACCTAGACCGGTTCAGTTAAATCGTCCCAAGATTTTCCTGATTGCTTATCCAGTCAAAGGCCTTCTCTGGTTCAGTTAAATCGTCCCAAGATTTTCCTGATTGCTTATCCAGTTGAAGACATTTCAAGACCTAGACCGGTTCAGTTAAATCGTCCCAAGATTTTCCTGATTGCTTATCCAGTCAAAGGCCTTCTCTGGTTCAGTTAAATCGTCCCAAGATTTTCCTGATTGCTTATCCAGTTGAAGACATTTCAAGACCTAGACCGGTTCAGTTAAATCGTCCCAAGATTTTCCTGATGCTTATCCAGTCAAAGGCCTTCTCTGGTTCAGTTAAATCGTCCCAAGATTTTCCTGATTGCTTATCCAGTTGAAGACATTTCAAGACCTAGACCGGTTCAGTTAAATCGTTCCAAGATTTTCCTGATTGCTTATCCAGTCAAAGGCCTTCTCTGGTTCAGTTAAATCGTCCCAAGATTTTCCTGATTGCTTATCCAGTTGAAGACATGGCAAGACCTAGACCGGTTCAGTTAAATCGTCCCAAGATTTTCCTGATTGCTTATCCAGTCAAAGGCCTTCTCTGGTTCAGTTAAATCGTCCCAAGATTTTCCTGATTGCTTATCCAGTTGAAGACATTTCAAAGACCCAGACCGGTTCAGTTAAATCGATCCTAAGATTTTCCTGATTCTTACCCAGTCAAAGGCCTCTCTGGTTCAGTCAGATCGACCCTAAGATCTCCCTGATTCTTATCCCAGTAGAAGACACCCCAGATTTTTCTCAACGAGCGTTGTTGAAGTTAAAATTACCCAGATTTTTCTCAACGAGCGTTGTTGAAGTTAAAATCCCCCAGATCTTTTCTCAACGAGCGTCGTTGAAGTTAAAATCACCAAGATTTTTCTCAAAAATCAGTTCCTGCAACGTGTCAGGTACTCATTTTTCTTTTGCAGGTATGCAGGTTCTCGCCAAGGATCTTACGCAATCGAACATCCAGATGGCATCTATAAGCCCATTCCCCCATCATTGCTAACATGTGAGCGCAAATTTCCGGGCACTCTAGTGTCCAATCATCTTTTACCCTCGGATTACGAAAGGCACGTCAGCCAATCTGCATCCTCAGGTCTAAGAAGATTGAACAGGGGCAACTGTTATACCCCAAAATTTGCCCTCCCATATTCCTCAAGAAATTGCCAAGCCAAGCTACAAAATTCCCCAAGGGTTGTGCAGTGCAACAAGTCTCCCATACAGTCAAAATTAGGGTTTTGAGTCTGATCAAGAAAATGGAGTGTTCAAAGGCCCAATCAAGTCTCATATGCTTACAAACATGGTCAAGCATCCTCATATCAAGTTTCAAGGCATTCAGCTCAAAATTGCACAGTCAAAACCCTAAATTGCACTACAGTCAACTGTAGGGGCAAAATGGTCATTTGGCAGTCAAAAGTTCAAATTTTT
Source organism: Vicia faba (assembly GCA_948472305.1). NCBI lineage: Eukaryota > Viridiplantae > Streptophyta > Magnoliopsida > Fabales > Fabaceae > Vicia > Vicia faba. The sequence continues at coordinate 658,863,857 of OX451736.1, read as the reverse complement.
GGTCAATATATCATTTTGAAGCCACAAACATCATTTGATCAATGCTTGATCATGATTCTCAAAATTTGGCTCAGAAATCATCAAAGATGCAAAAGTTGCTATATTTGGACAGCTGAAAAAGTCAACTGAAATTGACCAGGGCATAACTTTCACATGGATTATCAGAAAAATTCCATCCAAAGCTAATTTTGAAGAGAAAGACATTTCCTACAACTCATCTTCATACTTCAAGTCCAAGAAATGCTCTCACAAAAAGTTATCAATTTCAACATTATAGGTCATTTTCAAAAGTCAACAAAAAGGGACTTTAAGTCAAAGACCATAACTTGAGATTGGTAAATCAAAATGACATGGGACCAAAGGCATTGGTTAAAGGACTCAAAGACCTTTCCAAAATGTCCAAGAACATGTGAAAAGCTTAAAAATTGAGAAAGTTATGCCTTGTAGAAGTTGGGAAATTTTTGTGAAATGGCAAAAGTCAACTATCCTTGAAAATCCAATTTTTGACAAAAGGGCCCCATTTTTTCCACTTGGTTCATCCTTGTCATGCCACACACGTGTCCCATGATTAATTTCAAGACCAAATATTGATTTTTCTATTTTATTTAATTTTTAATCATTTAAATCTTTGAAAATTCAAATAAAATTCAAAAACCAATGGAATAGTGTCATGTGAACTTGAACAATTTCCATGTATCATGGGCCAACTCAAGAACTCGGGCTAGGGTTAATTTGCACACTAGGTCTAGGTCTTGGCTTAAAAGAAGGAAACTTGGTCAATGGTAAAAACCCTAGGGCTTGTTCTTTCATGAGCATGATTTTAGGTCAAATAGCAAACCAATTCCCTTCCAGCATGAGCCCTAAGTCAAACCCTAACCATAATGTACCATATGCTGCGCTGAAAAGCCATTTGGACAATTTGAAAAATAGCCATATAATGCAAAACTGATTTCAAAGGTGGAGACGACTTTAGGCCTTAATTCTTTTTCCATTAGCATCCTGGACAAATTCTGAACGCATCTCAATCACTAACATCAACAAAAACACCCTGAAACGGTAGCTACAAGTCAAACTGTGAAGCAAAAAAATTCAAATCGCATATCATCATTTACGCATCTTTGTGCAATTTCATTCATGAATTCTCATTCAATGTGAAGTTTGCAAGCTGACCATAACTTTTAATTGAATTTTCGTGCACTTTTGGCCAAGATACCATGGTTGTTATTTAGGGTTTTCAGAAGAAAAAATTAGGGCTTTCACCATAAAGCAAAATTGGCCTTTGAGACTACCATGGTTGAACTCAACGCCTGGAGACGAAGAAGAAGCATATCTCGCGATGAATTTATATATACCATGGCGCTATTCGCTATTTCTCCATAGCCTGCCTAACACCACGGTTGCAAAACCGTTGCTTATTTGCTTTGTTTTACAGGGACGAAGAAGAAGGACTCGTGGCATGCAGGGATTGGGAGATTTGAATTTCGCGCGCGCCCCAAGTGTTGTGCCACTTTTCCTTTATATTATTTATTTAACGTTTTATATTAAATGAAACACAAATGGCTCAGTGGCCAGGGATACGCGCATGTGGCCTTCAAGACCTGGGTTCAAGTCCCAGGTCTGGCAAAAATTCAATATTATTTTGCAACGCATATTCTCATGCAGGCATAAGACAAGGATGCACCATACGTCTTCAAGTTGGACCATACACGCGTCCACAATGATCAGATCAATGGCCAAGGTTCAAGGTGCAGCATACATCAGGTCAACGCGTTGGCATATGATCCAGAAAGTCAATGAATTCAAGCAAATGGGCCAGGCTTTTCAAATCTGAACCTCCTAATTTGGGGACTACCCCCCCCCCCCTGGTTTGCCTTATTATTTTTATTCTTTCTTTAACTTTTCTTTTTATTTCTTTTATTTAATTATGTTTATTTAATTAATTATTTTTTTACAAAAATACAAAAACATCACAAAAATCAGAAAAGTCAGAAAATTTAATAATTATTTTATTTTAAATATTGTTTTTGTTTGTATGAACAATAACATGTAAATATTTAAGTTTTAATTAGGTTTCCAACTTTAATTCCTTTTAATAAAAATCCAAAAAATAGAATTTAGGTTTAATAATTTTTATTTTCTCTTTTTCTTTTCCTTTTTTTCAGAATAATAATTTTTATTTATTTATTTATTTTCATCATAAATTAAAAAATGTACATAAATTAATTTAGAATTAAATTAGGTTAAAAGTCAATATTTTCATAATAAACTTAAAAAACATTAGAACTAGGGTTTAGCATTTTAATTTTAATTAATTTTCTTTTTTTTCTTTTAAATCTAAAAAACACAAAAATACCATTTTTCATTTAATTTTAATTTTAGATAACTTAATTATTTTAATTCCTTTAAAGGGTTCAACGCCCTCGCATTTGAGCATTTTCTTTTTCGCGCGTTTCATTTTTTTCTTTTGTGAATATAATGTACTTGTACCAAAGCCATGTAATAGCTATTAGACATTTCTTTTCTGCAATTTATTTTAACTCGGGTCTGGTTTATTTTGGCGATGTGGACCCGCGCCCTTTGTAATAGCGTAGGACTTTTATCTTTTCCGCACTTTAAATTCCCGCACTTTTAACTGTTAAACAATCACATGAAAGAATGAATGCCCAAAAATAAAATCGAATCGTTAGATCACCAATGCATGACAAGACAAACAATAAACTGAAAATGACACACAATTCGCACACACCACCCCTAGGGTACGCCTCACTGTTGCCTTTCGAAAGGTGATCATCGAGTAGAGGATATTTTAGTAAGTCCTTGTGTCCATTGATCTAGTTGCCTAAAACAAAGTTGCCTAAAACAAAGTTGCCTCGAATAAGTTGCCTCGGAATAAAAGATCAATGGCATAAGGGTAGCTTCTAAGGTGTCTTCCTATTGCTCTGGTGATCACCATGTCCCTACAAACTCGAATTGACCCGAACACCTCCAACGGTGGTGCTACCTACCTCTCAATGATAGGATAGCACTACTTTCAAGGACTTTTACACAGACGAATTCCTTAGGGTAGTTAGGTTCTCAAGGATACTTGCTCTAATTTCAAACAAATCAAAATACTTTTCACACCAACCCACTTTCAAAAACTTTCAAAACAAACTTTTCAAACACTCTGACGTACGAGTTGAACTGAAACTTTTCAAAGAATATTTTTGAAACCCACATTGAAAAGCAAGCAAACATTTTTGAAAACACATTGAGCAAGTATCTAAGAGCCCATGGATAACCATGGATAGAAAGGGTGCTAACACCTTCCCTTTCTATAACCTACCTCCCGAACCGAGAGCAATCTCTTTAAAGGAATTTTTCTGTGCTTTTGTCCTTTCCATTTGGAGAAAATAAAAGACGGTGGCGACTCTTGCTTACCGCGACATTTCGCGAACCAGCTTTAAAACAGTCAGTTCCAGATCCACCGATCACACATGCTTTCATCTCGAAGTAACCCTACTATCCAGGTTCCTTCCCACAAGCCCTACTATCCAGAATTTAATTTCGAAGTAACCCTACTATCCAGGCTTTCATTTCGAAGTAACCCTACTATCCAGGTTACTTCCCACAAGCCCTACTATCCAGGCTTTCATTTCGAAGTAACCCTACTATCCAGGTTCCTTCCCACAAGCCCTACTATCCAGGCTTTCATTTCGAAGTAACCCTACTATCTAGGTTCCTTCCCACAAGCCCTATTATCCAGGCTTTCATTTCGAAGTAACCCTACTATCCAGGTTCCTTCCCACAAGCCCTACTATCCAGGCTTTCATTTCAAAGTAACCCTACTATCCAGGTTCCTTCCCACAAACCCTACTATCCAGGCTTTCATTTCGAAGTAACCCTACTATCCAGGTTCCTTCCCACAAGCCCTACTATCCAGGCTTTCATCTCGAAGTAACCCTACTACCCAGGTTCCTTCACCAAGCCCTACTATCCAGGATTTCATCTCGAAGTAACCCTACTACCCAGATTCCTTCACCAAGCCCTACTACCCAGGTTCCTTCACCAAGCCCTATTATCCAGGCTTTCATCTCAAAGTAACCCTACTATCCAGGTTCCTTCCCACAAGCCTTACTATCCAGGCTTTCATTTCGAAGTAACCCTACTATCCTGGCTTTCATTTCGAAGTAACCCTACTATCCAGGTTCCTTCCCACAAGCCCTACTATCCAAGCTTTCATTTCGAAGTAACCCTACTATCTAGATTCCTTCCTACAAGTCCTACTATCCAGGATTTCATTTTGAAGTAATCCTACTATCCAGGTTCCTTCCCACAAGCCCTACTATCAAGGATTTAATTTCGAAGTAACCCTACTATCCAGGTTCCTTCCCACAAGCCCTACTATCCAGGCTTTCATTTCGAAGTAACCCTACTATCCAGGTTCCTTCCCACAAGCCCTACTATCCAGGCTTTCATTTCGAAGTAACCCTACTATCCAGGTTCCTTCCCACAAGCTCTACTATCCAGGCTTTCATCTCGAAGTAACCCTACTATCCAGGTTCCTTCTCACGGCCCTACTATCCTGGTTCCTCCTCCCTTATCTCCAGTCAACAGCTTACAACACTGTAAGGCCTGGACCCGATCGGATACGGTCGATTTCACATTTCCCCAGCAAATTGTTGTACAGCCTGGACCCTAACCAGATATACGTTCTACTTTCACCTCCTCGGTCAGGAGATAATTCCCCAGTAGAATAATGGACAACTGAAGCTCCTAGACTTTACTTTCCAGTGCATAAGTCAACATTCCCCGACAAAGTTCCCCCCTCGACAGCAGGTACATGAATTCTCACCCAGGAATCTCTGATGCAATCAACCTTTTCTGGATGGCATCTTTAAGTCCATCTCCTATGATTTCCTGTCGCCTTCCAAATGGCATCTGTAAGCCCATTCCCGACATCACCAATCAGTATTACTTCATACGAGTGCAAATTTCTGGGCACTCTAGTGTCCAATCATCTTCCACCTTCGAGTCACGAATGGCAGAACTCGTCAATCTAACTCTTCAGATTTAAGAAGATTGAACAGGGGCAGTTGTTGTACCCCAAAATTTTCCCTCCCATTTCTCAAAGGATCATCCTGGACTCTCAGGTTTGCTTCTATCAAGTTCCAAGTCTTGAATCATCATTTTTCAAGGTAAATCATCCATAAGGGTAAAATGGTCAAAAGCACACTGAAAAGTCAAACTTTGACTTTTAAATTAAAAATCAAGTTTCAACAATTATATTTCATCAAGACATGAAATTGATTCACCAAAAATCAGGAGTCAGAAGTTACTTTGGAAAAATCAAATTTTCTAAACATTTAGAAAATTTTCTAAGTGTTAAGAGTATATGATACTTCAAAACTTCTGAGTCAGCCTCCATGCAAGCGCAGTCAGAAGTTGCAAATATGGTTCAGAATATAGTCTTCAATCAGAACATGGCTCTTCAGCCTCTACGCAAGCGCAGTCATAAGTTGCAAACGTGGTTCAGAATATGATGCTTCAATCAGAACATGCAGAAGCGGTGCTCTTTGGTCAGAACATGATGCTTCATTCAGAACATGATTCTTCAGCATATGAAGGCCATGTTCAACGCTCCAGTCAGAACATTCCCCTTCAGCATTTGGAGGTTACATTTCTGATCTTCTGCAATCAGAACATCACCAAATCCCAAGACCTCGTTTAAACAACCTCCTGCACTGCTACAGTACAGTACTCTAACCAGCAGTTAATCCAGTCCACGCCTGCATTTTCCCAAATCTTGTATTTGCACCAAATACAAAAGGCTGTGATCAAAAAGCAATGGAACAGTGTGCCAAAAGTTCAAATCCCGTCTGTTTTTTCCCCCCAAAACAACAACAAATTCATCTATAAATAAGTGGCTCCATCACACTTGCTAGGGGCTGACTTTTGGAGAGAGATTGGCCAAAAGAGAGAAAAGGAAGTTGTGAAACCGTCATAAAAAATCCAGATATCCCAAACAGAAAACAAAACCTTTGTTCTTCCTTTTGGATTAAAGAACATAACCATTGTTCTGTCACTCTCGCTGACACTAGAACATCTGAAGGTAGCAGCTCAAACCTCCAAACACACGCTCCAGGTTCAAGGTAAGTCTTTCCGACTTTTCATTTTTTTCATTCAAAACATCATTAATATGTAAATATCACAGTATTGATGTTGTCCATGTCATTTCATAAGTAGAAAAACTATGGATCAGAACTTCTTGATTAGGACTAGACTCAGATTTAGGATTAGAACTTCTATAAATTGTTGTGCTATTATCCTTTTGATTTGTTGTTTATTAAGAACTGAATAAATTGTTGATGTGCTGATTAAGAGTTGAAATATAGCATAGAACTTCTGATGTTCACTCACAGTTTAAACACACTGAACTTCTGAGTTCCCCTCACTATTCTAACACAGCACAGAATTTCTGAGTTCTCGTTACATGTCAAATATACTGAACTTCTGATGTTTCCATTCGCTGTTTTCAAACACTCAGAGTTTCTGATTTTCACATGCTGACAATACACTGAGTTTCTGAAGTTTACTCGTTGTTTTAGTGTAATACAGAACTTCTGAGTTATGGCCCATTGTCTGAGTACCACCCAGAATTTTTGTGTTTTCCCTCTAATGTGTCTTGCAGGACTTCAAAGTTTAGCAACTCAGAACTTATGATACCCACCGACATTTCTTGCTGAGTCACAGCGCTCCTGAGTCCGGAACTTCTGATCCCGTTCGTTTTTCCTGTAGCAGCACGTTGAGTCTACGTCTCATTTATTTTCCTTTTCATCATTTTTTAACATGAAAGACATAAAAATATTTTCTTTCTTTTATTAATTTATTTCCTTTTTAAGACAAAACCATTTTCTAAACAAATCCTTTTTTCTTTCTTATATTGTACATTTCAATATGGTTGTAATAGTAACTTAGGATTTAATTTTATTTGCAACCCCCATTCATAAATATGTACCCCCATCCCTAAAATATTGTAATAGCGTGGGACTTTACATTTCTTCAATTTATCGCTTTTAAATGTAAATGCAAGTAATTATGGTGTGTATGGAAAGACATGAAATTGAGAATAGATCACCCTAAGCAATACTAAATGCATGCAATCAAACACACTTTGCACACATGCACCCTTAGGGTAATCTCACTTGTTGCCTATCGAAAAAATAGTCATATCCTCGAATATGGGCATTTTAGAAAAAGACCCTCGATAAAAGATCGTAGTCCCTGATGACCCTCGATGTTGCCTCCGGTAAATGATCTAGTCCCTAAAACGACATTGCTAAAACGTCCCATAGGTTGCCTTCTATGACTATACAAACGTCCCAACACCCGTCCCTTCACATCCAAGGATGAGGCTTCTTTTCAAAACAATGGTAAGATAGCAACGTCTAAAGGAGGAGGAAAAGAACAATTAAAGACCTTTTGAGTAGTTAGATTCGCTCTTAGTTGCTCGCTTGCTTACAACAAAAACATTCTATACACCGACACTCTCACTTTGAAACATTTTTTGAAAGACAACACTTTGTACACATTCTTATAGAGACGAGAGCCATTACAAAGAAAACCATTTTCAAAAATCACTTTCAAAAACACTTTGTATGCATTCTTATAGATACGAGAATCATTACAAAGTTGCATTTTCAAAATACTTTCAAAACCCACATCACAAGCACACATTCAAACAAAAGCAAGTGATCTAGCAAGCAACTAAGAGCCCATGGAAAACCATGGATGAAAAGGGTGCTAATACCTTACCTTTTCATAATTTACCCCCCGAACTCAAGAAAACATCTCTAAAGGTCTTTCCTGTGCTTTTTCATCTTTCCTTATTGGATAAAAGAAAAGTCGGTGGCGACTCTTGCTAAACCGCAACATTTACAAACACAAACGCAAACAACCAAGTCAGTTCTCCCACCGTATCAGCCCTTCAACGGTACAAAAATAGATCCAAAACCAAAAGAGATTGCTCAAGCCCTACACTTGAAACAATCTAATATCACAACTAATTGGGAAACAAGGAGTGATGTCAAAGGTTTCTTAGCCAAATTCCTATTTGATAAAGCTCAAGACTGTTGGAACTCCTTGGACTTGCAAGCCCTTGAGGAAATTGTGGCTCTTCTCATCTATGTGATGGTTTTGTTTCCAAATCCTGACAAACTCATAGATGTAAACACCGTCAAAATCTTCATGTCTCGTAACCCGGTGCCTACTTTGTTAGGAGACATCCTACATTCTTTTCACTCTCGCACTATGAGGAAGAGGGGAATTCTCATGTGTTGTACTCCTCTCTTGGCAAGATGGTTTATTTCGCATCTTCCCCAATATGTACTGAAGAACGAGCAAGGTTCAAGGTGGTCACATAGGTTGATGACGCTCAGACATTCAGATATTCATTGGTGTTCCCGATCTATGGAGAATGTTACTATTGTCGACCATTATGGATAATTCCCTAATATCCCCCTACTTGGCGTTAGAGAAGGTATCACTTACAACCCCTGCTTGGCCTTACGACAGTTTGGTTACGCCCGAAGGGATGGCCCACATGAGATGCTTATTCAAGGGTTTGTATTTGATCACGAGAACGACGACCAAAGTTACCGCCAGAGGTTTATCCAAGCCTGGAGGATGTTGAACAAGATAGATAGCAAGACGAAGGGGCACAAGAATTCCATCCCCCTTGAGCCTTACCTTAAGTGGGTGCGAGCTCGTGCTCAGAAACTTGCGATACCTTATCTTTCCATCTTACCAGTTATCGTAGAACCTATTGTGGAGGGAGATGTACCATACACTATCCTTCATCCTGACATGCCCACCTCTCTCGAAGAATTGCAAAGGGATTGGATACAGCTTAAGGGGGAGCGAGACACTTTAGAGGCCCAATTCTACACCAGCGAGAAGAAATTTCTGGAACTCACCAAGCAGCTTCATGAGTAGCGGAGTCTGAACGCCTACATCGCACCAAAGAGGATGCGTTCAAATTTTTTATCTTAGAGTTTTGTATTTCTTTGTAAGCCCAAAGAGGCGTGATGTATTCAAACTTTAATTTATTAATAAAACGTGTGTTTCTTTTTTTATCTAAAGAAAATTTAAATCTCTAATGTCCTTGAAATCATTTGCATATGCATCTTCATTCATCATAATATAAACAAGTTTCTTACAATAAGTCTCCTTATATTTCTACTATTTATTTCAGTGAGATGGATATTGATCAGATAGTAAAAGATCTCCAGGCGCAGAATGCCCAGTTTCAACAAGTGTTCTTGACTCTGGCAAAAGGACAGTAGGATTTGAAAACTTTACTGATCAAAGAAAAGAAGAAGAAAGCAAAGAAATCAATCGGTGTTTTGAACCTGGGAAGAAGGTTCCAAGGACCAGCCAGATGGACTCTAAACTTCGCAACATCGTCGGGTGAAAAGGATAATCAAGAAGGGAAAAACAAGGAAGTGACTGACCATCCAGAATCTGAAGAGGAAGAAGAGGTATATTACTCTGAAGAGCAGTATCCTCCAGTAGATGAGAAGTACAAACATCTGGAAGAACGTCTAAGTGCAATGGAGATTCAGAAAGTGCCCGGGCTGGACTTTGAAGAGTTGGGTTTGGTATCTGGGATTGTTATTCCATCAAAGTTCAAGGCACTAGTGTTTGCTAAGTACGACGAGGTTTCGTGTCCCAAGATGCACCTCCGATCTTATGTGAGGAAGATACAACCTCACACTACTGACAGAAATTTGTGGGTCCACTTCTTTCAGGATAGCCTATCCGGGACTCAGCTAGATTGGTTCTATCAACTGGAGAGGGCCAATATCCATAATTGGGAAGACCTGGCCGCTGCTTTTTATAAGAAGTATCAGTATAACGCAGACCTTTCTCCCACCCGTACTCAACTCCAGAGTCTGGCTATGAGTTCTAGCGAGGGTTTCAAAGACTACGCTCAAAAATGGAGGGACTTAGCAAGAAGAGTCCAGCCTCCCCTGTCTGACAAGGAGCTAGTGGAAATGTTTTTGGGTACCCTGTTTGGTCCTTTCTTTAATCATCTAATTGGAAGCTCCTCATTTGGCTTCACTAAATTAATATTGACCGGGGAGAGAGTGGAAGCTGGGATTAAGAGTGGGAAGATCCAAAAGGACGCATCCTCCAGTGCCATGAGAAAACCATTTATTGGGAAGAAAGAGGTTGGTGTTGTGTACCATCAAAGGAATCAGGACAGAACTGAACACCGTCTAGTGGTAGGGGTTGTCATGATCCCTAAGCATGCACCTATTCAACAAAGGAACAACCAGCCTAGAACCGAAAGACCAGTAAGACAATTTACCTGGATAAATATGACGTTGTCTCAAGTCTTGCCACATTTGTTGAGATATAATCTGGTACCTTGCGGGAAGCTCCGAAGAATCCCAACACTGCCTCTCCCTGTTACAACCCAAACGCCTGTTGTGCTTACCATTCAGAAAGTCCAAGTCATGATACAAACGACTACTGGGTTTTGAAAAACAAGGTGCAAGACCTTCTCGAGGAAAAAGAAATTGATTTTGATGCTCCCGAGATCCCAAATGTTATCACCGCTCCTATGCCCAAGCACGACCGTGATGTTAACGTTGTTGAAGATGATGTGTTTGTTACTTTTGTTGATGAACTTGTTACTCCTCTCCTGACTGTCAAGAGGAACCTGTTGAAGGCCGGTTTATTTCCGGGCTGTGGCGAAGACTGCCACCTCTGTTTATCCCTACCAACTGGTTATCATTTATTGAAAGCATGTGTCCAACGCCTGATGGATGACAAAGAGATTTTGTTTGAAAAGACTCTCGTTCCAACCATTGCTTACAAGGATATTTCAATAATAACCATTTCCGCCAATCCTTGCAGGGTCTCCACCAAAAGACCCATTAGGATTACATCTGTTCTGAAGGTGACTCCACTGATAATTACTATGCCAGGGACAATCCCTTACTCCTCAGATAAAACTGTCCCTTGGAACTATAGGGGGAACGTCTACTACCACGGCATCAAGTAAAATTAGTTGGTTGATGAAGACTCGGTTTTTGAGAAGGATGACCCCGACATCGGCAACATCGTGGGAACCAGCAAAATAACCTGAAGTGGAAGAGTGTTCTCTCCTGAGATTGCTCCTCTGAAAAATGTTACCGGTCCTGCGATCATCCCTACTTTTGTTCCTACTACTATAGTTCCTGTGGTTACTCCCGCTGACACCCCTATCACCGAGTCGACCGAGACTCAGGGAAAAGGCATTTCGGTTGAGCCTGTCTGGATGAAGGCGCAATCAGTATCTATCCTAGAGGCCTCCAAGAAGGAGATGGAAGAAATTTTGAAAATTATAAAGAAAAGCGAGTACAATGTAGTCGAACAGCTAGGGCAGACCCCTTCAAAGATTTCTATGCTAGCTTTACTGTTGTGCTCCGAGGCTCATGCGAAGGCCTTGGTGAAATTTCTTAAAACTGCCCATATGCCACAGGAAACCTTTGCACACCAGTTCAAAGATTGTGTGGTCAGTTTAATAGCTGATAATGGTTTGGGCTTTTCTGATACCGACCTGACACCTAGAGGGAGGAAGCACAATGAGGTGTTACATGTCTCTGTCGAATGCAGGGGCACTACTTTGGCCCATGTCCTGGTGGATATTGGTTCATCACTGAATGTGCTGCCTAAGAAAGCTTTGGATAGACTAGACTGTGAAAGTTTGACCTTAAAACCCAGCAACATAGTGGTAAGGGCCTTCGACGGTTCAAAGAGAATGGTGCATGGGGAAGTAGACATCCCCGTTAAAGTTGGAACTCAGACCTTTGATTCAACTTTCTACGTGATGGACATTCACCCTTCCTATTCCTGTTTATTGGGCCGACCTTGGATTCATGATGCTGGTGTCATCACCTCTACATTACATCAGATGTTGAAATACCCAACCAAGGGAAAAATCATAACTGTCCATGGAGAGGAGGAATATATGGCCAGTCACCTGAACCCCTTCAGATATGTGGAAATGGATGGTGAATTCATCGAAACTTTGTGTCAGCATTTAGAGGAAGTTCCACAAACAGTGGCAGCAACCAGGACTGTTTCCAAAGTTCCGAGGATTACAAGACCTCCGCTGAAGATGGCTTCTCTGAAAGATGCTAAGGCAGTAGTCGAAGAAGGTGGGTGTACTATTTGGGGCCAACTCCCAAACATTCCTTATAAGTCTGAAAATTTTGGATTGGGTTTTACTTCAGGAGCCTAGAAAGCTGTTTGTCGTGTTCGTGCCGGGGGACCACCTTTGAGGATCAGCAACCATGGAGTCAATGCAGTGGAGGATAGTGATGACAATTGTGACCTGGAAGATTGGATTTTTTCGACTATCAGCGGAGGACTCAACATGGGATGCCAAAGAATTTGTCCCTATTACTTTTATCCAACATTAATTGTCTTTAAATTTTTGTTGGACTTGTAATAATTAAACAATTCATACTTTTAAAACCTTGTGTCTTACCCGAGGCACAACAGTCTATTTGTAAGGGTTGTTACTTCATTTTCATATGTCATCAATGAATCATGGACGTTTTTCCATGCAAACTTTGTGCTCTTTGTTTTTCTTTTTCTACATTTTTATTTCTTTCAAAGATAGCTATGCTCTTACACACACTCACATATCAAAATGCAGATCCACATCCACTCAGGATCCCATGGGTAACGATTCTGCTATGGCCTATTGTGACTTTGAAAATCCAATATACCAAGCCGAAGACGAAGACGAAGGTTAGGAAGATTGTGAAGTGCCAGGGGAACTAGCCAGGTCACTACAACAGGAAGAAAGGACCATACAGCCCCGTGAAGAACCGGTTGACACAGTTAACTTAGGTATCGAAGAGGACAAGAAAGAAGTCAAGGTAGGTGCCAATCTAGAATCTAGTGTCAAGAAGCGCTTAACTCAGTTACTACATGACTATGTTGAGGTCTTTGCCTGGTCATACGAAGACATGCCAAGACTTGACGCTGATATTATGGTCCATCGTCTACCGACAAAAGAAGACTGCCCTCTGGTAAAACACAAAGTTTGTCGCATGCGGCCAAACATGTCAGAGAACATCAAGATTGAAGTCATAAAACAATTCAACACCGAATTCTTAGTCGTCACCTCCTATCCATAATGGGCCACCAATGTTTTTCAAGTGCCTAAAAGAGACGGTAAGGTACGCATGTGTGTAGATTACAGGGATTTGAATAGGGTAAGCCCTAAGGATGATTTCCTGCTTCCCCATATCGATATTCTGGTTGACAATACCGCACAGCATAAAGTGTTCTCATTTATGGATGGTTTCTCAGGCTATAATCAAATTAAAATGACACCTGAGGACATGGAGAAGACGACCTTCGTCACACAGTGGGGCGTGTTCTGCTATAAAGTCATGCCATTCGGGTTGAAAAATGTTGGGGAAACCTATCAGCGCTCCATGGTAGCTTTGTTTCACGATATGATTCATCATGAAATAGAGGTCTACGTGGATGACATGATAGCCAGATCTTAAACTGAAGAGGAACATCTTGCCCATTTGCAAAAACTGTTTGAAAGGCTAAAGAAATACAAGCTAAGGTTGAACCCGAGTAAATGCATATTTTGGGTGAGGTCCGGTAAACTCCTAGGCTTCATCGTCAGTGGTAAAGGTATTGAAGTGGACCCTGTAAAGGTAAAACAAATACAAGAAATGTCTGCTCCTAGCACCGAGAAGGAAGTCATAGGATTCTTAGGACGGCTAAACTACATCGCCATATTCATTTCTCACCTAACCGCTACTTGTGAACCAATCTTCAAATTACTGAAGAAAGATTAAGTAGTCAGATGGAATGATGAATGCCAAGCTTCCTTCGACAAGATCAAATAATACCTTCAAGAGCCTCTTATTTTGATGCCTCCAGTCGAGGGAAGACCTTTAATCATGTATCTAACTGTCTTAGAAAATTCAATGGGGTGTGTGCTGGGGCAGTATGATGAGTCTGGCCGAAAAGAGCATGCTATTTATTACCTGAGCAAAAAGTTTACCGACTGTGAAACCAGATATTCACTGCTCGAGAAAACTTGTTATGCTCTGGCATGGGCTGCTCGCCGGCTAAGACAGTATATGTTGACCCATACTACCTTATTGATTTCCAAGATGGGTCCAATTAAATACATATTCGAGAAGCCTGCCCTCTCTAAGAGAATAGCAAGATGGCAGATGATCCTGACTGAATACGACATTCAGTACACTACCCAAAAAGCAATAAAGGGCAGTGTACTAGCCGATCACCTTGCTCATCAGGCTGTGGATGACTACCAGTCCATGAAGTTCGAGTTTCCAGATGAAGATATCATGATGGTAAATAGTTGTGAAGAACTCAGACCATATGATGGACCTGAACAGGGATCCCGATGGACCTTGGTTTTTGACGAAGCCTCCAACACACTCGGAAATGGCATAGGTGTTGTAATCATATCCCCTGAAGGATGTCATACTCCCTTCACTGCAAGACTTTGTTTCAATTGTACCAATAATATGGCAGAATACGAAGCGTGTATTATGGGTCTCAAAGCTGCCATAGATTTGGGAATCAAATCCTTAAGTGTATTTGGAGATTCAGCCTTAGTCATCAGTCAGATCAAAGGATAATGGGACACAAAGCATCCTAATCTCATCGCCTATAAAGAACATGTGTTGACATTAATACCATATTTCGAGGAAATTACCTTTGAGCATTTTCCACGAGAGGAAAATCAAATAGTGGACGCGCTAGCCACTATGTCATCCATGTTTAAACTCAAGTGAGGTAACGAGGCTCCCCAGATCACCATTGAGCGGATGGATGAACCAGCTTACTGTCACGAGATTGATACTGAAGAAGTAGTGGACAAGCCTTGGTTCCATGAAGTCAAGAGGTATCTCGAGGCCCAAGAGTATCTGAAGGGAGCTTCAGTCAATGATAAGAAGTTCTTGATAAGATTCTCTGCTAAGTTCTTCCTCAGTAATGGCATTCTCTACAAGTGCAACCGTGACTCTACTTTGCTTCGTTGCGTAGACAAGGTTGAGGCAGACAAGATCATGGTTGATTTACATGAAGGTACCTTTGGCACACATTCTAGTGGACACACGATGGCTAAAAAGATCTTACGGGAAGGGTACTACTGGTCTACCATGGAAGCAGATTGCCATCAGTATTCACGAACCTGTCACAAGTGTCAGATCTATGCTGACAAAGTACATGTGCCTCCAGTTCCTCTAAACATCCTGAATGCTCCCTGGCCATTTGCAAAGTGGGGCATCGATATGATTGGAGAAGTCAAACCTACAGCTTCTAATGGACACCACTTCATCTTGGTTGCCATTGACTACTTCACGAAGTGGGTTGAGGCAGCTTCTTTCGCTTCTGTTACCAAGAACGTTGTGGCCCGTTTCATCAAACAGAATCTCATTTGTTAGTATGGTATCCCAGAGAGAATCATCACAGACAATGGTACGAATCTCAACAATACTATGATCACTGCACTATGCGCGTAATTCAAGATCCAGCATCATAACTCTTCCCCTTACCGGCCAAAGATGAATGGTGCTATTGAAGCTGCAAATAAGAACATCAAGAAGATCATACAAAAAATGACAGTGACCTACAAGGACTGGCATGAGATGTTACAATTTTCTCTCCATGGTTACCGTACCATGGTGCGCACATCAACAGGGGCAACTCCTTTCTCCTTGGTATACGGCATGGAAGTTGTTCTACCAATTGAAGTCCAAATACCTTCTCTGAGAATCATAAAGGATGCAGGGATGAATGAAGATGAATGGATTCAAACTCGACCAGTTGAATTTGATTGATGAGAAGAGGCTTACGGCTGTCTGTTATGGTCAGATGTACCAAAAACGTATGATCAAAGCTTTTAACAAAAAGGTCAGACGTCAGGTATATCGGGTTGGTGACTTGGTAATCAAGTGTATCATATTATCACAAGGTGATCCCAGGGGAAAATGGACTCCTACATACGAAGGACCATTTGTGATCAAAAACATATTCTCTGGTGGAGCAATGATCTTAACCATTATAGATGGCGACGACCTTCCGCACCCTGCAAACACGGACATAGTCAAAAGATACTACGCATGAATAAAGACCCGCTAGGTCGACTGGCCTAGGAAAAAATTAGGGCATCCCGGCGAACCACAAAGGTTCGGGTAAACACTAGGGATAAAATACAAAAAAAAGTGTACACTCGGCAAGCTAAAAACCTGAAAGGGCGGCTTGGGCAAAAAGGGTATCTCGATGGACTGAAAACCCGAAAGGGCGGTCCAGGAAAAAGTTAGGGAATTGAAGTGCATGACTGTGTCCCATTGGATCACCTTACGGACAACCTTTAGCATCGACTGACAAACTCAAACGGGTCTAATCAATCCAATCAACTTCGGAGAAGGCAGCAAGTGGACAAGGCGCTCAGAGATACGAAGGCTATAGCAGAATGGGAACCCCATGGGATTATTTCACATAGCTATCTTTTCTTTGTATCAATTTTCATTTTTCTACGACGACACTCTCTTACTAGAATGTTCGTCTCTTTGTACAAAAAAAATACTTATTCAAGTTAATACAAAGATATCCCTTTGAAAGTGCAAAACTATCTATTTTTAGTTTATTTCTGTGTATTATTTGCAAAAACGTCCAATGATTATTTTTGAACATATGCATTTGAACGTGACTACTGTTTACAAACGAGCACAAAAAAAAGGGAACAGAAAATAGAAAGACAATCACTAATGACTTTAAGAAATAGGATAATATCTTTAGACCATTCCATAAAGTCCCCCGCAGGTACTTTTCCAGCAAGGGCAGAAGCTGGGACATCCCACTACAGGATCGCTAATGTATCTCCAGTATGTAGCCTAATGGTATCAAGTTCTCTCACATCCCCGATGGAACAAAACTTCCAGTTACCGCTCCAAAGATTCCCCAGTGAAAGTCGCCCAGTTTCTTAGGATTTTGCGAGGTCCATAAGCAATGCACGGTGTTTCCCTTCCACAACAGAATTTATTTCTCTTACAAATGGAAACACATCAACACTTCAACTTCAAAATATGAAGACTTACACTCTTCATTCCCAGCAGTACTCAGGGATTTATTTTCCCCGACTCCAGCAAGACTGCGGCATAATAATTAATGTGTCCATACGTTACATACATACATCATAGCATTGATAACACATATGCATACAGCGCGATCTCATTTATTTTGAAAAACAACATTATACCATACATTTCATACATCATGACATTGCATGCAACTAACCTTTCATCTTTTCAGGAAAGATCAATCAACAGAAAATTATCGTCAAATTTTCAACAAGTCAATTACAGATCAATTCCCAAGAAAGGACTGATCAACCATCTACATAACAGATTTTTCTTTCAGACCCCTTCCGGTTCAGCTTAAATCTCTCAACGGTTTATTCTAATTCTTTCCCGCAGACGTTTTCTACTGGTTCAGTTTAAATCTCTCAATGGTTTATCGTGATTCTTTCCCGTGGACATTTTTCTCTGGTTCAGATAAATCGCTCCAAGATTTATTCTGATTCTTTCCTAATTGAAGACAATTAGAGACCTTTCTCTGGTCCAGTCAAATCAATACTAAGATTTCTATTCCAGTTAAGGAATCTATGAAGCCCGGAAACTGAATGGACAATAGTCAATCAACAATTTAAGACACTGTGAAGCCTGGATTTCGACCAGATAACAGTATAAGGTGCTGCGAAACCTGGAATCCGACTAGATAGTAGTTCACTTCTTCAAAGACACTGTGAACCCTGGATTTCGACCAGATAACAGTATAAGGTGCTGTGAAACCTGGATTTCAACCAGATGATAATATAAGGTGTTATGAAGCCTGGAATCCGACCAGATAGTAGTTCACTTCTTCAAAGACACTATGAAGCCTGGATTTCAACCAGATAACAGTATAAGGTGCTATAAAGCCTGGAACCCGACCAGATAGTAGTTCACTTCTTCAAAAACACTGTGAAGCCTGGATTTCAACCAGATAACAGTATAAAGCACTACGAAGCCTAGAATCCGACCAGATAGCAGTTTACTATGTTAGTTACTATGAAGTCTGGACTCGACCGGATAGTAGTATACCTCAGATTCAAGTTGAAGCCTGGACCCGACCAGATAACAGCCGAATTCCTTCAAACCACTGAAGCCTGGATATGACCAGATAACAGTTCAATGTATACAATTACAGCAAAGACTAGACCCGACCAGATAATAGGTTAATCTCATTTTCCCAGTAAGTCACTGTGAAGCCTGGAGAACGACCAGATAACAGTTAGCCTTTTTATCCTAAGCAAGACACTGTAAAGCCTGGATCCTGACCAGATAGCAGTTCACTTCCGTCTCTTCAATCAAGTGAGGACTCCCCAGTAAAGTAACAGATAACTAAAGCTCCTAGGAACTTTATGTTCCAAGACAGAAGCCAACATTCCTTAGCGGAGTCCTCTCTAACAGCAAGAGCATGAATTCCCATAAAGGGATATCTCATGAAGTCAACTTTGTTTTGAATGGCATCTTTAAGCCCATCTTTGACAACTCTCTATCATTCCTCTTGTGATGTGGTGGGAGAACTGACTTGAGGTTTTGCGTTTGTGTTCGCAAATGTTTTGGTTTATCAAGAGTCGCCACCGACTTTTATTTTATCCAAAAGGAAAGGTCAAAAAGCACAGGAAAGACCTTTGAGATTGTTTTTGGGTTCGGGGGATAGATTATGAAAAGGGAAGGTTATATCACCCTTTTCATCCATGGTTTTCCATGGGCTCTTAGTTACTTGTTTTAGATCACTTGCTTTGCTTTTTCAATTGTTTGAAATGGTGCTTTGTGTGGTTTTGAAAGTATTTTGAAAAGAGGCCATCGTTTTGGAAATCTTTGTAATGATTCTCATTCGTAAGAATGTATACAAAGATGTTTGTCTTTTGAAAAATGTTTCAATGTTTTGAAAGTTGTTTGGAAATTGTTTTAAAAATGTGTGTGTGTTTTTGAAAATAGCAAGGATGGTTTGCAAATTGATCAAGTAACTAGAAGCATCTACCTACTCAAAAGTCTTTCCTACATATTTTTATTCCTTTGATGTTATTGTTTTAAAATTGCATTTGGTAAACAACCCTATCTTTGGATGTTAAACGGGACGGGCGTGGGTCATCGTATGACCATGATAGCAATATTGCCAAGTATCTTAGCAAGTTTTTTGAGGGACTAGATCATTTTTGTTTTTAGGCAACCAAGATAGCGTCATCGAGGGACTATGATCTTTTGTTTTGTTTTGTTTTTGCTAAGATACCTAGCATGCATACCATGGCCATTTTAAGGCAACAAAGTGGATGAAACCCTAGGGGTGCTTGTGTGCAAGGTGTTGTCATTTTTCATGCATTTTTTTCTTGTGTTTAAGTCATGCTATTTGTTTTGATTTTTGGTCTTTGCATACAAAACCCTAGTTTACTATCATGGTATATGAAAGCAATAAAATGCGTAAAGTAAATCTAGACTATTACAACAATATTATGGAGAGGGGGATACAAGTTTTAAATAGGGGGATATTGCTTAAAATAAAACCCTAAAACTATTACAACCAAATTGAATTTATTGTACAAATAAATAATAAGCAAATATTTAAATATGCAATAAAATGTATGTATGCAAAAAATGTTTTTATATTTATTTTATGTATGTAAAAATAAATTTATTTAATTTTTAGAAATAAGAAAAATAAACTAATTATTTTTGAAAAGGATGAAAACCCTAATTTTTTATTTAATAGAAAGTATTCTATGTTATTTATTTTGTTCATTTTTATTCAAGAAAAAATAATAAAAATATACACAAAATGTTTAAAAAATTAAAATATGCATGAAAATAATAGTTTAAGTATATGAATGATAAAAATAAAAATATATGATATTTTTATATTATTTACAAGGTTTATTTAAGAAAATAAAGTATATTATTATTAATAAACTATTTTTTATGCAAAAAATAAAAAAATTGATAAAAATGCAAAAAATAAAGAAAATATTTTTTGTGATTTTAAATGTTTAGAAAAAATAAATAAAGTCAGAAAATATAAATTGTACAAGAAAATATAAAAAAAAATAAAAGAAATTGATCAGGGGGTGCAAAAAGTAAAAGGGGGTGTGAATAGAAGCAGGCCCAAAGCCTTGGCCCAGGACAACACTTCATCCCTGACCTTTGTCTCCTTCGCGCACGCCCTGTACTTCAAATCCTGTTATTGCTATTCTTTGCATAAAATCAAAAACTTATAACGTGAAAAATGTAGCTCGTTATCACACGATTCTAATGATATAAAGAACATGACCTAACTCTCAAAGATCAGAAAGAATTTTTATGGCCCTAATTTCTGACCTAAAATTTTCAGCATGTTCAACATCCAAATACTCTTAGCTCAGTTAATATAAATGGAATCTAAGCATATGTACAGCTCAAGCATGTTAGGGACTACATTTTTGCTTCATAAACCTAAGCTTAATGATGCCTAAATAGAGAGATAAAAACTTGACAAATACCTTGTTCAGTTGAGTTTGGATATGGCAATGTAGGAGTTTTGAGTGAGGCCTGAAGGTCGTGTGATCTTGCTTGAAGTTCCCTCAAGCTATCCCAATGCTCAGCTGGCCTTGAAGTTGCTTGAAACTCCCTGTAGAAGTCAACCTGCAAACTCAGAAAATGGAAATGGTGAAGCTCGAAACAGGGGTTACAGTTGTTGAACAAAGGCCTAGACAACTTAGGTGTGATGTATGGAATGTGTTTGAAGCCTTGAAACAGAAAACGCACGAGCCAAATGTGTTTTGTTTAATGACTTGCAGAGGTTGCCCTATTTTGGGCAGAAATGGTGATTTATGTGTTTAAGGGTGTTTGAGAGGTTGGGAAATCGTGTTTTAGGCTTGCAACAATGTTCTGAACTTGTTCAAAATGATGCTTAGTCTTGGTTTTATCAGATACACAAGTTATGCTGACTTTTGCAAGTTTGCTTGTTTTTGAAGAAAGGTGAAATGACAATGCCCAAAAGCTTGTACTTGTTAGTTCCTTAGCTGCACATAGTTGGTGAACTTTGCCTGATATTTGTGGATTTTGTTTGCAGCAAGAGATTAGGTCCATGGTTCAAGATAAACAAAGTTGCAAAAAGCAAGCTTTATGGAAATGGTATTGTTACCTTTATGCCATTTTTGGAATAATTCAATGTACAAAGCTTCAAAGATCAGAATAAGACCTTTATCCATTGTGTTTGCATTAAATTAAGGAGTATAGAAGGGATTGGAACCTGTAAAACCAAGTACAAGCATGCTTAGGACAGATTTGCAACTTGAACCATTGTGAAAAATGCCTTGGACAAAAGTGATAATTTGCCATTTTCATTCCTTTGATTCTTCCTAACCATAAATGATCTTGGAGAGTTCTTGGACATTTTGGAAAGCTTGTAATATTCTATACAATCCATCTTTGAAATTCAGTTTGAGATTCCTCTTGGAACTAGTTGAAAATTTTCCATGAAGTTAGGTCAAAAATCTGCCTAAACTAGGACAAAATTTCACTAAGTTAAAAAGTTTTTGGACCCCTATTCACAAATTCATAACTTGAGATCCATGCATCTTTTGTGAAAACTTTGTGAATCAAAGTTGTATATTTCATGGAGGACTACAACTTTCATGTTGGTAGTTTTCTTTGAATCCAATTTCATCATGGTGAAAAAGTTGGGAAACGTTGGGAAAAAATAAGAAATTTTCATAACTTAGAAAAATTCTAAGTTATGAATTTTTTCAAACTTAAACCCTAATTTCCAAATTTAAGTTTCTTGGTGAACAAGTTTCATGTTTTGACACATATTGATTAAATATGACCCTTGGCACTTGATTTTGACCAAAAAGTCAAAGTTTGACTTTTCAGTGTACAGTTGATTTTTGATCAGTTGACTGGAAAAATTCATCTGTCAATCCAATGCATTTGAGATCTTTTGAACCTTGTGATTAGGTAAAGATGATGCCATTGAGTCCTTGAAACCATGCTTGAACCCAATTGGCCACTGGCTAGGTTAAAAAAATCATAAATTGCCTTTCTCCAATCAAAACCCTAATTTTGACCATTTTGCCCTTTTGATGATCTGATCAAATTTCTTGAGGAGTTATGGTCCAAACTTGATAAAATGGTTCATATGAGTGTATAATGTTGATGTGGATCAAAAATTATGAGGTTTGACTGTAAATTGGCCATGGTTGACTTTTTCCCTAATACAGCTCTTTTTTAGGTCAACTGTCCAATTGACTGGTCCAAAATGTGATTCAAGGCTTGAAACTTGGTATGAGCAATCTTATAGGTCCAACATGATGTATTAAAGTCACATGAGGCATTGATGGTCCAAAAATCCTTATGCAAACTCAAACCCTAATTTCAGGTTATCAGTGCAAGGAGAGGTCTTGAGCTGAGCAAACCCTAATCTGGTCTTGAGTCCAAGAAGTCTTGTGAGGAGATTCTTGATAAAATGAGAGGGAAAATTTTGGGGTATAACAGCTGCCCCTGTTCAATCTTCTTGGACCTGAAGAGTTAGATTGGCGAGTTTTGTCATTCGTGACTCAAAGGTAAAAGATGATTGGACACTAGAGTGCCCATAAATTTGCACTCGTCAAAATGTAGTTGAGGGAATGGGCTTAAAGATGCCATTTGGAGATGTGATATAATCTTGTTGGAGATGGGCTTGTGGATTCCATCCAAGACTGTTTGTTGTAAATCAGGAGAATGAACATCAGAATGGTATCCGTATCTGGAACGTATCTGAGTTGTATCTGGAGATTTGAATCTGAATAAGTGACATAATGGCTTCTGTGTCTGGAGTGTATCTGGACTGTATCTTGAATAGGTGACAGAATGACTTCCATGCTTGGAGTGTATCTGAGCTGGGGGGAAAAGTCAGAATAAGTGACAGAATGGCAATCGTGTCTGAGGGCATATCTGGACTGTATCTGAATAAGAGATCTGCAAGTTGAATCTGAATGAGTATCAGGATGGCATCCGTGTCTGGTGCGTATCTGAACTGTATCATGAGGTTGAGGTTTGAATGAGTAACATAATGACTTCCGTGTGTGGAGTGTATCTGTACTGTATCTTGACTTTGAATTCTGAATGAGTAATAGAATGACTTTCGAGTCTGGAGTGTATCTTTACTGTATCTGAATAAGAAATCTGAATGAGTAGCAGAATGACTTTCGTGTCTAGAGTGTATCTGTACTGTATCTGAATAAGAGATCTGAATGAGTAGCAGAATGACTTCTGTGTCTGGAGTGTATCCGTACTATATCTGAATAAGAAATCTGAATGAGTAACAGAATAACTTCCGTGTCTGGAGTGTATCCGTACTGTATCTGAATGAGAAATCTGAATGAGTAACAGAATGACTTCCGTGTCTGGAGTGTATTCGTATTGTATCTTAAATCTTTGAGTATTTGTTAGAGATAGTTGTTAATCTTATCCTGAAAAGGGTAAAATGTTAGCTGGAATACAAAGTTATGTTGCATGAAATGTATGATGCAATAAAATGTGTTTTATCAATGTTTATGATATATGAGTGTAATGTATGCGCATGTAAGCTGATTCGTTGTATTGCTGAGGAAAATAAATCCTTGATAGCTGGAGATGATAAAATCCTTGACTGCTGCCGGGGAAAATAAATCTTTAACCAATGCTGGAGATTTAAAGTCTTTGATTTCCGAGGATGAGAAATCCTTGGTGGCTGTTGGGGATGGAAAATACCTGATAACTTCTGTGGGGAATTAAGAATGAGAATCTTCAATCTGTTGAGGAACAATGAAAACTTTGACGACTTCATGCTGAGGAGTGGTGAAGATTCTGGCAACTTCACTGGGGAATCAAGAATGAGAATCTTCATTCTGTTGGGGAGTAAAAACTCTGTGGGGAAAAAGGCTTACTGCTGGAGAGTAAGTTCAGGACTCTGGGGGAAAAGCTTATTTCTGTTTGGAAAAAGTTCAAGAGTTTGGGTTGTATGCCACTCTACTGGGGAATTATCCTAGGTTGGGGAAGGACAAAAAGTTAACTGTTATATAGTTGATTCTCAGACTTTAAGACAACTTGCTGGGGGATTTAGGGAAAACTGAATGGTTCCCGCTGGGGATAGATAGTTAGAAATCTTGACTTGACTGGGGAAGAAGGTTTCATCTCCGCTGAGGGTCTGTAGTTCAAAGTTTTTACTCTGCTGGGGATTGGGAGTTTGAAGATTTAACTCTGATGGGAATTAAGGATTTGAAATTATAACTCGGCTGGGGATATGTATTTCAAGGTTTTAGCTCCGCTGGGGATCTAGATGATGTACTGCAGGGGATTTCTCCTGGAATAGCCTAAAGACGTTTTCCTATACTTTCAACCTGTCGGTAATTATTCTTTCCCATTTTGTTTATTTGTAAACATGTGATTATATTCAAATGCATATGCTTATTAATAAATCATTGGACGTTTTCAAATAAAACACAAGTGTAAAAAGAAGAAAAGGCAAATAGTTTTCTGCACTCTGAAGTATCTTTGTATTAACTTTGTGTAAGTATTTTGTACAAAGGAGACAGACATCCTAGTAAGAGAACGTTGTCATAAAAATGATAAAAATTTATACAAAGAAAGATGGCTATGTGTGAAAATTCCATGGGGTTCCCATTCTGCTATAGCCTTCGTAACTCTGAATATCTTGTCCAATCGTTGCTTTGTCCGGAGACGATTGAGTTGATCAGAAGCCCGGAGCTTGTCTGTGAAGAGATTGTCCTTAAAGTGATCCGATGAGACATAGTCATACGCTTTAATTCCCTAACTTATGCCTGGACCTCCCTTTCGGGTTTTTGATCCACCGGGAAACCCTTTTTTGCCCAAGTCTCCCTTTCAGGTTTTCAACTTGCCGGGTGTACAGATTTTTTTTGTTTATCCCTAATTTTTGCCTGAACCTCCCTTTCGGGTTTTGGATTCACCGGGATGCCCTTTTTTTTTTCCTAGGTGTGTCAACCTAGCGAATCATTTATGCGTAGTATCTTTTGACTATGTCTGCGTTCGCAGGGTGCGGCAAGTCATCATCGTCCATGGTGGTTAAGATCATTGCCCCACCAGAAAAGATGTTTTTGATTACAAATGGTCCTTCGTAAGTAGGAGCCCATTTGCCCCTGGGATCACTTTGTGGCAAGATAATGCACTTGATTACCAGATCCCCGACTTGATATGTCTGGCGTTTGACTTTCTTGTTGAAAGCCTTGATCATCCGCTTTTGATATGTCTGACCGTGGCAAACAGCAGTAAGTCGTTTCTCATCAATCAAGTTAAGTTGATCAAGCCGGGTCTGAATCCAATCGTCTTCACTCAAACCAGCTTCTTTCATGATTCTCAAGGAGGGAATATGAACCTCGATAGGCAAAACAGCTTCCATGCCGTATACCAAAGAATAGGGTGTTGCCCTAGTTGATGTGTGTGCCGTGGTACGGTACCCATGAAGTGCAAATGGTAACATTTCATGCCAGTCCTTGTAGGTGACTGTCATCTTTTGCATGATCTTCTTGATATTTTTGTTCACAGCTTCAACAGCACCGTTCATCTTTGGCCGGTAGGGAGATGAATTGTGATGTTGAATCTGGAACTGCTCGCACAAAGCGATGATCATAGTACTGTTAAGGTTTGTACCATTGTCAGTGATGATCCTTTCGGGGATGCCGTACCGGTAAATGAGGTTCTGTTTGATGAAGCGGGCAACCACATTCTTAGTAACGGATGCGAAGGAAGCTGCTTCGACCCACTTGGTGAAATAGTCAATGGCCACCAGGATGAAGCGGTGTCCATTGGATGTTGTAGGCTTGATCTCTCCAATCATGTTGATTCCCCATATAGCGAATGGCCAAGGAGTTGTTAAGACGTTGAGAGGAACTGGAGGTATATGTACCTTGTCCGCATAGATTTGACATTTGTGACAAGTCCTGGAATGTTGATAGCAGTCAACTTCCATGGTAGACCAGTAATAGCCTGCCCGTAGGATCTTCTTAGCCATTGTATTCCCGCTAGAGTGAGTGCCAAAGGTACCATTGTGCAGTTCAGCCATGATCTGTTCAGCTTCAATCTTGTCCACACAATGGAGCAGAATGCAGTCATGATTGCGCTTGGATAGGATACCATTGCTTAGGAAGAACTTAGCTGAGAATCTCCTCAAGAACTTTTTCTCATTGACTGAAGCTCCTTCAGGATATTCTTACGCCTCGAGATACCTTTTGACTTCGTGAAACCAAGGTTGGTCCACTACTTCTTCAGTATTAATCTCGTGACAATGTGCAGGTTCGTCCATTCGTTCAATGGTGATTTGGGGAGCCTCATTATCCCAGTTAAGTTTAAACATGGATGACATTGTAGCTAGAGCATCTGCTAGTTGATTTTCTTCTCGCGGGAAGTGCTCGAAGGTAATTTGCTCGAAATATGGTAACAATGTCAAGACATGTTCTTTGTAAGGGATGAGCATTTGATTTGTTTGGTGTCCCACTCTCCTTTGATCTGACTGATGACCAAAGCTGAGTCTCCAAATACAACCAAAGATTTGATTCCCAGGTCTATTGCAGCCTTGAGACCAAAGATACAAGCTTCATACTCGGCCATGTTGTTCGTACAGTTGAAGCAAAGTCTGGCTGTGAAAGGTGTATGGCAACCTTATGGGGAGATGAGTACCGCGCCGATACCGTTACCAAGTGCATTGGAGGCACCATCAAAGTACAGGGTCCATCGGGATCCTTGTTCAGGTCAGTCATATGGTCTAAAATCTTCAACGTTGTCCACTGTCATAATGTCTTCGTCAGGGAAGTCGAACCTCATAGATTGGTAATCTTCGACAGCTTGATGGGCTAGATGATCTGCTAGCACACTTCCCTTTATAGATTTTTGGGTCGTGTACTGTATATCGTATTCCGTTAGGATCATCTGCCATCTAGCTATTCTTCCAGATAAAGCAGGCTTCTCAAAGATGTACTTGATCGGATCCATCTTAGATATCAGCAAAGTGGTATGAGTCAACATATACTACCTTAGCCGGTGAGCAGCCCATACCAAAGCGCAGCAAGTTTTCTCGAGCAGTGAGTATCGAGTCTCACAGTCGGTAAACTTTTGCTAAGGTAATAAATGGCATGCTCTTTTCGGCCAGACTCGTCATGTTGGCCTAGTACGCACCCTATTGAATTCTCTAGGACGGTCAGATACATGATTAGCGGTCTTCCTTCGACGGGTGGCATCAAGATAGGAGGTTCCAGCAAATACTCCTTGATTTTATCGAAAGCAATTTGACAGTCATCATTCCATTAAACTACCTGATCTTTCTTCAACAGCTTGAAGATTGGTTCACAGGTAGATGTTAGGTGAGAAATGAACCTAGAAATGTAGTTTAGGCGTCCTAAGAAACCTCTAACCTCCTTCTCAATGCGAGGAGCAGGCATTTCTTGTATAGCTTTGACTTTGGCAGGATCAACCTCGATGCCTTTGTTGCTGACAATGAAACCCAAGAGCTTACCGGACCGGAATCCGAATGTGCACTTGTTAGGGTTTAACCTTAGCTTGTACTCCTTCAACCTGACAAACAGCTTTTGTAAGTGATTCAGGTGTTCTTCTTCAGTTTGTGATCGGGCTATCATGTCGTCTATGTAGACCTCTATCTCATGATGTATCATATCATGAAACAAAGCCACCATGGCGCGTTGATAGGTTGCCCCGACATTCTTCTGTCCAAATGGCATCACTTTGTAGCAGAACGTACCCCACTGTGTAACAAAAGTAGTTTTCTCCATGTCCTTAGGGGCCATTTTGATCTGGTTATAGCCTGAGAATCCGTCCATGAAAGAAAATACCTTGTGTTGAGCTGTGTTGTCAACCAAGATGTCAATATGCGGAAGTGGAAAGTCATCTTTAGGGCTGGCCCTGTTTAAGTCTCTGTAATCCACGCACATTCTCACTTTTCCGTCCTTTTTAGGAACGGGCACAATGTTAGCAACCCATTATGGATAGGAAGTAACAGCAAGAAATCCAGAATTGAACTGCTTCATAACTTCTACTTTGATCTTTTCTGACATGTCGGGCCTCATGCGGCGGACTTTCTGTTTCACTGGTGGACAATCTTCTCTTGTGGGCAGACGGTGAACCACAATATCTGTATCGAGTCCTGGCATGTCTTCGTATGACCAGGCGAAGATCTCAACATATTCATGTAACAGCTGAATTAGGCGCTCTTTGACACTTGGCTCTAGGTTGGCACCCACTCTAATTTATTTTCTGTCTTCCTTAGCACCCAAGTTGATTGTCTCTAACAGCTCCTCATGGGTAGAATAGCCCTTTCTTCCTGTTGTAGCAGCCTAGCCAATTCTCCCAACACCTCACAATCTTCCTCACCTTCGTATTCGGTATGGTAGACCAGATCTTTAGAGTCACTGAAGGCCATAGCAGAATTGTTACCCATGGAATCCGGAATGGAAGGGTACCTGCATTTGTGAGTGTGGGTGTGTGTAAGGGATAGCCACCTTTAAACAATTAAAATGTAAAAAGAAAGACAATGAACACAAAAGTTTATATGTGAAAACATCCATGATTCATTAAAGTGACATATGAAGATGAAAAATCAAACCCTTACAAATGGACCTATGTGCCTCGGGTAAGGCACAAGGTTAAAAGTGTACGAATTGTTTGAGAATTATTACAAACCAACAGAAATGTTTGAAAGATAAATTACTGTGGTATGAAAGTAATCGGAATAAAGTCTTTTGCTTCCCAGTTGCACAGTTCTCCGTCAACAGTAGGGAAAATCCAGTCTTCCAGGTTGCTCTCCTCTTCACTATCCTCCAAAGCATTGACTCCGTGATGGGTGATCTTCACTGGTCTCCCTCCAGCACGGGCGCGGCGTACAGCCTTTTGAGCAGAAGAAGTGAATCCCAAGCTGAATTTATCTGATTTAAAAGGAAAATCTGGAAGCTGCCCCCAGATTGTGCTTCCTCCTTCTTCAATCACAGCCTTTGCATCTTTGAGAGACGACATCTGAGGCGGAGGTCTGGTAATCATGGGTACAGAAGACATTGTCTTGGTTACTGCAATCTCCTGAGCTACCTCTTTAAAATGCTGAAAAGGGGTTTCGATGAATTCACCATCCAATTCTACATAGAGGAAAGAATTTAGATGGCTTATCATGTATTCCTCTTTGCCATGAACAATTATAATTTTCCCCTGGACAGGGTACTTGAGCATTTGATGCAGAGTGGAAGTGAAAGCTCCAGCATGGTGAACCCAAGGTCTTCCCAGCAAGAAAGAATAGGAAGGACGGATGTACATCATATAGAATGTGGATTTAAAGGTTTCAGTTCCCACTTTAATCGGGATGTCCACCTCCCCGTGGACCATCCTTTTAGAACCATCAAAGGCTTTGACAATTATATTGCTGGGTTTCAGGTTTAAGCCTTCACAATCCAGTCTATCCAAGGCTTTCTTTGGCAAGATGTTCAGCGAAGAACCAGTGTCTACCAGAACGTGTGCTAGGGTAGTCCCTCTACATTCCACCGAGACATGCAAAGCATCATTATGTTTTCTCCCTTTGGATGTTAAATCAGCATCGGAGAATCCTAGACCGTTGTCAGCTGTTAAGCTAGCTACACATTCCTGGAACTGATCCGCAAAGGTTTCTCGTGGCACGTGGGCCGTCTTCAAGAATCTTATCAAAGCTTTAGCATGAGCCTATGAACAAAGCAGCAGGGCCAACATAGATATCTTTGAGGGGGTTTGCCCCAGTTGTTACACAACATCATAATCGCTTTTCTTGATTATTTTCAAAATATCTTCCATTTCTTTTTGAGAGGTTTCAGGGATGACCAATGGATGAGCCCTCGTCCTGACGGGCTCTTCTTGGATCCCTTTCCCTCTATCATCAGCAGCAGCAGAAGGGACAACCACAGGAGTTACAACCTCTTCAAAAGTTGGAGTTCCCGCAGATATGCTTACCGGTGCAGGGGTAACCTTAGGAGCAGCTGAGGGTCCAAAGATTTCCTTTGGAGGGGAAATCTCTGGAGAGAAAATTCTTCCACTGCGGGTGATTTTTCTCGTTCTGGAAATGTTTCCAATGTTGGAAGTCTCTTCATCAGAACTCTCTTCAGTTGATTCAATTTGTTTAATACCATGGTAGTAGATTTCTCCATCATAGTTCTACAGTATTGATTTGTCGGACTTGTACGGGACAAGCCCGGGCATGGTTATCTTCAAAGGTGCAGTCTTCGGAGCGGATGTAATCTTAACAGGTCTTTTGGAGACCTTGGAAAGATTGGCGGATATCGTTATTATTGAAACATCATTTACAGGAGTCGGTGTAACAGGAGTCTTTTCAAAAATGATTTCTTGGTTATCCATTAGGCGTTGGATGCCTAACTTCAACAATGGACAGTCGGTTGGTAAGGATGAACAAAGGCAGCAATCTTCTTCATAACCTGGGAAAATCCCATCCTTCAGCAAATTCAACTTATTATCGGTAGCGGAGTCATCAAATCATCAACAGTAGCAACAAAAAGATCTTCTTCAACAGCATGGGAATTATGGTCGTGCCTTGGCATTGGAGCGGAGATTACATTCGGCTTTTCAGGGGCGTCAAATTCAACTTCTTTAGCATCTATTAAATCCTGAATCTTATTCTTGAGGGTCCAACAATTGTTGGTGTCGTACCCTATACTCCCTGAATGATAAGCACACTTGGCGTTCGAATGGTAGTAAGGAGAAGCTGTATTCGGATTCTTCGGGGCCTCTTTCAGACTAGCAAGGTTTAACATCAAGAGATGGGGTAGAACCTGAGCAGGAGTCATGTTTATCTGGGTGAATTGTCGTATAGGCCTTTCCACCCTTGCTTGGTTGGTTCTTGGTTGATTGTTTCTGGGCTGATCAGCTGCAGACTTTTGAATCATTACGGCCCCCACCGCTGGTCGGCGCTCAACTCTTCCTTGACCTCTTTGGGAGTAGACAGCTGATACTTCCTTCTTTGTTGGAAAAGTCTTTTTGATGGCAGCGGAAGCAGATGCATCTTTTTGAATTTTCCCGCTTTTTATGTCGGCTTCAACTCTCTCACCAGTTAGAATCAACTCAGTGAACCCCGCAGACGAACTTCCAATCAAGTGATTGAAAAAGGGGCCTGACAGTGTACCCAAGAACATGTCTACTAGCTCCCTCTCAGATAGAGGTGGTTGTACTCGTCCCGCCAAGTCTCTCCATTTCTGGGCATACTCTTTGAAGCCTTCATTTGAGACCATGCCCATACTCTGTAATTGAGTACGGGTTGGTGCTAAGTCCACATTATATTGATACTGCTTATAGAAGGAGGCTACCAAGTCTTCCCAATTATGCACATCAGACCTCTCCAACTGGTAGAACCAATCCAGCTGCGTCACTGATAAACTGTCCTGGAAGAAATGGACCCACAGGTCTTTGTCAGAAGAATATGGTTGAATTTTCCTGACATAAGATCGTAGGTGCATCTTGGGACAAGACAATCCATCGTACTTAGCAAATAGAGGCACCTTAAACTTAGGAGGGATTGCAATTCCAGATACCAACCCTAACTCTTCAAAGTCCAGCCCAGGCACTCTCTGTATCTCCATGGCAGCTATACGCTCTTCCAAGTTCTTGTATTTGTCATCTGCAGGAGGGTACTGCTGTTCAGAATAGCCTTCATCCTCTTCTTCTTCTTCTTCCTCAGAATCATATGGCACCGCAGTTTCTTTTCCCTTTCTTACCCCTTCATCAGATGTTGAGGGGAAATCCAAGACCCTTCTGGCTTGACCTTCAAATCTTCTGCCCAAGGTAGCCACACCAGCTCTCTTCTTTTTCTTTTTCTCTTTTTCCTTTTCTAGTAGAGTCTTGAGCTCCTCCTTCCCCTTTGCCAAGGTCAGAAGTAGCTGTTGAAACTGTGAATTCTGCGCTTGCAAGTCTTTGACCGTTTGTTCAATATCCATCTTGCTGAAATAAATAGCAGAGAGATGAGGAAACTTGGTGTGAAGACCTGTTTATGCATATGATGAATGATATGTATTCATGTAATGCATTCAAGGATTCAGAAATTCAAATTTGTTTTAAACAAAAAAAGGAACACACGTCATATTAATAAGATAGAATTTTTTAGTACATCAATGCCCCATGGGCAAAATAATACAAAATTCTAAGGTAAAAAGACGTTGCGCGTCCTCTTTGGTGCAATCTAGGTGTTGAGAGTCTGCTCTTCGTGAAGTTGACGAGTGAGTTATAAAACCTTCTTCTCGCTTGCGTAGAATTGGGCTTCAAAAGTATCGCGTTCTCCCTTGAGCTGTATCCAACTCCTTTGTAAATCTTCTAGTGATGTTGGCATGTCAGGATGTAGGAGGGTGTATGGAACCTCTCCTTCTATAACAGGCTCTATAATCACAGGGAGAATGTAGGGGTAAGGCATCATAAGACTTTGGGCGCGGGTTCGTACCCACTTGAGGTAAGGCTCAAGAGGGATGGAATTCTTGTGTCCCAAGGTCTTACTGTCCACCTTGTTTGGCATCCTTCAAGCTTGGATGAACCTTTGTCGAAGTCCTCGATCGTTGTTTTCGAAGTCAAAAACTAAGTCTGGAATCAGCATGTCATGTGGGTCATCCCTTCGGGCATAACCAAACTGTCTCAGAGCCAAGCAAGGGTTGTAGGTGATGCCTCCCCTAATTCCAAGTAGAGGGGCATTAGGGAATTCCCCACAATGGTCAATTATGATGACATTCTCTTTTGTTCGAGAACACCAATGAATATTTGAATGCGTAAGGGTCATCAATCGTTGTGACCACCTCAAGCCTTGCTCATTCTTTAAGACTGATTGGGGAAGATGAGAAATAAACCATCTTACCAGTAGAGGAGTGCAACATATGAGAACACCTATTTTCCTCATTGTTCGAGTGTGAAAAGAGTGGAGGATATCCCCAAGCAATGTAGGCACAGGATTCCGAGACATGAAAATCTTGACAGCATTCACATCTATAAGTTGGTCAGGGTTTGGGAAGAAGACCAACCCATAGATGAGAAGAGCTACAATCTCCTCAAAAGCTTGCAGGTCCAGAGAATTCTAACAGTCTTGGGCCTTCTCATATAGGAACTTTGCCAAGAAACCCTTGACACCACTTCTAGTTTCCCAATGGCCTATGACATCAGATGGTTGCAAGTGTAGGGCTTGAGCAACATCTTCAGGCTTTGGATCTCTTTCCGTACCATTGAAAGGTAGTTGATGGAGAATAGGAATTCTCAAGAGTTGAGAAAATTCCTCCAAAGTAGGCACAAGTTGGTAGTCAGGAAATGTAAAGCAATGATGCAAAGGGTCAAAGAACTGGAAGAGAACTTTCAGCATATCCTCCTCAGTGTTGGTAGTGACTAAGTTGAGAAGACGACCATGCCTCTCGGTGAATGGAGAATTCTCAGGAATCCTTGAAGATAGCTCCTTTAGTTGTGGAGGAATTCTTACAAGGTTGACTTGGATAGTTTTCCTGCGAAGTGAATCCATTACCTACAAAACAGGAACAAAGATGAAAATCCAAATCCTTAAAATGGTTAGTGGATGCATATGATGCTTCATGATGTCCATGATGTTATGCACAAGTATATATGTACAAACAAGTCACACAAGTTCCTAGTTTAGGCTTTCATGGGGTTTCATAGGTAAGTACCCTCTTGAAGTTTAGTTGGCTCAACCTGTCCTAGAAATAGTAACCGGGTTCTAAGGAGCTCAATATCACTGGATTGTTTTCTGTGTTCATTGTTTCAGTTTAGCCACTTTACTGGCGACCAAAATATTCCAAGAAAACAATCCTCAATGAGTGTAGTATCGAGTATCTACCAACTTCGGACTGCACCAAAGTCGGTCATCTCACTACATCCTAAAAGGCCAAGTTGGTCAAGTAAAGGTTCTAAAAGTCCATTAGTGCTTCATGACATCACTCAGCAGCCCCATATTCTTTTTGATTGACTCAAAGTCTACCGGTACCCACAAATATGTCGCACTAATATAGCTATTGCTTAGACCATGTCGGTATACCCCACACAGTTTCCACAATGTATTGTTATTTACCTATGAATGTTTCCCAAATCCGGGTAGAGGATTCAAACCCAAACAATAAAACTAAAGTGTAAATCATACAAGTCAAACAAGATAAGCATGTAAAGGTGATCTAAAACCCTAAGGTAACCCCACTTTTATATTATCCCCAGCAGAGTCGCCAGTTCTGTGATACGGTGGGAGAACTGACTTGAGGTTTTGCGTTTGTGTTCGCAAATGTTTTAGTTTAGCAAGAGTCGCCACCGACTTTTATTTTATCCAAAAGGAAAGGTAAAAAAGCACAGGAAAGACCTTTGAGATTGTTTTTGGGTTCGGGGGGTAGATTATGAAAAGGGAAGGTGCTAGCACCCTTTTCATCCATGGTTTTCCATGGGCTCTTAGTTACTTGTTTTAGATCACTTGCTTTGCTTTTTCAATTGTTTGAAATGGTGCTTTGTGTGATTTTGAAAGTATTTTGAAAAGAGGCCATCGTTTTGGAAATCTTTGTAATGATTCTCGTTCGTAAGAATGTATACAAAGATGTTTGTCTTTTGAAAAATGTCTCAATGTTTTGAAAGTTGTTTGGAAATTGTTTTGAAAATGTGTGTGCGTGTGTTTGAAAATAGCAAGGATGGTTTGCAAATTGATCAAGTAACTAGAAGCATCTACCTACTCAAAAGTCTTTCCTACACATTTTTATTCATTTGATGTTGTTGTTTTACCATTGCATTTGGTAAACAACCCTATCTTTGGATGTTAAACGGGACGGGCGTGGGTCATCGTATGACCATGATAGCAATATTGCCAAGTATCTTAGCAATTTTTTTAAGGGACTAGATCATTTTTGTTTTTAGGCAACCAAGATAGCATCATCGAGGGACTATGATCTTTTGTTTTGTTTTGTTTTTCCAAGATACCTAGCATGCATACCATGGCCATTTTAAGGCAACAAAGTGGATGAAACCCTAGGGGTGCTTGTGTGCAAGGTGTTGTCGTTTTTCATGCATTTTTGTCTTGTGTTTAAGTCTTGCTATTTGTTTTAATTTTTGGTCTTTGCATACAAAACCCTAGTTTACTATCATGGTATATGAAAGCAATAAAATACGTAAAGTAAATCTAGACTATTACAACAATATTATGGGGAGGGGGATACAAGTTTTGAATAGGGAGATATTGCTCAAAATAAAACCCTAAAACTATTACAACCAAATTGAATTTATTGTACAAATAAATAATAAGCAAATATTTAAATATGCAATAAAATGTATGTATGCAAAAAAATGTTTTTATATTTATTTTATGTATGTAAAAATAAATTTATTTAATTCTTAGAAATAAGAAAAATAAACTAATTATTTTTGAAAAGGGTGAAGACCCTAATTTTTGATTTAATAGAAAGTATTCTATATTATTTATTTTATTCATTTTTGTTCAAGAAAAATAATAAAAATATACACAAAAATGTTAAAAAATTAAAATATGTATGAAAATAATATTTTAAGTATATGAATGATAAAAATAAAAATATATGATATTTTTAGAATTTTTTTTTACAATAACCATGTATTAAAATGATATTTCGCAAATAAGCGGGTTTCGGAAAAAATTACGCAAATAACCATGTTTCAGATGACTCCCCAAAGGAGGAGCCATCTGAATTGGCGCATGCACCTACACTTTTTCCCTATGCGCCATCTCACTTGGTGCCTCCCTTGGCTTTTAGCCAAGTGAGATAGCGCATGCTCCTTAAAAGTGAGAGGAGGCGCCATCTCACTTGGCTCCTAGGGCAAAACTAGGGCAAAATGCTATTTTATAAATAATTCGTCTGTTTCTCCGAAATTTCGCACACTTTCTCGCACTGTATTTTTATTTTGTACTCTGTTATTTGCGTTATGACGTCGCCTATGATTTTTAGCAGAGATGGTTACGTTATCTTCTCCGCCACAAAACCTGCGATGAAAATGAAATTCTGGCACATTCACTCCATGGAGCGTCTGAAGCGGGAGTTGATGCGATGGCTGGATGGAGACATTGCGGAGGGGGGGAAAATTCGAAGGATCCAGCAAAAACGAACAACAACCTCACATGCGACAGGAAGACCTAATGTATGGTTGGAGGAAGTCAAAATAGACAGCGATGTAATGTTGATGATGCATGGGTCAGATGAAATTGTGTTAACAGTTGTAATTTCGTAGACGGAATATCGTTAATTATTCTTGTACGCGTTTTATTAATTATAGCAAAATCTATTAACAGAAAACCCAAATGTTTACAACACAATTAAGGAAAGATTTTATGTATTATAATTTTTATGTGGTCGAGGCAGACGCCCAATTCGGACAGTTTTTGCGATTGTGTCCGACCTGACGGCATAAACCACACTTTCTTTCCAACTTGTCAAGATCGTCCATTTCTGTTGTGATGCGCTTACTTTTGGGACGACCCTTCTTGTTCCTTCGCATTTGGTCATTGTGCCACACTATTTCGCCGTCGTATGCAGGCCAATAATCTGGTTTTGCTACCAAAGGAAAGTTGTTGTTGTAAACGTTGAGCAACGTTTCAGATTTGTAAATGTTTGACAGAAGTTGCAGCGCGTCTTGATAGATATGAGCACAAGTGGCAATGACATGAGAGCAAGGCATACGAAATGCTTGAAACCTTCCATAATCGCACCATTGAGAAGGTAGCATGACCCTATATTCTTGTCTTGGCAGGCCTTCATTATGGTCGATTGTCTCTTTCACAATAAAGTTGTGGCTGTGTCGGTCAAATCGTATAACCATATGAGTGTTGGCTTTAGCACTTTCAGCCTTAATGTATTTCATGCAGATTTCACTCTATAGTTGTCCAGATTGTAACACCGCATTCCACATTTCACCTCTTTTGGCAAATAACGCAGCCATCCTAAAATACGTAGATTTTACCAAGGCAGTGATTGGGAGGTTTCGTATGCCTTTGAATACCCCATTCATTGATTTAATAAGATTCATTGTCATATGCCCCCATCTTTGGCCATTGTCGTATGACCTAGTCCATTTTTCCACCAGAATATTGTCGATCCACCTACCGGCTTCCGGATTTGACAAACGGATCTCGTTGCAGTAATATTTGAATGTGGGTTGTGTCAATGCATATCCCGTATTCATAACCGCTTTCCTCAATGTTTTGTCCTTGATCTCCCTCGAGAAATTCTGGACGATATGCCTAACGCAATAGACATGCGTAGAAGGAGGGTCATGTCAACCGTTTGCAGGATTATTGTAGGCACTTTCAATGGAGGCATGTATGTCCGATATCAAACAGAGATCTGGTTGAGGAGCCACGTGTGTCCGCAGATTTTTCAGAAAAAAGCTCCAAGCACCACCGGTCTCCCCCTCGACAAGGGCAAAGGCAATGGAGAAAATGTTATTGTTGCCATCTTGTGCAACTGCCATCAGTAGCGTGCCTTTGTACTTCCCATATAACAAAGTCCCATCAATTTGTATAATTGGTTTGCATGATGTAAACCCTGAGATGCATGGTTGAAATGCCCAAAACACTCGACTGAATATTCTGTTGCCATTTAGTAGACTACCATCTTGGGCGTATGCTGGCACTGTTTCCAGAATGTAAAAACTACCTGGAGAATACGTCTTGAGTGCATTCAGGTAGCGGGGAAGTTCTTGGTATGACTCCTCCCAGTTTCTGTACACCCTTTCAATCGCCTTAGTCTTTGCTAACCACGCCTTACGGTAAGACGGAGTGTAGTTAAAAACCGTGGTGATGTGGGAGATGATTGTTTTCACCTTCAAAGATGGGTCGTTGCTGACCAGGGTTAGGATTTCGTGACAGATGAGATCGTAGTTGAGTTTTAGGTGGTCCTGTGATTGAGTGGAACTTACACAAGTGTGGGTAGTCATGGAACCTATGACCCAGCAGTCACCCCTTAATCTGTATGATGCGGTCAGCTTGAACATACAGTCAGGGTGGACACACTTGATCTTATACCTTTCCGGGTTGACACGGTCCACCTTAAAATCAACCGAGTTGAGCATGTGGAATTTTTTAATGGCCCTGATGCATTCCTCTCTGTTACGAAACTTGTCCTTCTCTTTTAAATTTTCATCCGACTGCATATATGGATTGAAAAATAAGTCAGTAGAAGGTTCATCTCGGCCCATATTGAAGTTTGTCATGTGCGGAGGTGGTGTGTAGATTTCGTTTGCAGGAATATTAGGGATGCCATCATCGTCAGAATCATCATTCACCATTTCATCAAACTCTAACTCATCATCTTCTTCTTCATCATCAACTACATCTACCTCAGCTTGTTCATTCTCCAAAGGATCAACCTCTTGTGTCACCTGAGGCTCTCGCAGCATAACGTACAACTCAATAGAGTCGTACCCAGAATAGACATGGCTGGAAAACATATTCTGGAGATCCTCGTCATCTTGAACTTCAACCTTATAAAAAATTACTTGGTTGTTTCAAAAAAAAACTAGATTCTGATAAAATATTTGGGACACCGGGCCTCGTTCAAGTTTGGCCTCCAATCGTTTTTTGAAGTACGAGAAATTGGCTTTCCCGTTTAAGAGAAATTGGATGTTGTCTGTGTCTCTAAACAAATACCCAGCGGTGGGACAAATGTATGTCTCACCGTTGAAATGTGCTTTGACGACAAATTGTGGTGCAAAGGTCATTGCATAGAAGGTTGGAATGTTTGAATTTTATGAGTGATTCGAAGGTTGGAATGTTTGAAGTTTATTGATTGTATGAAGGTTTGAATGCTGTAAGGTTTGAAAGTTTATATGTTTGATTGTTTGAAGGTTTGAAGGTTTGATTGTAAGAACGTTTGAAGGTTGGAAGATTTGACAGATTAAGTGAATCAATGTTATGATAAACGTAAGACTAAAAATTTCAATTAAGTAAGGATGCAACCCCCAAGGCTGCCAATAGTGTTACATGCAGGGCATCCCAAAGGCTGTCACGTAGCCTGAGCCTAGCCTGCAACAAAGGACACCTCTTATTCGCCAATTGGGGTGGCGACACCATTCATTTTTGTACTCTTTCGTCAAGTCCAATGGCGCCTCCCTTACTGTCCAATCGTGATACATGCATGCAGATATGTAACCCCCTAGGCTGCCACCTAGCCTGCGCCTACTCTGCACCTATATTGTATGTTGTAAGTCTCCTCCCATCACCTCCAATAGGGTTACATGCATTCAGGCATGGCATCCCAAAGGCTGTCACGTAGCCTGAGCCTAGCCTGCAACAAAGGACACCTCTTATTCGCCAATTGGGGTGGCGACACCATTCATTTTTGTACTCTTTTGCCAAGTCCAATGGTGCCTCCCTTATTGTCCAATCGTGATACATGCATGCAGATATGTAACCCCCTAGGCTGCCACCTAGCCTGCACCTACTCTGCACCTATACTGTATGTTGTAAGTCTCCTCCCATCACCTCCAATAGGGTTACATGCATTCAGGCATGGCGTCCCAAAGGCTGTCACGTAGCCTGAGTCTAGCCTGCAACCAAGGACACCTCTTATTCTCCAATTGGGGTGGCGACACCATTCATTTTTGTACTCTTTCGCCAATTCTAATGGCGCCTCCCTTACTGTCCAATCGTGATACATGCATGCAGATATGTAACCCCCTAGGCTGCCACCTAGCCTGCGCCTACTCTGCACCTATATTGTATGTTGTAAGTCTCCTCCCATCACCTCCAATAGGGTTACATGCATTCAGGCATGGCATCCCAAAGGCTGTCACGTAGCCTGAGCCTAGCCTGCAACCAAGGACACCTCTTATTCGCCAATTGGGATGGCGGCACCATTCATTTTTGTACTCTTTCGCCAAGTCCAATGGAGCCTCCCTTACTGTCCAATCGTGATACATGCATGCAGATATGTAACCCCCTAGGATGCCACCTAGCCTGCGGCTACTCTGCACCTATATTGTATGTTGTAAGTCTCCTCCCATCACCTCCAATGGGGTTACATGCATTCATGCAAGGCATCCCAAAGGCTGTCACATAGCCTGAGCCTAGCCTGCAACAAAGGACACCTCTTATTCGCCAATTGGGATGGCGACACCATTCATTTTTGTACTCTTTCGCCAAGTCCAATGGCGCCTCCCTTACTATCCAATCGTGATACATGCATGCAGATATGTAACCCCCTAGGCTGCCACCTAGCTTGCGCCTACTCTGCACCTATACTGTATGTTGTGAGTCTCCTCCCATCACCTCCAATGGGGTTACATGCATTCAAGCAAGGCATCCCAAAGGCTGTCACGTAGCCTGAGCCTAGCCTGCAACAAAGGACACCTCTTATTCGCCAATTGGGATGGCGACACCATTCATTTTTGTACTCTTTCACCAAGTCCAATGGCGCCTCCCTTACTGTCCAATCGTGATACATCCTTAGGCTGCCACCTAGCCTGCAAGAGTGACACCTTTCATTTTTTGTACATGCATGCATATATGCAAAACCCCCTAGGCTGCCACCTAGCTTGCAAGAGTGACACTTCGCATGCATGCAAGCACCAGCAACCACTATATGAAATTGTTTTGCCTATAAATACATACCATATCATACATCTCTCACACCCACACAAGTCTCACTCTCTAATACGAAATCTTTCATAATCTCTTACACTTTCTAAGTCTTTCATACTCTCTATCTCTTCCTAAGTCTTTCATAATCTCAAGCATTTTAAACAATGGCTCTTCTAACAATGGGCGATACTCACAGAGGCACAAGGGAAAACATTGCCGCATTTGTAAGTTTCTATTTTGGTTATACATTTTTCATACTTCAGATAATGCTTTGCTCGTCTTACTTAATCTTACACCTTTTACATTATGAACTCAGGATACAAAAAGATTCAAAATCCGTTCTCACAACTACCTGGCTCCCGACCCATTTATCGTACCATATCTGGAATACGCAGGTTTTGGACATGTCATAAAGATC
Source organism: Vicia faba (assembly GCA_948472305.1). Taxonomy (NCBI): domain Eukaryota; kingdom Viridiplantae; phylum Streptophyta; class Magnoliopsida; order Fabales; family Fabaceae; genus Vicia; species Vicia faba. The sequence goes on along the minus strand of OX451736.1, from coordinate 658,822,735 downwards.
TCCAACTGCACCATTGACTCGAAGTTCATTCTTGCAATGTTGGAAAGGTGGAGACCAGAGACCCATACATTTCACCTACCAATAGGTGAATGTACCATCACGCTAGAGGATGTGTACATGCTACTAGGTCTCCCTGTCGATGGTAAGGCCATGAACGGGTCGGTTCAACAACCCAACTCTCAGTGTGAAGAACTGTTAGGCAGGGATATGGTAGAAGGTGGTGGTGCGAGAGGTCAGGGAGTACTACTCATTGAGCTGAAAAGTCATTATGCAAGTTTGGAATTAAACGAAAATTCCTCCGAGCAAGACAGGGTAGTAAAAGCCAGAACTTATCTTATGATACTATTTGGTACCTTTTTATTTCCCGAAAGTACGGGAAATAGTGTAAATTTTATGTATTTACATTTACTAAGAAAATTTTGAAAAAACAAGAAAATATAGTTGGGGTTCTGCAGTTTTAGCCCACCTATACAGTTCCTTGTGCAAAAATGCAGTCAAGGAAAAATGTACATTTTATGGGTGCACTTTTTTACTACAAGCCTAGGGTTGGTGGAGGATGGAGTCCTTAAACCCCGTCAATAACAACACTTTCGGTTTCCCGTACGCAACAAAGTAAGTCATCAAGTTATATCATTTATTACTATTCATCTCTTCACCAAATATATGCTAAGAATAAAAAAAAATCATTTCCTTTAGGTATTGCGTGAGGGGTATGGATTACGGCAAGAATCCAAGATTCAATGTCGCACTATACCGCAATATATTGGATCACTTAGCCCCGGATGACGTACGTCGTAGCTTTTAACTTTTCTTCATTTAAATTATTTATACATTACTTTTTCGTTAACCTGATTTAAATTTTATCGCAGTTCTTCTGGAGACCATATTTGGGTTTGGGCCATGATCCAAACCCGGAGGATGCAGCAACTTGGACCGCGAAGACTGCAATCATTCGGTTCAACATTATGGAGATGCACCACAGCGACCGTGTGAAGATGCAGTTTGGAATGCATCAAGAGATACCAAGTGATCCAACTTGTTTGTCCCCATGGCATCTCAAAAGGGTCGACGCCCAGTAGGGTCTTACCAACTGGAAAGACTTTGCTCCGGAATGGTGTAAGATGTGGCAGAGGCGTCACCGCTATGTCTTGCAATTCCCAGTTTTCCTTAATCAAGGTAATATGCGACACACGGATCAATATTTGTCTTGGTACAGGTCGGTTAGTAACCCTGAAATGCACGTGTCTCATCCAAGGTACTTGGTTGACCCACGCACATAATGGGCACAACCCTCGTTTCCCCAACAACAAACCCAAAACCCATCAACCTCCCACCAACCCCCAAGAAGAAACAGACCCACAAACACCCAACCACAATCCCCACCACAACACAATTACACTCAAATGCCACACAACTAACCACAATCACCACCACACTACCAATACCCCGATATGCCTCACACCCAACCACAATACCAATCATAATACCAGCATACCCGCATACCCCACACACAATTTCAGTCTTCCGTATATCCCAATATGGGCCCCTCAACATCCAGCCTTAGCCCTGATATGGGAATGTCAGAAGATTACGAACAAACCAACCCAGCCTACCATCAACCATAATATCACCAAACCACCCAACATCCTCAATACCAAACACCCCAAGATCCATTTCCTTTCTACCCACCGTACTCAGACGATCAATGCTACAGACCCACTATGGAACCCCACCCACCGCCAACACGACCAAACTTTGAGGGTATGGGTAACCGACTATACCAAAGTGGATCTTCTAGATATGGAGATCTGACTGATTTTATGGATCCGGACCGCATTGACTTCGCTGGGCCATCGACCCTGCCGCAGCAGGAAACGCGACGACACCCAGCACGAGAAAGACGAGGACGGGGATGCAGAACCGGAGGTCATTACCGGGTTCCGGGGGATCACTGATTTATCTGTTTTTTTTTCCTGTATTTTTTTATCCGTTTTTTTTATCTGTTATTTTAATGTAATACAGTTGGATGTAATTATTTTTTTTTAATAAAAAGTCCATTTTGTTGATCCTGTATCCAACACGCAACGCACCGGACAAAAAAAATCAACTTTTGCCCTAAAATAACACCTAGGCACCATCTCACTTGGCTTAGGGCATGCCCTAAGCACGTAGGCGCCAAGTGAGATGGCGCCTCCCCTTAAAAAATGGGTGCATGCGCCAATTCAGATGGCTCCTCCTTTGGGGAGTCATCTGAAACATGGTTATTTGCGTAATTTTTTCCGAAACGCGGTTATTTGCGGAAAAAATTTTTAATACATGGTTATTAAAAAAAAATCATATTTTTATATTATTTACAAGGTTTATTTAAGAAATTAAAGTATATTATTATTAATAAACTATTTTTTATGCAAAAAATATGATAAAAATGCAAAAAATAAAGAAAATATTTTTTGTGATTTTAAATGTTCAGAAAAAATAAATAAAGTCAGAAAATATAAATTGTACAAGAAAATATAAAAAAATAAAAGAAATTGATCAAGGGGGTGCAAAAAGTAAAAGGGGGTATGAATAGAAGCAGGCCCAAAACCCTAGCCCAGGATAACACTTCATCCCTGACCTTTGTCTCCTTCGCGCACGCCCTATAATTCAAATCATGTTCTTGTTATTCTTTGCATAAAATCAAAAACTTATAACATGAAAAGTGTAACTCATCATCACACGATTCTAATGATATAAAGAACATGACCTAACTCTCAAATATCAGAGAGAATTTTAATGGCCCTAATTTCTGACCTAAAATTTTCAGCATGTTCAACATCCAAATACTCTTAGCTCAGTTAATATAAATGGAATCTAAGCATATTTACAGCTCAAGCATGTTAGGAACTACATTTTTGCTTCACAAACATAAGATTAATGATGCCTAAATAGAGAGATAAAAACTTGACAAATACCTTGTTCAATTGAGTTTGGATATGGCAATGTAGGAGTTTTGAGTGAGGCCTGAAGGTCGTGTTAGCTTGCTTGAAGTTCCCTCAAGCTATCCCAATGCTCAGCTGGCCTTGAAGTTGCTTGAAACTCCCTGTAGAAGTCAACCTGCAAACTCAGAAAATGGAAATGGTGAAGCTCGAAACAGGGGTTACATTTGCTGAATAAAGGCCTGGACAGCTTAGGTGTGATATATGGAATATGTTTGAAGCCTTGAAACAGAAAACGCACGAGCCAAATGTGTTTTGGCTAATGACTTGCAGAGGTTGCCCTGTTTTGGGCAGAAATGGTGATTTTTGTGTTTAAGGGTGTTTGAGAGGTTGGGCAATCGTGTTTTAAGCTTGCAACAATGTTCTGAACTTGTTCAAAATGATGCTTAGTCTTGGTTTTATCAGATATACAAGTTATGCTGACTTTTGCAAGTTTGCTTTTTTTGAAGAAAGGTGAAATGACAATGCCCAAAAGCTTGTACTTACTAGTTCCTTAGCTGCACATAGTTGGTGAACTTTGCCTGATATTTGTGGACTTTATTTGCAGCAAGAGATTAGGTCCATGGCTCAAGATAAACAAAGTTTCAAAAAGCAAGCTTTATGGAAATGGTATTGTTACCTTTATGCCATTTTTGGAATAATTCAATGTACAAAGCTTCAAAGATCAGAATAAGACCTTTATCCATTGTGTTTGCATTAAATTAAGGAGTGTAGAAGGGATTAGAACATGTAAAACCAAGTACAAGCATGCTTAGGACAGATTTGCAACTTGAACCATTGTGAAAAATGTCTTGGACAAAAGTGATAATTTGCCATTTTCATTCCTTCGATTCTCCCTAACCATAAATTATCTTGGAGAGTTCTTAGGAATTTTGGAAATCTTGTAACATGCTCTACAATCCATATTTGAAATTCATTTTTAGATTCCTCTTGGAACTAGGTGAAAATTTGCCATGAAGTTAGGTCAAAAATCTGCCTAAACTAGGGCAAAATTTCACTAAGTTAAAAAGTTTTTGGACCCCTATTCACAAAATCATAACTTGAGATACAAGAATATTTTGGGAAAACTTTGTGAATAAAAGTTGTAGATTTTACGGAGGAATACAAATTTTATGTTGGAAGTTTTCTTTGAATCCAATTTCATCATGGTGAAAAAGTTGGGATAAAATAAGAAATTTTCATAACTTAGAAAAATTCTAAGTTATGAATTTTTCAAACTTAAACCCTATTTTCCAAATTTAAGTTTCTTGGTGAACAAGTTTCATGTTTTGACACATCTTGATGAAATATGACCCTTGGCACTTAATTTTGACCAAAAAGTCAAAGTTTGACTTTTTAGTGTACAGTTGATTTTTGATCAGTTGACTGGAAAAATTTATCTGTCAATCCAATGCATTTGAGATCTTTTGAACCTTTCGATTAGGTAAAGATGATTCCATTAAGTCCTTGAAACCATTCTTGAACGCAATTGGCCACTGGCTAGGTTAAAAAAATCATAAATTGCCTTTCTCCAGTCAAAACCCTATTTTTGACCATTTTGCCCTTTTGATGATCTGATCAAATTTCTTGAGGAGTTGTGGTCCAAACTTGATCAAATGGTTCATATGAGTCTATAATGTTGATGTGGATCAAAAATTATAAGGTTTGACTGTAAATTGGTCATGGTTGACTTTTTCCCCAATACAGTTGATTTTTAGGTCAATTGTCCAATTGACTGGTCCAAAATGTGATTCAAGGCTTGAAACTTGGTATGAGCAATCTTATAGGTCCAACATGATGTATGAAAGTCACATGAGGCATTTATGGTCCAAAAATACTTATGCAAACTCAAACCCTAATTTCAGGTTATCAGTGCAAGGAGAGGTCTTGAGCTGAGCAAACCCTAATCTGGTCTTGATTCCAAGAAGTCTTGTGAGGAGAATCTTGATAAAATGAGAGGGAAAATTTTGGGGTACAACACCTCCAAATGGCATCTTTAAGCCTATTTCTTACACCTAAACCACAATATCTTCAAGTGCAAATTTCTGGGCACTCTAGTGTTCAATCATCTTCTACCCTCAAGTCACGAATGGCAGATTTGTCAATCTAACACTTCAGGTTTAAGAAGATTGAATAGGGGTAGATGTTGTACCCCAAAATTTTCCCTCTCGTTTCTCAAAGGATCATCCTGGACCCTCAGGTTTGCTTCTATCAAGTTTCAAGTCTTGAATTACAATTTTCCAAGAAAATCATTCACAAGGGCAAAATGGTCAAAAGCACACTGAAAAGTCAAACTTTGACTTTTAGATCAAAAATCAATTTTCAACAATTATATTTCATCAAGACATGAAATTGGTTCATTAAAAATCAGAAGTCAAAAATTACTTTGAAAAAAAAAATCAAATTTTTAAACATTTAGAAAATTTTCTAAGTGTTAAGAGAATATGATACTTCAGAACTTCTGGGCCAGCCTTCACGCAAGTGCAATCAGAATCTACAAACATGGTTCAGAACATGACTCATCAATCATAACGTATGGAGACTATGTCCTTCAATCAGAACGCGACTCTTCAGCATATGGAGGCTATTTCCTATGCTTCGATCAGAGCATCACCCTCTGAATCTCACTTTGGTCTTCCGCAATTAGAACATCACCAAATCCCAAAACCTCGTTTGAGCAACCTACTGCACTGTTGTAGTACATTCCTGCCACCAGCTTCTGCAACACTCCAAGGTGTTGTTGATCCAGTCTACACCTGCGTTTTTCTCAAACCTCATAATTGCACCAAATTAGCATGCAAACGCTGTGTTTAAAAAGAAATGGAACAGTATGCCAAAAAGGTTAAAAATCCCATTTGTTTTCCCCCCAAAACCACAGCAAACCCATCTATAAATAAGTTGCTCCATCACACATTCAATGGGCTGGCTTTTGGAGAGAGAGAATCATCAAAGAGAGAAAAGAAAAATAGTAAAACCTTCGCAAATCCAGAATTCCCAAACAAAACCAAAACCTTTGAATCAAGGAACGTAGAATTTCCTGTTCCATTCCAGAACATCTGAAGGCAGCAGCCCAAGTTCCCAATACACGTTCCAGATTCAAGGTAAGTCTTTTTGACTTTGCATCTTTTCATTCAGAACATCATTAAATATGTAAATATCATAGTATTGATGTTGTCCATATCATTACATAAGTAGAAAAAATTATGGACCAGAACTTCTTGAGTAGAGTTAGGCTCAGAATTAGGATTAGAACTTCTATAAATTGTTGTGCTTTTTATCTTTCTGATTTGCTGTTTGTTAAGAACTGAATAAGTTATTGATGTGTTGATTAATGTAAGGAAGGAGTTGGAATGCCACACAGAACTTCTGAGTTCTCCTCACTATTTTAATACACATAACTTCTAAGACTTTCTCATTGTTCTAACACTCAGAAGTTTAGCACGTAGCAACCCAAAACTTCTGTGTTTTTCCTCTAATTTTTCTTGCAGGACCTCAGATTGTATATCCAGAACTTCTGATTTCCTCAGACGTTTCTTTCTGAACTACTGCGCGCCCGGCATCAGAACTTCTGATCCCCTTTTGTTTTGCTTTCAGCAGCATACTAATTCTATCTCTCATTATTTCCCTATTTTTATAATTTTTAATATTAATACCCTTTTTATTAATATAAAAAAGGACATAAAAATATTTTCTCTTTATTAATTAATTTATTTCTTTTTCTTAATTCATTAAGACAAAAAACCATTTTCTAAACAAGTCCTTTTTCTTCCTTGCATTGTACATTTCAATATGGTTGTAATAGTTAATAACCATTTAAATTCTTGCAACCCCCAGTTTGTAAATTTTTACCCCCACCCCTAAATGATGTAATAGCGTAGGACCTTTACATTTCTGCAATTTATTGCTTTCAAACATAAGTGCTAATAATTAGGGTGTGTATGACAAGACATAAAATCAACAAATAGATAACCTAATCAAGACTAAATGCATGAAAATCAAACACACTTGCACACTATCACCCTTAGGGTAATCCCATTTTGTTGCCTATCTGAAAATAGTCATGTCCCTCAAATATGGGCGTTTTAGCAAAAACCCTCGATAAAAGATCGTAGTCCCTCGATGATCCTCAATGTTGCCTTCGATAAACGATCTCGTCCCTAAACGACATTCCTAAAAAGTCTCATAAGTTGCCTTCTATGACTATACAAAAATGTCCCGTGCCCTTCCCTTCACATCCAACGATGGGGTTTCTTACTAAAACAATGGTAAGGTAGCAACATCTAAAGGAGGAGGAAAAAAACATTTAAGACCTTTTGAGTAGGTAGATTCGCTCCTAGTTGCTCGCTTACTCACGACAAAAACATTTTATACACCAACACACTCATTTGAAACATTTTCAAAAAGACAAACACTTTGTATGCGTTCTTGTAGAAACGAGAGCCATTACAAAGACATCTTTTCAAAATCTCTTTCAAAAAACATATTCCACAAACACCTCTTTGAGCTATTTTCGAAACAACACTTTGTACGTGTTCTTATATAAACGAGAACCATTACAAAGACATTATCAAAATACTTTCAAAACCCACACCACAAGCACACATTCAAACAAAAGCAAGTGATCTAGCAAGCAACTAAGAGCCCATAGGTAACTACGGGTGAAAAGGGTTCTAATACCTTCCCTTTTCATAATCTACCCCATGAACTCAAGAAAACATCTCAAAGGTCTTTCCTATTCTTTTCAACCTTTCCTTTTGGATAAAAGAAAAGTCGGTGGCGAATCTTGCTAACCGCAACAATTATGATCAAACGCAAAACCACCAAGTCAGTTCTCCCACCGCGTTACACCATGGATGACTACCAGTCCATAAATTTTGAGTTCCCGAACGAGAATATTATGCTAGTGACTAACTATGAAGAACCTGGACCAAATGAAGGACCTGAAGAAGGATCCCGATGGATTATGGTTTTTGATGGAGCCTTGAACGCACTCGGCAATGGCATTGGTGCTATAATTATATCTCCTGAAGGCTGTCATACTCCTTTCACCGCCAGATTATGTTTCAACTGTACCAACAACATGGCGGAGTATGAAGCATGCATCATGGGTCTCAAAGCTGCTATTGACCCGAGGATCAAGTTCTTGAGCGTTTTCGGGGATTCAGCCTTGGTAATAAGTCAGATCAAAGGAGAATGGGATATGAAGCACCCGAATCTCATCCCGTAGAAAGAACATGTGTTGTCACTGCTCCCATGTCATCTATGTTCAAGGTCAAGTGGGACAATGAGGCTCCTCAAATCACTATTAAGAGGTTGGATGACCCAGTATACTGCTATGAGATTGACACTAAAGAAGTAGCAGACAAACCTTGGTTCTACGAAGTGAAGAGGTATCTCGAGGCTCAAGAGTATCCCGAGGGGGCATATGTCAATGATAAGAAGTTTCTGAGAAGGTTCACCGCAAATTTCTTCCTCAGTAATGGAATCCTCTACAAACGCAACCACGAGTCTACTTTACTTTGGTGCATAGACAAGAGCGAAGTAGAGAGGATTATGACATATCTACATGAAGGTGCCTTCGGAACCCATTAGAGTGGACATACCATGGCTAAAAGATCCTACGAGAAGGATATTATTGGTCCACTATGGAAGCAGACTGCTATCAACATTTCGGAACTTGTCACAAATGCTAGATCTATGCTGATAAGGTGCATGTACCTCTGGTTACTTTGAACATTTTGAAGGCTCCTTGGCCCTTTGCAATGTGGGGCATTGACATGATCGGAGATATTAGACCTACCGCTTCCAATGGGCATCGCTTCATCCTGGTGGCCATTGATTACTTCACGAAGTGGGTTGAAGCTGCCTCTTTTGCTACTGTTACCAAGAACGTTGTGGACCGGTTTATCAAGCATAACCTGATTTATCGGTACGGTGTGCCAGAGAGAATCATCACTAACAATGGTACGAATCTCAACAATACGATGATCACCAAACTCTATAAATAGTTCAAGATCCAGCATCATAATTCTTCCCCTTACCGGTCGAAGATGAATGGCACTGTGGAGGCTGCTAACAAAAACATTAAGAAAATCATACAGAAGATGACGGTGACATACAAAGACTGGAACGAGATGTTACCATTTGCTCTTCATGGGTACCGCACCTTCGCGCAAACGTCTACATGGACAACACCCTACTCTCTGGTATATAGTATGGAGGTTGTCCTGCCTATTGAGGTCCAGATACCTTCTCTGAGAATCATGAAGGATACGGGTTTAAACAAAGACGACTGGATCCAGACTCGACTTGATCAACTAAATCTGATTAATGAGAAAAGACTTAATGTTGTCTGTCATGGTCAAATGTATCAAAAACGGATGATCAAGGCTTTCAACAAAAAGGTCAGACGCCAAGTATATCAAGTCGGGGATCTAGTGATCAAGCGCATCATACTGTCGCAAGGTGATCCCAGGGGAAATGGACTCCCACATACGAAGGGCCATTTGTAATCAATAGCATATTCTCTGGTGGAGCCATGATCCTTACCACCATGGATGGTGACGACCTTCCTCACCCTTTTAATGCGGACATAGTGAAAAGATATTACGCATGAATAAAGACCCGCTAGGTTGAATTGCCTAGGAAAAAATAAGGGCATCCCGACGAACTAAAAGAGTTCGGGCAAAAATTAGGGATGAAAACAAAAATATATATATTTGTACACCCGGCAAGTCGAAAACCTGAAAAGGCGGCTTGGGCAAAAAAGGGTGTCCCGGTGGACTGAAAACCCGAAAGGGCTATCCAGGAAAAAGTTAGGGATTCTAAGCGTATCACTATGTCCCATTGGATCACCTTGCGACCAGACTTTAGTGTCAACTATCAAGCTCAAACGGCACCAATCAATCCAATCAGTTTCGGACGAGTAGCAAAGTGATGAGACGTTCGAAGACATAGTGGCAATAGCAGAGTTGAAACTCAATGGGATTATTACACATAGCTATTTTTTTATCTTTGTACACTACTTTGTATAGTCTTCACTCTCACGGAGGCGTTCTCCTACTAGAACGTCAGCCTCTTTGTATACAACGCCTGTTATAGACAAACTTCAGAAATCAATACAAATCATTTCTTTGGAAGTATAAAACTGTTTGTTTTCTTTTTTCTTTTTTTATTTGTTTTGCAAAAACGTCCAATGACTTATTCTTGACATATGCATTTGAATATGATTGCTATTCACAAATATTTGCACAAGAAACAGAAGGACAGTTGCTCATGACTTAAGGAACGGGGCAAAGTCTATAAAACCATTTCAATCTCGACAGTTACTCTGTTCAGCATGGTACAGGGGCAGGGACAATTTGAGGCGAAGTCACCAGTACATGCGACCCCATGACATCTACACTCTCCACAGAGTAGAGGCAACCAAAAGTTTTGATCTCTGCTTCCCCAAACAGGAGTTACTTTCCCCAGCCAAGTTCCTTCAGAGAGTCGATATCTATATTCCCCAACCGAGTTTTATAATCACAAACAGTTTATAAAGATTTATCCCGAGCAGAGTTTATTTCTCTGAATGGGGAAGCTCAATCCCGAACAGAGTTTATTTCTCCAGCAACGGAAGTTCATCCCTCAGTGGAGTTTATTTCTCCAAATCGGCAAAATCTTCCAGCAAGGCATCTCCTCTCGCAAATAGAGTTATTCCCCCGCATAGTTATTCTCAGGCAGAGTCTCTCCCCGGCAGGATATTCGCAAACAGAAAGGGGTAAATCCCCAGCATAAACATCTCCATTCACCATCCCCAGCAGAAATGGAGAATTCAGCTTCCTAATACTTTTCAGTAGCAGTCCGGGATTTATTTTCCCCGACTAAGAAATACCGTAATAGTATCCCATATTCATACATCATGGCATACGCATACATATTACATACAGCACAATCTCATTTATTCTGAGAACATCATCACAATGCATTTCATACATCATGACATTGCATACGACTAACTCTTTATCTTTCAGGGAAAAGATCAAATCAACAAGCTATGTCTAACAAAGGGCTATTCCAGGATTTTCCTCAGAAAGATGTCCCCACAAGATTTTCCCTGGGTCAGACAGGTCGACACTAAGATCTCTCTGATTACCATTCCAGTGGAAGATATTCCAAGACTTTCGTCTGGGTCAGTCGAATCGCTACTAAGATTCTCCTGATTACTATGCCAGTCAAAGTTAACCCAAGATTTTCCCTGGGTCAGACAGGTCGACACTAAGATCTCTCTAATTACTATTCCAGTTGAAGATATTCCAAGACTTTCGTCTAGATCAGTTGAATCGATACTAATATTCTCCTGATTACTATGCCAGTCAAAGTTAATTCAAGGCCTTCCCCTGGTTTAGTCAAATCGATACTAAGATTTCTATCCCAGTTGAAGATAACTCGAGACCTTTCTCTGGTCCAGTCAAATCGATACTAAGATTTCTATTCCAGTTAAAGAAGCTATGAAGCCCGAAACTGAGCGGATAATAGTCAATCAACAATTCAAGACACTGTGAAGCCTGGAACCGGACCAGATAACAGTTTAATCTCATCTCCCTCAGTAAGTCGCTGTGAAGCCTGGATCACGACCAGATAACAGTTAGCCTTATTATCCTCAGCAAGTCACTGTAAAGCCTGGATCCCGACCAAATAGCAGTCCACTTCTGTCTCTTTAATCAAGAGATGATTCCCCAGTAGAGTAACGGACAACTGAAGCTCCTAAAACTCTATATTCCAAGACAAAGACCAATATTCCTCAACGGAGTTCTCTCCAACAGCAAGAGCAGGAATTCCCCACAAAGGGATATCTCATGAAATCATCATTGTTCTAGATGACATCTTTAAGCCCATCTTCGACGATCTTCCGTCATCTTTTACAAATGGCATCTATAAGCCCATTCCCAAAACTATATACACAGTCAAGTATCATCTCAGACGAGTGCAAATTTCTGGGCACTTTTGTGTTTAATAATCTTCCACCTTTCGATCACGAAAGACAAACCAGCCAATCTATATCCTCAGGTTTAAGAAGATTGAACAGGGGCAGTTGTTGTACCCCAAAAATTTTCCCTCTCATGTTTTTCCAAGATTTTCCTCTTGCATAGGTGGTTACAAACCTTTGCATAAAGAAAAGTAAATTTTTCAAATGATGTTTAAGTATCCTTCGATTGGCACCTACAAAATGCCTTTCAATTGGCATTTCTAAAATGCCTTTCGATTGGCATTTACAAAATGCCTTTCAATTGGCATCTCCAAAATGATCTTCGATTTCCATCTATATAGCGTCCTTCGATTGCCATCTACATAGCGTCCTTCGATTGACATCTACAAAAGGCTTTTCGATTGGCCTCATGATAAGCCTTTTGATGGGCATTGTGTCAAAGCCTTTCGATTGGCGTAGCAAAGGACTCTTCGTTTGACATTCCAATAAATAACCTTCGATTGGTATTTGGACAAGGGCCCTTTGAAGAACTCCCTCCAGGCCATTAGAAAGAGGCCATCAAGAGAGCAATCGGAAAATATATCCAGGCCAGATTCTTGCCTTGTTTTTTCACAATTCCACAAGAGTTGATTCGACCAATGAATTTTCTTCAAAAGGACAGGAAATTGAAGCAAAGGGTGGTCCAATTGAAGGAGCCCTAGTACTGAAGCTGGCACAATTCGAAGTCAGAACCATCAAGCAAAACAAGATTCTAATAAGGAAAGTCTTGACTGGCTCGAATTGGAGTTTAAGGCTGGCAAGGAAGGCAGATTCGAAGGAATGAAGATGGGATTTGTTCCAAAACAAGCCAGAGAAATCAAATAATCGAAAGAAGGTTTTCTCATCAAGTGAAGAGTAAAACAGGCTGGCAAATCAAATAAAACGTATGGGAAAAACACAAAGACTTGGCCATTTTAGAAACAAAAGATACAAGACACAAATAAAATTTGTTCTCACTCAATCTTCAAGATTCAGTTCAGTTTTGTTAACCTAATTCATTCTACTATATATGCATAACAAACCCTGGTCATAAAAAGGAGAATTGGCCGTGTAGAACACCCACAAGACTGCTCAAAATTTTGACAAAAAATGGTGATCGAGTTTTGCTCTAGAGGGGGATTCAAGGCGTTTCAAAGACTGTAATCCATTCCTAGCCGTAATTGGAAGCTATCTGGACCACACTCACATGTCAACACATTCAAAAAACCGCCCATACCAGTATCACGGTTTTCCCTTGTTCTTTAAATTGGTTTTTGAAATATATGCATGATAAATTATTTTTAAATATACAGTCATGTTTATATGATCATTTAGAACATATCTGCATAATTAATTGTGTGTTTTGATGCATATTTTATTGAATACCATTGTTAGGGTTTCAAGGTTCTTTTTAGTGTCTTTTATTTCAGGAAAAATCAGGACAAAAGAAGAGTATTATTGCACTCACAAGATCAAACCCATTTGATTTGTATTCTTGGATTAAAATTTTATTGCGTGATTATGATTTTTGAGATATGCAGGTTTATAGTTACAGCGTCTGTCCGTAGGTAAAACCCCTTGTCTAAAACGACAGTCCCAACGAAGAAGATGACTGTGTGTCAAAACCCGGTTAGGTAATTTGAATGGCGCGCATTTTATTTATTGCATTGACCTCTCATTACATATAATATATATTGTTTGTATATATTAACGATTGAACAACTAGCTCAGTGGTACAAGTGAAGGCTTTTCAGCGCGTGTGTGTAGGAGGTCAGGGGTTCGATCCCTGTCTCCTACATGTTATTTTTCTTAATAATTCTTTGTAGATCCCATGCTATCCTTCCAAGCGTGTGCACCATAGGCCTCCAGATCACCATCCTTGGATCAATCAACGCCTGGATCCAATGCTTCCAATGAAGCTCCCCGTGGTGGACACTCCTGGCACAATCACACTGGATTTCACGTTACCTTGGGCCAACAGGATTGGGCTTGGGCAGAATTTCAGCAACACAACCCCAGTTTAGGCTCATACCCCCCTCAGGCTTACTCTATTTCCATTTTAATTTTGTTTTATTTAAATTAGTTTAATTATTTTTTTAAAATAAATTTTTTCATAAAACTATAAAATCAACATCACAAAAAATTGGATTTAGTTTTTTTCAATAGATTAATTTTTGTAAATTAATTAATGTCATCAACTTTAATTTGTTTCATTAATTAAAATTAATTAGAACAATTAGGTCAAACTTCAAATTTTTTCACAAAAATCCCAAAGATATTTTCAATGATCAAATTAGGGTTTTTTAGGGTTTCAAACTTATTTCAATTTTTTATTCTCACGCGTAATTATTTTTGCCGTACGATTAATTTTTACTATTGATGTAACTGCGCTCGGTTTGTAATAGCTTAATTAGGGTTTTATTTTTGCATTTTGCTTTCAGTCAATTCCTTATGTATTTACACCAAAGTCATGTAATAGCGTAGGACCTTCTATTTTTTCGCTTTTATATTTTATATGCTTGTATATAATTGCTAGCAACCTAGGCATGTATGAGTAATTAATCAATAGATCACTAAATTCAAGATAAATATATCTGAAAAAAGCACAATATTGCACACTTGCACCCTTAGGGTATACCTCACTTGGTTGCCTTCGGAAAAATGGTCACGTCCCTCGAACATAGGGATACTCTTAGCAAAGACCCTCTGTTTAAAATCATCATAAAGATCATAGTACCTAAATGTCCCTCGAGTTGCCTATGAGAAATGATCTTATGATGATAGTCCCTTCGAAATTCTAAGGTATCCTTACATGTTGCCTTCAAGGACCATTACGTCCCTTTTGATAATCCCTCAAACATCCAATGACTAGGATTACCTACTCACTAATAGTAGGATAACACGGTTTAAAGGATAGGAGGAAAAGAACAGTCTTTTTTCGAGTAGGTAGATAACGGTTAGGTACTTGCTCAAACAAATCTTCACACCATACTTTAAAACACTTTTCAAACAAAGTTTTCAAAATGCTTTATCACGCTCTTGAGGACTGATACAAGAGTTACCATAAAGTGAATCGCGCACTAAGGCATTTTCAAAACTTTTTCACACAAACACGAATGCAATTTCAAAAATGAGCAAGTACCTAAGAGCCCATGGAAAAACATGGATGGAAAGGGTGCTAATACCTTCCCTTTCCATAATATATCCCCCTTACTCAGAAAATCTCTAAAAAAGGTCTTTTTCTGTTCTTTTCACCCTTTCCTTTGTTGGATAAAAGAAAAGTCGGTGGCGACTCTTGCTTACCGCGACATTTTGCGAACAAAAAACATAAACCAGTATTAACTGTCGTTTATGCCACTGTATCACAAAGATCAAATTAATTAAGCGACATCCCCTACCTAAAAGCCTCACGGCTTCCCCGTTTGAGGAGCATTCGAGCAAGGCCTTTGTGTTGACCAACCTATCAACTAAAAGATACTCCCCCTTGTTGTCGAACAAGAGGTTATTGTTCATATCCACGCACTTCGCGGGGGAGAAACTCTTGACATAGGCCGACAGCTTCTCATACAAAAGTTGTTCTTGAGCGTCTAGGTCCTCGGGTTTCACAGCGTAATATTCGGGCCTTTGTTCGAAATGCTTCCACTGCCACTCGAGTGAAAATCTGGCCACGAGGGTAACTGGTCGCCCATCATCCACCTCTGCCACACGAGTATATAGGGAATCTATGGCCGCGTCTGTCAGGGGCTTCACAATGAAATACCTCTCTTTGAAATTCCGGACAGACTCCATGTAAGGCCAAAAGAGCTTCCTGAATTTCTTGAACGACACTCACGCCTGCCCCCCTCCGTCAGATTGTCTTTTGAGGTGAAAGATACAGAAAAAGAGGGGCAGAGTGGCACCTATCCTCAGATACTAGTATACAAGCTCGAACGCTCGCATAAACATCAGCATGTTCGGGTGGAGTTGAGAGGGCGCCAATTGAAGCCACTGGAAACCCCCGACCTGAAAATCATTGAAAGGAAAGTGCATCCCCTCCTCTTTAAACCTGAATTCATACATAGGGAACCATTTTCCCGGGTACGTCGAGCATATTCTTCAGTCGGGGTGGGGAATTTGGAGCATCTAGTTGGTGGGGGCCCATGATATCCCTCACGAAAGGTAATCATTTGATTTGGCCTTTTGGGTTTCCCCTTGAAGGGGTGGCACCCCAAAGCGTTAGCCACGTGGCTCAACTGTCAACCACGTATCCCTTCTAGATCGACGAGCATATGCCCAACTCCAACATGTTATCCCCATACAAGCACGAGACAGATAACCCACGCGAGGGAATGCTCGACGCTGTGGCGCATACACGGGCACATCCATTCAACCACCTCAAGGATGAAATAATGCTGACACATCGACAACTCCCTGAAGATGAGTGCGTCAAAAGAGATCTCACAGAGGCTCCCGTAACTAATACGGTCCTCTCGAGCAAGCGACTAACCTCTTCAGTCTCACTGCTCGTTCATCTATAATATTCCCGACACACTTGAACTTGTCCCCCATGCGGGCAACAACTCGTTCCTTTCAAAGGACTTTGATCGTCCTTTTCGATCAAGTCTCTGGCATTGAGAGCTGAACTCAAGTCATCGCCCTTTTGCTCAAGGGAGATAACTTGGGGAACTCCTGATCTGGATTGGGCCTACACTTGCCCTTCAAATGGGAAGCCCAAAAACAGAGCCCAAGTTAGGGACCGTTGGGCAAATCCCCACACGTTCGTTGGAGGACGTGGCCCAAGATCTCACAACAGTCATCTTAAACTGTCCTCCAGGAATCACGGGTCCAACCTTATTCTCGCGGAGCAGTTGACCAGGGGGGAGTCCACTTGCTGGACTCCATACACATGTAAGCCCTGGCAATTTTTGTTATTGGGCCTCAACATGGCCCAATAATGGGGACCTTGGCCCAACGTTGGGGGCTATAAATACCCTCTCTCCTAAGAGGGTCAGGTATTCAACACTTTCTAACTCTTACGCTTGCTTTCTCATTCCGCAAATTACTTTGTCATCGGAGTGTCTTGCAGGTACCCTCCCCCCCCCCATCTCATTCAACTTTTGCCTGAGTTAGCTGTGACGGTCCATTCTGATTCGGTAAGATCAGTAGTAAAAAATGGATATAATGTCATTCAATAAGTTATACAATTTTAAAATTTTGGGTCTATAGTATGAAATGATAAGAAATACAAAGAGGCACAAATATCAAACTTAATTTGTGGTCGAAATTAAAAAGTGATTAAATATTTTATGTGATACAAAAGTAGAAGTATAGAATAGATATAAATGTTATTGAATTTAAGGTGAAACAATATAAAATAGGAACAAAAATGATAATATTGGGGAGAATTTTTTTAGCAATAATCATGTTTTGAAAAAAATACACAAATAACCATATTTCGGAGAAAATTACATAAACAGTCATGTTTTAGAAAATATTATAATGCAGTAGCCATCTCAGATGGCGCATGCATTGCTTTTTTTAAAGGATACGTCAAGTGAGATGGCACCTAGGTGCATGCCAAACCCAAATATGGTCTCCAGATAAATTATGGATAAAAATTAATCAGAATAATAAAAAGGTTAAAAATAAATAATTTAAAAGTAGAAAAGTTTAGAGGTACCACGTACATCATCTGGGCTAACATGATCCAAAAGATTATGGTACAGAGCAACATTGAATCTTGGATTCTTGTTGTAATCCATACCCCTTGCACAGTACCTAAAGGAATGAAAAAAATAAATAATTTTATACATCTATTTGGCGAAAGGATGAATAATAAATTATTTAAGCTATTGACTTACTTTGTTGCGTAGGGGAAAATGAATTCATTGTTGTTGACGGGGTTTAGGGACTTAATTCTCCACCAACCCCATGCTTGGAGTAAGAAAGCGCAACCAAAAAAAGTATATTTATCGTTTGTTGCGTTTTTACATTATGAACTGTATAGTTGGACTAAAACAGCGGAACCAAAACTATACTTTTTTGTTTTATCAAAGTTCATAAGCAAACTTAAATACATAAAATTTACACGATTCCATGTACTTTCGAGAAATAACAAGCTTCCAAATAGTATATATAATTTCTAGCTTTAATTATTTTTGCCTCGTCGGTCAAAGTTTCATTCAACTCAAGAGTCTCATAATGCTTTTTATGTATGGATAGTAATATATCTTGGCCCCTGGCACCAGTTGATTCTACCATATCTTTGTCCAACAATTCCTCGCATAGAGAATTGGGTTATTGAACCGACTCATTCACTCCTTTACCATTGATAGGGAGACCCAATAACATGTACATGTTCTCTAGTGTGACAGTAAATTCACCTATTGGTAGATGAAAGGTGTGTGTCTCGGGTCTCCATCTTTCCAACATTGCAAGAATAAATTTGGAATCAATCGTGCAGTTAGAGATTTTTATAACTTTTCCAAAACTGGCATATTCTAGATATGGGACGATAAACGGGTCCGGAGTAATGTAGTTGTGTGAGCAGCATCTAAATCTTTTAGTATCCTAAATTCAAAATGTAAACAGTGTAAGAGTTTATAAAATGTATAAAATAATTGATTTATATATGCGATAAAAGAATATATAAAATGATAGAAAATTACAAATGCGGTAATGTTTTGTCTTGTTCCTCTGTGAGAACCGTCCATTGTGAGAAGAACCATATTTAAAATTGTATAAGATAATGAAAGAGTTTGTATCAAAGAGAGTGAGGATTGCTGATGCAAAACAAGTGTCTGAGGTGCCATATTTACAGGTGAATTCGTATAGAGATGAGTTAATGAAGTGGTTGGGGGTTCTATGCATGTAGAACATGTGTCACCAATGCGCTAAGTGGGTTGGCGCCTCCATACACTTTATAGTGTATGCGTCATTCGAAGTGTGTGGGCCAGACTTAGGGTGGAAGTATACGTGCAGGCGTAATGTAGGTGGCAGGCATGCATGCTAGGTAACAGGCCTATAAGGGATGCGCCATCCCGGTTGGCACCTTAGGCCAATTACATGAGGATTTGCCATCCCAATTGGCTCCTCATTAGTAGATCAAATTTGTCTTGTTTGTCTCATCTACACGTTATTTATTCTTCTGCATGCACCTTATGTTATCACCACTCAAACAAATTCTCACACTCAAACACGCAAACACAATGTCCTCTGCAACACAATATGTTATCAGTACACATTTCAATGGAGAGACGTACAATTGTGATATCTTTGGTTTTTTTATTTAGAAACACTTATAACATCTGATTTTGTTTAAACAGAAAAGCTAATTTTTCGTATTTCAAAAAACGACTGGAGCTCAAACTTGAACGAGATCGAGTGTCACACATCTTCTACCAAAATCTTTTTTTTTTGTGAGAACCAAATAATATTTTATAAGTTGTACATTATGCTGCATGAGCCTCAGTTGTCACAACCAACTCAATTAAAGTGGTTGATCTTCTCGAAGACGAACAAGCAAAAGTAGATGTCGTTGGCGAAGAAGAGTAAGATAAAGAGTTAGAGTTTGACAATATGATCAATAATTATTCTGAAGATGATGTGCTACCTGAAATACCTTCAAATGAAATCTACACACCACCTTCACACATGACAAACTTCAACATGGGCAGAGATGAACCATCATCAGATGTTTTTTTCAACTCGTATATGCAGTCAGATGAAAATTTAAAATAGAAAGACAAATTTTGTTCAAGAGGAGATTATATGTGAGTTATAAAAAAATTTCACATGTTAAACTCTGTCAATTTTAAGGTAGATCGGGTAAATCCAGAAAGATACAAGCTCAAATGTGTTCACTCAGATTGTATGTTGAGGCTCACCGCATCATACAGGTTGAGAAGTGGTTATTGGGTGATAGGTTATATATCCACCCACACGTGCGTTAATTCTACTCAATCACAAGATCATGGTAAACTAAATTATAATCTAATATGTCAAGAAATCCTACCTCTCGTCAGCAATGATTTGTCATTGAAGATGAAAACCATAATCTCTCACATCACTACAATATACAATTATACTACATCATACAGAAAGGCGTGGTTAGCAAAGACCAAGGTGATTGAAAATGTATATAGAAACTGGGAGGAGTCATACAAAGAACTAATGCGCTACCTGCATGCACTTCAGACGTATGCTCATAGAACTGTTTATATTATGGAAACATTGTCGGTGTATGCCTTAGATGGGACTTCTGTCAACGGAAATGGAATATCCAGTCGACTGTTCTGGGATTTTCAATCTTGCATCACAGGGTTTGCATCCTGCAAACCTATTATTGAGATAGATGGAATTTGGTTGTACGGAAAACACAAAGGCACACTATTGATGGTAGTTTCACAAGATGGAAACAACAATATTTTCCCAATTGCCTTTGCTCTAGTCGAGGGAGAGACTAGTGATGCTTAGAGTTTCTTTCTCAAGAATCTTCGAACACACGTGGCTCCACAACCTGGTCTTTGTTTGATCTCCGACAGACATGTATCTATTGAGAGTGCATACAATAATCATGCACATGGTTAGCACGACCCTCCTTCTACACATGTATACTGCATTAGACATATCGTACAAAATTTTACGAGAGAGATCAAAGACATGGCTCTTAGAAAAATAGTTATGAACGTGGGGTATGCATTAACACAACCTTTGTTCAAACATTATCGCAACGAGATCAAATTGTTAAATCTGGATGCAAGTATGTGGATTAATAATATTCCAGTGGAGAAATGGAAAGAGTCATACGACAATGGACAACGATGAATCCACATGACAACAAATCTTAGTTAATCAATGAACGGTGTATTTAAAGACATATGAAACCTTCCAGTAACCGCTTTGGTGAAATAAACATATTTTAGGATGGCTTCGTTGTTTGCAAAAAGAGGTGAAATATGGAATGAGGTCTTACAATCGGGACAACTATGGAGTGAAAGTTGCATGAAATATATTAAGGCAGAAGGTGCCAAAGCCAACACCCATCTTGTTATAAGATTCGACCGATATAGCCACAGCTTCATTGTCAAATAGATAATCGACCATGACGAGGGGCTTCCAAGACAAGAGTATAGGGTTATACTACTATATTATTGATGCGATTGTGGAAAGTTTCAAGTCTTTCGTATGCCTTGCTCTCATGTCATTGCGGCATGTACATATACTCATCAAGATCCATTACGATTTTTATCTCCCATTTACAAGTCTGAAACTTTGCTCAGCGTATACAACAATAGCTTTCCAATGGTAACGAAACCTGATTATTAACCTACATACGAAGGAGAAATAGTATGGTACAATGATCAAATACAAAATAAAAAGGATCGTCTCAAAAGCAAGTGTATCACAACTGAAATGGACTCCCTTGACAAGCTAGAAAGAAAGTGTGGTTTATGCCATCAGATCGAACACAATCGAAAAAATTGTCTCACTCGTACTACAAGCTCGACAACATAAAAATTGTATGCAAGTTATTTGCACTTTTTTAATATTTAAACATAACATTTTTTAATTAAGAGCATTTGCTACAATAAACCATACGCAAACAAAAAATAAAAACACATCATCACCATTACAATAAAATACAACATGTAAATATAACATCAACAACACGATAAAACATCTAAGAAATTACAACCGTCAAAACAATTTTATCTGACTCATACATCATCACCATTACATCTCTATCTGTTATAACTTCCTCCATCCAAGATTGAGGTCTTCCAGTTGCAAGTGAGGTGATTGTTCTTCTTCTCTTGATCCTTCTAATTTGTTCCCCAACTTCGGTGTCTCTCTGAAGCAATCACATCAACTCTCTCTTCAGACGCTTCATGGAGTGAATGTGCCAAAATTTTATTTTTATCAGAGATTTGGTGGCCGAGAAAATAACATACCCATCTCTGGTATAAATCATGGGAGATGTCATAATACAAAAAACAGAGAGAAAATAAGAAGAGAATGTGAGAGTATGAAGAATGATAGAAAAATAGGTGCTTTATTTATAGAAAACATAATTGCACGTAGTAGCCATCTCAAATGACACCTTCTTTCATATTATCGTGCATGCGCCAATTAAGATGACGCCTAAGACAAAAAGGTGAGTGCATGCGTCAAGTGAGATAGCGTCTTCATTGATGTGTATTCTGAAACATGGTTATTTGCGTAATTTTTTCCGAAACATGGTTATTTGTATTTTTTTTTTCAAAACAATAAATTATTGCTAAAAAAATTCATAAAAGGATACCTAAAAAATATAAGAAAAACTATTTAAAATCTCTAGAGATTAATGAATTGGATAGGGATATTAACATCATAACATAGTTTTAATTCAAGTAACCGTTAGTGAAATAAAAATTGATGTTGTTTTGATTCAAATAACAGACCTTACTTAGTGAAATAAAACTTAATTGATGTTGATGTATATTTATATTTGTTTGATTTACTTTCTCAACCAGCTGATATAATTGTTATAATTAGTTTTTAAAAGTTTTCATTTTACACATGTCTCTAAATGCTATTTTTAATTTGATTAGTTATATTTGTTGATTTACTTTCTCAACCAGCTGATATAATTGTTATAATTAGTTTTTAAAAGTTTTCATTTTACGTATGTCTCTAAATGCTATTTTTAATTTGATTTACTAATATATTATTAATTTATATTGAATCACATTTAAATATTAAAAATCAGGTTTAACATACCTTTTAATCTCCTGTTATATTCAAAATTAGTCATTATTTTTAAAATAAATTTTTAATCTTTTTATTTTTAAATCCGGAGTTTTATCTCCAAATTTTATAGCATCATAACTGTTATTAATTATGATGACCCGAATAAAAACCCACATGTTTGTGAAAAATATGAAGATCAAACATCAAGGATTTTTCCATTCAAGTTGAGGGACCTAGAGCAGAAAGCCAAACATCCACTTGGTCTATAATTTCTTATCCAAAAGTAACTGGTTCTTATGTTCCATAGATATGATAGAATACTGATTTTTATATTTATGGAATGAAAATGATAAAAGCTTGTACCCAATGAGAAGAGTGAGACCAAAACAGAAATGAGCCATAATAACAGGGACCAAAATCTAAGCAAACTCTACCTGAGTTTTTGACAATCTGCCTAAGAAAGAACACGACCAATTAATATATGGTTGAAATCTATTAAGATACAGCAGCATACTTTGTATACAATCAAGAAATAAGAATCTAACACTTAAAAATGCATATACTTCTCAAAATATCCAAGTTTTATCTATGATTGTAAGAATGCACTCTTTTTCAGCACTCCTAGCACATCTTGCATTATTAAGTTATTTTTAATTAGGACAAATGTCCTATCTTTTCACCCCTTTACAAAATGTACATATATACAATAGGGATTCTTCCATTGAAAGAGTTTCATTACTCAAGGAATACCGAGGAGATTTCTTTATTAAGGGAACCGAAGTATACCCTCTAACAGCATATAGTTTAGTAATTTCACTAGATATCTCGATTCATGTACACATTGATGCATTAATAATAATCATGGCTGTAACGAATAGGAGAATAAGAGGAAGAAAATTCACTCATTTACTAATTCATATCTATTTTCAGCTAAACATTACAATTATGAGACAGCAACCAAGAATTGAATATCAACAATGACCGCTACAAAACTTCTGTAAAATGACCAATCACAGCTACAAAATGCCCATAAATGATACATTACCCTGTATATCTACCATAGACCAAACAAAGACCTGAAAAATAATAGAATTTAAACTCATTAGAAAAAATAGAAAGGCTGCTAATATATAATTGGGTAGAAATTGTTTCCAGATATATGCTTCAGAAAACAAAAATAAGTTCAAGTTTTTATGATAGGTCTCTTATTATCTATGCAACAAACAAAAGCAAACAGAAATCTGCCACCTAGCAACTGCCGCCTTGAACGAACAACATTGTTTTATTTATCATTTACCTGTACAAACCCTTAGCCCAATATATCAGTCAGTCGACCAAATACAAATGAAGTTAACAGTTAACTGTCAACCAAACAAACCTGCAAGAAAATACAAAGTTGTTTCTGGTGTGCATTTCCCCTGATTATCTTTTTTTCATTTTCATGTGTTACCATTAATCCGTTTACAATCTTCGCTTAGTAATTTGTTGCAAAACTGGTTCAACAGAATGGAGGGAAGGAGATGAGAGGGATTTTAAAAAATTGTTTGGCTCGACGAGGGAATGAGATGGACATTTAAGTCCAAATGGAAAAGAAATATGCTCTCCTTCCAAATCCCCCCCATTTTGGAGGGGAGCTAAAATTGGCTTTTGGAGGGATATTGCTCCCCTCCCCTATTTAATAATTGAACTAAACAACTTAAATTTAAAATAATCCATTCCCTCCCCTCCAACCAAACACACCCTAAATAAAAGAGGCATAATATTGTTACAAGACTAGAGTTTCATAGCTCTAAAGCTGTCGATTATTACATCTGAAAGGGAAACAACTCCAAATACGACATGGCACTGGCTCTATATTAAAATTTGTAGTTATCAAACAAAGATTCATATTGCTCCCATCCCCTATTAAAAGTTGAACTGAACAACTTAAATTTAAAATAATCGCTTCCCTTCCCTCCTACCAAACACACCCTAAATAAAAGTCAGGCATAATATTGTTACAAGAAAGACTATAGTTTCATAGCACTAAAGCTGGATTATTACATCTGAAAGTGAAACACCTTCAAATACAACATGGCACTGGCTCTATATTCAAATTTGTATGAAAATTTATTAGCGGAAATATTACCTCAACTTAGTGTTACAAAAAATGCAGAGTGAAGAAGGTTTAAATCACCCCCACATCCTCTAAAGTAGGTTAGCCTTCCCACATAAGCAATGAGTTGTTACTTTACAATACAGTTTACTGAACAGCATCATTCCCAAATCTTTGCACCAAGAATTCGTCCAGCTGACCCCAGTTAGGGGTATCAGATTTACTTAAATCACCCGATGGTAATGACCGTATGCATTGGAGAATATGTTTGATGTCCCGATATAACCTAGCAAGATAGAAGAACTTTTAGAATAGTCTGAAAATTTTAGATTCAAATAATATAACTTGGGAAAAATAAATACCTATTCTGTGCTTGTGAAGTGCTTATATCAAATCTTGAAAATGCTTCTGAAATTTGTGAATGAAAGATAACGACCACTTGCCTGAAAAACAGAGAATTGAGTAAACTGCAGGAATTCATAAGATGTTAGATGTCAACATTATAGAATCAATTTTCTTTATAAGCCGAGAAGGCAGCAGCCGTAATTACTTTCCCTTTAAATGGAAAAACACAAAAAATTACTTCAGAATTCATCATATACAAGAATACAAATCCAAGATATTTAGCAGAACAATCAATGGCAGAACTAATATCAGTCCAAAAGATGATCGGGAAGTTACATGATAGTTAAATACAATATAAGATTCATATCTAGATAACAAACTTCTAAAAATTACTATGCTCATCTGTTTCAAAACAACCATGTTTCTTTATCAACAAATTATATCTAAGACCTAGCAGCCCCCTGAAGA
Source organism: Vicia faba (assembly GCA_948472305.1). Taxonomy (NCBI): domain Eukaryota; kingdom Viridiplantae; phylum Streptophyta; class Magnoliopsida; order Fabales; family Fabaceae; genus Vicia; species Vicia faba. The sequence continues at coordinate 658,797,171 of OX451736.1, read as the reverse complement.
AAGCAATAAAACACCCACTGTTTCAATAAACATCCCAAACATTATAAATGATGGGTACCATATACTTTGGAAATCTTGATATCACATTTTTAGTCAAAATGTCAGAATAAAGGTAACAAGACAAATTCTGAGGTTCTTACCTGAAAATTGCCTGAACATCTTCTTCATTCAAGGTCCGAGATAGAACACGCTGGAGGTATCCAACTTCCTAACATCAAATTAGCAAAATAAATAGGTTCCGATTATGAGATTTCTTTGGTGACAAATTTGCCATGAGCGGAACTCAAAAATTTAATCTACTTAAAAGCACCCATCCCATCAAATCTAGAAGCACATCAAGTTAGTTACATATTCCATTTTTGTCTTTATGAATTTCTTGAATTTCAGCAAACTCAACTCAGAACAAATTCTACATAAATCATATACAAGTTAAATACACAATATTGAGGCAAAAAAGAAGTATAGTTACTGAGTTGCAGTCTTCACAATATTCAGAAACAATTTTAACAGACTCCTCACAGATGCCATTTTAATATTTGTCAAAAACTGATTTAATCACTTGGCACTTGCAGTTAACCAATTGTCTAACATATTTAACCAACCAATATTGAGGCATTGTGATCATCACCTGATAGTTCAAGCACTTTTAGGAGTTGATCTTTTATTTTGAAGTGATAAAAAATAATAAGATGTCCTTTCAAAATCAAAAACTCTAACAGAAGATAGTTTTGATGGCAAGGCCCGTGAGATAACCAAATAATTTGACCAGGAACTAATTTATAACTTAGTAGATATAATAATCAGTAATTAACAAGGAAAAGAGTTACAAATAAAAATTAATTAACAGAAACTAAATATTGAAAAACTTCAGGAATGAGTATTAACAGAAAAGCATATCATGATAAAGTATGAAAGGATATCAAACAGTGTGCACATAAAAATTGTAGACATAAACTCCAAGCATAACAATCATCTCTGTTGATCAGCGGAATTATTTACCTTTGTAAGGGACCGAGCAAATTGACTAGGCTGGGGATCAGCATCCTCGGGTCTATTCCAACCCTCAACAATTTGAGGCAACCCACGCAAGTGGACTAATAATCTTTCTCGCATTATCTGAACCAATTTAGTATGTATTTCATCTCTATGGACTTTATAATCCTGGAATAAAAAGATATGATCATATGAAGGTGCTAAATGTTACAAAAGTACGCACTCTTATAATATTTTGAAGTTTTCTTGCAAACAAAATAAAACAATTTTTTAATAAATTGAGAAGGGGGTAAAGGAAGTATAGAAATTTAAGGCAAAATCAAAATAAGAAACAATGACATTTAGTGTTGATTACAGTCATAATTACGATATTCTATCTATTTAATATTGCTGAAATATATTGAGAGATTATCTCCTGTATATATGTATTTGTACATCCCGTTTGTAGCAGGTTGATCATTCTAAACTATTCAACTAGTTCAAACATGCAGAAACAATTCAAAGCATTTATAAGTGTGTTTAATTTAATTGATGACGAGAATAATTAATTTGAATTTGAACATGATGAAATCAATCAAGAAAAAAAGTTCCAGAGAAAAAAATGATCTACAGTATAGACAGGACTAAAACATCCAGAGTTCCTTGCCGGTCCTTGTTCCTGTTACCATACATTTTGTTAAAACCATTATTCAACTATAGGCTGCAAAATCCGAACTACTGACCCTCAGCTTTAATGCAACATTGCATTTAATTGTAAGCTTCACCCAGACTTCTCTCCATTTTATATCTCTTTTCACTTTCATTTTCTATCACATTTGCCCATTTTCCTTCACTTTAGAGTTTAGACTTTACCAGCTCAAATATTATCTATTAATTTTCCCGTTCTTTTACAATATTTATTTTTCCACTCAAAGGAAAAGTAGAGGTATTAGAGGAATCATTGCAAGGGTGATTAACCGAAAAATGTATTTCCACTTAATAAACTACTAAGTAAATTTTCACCTTATACGAGGAATTGTATTCATAAATTTTCATCACCTATAAGCAGTAAAAGAAAGAAACAATAATACTTCCAGCAAAGAAATTCATTGAAAATGCAATTAAAATCAAACAACATCTACATGAGTCTACCATATCAGATGGAGGAAGGTGAAATAGGAATAATGTAGATACCTGAGCGACTCGATCAATCTCTGAAAGCAATAGCAATTTTCTAGTCTCAGGTACTTTCAGAAAAAGAATCTGCCGAATTTCTTACACCAGAAATGAAGAACAAAGTTATTTTTAATTTAAAAATGTAATAACAATGTCATAAACTCTTGTGATACCAACACATTCAAAAAACTTAATATAGGTGTGCGCATTTGTACCAGGAATAATAGCATGTATAAAACTAATGACTTGACTTGCTAGCGCCAGGTGTTTAGAGGTGATGGACTTCAAACCAGACACCTGAACACAACTTAAAAAAAATTAGAAACCAAAAAGAATGGCAAAGATCTAAGTTAACTGAAATGGGATCAAGATAGTTAAGAAAAAACTGTCATAGGGGTTGGGGGGAAATAGCACCCAAATATGAAAGGAAGTAGGGAAGCAAAAATAACCCAAGGGTCTGTTCTACCTTTAATCTAATAGCTGCAGTATTTACTTAGAATACAGTCAGATGAAGTGGTGCACACTATCTGAAAACCGGAAAATTCCACTTTGGATCGTCTCCATTTTTCTCTCCTTCACTCTCTTTCCTCTCTATCTCTCTCTTAATCTCATTCTCTCTCTTGATTATATTTTTGTTTTTTAGTGATGAGTGAGTGAGATTAAGAGACAGAGAATTAGGAGAGGAGAGGAGAGAAAAATGAAGGAGAGGATCCAAGTCCGGCATTGTCCTGAAGTTTCTCCCCAGTGCAGTACAAAATATAAGCTGATATGACTCAATATATGTTCCCAAAGCTAGGTTTCACTAACACATAAGTTGAAATCTGATAGGATCACTATTAATGACAGGCCCATTACTAATGGGGGGAGAAATAACAGAATGGGGCATGTGGAGTAAAGGGATTGGAGAGAGAGAACTCAGTTAGAATAGAATTGAATATTTGTTAGGATTATAGAATAAAGGGAATTTAGAGTGGTAAGACATGCAGGTTCTCTCATTTTTTCCTTCTCTTTTTCTCTAATCTCAATATTGATGTATTAATGAGCCTATTGAATCATATAATTGTATTTATAAGCCTATATGACCAACATTGCTCTATGGTATTTAGTGTTGGGCTGTGAAGGGTAACAAGAGAAATATTGAATTGAGAAAAACTTAATTGTATTGAAATGAGAATGAGGGCTAGTGACTAATGGTCCAACTAAAAGAGATAGGGGAATACTTAATTTATTTTGCAGACCACTTAGACTTTGCTCTAAATATATGCATATTATTTATGAATATAGTTTCTATATCTAAAAAGATCCAAAAGTTACAATACTAGTAGTACCTGCATTGCACCAGCGCCTAACACAAGTTGGCATGTTCTTGTGTTGAAAAACTTCAAGATTTCTGCAACACGGTGAACAACTTCTGAAGATAATGTTGGCAAAAGGTTGTTCATATCAATGTATTCTGACAACATCTTCAGCAATATCAAGCCACTGGAAGCAAACAGAAAAAATCAAAGTACTTAAATGTATTCACAGCTGAGACAAAACCATAAAATATAAGTGAACCCAACTCCATATTAAAGTTGACATGAATCAGTATATTGTAATAAATAATAAAATTATTAAAAATAATTAGGAATGCCTACACAAGCTTATTCAGAGAGAGAGCAGTAAATATAATACAAACAGAATAGAAGCTACATAAAATAGAGGGAAAAAAGAGAAAACAAAGTTCAGCCTAGGTAACTAACCAGTTAACCATGTGATAACCAACACATTTGTAGAAAAGAGCCTGAGATGCAGATTTTTTATGATCTTTCTCAGTGCTGATACTCCCTACCAATTTGCTATGACCTCTATGTGATTTCTTAGATTCTTCCGTGGAATCAGCCTGCTCAACATGCTGTTCGGCACTTGACAGTCCAGTGTCTGCCATCGGCCGGGCATCATTGTTAGTTGCCATATCATGGTAACCCGATGAATTATCCTCTTCAACACCATTAAGGTTCTCAGAAGACAGCACATCCGATGAGAAAAGCATATTGATAATGGATTGAAATTCATCAGGAACATCTATCTCCACCCAAGTTTCTTGGTCAAGCACTGCCTTGATTTTTGACATCTAAATGCAAAGCAACAGCTATTAATAGAGGTGAACATTTTTTTATGTGGAAATATTATATAACATGGTGGAAGAACAAAAGTTAAACCAACCCGAGAATCATGCTGAAAATCAATAAAAGCCTTGGCCTGTGACTGCAGTGTCCCACGGATGCTGTATCCCAATCTTCCACCAATCTGTTAGTTTGAATTATGTGGGAGTTAAATCAGGGAACTAAAACCACAATTTGGAATCTAAACTTTAAACCAAAATGGAAATATGTACCTTTTCAGTAGCTGTAATGAACTCATGGGTGATGTTGTAAATAGTTAGAAACTCCTGCAGTTTCAATCTAGGATGGAGAACAGCACGGACCCCCAGAAGCTTTGCCCATCTTCCATGAGCAGCATCACATGCTGCAAAGACAGCTTCTGCGTTTTCTCGCAATACATCAGCTCTGTTTAGGACCAGATTCTTTGAGAACATCAAACAAATTGGGCAGCAACTAAAACACAAAAGTAATGGCTGAAAGCATACTAGATCTAAGTATAATTTATTATAATCCATATACCAATTTTACAAGATCCCATTATTAGTATTTAAAGAAAGGAGAACACATAAGAGCAATTAGTTATCAGTAATCAGTAAAAAGAAATGCAGTAATTGAATCCTAGCAGTCTCTAAAACAGAAAAATGACTACTGAAGGGCTGGATAGGAAGATAAGATAAAACATTTGAGAGGAGGATCACCATGCATACTGATTAAACATTGTTAAGGTTATGGATGTTATTAAGCTTGGAGAGATAATGTTGGCAACAAGAAATGTACCAAATAAATTTGACATCCAAGCCACGGAATTACTATAGCTTGCTTAAGTCATGGGGCAAACCACTCAAGTCTTAAGGGAACAGAATGTAGTGGCCTTAGTAATATTCCGTCTCATTTTTCTATTAATTCTCCTCAGGTTTTTCTCCCATTGCATTTCTTTTTAGCCTAGTTTTTTGAATGATAAAATAGTTCTATAATGCTTTTAGTATAAACCTTCAGTGTACCTTCACCTATTAGATTAAACTTTCGAGTTAATTGTCTTTTGATATATAAATAGTCCCCATTCAATATAATACATTTGTCACCATTCAATATAATACATTTGTCACCATTCAATAAAGAATCGAACAGTTCAAATTTATACGAGAAAAAAATTGTTTGCACAAAACAATAAGAAAACTTTCTCGTTACAATACAATTATTTATCATTTCTATTAACTTAAGACTTGTACTTATATACTGCTGCATTAGTAAGTTTAGGTGCTTATGGGAGAGAAGATCAGCTCTTATATAACAAACTACATGCTTTTTTCACACATTTAAACTAAAAATAATCCAGAAAAACTTTCCATTACATGTGTATTAGAACAAAGAGGCTATATTTAACCTGAAATTTTTTGACATGTTTGAGGAGCTCACAGCATCAATTGTTTTTCCCTGAAAAGAGGGACCCTTGGCAACATTTCTCTGCGGTGAATACGGAAAAAATGTATTACCATGAACATCGCTTTCTTGGGATATTTCAGCAGCTGCAGCACCATGAGCAATTGCGGCAGCAACTGAATCAGAAGCATAATGACCATCACAGTTGCTCAAAATCCATTCAATGGCTTTTTTCACTTCAGCAGCCCGTACTAAATGTGCCTGCAATCACTAAAAAGAAAAAAATCTTATTACACCTCTCTTAAAACAGCTGATAAAGAGCAAACCACTAGAAAGCTAAATTTCAGGAACATGGATGTAGCCATACACAATACGTATGCTTATAAATGAGATACAGCCAACACAATGAGTCTCCCTAAGAAGCTAAGAAGATAAAACAAGTCATTTTACCAAAATAAGTTGGCATAATAGGCAATTATCCTTTTCTTGGGCTATAGCCATTGATAATGAAGGTGTGATAGACCGAAGAGACAAAAAATATGCAGTAAAGAGTATACAGCATACAATACAAAATAATGCTATTAAAAACAATAACATGTGGAAAAGTTTGAGTCATGTGATTGCAAAACTCACAAGATTAGCAAGACAAATATACAAGAATTTCTAAATCAGTGAGCATTTCCATTCATGTACGAGTGATATTTGTTGATATAACTCAAGATTTCAGATTCTCACAAATATAAAGAAAAAAAATGAACACTCAAGGAGTTAACATAATGACCACTTTAAAAATATCATAAAACAAAATTATTGGACTTCAGATCGAAAATAAATTGTATTTTCATGTATATTGTATGTTCATGTATCAAGGAACGGAGGAATGTACAATTGGGATATTATCTAAACTCATACTTATAGTTATATTTTTTACAATATCACAACATGCTCCCCCAAGGTGGAGCTTATGCATCCACCATGGATGTCCCCAAAATATAAGCTCCCTTTTGAAAGAAAGAAAAAAAGTGACCCTAAATATAAGCCTCATTTAAAATTACGATACATAATACATTTATTATTTTTCTCAAATAAAGTCATAACTAATACCACTGAGAACTTTGGGAGATGAAGTGCCAGAGTTGAATATGTTGTTTACCGAGTAATGTTCCTTTATTATGAATACTATGGGAGGACCATTATGGTAAGGGGCATTTTTCTTCCTTGCATTACACTCATCCACAATTTCAAGTGTCCAAGATCCACTTTCTCTCGGAGTTTCCGATTGCTTAGTAACTAAAAAAGTTAAGAATGAAATGGAACTGCAAACCATCACTCATGTGTTACAACATGCTTTTAAATAGTTGAGTATTTGATTTATTTTATGCAACTTTACTCTGCATTATCAGGAAAATGATGGAAAAAATGCTTCTGTCCATGCATTATTCACCACTTCACAAAGAGGTTATTTCAATGCCTAAGCTGATTAGCCTGTGTCAAGTTATAGATGATATGTTTTCCAAATACCAGAAAAGAGAAGGGAGAAAGTACAACAAAATGGACAACAAGAAATCTTCATAATATGAAGAGAGAAAAAAGTAGATCAAATGATATTAGGGTAAAATAAGCAGCAAAGCAGGCCAATATTTACATGGAAATCCTGGAACAACCAGAGATCACAAGTGCAACCCTATCCCAAGACGTGTTGAGGAAAGAGTTTCGCTAAAATGCTAAAGCTTTTAGCTCTATCTAAAGACCAAATGACCAGAGGATGAACACTGCCATACAATCTTTGCTCCCCTTTGACAAACACAAAATCTAAGCAGAAGAGACAGTTCCAAAGTCCAATGAAGGAGGGCAAACCAAAACTTCACAAAGGAACACCTCCAACCCCAAAAAAAAGTTGTTGAATGATCAAGTGCTACTGTAGAGCAACTTGTACTTGCTTTATTAGTGGTTCATTCACGTGCTCCTTATTTTACTGTTCTGTTATTATACATCTGGTAGTCAGTTAGTTTGCTAGGACTGATGGTTGCTTTCAGTTATGTAAACATCCTCCTTCGCTGTGATTTTCTTATTGATAAACATAAGCACTCACTGCTGTATCACTTATTAAGTCAAATTCATTTCATTTAGATTTTCCTGCATTTCTCTCCATTTTTTCTGAATTCATGCTAGAACTGTAATAAGCTCCAAATTCAATGTAGGAGGGACCCCAAAACTTCACCCAGGAAGACCCCCAACCTCCAAAAAAGTTACCCACTGACCAAGTTACAGGACATTCCAAAAGCATAGCTACATTTTCAAATTTTCATTAATTGCAGAGTTTATGTATTGTGTATCAGTGTCTATGCATCTCAGCAATAATGGCAAGAACTCATTAATGCAAATCCTCTATTTTATTAAGACTAAATACATTTCCAAAATATACAAAAGTATGTTTAGATGGACACAACAAAGGTCAAGTACAAATTACCTGTACTATCATGAAAATAGCACTCAAAAGATGGACAAAGCAATCAGATGACAGACTCCTTAACTTGCTAGCAAGCGAAGCACCACCACCTGAGTCATTATTTTAACAATAAAAAGTTGAAAGCAGAAAAGAGCATATATAAAGAATGAATCACATTACGCTTGCGTAATACTTGGACAATAACATCATTCAATCAATGATATTTCATCGGATAAATGTATTTCAAAATTCAACGTTGGATTGAAAATTACTATTATATTTATCAAAATGCATGTTAATGTAAAATTATTCAATATGCCATTGAGATATGTCAAAATAACATATGCACTTTTGAAATATATGAAAACAAAAACCGTCTGATTACAAACTTATTTATATTTTAAGACGTCACATACATAGTTAATGTAACGAATTATTATTATTCAATGGTTGGATCCACACAAACTACGTTGTTGAGTTTTTAATTGTGTAACAGTGACAATATTAAACAGGTAAAATTTAATCCCTTCCCATATATATAAGAATTAATTTTCCTATAGCCAAACATCAACAGTTATGCTAAAGAAAATCTCACCATCTGCCTCTACAGCTCTGTCTCCAGAAAAGAACTCTGATTCTGAACCTCGGACAGCAAGAACTGGAAGCAACTCGGCAACAGCGGTTTTAATAGCACTCTTCATATCAGCAGTCAGTGTGTCTCGATAGATCCTCAGAATAGAGGGAAGTTTAGCCTGAAAATAAGAAAAACATTAAACCATGTCAAGCTAAATCCCAGAAAACCAAATTTTCAATCCTCTGGGGAAAAATAGTATAAAATCATTTAACATGCATAATCCCCTGCAAAGATAAAACTCATCCAACAAAGGAGCATAGCCATGCATTTCTAGAAGCCAGAAGAACAAGGAGTAAGTTTAAAATAAATAAATAAATCCCCTTCTTAATCTGTTTAATAAAATCTATGGTAGACTGGAAAAATTTAGGAATCGTAAAGATATTTCATAGGTCACTCCCCACAAATCATGTAAAATCATAAGATCCTACATTAGGAATCTAGGGGGGGGGGGGGGGGGGGGCAGAGGAACTTGGAATACTTCACAGTTCATAGACAAGTTACAACTTAAACTTCATGAGCAAAAAAATTTTTATTCCAAGTCTATAAATTCCCTACCAAAAAGAGACGCATCAGTGAATGGCCATCATAAGTACAATTATTATTTTTGAAATAGTGCATTTCATGTTAGGGCTAGTTGTCCTACTCATTTATATCCTTTACTCCACTTAGATGGATAAAACTTGGTTGTTGTTATTGTACTCTATACAAGGTTTACTACTCTGTACTACAAAAAGGGCTTTGCAGAAAATTATGGTTAATAAGCTGAAAAATTAAATGGCATGAGGAAACCAGAAGCCACCACCACCAAATTAATGTACTATAATTGTGCTGTTTCCAACTCCACAAATAACATGTGGCCAAGACTAACTCTGCCACTCCAAGGTTTTCAGATTTTGAGCATCACATAGGATGATTAGAATGAAACATGGGGAATTTCAGGAGAATCACGTTGGAAGCATAAAGACGGAAGGTGTTGTTTTTTTGGTACCATATTATGGTACAGGATCTCAAGATGTTTTTTTCTGTTTCTCTTTTCTTATACTCATTGATTGGTTATCAAATGTCAAGCGTTTTCAAATCATTATGAAGGATAAATGAACATCATATCCTCAAAAGTAGAGAAGGAATAACTAGGTGAATGAATCTTAGTAAAGAGTTTTCATAAATCATAGACGAAGCTCAAACTTCCACGACATGATATCGAAATTGAATTAACATAAATAATAATATTAGTGGGATTAAATGCAGCTAATACTCACTGTTCTAAGCAAGCCAATTACGGTAGGCAGAAAAGGAGTAACTAGTTGAATGAATCTTAGTAAAGATTTTTCATAAATCAAAGACGAAACTCAAACTTCCACGACATGATATCGAAATTGAATTAACATAAATAATAATATTAGTAGGATTAAATGCAGCTAATACTCACTGTTCTAAGCAAGCCAATTACAGTAGGGAGAAGACTGTCTTTGAAATTAGTTGTCTCTTCTTCTTCTAACTTTACCTGGTTATGATTACGTAGAGGTTAGATCAAAAATTGCATCCTCAAAACTTATCAAAACACAAATGCACAGAGAGAAGAAAATATAATATCACACATAGAACAAAATTCAAGCACATAACATTGTGAGACTCTGAGCTTCTCAAACATTGGATTAAATGCCAAAGTACTCAATGAAATTATTTATCATTGTGCTTAAGGCATCAAGAATCATCAAGACCTTCATTTATCCTGCTACTAATACTAATTTCAACTACTAATCTGCATTCCAACACAGAGAAGAGTTTAGACTTCGGATTCTTCATGTGATTCGCATGTCAATCCTTGACAAACCCATTTGGAAGTGAAACAGTCCTTTAAACTCAGGATTTTCGAACTTCATTTAAAACCCACTACTGCACAGAGCAAGGTGCTTCGAGTCTGTATATATCACTAGTCTACTAGTTTTCAGTTTCACTAATATCGTAAATATTCATTTGACTTTATTCTTTATCCTGTGATTTTATTTTTTCAGTTTTACCATTAAGTCTGAATCTCCATTCAATAAGGTTATGGTTGCTACTTTAATTATTACTGAGCTGGCATGTGTTATGATTCTTATGAACCTACACGTGGTATCGGGTCACAAGTCTAGGCGCAGTAGAATCTTTCTTCTGATCTATGGTGAAAGCAAGAGGTAGACTCGTCCTTGATAGCGTCCCTCCTACAAGTTACTCGATAATAATTTGATAATTTCATTCCAAGCCATATACTATTTCTTTGTCTTAATCATCTGATTCATGGGGGAAATCGATTTTAGTAATCCAGTATTCTTCCGCATGGAAAGTAAAGCTTGACAAAGAAATGTTTCAGCTAGGGATTGAACTTAGGTAATCTCGATTGATCCGACCTTAATTAATGGTCATTAATCACTAGAGCCAACCACTTTGTTAATCCATATGCCTTTTAAATAAGCTACAACAGCTGAAAGAATCCTAATTGAATTGGGATAAAAACTAATACAACCCAAAGGTTAGAGTAAATCCTAACAATGCCAAAAAAAATTGGAACTTCAAAATTGTGTTATCCTAATCTTATCAAGATAAGGAAGCTGAATAACCTTATAGATTAACATACATAACTTAACTCTAATCAGTAAATCCTAATTAACATAAACTAAAAAAGATAAAATAATCTCATCAATAATTCAAAATGTAGGTTGGTGTCTTCTTTCATTAGAGCTATGCCCCATTTCACTTATCAGAATGTTGAATTATAATTATTGTGTTAATGGTACTATATCATGAATTGTTGGAAAATCTGCCATAATTGTGGCTGGGCCATATTATCGGCCTTCGTTGCTGAAACATTTAGTTACAGAAGTGTCTTTATGCTAGAATGCATTTGTTAGAGTATGCCCCACTCCCTCTTTTTAGGGTTTTCTTAAATCAATTAATTTATTTGTATTTAAGGCTAGTAGGCCACATCTGGTTTACTAGAATATGCTTGAAAGCCAATGAATCTTATTTTAATGTGTATCATGTAATGCTTGTCTAATGCTTGTCTAATGTTAGTGTAATGATTCAAGAGCTACAGGCAACCGTTATTCACATTTCAGACAGTGAACATACTACAGTACACAGCTTCCTTTCTTGAGAATTTATAAGTCATGTATTTTAATCTTTATGCTACTTTGCTTTATTATGAATTTGAAATATTGAATTATTGGTGGATAAAGGTGATTATGTTATAGATTATATGTGCCGTATATAGGTTTTTAATATTTATTAAATTAGGTAAACTCTAACGAGTTAGGTTTTTAATATTTATTATATTAGGTAAACTCGAACGAGTTAACGGAAACTCCAAGAGTTTACCTACCCCCTCATCTCGAGTTTGACAACCTAACAGTACAGTTCATTTTAAAATGTGCCAACTTCAGTTTACATGAAGAAACTCTGGTGACGGTATCCCCCTCTAAAACATAATGGTACAGATTTGAAAGATTTCCAGCACAAGATTCATATTAAATAAGAGACAAAACAAAAAAGAGGTGTTAAAGATAAAAGTAATTGAATATAGTCTTACTTCATCATCTTTTCCATTCATGGGAAGGGAAGCTCTTGCTTTAGCTTTAGATAAAATTATCGCATCTGATTCTGCAGCATCGTGTAAAGAAGCTCGAACAAACTCTGCTGAGAGAATGCTACAAAAATAATACAATACATTATAGTTCAACCCTGTTCTCTTCCAATTATTATAGGGTGATCAAAACTCAAGAAAAACAGTAGAAAGCACTGTAAAATGAATTTTCAAATGTAGGTTAATGGAACACACAATCTAGGAGCAAATAAACAGTAGAATATGACACCTTGATAGATCAAGACAGCACTAAAAGTGTACCTGTTTATGGATTCTATAAAACCTGTCACATGATCTCTAAGATGACGAAAGCAGTGCAAGCCGGTGAGCTCATCTCCATCCTATCAAAGTTACATGAAACAAATAAGACTAACATTAGTATAATTTTCTCCTCGTCCTTCAGGAATCCCATTGATGTTACATAGTAGAATGTGTCATTAACAGACTTCAAATGTAACTAGTTATGTTCAACACTGTAGGTAATTGATGTTAGCTACAACATAAAAGGAAACTGACTCAGTTCATTACTGTGATTGATATCAGCTACCCACACACACAGCAAACACTGATTGTTACCATCTACACACACACAGTAAACACTAATTGATATCATCTACATGCACATTAATATGAATAATAACTCAGCACTTTTACATAGACATTACCCATCCACAATAGGGTCTGCTAACGTTTAAACATGTTCAGTGCTTATGCAAAGAAAAGGATTATAGAATTTGGTATCTCGGCATATTAAAGAGTAAATATATATCATGATCAATATGCAGATCAAACCATCATAAACCTTCCCTGTAATTTCAACGATTCAAAGCATATGAAGAATGACGAGAAACAAGTATCCTCCATTATCCGATTAATATGTACAGAATATTCAATTAGGTACAGAAATATTTGAAAGCAATGGGCAGCTGAATATATACAATATAATTGTAGGGACAATGTAATCATAAGTAGATGATACCAACTATATTGTACCCAGGATTTTTCAACTTTGTAAAACTTTGAACTTTAGTATGTTGAGTTGTCCATCAGATTCTATTAAGTTGACTAAAATCCGTGTTGTCCATGGCAGAGAGCCAAAACCCCACCATACCGGCTGCTTTGTGGTGCTGTTATAGCGGATTATGGAGGAAAAACCCGCAATATCCGGTCGATATTTAGCATTGCGGTGAGCTCAAAAACTGCCATGTATATCCGCCATAGCGCCGCAATGGCAGATATTTAATAACACAGACTAAAATAGAAAAGGTCAAATACATACAGTGGTCCTTTAAGTTAGATGTTTTAACAAGTTAGTCTTTTAATATTTTTTTAAAGTTCTTTTAGTATATATATATATATATATATATATATATATATATATATATCAATGTTATAATTTTCATATAACAATTAAAGTATACCAGTAAATGTTGCAAATCGTCAGTTACATCCAGTGCTCCAGCACAATCTGCAGATGCAACAAGCTGTATCACAGCAAAATTAATCAACTTAAAATAGATTTTCAATTGTCAAACAATAACAATTCATAAAAACAAACAAAATAATTAAGGAAACATGGGAAAATCAAACAAAATGATAAACAATGAATCAAAAAAGTGTGAAAGTTAATCAAGTGACAGCCAAACTGATTCCCTAGGAAACTCATTGCATGAATTGATTAATTAACAAGCTCATAGAACTACTCCAACAATGCAAAGTAAGTAAACCGCAAGTAGTTTCCCCTACAAATTTCCATAACCCATCAAATCCTATTCAGTATAGTTCCATATTTACAGCACAACACCTTTCAATTCTAACAACCGGTCAAAAATAAAAGTTGCTATCTATGAAGCACGGGCACCTCTAGGAGTAGGCGTGTCGCACGCGTTGGTGTCCGACACTTGTATGACACTCGTACGACACGTGTCGGAAAAGTCAGACAAGTGTTCCCAAATAAATGACTTATTTTATTTGCTTTGACACTGTCTAACACTCGTTTGACATTCATACAGCCGTGTCAGACAATTTAGACAAATCGCATATGCAAGGGCTAAACGTGTATCCAAGCAATATTATCAATGAAAAAGTAAAGACAAATAAATTTGATTAGGATATTTATAACTCTTAATAATAAATGGATAAATGAAGTTCAAATACTATCATATGTAACGGTGTCGATGTCCTATATTTTTTACATTATCAGTGTCATAGTCCGTGCTTCATTGGCCGTTATTCAAAATTTAAAGCTCAAATAATTCACAAGCTACAAAACTAAAATAAAACCACCTAAGGTTAACTGCAATCAGCTTTCCACAATTCTCCATAAAAATTTCTAACAATCACAACACCAAAACTTAAAACACGCCTCTATACAATTGGAACGAATCGCATCAAAAAATGAGAATTGAAACTACTCCACAAACACTAACCAATTTGAGAGCTGAGAGTGCTTGATTAACATAGAATATGAGTCTAAGTTTCTGCTGAAGCGCCAACAGATTCGTCCTGGTGCCATTAAGCTGCTGAATCTGCCTAGCAGACTCAACCAAATCTGAATCAATAAGCCGAACAGTATCCTTCAATTCCCGAATCCTCGCACATCCTTCAACGATCTTACCATTAAGATCTTGCAACTGTCCCTGCGCTTCGAAGAACGAAGACGACCTCAGCGAGATCTCCTTAACAAGATGAAGCTCCACCACATCAAGATACTGCGAGAGCTTCTCCTGCAGCACAGCGTTTTCGGAGAACGTCGAGAACGGACACGCAGCGCGGAACGTGGCGCCTTCTTCGAGACGGAAATCTTCTTTGAAGTAAAGAGAGGGAACCTCGCGGAGACAAGCGACGAGCGCTTCGCCGGCGCCGTCGAGGTCGGTTGGGAGGGAGATCTCTTTGATTGCGTGTTTGCGGATGTCGTCGAAGCGGTGGAAGGGATCGGAGACGGTTGTGAGGTAGGTGTGGAAATCGGATCGGGTGATTTCGGAGGTGGATTTGGTGGAGGAGATAGGGGTGAATTCGGGAGGGGAGATTGTGGTGGAGGAGAGAGGGTTGTTGAGGATGGAAGAGAGGCTTTGGATTGCGTCTTTGGAGAAGGATGTGGAAGAGGTTGAGGAGAGGGTTGGTGACCTTCCCCACGTTTGTTGGGAGGGTGGGGAATCCATTGATTTTGGGAGGATTAGTGAGGGGACATTGGTGGTGTTTGAAGAGAGGAGTTTGGTGTAATGGAGAGGGGTTGGGTTGAGTTGTGGTTGGGTGGTTAGTGTGAGTGATGCGTGTGAGGGGGTGTATGGGGAGAAGGAGAAATGAGAATGGCGAAGGTTGGATTGGGATCTGGGGGGTGAATAGAGGGCGAGAGTTGAGGTTGGTTTTGCAGTGAAGAGCAATGTAATGAAAATGGAGTAGAGGAAAGAAGAGGATCTTTGTATGGAAAAAAAACCGGTGGTCTGGACCGGGTTGGGATTGGGACTTTAAACCGGTGTGGGCTTGAAATTCCCGGGTTTTTTCAGAAAAATTAATATTTGTATTACTTTGTTTAACATAAAGAAAACAAAATTTCACATAAAAATGTATTAAAAAAATATTTTATTTTAACTAAAATATCATTTTTGTTCTTTTAAGTATACTCTTAATTCATTTTGGTCTTTTCAGTTTTTTAAAGTGTGAAGGTAATATTTTAATTGTTCAAACAACATTACATTAGTCCTTTCTATTTGCTCTATTAATTAAAGTCAAATTTGTTGGAAATTCACTAAAATCTATGATGGATTTCTATCAATATTGATGAACAAGATTGTTATCACCACACAATGACAATAAAATATATGAATGAAAAAAAGAAAGAAGACAATGATTTTCTAGAGTTTCTTTCTGTCCACAAACTGTAGAAAACTATGTTATTCACTTGCAATTGCAAATTCATTGAAAATAACTTGATTGACTTAATTACAAAAATAAGGGTTACTCCCTCTATTTATAGATTTAGGTTAGCTTGCTCCCTAAGCCAAAGCCCGAAACTATGAAAGCCCAAAATACTTATTTTAGAACTAAATCAAATATATTTATTTTAGATCTAAATCAAATATAAATCTAAAGCCAAATTAAACATGTGTGTAGCCTGCTTTAATTCAGAAGCTCTTCGACTGAGCAATGGTTTCCATCGAGCAAACTACTTCAACAACCTCTAACCCTTAGACACACATAGTTTCAACACACAGGAATTACAATTTAACACGCCACCTAATTCATTGTGTCTAAACTATCTATATTCATCATGGCTATTAATCTTCTAAATATTTCGACTTGCATTCCCTCCGTCATGATATCTGCAATCTGATTCTCATTTATGTAGTGTTCCAAGTTCATCTTCTCTTCTGTTACCTGCTCTCGAAGATAGTGGAACCTCATTTTGATGTGCTTACTTCGATCGTGAGCTATCGGGTTCTTCGCTAGATTGATAACTGACACGATGTCGATCTTCATGGTAATTGCTCCATGATCTTTCCTTGTTATCTCTTCGACCAAGTTCACCATCCAAGTTTCTTGACATGCATAAAAAGAAACAGTTATGTATTATGCTTCGCATGATGATAACTGGTTCCTTTCTCGAACTCCAAACAACTGGTACACCACCTAGCATAAACATATAACCAGCTGTAGATTTTCGATCCTCAGCGCCACTACACCAACTCGAATTAGTATAACCCACTAACTTACATTCTTTTCCTTTATCAGCTGAAGGAAATAAAATACTGTAGTCAAGAGTTCCTTTGAGATACCTTAGTATCCTCTCTGTCGCTGCTAGGTGTGATACCTTTGGCTTCTGCATAAATCTACTTATCATACCTACACTGTATGTTAAGTCAGGCCTTATGTGACAAAGGTATCTTAGTGACCCAATAAGTTTTATGCATTGGGTTAGATCGACATCATCTTCTTATGCATCTTTCGACAGTTGCAACCTTGGTTTTGCAGGTGTCGAAGTCGAGTTGCATTCTTTCATCTCAAATCTCTTGAGAATTTCTCCTGAATATTTTTCTTTGATGCATCATCAAACCTCTACTACTCTTTTAGAATTCAATGTCAAGGAAATATGAAATGTCACCAAGATTAGACATTTTGAATTCCTTGCTGAGATCACCTTTGAAGTCTTCGATCTCACTTTTACAGCTACCTGTTATCAACAAATCATCGACATAGAGACATAGTATAAGAAATTCACTATTACTTCTTCTTACATATACTTCATAGTCAGTTGTGCACTTCACAAATTCCTTCTCCCTTAAGAAACTATCGATCTTCTTATTCCAAGCTCTTGGAGCTTGTTTCAATCCATACAAGGCTTTATGCAGCATGTACACCTTTCTCTCTTCGTCGCGTTTCACAAACCAAACTGGTTGTTTAACATAAACTTCTTCGTCTAAGGGTCCGTTTAGGAATGAACACTTCACGTTCATATGACATATGTGCCAATTGTTCATTTCTACTAGACCAACAACCAACCTGATTGTTTCGATTCTAGCCACAGGTGCAAAAACTTCATCGAAGTCGATTATTTTCTTCTGAAGAAACCCTTTTGCGATAAGCCTTGCTTTGTGTCGAGTTACTTCCCCTTTGGGTTCAACTTCACTTTGTAACCCATTTGACATCAATTTCCTTCTTTCCTTGAGGCAATTCTACAAGTGACCAAGTATTGTTGTCTTCGATGGGTTTCACCTCTTCATTCATTACTTTCACCCACTTTGAATCTTTCAATGCTTCAGCTGTATTGATAGGTTTGACATCTTCAAAGAAAGTATAATGTACCAGCTCACCTTCGTTATCAACCACATCATCTGATGTAATCACACAATCTTGTAACCTTGCCGGCATGTGTCTTATTCTTTGAGGTCTGCTTGTACTTGGTTGATCTATAACCATTGGTTCCTTTTGTAGAACTTCTCTTTCGACTTTAATTGTTGGTTCTTTAAATAAGATTCTTACTGAATTTTTCTTGACATTTTCTGTCCAATCCCATTCTTTAAGCTCGTCTATGATTACGTCCCTAATGATCACAATATGTTTTTCATTGGGTCTAATAGCTTGTAACCACATGTCGAATGATATCCCACTAGAATCATTTGACTCTACTTTTCATCAAGTTTTCTTCTCAATTGATCTAGCATGAAATTCTGGCTGCAGATACTCAATGTCACGTTCAATGTTATGACACCGTATCTGACTTACTATAAGACAGTAAATACAAAAACAGTAAAGAACACAGTCAATTGTTTACCCAGTTCAGTGTGCAACAACACCTACTCTAGGGGCTACCAAGCCAGGGAGGAAATCCACTATAAGAGATATTAATTCAGGAATAAACCAACCAGTTTATCTCCTTCACTTAAGACCTACCCAATGCAACTTCAATCTAAGTACAACTTAAACCTGAGTTCCTACTCACTCCCCCTCAATCACAGCAGTGATACATAAAACAATTTGACTAATGAATTGATGAAGACACTCTTCAAAACATACACTTGATTATGCTTCACAGCTTTTTAATCAAGCAACACAAACACTCTTGCTTCACAGCTTTGAGTGATACATAAACCTAACTTGACTTTGCTTCACAGCTTTAGTCAAGAGACATACAAACACTCTTACTTCAAAGCTTTGAGTGATACACAACCCTTACAATTAAAACCTATTCCAAGTCACTTATCACAATGATAATTGCTTGGATTACAATAGTTAAAACTATACAGCTTCTAAATGATCTTCTGTCAAAAAGGGATACATTCCAAGACAGCAGCTCTGTTGAATATATAGCAGCTGCATCTTCAGTTAGGGTTTCCACAAAAAGCTAGGGTTAAATCTGTTTGACCTTAAGACTAGGTCACAGGACTAGATCAACCAGGTTGGGGTTGAGCTAGGTTAACCCAAAGAAAACGCAGGATTCTGTTCTGGAAAGACAGAGTCATTTTCCTGAAAAAACTCAGAATTTACCAAACTGCATACTTGTTAGTTCAGAACAGGATGTCTTAACATTTGTTATGACATCTGAATTCTTGTTTACTGATTTTGGTAAATGTGATCATTTTGCAAAATGCTCAGATACACACTCATAAACATCAGTACCTGTATGACAATATTTTTCTGCAAAGGTACCTAATAAACTAGAATGTTATGACATCAGTCATGACATTCATACACCTGGTTTTACCAAAAATGCATGCCAATACATAAACAACTACAAACTCCCCCTTTGGCAGATTTTTGGCTAAAGCCCATAAGCAATCAGAGATAGATAGCAGCAGAATAAATATGACTGCAGAAAAATGGAATGTCAATTAAAGTCTACCAAAATATATCTCCCCCTCTTTAGCCACAAATGGGCCAAAGATACATGTTCTTAAAGATTATACAGTCATCCAGAAAAAGTAACACAACAAGACAAAAAAAACTGAACACACTTTGCAAACTCCACCAACCTTTAAGCACTGTCATCAGACTCAGAGGATTCGGGCTTCTTCCTTTTCTTGTGAGCAATGTCAGCATTCTTCTCTTTGTCTGATGTCTCAACATCCTTAGAGACATCTGGATTTGTTTCAGCATTTGAACTTTCTTGATTTAAAGGAACAGAAATGCCAGGAACTAAGTGGTTCTCGTTCAGAATTCTTGAAACAATTTTAGCTATTGCTTGACGAACATAGGCTGACCCTTCCCTATTTGCAATTTCAGGGGGAACTGAAGAAGAAGGATGAGATGGATTACCAGAGGCAGAGGCTTGGGACCTTCCTGCATGTCTTGTTCTCAGCTCTTTGACCTTGGTGGGGTTAGTTTCCACTTTTCTAAGAGAAGAGACCTCCAAGACTTCAGAGTCCAGACAAGAAGAAATTGTCCTAGAATCTTGATCAGAGGAAGAGGTTGAAATAGTCGTATTGGATGATGATGGTGTTTGAGACATTTTGACAGTCTTAGAGGACCAACAGCAACTGAAGAGAAAATTCTGATTGAGAGACTGGGTTTTGATGAGGAGACGAAAGGGGAAGGAAGAAAAGGAGTGTCTATTCAACTTCTTAAAAGAATTGAAGGAAATGGGAAAATATAATTTTAACCCAATCAGAACAAACATAACTCCTTTAACCCTTGTTTTAAGCAAAATTAATTGCTACAATTCCTCATGTTGGAAAATAGCCAACTTACCCCTCAAGTTTTCAAATTGATTTGCATCAAGAGCCTTGGTAAAAATGTCATCCAGCTGTAGCTCAGTGGCAACATGTTCCAATTTGATTGTCTTCTCTTCTACAAGGTCTCTGATAAAGTGATGTCTTATGTCAATATGTTTGGTCCTACTATGCTGAATGGGATTCTTGGAAATGTTGATTGTACTCAGATTGTCACAGTATAATGTCATAACATCTTGAGTGACATTATACTCAGTAAGCATCTGTTTCATCCAGATCATTTGAGAACAGCTACTACCAGCTGCAATGTATTCAGCTTCAGCAGTAGAGAGAGACACACAATTCTGTTTCTTACTGAATCAGGAAACCAGATTATTTCCCAAGAAGAAACATCCTCCAGAGGTGCTTTTTCTATCATCAGCACTACCAGCCCAATCAGCATCACAGTAACCAGTCAGATTTGGTTCACAGCCATGAGAATATAGCAACCCATGGTTGTAAGTTCCACTCACATACTTCAAAATTCTCTTCACTTGATTGATATGACTGACTTTGGGATCAGCTTGGTATCTTGCACAAACTCCAACTGCAAAAGCAATATCAGGTCTGTTGGCTGTTAAGTACAACAAGCTTCTTATCATGCTTCTGTACAAACTTTGATCCACCTTAACCCCACTTGAATCTTTGGAAAGCTTTAAATGAGTTGGAGCAGGAGTCCTTTTGTGACTGGCATTCTCCATACCAAACTTCTTTACAATGTTCTTAGCATACTTGCTTTAAGATAAGAAGATTGAGTCCTCCATCTATGAGACTTGCAGTCTAAGAAAATAAGTTAGTTCTCCCATGAGACTCATTTCGAATTCAGCCTGCATCTGTTCAGCAAAATGTTTAACCATAGGTTCTGACATTCCTCCAAACACTATGTCATCAACATATATTTGGGCAACCATCAACTTCCCTCCTTCAGTTTTGACAAAGAGTGTTTTGTCCAAGCCTCCTTTTCTGTATCCTTTGTCTGAGAGAAACTTTGTTAACCTATCATACCATGCTCTAGGAGCTTGTTTCAGGCCATATAGAGCTTTTCTCAATTTGTAGACATGATCAGGGTGATTTGGATCCACAAAGCCTTTAGGCTGTTCCACATAAGCTTCCTCATTCAAGTACCCATTTAGAAAGGCACTTTTCACATCCATCTGAAATAACTTGAACTTCAGAAGACAAGCAATTGACAATAGGAGTCTAATTGATTCCAGCCTGGCTACAGGTGCAAAGGTTTCATCAAAATCAACCCTTTCAACCTGAGTGTATCCTTGAGCAACCAGTCTTGCCTTATTCCTGGTGACAACTCCTTCAGCATCTGATTTGTTCTTGAAAATCCATTTTGTGCCAATGATGTTAGTTCCTTCAGGTCTAGGAACCAGTTCCCAAACTTCATGTTGCTTGAATTGGTTCAGTTCATCTTGCATTGCACCAATCCAGTATTCATCAGTTAAAGCTTCCTTGACATTTCTTGGTTCCATTTTGGACACAAAACAAGAGTTTGAGATGATTTCTCTAGATCTTATAATGACTCCACTGTTGGGATCTCCTATGATGAGCTCTTTTGGATGATCCTTCTGAATTCTGATGGAAGGGATCTTGCTAGCTTCCTTTGATTCAGATTCTGTTGTGGTGGTGTTGGGTAGATCATTCTGTTGGGTTGAAGTCTCAAAGAATGTCTCAACATTACAAGGGACATCTATTTCTTCATGATAATCATCAATTATAACATTTATTGATTCCATCATGGCTTTGGTCCTGGAATTGAATACTCTATAAGCTCTGCTGTTTGAGGAGTATCCTAGAAATATGCCTTAATCACTTTTAGGGTCCAGTTTTCTTCTTTGTTCACGATCTGCCAGAATATAGCATTTGCTGCCAAACACATGGAAGTACTTCACAGTTGGTTTTCTTCCTTTCCAGAGTTCATATATGGTGGATGAGGTTCCCTTTCTCAAGGTGACCCTGTTATGGACATAGCAGGCTGTATTCATAGCTTCAGCCCAAAAATACATAGGAAGTCTTTTGGCATGTATCATTGCTCTGGAAGATTCCTGTATGGTCCTGTTTTTTCTTTCCACAACTCCATTTTGCTGAGGAGTTATAGGAGAATAAAATTCATGACTAATTCCTTCTGAGGAACAGAAATCATCAAACTTGTTGTTTTCAAATTCCTTGCCATGATCACTTCTGATTCTGACAATACACCCTTCCTTTTCTCTTTGAATTTTTTTGCACAATTCTTTAAAAACTTCAAATACATCAGATTTTTCCCTAATGAAGTTAATCCAGGTGAATCTGGAAAAATCATCCACAACCACATAGGCATATCTTTTTCCACCAAGACTCTCCACTTGCATTGGTCCCATCAGATCCATATGAAGAAGTTCTAGAACCTTAGAGGTGGTCAGATGTCTTGACTTTGGATGTGACATCCTAGTCTGCTTACCAACCTGACATTCACCACAAACTCTTCCTTCATCAATTTGCAGTCTTAGAATCCCTCTGACTGCCTCCATGGAGATAATCCTTTTCATACCTCTTAGATGAAGATGGCCAAGTTTTTGGTGCCACAGTTTCACCTCTTTTTCTTCTTTTGCAATGGAACACACAAAGGAGAAATTAGTGTTCTCAGGCTCCCACAAGTAACAGTTGTCTTTAGATCTGACTCCTTTCATTATAATTTCTTGTTTTTCATTAATTACAAGACATTCAGATTTTGAGAAATTGACCTTGAATCCTAGATCACACAATTGACTGATACTAATGAGATTAGCAGTCAGCCCTTTTACCAGCAGTACTTCATTCAGACTTGGAACTTCAGGGCAGTCCAAATTACCAACTCCTTTGATTTCACCTTTAGCACCATCTTCAAAGGTCACAAAACTGGTGGTGTGAGGTTTAACATTATTGAGGAGGTTCTTGATTCCAGTCATGTGTCTGGAACACCCACTGTCAAAGTACCAGTCCTCCTTTGCAGAGACCCTCAGGGAAGTGTGGGCTATCAGGGCAGTAGCCTTTTTCTTCCATTTAGGAGCATGTGGTACCTTTTTAGACTTAAGTTTGACACCTGAGTTTTGATTGGGGTATCCATGCAATCTGAAGCAGAAGGGCTTTATGTGGCCATATCTCCCACAATGATGACATCTCCATCTTTGGTAACTTTTCTTCATATGTCTATGTTCCTGATGTTGAGAGTTGTGTTGAGACATCTGTTTTGACATTTGCTTATCAGGCCTGATCTTCTTATCTGTACCAGATTTCTTTGCTTCCATAAATCCTAGTCCAGATTTATTTCCCACATTTTGTCCAACCTGAAGGATCTCTTCCAATTTGTCTGTTCCATTAGTCAGCATCTTGACAGATTTGGTCATTTTATTCAGTTGTGAGTTCAGCAATTGAACTTCCCCTTCTAGATGACTTATAGTTTCAAGGTTTGCCCTTTTTTCAGCCTCCAGCTTTATGATGAGTTTTGATTGTTTCTCATTCTGCACACAGACTTCAGTACTTCTGATACACAATTTCTTGTAAGTATTAGCCAGTTCTTCAAAAGTCACTTCTTCATCACTAGTGTCACTTTCAGAGGTACAAACACCAGTTAGAGCAGTAACTAGTTTGGCAGATTCTTCTTCAAAATTACTTTCTGAATCACAGTCAGACCAAGTAACAGTCATTCCTTTCTTTTGTTTCTTAAGAAAGGTAGGACATTCAGCTCGAATATGCCCATATCCTTCACAGCCATGACATTGAATACCTCTGCCTTGATTTCCCTTCTCTTATGACCTTGGTCTTCTGTTGGGACTGTCAATGTCAGAGGGAATGTTATGAACATTAGACCTTGACTTTGGATCTATTCTTTTGATGAGTTTGTTGAACTGTCTTCCAAGCATGGCTATAGCTTCTGAAATATTTTCTTCTTCATCCTCCTTGTTTTCAACATCAGTGTTGGATACAAGTGCTATGCTCTTGTTCTTCTTGTCACCATTTTCAGTGATCCCCATCTCAAAAGTCTGAAGAGACCCAATAAGTTCATCCACTTTCAACTTGCTGATGTCATGGGCTTCATCTATGGCAGTTACCTTCATTGCAAATCTTTTAGGCAAGGATCTGAGAATCTTTCTCACCAATTTTTCTTCTGACATCTTTTCTCCCAGTGCTCCTGAGGTGTTGGCAATCTCCAAGATGTTCATGTGAAACTCATGAATGGTTTCATCTTCCATCATTTTTAGATTCTCAAACTTGGTAGTCAACATCTGAAGCCTTGACATTTTCACTTTGGAAGTGCCCTCATGAGTAGTTTTGAGAGTGTCCCAAACTTCCTTGGCCAATTCATATTGATGTACTAGTCTGAAAATGTTTCTATCAATTCCATTGAACAAGGCATTTAAAGCTTTGGAATTTCCCAGGGCTAACTCATCTTCTTCTTTACTCCAATCTTCCTCAGGCTTCAAACTGATTGTCCCATCTTTCTCAGTTATGGTGGGATGGATCCATCCTTTGTCAGCAGCTCTCCAAGCCTTTTTGTCTAGAGATTTTAAGAAGGCAATCATACGAGGTTTCCAGTAGTCATAATTAGTTCCATCCAGAATGGGTGGTCTATTTCCAAAAACTCCTTCTTTGTCCATAGTGCCAGAAAGTGATATCCCTAGATCTCACCCAGTAATACAGGCAGGGTGCCTGCTCTGATGCCAATTGAAATTCTGGCTGCAGATACTCAATGTCACGTTCAATGTTATGACACCGTATCTGGCTTACTATAAGACAGTAAATACAAAAACAGTAAAGAACACAGTCAATTGTTTACCCAGTTCAGTGTGCAACAACACCTACTCTAGGGGCTACCAAGCCAGGGAGGAAATCCACTACAAGAGATATTAATTCAAGAATAAACCAACCAGTTTATCTCCTTCACTTAAGACCTACCCAATGCAACTTCAATCTAAGTACAACTTAAACCTGAGTTCCTACTCACTCCCCCTCAATCACAGCAGTGATACATAAAACAATTTGACTAATGAATTGATGAAAACACTCTTCAAAACATACACTTGATTATGCTTCACAGCTTTTTAATCAAGCAACACAAACACTCTTGCTTCACAGCTTTGAGTGATACATAAACCTAACTTGACTTTGCTTCACAGCTTTAGTCAAGAGACATACAAACACTCTTGCTTCAAAGCTTTGAGTGATACACAACCCTTACAATTAAAACCTATTCCAAGTCACTTATCACAATGATAATTGCTTGGATTACAATAGTTAAAACTATACAACTTCTAAATGATCTTCTATCAAAAAGGGATACATTCCAAGACAGTAGCTCTGTTGAATATATAGCAGCTGCATCTTCAGTTAGGGTTTCCACAAAAAGCTAGGGTTAAATCCGTTTGACCTTAAGACTAGGTCACAGGACTAGATCAACCAGGTTGGGGTTGAGCTAGGTTAACCCAAAGAAAACGCAGGATTCTGTTCTGGAAAGACTGAGTCATTTTCCTGAAAAAACTCAGAATTTACCAAACTGCATACCTGTTAGTTCAGAACATGATGTCTTAACATTTGTTATGACATCTGAATTCCTGTTTACTGATTTTGGTAAATGTGATCATTTTGCAAAATGCTCAGATACACACTCATAAACATCAGTACCTGTATGACAATATTTTTCTGCAAAGGTACCTAATAAATCTGTACCTAATAAACTAGAATGTTATGACATCAATCATGACATTCATACACCTGGTTTTACCAAAAATGCATGCCAATACATAAACAACTACATAGCACATGTCTATGAGCAATAGATCCAAATACCTTCAGATGAATCAAGCTAGGCTTCACACCAGACCAACATTCTTCTAGAGTAATTCCTTCTAGTTTCTTTGTAGGACACCTATTCAAAATGTATGTTGCAGTCGACACAACTTCACCCTAAAACTCTTTAGGTAAATGCTTGCCTTTCAACATACTTCTCATTATATTCATGATGGTTCGATTCTTCCTTTCTATAGTTCCATTCTATTTTGGAGTGTATGGTGGCACCACCTCATGCATAATCCCCTCTTTCTCACATAACATGTCGAAGTCTTTTGACACATACTCTTCACCATCATCAGTTCTCAAAACTTTGAGGTTTCGACCACTTTGTCTTTTGACCATAGACTTAAACTTGGAAAATACCTCAATCACTTCACTTTTCTTCTTGATCATGTAAGTCCATAATTTTTTACTGAAGTCATCTATGAATATAACAAATTATTTGTTACCTCCAATCAAATCCACCTGGATTGGTCCACATACATCAGAGTATATGACTTCGAGGATAACCTTTGACTTACTTCCTGCATCCTTTCTAAAGTTATTCTTGTGTTGTTTTGCATGCACACATTCCTCATAAACCTCATTTGGAATGTCAATTTTTGGAAATCCTGAAACCATATTTCTTCTCTTCAAATCTCTGATGTCTCTGAAGTTGAGATAGCCAAGTTAATAATGTCATGTCCACTCATCTCTGCTAGATACAGTTGAAAGGAACTAGTGCTCCATCACACTAAGTTCGATCTTGAAAGTTCTATTCTGAGACATATGAGCTTTCAAGATCAACCTTTCATTTGCATCAACGACTCTCATCATCTTGTCTTTGACCAACATTTTGTAATTATTTTCTACCAACTGCCTTATACTCAACAAGTTTCTCTTCATGCCTGGTATGTATATCACATTGGAAATTACTGACCTTTTGCCATATTTCCTCATAATCAAAACATCTTCAATACCCTTAGCTGCTAGTGTATTGTTATTTTCAAAATTTACAATGTTCTTCATTGAGGGTTTTAGGTTGACAAACCAATCTTTCCTTCCAGACATATGTGATGAGCATCCTGAATCCAAGTACCATTGATCCTTAAATTTTTCTTCATATCTTGTTATGACCATCAGTAACATACCTTCGTCTTTATACTTTACAAACTTTGCATCACTTTCTTGATTCTTTCACTTTTCTGTTCAATCACTAGAATGGTGATAATACTTTTGACAATTGTAACACTAAATGTGCTTATTGTCAGGTTTTCGACCACCACCTCTTCCTCTATTTGCAGCACCACCTCTTTGGTTGCCTTGGTATAGTCTTCTCTGATTCGACACATTTTCTTCGTGTTGATTTCCTCTACCAGTTGAATTGTTATAGCCACTTTTACCTTTATTGTCGAACCACTTTCCTTTGCCTTTCTTATCTTTTTTTGATTGAGCCTGCAAAGCCACATCACTCTTCAACTTTCCTGCAACTCTTTTAGTCATTCTTTGTTCATGAGATTCAAGCATCCCTTGAAGCTCTTCCTTTGAAAAATATGACATGTCCTTCGACTCTTTTATGGTAACTACCACATGGTCAAACTTCAGAGCCAAAGATCTCAAGATCTTTGAAACAACAACTCTTATTGTTAACGTCTCTCCACAAGTCTTGATTTGATTCACTAGTTTTGTAACCCTAGTGAAGAAATCAAATATGCTTTCGCTATCTTCCATCTGAAGCAATTCATATGTTCTTTTGTGAGTTTGTAACCTCACCTCTTTCACCTTCTCAGTGCCTCCAAACGATTTCTTCGTAATCTCATAAGCTTCTTTTACAGATTCAACATCACTAACCTTTTCGAAATTGTCTGGGCTGACACATTAGTGAATTATAAAGAGATCTTTATAATTCTTCTTCTTCGATTCTCTATATGCAGCTTCTTCTTCTTCCTCTGAAGCATCATCATCAAGTGGTTTTAATCCATGTTTCATAAGATCCCAAATACCTTGAAAACAAAATATAAAATTCATTTGTTTACACCAATTCTCATAGTTATCGCCTTTAAGAATTGAGATACTTGTTGTAAAATTTTCGTTAGAGTAATTCATCACCATCAAATTTTCTTCTTTTTCTTCCTTGATCGTTCTTGATTGTTCTTTATCGTTCTTCCCTTAAATCACTCAACCAGAGCTCTTGATACCAGATGTTGGAAATCCACCAAAACCTACGATGAAATTCTATCAATTTTGATGAACAATATTGTTATCACCACACAAATGACAATGAAAAATATAACACCCTGAATTCTAGATTAATTATTTAATTGATTAATTTAGCGTGATTATATGAGTCAGTGTGAAGTGTTTGATGTCTTAATGATTATATGTGATCCTTTATAGTGATTTGTGATATTATGATGAATCTGAAGTGTATCATGATGATTAAGATAAATATGATGTTTGAATATGATATTTGTATGACTATGATGTATGATAGGTTGTTATGAGTAGCATAGTGGGAATTAGACTAATTAAGAGGATTATTAGTATTTTGGAATAATTAGAATAATTGTTTAGAATTATTTTAATTGGGAAAAATATAATAATAGAAGTGTATAGGAAATAAGGGCAAAATGGTTATTAGTGGGGAATAAGTAAGGACAAGGTGGGAGTTTGATATTAGGGGTCTAAATATTATACAAGGAATTATGGGAAAAGAAAGTCATTGTGGAACGATTGTAGAATTGGGAGAAAGAAATTGACGTTGTGGAGAAAGGAGACTAGGGCAGAAAGAGGAAAGAGATTTTGGTAGAGAACCAAAGAGAAGTTGAATTGTTGTTATAATCAAAGGTAAGGGGAGTTTTATCATTGTTATTATATTCGATTTATTTTTTAGATGATTGATAGATTGCCTTAGGTTTTGGTAGATGGTGATTTGGTGTTGTTTTATGAGAAATTAATGAATTGGTGATGAATAATGGTTTATAAGTGAACATAATGAGTATAGAATTATAAGTTGTTGATAGATGATGAAACTCTATTATTAGATGGTTTTTTAGCACCTGTAACATGATAAAATCACAAGAGAGCTGGACTAGTTTATGCGGGAAATCGCAACAGGAAAACCTTGTTCGCAGTGTTGCCGGGCGACGAAGGTGGTGTCGTCGGGCGAAGATGCATCGCCAGGCGAAGGTGGGAGCAAAGGAAGGCAGATTGGAGCTAGTTTCATAATGCCTCGCCCCTAATGTCATCGAGAAAATTGTGACGCAAAGGTAGCATCGCTAGGCGACAGAAGTGTGTCGCCAGGAGACGGAAGGTATAATTGGTTGCCCAAGTTGGAAATCATAAAATGATCATAAATTTAGTTATAGAGCTCAGATTGAGGTGTCGTTCGAAGTGTTGGATAGATAACACAATGAACTTTATTTATGTGAAGTAAAATGAAGAATAGGAAGTATATTCCCAATACCTAATATATAATTAATTTAGGTTCTCTATGTTGGATTACAGAGATGCTTGTTTATTAAGATGATTAGAAGATGAATATATGATGATTAAGAGGCATTAGGATGATACCTTATATAATATGATGACATGAAGATATGTTGTATGATATGATTATGTTTCATTATGATGATGATTACACGATGTTATGATGATATGATGTCTTATTTAGATGATTATATGATGATATGATGTTATGATAATGATATGATGATGTAATCATGAATGATGATGTGTGTTGACTAGCCATGGTCGTGTTTATTATGTTGTTGTGAATCATGCATTCATGGTATATTTTAGGACTTCGGTCCAGTGAAGTTAGGACTTCGGTCCAGTGAAGATGATAGGACTATTGTCCAATGAAGGCAACAATCTTATAGTATGGATTGGGTGCAACAGTGAAGTGCTTTGGTTCCAAGAGGGAATCGATCATATGGTGGGGATCTTTGGAGATAACGATGATTGAGTCATCAATAAAGTTTTGGTACCACATGCATAAGCCTATGATGATGTATTACATTTTATATGACATTGCATAATGATGTGATTAAATGATAATTATTGATAAATGGTGTGTTAATAACCCGTTATTGTGAATTGATGATGTTGTGAAGGTGTGAGTATAGCATGAAGATATGATGACGCATGATGCCTTGCTTATGTGTATATTTACTATATCTATTCCTTGTGTCTTATATAATGATTATGATTTACTCACCCTTTCTGTTTGAATGTTGCCTCCACGTGAGTAACACGCAGGTGATCGAGAATAGCCATAGAAGCATTAGAGGGTAGCTACAGAGTGCGTCTATTTGCTTTTATTGAATAAAGGGAGGCTTGCTCTGATATGTAACATCGGTGTTGGGATCAAATGATTTGGAACTTTTGTTCTTTGTTTTGTTTTAAGATATTGAGTCACCCTACGTGGTACTCAAGTTGTTTTGATTTATAAGTATGAGTTACAAAGCATGAATAAATTTTATGAAATATTTATTATGAGATGTTTGAGTTATGACTTCCGCTGCATTAGTTTGAAGGATCAAATGTTGGAGTATCTTGTTTAATATTTTGAAAACCCGTGTTACAGAGCAGGATGTATTGTTGTGAAGTTTTATATGAAGACGTGACACTCTTAATGGTGATATACTCTAATTTATTTATTATAATAATTGTGAATATTCTTTGGGGAGTAGAAGGGTGTTACAAAAAATATGAAAGAAAGAAATAAAGAGCTTCTGGGGTCCATCAGCATCAGTTTTACGCTCTAATCTCGGATTTGCACCTTAATGACCATCAGATCGTTTTTGTGAGCCAAAATTCCTACAGTATCCTACCTGGAGAAATTGACAGGGTTTAAGTCCTGCTCTTGACCTTTGGTTGTCTCTTCGGACACATGCGTTATGTCTCAAGCATACCTCTTCATGGCTGAGCTTGTTTCTTCACCACCAGCGAATCCATCGATGATGGTGTTGAGTGTATGAAGGGCTGTCTTTGTTTTGTGTACTTCCTTTGTACCCTTCCCCTTTTTCTGGGAGGTTCCTTCCGCATTTGTGTCCTCTCTTTGAGTATCACTTTTCTCATATTGGGCTCTAGCATCTTTCACATAGGTTAAGAGATGTTCTCTCCATATCAATGCCTCAATTTCTTTTTTCAGTTGATGATAATCGTTGGTGTGGTGTCTCCGAAGCTAATGATAACTACACCAAGCCTCAACATCTTTTCCCATCATGGAATTCACCCTCTTTGGACGGGGGGCCTCTGGGATTAGGTTCAGATGTCTGACTTCTTGCAGGATGTTACCTCTCTCGGTGTTCAGTGGCGTTAGGTCCTCGTTTGAATTGTGAGGTCGTCGGCTCGGCCTTTGAGTAGCTCGTTCCCGCGACTGATCTCTCAGAATGGGCCGAGAAGATTATTGTCTTCGTCCCGACCTCTCTTTTTTTTTTAGTTCTTTAGGAGGTGTCCTTGTGTAATGCGGTGGGAGAACTGACTTGGTTGTTTTGCATTCAATCGCAAATGTTGCGGTTAGCAAGAATCGCCACCGACTTTTCTTTTATCCAAAAGGAAAGGATGCAAAGAACAGGAAAGACCTTTGAGATGTTTTCTTGAGTTCGGGGGGTAGATTATGAAAAGGTAAGGTGTTAGCACCCTTTCCATCCATGGTTTTCCATGGGCTCTTAGTTA
Organism: Vicia faba; assembly: GCA_948472305.1. NCBI lineage: Eukaryota > Viridiplantae > Streptophyta > Magnoliopsida > Fabales > Fabaceae > Vicia > Vicia faba. Next base: position 658,765,112 of record OX451736.1, on the reverse strand, counting down.
CTTTCTAGATCACTTGATTTTGTTTGAAAATGTGATTTGTGTGGTTTTTGAAAGTATTTTGAAAAGGTGTCATCGTTTAGGCAAACTTTATAATGATTCTCATTTGTAAGAATGTATACAAAGTGTTGATCTTTTGAAATTTGTTTTTGAAAGTGTTGGTGTTTGTTTTGAAAATAGCAAGGATGTTTTGGTTTTGAAATTGAGCAAGCAATTAGGAACAATCTACCTACTCAAAAGTATTTCATGTTTATTTCCTCTTTCCTTTGACATTGTTATCTTACCATTTATTTGGTAAGTAACCTTATCTTTGGATGTAAAAGGGACGAGCGTGGGTCATCGTATAACCATGATTAGCAATGTTGTAATATATCTTAGCATTTTCTTTAGGGACTAAAATCATTTTTGAAAGGCAACTTCGGTAGCGCCATCAAGGGACTATGATCTTGTATTTTTGCTTGTTTTTGCTAAGATACCTCACATGCGTAATATGGCCATTTTTGTAAGGCAACAAAGTGGGTTTACCCTAGGGGTGTATGTGTGCAAGTGTATTGGTTTACATGCTTGATTTGTCTTGATTAGGATTTGCTAAGCTTTGATTTTATCTTTCCATACAAACCCTAATTACTAGCATTTGTATATAAAGCATTAAATTACGGGAAATAAAAATTACTATGCTATTACATCATTAGGGCAGGGGGTGTACAAATTACAAATGGGGAAATTGCAAGAAAATTAAATCTAAATAATTATTACAACCATATTGAATATTGTACAAAAAAGAATAAATAAAAATGCAAGAATGTAAATGTAAAAAGAGATGATTTTTGTTTGGGTTTTCAAGAAAAAGTTTTTTTGACCTAGTTAACTAAAATAAAATAATTAACTAAGAAGAAAGTTAAGATTAAGTTAATAAAAGAAAATAATTTATTAAAGAAAACAAGTTTTTAGGGTTTTTTGTTAATTTAATTAAACTAGTAAATAAAATAAAAGTCCTAAGTCCTAAATTGATTTTAGTTTACAAGAAAATAATATAATAATAATTAAGACTAATTATCTAAGTATATAAAAAAAAGAAATTAATTTATTAAAGAAAATTGTTTTTTGTTCTTTTAGTTTTTATGAAGAAAATAAACTAAATAAATATAAATAATAAAATATAAATATTTTTTTGGATTTTTTATCATTAATAATAATAATAGTAATGAAAATAAAAATAAAAATAAAAATATAAAATTAAAGTCAGGGGGTTAGAAAGTGAAATAGGGGGTAATTGTTAAGAAAAAAGCCAGGTTCAAGGTTCTGCTGGCCCAAGCGCTACCTGAAAGGAAAAATGACAAAAAAATGTGGAAAAATGCAAAAAGGCGGCACTGAGGTTCGAACCCATGACCTCTACCAATAATGTGTGTTGCCTTACCATTGGGGTGGCTGTACACCCGTTAACTTATATGAAATAATAAATACATAATGTAAAACGTCTCCATGACCTGTACTTCGTCTTCAACCTTTAGCCAGCCAGACCACCTGTATCTCATTCATTTCTCAACAAAAATGGAAAATGCAAACATGAAAGTTGTGCTATTTTTTCTCACGAATCTAACCACGTAAACAACTAAAGCTATAGATCAAAGATGAATGAGAATTTCTCTGGCCCTAATTTGAACACTAATTTTTTCAGAAACTTTAAACTTAAAATTCTCTAAGCTCAAGCCATGTAAATGAAAACTAAGGATATGTACAGCTTCAGGGCAAATAGGTCTACATTTTATCTTCACAAAAGAATCAATAATGATGCTTGTAGAGAGAGTTCAAAGTTAAGGAAACTTACCTCAAAACTGGAAATCGTATTATGAGTTTGAGCACTCCTCAAGGTGTTGTGATGATCAGAATAGCTTCAGTGACCCTCTAGGATGCTAATGCAATATTTAGTTTGTACTGGAGATGGCTGAATCGTGCTGGAGAAGTCCAAGTGCAAAGCTCTATTTTTGAAAATGGAAGATGGTGTAAATGGTGTTACAGTCGTGTAACAGGGTCAGGGATGAGTTGTATTTTATGTTTAAAAGCTTTAGGAACCAAAAGGCTTGAAAACGCACGAGGGAGATGTGAGTTTCAAGTTTTTAGTCAGAATGTGCAACAATGGTGATTTTTGGTTCAGTTCTGAGTTCTTGTGTGTTTTAGGGCTTGTGTATGCGTGTGTTTTCTTGCAAACAACTTGCGTATATGTATGGAAAAGGTTTGGATACTTGAGGTGGTCAGAAGTACTAGATCACATGTTTTGGCTTCTTGGCTTGTTTTTGAAGTAAGGTTAATAAATGTGGTTTCAATGCATAATACAAAGTTATCTAGAGTGGTTACCAACTTTAAACATGCTTATCTGACTTTGTAGAGGAAGTTTGTGCAGAAGGAATAAGTGCAAAGCTCAATGCAAGTTGTCTTTGCATAAAGCTTGCTTTTTATAAATGACAATGGTGCCTTTATGCCATTAATGGAAAATTATCTTGGATAAAGCTTGAATCAAATGGATAATAGCTCAAAAGCAAGTATAATATTATGATTAGGGAGAGATTTTGAGGTTTAGAGGCCTGCAAAGCAAGATTGTGCAGCATGGCTATGGATTTGGTTCATGTTGCATCATAAATTTTGCCTTGCAAAACAACTTGAAACTCCAACTTCTAGCCTTCAATTCTCCTTACTCACAAATGATCTCAAGGAGTTATTTGACATTTTGGAAAGCTTATAATGTTATCTACAACCCCTATTTGAATCACTTTTGCAAAATCCAAATGGAACTATGTGAAATTTGGGTCAGAAGTTAGGTCAAAATCTTGACCAAAATGCTCAAAATTTCACTAAGTGTTTTAGTTTCATGACCATGACTTCATAGATTAATAACTTGAGATCCAAGCATTTATAGGAGAAGTTGTATAAAGCAATGTTTTATATATCATGGGGATCTACAACTTTCATGTTGAAAGTTTCCTTTGAATCATCTTGCATCATGGTGAAAAATTGGCTCAAAGTTGTGAACAATATGAAGTTTTCAACACTTAGAAAAATTTCTAAGTTTGGAAACTTTGACTTTTCAAAATGAAAAATCTTGACTTTTTGATTTCTTGATGAACAAGTTCTATATTTTGACATCTTTTTATGAATTATGATCTTTGACATTTGATTTTGACCAAAAAGTCAAAGTTTGACTTTTCAGTATACAGTTGACTTTTGATCAGTTGACTGAAAAATCAACTATCAATCAAATGACCTTGAGCAATGTTTTGAGTCATGCCATTAGGTAAAAATGATGAAATTGATTTCTTGAGATCATGCCTCAAACCAAATAACCATTTGCTAGGTCAAAAATCAGAAATTGCCCTTTCTAAGTCAAAACCATAATTTTGACCATTTTGCCCTTTTGATGATCTGATCAAATTTCTTGAGGAATTGTGGTCCAAACTTGATCAAGTGATACATATGAGTCTATAATGTTTATATGGATACAAAATTATGAAGTTTGACTATAAATTGACCACAATTGATTTTTTCCTCAATACAATTGATTTTTAGGTCATCTGCTCGATTGACTGAGCAAAAATGTGATCCATGACTTGAAACTTGACATGAGTAATCTTGGGGGTCCATAGTGATCCATGAAAGTCATATGAGGCATTAAAATTTCAATTATTCTTGTGCAATATCAAACCCTAATTTTAGTCATTAGTGCTTAAGGAGGTGTCTTGAGCTAATCAATCCTTGTATAGTCTTGAACCAATAGGGATCTTGTGAGAAAATATTTGATAAATGAGAGGGAAAATTTTGGGGTACAACAGCTGCCCCTGTTCAATATTCTTAAACATGAAGAGTTAGATTGGCGGATCTTCCATTCGTGACTTGAAGGTGGAAGATGATTGGACACTAGAGTGCCCAGAAATTTGCACTCGAAGATGAATTGTGAATGGGCTTATAAATGTCATTTGGAGGAATGGTGGAGATTTGATGGAGAAGGGCTTGTAGATGACATCCAAGGGTGACTGTTGACAGAGAATGGACTAAGTCTGAATTTGATTTCAACTTAAAAAGAATCAGAATGAATCTTTGGAGCGACTTATCTGAACTAGAAGAAGTCTTATATGTTGTTTGACTGGGAAGAATCAGGATAAATCTTTGAGCAATTTAACTGAACCAGAGAAAGCGTCTGTGGGAAAGAATCAGAATAAACCATTGAGGGATTTAAAGTGAACCGACAGGGATATAGAGAAGAATCAGAATAAATTTTTGAGAGATTTATCTGAACCAGAGAAAGCGTATGCAGGAAAGAATCAGAATAAACCGTTGAGGGATTTAAACTGAATCGACATGAATCTGGAGAAGAATTAGAATAAATCATTGAGAGATTTATCTGAACCAGAAGTGTTCCTTTGGAAAGTATCAGGATAAATCATTGAGGGGTATAAACTGAACCAAAAGAGATCTTGAATGTTCTTTAACTGGAAAGAATAAGAGTAAATCTTTGAGCGATTTAACTGAACCAGAGAAAGTGTCTGCATGAAAGTATCAGGATAAACCATTGAGGGATTTAAACTGAACCCGAAGTGTTCCTTTGGAGAGTATCAGGATAAACCGTTAAGGGGTTTAAAGTGAACCAAAAGAGATCTTGAATGTTCTTTAAATGGAAAGAATCATAGTAAATCTTTTAGCGATTTAACTGAACCAGAGAAAGCGTATGTGGGAAAGTATCAGGATAAACCGTTGAGGGATTTAAACTGAACCCAAAGTGTTCCTTTGGAGAGTATCAGGATAAACCATTGGGGGGTTTAAACTGAACCAAAAGATATCTTGAATGTTCTTTAACTGGAAAGAATCAGAGTAAATCTTTGAGTGATTTAACTAAACCAGAGAAAGCGTCTGTGGGAAAGAATCAGAATAAATTGTTGAGAGATTTATCTGAACCCAAAATGTTCCTTTGGAAATTATCAGGATAAACCGTTGAGGGGTTTAAACTAAACCAAAAGAGGTCTTGAAAGTTCTTTTAACTAGAAAGAGTTAGAATACATCTTTGAGTGATTTATCTGAACTAGAGAAAGCGTCCGCGGGAAAGAATCAGAATAAATCGTTGAGAGATTTATTTGAACCCGAAATGTTCCTTTGGAAAGTATCAGGATAAACCGTTGAGGGGTTTAAACTGAACCAAAAGAGATCTTGAAAGTTCTTTAACTGGAAAGAATCAGAGTACATCTTTGAGTGATTTATCTGAACCAGAGAAAGCATCTGCAGGAAAGAATCAAAATAAACCGTTGAGAGATTTATCTGAACCCGACAGGGATCTAGAGAAGAATCAGAACAAATCATTAAGAGATTTATCTGAACTAGAAAAGGCATCTATGGGAAAGAATCAGAATAAACCATTGAGAGATTTAAACTGAACTAGTAGGGGTCTGAAAGAAATATCTGTTATGTAGATGGTTGACTAGTCCTTTCTTGGGAATTGATCTGTAATTGACTTGCTGAAAATTTGACGATAATTTTATGTTGATTGATCTTTCCTAAAAAAGATGAAAGGTTAGTTGCATGCAATGTCATGATGTATGAAATGCATGGTGTAATGATGTTCTCAAAATAAATGAGATTGTGTCATATGTATATGTGTTGTCAATGCTATAACGTATGAATGTAATGTATGGATACATTAATTGTTATGTCACAGTGTTGCTGGAGTCGGGGAAAATAAATCCATGAGCCTTGCTGGGTGTAAGGAGTGTAAGTCTTCATGTTTTGAAGTTGAAGAGTTTCCATTTGTTAGAGAAATAAACTTTATTGTGTAAGGGAAACACCATATATTGCTTGTAGATCTTATGAAATCCTGTCGGGGAATCCTGAGAAACTGGGCGACTTTCACTAGGGAATCTTTGGAATGGTAACTGAAAGTTTTGTTATGTCTGGGATGTGAGAGAGCTTGATATCATTAAGCTGCATACTGGAGATACGTTAGCGGTCCTGTAGTGGGATGTCCTGTTTTCCGCTCTTGCTGGAAAAGTATCTGCAGGGAATTTTATGGAATAGTCTAAAGATATTTTGATACGGTGGTAGAGCCGACTGTTTAATACTGGTTTATGTTTTGCGCTTTTTGTTCGCAAAATGTCGCGGTAAGCAAGAGTCGCCACCGACTTTTATTTCATCCAACCAGAAAGGAAAAAAGTACAGAAAAAAAAAACCTTTTTTCGAGATATTCTGAGTACGGGGGGTAGATTATAGAAAGGGAAGGTGTTAGCACCCTTTCTATCCATGGTTTTCCATGGGCTCTTAGGTACTTGCTCATTTTTAAATTGCTTGTGTTTGTGTGCTTATTTTTGAAAATGTTTTACTTCGTGATAACCCTTGTATCAGTCCTCAAGGATGTGACAAAGTTGTTTTGAAAATTTGTTTCAAAAGTGTAAGTGTGGAGAGTTTTGATTTGAGCAAGTACCTACTAGCGTCTACCTACTCGAAAAAGATCGTTTCTATTCTTGTTTCCTTTAGACAGCGCTATCCTACTATTGAGAAATAGGTAGCACCGTCGCTGGAGTTTGTAAGGGTCAATTCGAAAGGGACGTACGGTTCTTAAAGCAATATTAGGACACCTTAGTAGTAACCCTAGAGTCTTAAGATCTTTTCCGAGGCAACATTTCCGAAGCAACATTTTCGAGGCAACATTTCCGAAGCAACATTTGATCTTTTTAGACGGGAGGGCAACCACTAAGACACCATATGCTTAATAATCGTTTATCGAAGGCAACTAAAGTGAGAGTATACCCTAAGAGTGAATATGTGCGAGTGATCCATTTTCAGTTATTTAATCTTTGCACATTAGGGTTTTCTAACCATTTTAATTTTATCATGCATTCTTGCCATACAATTTTATGAGCATACATCTAGACCGTTAAATATTTGCGGGAATTAGAAATGCGAGAAAATAAACCTAGCTATTACAAGGCTTCGGGGAGGGGTATTAATTACATAGCCAAAAATCGGGGATTTAAACAGTAAATAAAAAACCTAAGTTAACTATTACAAACCTTGAACAATTACAAAATAATGGCAAAATAATTAACAAGCGCGCGATGAATTAAATGCGAGGCGATTAGGGTTTTGACCCCCGACTAAACCTAATTGCAATTGATTAAAAAAGAAATCATTTTTTGTCATTTTGTTATTTGAGAAAATAATGGAATAATTGAATAAAAAAAAGGACCCTAATTACTAATTAATTTTAATTAAGAAAAATGATTAAGTTAACTTATTCTTTTTTATTTTTATTTGCAAAAAGGAAAACAATTAAATCAAGAATTAAACCTAATTTTTCTAGTTGATTTTAATTGTGAAAAACAACTTAAAGTTACCCTAAATTAAGTTAAATTAATTAAATTAAATTTGATAAAAAAAAACCTAATTCTAATTTTTGTGAGTTCTTGATTTTGTGATTTTATGAAAAAAATTAATTTAAAATAAAATAAATAAATCATTAAGAATAAAGCAAAAATAAAATAATAAGAAAACAAATGAGGAATGGGCCTGTGTTGTTGTTAGCAAATCTTGGGGTTTGAAGTTGAATTTCTAGGCCCAAATACTCCAAGTCTGGTTTACCACGCTTGATCTGGTGCAATGTTGACTTTGTAGAACACCATGGATCTTCATTGGTGGCACTTTAGATCTGGCTAGTTAGGTATCCAGTGGCCAGAAGTTGAGGGTGTATGGAAGACGTATGATGATGTAGTGCATTGGATTCACCTGAAACAAACAAGAAAATAATAAAATGCACACGCCTGGGATTGAACCCAGGACGCGTGCATCAAAGGCATTTCCTCCAACCATCTGCACTAGATTGTTAACTTATAAGCATAATAAAAAAATGAAACCAAAAGCCAAGTTAAATATTTTGCCAGCCACAAACGCACGAACTTTCAAACGGGTCAGTCACATGTTGCCACACCATCATCTTCTTCACTGATTCCGTCGTTTTAGAAAAAAAGACTTTTACCTACAGACGTTCACTGTAGGTATAACCCTGCATATTTCAAAAATTTCATACAAGCAAGATAAATGAAATTTAATGGTACCAATCAACTCGTCTCATCCTCACGAGCATCATGGTACCTGATTCAAGTCCTAATTTTGGTTGTATTGAAAACCCCTAAAACGAACACAGAAACCCTAGCAATTGCAACATCATGTACATGCATCAAAAATGCAATTAAATGGCATGGTTAGCTTGAAAACACGATGACAAACACGAATATAACAATCAAAAGTGATAATGCGAGAATCGTGATAATCGAATTTAAAAAATGCCAAACTGTGAGAAGTGTAGCACACGTTTCTGGGTGTTTCAGGCCTTGCAAATGATTGGGACAACTTCCTGGGACGTCCAACAATGGATTGGAATAGCTGGGATGGCTTAAGATGGCATGTGGAGTGAAAACTAATTCACACTTTTGCCAACTTTTTTCAGTTTTGTTATATGCTTCTCACGACCTCTAACCCTTATTTTTTGATCTGGAATTCTTCATTATACAACCTATAGTGAGTTAGGTTAACAAACTTGGACTTAATATTTGCATTTATCCAAGATTTGATTTGATTTGCAAGCTATGTGATATGTTGCTATTTTGAGCCAAAACATGCCTTTCTTGTACCAATTTCCCTTGATTCGATTTGATCATGTTAACTCAGCATATCTTGATTGCCAATCTGTCAAAAAAAACAAACCAAATCATATCTTTGTTAATTTTCATCATTTATTTGATTTAATTCACTTTTTAATTAATGAAAAATCAAAATAAATTGAAAAATGAATCACATAATGGGTGAGTGAGCATTTGAGTCGTGGACCAAATTATAATTGAGGTGCAAGCATAAAAAGTTGGGCCCATTTAGCAAAAAATGCAAATTTGAGCACATTTGACTTTTGGCAATTTTGCAAAAATAGTCAACTTGGCCAATGCATAACTCTATCAATTTTGACCCTAGAGAGGTGTTCTTGGACTTTTTAGGAAGCTTAGGATGTCCTATAAACAACCCTTTTGGTCCCATCTCAATTGAGTCTTCCATGTTCATGTATGAAGCTTTGACCCAAAAGGTGTTTTTGTTGACTTTTCAAAAGGACCTATAATGTCAAAATTCATATATTTTTGTGAGTGCATATTTTGGACTTGGGAGATGAATATGAATTGTAGGGAATTGCATCCTTTTCAAAATGAGCTTTGGAATGGTCATTTATGATAAAGTATGAGAAAGTTATGCTTGGTCAAAGTTGAGTTGACTTTTCTTACAAAACCCTAATTTAACAACTTTTGGGTTTTGATGAATTGTGAGTAATCCTTGAGGAATAATGATCAACCATTTATAAAATGATGGATAATACTTCAAAATGAGTATGTTGACCAAAAATCTTGAAGTTTGACTGTATGTGGGCCACAATTGACTTTTGACCTAGTATAGTTGATTTTCAAGCATTTGAGCAATTGACTGAGCAAACTTCTTCTGCAACGCTTGAAACTTGACATGTAAGGTCTTGAGAACATATTAAAACCATCGAGATCATATGATACCTTTGTGGTCCACCCATCTTGATAAAAATAGAAACCCTAATTTTGGGTATACTGCCTTAGGAGAGAGTTTATCTGGTCAACTCTTGGGCAACCTTGAGCAAATTGGGGACCTCACTTTACATTTCTTGAGTAAAATGAGAGGGAAAATTTTGGGGTACAATAGTTGCTCCTGTTCAATCTTCTTAAACCTGCGGATGTAGATTGGCTTGTCTTCTGTTGTACCCCAAAATTTGCCCTCCCATATTCCTCAAGATTGATCAAGAATTGTACAGTCAAATCACCTCTTAAGCCAGCTGAAATTAGGGTTTTGGTTCTTTCAAGGAATTTGGGGTTTTCAATGGTTCAATAAAGTCTCATAGGCCTATATACATTCTCAAGCACCTACATGTCAAGTTTCAAGACTCACAGTGCCAATTTGCACAGTCAAAAGCCTCATTTGACCTATAGTCAACTGCAAGGGCAAAATGGTCATTTTGCAGTCAAAAGTCAGAATTTTTGGTCAACATCTTATTTTGAGTTCACAATCATCATTTGATCAAGTCTTGATCATGATTCCTCAAGAATAGCTCAAAAATCATCAAGATGCAAAAAGTTACTATTTTTGGACAGTAGAAAAGCAACTGTATCTTGACCGGGGCATAACTTTTTCATGGTTTATTAGAAAAATTCCATCCAAGGCTCATTTTGAAGAGGATTCAATTTCCTACAATCCATCTTCACACTCCAAGATCAAGAAATGCACTCACAAGAAGTTACCAATTTTTACATTATAGGTCAATTTCAAAAGTCAACAAAAGTACACTTTGAGTCAAAGGCCATAACTTGAGATTGGTAAATCCAAATGACATGGGACTAAAGGCATTGGTTATATGACTTCAAGAGCTTTCCAAAATGTCCAAGAACATGGCCATATGATCAAAATTGAGCAAGTTGTGCATTGGAGAAGTTGGGAAATTTTCATGAATTTGCAAAAGTCAACTTTGCATAAAACACCTTCTTTTTGCTAATGGGCCTCAAATCTCTTCTTGAAACTTCACCCATGACCTATGCACGACCCATCAAGATTAATTGGATTTATTTTCTTATTTTTATTGATTAAATGAATTTTTAATTAATATTAATTCATTTAATTAATTTAAATCATAAGAAAATAGAAGATTTGTTTTTTAAATCTTTTTGTGAAGCAAATATGACCTAAACATGCTGGCAAATTTGTGCACAAGTCAAAGATAAAAAAAAAATCCAAATTTGGCAACATTGTTCAATCATGAAAAATCAAGAATATTTGATTTCCAGTCAAAGATTTAAACATCAATGCAATGGATATTGGCCCAGCTTTTTGACCTAATTTGTTTCCCTTATATGCAAGCAAGCAAACCCTGACCTAGTGGATGATTAAAAGTTGCAGAAACAACCCTGTCATATTCAAGAAATTCCAAGAAAACTAAAAATCCGTTCTTGCATTCTAGGTCGATTCAAGGCATTCTATTCATTCAAACATATTGCAGGAGGTCCCAGGAACGTTTTGCAATCAAATTCAAGCATCAAAGCTTAAAGAATCACGATACACAGTCCCACAGTTTGCATTTTTGATTCATAATCGTATATCTTGATTCATGCGCATTTAACATGTTTTAGTGATTGTTTTGCATTGCTAGGGACCATACGAAGCTAATGGCATAATTGAATTGAACTGTAATGCCCTGAATAGAAAGCTACCATGATCAAATTTCTAGGGTTCTTGAGCTTTAAATTAGGGCTTTCTAAACCCAGAAAAATTGGGACCAGTGAGATATATGAGTGAAATCGTGAGAACAAGACGAACAAGAACCACCCCTCGCGAAATATTTATGATCACTGTGGTTCTAATCACTATTTTTCGTGCAGATAGATAGTGGAGGTTAAAAACCTCTGCTATCTGATGTTAATTATACAGGAATAAACGAAGAAGATGATGAGGTGTTAGCATCTGGTTGGCTTATTTGAAAAGCGCGCGTTTGTTTTTATAATTTCAGCATATTGATTTGTTTGCATATATAATGAACACTTATTATTCCAATATCAATTGAAGCATGATGGTGGAGTGGTTGGTGCGTTGGCCTGGAAGCATTGGGACCTGGGTTCGAATCCCAGGTCCCCCCAAAACATTGTTACTTTTATTTTTCAGGTGTTCTTGTGCAGTTTGCCAAAAAAAGGTCCACCATATACCTCAATTATCAACACGCCGAGTGGCTTGCAAAGCAAATCCAGTGGCCAAGAGTGGAATCCTCACCATAGTCTCCAGTCAACGCCTATGCAGGGAACTCTGGAAAGTCAAAACAGGCTTGAGCATTGTTGGGCCACAAATTTCCAAACCCACCTCCTGATTTGGGCCAGCACCCCCTGGGTTTATTTCTTTTTTCTTCTTTTATATTTAATTGTTTTTATTATTAATTATTATTATTATTACTTAATTAACCAAATTAATTTTTTCCATAATAAAATCAGAAAATTAAAATATAACATTTTTATTTATTAAATTTAATTAGTTATTTTGTAAATAAATACTAACATAATTAATTTAGTTTTTTAATTAGGTTAATTTTAATATTTTCGCAATAAATAAAATTAATATAGAATTAGGGTTTTTGATAACTTTTAATCATTTTATTTTTTTTATTTATTTCCTTGAGACATTAAAAAAAACCAAATATCTTTCTTTTATTTAATTAATTAATTAGTCTAGGTTTAATTTAATTAAATTCATAAATAATAAAATCTCTTTCTTTCTCAAAAAGGGTAAAACCCTAAAAGACTCTCTGGTTCAATTTTTCTCGCGCGTGTGTTTATTTTATTCATATTTTGACCATATAATTGTATTTGCTCCGAGGATGTAATAGCTTTAATTAGGACTTTTTATCGCTTTCATTTACTTTTCTGCATTTACTTTTTCAAGGGTTTGTTTTTGGCGATGTAAATACCCGACGCCTTGTAATAGTTTAGTTTTATTTTCCGCAACTATTAATTGTTAGATGTATGCTAACTAGGCTATGCATGACAAGATCTCTCTTAAAATAAAATCAATCGTAGCTCACCATCACATGTACAAAGATAACATAACTGAAACCTGACACACTCGCACATGCCACTCATAGGGTACGCCTCACTTGGTTGCCTCGACGTGGTCATTGAGTATATGGTGTTTTAGAGGTCACCCTCCTATCTAAAGATCAAAGTTGCCTCGAAACGGTTGCCTCGGATAAAACGATCTAAGACATTAGGGTTACCGCTAAGGCGTCCTACCATTGCTTTAGTGACCACATGTCCCATAAATCGAATTGACCCGAAAACTCCAACGACGATGCTACCTACTTCTCAATAGTGGGGTGGTACTGTCTAAAGGACATTTACACAGCTTAATTTCTTTTGAGTAGGTAGAGGTTCTCAGGTACTTGCTCTTTCAAAACAAAATAACTTTTCGCACTTACACTTTTTCAAACAAAGTTTTCAAACAAACACTTCATACACTCTTGAGGACAGATACAAGAGTTAAATTGGAGTTTTCAAAACAAAACTTTTTCAAAACCCACAAATACAAGAAAAGCAAAACTTTTTGAAAACATAGTGAGCAAGTACCTAAGAGCCCGTGGATAACCACAGATAGAAAGGGTGCTAACATCTTCCCTTTCTATAATCTACCTCCCGAACCCGAGAGACATCTCGAAAAGGAATTTTGTTGTGCTTTTATCCTTTCCTTGTTGGAGAAAATAAAAGACGGTGGCGACTGTTGCTTACCGCGACATTTTGTGAAACACAAACGCGAACCAGCATTTCAAAACAGTCAGTTCTATTTCCACCGATCATAAAACTGGCGACTCTGCTGGGGATACTATAAAAGTGAGGTGTACCTTAGGATTAGACCACTATGTTTTCAATTGTATGCTTTGTATGCTTTATAATTTGTGGGCTTGTATCAGAGTTTTATAGATCCTAACCCGGATCTGGGGTACCCCTTTTTTAGGTAAGTAACAATAAATTGTGAGGGATCTGTCCAGCGTAGACCGACACGGATGAAGCAGTAGCTACGTTGGTGTGACACCTTGGTCTGTACCGATATCCCTTGTGTTGGAACGAGGAGAATATGGGTCTTCTGAGGAGTCATTAAGCACCAACTGACCTTAGCACCTTAAATTGACCAACTTGGCCATAGAACAGTAGCAGTATGCTACGCTCATTGAGGCTAAACTCTCGCGATGGTTCCGGCCGCAAGAAAATGTTGCCAAACTGGAATTATGACCGATCGAGGGTAGTCAGTGATATTGAGATCCTCTAGAACCTGGTTACTATTTTTAGGACAGGTCTTAACCAACTGAAACTGAAAGAGGGTAGTACCTAAACTTCATGCTGGCCTGAAATCTAAGGGCTCTTTTGTGTGACTTGTGTGCCTTCACCATGTTTGCCTTTTGTGAATACTTGTGGTGTGCCTTTATCATAACATCATAACATCATAACATTGCATACATCCTGCATAAGGACTAACCCATTTCAAGGATCTCAAGGGTTTGTGATGCAGGTCATGATGAACCAAATGTCTAGCAAGGGTCAAAGGGGATTTATTTTCTTCTAGCCAAGGTTGTTTGGAGATCAAAACACGATAACTTAAGTCAGGGGCTATGACCCACTCGATATGGTGAGCCTGACTCTTGAAGAAGGACTCTCAGCAACATGAAGTTCCTTTAATCAAGCCGCAAAATTCAAATTCTAACAAGTTTCTTTGTTTACCCCACGAGATCCTTGAAAATATTGCATGCATATATCATTCATCATATGCATAACAGGTACCCCTTTTACAGGTCACTTATCTTCTTCGCTGTTTACTTCAGCAATCATCATGTCTACTGAACCTTCCACTGAACAAGCTATCAAGGCCCTCCAGGCCCAGAATGCCCAGTTCCAAGAGTTGGTTATGAGCCTAGCCCAGGGTCAACAGGAGTTGAAGACTCTAATCCTGAAAGAAAGGAAGAAGAAGAAGAAGAGGATCGTCTTGTTCAACACTGGGCGCAAATTTGGGAATGGACTGCAGAATGAGGTTGAGCTGACTACCTCATTTGTAGGGAAAGACTGTCCACAAGAGAGAAGGGTTCCTAGTCCCGTGGTCTCTGACAACGAGACGGATTATGATGAGGAACATTATCCTCCTGCTGAGGATAGGTATAAACAGTTGGAGGACCACTTGAGCGCCATGGAGATACAGAATGTGCCCGGGTTGGACTTTGGAGACCTAGGCTTATCCTCTGGGTGGTGATTCCCCATAAGTTTAAGGCACCTGCCTTTGCCAAATACGACGAAAATTCCTGCCCAAAGCTGCACCTCCGGTCGTATGTAAGGAAGATCCAGCCTTACACCGCTGACAAGAATTTGTGGATCCATTTCTTCCAGGACAGTCTTTCAGGGACTCAGCTGGAATGGTTCTATCAGCTGGATGGAGCCAATATCCGTAACTGGGAGGATTTGGCTACTGCGTTCTATAAGCAGTATCAATATAATTCCGACCTCGCTCCTACGCGTACCCAACTCCAGGGTATGTCACTAGGGACGGGTGAAGGATTTAAAGAGTACGCCCAAAAGTGGAGAGACCTGGCTGGAAGGGTGCAGCCACCTTTAACTGATCGGGAACTTGTTGATATGTTTCTGGGGACCCTGTCTGGTCCGTTCTTCAACCATTTGATCGGAAATTCTTCAGCCGGGTTTACAGACCTTATCTTGACTGGTGAGAGAATTGAAGTTGGTATCAAGTCTGGGAAGATACAGAAAGGTGCCTCCTCGAGCACTGAAAAGAAGCCGTTCAAGAAAGAATCCAGTGCTGTCTATGGTTCAAGGAGACCAAATAGATCTGAACACCGCCAAGCTGTCAACGTGGTGGTCATTTTAAAACCTGATGGTGCTCCTCAGCATCACAACCAACAAAGGGGTGAGAGACCTAGAAGGCAGTTCACTCGACTCAGCATGACCTTGTCCCAGATATTGCCACAGTTACTGACAACCAATTTGGTAACTCTCGGGGAAGCCCCAAAGAATCCGAATACTACATCACCAAAGTATAACCCCAACGCCCGCTGCACTTATCATTCTGAGAGCCCGGGGCATAATACGGATGATTGCTGGACTTTGAAGAATAAGGTCCAAGACTTGATCGATGCAAAGGAGGTTGAGTTCGAGGCTTTCGAGAGGCCTAACGTTGTAACAGCCCCCATGCCCAAGCATGGAGTAAATGCCATCGAATATGACGTGGAGGAATCTGAATTTGACAGCTGGATCTACCCTACAACCGACGGTGGACCAAACAACTGGACGGCGAAAGACTTCGTCCCTATTACTTTTGTGACTCAGTAATAAACTCCTTTGTTTTGAATTTGCAACAAACAATATTATGAAACTTTATGGCCCGGTGTCTTACCCGGGGCACCGTGGCTTCATTTGTGAGGGATTTTGTGTGTCATTTTCATATATCATTAATAAAAGCATTGGACGTTTTTTGCATTTCAAATCTTGCACTCCTTGTCTTTCTTTATTATATATTGCAAAACAGCTATTTACACACACTCACATATACAGGTCCCAATCCACTCTGGATCTCACTGGTAACGACTCTGCTACTGCCAGTTATGACTTCGAAAATCCGATCAACTTAGCCGAAGACGAAGGTGAAGATGATTGCGAAGTGCCTGGTGAGCTTGCAAGACTGCTACTTCAGGAAGAGAGGGCCATTCAGCCACATGAAGAGCCAGTGGAAACGGTAAATCTGGGTACTGAGACAGACATAAAGGAAGTCAAGATCGGTGCAAATCTGGAGCTAAGTGTGAAACAACGGTTGATTCAGATGCTGCATGACTACGTGAAAATCTTTGCCTGGTCTTACGAAGACATGCCTGGGTTGGATACCGACATTGTGGTTCATCACCTGCCTACCAAGGAAGAATGCCCTCCGGTAAAACAGAAGGTCCGCCGTATGCGTCCAGAGATGTCCGAGAAAATCAAGGCTGAAGTTATGAAACAATTTGATGTCGGGTTTCTAGCAGTGACTTCTTACCCTCAGTGGGTTGCCAGTGTGGTTCCAGTACCGAAGAAAGATGGTAAGGTCAGAATGTGTGTTGATTACAGAGATCTGAACAGGGCGAGCCCTAAGGATGACTTCCCTCTGCCTCACATCGACGTTCTGGTTGACAACACTGCTCAGCATAAGGTATTCTCCTTCATGGACAGTTTCTCCGGTTATAATCAGATAAAGATGGCTCCCAAAGACATGGAGAAGACCACTTTCGTCACTCAGTGGGGTACCTTTTGTTACAAGGTCATGCCTTTTGGGTTGAAAAATGCTGGGGCAACGTATCAGCGTGCCATGGTTGCTCTGTTTCATGATATGATCCATCATGAGATCGAAGTATACGTAGACGATATAATTGCAAGGTCCCAAACTGAGGAGGAACACCTTGACCATCTACAGAAGATGTTTGACGGGTTGAAGTTGTACAAGCTGAGATTAAACCCGAACAAGTGTACCTTCGGGGTGAGGTCTGGAAAACTACTAGGTTTCATCGTAAGCGACAAAGGTATTCAAGTGGACCCTGCCAAAGTGAAAGCCATACAAGAGATGCCAGTTCCCAAGATTGAAAAAGAGGTCAGAGGCTTCCTGGGACGGCTGAACTACATTGCCTGATTCATCTCGCACCTAACTGCTACTTGTGAACCAATCTTCAAGCTACTGAAGAAATATCAAGTAGTACGTTGGAACGATGAATGTCATGCCGCTTTCGAAAGAATCAAAGAGTATCTCTGAGAGCCACCCATCCTTATGCCACCAGTTGAAGGGAGACCTCTAATCTTATACCTGACAGTGCTTGACAATTCAATGGGATGTGTGCTGGGTCAGCATGACGAGTCTGGCCGAAAAGAGCATGCTATTTATTACCTTAGCAAAAAGTTTACCGACTGTGAGACCCGATACTCACTGCTCGAGAAAACTTGCTGCGCTTTGGTATGGGCTTCTCGCCGGCTAAGACAGTATATGTTGACTCACACTACTCTGTTGATTTCAAAAATGGATCCAATCAAGTATATCTTCGAAAAGCCTGCCTTGTCCAGAAGAATAGCAAGATGGCAGATGATCTTGACTGAATATGACATCCAGTATACGACTCAAAAAGCAATCAAGGGAAGTTTATTGGCAGACCATTTGGCACATCAGGCAGTGGACGATTACCAGTCTATGAACTTTGAATTTCCAGACGAGAATATCATGGTAGTAACTGATTGTGAAATACCTGGACCGGATGAAGGACCTGAGGAAGGATCTCGATGGTCTATGCACTTTGACGGAGCTTCAAACGCTTTGGGTAACAGCATTGGCGTTGTGATCATATCTCCTAAAGGCTCTCATACTCCGCTCACCGCCCGGCTATGTTTCAACTGCACCAACAACATGGCGGAGTATGAAGCATGCATCATGGGTCTTCAAGCTGCAATTGACCTAAGGATCAAGTTTCTGAGTGTCTTCGAAGATTCCGCTCTCGTGATCAGTCAGATCAAAGGCGAGTGGGATACGAAACACCCAAATCTTATTCCTTACAAGGAGTATGTATTGACGTTGCTTCCCCATTTCGAGGAGATAACCTTTGAACATTTCCCAAGAGAGGAAAATCAGTTGGCGGACGCGCTAGCTACGATGTCTTCTATGTTCAAAGTCAAATGGGACAACGAGGCTCCCCGGATCATTATTTGGACATTGGATGAACCTGCACATTGCTGTGACCTTGAGACCGAAGAGGTAACAGAAAAACCTTGGTATCATGAAGTAAAGAGGTACCTCGAAGCTCAAGAATACCCCGAGGGTGCGTCTGTTAATGACAAGAAGTTTCTGAGAAGGTTCGCGGCAAAGTTCTTCCTCAGCAATGACATTCTTTACAAACGAAACCATAATTCGACCTTACTGCATTGTGTGGATAAGACTGAAGCAGAAAGGATCATGGTAGAGCTGCATGAAGGTACCTTCGGAACATATTCCAGTTGACATACCATGGCAAAGAAAATCCTTCGGGCAGGATATTACTGGTCAACAATGGAAGCCGACTGTTATCAACACTCTTGGACATGTCATAAGTGCCAGATCTATGCTGATAAGGTGCACGTTCCCCCAGTTCCTCTGAATGTCTTGACAACACCTTGGCCTTTTGCAATGTGGGGCATTGATATGATTGGCGAGATCAGACCTACGGCATCCAACAAGCATCGTTTCATCCTGGTAGCGATTGATTACTTTACGAAGTGGGTTGAAGCAGCTTCCTTCGCCACCGTAACCAAGAACGTCGTGGCACGGTTCATTCAGCATAACTTGATCTGTCGATACAGTGTACCAGAGAGGATGATTACGGATAATAGTACCAATCTTAACAACAAGATGATCACTGAGCTCTGTGAGCAATTTAAAATACAGCATCACAACTTTTCTCCCTACCGGCCGAAGATGAATGGGGCTATAGAAGCAGCTAATAAAAACATTAAGAAGATTGTGCAGAAGATGACATTGACCTACAAAGATTGGCACGAGATGTTACCATTTGCTCTTCAGGGGTACCGTACCTCAGCACAGACGTCAACAGGGGCAACACCCTATTCCTTGGTTTATGGCATGGAGGCAGTCTTGCCCATTGAAATTCAGATACCCTCTCTCCGGATCATGAAGGATGCAGGTTTGAGCGAAGATGACTGGATCCAGACTCGGCTTGATCAACTAAACCTAATCGACGAAAAGAGACTCACTGCTATTTGTCATGGTCAGACGTACCAAAAACGGATGATCAAGGCATTTAACAAGAAAGTCAGACGACAAGAGTATCAAGTTGGAGACCTGGTAATCAAGCGCATCATTCTACCTCAAGGTGATCCCAGGGGCAAGTGGACCCCTACGTACGAAGGGCCATTTGTGGTTAAGAACATCTTCTCAGGAGGAGCGATGATTCTAACCACCATGGATGGTGACGACCTTCCTCACCCCGCCAATGCAGACATAGTAAAAAGATACTACGCATGATTAAAGACCCGCTAGGTCGACTGGCCTAGGCAAAAATAAGGGCTTCCCGGAGAACCAAAAGGGTTCGGGCAAAAATAAGGGATGAAAATAAAAAAATCTGTACACCCGGCAAGTCGAAAACCTGAAAAGGCGGCTTGGGCAAAAATGGGTATCCCGGTGGACTGAAAACCCGAAAGGGAGGTTCAGGCAAAAATTAGGGATAAGCGTAACACTATGTCTCATTGGATCACCCCGCATCCAGACTTCGGTAGCGACTATCAGGCTCGGACGGCACCAATTAATCAGATTCATCTTCAACTAAGCAGCAAAGTGATGAGATGCTTGAAGACATAAAGGCGATAGCAGAGTTGGAACCCAGTGGGATCTTTCACATAACTGTTTTGTTTTCTGTTTTACAAATTGTATAAATTCTATTTGCTCGGCAGCGTTCTCTTACTAGGACGTCAGCCTCTTGTACAAAAACGCCTATTTACAGGCAAACTTCAAAATCAACACAAGCTCATTTTTCAGACAAATTGCAAATTATTTTTTTTCCTTTATCCGTTTTGTTTTGCAAAGAACGTCCAATGTTCATTTTTGATATATGCATTTGACATTAATTGTTGTTCATAAATATTTACATGCGAAACAAAGGACTAATAACGGGTGACATCGGAAGTAGGGGCAATAAGAATTGTCTAAGAGGCCTAGTTGCTCTGTCCACCAAGATACCAAGGTAGGTTCGGTTGAAGAATATGACCAAGATACCTTCATTCCCCAAGAGTAAGACAGTAATGGTAGCTCTCCCTACTGAGACCTGCAATCATGAATGAATCAGCAATACTCTCCCCAAGCAGAGTTGGTTTACCATCAGCCCTAAAGAAGTTGGGTATCCCCAGCAAGTCTTAATATTCCCTAGCGGAGTATAAAGATATTCTTCATCAAGCATCCCCGGCAGTCTTAATATTCCTCGATAGAATATAAGAATGTTCCCCGGCGGAATACAAGATACCCCCAGTGGAGCCATTTTCCAGCGCAGTCTAAAAAGCTTCCCCGCCAGAGTTGAATCATATTCCCCAGTAGATTCTGGAAGCTTGTCCCCTGCAGAGTGCAAATGTATCTCCCCAGCCATATTCAGAGGTTACCCCCACAAGAGTCTAACTGAGTTATCCTCAGCAAGTTGCAACGGAAAGATCATCCCCAACGAAGTTCTTTCTATCCCCAGCGGAGTTCATCTTCAAAATCTCCAATAGAGCTTATCAACGGAATCCCCAGCGGAGTTATCATTAAAATCTCAGCAGAATATCTCTTCCCACAGATTAATTCCCCGCAGAGTAATCTCTTCATCAAGTTTATTCCCCAACAGAGTCATCTTCTCCTACAGGTTTATTCACACAATCATCTTCGTTCATCATCCCCAACAGAAACGAAGAATTCACCTCTATTCTCCAGCAGCTCCAGGATTTATTTTCCCCAGCTAAAACATCATATTTTCATACATCATGATGCATGCATATACGCATCATATCATACAATCTCATTTATGTTGAGAACATCATTGCTTGATCCATATCATGCATTGCATATGACTGACCTTTACCTTTCAGGAAAGATGCAGTTAAATTCTCAGCTATGTCGAAGGAGACAAAACCAGATAAATCGATTCCTAAATATTTTTCTGATGCTAATACAGTCAAAAGAGACAAATACAATCAAAGGAGACAAATCCAGTCAAAAGAGACAAATCCAGTCAAAGGAGACAAATCCAGTCAAAAGAGACAAATCCAGTCAAAGGAGACAAAGCCAGTCAATGGAGACAAAACCAGTTAAATCGATTACTAAAGATTTTTCTGAGGTGAAGTCAGTCAATGGAGACAAAACCAGTTAAATCAATTCCTAAAGATTTTTCTGAACACAGTCAATGGAGACAAAATCAGCTAAATCGATTCCTAAAGATTTTTCTGATGCTAATTTAGTCAATGGAGACAAAACCAGTTAAATCGATTCCTAAAGATTTTTCTGATGATAACCTGTCAATGGAGACAACCCGTCAATGGAGACAACCCGTCAATAGAGACAATCTGTCAATGAAGACAACCAGTCAATAGAGACAAACCCGTCAATGAAGACAACCCGTCAATGGAGACAACCCGTCAAAAGAGACAACCCGTCAACGAAGACAAAACTACCTACCAATAATCTCCAGATGGCATCTATAAGCCCATCCTCCTATCCATCATCTCTCCAAATGGCATCTATAAGCCCATTCCCGACATCACGTTGCTGATACTACACCATGCGAGTGCAAATTTCTGGGCACTTTAGTGTTCAATCATCTTCCACCTTCAGATCACGAAAGGCACGCAAGACAATCTACATCCTCAGGTTTAAGAAGATTGAACAGGGGCAACTGTTGTACCCCAAAATTTGCCCTCCCATATTCCTCAAGATTGATCAAGAATTGTACAGTCAAATCACCTCATAAGCCAGCTGAAATTAGGGTTTTGGTTCTTTCAAGGAATTTGGGGTTTTCAATGGTTCAATCAAGTCTCATAGGCCTATATACATTCTCAAGCACCTACATGTCAAGTATCAAGACTCACAGTGCCAATTTGCACAGTCAAAAGCCTCATTTGACCTATAGTCAACTACAAGGGCAGAATGGTCATTTTGCAGTCAAAAGTCAGAATTTTTGGTCGACATCTTATTTTGAGTTCACAATCATCATTTGATCAAGTCTTGATCATGATTCCTCAAGAATAACTCAAAAATCATCAAGATGCAAAAAGTTACTATTTTTGGACAGTAGAAAAGTCAACTGTATCTTGACCAGGGCATAACTTTTTCATGGTTTGTTAGAAAAATTCCATCCAAGGCTCATTTTGAAGAGGATTCAATTTCCTACAATCCATCTTCACACTCCAAGATCAAGAAATGCACTCACAAGAAGTTAGCAATTTTTACATTATAGGTCAATTTCAAAAGTCAACAAAAGTACACTTTGAGTCAAAGGCCATAACTTGAGATTGGTAAATCCAAATGACATGGGACCAAAGGCATTGGTTATATGACTTCAAGAGCTTTCCAAAATGTCCAAGAACATGGCCATATGATCAAAATTGAGCAAGTTGTGCATTGGAGAAGTTGGGAAATTTTCATGAATTTGCAAAAGTCAACTTTGCCTAAAACACTTTCTTTTTGCTAATGGGCCTCAAATCTCTTCTTGAAACTTCACCCATGACCTATGCACGACCCATCAAGATTAATTGGATTTATTTTCTTATTTTTATTGATTAAATGAATTTTTAATTAATATTAATTCATTTAATTAATTTAAATCATAAGAAAATAGAAGATTTGTTTTTTAAATCTTTTTGTGAAGCAAATATGACCTAAACATGCTGGCAAATTTGTGCACAAGTCAAAGATACAAAAAAAATCCAAATTTGGCAACATTGTTCAATCATGAAAAATCAAGAATATTTGATTTCCAGTCAAAGATTTAAACATCAATGCAATGGATATTGGCCCAACTTTTTGACCTAATTTGTTTCCCTTATATGCAAGCAAGCAAATCCTGACCTAGTGGACGATTAAAAGTTGCAGAAACAACCCTGTCATATTCAAGAAATTCTAAGAAAACTAAAAATTTGTTCTTGCATTCTAGGTCGATTCAAGGCATTCTATTCATTCAAACATATTGCAGGAGGTCCCAGGAACGTTTTGCAATCAAATTCAGGCATCAAAGCTTAAAGAATCACGATACACAGTCCCACAGTTTGCATTTTTGATTCATAATCGTATATCTTGATTCATGCGCATTTAACATGTTTTAGTGATTATTTTGCATTGCTAGGGACCATACGAAGCTAATGGCATAATTGAATTGAACTGTAATGCCCTGAATAGAAAGCTACCATGATCAAATTTCTAGGGTTCTTGAGCTTTAAATTAGGGCTTTCTAAACCCAGAAAAATTGGGACCAGTGAGATATATGAGTGAAATCGTGAGAACAAGACGAACAAGAACCACCCCTCGCGAAATATTTATGATCACTGTGGTTCTAATCGCTATTTTTCGTGCAGATAGATAGTGGAGGTTAAAAACCCCTGCTATCTGATGTTAATTATACAGGAATAAACAAAGAAGATGATGAGGTGTTAGCATCTGGTTGGCTTATTTGAAAAGCGCGCGTTTGTTTTTATAATTTCAGCATATTGATTTGTTTGCATATATAATGAACACTTATTATTCCAATATCAATTGAAGCATGATGGTGGAGTGGTTGGTGCGTTGGCCTGGAAGCATTGGGACCTGGGTTCGAATCCCAGGTCCCCCCAAAACATTGTTACTTTTATTTTTCAGGTGTTCTTGTGCAGTTTGCCAAAAAAAGGTCCACCATATACCTCAATTATCAACACGCCAAGTGGCTTGCAAAGCAAATCCAGTGGCCAAGAGTGGAATCCTCAGCATAGTCTCCAGTCAACACCTATGCAGGGAACTCTGGAAAGTCAAAACAGGCTTGAGCATTGTTGGGCCACAAATTTCCAAACCCACCTCCTGATTTGGGCCAGCACCCCCCTGGGTTTATTTCTTTTTTCTTCTTTTATATTTAATTGTTTTTATTATTAATTATTATTATTATTACTTAATTAACCAAATTAATTTTTTCCATAATAAAATCAGAAAATTAAAATATAACATTTTTATTTATTAAATTTAATTAGTTATTTTGTAAATAAATACTAACATAATTAATTTAGTTTTTTAATTAGGTTAATTTTAATATTTTCACAATAAATAAAATTAATATAGAATTAGGGTTTTTGATAACTTTTAATCATTTTATTTTTTTTATTTATTTCCTTGAGACATTAAAAAAAACCAAATATCTTTCTTTTATTTAATTAATTAATTAGTCTAGGTTTAATTTAATTAAATTCATAAATAATAAAATCTCTTTCTTTCTCAAAAAGTGTAAAACCCTAAAAGACTCTCCGATTCAATTTTTCTCGCGCGTGTGTTTATGTTATTCATATTTTGACCATATAATTGTATTTGCTCCGAGGATGTAATAGCTTTAATTAGGACTTTTTATCGCTTTCATTTACTTTTCCGCATTTACTTTTTCAAGGGTTTGTTTTTGGCGATGTAAATACCCGACGCCTTGTAATAGTTTAGTTTTATTTTCCGCAACTATTAACTGTTAGATGTATGCTAACTAGGTTATGCATGACAAGATCTCTCTTAAAATAAAATCAATCGTAGCTCACCATCACATGTACAAAGATAACATAACTGAAACCTGACATACTCGCACATGCCACTCATAGGGTACGCCTCACTTGGTTGCCTCGACGTGGTCATTGAGTATAGGGTGTTTTAGAGGTCACTCTCCTATCTAAAGATCAAAGTTGCCTCGAAACGGTTGCCTCGGATAAAACGATCTAAGACATTAGGGTTACCGCTAAGGCGTCCTACCATTGCTTTAGTGACCACTTGTCCCATAAATCGAATTGACCCGAAAACTCCAACGACGATGCTACCTACTTCTCAATAGTGGGATGGTACTGTCTAAAGGACATTTACACAGCTTAATTTCTTTTGAGTAGGTAGAGGTTCTCAGGTACTTGCTCTTTCAAAACAAAATAACTTTTTGCACTTACACTTTTTCAAACAAAGTTTTCAAACAAACACTTCATACACTCTTGAGGACAGATACAAGAGTTAAATCGGAGTTTTCAAAACAAAACTTTTTCAAAACCCACAAATACAAGAAAAGCAAAACTTTTTGAAAACATAGTGAGCAAGTACCTAAGAGCCCGTGGATAACCACAAATAGAAAGGGTGCTAACACCTTCCCTTTCTATAATCTACCTCCCGAACCCGAGAGGCATCTCGAAAAGGAATTTTGCTGTGCTTTTGTCCTTTCCTTGTTGGAGAAAATAAAAGACGATGGCGACTCTTGCTTACCGCGACATTTTGCGAAACGCAAACGCGAACCAGCATTTCAAAACAGTCAGTTCTATTTCCACCGATCACATCTTCCTTTCGTAATCTGAAGGTGGAAGATGATTGAACACTAAAGTGCCCAGAAATTTGCACTCGCATGAAGTAGCACTTGACTTGTGACATCGGGAATGGGCTTACAGATGCCATTCGGAGGTTGATGATAGAAGATTGTCGGGGATGGGATTAAAGATGCCATCCGAAGAGGTTTCGATCGCATAAGAGATTCCTCTGCGAGAACCCGTATACTTGTTGTTGAGGAGGACTTCAATGGGGAATACTGGTCTCTGTCTTGGGAGAAGTTGAGTTTTAGGAGCTTCAGTTGTCCGTTACTCTATTGGGGAATGACTCCGGTTTGAGGAAGCAAAAGCGAACTGTGTGTCTGGTCGAGGTATATGCTGCACCGCGACTTACTGGAGAGATGTGAAACCAATCGTGTTTGATCGGGTCCAGGTCTTACAGTGTTATGGACTACTGTCTGGGGATAAGAGAGGAAGAACCCGGATAGTAAGGTTATGAGAAGGAACCTGGATAGTAGGGTTACTTTGAGATGAAAGCCTGGATAGTAGGGCTTGAGAAGGAACCTGGATAGTAGGGTTACTTTGATATGAAAGCCTGGATAGTAGGGCTTGGGAAGAAACCTGGATAGTAGGGTTACTTCGACATGAAAACCTGGATAGTAGGGCTGTGAGAAGGAACCTGGATGGTAGGGTTACTTCGATATGAAAGCCTGGATAGTAGGGCTTGAGAAGGAACCGGGATAGTAGGGTTACTTTGATATGAAATCCTGGGTAGTAAGGCTTGAGAAGGAACCTGGATAGTAGGGTTACTTCGACATGAAAGCCTGGATAGTAGGTCTGTGAGAAGGAACCTGGATAGTAGGGTTACTTCGATATGAAAGCCTGGATAGTAGGGCTGTGAGAAGGAACCTAGATAGTAGGGTTACTTCGATATGAAATCCGGGATAGTAGGGTTGTGAGAAGGAACCTGGATAGTAGGGTTACTTCGAGAGGAAAGCCTGGATAGTAGGGCTTAGGAAGGAACCTGGGTAGTAGGGTTACTTCGATATGAGTTTGGGTAAAACTGCAGAGGGAACCTGGGTGAGGTTAATTTGAGATAAGTTTGTGTAAAACTCTAGGAGGAACTGGGGTAAGGTTACTTTTTTCGCACTGATGTTTACTCTATTTAGCTTCGAGTGTTGATCATGGACCTGCTGGAATTTGTTGATAATAATTGTCTTTCCTGAAAGAAATATAAGGTTAGTTATGTGCGATGCATGAGATGCCTTGTGATGAGGTTCTCAAAATAACTGCGATTTTGTTATATGTAATGTATGCACATGTCATGATGTATGAACATGAAATGCTGACGTAATAATCTTAGTCTGGGAAAATAAATCCCTGACTGCTGTTTGGAGAGTATGAGAAATGGTATTCTTGACTACTGTAAAAAAAACCATAGTTCCTCTACTTCTGTTGGAGATGGTGAACAAGGATGACTATGTTGGGGATTCCCATCCATTCGGTTGGTGAATATTCTGTCGGAAGAGACCCTGTCTGAGGATAACTCTGTGGGGAATAACTCTGTTGGAGAGGAGATACTCTGTTGATAGATCTACTGAATTGGAGAGATAAACTCAGCTTGGGATGAATTTCTGTTACTGGTGATAATGAATTCTGTTGGCGATTGAATTTATGCTTGTGAAAGAAATAAACCCCGCTTGGGGAAAAATTTACTGACTCACTCGCGATTGTGAACCTCAGCTGGGGAGAGTTATGTCCTGTTTGGGCAGTTAACATCACTGTCTTTGGATATTTTTTTACTCTGTGGGGAGCGTATGTATCACTGCTCATGTTTTCAAGTTGGCTCTATCCCGGTACCTGATGGGCAAAGTAACTGTAAGGTTTGGGCACTTCTTATTTTTTTCTTTGTTCCTGGAATTACGATTAATTGTCTTTTGTTTCTTGTGCAAATATTTATGAGCAGCAATCATTTTCAAATGCATATGTCAAAAATGAATCATTGGACGTTCTTTCAAAACAAAATAGAAAAAGAAAAACAAGTTGAAATTTCTAGTGAAAATGAATTGTATTGATTTTTGAAGTTGGCCTGTAATAGGCGTTTTGTACAAAGAGGATGACGTCCTAGTAAGAGAACGTCAGCGAAAGATAGAATTTATACAATTTGTGTAAAAGAAAGAAAAACAGCTATGTGAAATGACCCCATCGGGTTTCAACTATGCTATTGCCTTTATATCTTCAAGCGTCTCATCACTTTGCTACTTGGCCGAAGGTTGATCAAATTGATTGGCGCTGTCCGAGCTTGATAGTTGATACCAAAGTCTGGTTGCGAGATGTTCCAATGAGACATAGTGTTACTCTTCGATCCCTAATTTTTGCCTGGACCGCCCTTTCGGGTTTTCAGTCCACTGGGATACCCCTTTTTGCCCAAGCCGCCTTTTCAGGTTTTCGATTTGCCACGTGTATAGTTTTTCATTTTCATCCCTTACTTTTGCCCGGACCCTTTTGGTTCGCCGGGAAGCCCATATTTTTGCCTAGGCCAGTCAACCTAGCGGGTCTTTGATTATGCCTAGTATCTTTTCACTATGTATGCATTGACGGGGTGAGGAAGGTCGTCACCATCCATGGTGGTTAGAATCATAACTCCTCCCGAGAAAATGTTCTTAACCACAAATGGCCCTTCGTATGTGGGGGTCCATTTTCCCCTGGGATCACCTTGCGGTAGTATGATGCGTTTGATCACTAGATCCCCGACTTGATATTCTTGACGTCTGACTTTCTTGTTAAAAGCCTTGATCATTCGCTTTTGATACGTCTGACCATGACATATAGCAGTAAGTCTCTTTTCATCGATTAGATTCAGCTGATCAAGTCGGGTTTGGATCCAGTTGTTGTACCCCAAAATTTGCCCTCCCATATTTCTCAAAACATTGCAAGAATAATCTCCAAGTGGCTCAAAATTGCTCAAGAGTTGGACAGTCAAGCTATCTCCTAAGGCAGTCAACCTCAAATTAGGGTTTTGTGTTGCATCAAGGTCCTTACATCCAAATGACATCAAGTGCTTACCAATGTCCTAATATGTTCTCAAGTTATCCATGTCAAATTTCAAGCCTTGCAGAGGAAGTTTGGTCAGTCAATTGCTCAAGAAGCCCAAAAATCGACTGTGCTAGGGCAAAAGTCAACAGTGACCCAAATACAGTCAAACCTCAAGATTTTTTGTCAACATTCTCATTTTGAAGGATATTTCATCATTTGATCAAGGGTTAATCATGATTCATCAAAGATTGCTCAAAATTCATCAAGACTCAAAAGTTGCTAAATTAGGGTTTTGTAGGAAAAGTCAACTCAACTTTGACCAAGCATAACTTTCTCATAATTTATGAGAAATGACCTATCCAAAGCTCATTTTTAAGAGGATGCAATTTCCTACAATCTATATTCATACCCCAAGATCAAGAAATGCACTCAAAAGAAGTTATAAATTTGGACATTATAGGTCATTTTTGAAAGTCAACAAAAACACCTTTTTTTGCCAAAGCTTATAACTTGAGTATTAAATATCAAAATGAGATGAGACCAAAAGGGTTGGTTAGAGGACACCTCAAGCTTTCCAAAAAGTCAAAGAACACTTCCAAAAGTTCAAAATTGAAGAAGTTATGCATTGTTGAAGTTGGGCATTTTTGCAAAATTGCCAAAAGTCAACTATCCCCAAAACTTCAAATTTTATCAAATGGGCCCATTATTTTTTCACTTGATTTGGTCTTGTCACACTACACACGTGTCCTAGCTTCAGCCTTGTGTCCATTTATTGATTTTTCTATTTTATTTGATTTTTATTGAATTAATTCATTTTAAATCAATTTAAATCCAAATAAAATCCAAATATTGATCACTTGGAATCTTTTTGATTGATATAGGTCTTAAATATCATCATGGACATAATCAAATCCGAATCAAGCCATATCATGAACAAAAAGATGGAATTTGGACAATTTTGGAAGCTTTTTAATGGTGAATCAAATCACATCTTCAAACATCAATGCATAAGGATTCAGCCCAAAGAAGTTGACCTAATTCACTCTATGTTACTTATACAAACCAAAGGCACGAGTTTAAGGACCTAGAGGCTGCTGAATCAGAAGAACAAAACTTGGAAAAATTGCAAAAAAGTGTGAATCTGAAATCCTTCTTAGAGGCCAATTCAGAACCAAATCTCAACACTATCCTCTTGCTGGACATCCACTGAGTCAAAAGCAATCAAAAGCAAGCTCCCATACCCCTTCAATCGCGCTGTAAGTCCCTCTGAAAACCGCTTGGCATTTGAAATCGCATATCATTATTCCTGCACTTTCTTGGCAAAATCTTTACACAATCATGCTTATCGTTCCATTTAGAAGCTTTTTGCATTATTTAATTGTGTTTATACGACCTGTAATCCCCTAGCGGATTCTAGGGTTCTTGGTTCTTTGTTTTTGGGCATTTTAATTGCAGGCAAAATTGATGCTAATAATGGACATGGGCATGATTAGTGGAAGGAGACGAGTACAACCATGTGCTTGGGATTGATTTTCATGGCCAGGGTTAGATTTTAGGAACGAGCTACGAATTTAGTTGCGGATAAAAAGCCGCAGGTAAATAACCAGGTCCAACGAAGAAGACGCTGACGCGTCTCCCTCCCATTGGTTGTTTCAAACATTGCGCGCTTTTTTTTTCTTTCTGATTCATTGATTTGTCTTTATTTTATTATTATTAATTCCTAATACACTAACAAATAAAACACGCTGGCTGAGTGGTAGTGGAGCGCTTGCATTGGCCTACATGACCTGGGTTCGAATCCCAGGTCCCCCATGCATTTGTGTTAATTTTTTCCAGGTTATCCATTACAAGCCAAAGCATAAGATCTATCATATGCCCTCAGATCTCAAAGCGCCAGATGGCCTCCAGGCCAAATCTGATGGCCCAAAGGTGATGACCATCATAAGACCTAGTCAACGTGCATGCAGGGGATTCCAAAAAGTCAGCCCAGGCCAGTGCCTGTTGGGCCACTAAGTTGTTAATCTCACCCCTGATCTGGGCCCAAACCCCTTTGGTTATTTCTATTTCTTTTTTTATTTCATTTATTTATTTGTTTTGATTATTTATTTTATTTTCTAACTGACCAATTAAATTATTTTCCTCATAAAAATCAAAAACCAAAAAAATATATTTTATTTATTAAAATTAAATTCATCACTTTATTTTTGTAAATAAATATTAAATTAATTAATTTAGTTTTTAATTAGGTATAACTTTTAATATTTTTGCAATAATTAAAATTAATGTAGAATATTAGGTTTTACTAACTTTGATCCAATTTATTTTATTTCTTTAAATATCCAAAAAATCCAAAAAAATCTTTTTTTAATTAATTTATTTATTTATTTAAATAGCTTAGTATTATTTCCTTTTAATTCAAAAACAAACAAAAAAAAATTAAATTACTTTCTTTCAAAAAAGGGTCAAAACCCTAAAAACTCGCCCGATTTAATTTCTCGCACGCGTTCCATTTTTAATCATTTTATTGTATTTGTTTCCTGGAATGTAATAGTTTAAATAGGACTTTAATTTATTTATCGCTTTATTTATTTTTCGCATTTTAATTTCAAGGGTTGCTTTTGGCGATGTAAATACCCGACGCCTTGTAATAATTAGATTTAATTTCCGCAATTTAATTTCCGCAACTTATAAACTGTTAGATGTTTGATAATAGGGAATGCATGACAAGATCAAATGTATGAACTTAAAATCAACATAGATAACCATTGACATGTACAAAGAAAAATTAACTGAAATAACACACTCGCACATGCGCACTCTTAGGGTACACCTCACTTGGTTGCCTTCGAACGTGGTCATTGAGTATAGGAAGTTTTAGAGGTCGCCCTCTTGTCCAAAGATCATAGTTACCTCGAAATGGTTGCCTCAGAAAAATGATCTAAGACATTAGGGTTACCGCTAAGGCATCCTAACATTGCTTTAGTGACCACACGTCCCTTAATCGAATTGACCCTTAAAACTCCAACGACGATGCTACCCACTCATCAATAGTGGGATAGCATTGTCTAAAGGACATTAGCACAGATTGATTCCTTCTTTTCGAGTAGGTAGATGGTTCTTAAGTACTTGCTCTTTTAAAATAAAACAAAACTTTTCGCACTTACACTTTTCAAACAAAAAACTTCTTTCAAACCCACAAACACAAAGAAAAGCAATTTTTGAAAACACTTTGAGCAAGTACCTAAGAGCCCGTGGATAACCACGAATAAAAAAGGTGCTAACACATTCCCTTTCTATAATCTACCCCCCGGACCCGAGAAACATCTCGAAAAAGGAATTTTTCTGTGCTTTTTTCCTTTCCTTGTTGGATAAAATAAAAGATGGTGGCGACTCTTGCTTACCGCGACATTTTGCGAAAACAAATGCAAAACGCGAACCAGCATTCCAAAAAACAGTCAGTTCTCTCCCACCGTATCACAGAACTGGCGACTCTGCTGGGGACATTCTTATAAGTGGGGTGTACCTTAGGATTGGATCATTGTGTTTTCAATTGTTTGCTTTGTATGATTTATATTTATGGGCTTGTATCGGAGTTACTATAGATCCTAACCCGGATCTGGGGATACCCTTTAGGTAAGTAGCAATAAACTATGTGGGAATTGTACGGCGTAGACCGATACGGTTGAAGCAGTAGCTACGTTGGTGTGGCACTTTAGATTGTACCAATATCCCCTGTGTTGGAACGAGGAGAATATGGGTTATCTAAGGGGTCATTAAGCACCAAGTGACCTTAGAACCTTTAAATTAACCAACTTGGCCATAGAACAGTAGTAGTATGCTACACTCATTGAGACTAAACTCTCGCGATGATTCCGGCCGCAAGAAAAGGTTGCTAAACTGGAATTATGACCGATCGAGGGTAGTCAGTGATATTGAGATCCTCTAGAACCCGGTTACTATTTTTAGGACAAGTTTAAACCAACTGAACTGAAAGAGGGTAGTACCTAAGCTCCTTGCCAGTCTGAAATCTAAGGGCTCTCTGTGTGACTTGTGTGCCTTTACCATGTTTGCTATTTGTGGATACTTGTGATGTGCTTTCTATCATGACATCATGACATCATAACATTGCATACATCTTGCATTGGACTAACCTATTTCAAAGATAGGAGGGATTCATCTTTGTTCTGTTTTGTAGGTCATCATGATGCCCATGCATAGGAATACTATCCGGATCAACTTTGTCCAGGTTCCCACTATGCTTAAAGAGTTGATTGCAAAGATGCCTGATACTACTTCCTTCCTCAGGAGACATGGTTATCTTCTCAGTTTGGTTACCTCCAAATTGGACGAGAAGATGATGAGTGTCCTGGTTCAGTTCTATGATCCGTTGTATCATTGCTTTACCTTCCAGGACTACCAGTTGGTCCCCACCTTAGAAGAATTCTCTGAGTTGCTTAGTATCTCTGTTCTGGAGCAGACCCCGTTTACTGGTTGGGAGAAGATCCTTAGGCCCGAAGAGATTGTTGCAGCCCTTCATATGACAAAAGAGGAGGTAATGGCTAATTGGGAGACTATAAGTGGAGCAAAGGGCTTTCTGACTAAGTTCTTGGTTGGTAAGGTTAACTATTTCTGGGATAGTCTAGACTTCAAGGCATTCCAGGATATTCTGGCTCTTCTAATATACAGCTTGGTATTGTTTCCGAACTCTGACTCCTTTGTTAATGTGAATGTGATAAAGATCTTCATCTCTTGTAATCCTGTACCCACTCTCTTGGGTTACATCCTTCATCAGCTTTATGCTCGTACTGCCCGAAAGAGGGGGACCTTGATGTGTTATGCTCAGTTATTGGCGAGGTGGTTTATTTCACACCTCCCTAAATCAGTGCTAAAGAACAAATAAGGCATGGGCTGGGCCTATAGGGTTATGTCTCTCTCGCATAATGACATCATTTGGACTCTCAAGGGTATGGACGAGGTGGCTATCATTGATCGCTGTGGGGAATACCCCAATGTTCCACTAGTAGGAACCCATGGAGGAATTTATTACAATCCGTGCTTAGCCTTACGTTAGTTTGGGAGAGCCAGAAGAGAAGGACCACATGAGCTGTTAATGCCTAGTATCATCTTTGATTTTCAGGGGGATAACGACGAGCAACGTCGAAGATTCATAAGGGCTTGGGATAGAGTTCACCAATCTGATCCACACGAGCTGGGCCCAAAGACTTCTCTCCCAATGGAGCCATATCTCAAATGGGTCTGTATCCGCACCCAAAGGCTGGGTATGCCGTATGAAGTCGTCCAACCTATCATTGTTGAGATTGCTAATGAAGAAGGGGTTCTTCCGACCATCCTCCATCCTTACATGCCCACTGACATTGGGGCACTGAAGAGATCTTGGATGCAGTTGAGAGAGGAACGGGATGCTTACCGGGAAAAGTTCAATGAGCAAGAGCATAAGATCTAGAAGTTGACTAGGCAGCTGGAGAACGAGCGGATTCTCCATGATTATGTTCGCACCGACAAGAAGAGGCCATGGGAGCACTGATTGTCCTTTGTTTATTTCCATTTCAGTTGTCATTTACTTTTCAGTATTTCCTTTCATGTAACGCCTTAAGGGCAATTTGTTGAACAATTTGAATTTCAAAGTTTATCTAATAAAGTGTGTTTCATTTCTTGTTTACAAATTTGAATCTCCCGATTATCTTTGAAATCATGTCATACGCATTTCATCCCATGCACTTCATAACAGGTACCCTTTACAGGTCTTTTATCTTCTTCGCTATTTATTTCAGCACTCATCATGTCTGCTGAACCTTCAACTGAGCAAGCCATCAAGGCCCTTCAGGCCCAGAATGCCCAATTTCAAGAGTTGTTCATGAATCTAGCTAAGGGTCAGCAAGACCTGAAGACCCTGATTCTGAAAGAGAAGAAGAAGAAGAAGAGGACAATCCTGTTTAACACAGGGCACAGGTTTGGAAACAGGCTACAGAATGAAGTTGATTTGACCATCTCATCTGGAGGGAAAGATAGTCAGGAAGAAAGGAGGGCTCCTAGCCCTGTGGTCTCCGACAACGAGACGGACTTCGATGAAGAACAATATCCTCCAGCTAAGGACAGATACAAACAACTGGAAGATCGGTTGAGTGCGATGGAAGTTCAGAAAGTGCCTGGTCTGGACTTTGGTGATCTAGGTCTATCATCTGGGGTAGTGATCCCCCACAAATTCAAGGCACCAGCCTTTGCTAAGTATGACGGAATTTCTTGTCTGAAGCTGCACCTCCGGTCATATGTGAAGAAGATTCAGCCGTACACCGCTGATAAAAACCTATGGATCCATTTCTTTCAAGACAATCTCTCAGGGACTCAGCTTGTGTGGTTCTTCCAGTTGGACGGAGCCAGTATTCGCAGTTGGGAAGATTTGGCTACTGCTTACTACAGGCAGTACCAGTACAACTCCGACCTAGCTCCTACGCGTACCCAACTCCAGGGTATGTCAATGGGAACGGGTGAAGGATTCAAAGATTATACCCAGAAGTGGAGAGACCTCGCCGGAAGAGTGCAACCACCCTTGGCTGATCGGGAGCTTGTTGACATGTTTCTAAGGACCCTGTCTGGTCCATTTTTCAACCACCTGATTGGAAGCTCTTCGTCTGGATTTATAGAGCTAATAATGACCGGTGAAAGGATTGAGGCTGGTATTAAGGCTGGAAAGATACATAATGGTGCCTCATCAAGCACCGAGAAGAAGCCTTTTAAGAAGGAGTCCAGTGCTGTCTACAGTTCAAGAAGCCAGAGTAGACCTGAACGCCACCAAGCTGTTAATGCAGTTGTTATTTCAAAACGTGTTGTTGCTCCTCAGTACAACAATCAACAAAAGGACGAGAGACCTCGAAGGCAATTCACCCGTCTCAACATGACCTTATCTCATATTCTACCACAATTACTGAAAACCAATCTGGTGATTCCAAAGGAAGCCCCAAAGAATCCAAATACAACATCACCGAAGTATAACCCTAATGCCCGATGTGCTTATCACTCTGATAGCCCGGGGCATAATACAGATGATTGTTGGACTTTGAAGAATAAGATACAAGACTTGATCGATGCAAAGGAGATTGAGTTCGAGGCGCCCGAAAGACCTAATGTTGTGACTGCTCCTATGCCTAAGCATGGAGTAAATGCTATATATGAAGACTCGTTTGTAGTTTCTGTGAACGACATTGTTACCCCTTTGATGACTGTGAAGAAGAACCTTTTGCTGGCCGGTTTATTTCCGGGCTGTGACGAAGGTTGCCGTATGTGTTCTGTTCTACCTATCGGTTGCCATCTCTTGAAGTCAGGTGTCCAATGTCTGATGGATAGTAAAGAAATTATGTTCGAGAAGACTGTTGTTCCTTTAGTTTATTCTGAAGAAGTTGCCATCATTACCATTTTTGACAATTCTTCCAAGGCTCCCTCGAGGAAGCCTGTTAGAATTACACCTATTCCAAGAATCGCACCTGTGATCATCACTGTTCCGGGGCCCATCCCCTATACCTATGATAAAGTTGTCCCTTGGCATTACGGGGCCGATGTTTATTTTCATGGAGCTAAGCAAGAGTTGGATAATGATACTGACGTCAACAATATTGTTGGACCTGCTAAAGTCACTCACAGCGGAAGACTTTTCTCACCCGATATCTCTCTACCAACTGCCCAAAGACCTGTTGTTATTACACCTGCCAGTGTACCTGCTACCATTCCTGCTCAAGTTCCTATTCTTACCCCTGTTGCCGAGTCATCTGACACTCTGGGCAAAGGGGTCACCACTGATGAGCCTTCCCAGACGGAGGCACTGAAAACGATTACTGTTGAAACTTCTAAACAAGAGATGGAAGAGATTCTGAAGATCATCAAAAATAGCGACTATAATGTAGTTGAACAGCTGGGGAAAACCCCGTCCAAGATTTCTATGTTGTCACTGTTTTTGTGCTCAGAGGCCCATGCCAAGGCTCTGATTACATTTCTGAAGACTGCCCACGTACCACAAGAGACATCAGTTGATCAGTTTACATATTGCATGGCCAATTTGACTGCTGATAATGGGTTGGGTTTCTCTGACGCCGACTTGACTGCTAAGGGGAAGAATCACAATGATGCCCTGCATGTCTCCATTGAATGTAGGGGAACTACTCTTACTCATGTATTAGTGGATACTGGTTCCTCATTGAACGTCTTGCCCAAGAAAGCTCTAGACCGATTAGAATGTGAAGGGTTGGAGTTGAAACCAAGCAACATTGTTGTTAGGGCCTTTGATGGGTCTAAGAGAATGGTGCATGGAGAAGTTGATATTCCGATCAAGGTTGGTTCTCAGGTTTTCAATTCTACATTCTATGTGATGGACATTCGGCCATCCTATTCTTGTCTGCTGGGTCGTCCATGGATCCATAAAGCTGGGGCTGTAACCTCAACGCTCCACCAGAAGCTGAAGTACCCGATCAGAGGAAAGATTGTGACAGTACAAGGAGAGGAAGAGTACATGGTCAGCCACCTCAACTCTTTTCGGTATGTAGAGATGGATGGGGAGTTCATTGAAACCCCATTTCAACATTTTGAAGAGGTCCCCCAGATATTGGCATCAGCAGAGGCTGTTAGTGTAGATTCTCCTATGAAGATGGCTTCCTTAAAGGATGCTCGGGTTGTTGTTGAGAAGGGTGAGTGTGCAAATTGGGGCCGACTCCCTGATTTTACATAGAAGACTAACAAGTTTGGTTTGGGTTTCACTGCAGAAGCTCAAAGGGCTGTTCGGAATGCACAGATCGGAAGACCTCCCGTGTTCATCAGCAACTCGGGAGTGAATGCCATTGAAGACGATATGGAAGAGTCTGAGTTCGACAGCTGGATCTATCCTACGACCAACGGTGGACAATGAAACTGGACAGCAAAGGACTTCATCCCTATTACTTTTGTTGCCCAGTAATGAAACTTTTTGTTTTGAATATGTAACAGACAATGTTTTAAACTTTACGGCCCGGTGCCTTACCTGGGGCACTGTGGCTTCATTTGTGAGGGCTTTATGTGTGTCATTTTCATATATCATTATTAAAAGCATTGGACGTTTCTTGCATTTCAAATCTTGCGCTCCTTGTTTTTATTTTATTATATATTGCAAAACAGCTATTTTACACACTGTTGGCTCCTAAATTCGACACCCTGGTTTTTATTAATATAAGCCATTAAAGCTGAAGAATGGTTTCGACCAGCTGGGTCTGTCGAAATGTTCATCAGAAGATGGAAATGTACTTAGAGAATTTCTTCCAAGGAAGAGTTTGGTTACCTTCGACGTCGAAGGTGCTTCTCGACGAAGGTGTTCGATTGCTCAGAGTGGAACGGTTTGAGATTCAAACATTTGGAGGAAAAACAGTTCCCAGCGGTTACCAAGTGCAACGTGCCAAGATCTGGAGCGTCAAACGCTGTGAACGTGCCAAGTGGAGTTATCTCGAAGCAGCGTAACTGCCCGACGGTTACTTGGGATGTGTTTAGTATAAATATTAGTAGTTCATGCAGTTTTTCACGTGTGTTCACAATTATATACAAGTTACTCATATAGATTCGAGTACCCAGCGTGAGAGAAAGAATTGTTGAGAATGTATGTGTGAAACACCACTTTATTAATCAAAGTCATTTATTTTCCAGAAACTTTACTTGCTCTTCTTTACTTTTCCAGTCGAAAGCCTTTATTTCAAGCCTTCCTTTATTCTATCAAATTTTCTTCTTCATGCAATTTACATAAAGCTTCTTTATTTTCTTGTCATTTAACCATTACCAAACTTAGTCAAAACCCCAAAATCAACCATGTCTTAGGATCAATCTGATCGATCCTGTGAGTCACCAAATAAGTAACCTTTTGGAAGATCAGCGGTTGTTTACCAATTCCCACGGTAAACAAATTGGCACACCTGGTGGGACCTTGTGTTGATTTTGAAGTTTAACCTTTTTATACAGAATATCATCTTTTTCGAGAAGTATTGCATGTTATTGAGAAGTGGTAGAATATACACTAACAATACCAATACTGCCAGAAGAAGAGAAGCGATGGCGAATCCGCCAAACAATAACGAAATCCCGCAAACGAATGTGGGAACAACAGTTATCCCAACCGTAAGTGAAGCGATAACCGCTGGTTCAACACCAGCAGTAACGGTCACAACAACGGGGCCATTACCTCCGTTCACTGGCCCCAGAGTGCCTTTGGGAACTCCCCCACCAAGGGGAAATCTAGGAACCAGGCCTTATGTTCCCCCAGGATTTATGACAGGCGGTCAAAATCGAGAACCACTCTATGGCATGCCAACTTCTGAATTGGCTAGCCTGACGAACGCTGCGTCCACTTTTTCAGACCCTTTAGTGAGTGCCTCTTCGCCACTCCAAGGTTCTGGAGTAGGTATGGCGAACAGAAATAGGACCCAACTCTTAGGAGGAACGTCCCAAGTAGCGCATGGCCTTACAAATGCCTCGACAGCAGTCTTGAGGCAACAAATGGATGAAAGAAACCATGATATGGTTCAAATGTTGGCACAAACTTTAAGTACAGTGCTAAATCCTCTAATACAAAACACCACCCAGTCGAATCAGCAGATGACAGCGCAAATGACGCGTCTGGCTGATTTCTTTGGGGTACCCCAACCTATTCGACAGCCCCAAAGGGCGCAAATTAGGGGAAACCAAGGTATACTCTTAGAGGAAGAAACCACTATTAACCAAGTCCAGCAGCCTGTCGAAGAAAACCTTAGGGCACGATTGGAACAGTCTGTCGAAGAACCTAGGGTCATAGCCCCATAGGTAAGGTTAGTTAACAGAAACCAAAATGCTGACGAAGTAGTTCAGCATATCCAGTACCAGAATATGGGTTTGGAAAATAATCTGGCAGCCATGATCGAAAGAATCATGACGCAAAATGGGATGAATATGGGTTTTCGTAGGCCCAACTTCACATCCCCACTGTCAGAATATGTGTTGCAAACAGACTTACCTCCTAGATGTAAAGTCCCTAAGTTCACCAAATTCTCAGGGGACACGACAAAATCTACTGTCGAACATGTGGCGAGATACTTGATCGAAGCAGGAGATATTTCAAACAACGAAAACCTGAGGATTAAGTATTTCCCAAGTTCTTTAACAAAGAACGCGTTTACTTGGTTCACAACTCTCCCCCCCAATTCGATCCATCATTGGACCCAGTTGGAGAGATTGTTCCATGAGCAATTCTACATGGGACAAACCAAGATAAGCCTGAAAGAATTGGCCAGTGTAAAGAGACGTTTCACTGAACCTATAGACGAATATCTGAATAGGTTTAGGTTGCTCAAAGCAAGATGCTTTACGCAAGTGCCAGAACATGAGTTAGTCGAAATAGCCACATGCGGCTTAGATTATTCCATTAGGAAGAAGTTAGACACTCAATACCTGAGAGACATGGCCCAATTGGCCGATAGAGTTCGACAGGTAGAACGCCTTAAAGCTGAAAAAGCCAAGGCAACGAAAACTCATAAAAGAGAGAGGATAGCGTATGTCGAGATGGATGACGAAGATCCAGAAACCTTCGACGAAACTATAACCGTCGAAGAAGGCGAGGTCGATTTAGCGGAACTAAAACAAGGGCCACCATACTCTTGCAAACTGTTAGTCCCCTCAAGTGGAAAAAATCCCACTGGTCCAGAAAGAACCAACGATAGGTTCCCCAAAAAGACTTATAGTTTTGATATTACAAAATGTGATGAAATATTTGACTTACTTGTAAAAGATGGCCAAATGATAGTACCCCCAGGGGTAAAAGTGCCTCCTCTTGATCAAAGAAAGAAAAGAGGCTTTTGTAAGTATCATAATTTTCTGGGCCATAAAACGTCTCAATGTTTTCTTTTCAGGAATCTTGTGCAAGACGCTATCGAAGAAGGGAGGTTGAAGTTTGCTGACAAGACCCCCATGACTGTGGACTCCAACCCTTTGTAGGCTGAAGCCCATTATGCTGAACCTTCAGAGGTGAACGTGATCGAGGCATCCAGAAGCCAGTCGAAGAGGCCAGGAATCACAATGGTCGAAGTCACAAAAGACCATGTCAACATGCCAATCTTTGGCAGTTTTTCTGGGAATCTATCCAGAAAGATAATTGAAGCGGTCCAAAAGGCGGTCGAAAGCCCAAAGCTGAAGACAGTTGGAGCCCAAAAATCTGGAACAAAACCCAGTTCTCACTTGGCTGCAGTTCAAGGCCAGACAGAGGACTTGGAGATTCAGATGAAGCAGTTGACTCTTGCCACCAAAGACACCATGAATGTCAACATGGTCGAAGTCTCTGAACCAAAAGCATCAGAGGAGGCCATGAGGCAAGAACAAGCCAACAAAACTGCTTTCCCTCGGGAAAATGAAAATCTGGCAGATTTCCTGCAAAGATGCCAGAAAAAGAAGTCAGAAGTGATGCTGTGTCCTCGATGCAGTTCAATCTTCGACAAAAAAGCTGTTGAACATATTTAAGGTGTAAGAGCAGCAAATAGAAAAAGGGAAAGTGTTGATACTCGACATGACCCCAGAAGAGCCTCCCAAAGGGGTTCAAATCAAGAAAAGAGGCCACTGACTTTCAGGCCTCCGACTAATGTGCCAGTAGATACATGGTACAAAACATCTGGTCGAAAGAGGCCAAGCAAGGAAAGATGGCACTCCTTCGAAGTGCCAAGAGGTTCATCTTTAACACATAAGAAAGAGCCTCAGGTTGCTACCCCTAAAGTGACCCAGGTGTCAAGCAACTATAAAGGGAAGAATCCCATGTCTCGATCTCAATGGAGGAGATACCAGAGGCGACGAAAAGCTGAAAGGGAAGCTGTTAATGAACCAAAGGCGGAAACCAGTTCAAATGTTCCTCAGAGAAAGCAGAGGAAGCCTCTGGAAAGACAACCAGTAACCAATAGGCTAGTTTGGCCTAACCAGGGTGAAGTTGATAACGAAGATGGTTCTGAGTCGGATGACACCTTAGATATCATGGTGAACATAGTCTCAGTTTTGCCAAGGGAGTTCAACCGCCAGGTGGAGGTCGAAACAAGCGATTGGGAAGTTGAACAAGAAATGGCCAAGCATAGGCCAGTGTGCTACTTCGTCATGGATAATGGCGCTACTGAAGAGCAGAATGGGTTCTTCGAACCACCCACAGAGGCGATGAAAAATCACCTCAAGCCTTTATTTATAAGGGCTAAACTCGAAGAAACCACAGTAAATAAAATCTTGGTAGATTGTGGGGCAACCATCAACATCATCCCTCACTTTATGCTAAGAAAAATAGGCAAAAGTGATGAGAACATCAAGCCTCACAACATGGTCCTGTCGAATTATGAAGGCGGCATAGGGACCACTATGGGTGTGATCCAACTAGACATCAAGGTGGGATCTATCCTTGGACCAACTATGTTTATGGTCATATCGGCCAAACCTAACTATAATCTTTTGTTGGGCCGTGAGTGGATTCATGGTGTTAGAGCTGTACCATCATCAATGCACCAGAGGTTGCTACTATGGCGTCCTGATGGAATGGTCGAAAATATAGAAGCGGATCAAAGCTATTACCTGGGCGAAGTAAATCACCTAGGGCTGGCAGACTTCGACAAAAACCTGGCTCACATTGGGCCATGCCCAACACCTGACTTCGACTTGGCGCCAGCGCCAAATACTTTTTGTTCCCTATACCTGCACCCTGAGCATGGTTTTCAATGGGACAGAGAAGACTTGTCCCACATTGACTTTAGTGGGTTAACAGATATCC
Source organism: Vicia faba (assembly GCA_948472305.1). Lineage (NCBI taxonomy): Eukaryota > Viridiplantae > Streptophyta > Magnoliopsida > Fabales > Fabaceae > Vicia > Vicia faba. Next base: position 658,722,644 of record OX451736.1, on the reverse strand, counting down.
AACCAACTGGTTGGGGAAGTGAATTCAGTGACAATGACTGAGTCACAATCATTGCAGCGAATTTCGGCTTACGTAGCCGAAATAAGGTTGATAACGGCTCTCGAAGCCGAAGTAAAATATATGGCCACACAGGCCAATGATCAAGAGTTACCTTCTGCAGGTCCTGGAAAGGATTTCGACCCAGAACCACCTGATATCATGCCAGAAGGAATGCAGGAACAAAGGCTCGACGCTATCTACGACGATGAGCCTTTGGGATTCGAAAAGGACCCCTTAGCGAACAACATCAAAATGTTAGCGCAGGATCCTTTAGAAGAAATCAACTTGGGAGAAGGGTTAGAGAAAAAGCCAACTTACATTAGCGCAAAAATTGACCCAGAACTCAGGTTGGAAGTAATCCATTTGTTAAGAGAGTTCAAGGACTGTTTTGCTTGGGATTACGACGAGATGCCTGGTCTCGACAGAGGATTGGTGGAACTTCAGTTGCCAATCAAACCTGGGAAGAAGCCAGTCAAGCAAAATCCAAGACGCTTCGCTCCAGAAATATTATCGAAGATCAAAACGGAAGTCGAAAGACTGCTGAAGTGCAAATTCATACGAGCTACAAGGTATGTCGAATGGATTGCAAACATTGTGCCAGTGATTAAAAAGAATGGTACATTGAGGGTGTGCATAGATTTCAGAGATTTGAATGCTGCTACACCCAAAGATGAATATCCTATGCCTGTGGCAGAAATGCTAGTCGATTCTGCAGCTGGCTATGCATACCTAAGTATGCTCGACGGTTATTCAGGATATAATCAAATATTCATTGCTGAAGAAGATGTATCGAAAACAGCTTTTCGATGCCCTGGGGCTTTAGGCACTTACGAATGGGTAGTGATGCCTTTTGGCCTAAAAAATGCTGGGGCAACATATTAGCGAGCGATGAATTCCATCTTCCATGATTTTATTAACACTTTTATGCAAGTATATATTGATGACATTGTTATAAAATCTGTTTCCAGGAAGAACCATATAGACCACCTTCGACAATCATTCGAAAGAATGAGAGAACATGGTCTGAAGATGAACCCTTTGAAGTGTGCATTCTGTGTAAAAGCTGGAGATTTCTTGGGCTTCGTCGTCCACAAGAAAGGAATCGAAATCAACCAGAACAAGACGAAGGCAATTCTGGAAGCAAAAGCGCCAGCGAACAAAAAGGAATTGCAATCTCTGCTGGGCAAGATAAATTTCCTAAGGAGATTCATATCTAACCTAAGTGGGAAAGCTCAAGCCTTTTCACCCCTACTTCGCCTGAATAAGGAAAGGTTCGACTGGGGGCAAGAGCAACAAGAAGCCTTCGACAAAATCAAAGGGTATCTCACAAAGCCACCTATTTTGGTGCCTCCTTGCAGCAACAGGAGTATGAGATTGTACATAGCTGCATCCGACAAAACTTTGGGAAGCATGTTAGCCCAAGAAGATGAAAATGGAGTCGAAAGACCCATTTACTATCTCAGTAGAGTTTTGAACGATGCAGAAACTAGATATAGCGAAGTTGAAAAATTATGTCTATGTCTGTATTTCTCTTGTACAAAGCTCAAACAATATATAAAACCAGTTGATGTGTATGTTTCGTCTCATTTTGATGTTTTCAAGTACATGTTGTCGAAACCCATCCTGCACAGTCGAATTGGCAAGTGGGCACTAGCATTAACTGAATACTCCTTGACCTTTATGCCTCTTAAGGCAGTGAAAGGACAAGTGGTGGCAGACTTTATAGTCGACCACTCAATTCAAGTTGAGAGTATTAATTATGTGGAGATAGAGCCTTGGAAATTCTACTTCGATGGTTCCAGCCATAAAGATGGAACAGGAGTAGGGGTCTTGATTATTTCTCCAGAAAAAATTCCAACAACATTCAAGTACAAGATATCAGGTACTTGTTCGAACAATGAGGCTGAGTATGAAGCTCTAATTACTGGCCTTGAGATATTGTTGGAATTGGGGGCAACTCGAGTCGAAATAATGGGAGACTCAGAGTTAGTCATTAAGCAAGTCACAAAAGAATATAAATGCATAAGAGAAAATCTCATTATGTACTTTGTGATAGCAAATCGTTTATTGAAAAAATTCGAAATGGTCAACATTCGACACATACCCAGGTTGGAAAATCAAATAGCCAACGATTTGGCACAAATTGCATCTGGGTACAAAATTTCAAAATCGAGGTTGCAAAGAGCAATCGAAGTTCGGGAGAAAATAAAAGCAACTTGTCTGTCACCAACAGACTTGGAATCGACAAGACTAGGGTATGCTGATCAAAGGAACTTTGAAATTTCGTTCATAGACAATTTGTCAGAGCAAGATTGGAGGAAACCCATTGTGGATTATCTACAAAATCCAGCAGCTTCGACAGAACGAAAAACAAAATATATGGCGTTGAGTTATGTACTCATAGTTAATGAGTTATTTAAAAAGACGCCTGAGGGGGTATTGCTAAAGTGTTTAAGTGAAACTGAAGCATACATAGCCCTTTCGACTACGCACACTGGAGCATGTGGGGCTCACCAAGTAGGCCATAAGATGAAATGGTTGTTGTTTCGACAAGGACTATACTGGCCCACCATGTTGAAAGATTGTGTCGAGTTCGCGAAGGGTTGCCAAGAATGTCAAGTCCATACAGGCATCCAGCACGTACCAGCAAGCGAACTTCACTCAATAGTGAAACCTTGGCCCTTTAGAGGATGGGCGTTGGACCTTATTGGAGAGATTCGACCAGCATCATCAAAGAGCCAGAAGTATATATTGGTAGGCATTGATTATTTTACTAAGTGGATCGAAGCTATTCCTTTAGTCAATGTAGACCAAGAAAATGTCATTGAATTTATTCAAAAGAACATTATCTTTAGATTTGGAATCCCTGAAACTATAACTACTGATCAAGGATCAGTTTTCACCGATCGAAAGATGCAGGAATTCGCTCAAGAAACAGGCTTTAGACTCCTAACATCAACGGCTTATTATGCACAGGCAAATGGTCAAGTCGAAGCAGCGAATAAAATAGTAATTGGCTTGATAAAAAAGCATGTTGGGAAGAAGCCAAAAAATTGGCATAAGACGTTAGACCAGATCTTGTGGGCCTGCCGAACGTCCACAAAAGAAGCCATAGGTACAACACCATATAGGCTAACTTTTGGTCATGACGCAGTGTTGCCAGCGGAAATTTGTCTTCAATCTGCAAGGGTTCAGAGACACCATGATATCCCCTCTGAAGTTTATTGGGATATGATGTTAGACGAACTAGTAGATTTAGACGAGGAAAGACTGCGCGCTCTCGACCTACTAAGGATTCAGAAGAAAAGAGTAGAAGACTCTTACAATAAAAAAGTGAAACCTAAGGCATTCTCGCCTGGAAAATTAGTTTGGAAGGTGATTCTCCCCATGGATCGAAGGGATCGAAGCATGGGAAAATGGTCACCCAAATGGGAAGGACCATTCAGAATTATCCAAACTTTTTCTGGTGGAGCTTATGAAGTCGAAGAGTTAGGTGAAGATAAAAGGCTCTCGAGAGTAAATGGCAAATATTTGAAAAAGTATAGACCTATGCTCCAAGAGATCAAAATAAATAGCAAGTAATGACTAAATTAACCATAAATATCCAAAATGGAAAATTTTATAAATTAGCCAAAATGGCGATATTGTCAAATACATATTACAATACATGGTTAAATGGCTGAGTCAATCAGAAGGGGATAAAATCTTTGAGTCGAAGGTACTTGGCCTGCTGCAACTCCAGTCTTTTGTTGCACAAGGCATTCGCCTGGGCAAGCTTGGCAATTTGGTCATCGAAGGCTTGGGCTTTCTCAGCAAACTCTAGGCCTCGCGTAACTTCAGCTTGGCTCTCTGTGTCTGAGACAGTCGAGAGAAGCTCCTCCTTGCGCTTAGTATTAGCGTTCATCTTGGCTTCCAACTCTTCGATTTGCGCCTTTATGGAGGCATTGTCTCGATCTATGGCATCAATTTCTTCTTGCTTAGACGCCTTTTGCTTCGATAACTCTGCAATTCGAGAAGTCGTCTCAGCTACTGCAGTCCAGGCAGACGAACTTTTGCCATGTAACGCTTCGAGCTGGCTGTTGAAGCCCCTCTATCGTCGTTAGTCTGCTGAGACTTGATCAATAATGGAGTATAACTCCATGATAAAGCTCGAAACCTCTGGAGTCACAACTAGCAAGTCGACTGCATTCAAAACAGCTCCCAAACACGACGGAGCAGTAGGGTCCCCCTCCAAAGCTTTCATCAAATCTTTCTTGAAGAACTGAGCCTTGACCTTCATCAAAGCCTCATCGAGAGGAGAAGTCTCAGTGGACTTCCCCGATTGAGTAGAAGCCTCCTGACTAGGATCAGATGAACTTCCCCTGCTCTCGATAATGGCATTCAGATAGCCAATGGGATCAGTTTGCTTCAAGAGTGCTAAGTCTTCTTTGGACTTATGCTTTGTCGAGGTGGTAACCTTTGCAGCAACGTTGTCTTGGGGTTGAAGTTGTTGAGTAGCGTTTGCATCGACATGACTCTCTTCGACTTGAAGTTCAGCAGTGCCAGCATCAGCATGGTCCCCTTCGTCATGTTGTGACTCCGACAGATCGACCACTTGAATCTCCTTTAATTGTTGTTCTTCTGTTTCAGCATTGGCTTCATCGTTCGCCAATTCCTTCTCTTGTGGCCTACTGATTTCAGCAGAGTCTAGTGTTTCAGAAGTCTTTGGTGCTGAACTTTCAGTGGTTTCCTGAAAATAGAAGAGGAAGAATCTTATAGTTTAGAAAGAGACACAATCGAGCGTGAGTATCGACACCTGAGTTAAAAAATGGTCAGAGAAACTACCTGCAGAGGAACTTCAACCCCAGGGCTGGAATTGTCACTTTCGACGGGTTTATTGAGCAAAACATTTAGCTCCTCCTCCGTTGGCTCTTCGATAATCACTGGAGGTGGCCTGGGTTTTCTCCCTGCAACCTTTATTCTGATTGTGGGTCGAGTCTCAGGAGAAGGAGCATCTTTCTTCAGTTTTCTCCGTTTTAGAGGAGCGGGGGGAGAGTCGTCTTCTTCGTCACTCCCAGATTCGACCGTCAGTGCAGGTCGTTTCTTGGGTGAAGGTTCCTGAAAACCAATTGGAGTTCGATTTAGAACGCTACATCAAAAGTCAGAATGCTAAAACAAGAAGGAAATAATAAAAGTTTGGTTACCAGTGCTGAAGATTTTTTCGAAGGACCTTCCCCCTGATGGCTTGTTGTAGTTTTCGCCGGTGCTGGAGGTTTTGTCAAGGGACCTCCTCCCTGATGGCCTTCTGCAGCTTTCTTGGCCGCAGGCTTTCGAACAACTGAAAGAAGACAAGTTATAATTAACAGGCTACCAGTCGAAATGGAAAGACAAAATAATTTGGAGAGTGAACTTACATTTCTTTATTTTGTCAAGGACTAGAACGAAAGACTTCTGAAGTTCGTCCACAAAGTATTTCTCGTCGAAGAACTCTTCAGCATAGTAACTCTTCCACCAGTCTTCGAGGGATGGTGAGCAGAGGAAGTTAAGTTGATAATCGAACAGTGAAAGTACTGTTCGACCTGCATACCTGCCAATATGCTTGGTGGCAGCATCTTCAGTATAGTCATTGCAAAAATATAACATGGATTTCTCCCTAGGAAAAATAGGAGAAGGAAGTGATTGAATGATACCAAACTGTCGAGAGACCAAGTTTGGTTGATAAGCGATCAAGCTCAAGTGAGTCTTGGAGCTTTTAAAGCGCAGTGGCATTATTCTAGGTGTGAGAAATACTTCCCACATTATTATGTGTTCTTCGACTTGAGGGTCACCTAACGACTTGGGATGGGGCCTGGTGAACCATTCTGGACCAACCTTTCGTCGAGCGAAGGGAGCCATGGTCGAAGCAAATTCTTTTCTTCTTGCAAACATCAGGACGAAGTTTGCAAAAGTCTGTTGAAGCTCCAGCCCATCTTCAGTCGGGGTCAGTAGAGCTAATCTGGTGCCTTCGATACACCTATTTGCTATCTCAGGAGCTTGCTCATTTATTTGAGTCTTCTGAGGTAAGAAAGACTCGAAAGTGGCATTGAGCCACAGCTGAAGTAGCCAAAAAGGTCCTGCAAGCAACAGACTGGCTCTATTCTCGATGACCTTCAACAGAGTCGCTCCGCTGCTGATCGACTCGTACAGATTCGCCAAGATTAATTCTGCCAAACAAATATTTTGGCCATGGTGAAGCTGGGTGGCGAGGGTGACCATCTTCTTTGTCACCTGTAAAGACTTTGTACAGAACACAAAGCGTGACAGCCAAAGGGCTAGAAACGCGATATGCTCTACATCCGTCACAGTTGCTGTCGACCTATCATAGTAATGGTTGATATAGGTGGTATAGGTGGGTTTCGTAGCTGAGAATCCAATCTGATCCTCTGACATTTCCTCTGGGTCGAAATAATCCCCAGTGGGTCGAAGGCCAGTGATGGCAGCCACATCGAAAAGCGTGGGTGTTAGCATTCCACAAGGAAGGTGGAAAGTGAAATGAGTGTAATCCCAGAAAAGCAAGGAGGCTATCAGCATCTCAGGGGAGTAGTTGAGACCCGTCTTCGACAGCATAACTAGGTCGTATATCCCCAGGTTCTTCCAGATCGAAGTCTGGCTTTTTTCCATTTTTTCTAGCCAAGCGTTGTAGTCAGGAGTGAGGCTAGGGCTAGACCTAAAAGCCCTAACACCCCTATTGAAGAAGCGAAGATCTATCTTCTCCTTAGCGGGATCTTCGTTGTCCTCTGCATCTTTTTTAGAGCACCCAATAGGTTTGAGCTTTTCAAGCACTGGAAAGAAGTTCTTGATCTTCATGGCTTCATCGATGCATGGGGATAACGGGCCAGACATGGCGAAGATTTGGTTGGAGTATCCAACCGGAATCATTAGTTGGTGTGAATAAGCTTCACGCTCAGCAGTTTCTAGGGGTTCAGGAACCCTTCGTTGGCCTGTAGGGGTAACTATGGGGACAGTTGAGAAGATCTTGGGTTTAGCATTTCTGGAAGGGATGTTGGAACTAGGAGCGTTGGAGGAACCTGAGGCCATTGTTGAGTTAAGGTTGAAGATGAAGTGAAGAACAAGGTGTTTGCAAGTTTGCAGAGATTTTGTGTTCAACAAGGAAGTTTGAATGCAGAATAGCGTGAAAAAGTCCCACAATGGGTACTTAGCGCTATTTATAGTGGTTGGGAAATCCCCAAATTCGAGGCCATTTAATGTTGCAGGAGATAGTGGGACACGTGGCGTCCCCCCGCTGACATAGCCGTTCTGCAGAAATGAAAAAGTGTAGCGTGCGCCCTCGTTTTTGGGAAATTGTCATGATGACAATTTGTGAAAAGACATTGGGCACGCTAAACGCCGTACTGAGGTGACGTCTTAGGTACCGATGAAATGATGGCTTTTTCTTGGGATTGTCAGTGGTTGGTAGAAGACAAAAAGTGCGCAGGTTAATTTGTGGCTAAGAATGAAAGACAGGTGTCGAATGGAATCTCAAAGAATGCCTTTTTCTTTTCAGCGTCGAAATAAGGCATTCTTGGGGGGCAATTTGTTGGCTCCTAAATTCGACACCCTGGTTTTTATTAATATAAGCCATTAAAGCTGAAGAATGGTTTCGACCAGCTGGGTCTGTCGAAATGTTCATCAGAAGATGGCAATGTACTTAGAGAATTTCTTCCAAGGAAGAGTTTGGTTGCCTTCGACGTCGAAGGTGCTTCTCGACGAAGGTGTTCGATTGCTCAGAGTGGAACAGTTTGAGATTCAAACGTTTGGAGGGAAAACGGTTCCCAGCGGTTACCAAGTGCAACGTGCCAAGATCTGGAGCGTCGAACGCTGTGAACGTGCCAAGTGGAGTCATCTCGAAGCAGCGTAACTGCCCGACGGTTACTTGGGATGTGTTTAGTATAAATATTAGTAGTTCACGCAGTTTTTCGCGTGTGTTCACAATTATATACAAGTTACTCATATAGATTCGAGTACCCAGCGTGAGAGAAAGAATTGTTGAGAATGTATGTGTGAAACACCACTTTATTAATCAAAGTCATTTATTTTCCAGAAACTTTACTTGCTCTTCTTTACTTTTCCAGTCGAAAGCCTTTATTTCAAGCCTTCCTTTATTCAATCAAATTTTCTTCTTCATGCAATTTACATAAAGCTTCTTTATTTTCTTGTCATTTAACCATTACCAAACTTAGTCAAAACCCCAAAATCAACCATGTCTTAGGATCAATCTGATCGATCCTGCGAGTCACCAAATAAGTAACCTTTTGGAAGATCAGCGGTTGTTTACCAATTCCCACGGTAAACACACACACTCATATATACAGGTCTACATCCACTTTGGATCTCACTGGTAACGACTCTGCTACTGCCAGTTATGACTTCGAAAATCTGATCAACTTAGCTGAAGACGAAGGTGAAGATGATTGCAAAGTGCCTGGTGAACTTGCAAGACTGCTACTTCAAGAAGAGAGGGCTATACAGCCACACGAAGAGCCGGTGGAATCAGTGAATCTGGGTACAGAGATAGACAAGAAAGAGGTCAAGATCGATGCAAATCTGGAGCTTAGTGTAAATCAACGGTTAATTCAGATGATGCGTGCCTACGTTGAGATCTTCTCCTGGTCTTATGAAGATATGCCTGGGTTGGATACCGACATTGTGGTTCACCGCCTGCCTACCAAGGAAGACTGTCCTCCCGTGAAACAGAAGGTCCGTCGAATGCGTCCAGAGATGTCTGAGAAGATCAAGGCTGAAGTTATGAAACAGTTTGACGCCGGTTTTCTAGCAGTTACTTCTTACCCTCAGTGGGTTGCCAATGTGGTTCTTGTGCCGAAGAAGGATGGTAAGGTTCGAATGTGTGTTGACTACAGGGATTTGAACAGGGCAAGCCCCAATGATGATTTCCCTCTACCTCATATTGATGTTTTGGTCGACAACACCACTCAGCACAAAGTATTCTCCTTTATGGATGGTTTCTCCTGTTATAATCAGATCAAGATGGCCCCCAAAGACATGGAGAAGACAACCTTTGTTACTCAGTGGGGTACCTTTTGCTACAAGGTCATGCCTTTTTTACTGAAGAATGTTGGGGCAACGTATCAGTGTGCCACGGTTGCTTTGTTTCATGACATGATCCATCATGAGATTGAAGTATACGTCGACGATATGATTGCAAGGTCCCAGACCGAGGAAGAACACATTGACCATCTGCAGAAGTTATTTGACAGGTTGAAGTTGTACAAGATAAGGTTAAACCCGAACAAGTGCACCTTCGGGGTGAGATCTGGTAAGCTGTTGGGTTTCATCGTAAGCGACAAAGGCATTCAAGTGGATCCTGCGAAGGTGAAGGCTGTACAGGAAATGCCAGCTCCCAGAATAGAGAAAGAAGTCAGAGGCTTTCTGGGACGTCTGAATTACATTGCCCGATTCATCTCGCACCTGACTGTTACTTGTGAGACAATCTTCAAGCTGCTGAAGAAAGATCAAGTGGTACTGTTGCACCCCAAAATTTGCCCTCTCATGTTTTCCAAAGTCTTCCCCCTGCATGGTTGATCACAAAACCTTGCCTAAGGAAAAAGAAAATTTTTGAGTGGTGCTTTAAGTACCTTTCGATTGGCATTCTGAAAGACCCTTCGATTGGTATTCTGAAAGAGCCTTTCGATTGGCATGGATAATTCCCTTCGATTGGCATTATGGACAAGCACTTCGATTGGCATTCTGAAAAACCCTTCGATTGGTATTCTGAAGGAGCACTTCGATTGGCATTATGTCAAGGCCTTCGATTGGCGTTCTGAAAGACCCTTAGATTAGTATTCTGAAGGAGCATTTCGATTGGCATTATGGACAAGCACTTCGATTGGCATTCTGAAAGACCCTTCGATTGGTTTTCTGAATGAGCCTTTCGATTGGCGTTATGGACAAGCACTTCGATTGGCATTATGTCAAAGCCCTTCGATTAGAATTCTGAAAGACCTTTTCGTTTGGCACCCTGGGCCAAGCCTTTCAATTGGCATGCCAAGGGATCCTTTGATTTAGCATTGTGTCAAGGCAACTTCGACATGCATGTTAACCATGTCCTTCGATTAGCATGAACATCACCTTTCGATTTACCTGTTAACAAAGCCTTTCGATTGGAATTTTAATTAGTATCCTTCGATTGATATTTGGACCAGGGCCATTTGAAGAACTCCTTCCAGGCCATTTGAAAGAGGCCATCAAGAGGGGACTCAAAAAACACGTCCAGGTACACTGAACATGAGAAAATGGCATGTTTCCCTTGCAAATATAGAAATAATTAAATGTTGTTTGTGGATTTAATTCCTGAGTCAAAGGCCAAATTTTTGCCTTTTCTGTTCCTAAAGAGCTGATTCGACCAGAGTGATTCTGTTCAAATCAAGACCAATCGAAGAGCAGGGCCTGAAGGCATTCGAAAATCAAAAGTGTCCAGATTCATTCCAGATTCCAAAGAGACACGAATGTTTCAAAAAAAGAAATATTTTAATGTGTCTGATTCTTGTCTCATGGCTTTAATGGCCTGGTTAAATGGCTGTCCCTTGCCATTTTCATGCACCCTCACACTCCTATAAATACGAGGCCAGTGACACATTACCAAGGACGAGAAAAACATAGAAAAAAACACAGGAAAAATAGAGAAAAGAAATAGGAAAGATTTGGAGATACGCTGCCCACAACCCACCAAAGGTCATCAGCATTGTCATCCAAGCCAAAGCAGCCATCCAGCGAACATCTCCACACCCAGAGCCACCAATCATACATCTTTAATTGGTAAGGGTTTGAAAAACCAAAATTGCACCTTCATGACGTTTAAATACACATTGCATATGTATTATTGTTATTACTGATTGTGTTGCATGTAAGCTGAAGTGCAAAGATGAGATCGTGCCATTACTTGGGCACGATCTGAGTTTCTCCTTCGAACCTCAGAATAAAACAAACCCATACCCAGATTCAGCAGATTCACGTTGAGGAAGGATCGGAATTGGGAGGAGATTCGAATCAGGGGGGTAAATTCCCCCTGGACCTTTAACATTTGTTTCATTTTGCAGGAAATATATTCTCAGAATCCTGTTCAGAGTTTTGAAGCTTAGCAGCTTAGCTTTGAACTGGATCCAGGATTTCCAGATCGAAGGATGACATATCCAGATCGAACACCCCCAAAGTGCAGCCCCTCATGCACCTTCGATCAAGCCTCTTCACTGGGTCGAAAGACAGCCCACACCTCTTTTGATCCAGGCCTCAAGAATTATACATTTCTTGATTTACTGCCTGTTCCTTCGATTTCATTTTTGTTTTGACTATTTTATTTCTTTTTCTAATCAATATAAAATCAAAAACACAAAAACATTAGGCTAGTTCTTTTTCTTCTATTAAATTAACTTTGTTAATTAATCATTTAATTATCTTAACATTTTTTCAAAAAACTAAAATTAAGTAGATTTAGATCATTTTTCTCAAAACTAAAATTATGTAGACTTAGATCATTTTTCTCAAAACTAAAATTAAGTAGATTTAGATCATTTCCCCAAAATAAAATAAAACAACAAAAATATTTTATTCTTAGGATTTTTAGAGTTTATTTTTCATTTTCGCGCGCGTTTATTTTATTGTAACTGCCTACTGGTTTGTAATAGCTTAACTAAGACTTTTACACTTTACTGCTTTATTCCCCCAATTTTGGACATGTAAATAATCCCCCTCCCCGAAGCCTTGTAATAGCGTAGGATTTACAATTCCCGCACTTTAAATTCCTGTACATATATTAACTGTTTAGATGTATGCTAACTAGGATTGCATGACAAGATTAACCTTTAATTTAAAATCAACCGTAGCTCACCCTAACATATACAAAGATAATATATCTGGAAAAAACAATACACTCGCACATGCCACTCTTAGGGTACACCTCACTTGGTTGCCTCGAACATGGTCATTGAGTATAGGATATTTTAGAGGTCGCCCTTTTGTCCAAAGATCATAAGTTGCCTCGAAACGGTTGCCTCGGATAAAATGATCTAAGATATTAGGGTTACCACTAAAGCGTCATAACATTGCTTTAGTGACCACACGTCCCTTAAATCAAATTGACCCAAAAACTCCAACGACGATGCTACCTACTCCTCAATAGTGGGATAACATTGTCTAAAGGACACTTGCACAGTCTAATTCCTTTTTGAGTAGGTAGAGGTTCTTAATTACTTGCTCCTTTTAAAAACAAAACAAAACTTTTCGCACTTACACTATCTTCAAAAACAAAACTCTTTTCAAAACCCACAAACACAAAGAAAAGCAAACTTTTGAAAACATAGTGAGCAAGTACCTAAGAGCCCGTGGATAACCACGGATAGAAAGGGTGCTAACACCTTCCCTTTCTATAATCTACCTCCCGAACCGAGAAACATCTCGAAAAGGAATTTTTCTGTGCTTTTGTCCTTTCCTTGTTGGATAAAATAAAAGACGGTGGCGACTCTTGCTTACCGCGACATTTTGCAAAAACAAACGCAAACGCGAACCAGCATTCCAAAACAGTCAGTTCTCATTCCCATCGATCACAGAACTGGCGATTCTGCTGAGGATTATATATAAGTGTGGAGTACCTTAGGATTAGATCACTTGTGTTTTCAATTGTATTGCTTTGTATGCTTTTGATTTTGTAGGCTTGTATCAGAGTTTTATAGATCCTAACCCGGATTTAGGAAACATTCATAGATAGCAATACGTTTTGGAAACTGTGCGGGGTATACCGACACGGTTGAAGCAATAGTTATATTAGTGCGACATATTTGTGAGTACCGGTAGCCTTTGAGTCAATCAAAGATAATACGGGGTTGCTGAGTGATGTCACTAAGCACTAATGACCTAGAACCTTACTTGACCATCTTGGCCTTTTTTAGGGGTAGTGAGATGACCGACTTTGGTGCAGTCCGAAGTTGGTAGATACTCGATACTACACTCATTGAGGATTATTTTCTTGGAATATTTTGGTCGCTAGTTCAGTGGCTAAACCAAAACGATGAACATAGAAAACAATCCAATGATATTGAGCTCCTTAGAACCCGGTTACTATTTATAGGACAGGTTTTGAGCCAACTAAACTCAAGAGGGTACTTACCTATGAAACCTCATGCAAGCCTGAAATCTAAGGGCTCTTTTGTGTGACTTGTGTGCCTTCAAACTTGAACTACTTGCACATTCTTGTTATCTGACAACATGAGTTCCTTGCAGGTTTTGTTTACAGTCCTTATCCAACAATTTGGATTTATTTCAGGACTTACTTACATCACCTCTCACTTTTGCTTAAACGCATAGCATACACATCATAACATCATGCCTTAACATTTCCTTAACCATTTCAAGGATCTCAAGGGTCTGTGATGCAGGTTATGGTAAACCAAATGGCTAGCAAGGGGCAAAGGGGATTTATTTTCCTCTAGCCGATGCCGTCTAGAGATTAAAACACGACAACTTGAGTCAGGGGCTATGACCCACTCGATATGGTGAGCTTGACTCTTGAAGAAGGACTCTCAGCAACATGAAGCTCCTTCAATCAAGCTACCAGATTCAGATTCTAACAGTTTCTTGTTTACCCCGTGAGATCCTTGAAAACATTGCATACATATATCATACATATCATTGCATAACAGGTCTCCCAGTACAGGTCTCTTATCTTCTTCGCTGTTTATTTCAGCAATCATCATGTCTACTGAACCTTCAACCGAGCAAGCTATCAAGGCCCTCCAGGCCCAGAATACCCAATTTCAAGAGTTGGTCATGAGCCTAGCTAAGGGTCAACAGGACCTGAAGACCCTGATTCTGAAAGAGAGGAAGAAGAAGAAAAAGAGGACCATCCTGTTCAACACTGGACGCAGCTTTAGAAACAGGCTGCATAATGAAGTTGACCTGACCACCTGATCTGGAGGGAAAGACAGTCCACAAGAAAGGAGGGCTCATAGCCCTGAAGTCTCCGACAACGAGACGGACTATGATGAAGAACAGTGTCCTCCTGCTGAGGATAAGTACAAACAACTGGAAGACCGTTTGAACGCTATGGAGACACAGAAGGCGCCCGGTCTGGACTTCAGAGATCTGGGTCTATTATCTGGGGTGGTGATTCCCCATAAGTTCAAGGCATCTGCCTTTGCCAAGTATGACGGAGCTTCCTGTCCCAAGCTGCACCTTCGGTCATATGTGAGGAAGATCCAACCTTACACTGCTGATAAGAACTTGTGGATCCATTTCTTTCAAGACAGTCTCTCAGGGACTCAGCTTGAGTGGTTCTATCAGCTGGATGGAGCCAGTATCCGTAGCTGGGAAGATTTGGCTACTGCATTTTATAGGCAGTATCAGTATAACTCCGACCTCGCTCCTACACGTACCCAACTCCAAGGTATGTCAATAGGGACGGGTGAAGGATTTAAAGAGTATGCTCAAAAATGGAGAGACCTTGCCGGAAGGGTGCAACCACCTCTGGCTGATCGTGAACTTGTAGATATGTTTCTAGGGACCCTGTCTGGTCCGTTATTTAATCATCTGATTGGAAGCTCTTCAGCCGGGTTTACAGACCTTATCTTGACTGGTGAAAGGATTGAAGCTGGTATTAAGGCTGGGAAAATACAGAAGGGTGCCTCATCGAGCACCGAGAAGAAACCATTTAAGAAAGAGTCAAGTGATGTCTACAGTTCAAGAAGACAAAATAGACCTGAACACCGCCAAGCTGTCAACGCGGTTGTTATTTCAAAACCTGCTGGTGCTCCTCAGCATCACAACCAACAAAGGGGCGAGAGACCTCGAAGGCAATTCACTCGTCTCAGCATGACTTTGTCTCAGATGTTGCCACAGTTGCTGGAGACCAATCTGGTGACTCTAAAAGAAGCTCAGAAGATTTTAAATACAACATCACCAAGGTATAACCCTAACGCCCGCTGCGCTTATCACTCTGATAGCCCGGGGCATAATACGGATGATTGTTGGGCTTTGAAGAACAAGGTCCAAGACTTGATTGATGCGAAAGAGATGGAATTTAGCCCTCCTGAGACTCCCAATGTGATCACTGCTCCCTTGCCAAAATATGGCTAGGATTGAAAGCACTTTTGTTCATTTGAATTATGAAGTTGTATTTTTCTTTGCTTATTCAAACAACTATTATCATGTCGAACTCTTTTATTTCATTAATGCATTACACGTGTCTGTTTTGAATTAATTGTTTTCATTATGCTTAAATTGCTTCATATTTCCTTTTTGTGATGTTCAACTCTCGATTAAAAAAAACTTTAAGCCTTTAGAGGGAGGATGATGAAAACGATACCACGATCTTTACAGTATGCTTTTGAATAGACCCCGCTGACGATGTACAGGCATTGTTTCAAATCCTAAACAACGGAGTTATAAGGAAGATAATCCCTAGTCAACCCCTTCGAGCCAAAGAAGTTGGAGTTTTTCTTTTCACAAATTAAAACCCTTTATTATAACTTGGGGCAGGGTAGTTTTCTCAGTTGATCCCGATGCACAATGAATGGTATCAAAGAAGTCCTTCCGTAACAAAAGGCGGTGTTGGTTCCGTATAATCGTAAGGACAGGCAGTCATTATTTCTCAAAATAAAAGCCCAATAAGTCAAAACCTATGAAGGAGACTTACAAAACTGGGGCATCCCGCTGACTGTAGTCACAAAAAGAAACAGTTCAGGCAAAAGACAGGGATAATAAAATCAAAAGAATGAGATCACTACAAATCCTCAACAACATGAAAAATGTTGCAAAAATGTCTGCCTTCCAAAATCCAACTTATGTGAACCATCACCAAAACATCGTCCCAAATTCGAATAGAGTTCGACGCACAATTAACTGAGTTTAGGATTGAAGAACATCACGAAGAGCGAGTGGGTATAAATATACTTTGAGCCTTTATCCTTTGTTTCTTAAACCATGAACCAGGCCACGTTATAACCCTTAAAAGTCCTAGCTGAAGCATGGTTTAGTTCGAAAGCATACTGTTACAAAGGTATCCTGACTCCTGTAGGGCTTGCTGTAAATCCTGAGTTGACGTCATATTTTACAAAATTTTCCTATCTTACTGAAAAATGCATTTTCAAAAAAAAAACTTCAAGACAGACATAAGCTTTGCATTCTTAAAATAACATTGTTTGCATATGACTATTTGTTCAAACAGCAGAGAAGTTCGCACGAAGAATATCTAGTGAACAAAAACCTTCTCAATAAAAAGGGTCACCTCAAGTGGAAAAAACACTTCCAACCAAGGGGCACGGCATGATCTTTGTCCATCATCTGGGGCAGTCAAGTCAAGATTCAAGGAATCTCTTAAAATGCCAAATAGCCAGGGGCAGATCTCCATCTGAATCAATTGGGGCATTGGACATGAATTCCAGCAACGAATCTTGCACGATCAAACGAAGATCTTCTGGTAGTATGGTAACACAACACTACCAACAGTGGCACCTCCCTACATCCTGAGAGCATGGACATAGTCAAAAGAAAAGTACTACGCATAATCAAAGACCCGCTAGGTTGACTGGCCTAGGCAAAAATAAGGGATTCCCGACGAACCAAAAGGGTTCGGGCAAAAATAAGGGATAAAAATGAAAAAAAATATGTACACCCGGCAAGTCGAAAACCTGAAAAGGCGGTTTGGGAAAAAAAGGGTATCCTGGTGGACTGAAAACCCGAAAGGGCAGTCCAGGCAAAAAATTAGGGATCAAAGCGTACGACTATGTCTCATCATCTCGTCATTGGCTTACCAGAAGAAGACTTGTCATTTTGACCAAAAGATACCGAGAACCTCATAGGTGGGGATAACACTCGATCCACAGGGCCTCCGCAGGCACCTTCTCCCACAAAAAATAGGGGAAAATAAGAATTGTCCGAACTGTACAAGTTGCTCTGTCCACCAGGTACCAAGGTATATATTTAGCTGAAGAATATGGCTAAGATACTTTCACTCCCCGCAGAGTAAAACAGTAATGGTAGCTCTCCCCACTGAGACTTGCAACTATGAACGAATCAACAATACTCTCCCCAAGCAGAGTTAGTCTACCGTCAACCCGTATCCCTAGAAGATCTTAGTATTCCCCAACGGAGTATAAAGATATTCTCCAGCAAGCATAAGAGTGTCCCCGACAGTCTTAATATTCCTCAACAGAATATAAGAATGTTCCCCGGTGGAATACAAGATACCCCTAGTGGAGTCATTTCCCTAGCGCAGTCTAAAAAAGCTTCCCCGCTGGAGTTAAATCATCTTACCCAGTAGATTCTAGAAGCTTGTCCCCTGCGAAGCACAAATGAGTCTCCCTAGCCAAATTCATAGGTTATCCTCACAAGAGTCTAACCGGGTTATCCTCAGCAAGTTGCAACTGAAAGATCATCCCCAACGAAGTTCTTTCTATCCCTAACCGAGTTCATCATCAAAATCCCCAACAGAGCTTATCAACGGAATCCCCAGCGGAGTTTATCATTAAAATCTTAGCGAAGTATCTCTTCCCCACAGAGTAATTCCCCGCAGAGTAATCTCTTCGCCATGTTTATTCCCCAACGGGGTTATTTTCTCCTACAGGTTTATTCTCACAACCATCTTCGTTCGTCATCCCCATCAGAAACATTCTAAGCAAAGTTGGAAGACACACATACTCTTCAACAACAGTCCGGGATTTAACAAACTCCCCGACATTTGTCAAGGATTTATTTTCCCAGACAAAAATACATTCATAAACATTTCACATTTCACACCTCCTATTTACATACATGATAAAGTGCATACGACACCATCTCATTTATTTTTGAGAACATCATGACATCATGCATCATGACATTGCATACAGCTAATGTTTTACCTTTTTCAGGAAAAGGTCAATCAAAAGATGGCTACCATCAACCTTTTCAAGTCCCAGTTTAATACCTGTAGCAAGCCAGGAAAATATCTGTGGACGACTGATTGTAGATTAATACCTGTAACAAGCCAGGAAAATTATCTACATGAAGAGATTGAAGATTAATACCTGTAACAAGCCAAGAAGACCTTTCTTTCTCAGGTCAGAGATTAATACCTGAAACCAGCCAGGACAACTATCTCCTCGACCAACCTTTTCAAGTTCCAGATTAATACCTGTAGCAAGCCAGGAAAATATCTGTGGACGACTGATTGTAGATTAATACCTGTAGCAAGCCAGGAAAATTATCTACATGAAGAGATTGAAGATTAATACCTGTAACAAGCCAGGAAGACCTTTCTTTCTCAGGTCAGAGATTAATACCTGAAACCAGCCAGGACAGATATCTCCTCGACCAACCTTTTCAGGTCCCAGTTTAATACCTGTAGCAAGCCAGGAAAATATCTGTGGACGACTGATTGTAGATTAATACCTGTAGCAAGCCAGGAAAATTATCTACATGAAGAGATTGTAGATTAATACATGTAAAAATCCAGGAAGACCTTTCTTTCTCAGGTCAGAGATTAATACCTGAAACCAGCCAAGACAAATATCTCCTCGACCAACCTTTTCAGGTCCCAGTTTAATACCTGTAGCAAGCCAGGAAAATATCTGTGGACGACTGATTGTAGATTAATACCTGTAGCAAGCCAGGAAAATATCTGTGGACGACTGATTGTAGATTAATACCTGTAGCAAGCCAGGAAAATCATCTACATGAAGAGATTGAAGATTAATACCTGTAACAAGCCAGGAAGACCTTTCTTTCTCAGGTCAGAGATTAATACCTGAAACCAGCCAGGACAACTATCTCATCGACCAACCTTTTCAGGTCCCAATTTAACACCTGTAGCAAGCCAGGAAACTATCTGTGGATGACTGATTGTAGATTAATACCTGTAACGAGCCAGGAAAATCATCTACATGAAGAGATTGAAGATTAATACCTGTAACAAGCCAGGAAGACCATCTTTCTTTCTCAGGTCTGAGATTAATACCTGAAACCAGCCAAGACAACTATCTCCTCGACCAACCTTTTCAAGTCCCAGTTTAATACCTGTAGCAAGCCAGGAAAACTATCTGTGGACGACTGATTGTAGACTAATACCTGTAACAAGCCAGGAAAACCATCTACACGAAGAGATTGAAGATTAATACTTGGAACTAGACAGGACAAGTTCTATAACCTCAACGGTATACTCCCGGTGAGCACGAGTCAGTTCCTAAATCTCAACAAAAGTTAGACTTCCCCAGCGGAATCTTCTACAAACAATAGGTATGCAAGTTCTCGCTAAGGAATCTCTTATGTGATCGACACTCCTACAGATGGCATCTATAAGCCCATCCTCCTACCAACAATCTCCAAATGGCATCTGTAAGCCCATTCCCGACGTCACAATGTTGATGCTACACCATGCGAGTGCAAATTTCTAGGCACTCTAGTGTTCAATTATCTTCCACCTTCGGATCACGAAAGGCACGCAAGCCAATCTACATCCTCATGTTTAATAAAATTGAACAGAGGCAACTGTTGCATCCCAAAATTTTCCCTCTCATGTTTTCCAAAGTCTTCCCCCTGCATGGTTGATCACAAACCCTTGCCTAAGGAAAAAGAAAATTTTTGAGTGGTGCTTTAAGTACCTTTCGATTGGCATTCTGAAAGACCCTTCGATTGGTATTCTGAAAGAGCCTTTCGATTGGCATGGATAATTCCCTTCGATTGGCATTATGGACAAGCACTTCGATTGGAATTCTGAAAGACCCTTCGATTGGTATTCTGAAGGAGCACTTTGATTGGCATTATGTCAAGGCCTTCGATTGTCATTCTGAAAGACCATTCGATTGGTATTCTGAAGGAGCATTTCGATTGGCATTATGGACAAGCACTTTGATTGGCATTCTGAAAGACCCTTCGATTGGTATTCTGAATGAGCCTTTCGATTGGCATTATGGACAAGCACTTCGAGTGGCATTATGTCAAAGCCCTTCGATTAGAATTCTGAAAGACCTTTTCGTTTGGCACCCTGGGCCAAGCCTTTCAATTGGCATGCCAAGGGATCCTTTGATTTATCATTTATGTCAAGGCAGCTTCGACAGGCATGTTAACCATGTCCTTCGATTAGCATGAACAACACCTTTCGATTGGCCTGTTAACAAAGCCTTTCGATTGGAATTTTAATTAGTACCCTTCGATTGATATTTGGACCAGGGCCATTTGAAGAACTCCTTCAAGGCCATTTAAAAGAGGTCATCAAGAGGGCACTCAAAAAACATGTCCAGGTACACTAAACATGAGAAAATGGCATGTTTCCCTTGCAAATATAGAAATAATTAAATGCTGTTTGTGGATTTAATTCCTGAGTTAAAGGCCAGATTCTTGCCTTTTCTGTTCCTAAAGAGCTGATTCGACCAGAGTGATTCTGTTTAAATCAAGACCAATTAAAGAGCAGGGCCTGAAGGCATTCGAAAATCAAAAGTGTCCAGATTCATTCCAGATTCCAAAGAGACACGAATGTTTCAAAAAAGGAAATATTTTAATGTGTCTGATTCTTGTCTCATGGCTTTAATGGCCTGGTTAAATGACTGTCCCTTGCCATTTCATGCACCCTCACACTCCTATAAATACGAGGCCAGTGACACATTACCAAGGACGAAAAAAACATAGAAAAAAACACAGGAAAAATAGAGAAAAGAAACAAGAAAGATTTGGAGATACGCTGCCCACAACCCACCAAAGGTCATCAGCATTGTCATCCAAGCCAAAGAAGCCATCCAGCGAACATCTCCATACCCAGAGCCACAGATCATACATCTTCAATTGGTAAGGGTTTGCAAAACCAAAATTGCACCTTCATGACGTTTAAATACACATTGAATATGTATTCTTGTTATTACTGATTGTGTTGCCTGTAAGCTGAAGTGCAAAGAGGAGATCGTGCCATTACTTGGGCACGATTTGAGTTTCTCCTTCGAACCTCAGAATAAAACAAACCCAAACCCAGATTCAACAGATTCACGTTGAGGAAGGATCAGAATTAGGAGGAGATTCGAATCAGGGGGGTAAAGTCCCCCCTGGACCTTTAACATTTGTTTCATTTTGCAGGAAATATATTCTCAGAATCCTGTTCAGAGTTTCGAAGCTTAGCAGCTTAGCTTCAAACTGGATCCAGGATTTCCAGATCGAAGGATGACATATCCAGATCGAACACCCCCAAAGTGCAGCCCCTCATGCACCTTCGATCAAGCCTCTTCACTGGGTCGAAAGACAGCCCACACCTCTTTCGATCCAGGCCTCCATAATTATACATTTCTTGATTTACTGCCTGTTCCTTCGATTTCATTTTTGTTTTGACCATTTTATTTCTTTTTCTAATCAACATAAAATCAAAAACACAAAAACATTAGGCTAGTTTTTTTCTTCTATTAAATTAACTTTGTTAATTAATCATTTAATTATCTTAACATTTTTTCAAAAAACTAAAATTAAGTAGATTTAGATCATTTTTCTCAAAACTAAAATTAAGTAGACTTAGATCATTTTTCTAAAAACTAAAATTAAGTAGATTTAGATCATTTCCCCAAAATAAAATAAAACAATAAAAAGATTTTATTCTTAGGATTTTTAGAGTTTATTTTTCATTTTCGCGCGCGTTTATTTTATTGTAACTGCCTACTGGTTTGTAATAGCTTAACTAAGACTTTTACACTTTACTACTTTATTCCCCCAATTTTGGACATGTAAATAATCCCCCTCCCCGAAGCCTTGTAATAGCGTAGGATTTACAATTCCCGCACTTTAAATTCCTGTACATATATTAACTGTTTAGATGTATGCTAACTAGGATTGCATGACAAGATTAAACTTTAATTTAAAATCAACCGTAGCTCACCCTAACATATACAAAGATAATATATCTGAAAAAAACAATACACTCGCACATGCCACTCTTAGGGTACACCTCACTTGGTTGCCTCGAACGTGGTCATTGAGTATAGGATATTTTAGAGGTTGCCCTTTTGTCCAAAGATCATAAGTTGCCTCGAAACAATTACCTCAGATAAAATGATCTAAGACATTAGGGTTACCACTAAAGCGTCCTAACATTGCTTTAGTGACCACACGTCCCTTAAATAGAATTGACCCAAAAACTCCAACGACGATGCTACCTACTCCTCAATAGTGGGATAGCATTGTCTAAAGGACACTTGCAGAGTCTAATTCCTTTTGAGTAGGTAGAGGTTCTTAATTACTTGCTCCTTTTAAAAACAAAACAAAATTTTTCGCACTTACACTCTCTTCAAAAACAAAACTCTTTTCAAAACCCACAAACACAAAGAAAAGCAAACTTTTGAAAACATAGTGAGCAAGTACCTAAGAGCCTGTGGATAACCACGGATAGAAAGGGTGCTAACACCTTCCCTTTCTATAATCTACCTCCCGAACCCGAGAAACATCTCGAAAAGGAATTTTTCTTTGCTTTTGTCCTTTCCTTGTTGGATAAAATAAAAGGCGGTGGCGACTCTTGCTTACCGCGACATTTTGCAAAAACAAACGCAAACGCGAACCAGCATTCCAAAACAGTCAGTTCTCATTCCCACCGATCACAGGTACGTTGGAACGATGAATGTCAGGCCGCTTTCGAAAGGATCAAAGAGTATCTCCAAGAGCTGCCCATTCTGATGCCACCAGTTGAAGGGAGACCTCTGATCTTATACTTGGCAGTACTGGACAACTCAATGGGGTGTGTGCTGGGTCAGTATGACGAGTCTGGCCCAAAAGAGCATGCTATTTATTACCTTAGCAAAAAGTTTACCGACTGTGAGACCCGATACTCACTGCTCGAGAAAACTTGCTGCGCTTTGGCATGGGCTGCTCGCCGGCTGAGACAGTATATGTTGACTCACACTACTCTGTTGATATCAAAGATGGATCCAATCAAGTATATCTTCGAAAAGCATGCCTTGTCCAGAAGAATAGCAAGATGGCAGATGATCTTGACTGAGTATGCCATCCAATGTATGACCCAAAAGGCAATTAAGGGAAGTTTGTTGGCAGACCATTTGGCACATCAGGCAGTGGATGATTACCATTCTATGAACTTTTAATTCCCGGACGAGAATATCATGTTGGTAACTGATTGTGAGACACCTGGACCGGATGAAGGACCTGAGGAAGGATCCCGATGGTCTATGTACTTTGATGGAGCTTCGAACGCTTTGGGTAATGGCATTGGCGCCATGATCATATCTCCTAAAGGCTCTCATACTCCGTTTACCACCCGACAATGTTTCAACTGCACCAACAATATGGCGGAGTATGAAGCGTGCATTATGGGTCTTCGAGCAGCAATTGACCTAAGGATTAAGTTTCTAAGTGTCTTCGGAGATTCCGCTCTCGTGATCAGTCAGATCAAAGGCGAGTGGGATATGAAACACCCAAATCTTATTCCTTACAAGGAGTATGTATTGACATTGCTTCCCCATTTTGAGGAGATAACCTTTGAACACTTCCCTAGAGAGGAGAATCAGTTGGCGGACGCGCTGGCTACGATGTCTTCTATGTCCAAAGTCAATTGGGACAACGAAGCTCCCTGGATTATCATTGAAAGATTAGACGAACCTGCACATTGCCGTGATATTGAGACTGCAGAAGTAACAGAAAAGCCCTGGTATCATGAGGTGAAGAGGTACCTTGAGGCTCAGGAATACCCCGAGGGTGCATCTGTTAATGACAGGAAGTTTCTGAGGAGGTTCGCAACGAAGTTCTTCATCAGCAATGGCATTCTGTACAAGCGTAACCATGATTCGACCTTACTGCGTTGTGTGGATAAGAATGAAGCAGAAAGGATTATGACAGAGTTGCACAAAGGTACTTTCGGAACTCATTCCAGTGGACACACCATGGCAAAGAAAATCCTTCGGGCAGGATATTATTGGTCCACTATGGAAGTCGACTGTTATCAACATTTTCGGACATGTCACAAGTGCCAAGTCTATGCTGATAAGGTGCACATACCTCTGGTCCCTCTGAACATCTTGACGACACCTTGGCCTTTTGTAATATGGGGCATTGATATGATCGGCGAGATCAGACCTACGACATCCAACGGGCATCATTTCATCCTGGTAGTAATTGATTACTTTACGAAGTGGGTTGAAGCAGCTTCCTTTGCTACTGTAACCAAGAACGCCGTGGCACGGTTCATTCGGCACAATCTGATCTGTCGATATGGTGTACCAGAGAGGATCATTACGGACAATGGTACTAATCTCAACAACAAGATGATCACCGAGCTCTGTGAGCAATTCAAGATACAACATCACAACTCTTCTCCTTACCGGCCGAAGATGAATGGGGCTGTAGAAGCGGCTAATAAAAACATTAAGAAGATTGTGCAGAAGATGATAGTGACCTACAAAGACTGTCACGAGATGTTACCATTTTCTCTCCATGGGTACCGTACCTCAGCGCAGACATCAACAGGGGCAACACCCTATTCCTTGGTATATGGTATGGAGGAAGTTTTGCCCATTGGAGTTCAGATACCCTCTCTTCGGATCATGAAGGATGCAGGTTTGAGCGAAGATGACTGGATTCAGACCCGGCTTGATCAGCTGAACCTAATCGACGAAAAAAGACTTACTACTATTTGTCATGGTCAGACGTATCAAAAACGGATGATCAAGGCATTTAACAAGAAAGTTAGATGACAAGAGTATCAAGTTGGGGATCTGGTTATCAAGCGCATTATCCTACCTCAAGTTGATCCCAGGGGAAAATGGACCCCTACTTACGAAGGCCCATTTGTGGTTAAGAACATTTTCTCAAGAGGAGCTATGATTCTAACCACCATGGATGGTGACGACCTTCCTCACCCCGTCAATGCAGACATAGTGAAAAGATACTACGCATAATCAAAGACTCGCTAGGTTGACTGGCCTAGGAAAAAATAAGGGCTTCCCGGAGAACCAAAAGGGTTCGGGCAAAAATAAGGGATGAAAATGAAAAAATTTGTACACCCGACAAGTCGAAAACCTGAAAAGGAGGCTTGGGCAAAAAAGGGTATCCCGGTGGACTGAAAACTCGAAAGGGCGGTCCAGGAAAAAATTAGGGATCAAAGTGTAACACTATGTCTCATTGGATCACCTTGCATCCAGACTTCAGTATCAACTATCAAGCTCGGACGACACTAATCGATATGATCTACCTTTAACCAAGTAGCAAAGTGATGAGATGCTCGAAGACATAAGGGCAATAGCAGAGTTGGATCCCAGTGGGATTATTCACATAGTTGTTTTGTTTCTTTTTACAAATTGTGTAAATTCTATTCGTTCGGCGGTGTTCTCTTACTAGGACGTCAGCCTCTTGTACAAAAGTGCCTATTTACAGGCCAAACTTCAAATCAATACAAATTCATTTTCAGACAAATTTCAAACTGTTTTTCCTTTATCTGTTTTGTTTTTCAAAGAATGTCCAATGTTTGTTTTTGATATACGCATTTGACATTAATTGCTGCTCATAAATATTTGCATGCGAAATGAAAAGACGAATTACTGGTAATATCAGAAACAGGGGCAAATAAGAATTGTCCGAACTGTACAGTTGCTCTGTCCACCAGGCACAAAGGTAGATTCAGCTGAAGAATATGGCTAAGATACCTTCACTCCCCGCAGAATAAGACAATAATGGTAGCTCCCCCCAGCCGAGACTTGCAACTATAAACGAATCAGTAATGCTCTCCCCAAGCAGATTTGATCTACCATCAATACTAGAAAGGCTTGATATCCCCGGCAGTCTTAATATTCCCCGACGGAGTATAAGAATGCTCCCCGGCAGAATACAAGATACCCCAGAGGAGTCAATATTTCCCCAGCACGGTTTGAAAAAGCTTCCCCAACAGAGTTGAATCATCATCCCCAATAGACTCCGAAAGTTTATCCCCAGCGGAGCACAAAATAAATCTCCCCAGCCGAGTTCCAAGGACCATTCCCAGCAGAATTCAGAGGATTATCCCCACAAAAGTCTAACAGGGTTATCCCCAACAAGTTGCAACTGAAAGATCATCCCCAGCAAAGTTCTTTCCTTTCACAAACAGGAATTCAATCCTCAATAGATTCAATATCACCAACAACGGTAGTCCATCCCCAGTAGAGTTTATCAGTGGAATCCTCAGTAGAGCATCCCCTCCCCACAGAGTAATCTCCTTATCAGTTTATCCCCCAACCGAGTTATCCTCTCCTGCAGGTTTATTTTCGCCATCACCTTTGTTCACCATCCTCAGCGGAAGCGAAGAATTCAACTCTATTCTCCAGCAGCTATCCGAGATTTATTTTCCCCAGCTAAAGCATTACATTTTCTTACATCATGATACATGCATATATGCATCATACCATACAATCTCATTTATGTTGAGAACATCATTCCTTGATCAATATCATGCATTGCATATGACTGACCTTTACCTTTCAGGAAAGATGCAGTTAAATCCTCAACTATGTGGAAGACTTTGTCTGGTCCAGTTAAATCGATTCCTAAAGATTTTTCTGATGCGGATCCAGTCAAAGTTAATCCAAGGCCTTCTCTGGTCCAGTTAAATCGATTCCTAAAGATTTTTCTGATGCCGATCCAGTTGAAGTTATTCCAAGACCTTGTCTGGTCCAGTTGAATCGATTCCTAAAGATTTTTCTGATGCCGATCCATTCAAAGGCCTTCTCTGGTCCAGTTAAATCGATTACTAAAGATTTTTCTGATGCCGATCCAGTTAAAGTTATTCCAAGACCTTGTCTGGTCCAGTTGAATCGATTCCTAAAGATTTTTCTGATGCCGATCCAGTCAAATGCCTTCTTTGGTCCAGTTAAATTGATTCCTAAAGATTTTTCTGATGCCGATCCAGTTGAAGTTATTCCAAGACCTTGTTTGGTCCAGTTGAATCGATTCCTAAAGATTTTTCTGATGCCGATCCAGTCAAAGGCCTTCTCTGATCCAGTTAAATCGATTCCTAAAGATTTTTCTGATGCCGATCCAGTTGAAGTTATTCCAAGACCTTGTCTGGTCCAGTTGAATCGATTCCTAAAGATTTTTCTGATGCCGATCCAGTCAAAGGCCTTCTCTGGTCCAGTTAAATCGATTCCTAACGATTTTTCTGATGCCGATCCAGTTGAAGTTATTCCAAGACCTTGTCTGGTCCAGTTGAATCGATTCCTAAAGATTTTTCTGATGCCGATCCAGTCAAAGGCCTTCTCGGGTCCAGTTAAATCAATTCCTAAAGATTTTTCTGATTCCTATCCAGTTGAATTTATTCCAAGACCTTGTCTGGTCCGGTTGAATCGATTCCTAAAGATTTTTCTGATGCCGATCAAGTCAAAGGCCTTCTTTGGTCCAGTTAAATCGATTCCTAAAGATTTTTCTGATGCCGATCCAGTTAAAGTTATTCCAAGACCTTGTCTGGTCCAGTTGAATCGATTCCTAAAGATTTTTCTGATGCCGATCCAGTCAAAGGCCTTCTCTGGTCGAGTTAAATCGATTCCTAAAGATTTTTCTGATGCCGATCCAGTTGAAGTTAATCCAAGACCTCCTTTGGTTCAGTCAGATCACCGATAAGATCTCCCTGATTCCTATTCCAGTCGAAGTTCAGACCACCTACTAACAATCTCCAAATGGCATCTGTAAGCCCATTCCTGACATCACAAGGCTGATACCACTTCATGCGAGTGCAAATTTCTGGGCACTCTAGTGTTCAATCATCTTCCACCTTCGGATCACAAAAGGCACGAAATCCAATCTATATCCTCAGGTTTAAGAAAATTGAACAGGGGCAGCTGTTGTACCCCAAAATTTGCCCTCCCATATTTCTCAAAACATTGCAAGAATAATCTCCAAGTGGCTCAAAATTGCTCAAGAGTTGGACAGTCAAGCTATCTCCTAAGGAAGTCAACCTCAAATTAGGGTTTTGTGTTGCATCAAGGTCCTTACATCCAAATGACCTCAAGTGCTTCCAAATGTACTAATATGTTCTCAAGTTCATCCATGTCAAATTTCAAGCCTTGCAGAGGAAGTTTGGTCAGTCAATTGCTCAAGAAGCCCAAAAATCGACTATGCTAGGGCAAAAGTCAACTGTGACCCAAATACAGTCAAACCTCAAGATTTTTTGGCAACATTCTCATTTTTAAGGATATTTCATCATTTGATCAAGGGTTGATCATGATTCATCAAAGATTGCTCAAAATTCATCAAGACTCAAAAGTTGCTAAATTAGGGTTTTGTAAGAAAAGTCAACTCAACTTTGACCAAGCATAACGTTCTCATACTTTATGAGAAATGACCCATCCAAAGCTCATTTTGAAGAGGATGCAATTTACTACAATCCATATTCATACCCCAAGATCAAGAAATGCACTCACAAGAAGTTACAAATTTGGACATTATAGGTCATTTTTGAAAGTCAACAAAAACACCTTTTTTGCCAAAGCTTATAACTTGAGCATGGAATATCAAAATGAGATGAGACCAAAATGGCTGGTTAGAGGACACCTCAATCTTTCTAGAAAGTCCAAGAACACTTCCAAAAGTTCAAAATTGAAGAAGTTATGCATTGTTGAAGTTGGACGTTTTTGCAAAATTGCCAAAAGTCAACTATCCCCAAAACGTCAAATTTTGTCAAATGGGCCCATTCTTTTTTCACTTGATTTGGTCTTGTCACACTACACACGTGTCCTAGCTTCAGCCTTGTGTCCATTTATTGATTTTTATTGAATTAATTCATTTTAAATCAATTTAAATCCAAATAAAATCCAAATATTGATCACTTGGAATCTTTTTGATTGATATAGGTCTTAAATATCATCATGGACATAGTCAAATCTGAATCAAGCCATATCATGAACAAAAAGATGGAATTTGGACAATTTTGGAAGCTTTTTAATGGTGAATCAAATCAAATCTTCAAACATCAATGCATAAGGATTCAACCCAAAGAAGTTGACCTAATTCACTCCATGTTACTTATACAAACCAAAGGCACGAGTTTAAGGACCTAGAGGCTGCTGAATCAGAAGAACAAAACTTGGAAAAATTGCAAAAAAGTGTGAATCTAAAATCCTTCTTACAGGCCAATTCAGAACCAAATCTCAACACTATCCTCTTGCTGGACATCCACTAAGTCGAAAGCAATCAAAAGCAAGCTCCCAGACCCCTTCAATCGCGCTGTAAGTCCCTCTGAAAACCGCTTGGCATTTGAAATCGCATATCATTATTCCTGCACTTTCTTGGCAAAATATTTACACAATCATGCTTATCGTTCCATTTAGAAGCTTTTTGCATTATTTAATTGTGTTTATACGACCTGTAATCCCCTAGCCGATTCTAGGGTTCTTGGTTCTTTGTTTTTGGGCATTTTAATTGCAGGCAAAATTGATGCTAATAATGGACATGGGCATGATCAGTGGAAGGAGACGAGTACAACCATGTGCTTGGGATTGATTTTCATGGCCAGGGTTAGATTTTAGGAACGAGCTACGAATTTAGCTGCGGATAAAAATCCGCAGGTAAATAACCAGGTCCAACAAAGAAGACGCTGACGCGTCTCCCTCCCATTGGTTGTTTCAAACATTGCGCGCTTTTTTTTTCTGATTCATTGATTTGTCTTTATTTTATTATTATTAATTCCTAATACACTAACAAATAAAACACCTCGGCTAAGTGGTAGTGGAGCGCTTGCATTGGCCTACATGACCTGGGTTCGAATCCCAGGTCCCCCATGCATTTGTGTTAATTTTTTCCAGGTTATCCAGTACAAGCCAAAGCATAAGATCTATCATATGCCCTCAGATCTCAAAGCGCCAGATGGTCTCCAGGCCAAATCTGATGGCCCAAAGGTGATGACCATCATAATACCTAGTCAACATGCATGCAGGAAATTCCAAAAAGTCAGCCCAGGCCAGCGCCTGTTGGGCCACTAAGTTGCTAATCTCACCCCTGATCTGGGCCCAAACCCCTTTGGTTATTTCTATTTCTTTTTTTATTTCATTTATTTATTTGTTTTGATTATTTATTTTATTTTCAAACTGACCAATTAAATTATTTTCCTCATAAAAATCAAAAACCAAAAAAATATATTTTATTTATTAAAATTAAATTCATCACTTTATTTTTGTAAATAAATATTAAATTAATTAATTTAGTTTTTAATTAGGTATAACTTTTAATATTTTTGCAATAATTAAAATTAATGTAGAATATTAGGTTTTACTAACTTTGATTAAATTTATTTTATTTCTATAAATATCCAAAAAATCCAAAAATATCTTTTTTTAATTAATTAATTAATTTATTTGAATAGCTTAGTATTATTTCCTTTTAATTCAAAAACAAACAAAAAAAATTAAATTACTTTCTTTCAAAAAAGGGTCAAAACCCTAAAAATTCGCCCGATTTAATTTCTCGCACGCGTTCCATTTTTATCATATTATTGTATCTCTTTCCCGGAATGTAATAGTTTAAATAGGACTTTAATTTATTTATCGCTTTATTTATTTTTTGCATTTTAATTTCAAGGGTTGCTTTTGGCGATGTAAATACCCGACGCCTTGTAATAATTAGATTTAATTTCGGCAATTTAATTTCCGCAACTTATAAACTGTTATATGTTTGGTAATAGGGAATGCATGACAATATCAAATGTATGAACTTAAAATCAACATAGATAACCATTGACATGTACAAAGAAAAATTAACCGAAATAACACACTCGCACATGCGCACTCTTAGGGTACACCTCACTTGGTTGCCTTCGAATGTGGTCATTGAGTATAGGATGTTTTAGAGGTCACCCTCTTGTCCAAATATCATAGTTACCTAGAAACGGTTGCCTCGGAAAAATGATCTAAGACATTAGGGTTACCGCTAAGGCATCCTAACATTGCTTTAGTGACCACACGACCCTTAATCGAATTGACCCTTAAAACTCCAACGACGATGCTACCCACTCATCAATAATGGGATAGCATTGTCTAAAGGACATTAGCACAGATTGATTCCTTCTTTTCGAGTAGGTAGATGGTTCTTAAGTACTTGCTCTTTTAAAACAAAACAAAACTTTTCGCACTTACACTTTTCAAATAAAAAACTTCTTTCAAACCCACAAACACAAAGAAAAGCAATTTTTGAAAACACTTTGAGCAAGTACCTAAGAGCCCGTGGATAACCATAGATAGAAAGGGTGCTAACACCTTCCATTTCTATAATCTACCCCCCGGACCCGAGAAACATCTCGAAAAAGGAATTTTTCTGTGCTTTTTTCCTTTCCTTGTTGGATAAAATAAAAGACGGTGGTGACTCTTGCTTACCGCGACATTTTGCAAAAACAAACGCAAAACGCGAACCAGCATTCCAAAAAACAGTCAGTTCTCTCCCACCGTATCACACCAGTCATCTTCGTCCAAACCCACATCCTTCATAATCCTGAGAGAGGGTATCTGGACTTCGATGGGTAGGACTGCCTCCATGCCATACACCAAAGAGTAAGGCGTTGCCCCTGTCGACGTCCGTGCTGAGGTACGGTAACCATGAAGAGCGAACGGTAACATCTCGTGCCAGTCTTTGTAAGTCACTGTCATCTTCTGTATTATTTTCTTGATATTCTTATTAGATGCTTCAACAACCCCATTCATCTTTGGCCGGTAGGGAGAAGAGTTATGATGCTGAATCTTGAACTGTTTGCAGAGCTCGGTGATCATTGTGTTATTGAGATTTGTACCATTGTCAGTGATAATTCTCTCTGGTATACCATATAGACAGATCAGATTGTGTCGGATAAATCGTGTTGTTGTACCCCAAAATTTGCCCTTCCATATTCTTCAAAGTTTTGACAAGCATCATCTCAATTTGCTCAAGTCTACTCAAGGGCTACACAGTCAACCATCCTCCTAAGCCAGTCAAATTAGGGTTTTGGTTCTTGCAAAGAAGTTGAGGTTTTCAAGGGCTTAATCAAGTCCCATATGCTCATATACATTGTCAAGCACCTACATGTCAAGTTTCAAGGCTCACAAGGTCAAGTTGCACAGTCAAAAACCCTAATTGCTCCACAGTCAACTGTAGGGGTAAAATGGTCATTTGGCAGTCAAAAGTCAAAATTTTTGGTCAACATCTTATTTTGAAGCCACAATCATCATTTGGTCAAGTCTTGACCATGATTCCACAAGGATGGCTCAAAAAATCATCAAGATGCAAAAGTTTCCATTTTTGGACAGCTGAAAAGTCAACTGTAACTTGACCAAGGCATAACTTTTTCATGGTTCATCAGAAAAATCCCATCCAATGCTCATTTTGAAGGGGATGACATTTCCTACAACTCATATTCACGTTCCAAGTCCAAGAAATGCTCTCACAAAAAGTTATCAATTTCAACATTATAGGTCATTTTCAAAAGTCAACAAAAAGGCATTTTAAGTCAAAGACCATAACTTGAGATTGGTAAATTCAAATGACATGGGACCTAAGGCATTGGTTAGAGGACTTCAAGACCTTTCCAAAATGTCCAAGAACATGTTCATATGATTAAAATTGAGCAAGATATGCATTGGAGAAGTTGGGAAATTTTTGTGAAATGGCCAAAGTCAACTATCCTTGAAACTTCAATTTTTGACAAAAGGGCCCACTTTTTCCACTTGGTTCAGCCTTGTCATGCCACCCACGTGTCCCATGATAAATTTCAAGATTAAACATTAATTTTTCTATTTTTATTTAATTTTATTTGATTTAATTCATTTAAATCCATAAAATTCAAATAAAAATCAAAAAAATTAATTAAGGGATATCTTGTGGTTTGAATGACCTTGATGCATCATAATACACATGCCAAATTCGTGCCAAGCCTATTATGAGCATGAAATTCAAATTTTGAACAAAAATGGCAAGTTTCTTTAATGGTGGTTATGAGAAAATCCAAAGCTTAATGGCAATGGTTAAAAGCTCCTTAATGTGACTTATTCTCACTCATTACTATATATACAAGCCTTGCAAGCCTCATTCACAACCTAGAAAAAGTGCACAAACGGCCAGAGCAAAGTTCAAAATTTGTCAAAAAAAGTGTGAGATCAAAAGGAGTTTTTGCAAGCATTTTCAGGCCAAGAGGAGAATATGACTCTCTTCTTTGCCATACCCTGAAGCTAAAGCAACCCTTGCCACGTCCTAAGGTCCATTATCAAGCACTGTAAGTATTCCTAGGTCCCCTATAATTTCCATATTATTTTTTCAAATGCTTTCCTGTGCAGTTTCCAAAGCGTTGAACACCATGCACCTCACACATCCAACAGGCCAAGTGTCCACAGATGCAAATCCAAGGGACAAGAAAGCAAGAACACCATGTGCCTGGTCAACAGCATTCCACTCAATTCCCAGAGTCAAACGAGTTGGCTTCTTAATGGGCCATAATTCCAATAATGCACCCTCCTTCCTGGCCCAATACCCCCTTCCATTGGTTTATTCTTTCCTTTTCATTTTTTATTTTCCAATTTAATTCCTAACCTTTTTTTATTTTATTTCTTATTAACATAATTAACCAACTAATATTTTCATAAAAAATCAAAAAAATAGAATTAACATTATTTTTATTATCATTATTTTATTTTTGTAAATAAAATATTAACAAATAAATAGTTTTAATTAGGCCATTTTAACCTTTTTTAAATAACTAAAATAACTTAGAATTAGGTTGACTTAGAATTTTAATTCTTTTATTTTATTTCATAAAAACATAAAAACACAAAAATATATTTTCTTTTAATGAATTAATTAATTAGTTTAAAAATTAGTTTTTTATTTCATTTAATCACCAAAAAGACAAAAAAATCAATTTCTTTTCTAAAAAAGGGTCAACACCCTTAAGAACATTCCCGATTCTTTTTTTCGAGCGCATTTTAGTTTTAATTCCTTATTTTTGATTATTATGTAACTGCCTCCGGATGTAATAGTAATTAGGATTTTTACTGCTTTATTTCTCGCACTTATTTACCAAAAATGGGTCTTTTGTATTTTTGGCGATGTATAGACCCGTGCCTTGTAATAGCGTAGGATTTATGTTTCCGCAATTTACTTTCCGCACCCCCTAACTGTTAAATGCATGAAAGAATGTATTGTAAATAAAAACAACTCGTAGCTCACTAATTACAAAGATAAACATTAACTGAATACAACACACAATGCACCCACCACTTTTAGGGTACACCTCACTCGTTGCCTTCGAAACGTGGTCGTCAAGTATAGGACATTTTAGCGGTCGCTCTTATGTCCAAGATCCAGTTGCCTCGAAACAGTTGCCTCGAAACGGTTGCCTCAGATTAAAAAGGATCTAGGACATTAGGGTTGCTTCTAAGGTATCCTAACTGTTGCTTCGGTGACCATACTGTCCCGATAATCGAATTGACCCGAACACCTCCAATGATGGTGCTACCTACCTCTCAATGGTGGGATAGCACTATCTAAAGGACTCTTACACAGCCTAATTCCTTAGAGTAGGTAGATCTCTTAAGTACTTGCTCTTTTCAAAACAAACAAAAAATACTTTTCGCACCCACACTTTCAAAAGTTTTCAAACAAATTTTTCATACACTCTTGAGGACTGATACAAGAGTTACTTAGAAATTTTTCAAACGAAACTTTTTTCAAAACCCACACACACTTGAAAAGCAAACAAATTTTTTGAAAACATAAGAGCAAGTACCTAAGAGCCTGTGGATAACCACAGATAGAAAGGGTGCTAACACCTTCCCTTTCTATAAATCTACCTCCCGAACCGAGAAACATTCTCGAATAAGGAATTCTGCTGTGCTTTTGTCCTTTCCATGTTGGAGAACATAAAAGACGGTGGCGACTCTTGCTTACCGCGACATTTCGCGAAACCAGCTAAAAAACAGTCAGTTCTCATTTCCACCGATCCCAGAACTGGCGACTCTGCTGGGGAATTAATAAGTGAGGTGTACCTTAGGAATAGTTCATCATCATGTTTTCAATTGCTTGATCTGATTGCTTTAATATTGTGGGCCTGTTTGGGAGTTTCATAGATCCTAACCCGGATCTGGGGGATACCTCTTAGAAAGTAGCAACAAAACTGTGAGGGAACTGTGCGGGGTATACCGACATGGTTGAAACAGTTGCTACGTTGATGTGGCACTTTGGTGAGTACCGGTAACCCTTGAGTCAAGTCAAGGAGAGTACGGGGCCGCCGCATGGTGTCGTGAAGCATCAACTGACCTTAGGAACCTTAGTTGACCATCCTGGCCTCTTTAGGGGTAGTGAGATGACCGACTTTGGTGCAGTCCGAAGTTGGTAGATACTCGATACTACACTCATTGAGGGTTGTTTTCTTGGAATATTTTGATCGCCAGTTCAGTGGCTAAATCAAAACAATGAACATAGAAAACAACCCAATGATATTGAGCTCCTTAGAACCCGGTTACTTTTGATCGGACAGGTTTTGAGCCCACCAACTTCAAGAGGGTAGTACCCCAAACCTCATGATGGCCTAAACTCTAAGGGCTTTGTGTGACTTGTGTGCCTTCAAACTTGAATACTTGCATACTTGTTATCTGACACTTGAGTTTCTTGCAGGTTTTGTTTACAGTCCTTAATCTGGACTCATAACAGGGTTTACCTACATCACTCCATACATAACACAACATCATATCATCATACCATTGCATACATCCTACATAAGGACTAATCCATTTCAAGGATCTCAAGGGTTTGTGATGCAGGTCATGATGAACCAACTGTCTAGCAAGGGGCAAAGGGGATTTATTTTCCCCTAGCCAAGGTTGATAACTTGAGTCAGGGGCTATGACCCACTAGATATGGTGAGCTTTGACTCTTGAAGAAGGACTCTCAACAACACGAAGTTCCTTCAATCAAGCTACGAAATTCAAATCCTAACAACTTTTCTTGTTTACCCCACGAGATCCTTGAAAACATTGCATGCATACATACACATCATTGCATAACAGGTACCCTTGTTACAGGTCACTTACCATCTCCGCTGTTTATTTCAGCAATGGCTTCCCAACAAGACAATCAGGATCTTTATGCTCAAGAGACTCGGTTCAAGGCAATCCTCCTAAACCTATCCAAGGGGCAGGAAGAACTGAGAACACTCCTCACGGGGACTTTGGTCAGGAACAGTTCTGAGGACGATAAGGACGAACGGCTGAAACGCCTGCAAGCTGAGGTGGATGCAATAAGAGCCCAGATGTTGGGGTAGATGACTCTCATTCAAGACTTAGCTCAAAGACAAGAAGAGCCCAGGGTTCTCATCAACCAACTTCTTCGGGATAACCAACTGGGGCAAACATCTAAGGTTGAAAAGCAAGCCATCATTCAACCACCTGTGGTGCAAGAAGACAAGGGAAAAGCTCCTCAGTTTGCTTCAGGGTCACAAGCCCAACACCAACCTCACCAGCGTCAACAGGGTAATCGACGTAAGCGAAATACGTCTGGAAGACATTTCTCGGAGACTGGTATACCATCATCACTGATACTGAGACACTTGTTGGAGCTCAAGCTGATTGCTTTAAAAGATCCTCCTAAGAATCTCAACATAACCTCCCTGAAGTATAATCCTGATGAAAGGTGTGCCTACCATTCTGACAGTCCTGGACATGACACTGACGACTGTTGGAGCTTGAGGAACAAGATCCAGGACTTGATCGACGGAAGGGTGCTGGAGTTCATGCCGGGTGGCAAAATGAAAATCTTCTGCTGAGAATCTTCCATCTGAGTTGACTAGTGCAAACTAAGAAGCTTTTGTTCATTAGAATGTTCAAGTTGTATTTTTCTTTGATTGTTCAAACATTTGTTCATGTCAAACTCTTTTACGTTATCAATGCATCGCATATGTCTGTTTTGAATCAATATATTCACATTCGCTATATTCAAATTGCTTTCATTTTTTGATGCCAACTCTCAATTAATAATTCTAAGCCTTTTGAGGGAGGATGACGAAAACGATACCATAATCTACAGTATGCTTTTGAACAGACCCCGCTGATGAGGTACAGGTATTGTTTCAATTCCTAAACACTGGAGTTATAAGGAAGATAATCCCTCGTCAACCCCTCTGAGCCAAAGAAGTAGGAGTTTTTCTTTTCGAAAATTAAAACCCTTAATCATAACCTGGGGCAGGGTAGTTCTCTCAGTTTGATCCAGATGCACAACGAGTGGCACCAAAGAAGTCCTTCCAAAACAAAAGACGATGATGGTTCTGAATAATCATAAAGACAGGAAGTCATTACAAAAAAAAAAACTAAAGCCCATTAAGTCAAAACCTATGAAGGAGACTTACAAAAACTGGGGCATCCCGCTGACTGTAATCCTAAAAGAAACAGTTCAGGCAAAAACAGGGATAACATAATCAAAAAGAGAGAGGCCCAACAAACCCTCGACAAAAGGAAATGACAGCCTATCCAAAATAAAATTTCAACATTCGAACCATCACCGAAACATCATAGCAAAGACTCAAACAAGGTCTGACGCACGATCAACTAAGTTTAGGTTTGAAGAACATCACGAAGAGCGGGTGGGTACAGATAAATTTGAGCCTTTATCCTTTGTTTCTTAAACCGTGAACCAGGCCACGCTACAACCCTTAAAAGTCCTAGCTGAAGCATGGGTTAGTTCGAAAGCATACTGTTACAAAGGTATCCTGACTCCTTAAGGCTCGCTGTAAAACCCTGAGTTGACATCACATCTTTACAAAATTTGCTCGTTTTACTGAAAAATGCATTTTCAAAAACTTCAAGACAGACATAAGCTTTGCATTTTTAATATAACATTGATTGCATATGACTATTTGTTTGAACAACATAGAATTTCGCACGACGAATGTCTAATGAACAAAAGCACCTCCAATCAAGGGGCATGGCATGATCATTATCCATCATCTGGGGCAGTTAAGTCAAGATTAGGAGAATCTCTCAAAAGGCCAACCAGCTTGGGGCAAATCTCCATCTGGATCACTTGGGGAATTGGACATGAATTCCAGCAACAAATCTGGTACGATCGAAAATCTCCTGATGGTATGGCAACACAACAACAGGGGCACCCCCCTACATCCTGAGAGCGCGGACATAGTCGAAAAAATACTGCGCATAATCAAAGACCCGCTAGGTTGACACACCTAGGCAAAAATAAAGGCTTCCCGGCGAATCAAAAGGGTTCGGGCAAAAATAAGGGATGAAATGAAAAATCTGTACACCCGGCAAGTTGAAAACCTGAAAAGGCGGCTTGGGAAAAAATGGGTATCCCGGTGGACTGAAAACCCGAAAGGGCGGTCCTGGCAAAAGTTAGGGATCAAAAGCGTACGACTATGTTCCGTCATATCGTCACTTGCCTACCAGAAGAAGATTTGTCAATCGGCAGTCATCAAGCGCCTCCACAGGTATCTTCTCCCACAGAAACAGGGGCAATAAGAATTGTCTGAACGATCTAGTTGTTCTGTCCACCAAGGTATCAAGGTAGGTTCAGGTGAAGAACGTGACCAAGATACCTTCACTCTCCTTAGAGTAAGATAAGACTCAACAATACTCTCCCCCGAGCAGAGTTGGTCTCCAATCATCCCCGAAAGGCACAATATCTCTAGCAAGTCAACACTCTCCCCAAGTAGAGTTAGTCTACTGTCAGCCTTAAGGAAGTTGGGTACCCCCAGCGAATCTCAGCATTCCCCAGCGGAGTATACAGATGTTCCTAAGCAAGCATCCCCGACCGTCTTAATATAAGATTATTCCCCGGCGGAATACCAGACACCCCAGTGGAGCCAATTCCCAAGTACAGTTCAAAAGTTTCCCAAGGAAAGTTGAATCAATCTCCCCAGTAGATTCTGGAAGCTTATCCCCAGTAGATTCTGGAAACTCATCCCTGCAGAGCACGAACGCGTCTCCCGGACTCATTATTCAAAGGTTATTCCTCACCAGAGCTTATAACTGGGTTATCCTCAACTAATTGCCACAGAAAGATCGTCCTCGGCGAAGCTCTTCCCATCCCCCAGCGGAGTTCATCAAATCTTCCAACATAACATATCAACGGTATCCTCAGTGGAGTTATCATCAATTTCAAAACCTCAACGAAGTATCTCTTCCCACAGAGTATTCCCAACAGAGTAATCTCTTCAACAAGTTTATTCCCCAACGGAGTCATCTTCTCCTACCGGTTTATTCTTGCAACCATCATCCCCAACGGAAATGAAGAACTCTGTTCTTCAACATCAGCCCAGGATTCAACTTCCCGGCATGCGTCAAGGATTTACATTCCTAGACGAAGATACATTCATAAACATCACATCATGATACATGCATATGCGCATCATGTCATACAATCTCGTTTATGTCGAGAACATCATTGCTTGATCCATATCATGCATTGCATACGACTGACCTTTACCTTTCAGGAAGGATACAGTTAAATAATCAGCTACGTCAAAGTAGACAAATCCAGTCAAAGAAGACAAATCCAGTCAAAAAAGACAAATCCAGTCAAAGAAGACAAATCCAGTCAAAGAAGACAAGTCCAGTTAAATCCCAAAGGTTTTTTCTGATGCTCATCCAGTCAAAGAAGACAGGTCCAGTTAAATTACTTCCTAAAGTCAAAGAAGACAACCCGTCATTGAAGACAACCCGTCATTATAGACAACTCGTCATTGAAGACAACCCGTCAGTATAGACACCCGTCATTAAAGACATCCCATCATTGAAGACATCCCGTCATTGAAGACAACCCGTCATTGAAGATAACTCGTCATTTAAGACAACTCGTCATTGAAGACATCCTGTCATTGAAGACAACCCGTCATTATAGATAACTCGTCATTGAAGACAACTCGTCATTGGAGACAACCCGTCAGTATAGACACCCGTCATTGAAGACAACCTGTCAGTATAGACACCCGTCATTGAAGACAACCCGTCATTATAGACACTCGTTGTCATAGACACCTGTCATCATAGACACCCGTCATTATAGACACCCGTCGTTATAGACACCCGTCGTCATAGACACCCGTCAATATAAACACTCGTCATTGAAGACAACTCGTCATTGAAGACAAATCGTCATTGAAGACATCTCATCATTGAAGATAACTCGTCATTGAAGACAACTCGTCATTGAAGACACCTCGTCGTTGAAGACTACTCGTCATTTAAGACAACCTCGTCATTGAAGACATCTCGTCATTGAAGACAACTCGTCATTTAAGACAACCCATCATTATAGACACCCGTCATTGAAGACAACCCGTTATTGAAGACACCCGTCATTGAAGACACCCGTCATTGAAGACAACTCATCATTGAAGACAACCCGTCAGTATAGACACCCGTCATTTAAGACAACTCGTCATTGAAGAGAACCCGTCAGTATAGACACCCGTCATTTAAGACAACCCGTCATTGAAGACAACTCGTCATTGAAGACAACCCGTCAGTATAGACACCCGTCATTGAAGACAACTCGTCATTGAAGACAACTCGTCATTGAAGATAATCCGTCATTATAGACAACTCGTTATTTAAGACAACTCGTCATTGAAGACATCCCGTCATTGAAGACATCTCGTCATTGAAGACAACTCGTCATTGAAGACAACTCGTCATTGAAGACTACCCGTCATTGAAGACAACTCGTCATTGAAGACTACTCATCATTGAAGACAACTCGTCATTGAAGACAACTCGTCATTGAAGACAACCCGTCGTTAGAGACACCCGTCATTGAAGACAACCCGTCAGTATAGACACCCGTCATTGAAGACATCTCGCCATTGAAGACAACTCGTCATTTAAGACAACCCGTCATTGAAGACAACTCGTCATTGAAGACAACTCGTCATTTAAGACAACCCGTCATTGAAGACAACTCGTCATTGAAGACAACTCGTCATTGAATATATCTCGTCATTGAAGACAACTCGTCATTGAAGACAACCCGTCAGTATGGACACTCGTCATTGAAGACAACTCGTCGTTGAAGACAACTCGTCATTGAAGACAACTCGTCATTGAAGACAACCCTTCCATGAAGACAACCCGTCCAAAAGAGACAACCCGTCATTGAAGACAACCCGTCATTGAAGACAACTCGTCATTGAAGACAACCTGTCATTGAAGACAACCCGTCATTGAAGACAACTCGTCATTGAAGACAACCCGTCATTGAAGACAACTCGTCGTTGAAGACAACTCGTCATTGAAGACAACCCGTCCATGAAGACAACCCGTCCAAAAGAGACAACTCGTCATGAAAGACAAAACCTCCTCTGGTTCAGTTAAATCCTAAAGATTTTTCTGAGATAACCTGTCAGTAGAGACAACCGATCAACCTTTTGAAGTTCCAAATTCGATACCTGTATCTAGCCAGGGCATGTATGTGAGCGACTGAGTGAAGATCAACCCCTGTAACAGGCCAGGTAATTATATTTCTTTCTCAGGTACGCAAGTTCTTGCTAAGGAATCTCTTACGCGATCGACACTCCCGATGGCATCTATAAGCCCATCTCCACTCCTATCCATCACTTCCAAATGACATCTATAAGCCCATTCCCGACAAGGTCCTGTCACATCCAGATGGCATCTATAAGCCCATCCTCCTATCCATCATCTCTCCAAATGGCATCTGTAAGCCCATTCTCGCCATCACACTGCTGATACTCTACTATGTGAGTGCAAATTTCTGGGCACTTTAGTGTTCAATCATCTTCCACCTTCGGATCACGAAAGGCACACAAGCCAATCTACATCCTCAGGTCTAAGAAGATTGAACAGGGGCAACTGTTGTACCCCAAAATTTGCCCTCCCATATTCTTCAAAGTTTTAACAAGCATCATCTCAATTTGCTCAAGTCTACTCAAGGGCTACACAGTCAACCATCCTCCTAAGCCAGTCAAATTAGGGTTTTGGTTCTTGCAAAGAAGTTGAGTTTTTCAAGGGATTAATCAAGTCCCATATGCTCATATACATTGTCAAGCACCTACATGTCAAGTTTCAAGGCTCACAAGGTCAAGTTGCACAGTCAAAAACCCTAATTGCTCCACAGTCAACTGTAGGTGTAAAATGGTCATTTGGCAGTCAAAAGTCAAAATTTTTGGTCAACATCTTATTTTGAAGCCACAATCATCATTTGGTCAAGTCTTGACCATGATTCCACAAGAATGGCTCAAAAAATCATCAAGATGCAAAAGTTTCCATTTTTGGACAGCTGAAAAGTCAACTGTAACTTGACCAAGGCATAACTTTTTCATGGTTCATCAGAAAAATCCCATCCAATTCTCATTTTGAAGGGGATGATATTTCCTATAACTCATCTTCACATTCCAAGTCCAAGAAATGCTCTCA
The DNA here is from genome assembly GCA_948472305.1 of Vicia faba. NCBI lineage: Eukaryota > Viridiplantae > Streptophyta > Magnoliopsida > Fabales > Fabaceae > Vicia > Vicia faba. The sequence continues at coordinate 658,680,273 of OX451736.1, read as the reverse complement.
CAAAAAGTTATCAATTTCAACATTATAGGTCATTTTCAAAAGTCAACAAAAAGGCATTTTAAGTCAAAGACCATAACTTGATATTGGTAAATTCAAATGACATGGTACCAAAGGCATTGGTTAGAGGACTTCAATACCTTTCCAAAATGTCCAAGAACATATTCATATGATTAAAATTGAGCAAGATATGCATTGGAGAAGTTGGGAAATTTTTGTGAAATGGCCAAAGTCAACTATCCTTGAAACTTCAATTTTTGACAAAAGGGCCCACTTTTTCCACTTGGTTCAGCCTTGTCATGCCACCCACGTGTCCCATGATCAATTTCAAGATTAAACATTAATTTTTCTATTTTTATTTAATTTTATTTGATTTAATTCATTTAAATCCATAAAATTCAAATAAAAAATCAAAAAAATTAATTAAGGGATATCTTGTGGTTTGAATGACCTTGATGCATCATAATACACATGCCAAATTCGTGCCAAGCCTATTATGAGCATGAAATTCAAATTTTGAACAAAAATGACAAGTTTCTTTAATGGTGGTTATGAGAAAATCCAAAGCTTAATGGCAATGGTTAAAAGCTCCTTAATGTGACTTATTCTCACTCATTACTATATATACAAGACTTGCAAGCCTCATTCACAACCTAGAAAAAGTGCACAAACGGCCAGAGCAAAGTTCAAAATTTGTCAAAAAAAGTGTGAGATCAAAAGGAGTTTTTGCAAGCATTTTCAGGCCAAGAGGAGAACGTGACTCTCTTCTTTGCCATACCCTGAAGCTAAAGCAACCCTTGCCACGTCCTAAGGTCCATTATCAAGCACTGTAAGTATTCCCAGGTCCCCTATAATTTCCATATTATTTTTTCAAATGCTTTCCTGTGCAGTTTCCAAAGCGTTGAACACCATGCACCTCACACATCCAACATGCCAAGTGTCCACAAATGCAAATCCAAGGGCCTAGAAAGCAAGAACACCATGTGCCTGGTCAACAGCATTCCACTCAATTCCCAGAGTCAAACGAGTTGGCTTCTTAATGGGCCATAATTCCAACAATGCACCCTCCTTCCTGGCCCAACACCCCCTTCCATTGGTTTATTCTTTCCTTTTCATTTTTTATTTTCCAATTTAATTCCTAACCTTTTTTTTATTTTATTTCTTATTAACATAATTAACCAACTAATATTTTCATAAAAAATCAAAAAAATAGAATTAACATTATTTTTATTATCATTATTTTATTTTTGTAAATAAAATATTAACAAATAAATAGTTTTAATTAGGCCATTTTAACCTTTTTTAAATAACTAAAATAACTTAGAATTAGGTTGACTTAGAATTTTAATTCTTTTATTTTATTTCATAAAAACATAAAAACACAAAAATATATTTTCTTTTAATGAATTAATTAATTAGTTTAACAATTAATTTTTTATTTCATTTAATCACCAAAAAGACAAAAAAAATCAATTTCTTTTCTAAAAAAGGGTCAACACCCTTAAGAACATTCCCGATTCTTTTTTCCGCACGTATTTTAGTTTTAATTCCTTATTTTTGATTATTATGTAACTGCCTCCGGATGTAATAGTAATTAGGATTTTTACTGCTTTATTTCTCGCACTTATTTACCAAAAACGGGTCTTTTGTATTTTTGGCGATATATAGACTCGCGCCTTGTAATAGCGTAGGATTTATGTTTCCGCAATTTACTTTCCGCACCCCCTAACTATTAAATGCATGAAAGAATGTATTGTAAATAAAAACAACTCGTAGCTCACTAATTACAAAGACAAACATTAACTGAATACAACACACAATGCACACACCACTTCTAGGGTACGCCTCACTCGTTGCCTTCGAAACGTGGTCGTCAAGTATAGGACGTTTTAGCGGTCGCTCTTATGTCCAAGATCCAGTTGCCTCGAAACAGTTGCCTCGAAACGGTTGCCTCGGATTAAAAAGGATCTAGGACATTAGGGTTGCTTCTAAGGTATCCTAACTGTTGCTTCGGTGACCACACTGTTCCGATAATCGAATTGACCCGAACACCTCTAATGATGGTGCTACCTACCTCTCAATGGTGGGATAGCACTATCTAAAAGACTCTTACACAGCCTAATTCCTTAGAGTAGGTAGATCTCTTAAGTACTTGCTCTTTTCAAAACAAACAAAAAATACTTTTCGCACCCACACTTTCAAAAGTTTTCAAACAAATTTTTCATACACTCTTGAGGACTGATACAAGAGTTACTTAGAAATTTTTCAAACGAAACTTTTTTCAAAACCCACACACACTTGAAAAACAAACAATTTTTTTGAAAACATAAGAGCAAGTACCTAAGAGCCTGTGGATAACCACGGATAGAAAGGGTGCTAACACCTTCCCTTTCTATAAATCTACCTCCCGAACCGAGAAACATTCTCGAATAAGGAATTTTGCTGTTCTTTTGTCCTTTCCATGTTGGAGAACATAAAAGACGGTGGCGACTCTTGCTTGCCGCGACATTTCGCAAAACCAGCTAAAAAACAGTCAGTTCTCATTTCCATCGATACCACGCGCCATGACGTTCTTGGTTATTGTAGCAAAGGAAGCTGCCTTGACCCACTTTGTGAAGTAATCAATGGCTACAAGAATGAAGTGATGCCCGTTAGACGCAGTAGGTCTGATCTCGCTGATCATGTCGATCCCCCACATTTTAAAGGCTCAAGGAGCTGTCAAAACATTTAGGGGAACTGGAGGTACATGCACCTTATCAGCATGGATTTGGCATTTATGACAGGTTCGAGAGTGCTGATAACAATCGGCTTCCATAGTGGACCAGTAATATCCTGCCCGTAGGATTTTCTTCGTCATGGTATGTCCACTGGAATGAGTTCTGAAGGTACCTTCATGTAACTCTGTCATGATCCTTTCTGCCCCGCTCTTGTCTACACACCGCAGTAAGGTTGAATCATGGTTACGCTTATAGAGGATCCCATTGCTAAGAAAGAACATTACAGTGAACCTTCTTAGAAACTTCTTATCGTTAACAAATGCCCCCTCGAGGTATTCTTGAGCCTCAAGATACCTCTTTACCTCGTGAAACCAGGGTTTATCTACTACCTCTTCAGTCTCAATATCACAGCAATGTGCGGGTTCGTCCAACCTCTCGATGGTAATCTGGGGAGCTTCATTATCCCACATAACTTTGAATATAGAAGACATGGTAGCTAGCGCATTCGCCAACTGGTTATCCTCTCTTGGGAAATGTTCAAAGGTTACCTCCTCAAAGTGTGGGAGCAATGTCAGTACATACTCTTTGTAAGGAATGAGATTCGGGTGCTTTGTATCCCACTCGCCTTTGATCTGACTTATTACCAAAGATGAATCTCCGAATACACTCAAGAAATTAATCCTCAGGTCAATAGAAGCTCGAAGATCCATGATACATGCTTCATACTCCGCCATGTTGTTGGCGCAGTTGAAACATAATCGGGCGGTGAATGGAGTATGACAACCCTCAGGAGATATAATTACAACGCCAATTCCATTACCCAATGTGTTCAAGGATCCATCAAAATACATAGACCATCGGGATCCCTCCTCGGGTCCTTCATCCGGTCCAGGTTCTTCGCAGTCGGTTACCAACATGATATTCTCATCCGGGAACTCAAAATTCATGGACTGGTAGCCATCCACGGCCTGATGCGCCAAATGATCTGCCAATACACTCCCATTGATTACTTTTTGGGTTGTGTATTAGATGTCGTACTCGGTTAAGATTATCTGCCATCTTGCTATTTTTTCGGATAAGGCGGGCTTCTCGAAAATATACTTGATCAGATCCATCTTTGATATCAACAAGGTAGTGTGAGTCAGCATATACTGTCTCAGTCGAAGAGCAGCACATGCCAAAACGCAGCAAGTTTTCTCGAGCAATGAGTATTGGGTCTCACAGTCGGTAAACTTTTTGCTAAGGTAGTAAATGGCGTGCTCTTTTCGACCAGACTCGTCATGCTGCCCCAGCACACACCCCATTGAACTGTCTAGCACTGTCATGTATAATATCAAAGGTCTTCCTTCAACTGGAGGCATCAAAATTGGTGGTTCTTGAAGGTATTCCTTGATTCTTTCGAAAGCGGTATGGCATTCATCATTCCACTTTACCACTTGATCTTTCTTCAGCAGCTTGAAGATTGGCTCACAAGTAGCAGTCAGATGTGAAATGAACCGGGCGATGTAATTCAGATGTCCCAAGAAACCTCTAACTTCCTTCTCTGTGCGGGGAGCCAACATCTCTTGTATGGCTTTTAACTTTGCAGAGTCTACCTGAATACCTTTGTCACTGACAAAAAAACCCAGAAGCTTACCAAACCTTACCCCGAAGGTACACTTGTTCGGATTCAACCTCAACTTGTACGTCATCAACCTGTCAAACAGTTTCTGGAGATGATCAAGGTGCTCTTCCTCAGTCTGGGACCTGGTTATCATGTCATCAACATAAACCTCAATCTCGTGGTGAATCATATCGTGGAACAAAGCGACCATGGCGCGCTGATAAGTTGCCCCAGAATTCTTCAACCCAAAAGGCATTACCTTGTAGCATAAGGTGCCCCACTACGTAACGAAGGTTGTCTTCTCCATGTCCTCAGGAGCCATCTTGATCTAGTTGTAGCTAGAAAAACCATCCATGAAGGAGAAGATCTTGTGCTGCACGGTGTTGTCGACTAGAACATCAATGTGAGGAAGTGGGAAGTCATCTTTGGGGCTTGCCCTGTTCAAATCTCTATAGTCCACATACATCCGTACCTTACCGTCTTTCTTAGGTACCGGAACGACATTGGCAACCCACTACAGATAAGAAGTGACAGATAAGAATCCTACGTCAAACTGTTTCATGACCTCTGCCTTGATTTTCTCTGACATTTCAGGGCGCATACGGCAGACCTTCTGCTTTACCAGAGGGCAGTCTTCTTTAGTCGGCAGGCGATGTACCACAATATCAGTGTCCAAACCAGGCATGTCTTCATAGGACCAGGCGAAGATCTCAACATAGTCTTGTAGCATCTGTATTAACCGTTGTTTGACACTAGGCTCTAGATTTGCACCTATTTTAACCTCTTTCATGTCTTCCCCTGTACCCAAATTCACTGACTCAACTGGCTCTTCATGAGGCTGTATGGCCCTTTCTTCCTGCAGTAGTAGTCTAGCAAGTTCTCCAGGCAACTCACAATCATCCTCACCTTCGTCCTCGACTTGGTTGATCGGATTTTTGAAGTCATAACTGGCAGTAGCAGAGCTGTTATCAATGGATCCAGAGTGGATATGGATCTGCAGTATGATACGCGAGTGTGTGTAAGAGAGTAGCTGTTTTGACAAAGTGAGAGATAAAAGAAAAACAAGGAGCGCAAAATTTGTATGCAAGAAACGTCCAATGTTTTATTAATGATATATAAAATGACAAATAATAGCCCTCACAAGCAAAGCCAAGGTGCCTCGGGCAAGGCACCAGGCCGTAAAGTTTCAAATTGTTTATTACAAATTAAAACAAATGAGTCAATTACTGCGGAATAAAAGAAATAGGTATGAAGTCCCTAGCCGTCTAGTTATTCAGTCCACCGTTGGTTGTTGGGTAGATCCAACTGTCGATGTCTGAATCCTTTTCACTGTCTTCAATTGCATTAATTCCCCAATTGCTGATGTGTAGAGGAGGTCTTCCAGCCCGGGCGTGCTTAACAGCCCTTTGAGCCCCTGTAGTAAATCCCAAACCAAATTTATCAGTTTTGTAAATGAAATCAGGGAGCTGGCCCCAATTGGTACACCCACCTTCTTCGACCACAGCTCTGGCGTCCTTGAGAGAAGCCATCTTCAACGGAGGTTTGTTGGTAGTAACTTCAGTTGATGCCAAGATCTGAGGGACCTCTTCGAAATTCTGACAAGGAGTTTCTATGAATTCCCCGTCCATCTCTATGTAGCGGAAGGAATTGAGGTGACTCACCATATATTCTTCTTCACCTCGCACTGTGACAATCTTTCCCTTAACCGGATACTTCAGCATTTGATGAAGTATGGAAGTAACTGCCCCAACCTCATGGATCCAAGGACAACCCAACAAGCAATAATATGACAGCCTGATATCCATTACGTAGAAGGTGGACCCAAAAGTCTGAGAACCCACTTTGACAGGGATGTCCACCTCCCCGTGCACCATTCTCTTCGATCCGTCAAAAGCCCTTACCATAATGTTACTAGGCTTTATAGTCAAACCCTTACAATCCAAACGATCCAACGTTTTCTTTGGCCGAACATTTAGTGAAGACTCGGTATCTACCAGCACATGAGCCATAGTGGTGCCCCTGCACTCAATCGAGACATGCAAAGCATCATTATGATTCCTTCCTTTCGGTGTCAGATCCACATCTGAAAAACCCAGCCCATTGTCAGCAGTCAGGTTGGCCACACAATCTTTGAACTGATCTGCTGAAGTTTCCTGCAGCACATGCGCAGTCTTGAGAAATGCAATCAAAGCCTTCACATGGGCTTCAGAATACAACAGCAGAGACATCATGGATATCTTTGATGGGGTCTGCCCCAGCTGCTCGACCACATTATAGTCACTCTTCTTAATGATTTTCAGTATTTCCTCTATTTCTTGTTTAGAGGCTTCCACAATGATTTTCTTAGGTGCCTCCATCTGGGCAGGCTCACCTATAATTTCCTTGCCCCGAGTCCCAGATGGCTCAGCAGTAGGGGTAACAATAGGAGTAGGAACAAGAGAAATGTTAGGAGTGCTGGTTGGAGCAGCAGTTGGGATAACAATAGGCTTGATGATCTTCGGAGCAATCTCAGGAGAGAAAACCCTTCCACTTCGGGTAACCTTACTAGTCCCGGAAATATTACTGACATCAGTAACAGCTTCTTCATTCTTCAGATCTTGCTTAATGCCATGATAGTACACATCAACACCATAATGCCATGGGACAACTTTGTCTGAGGTGTACGAGATGGGACCAGGAACAGTGATTATCAGTGGAGCAATTCTTTGAACAGGTGTAATCCTAACAGGTCTTCTCGATGAAACCTTTGAAGGATTGGTGAAAATGGTTATAATAGCGACGTCTTCAATGGGAACAATAGGGATCACAGTGTTCTCGAACAAAATCTCTTTATCATCCATCAGGCGCTGAACACCTGACTTCAACAAACTGCAACCAGAAGGTAGAATCGAACACATGTGGCAACCTTCACCATAACCCGAAAATAAATCGGCCAACAACAAATTCTTCTTAACAGTCCTAAGAGGAGTATAAATTTCTTCAACAAAGGTCACAAATAAATCAGTGTCAACAAAATTAACTCCACAACCATGTTTGGGCATGGGAGCAGTTATAAAATTCGGCTTTTCTGGGGAATCAAACTCTATCTCCTTGGCTTTGATCAAGTCTTGTATTTTGTTTCTCAGAGCCCAACAATCATTTGTATCGTGGCCAGGACTCTCAGAATGATAGGCGTACCGCGCGTTGGGATTGTATCTGGGAGAGGTAGTGTTTGGATTCTTGGGAGCCTCTCCCAAGGTTGTCAAGTTGGATTTTAATAAATGAGGTAGAACTTAACCCAAAGTCATGTTGATGCGGGTAAACCGTCGTTGTGGTATTTCCACCCTTGGTTAGTTGTTGCATTGTGGAGCAACTGCGGGTCTTGGTATCACTATAACATTTACCGTTTGACGGTGTTCAGATCTGCTTTGGCCCCTCGGGCTATAAACTGCAATGGCTTCCTTCTTACCAGTGAAAGGCTTCTTTGTTGAACTCGACAAGGCATCTTTCTGTATTTCACCACTCCAAATTCCAGCTTCTACCCTTTCTCCAGTTAAAATCAGCTCGGTGAAACCAGATGACGAGCTGCCGATTAAGTGATTGAAAAATGGACCTGATAGCGTTCCTAGAAACATATCAACCAACTCCTTATCAGACAACGAGGGTTGAACTCTCCCAGCCAATTCTCTCCATTTTTGAGCATAATCTTTAAAACCTTCACCTGCACCCATGGACATACTCTGGAGTTGAGTACGAGTGGGAGCAAGGTCGGCATTATACTGATACTGCTTGTAGAAAGAAACAACAAGATCTTCCCAGTTTCGGACACTGGATCCCTCCAACTGGTAGAACCATTCAAGCTGAGTCCCTGATAGACTATCTTGAAAGAAGTGCACCCACAAATTTCTATCAGCGGTGTGGGGTTGAATCTTCCTGACATACGAGCGGAGATGGAGTTTTGGGCAGGACACCCCATCATACTTGGCAAAAACCGGATCTTTGAACTTCTGAGGGATGATCACTCCCGATACCAGACCCAATTCTTCAAAATCTAACCCAGGTATCCTCTGAACTTCCATGGCACTCAGACGATCCTATAACTGTTTGTATCTATCCTTAGCAGGAGGATATTGCTCATCATTGTAATCCGTATCGTTGTTAGAAACTACAAGACTAGGGTCCTTTTCTCCTTCTTGGTTCTCCCCTTCCTTGGATGAAGAGGTCAGGTCAGTTTGTTGCTTCAACCTTTCTCCAAACCTTCTGCCCATATTCAGAATACCAGTCTTTTTCTTCTTCTTCTTCTTCTCTTTCAGAATGAGGGCTTTCAAATCCTCTTGCCCCTTAGCCAGACTTATAAACATCTGTTGGAACTGGGCATTTTGTGCCTGAAGATCTTTGATGGCTTGATCGGAATACATTTCTATTGAAATAAGCAGCGAAGAAGATGAGAAACCTATAGTGGTACCTGTAATGATGTGTATGATAATGGGATGCGCATGTAATGATTTCAAAGACTTTGGAAAATTTAAATTTGCAAACCCAAAATAAACAAAAACTTTATTAGCTTAAATTTGAAGGTTTAAAATGCCTTTAAGGCGTTACAAATAAGTAAATAAAACAAATCTAAAATTAGAAAAGAAAAATCAAAAGTCCCATGGACGCTTTCTCTTTGTGCTGATATAATCATTGAGCACTCTTTCTTCCTGGAGCTTCCTGGTGAGCTTTAAAACCTTCCTCTCTTGATCATGGAACTATTCCCTGTAAGTATCCCGCTCATTCTTCAGCTGAATCTAAGACCTCTGTAACTCCCCAAGATCAGTGGGCATGTAAGGATAAAGAACCATGTAAGGAATGCCTTCTTCAGTAGTGGGCTCCACAATCACTGGTAATACGGCCACATAAGGCATCATGAGCTTCTGGGCCTGAGCTCGTACCCATTGGAGGTAAGGCTCCATAGGAATGGAAGTCTTTGGTCCCAACTCTTTAGGGTCAAATCTGTTTACCATGCCCCATGCATGTATGAACCTCCGACGATACTCATTAACATCATCCTCATAGTTGAACACAATGCCCTTAATAAGTAACTCATGGGGACCATCCCTTCGAGCATGACCAAATTGTCGCAAAGCTAGACAAGGATTGTAAGTTATACCCCCTCTGATACCAAGTAATTGGACATTAGGGTATTCCCCACAGCGGTCAATAATAGCAATGTCTTCCATAGCCCGGGAACACCAAAGAATATCCGTATGAGCGAGTGACATTATCCTTTGCGACTAACCCAAACCTTCTTCGTTCTTCAGTACAGACTTAGGGAGGTGAGAAATAAACCACCTTGACAGCAACGACATGCAGCACATAAGAGTCCCTCTTCTCTTCATGGTACGAGTATGGAGAGCGTGTAAAATATCTCAAAGCAAGGTAGGCACAGGGTTGCGAGAAAGGAAAATCTTGATAGCATTCACATCTACGAAGGAGTCCGAATTAGGGAAGAGAACTAAACCATAGATAAGAAGATCCAAGACCTCCTCAAAAGCCTAAAAATCCAAATCATCCCAAAATAGTTGAGCTTTATCTATCAAAAATTTGGCTAGAAAACCCTCGACTCTGCTTCGAGTTTCCCAATTGGATACCACGTCGGCCCGTTTCAAATGCAAAGCTGAGGCAATGACTTCTGGCTTAGGAACTTCTTCTATACTTGTGAAGGGTACGTATTCAAGAATGGGTATGCCCAATAGCTGAGAGAATTCTTCCAAGGTGGGTACCAACTGATAATCTGGAAAGGTGAAGCAGTGATGCTTGGGATCGAAGAACTGAAAAAGTACGCTCATCATTTGTTCATCAGGGTTTAAAGTAACCAGGTTGAGAAGTTAACCGTGTCTCTTAATGAAAGTAGAAGTTTCAGAAACTCTTGATACTAGCTCTTTGAGTTGGGAAGGTATCTGCACAAAGCTGATTCAGATAGTATTTCTACGCACGGAAGCCATGATCTGCAAAACATAACAAAGATAAATTCCCTTGGTCTTTGAAATGGTTAGTGTAATGAAGCATGAATGCCATGTTATGATGCATGATGTCATGATAAACCACAGGTATAACAAACACAGGTATTGCAAACACAGTCAAATCACACAAAGCCCTTAGGTTTAAGGCTTGCATGAGGTCAAAGGTAATACCCTCTTGAAGTTAAGTTGGTTTCAAACCTGTCCTAGAAAAGTAACCGGGTTCTATAGGATCTTAATATCACTGACCATCCTTTATCGGTCATGGTTTCAGCTCACGTAATCTTTTCTTGCAGCCAAAATATTTCGAAAGTCTGGTCTCAATGAGTGTAGCATCGAGTATCAACCAGTTTTCAACTCTACATCGAGGCTGACTATCTCGATACTTTCTAATGGCCAAGTTGTTCAACTAAGGTTCGTCAGTGCTTCACGACACCATGCAGCGGCCCCATATTCTTCGCGTTTCACCACAAGGGATATCGGTACCAACCAAAGTTCCACACTAACGTAGCTATTGCTTCAACCGTATCGGTCTATGTCGTACAGTTCCCTCACAGTCTATTGCTACTTACCTAATGAGTGTTCCCCAGATCCGGGTGTAGGATCTATAGTAACCCCCAAATAAACCCTCAAAAAAATAAAGCAAGCAAAGCAATCAAGAGAAGCAACTTTTAATGACCTAGATCCTAAGGTATACCCACTTATTATTCCCCAGCAGAGTCGCCAGTTCTGTGATACGGTGGCAGAACCGACTGTTTGATGCTGGTTTTGCGTTTTGTGTTTTTTGTTCGCAAAATGTCGTGGTAAGCAAGAGTCGCCACCGACTTTTATTTCATCCAACCGAAAAGGAAAAAAGTACAAAAAAAAACTTTTTTCGAGATATTCTGAGTACGGCGGGTAGATTATAGAAAGGGAAGGTGTTAGCACCCTTTCTATCCATGGTTTTCCATGGGCTCTTAGGTACTTGCTCATTTTTAAATTGCTTGTGTTTGTATGCTTATTTTTGAAAATGTTTTACTTCGTGATAACCCTTGTATCAGTCCTTAAGGATGTGACGAAGTTGTTTTGAAAATTTGTTTGAAAAGTGTAAGTGTGAAGAGTTTTAATTTGAGCAAGTACCTACTAGCGTCTACCTACTCGAAAAAAGATCGTTTGTATTCTTGTTTCCTTTAGACAGCGCTATCCTACTATTGAGAAATAGGTAGCACCGTCATTGGAGTTTGTAAGGGTCAATTCGAAAGGGACGTACGATCACTAAAGCAATATTAGGACACCTTACTAGTAACCCTAGATCCTTAAGATCTTTTCCGAGGCAACATTTCCGAAGCAACATTTCCGAGGCAACATTTCTGAAGCAACATTTGATCTTTTTAGACGGGAGGGCAACCACTAAGACACCCTATGCTTAATGATCATTTACCAAAGGCAACTGAAGTGAGAGTATACCCTAAGAGTTAATATGTGCGAGTGATCCATTTTTAGTTATTTAATCTTTGCACATTAGGGTTTTCTAACCATTTTAATTTTATCATGTATTCTTGCCATACAATCTTATGAGCATACATCTAGACAGTTAAATATTTGTGGGAATTAGAAATGCGAGAAAATAAACCTAGCTATTACAAGGCTTCAGGGAGGGGGATTAATTACATAGCCAAAAATCGGGGATTTAAACAGTAAATAAAAAACCTAAGTTAACTATTACAAACCTTGAACAGTTACAAAATAATGGAAAAATAATTAACAAGCGCGCGGCGAATTAAATACGAGGCGATTAGGGTTTTGACCCCCGACTAAACCTAATTGCAATTGATTAAAAAAGAAATCATTTTTTGTAATTTTGTTATTTGAGAAAATAATGGAATAATTGAATAAATAAAAGGACCCTAATTACTAATTAATTTTAATTAAGAAAAATGATTAAGTTAACCTATTCTTTTGTATTTTTATTTGCAAAAAGGAAAACAATTAAATCAAGAATTAAACCTAATTTTTCTAGTTGATTTTGATTGTGAAAAACAACTTAAAGTTACCCTAAATTAAAATAAATTAATTAAATTAAATTAGATTAAAAAAAACCTAATTCTAATTTTTGCGAGTTCTTGATTTTGTGATTTTATGAAAAAAATTGATTTTAAAATAAAATAAATAAAGAATTAAGAATAAAGCAAAAATAAAATAATAATAAAAAAAATAAGGAATGGGCATGTGTTGTTGTTAGCAAATTTGGGGGTTTGAAGTTGAATTTCTAGGCCCAAATACTCCAAGTCTGGTTGACCACGCTTGATCTGGTGCAATGTTGACTTTGTAGAACACCATGGATCTTCATTGCTGGCACGTTGGATCTGGATAGCTAGGCATCCAGTGGCCAGAAGTTGAGGGTGTATTAAAGGCGTATGATGATGTAGTGCATTGGATTCACCTGAAACAAACAAGAAAATAATAAAATGCACACGCCTGGGATCGAACCCAGGAAGTGTGCATCAAAGGAATTTCCTCCAACCATCTGCACTAAATTGTTAACTTGTAAGCATAATAAACAAATAAAACCAAAAGCCAAGTCAAATATTCTGCCAGCCACAAACGCGCGAACTTTCAAACGGGCCAGTCACATGTTGCCACGCCATCATCTTCTTCACCGATTCCGTCATTTTAGAAAAAAAGACTTTTACCTACGGACGTTCACTGTAGGTATAACCCTGCATATTTCAAAAATTTCATACAAGCAAGATAAATGAAATGTAATAGTACCAATCAACTCGTCTCATCCTCACGAGCATCATGGTACCTGATTCAAGTCCTAATTTTGCTTGTACTGAAAACCCCTAAAACGAACACAGAAACCCTAGCAATGGCAACATCATGTACATGCATCAAAAATGCAATTAAATGGCATGGTTAGCTTGCAAACATGATGACAAACACGAATATAACAATCAGAAGTGATAATGTTGCAAGAATCGTGATAATCGAATTAAAAAAAATCCAAACCGTGTGAAGTGTAGCGCGCGTTTCTGGGTGTTTCAGGCCTTGCAAATGATTGGGACAGCTTCCTGGGACGTCTAACAATGGATTGGAATAGCTAGGATGGCTTGAGATGGCCTGTGGAGTGAAAAAGAATTCACACTTTTGCCAACTTTTTTCAGTTTTGTTCTATGCTTCTCACGACCTCTAACCCTTATTTTTTGATCTGGAATTCTTTATTATATAACCTAGAGTTAATTAGGTTAACAGACTTGGACTAAATCTTTGCATTTATCCAAGATTTGATTTGATTTGCAAGCTATATGATATGTTGTTATTTTGAGCCAAAACATGCCTTTCTTGTACCAATTGCCCTTATTCGATTTGATCATGTTAACTCAGCATATCTTGATTGCCAATCTGTAAAAAAAATAAATCATATCTTTGTTAATTTTCATCATTTATTTGATTTAATTCACTTTTTAATTAATGAAAAATCAAAGTAAATTGAAAAATTAAGCATATAATGGGTGAGTGAACAGTTGAGTCGTGGACCACATTATAATTGAGGTGCAAGCATAAAAAGTTGTGCCCATTTAGCAAAAAATGCAAATTTGAGCATATTTGACTTTTGGTATTTTTGCAAAAATAGTCAACTTGGCCAATGCATAACTCTATCAATTTTGACCCTAGAGAGGTTTTCTTGGACTTTTTAGAAATCTTAGGATGTCCTCTAAATAACCCTTTTGGTCTCATCTCAATTGAGTCTTCCAAGTTCATGTATGAAGCTTTGACCCAAAAGGTGTTTTTGTTGACTTTTCAAAAGGACCTATAATGTCAAAATTCATATCTTTTTGTGAGTGCATATTTTTGACTTTGGAGATGAAGATGAATTGTAGGTAATTGAATCCTCTTCAAAATGACCTTTGTATGGGTCATTTCTGATAAAGCATGAGAAAGTTATGCTTGGTCAAAAGTTGAGTTGACTTTTCCTACAAAACCCTAATTTAGCAACTTTTGGGTTTTGATGAATTGTGAGCAATCCTTGAGGAATCATGATCAAACCTTGATCAAATGATGGATAATACTTCAAAATGAGGATGTTGACCAAAAATCTTGAAGTTCGACTGTATGTGGGCCACAGTTGACTTTTGACCTAGTACAATTAATTTTCAAGCATTTGAGCAATAGACTGAGCAAACTTCTTCTACAAGGCTTGAAACTTGACATGTAGGGTCTTGACAAAATATTAAAACCATGGAGAGAATATGAGACATTTGTGGTCCACACATCTTGATAAAAATAGAAACCCTAATTTGGGGTATACTGCCTTAGGAGAGAGTTTGTCTGGTCAACTCTTGGGCAACCTTGAGCAAATTGGGGACCTCACTTGACATTTGTTGAGTAAAATGAGAGGGAAAATTTTGGGGTACAACAGATAGTATCCTATTTCTTAAAGCCATTAGTGATTGTCTTTTTATTTTCTGTTCTATATTCTTTGTTCATTTGTAAACAGTAGTTATGTTCAAATGCATATGTTCAAAAATAATCATTGGACGTTTTTGCAAACAAAACATGGAAATAAAAGAAAAACACATAGTTTTGCACTTTCAAAGGGATATCTTTGTATTAACTTGAATAAGTATTTTTTTACAATGAGACGGACATTCTAGTAAGAGGATATCATCGTAGAAAATTAAAATTTGATACAAAGAAAAATAGCTATGTGAAATAATCCCATGGGGTTCCCATTCTGCTATAGCCTTCGTGTCTCTGAGCATCTTGTCCACTTGCTGCCTTGTCCGAAGCTAATTGGATTGATCAGAACCGTTAAGTTTGTCAGTCGATGATATAGGTTGTCTGTAAGGTGATCCAACGGGACATAGTCATACGCTTTAAATCCCTAACTTTTGCCTGGACCGCCCTTTCGAGTTTTCAGTCCACCGAGATACACTTTTTTGCCTAAGTCGCCCTTTCGGGTTTTCAACTTGTCAGGTGTACAATTTTTTTTGCTTTTTATCCCTAATTTTTGCTCGAACCTTTTTGATTCGCCGAGATGCCCTTGTTTTTCCTAGGTGTGTAAACCTAGCGGGTCTCTTATGTGTAGTATCTTTTAACTATGTCCGTGTTCACAGGGTGCGGAGGTCGTCGCCATCCATAGTGGTTAAGATCATTGCTCCACCAGAGAATATGCTTTTGATCACAAATGGTCCCTCGTATGTAGGAGTCCATTTGCCCCTAGGATCACCTTATGGTAATATGATACGCTTGATTACCAAATCACCAACCTGATATACTTGACGTCTGACCCTTTTGTTAAAAGCTTTGATCATGCGTTTTTGGTACATCTGGCCATGACAGACACCTGTAAGCCTCTTCTCATCAATTAGGTTCAACTGGTCAAGTCGAGTTTGGATCTAATCGTCTTCATTCAGCCCTGCATCCTTTATGATTCTCATAGAAGGTATTTAGACTTTAATTGGTAGAACAACTTCCATGCTGTATACCAAGGAGAAGGGAGTTTCCCGTGTTGATGTGCGCGCCATGGTACGGTAACCGTGGAGAGAGAATGGTAGCATCTCATTCCAGTCCTTGTAGGTTACTGTCATTTTTTGTATGATCTTTTTGATGTTCTTATTTGTGGCTTCGATAACACCATTCATCTTTGGCAGGTAAGGAGAGGAATTATGGTGCTGGATCTTGAATTGCACGCATAGTACGGTGATCATAGTATTATTGAGATTCGTACCATTGTCTGTGATGATTCTCTCTAGGATACTGTACCAACATATGAGATTCTGTTTAATGAACCGGGCCACAACATTTTTGGTAACGGAAGCGAAAGAAGTTTCCTCAACCCATTTCGTGAAGTAGTCAATGGCCACCAAGATAAAGCGGTGTCCATTAGAAGCTTTAGGTTTGATTTCTCCAATCATATCGATGCTCCACATCGTGAATGACCAGGGAGCAGTCATGACATTTAAAGGAACTAGAGGCACATGCACTTTGTCAGCGTATATCTGACACTTGTGATAGGTTCGTGAATGCTAATAGCAATCTGCTTCCATGGTAAACCAGTAATACCCTACCCGTAGGATCTTTTTAGCCATCATATGCCCACTAGAATGGGTGCCAAAAGTGCCTTCATGTAGACCAACCATGATCTTTTCTGCCTCAGCCTTGTCTATGCAATGAAGCAAAACAGAGTCGTAGTTGTGCTTGTAGAGAATGCCATTACTGAGGAAGAACTTAGCAGAGAATATCCTCAAGAACTTCTTATCATTGACTGAAGCTCCCTCCGGATACTCTCGAGCCTCGAGATACCTCTTAACTTCATGGAACCAAGGCTGGTCCATTACTTCTTCAGTATCGATCTCGTGATAGTAAGATAGTTCGTCCATTCGTTCAATGGTGATTTGGGGAGCCTCGTTACCCCACTTGAGTTTAAACATGGATGACATAATGGCTAGTGCGTCTGCTAGTTGATTCTCCTCTCGTGGAAAATGCTCAAAGGTAATTTCCTCGAAATGTGGGATTAATGTCAACACATGTTCTTTGTAGGGGATGAGGTTAGGGTTCTTCGTGTCCCATTCTCCTTTGATCTGACTGATGACTAAGGCTGAATCTCTAAATTCACTTAAGGATTTGATTCCCAAATCTATGGCAGCCTTGAGACCAAAAATACACGCTTCGTATTCTGCCATGTTATTTATACAGTTGAAGCAAAGTCTTGCAGTGAAGGGAGTATGACATCCTTCAGGGTATATGATTACAACACATATGCCATTTCCGAGTGCGTTGGAGGCTCCGTCAAAAACCAAGGTCCATCGAGATCCTTGTTCAGGTCCTTTATATGGTCTGAGTTCTTCACAGTTGTTTACCATCATGATGTCTTCATCTGGGAACTCGAATTTCATGAACTGATAGTCATCCACAGCCTGATGAGCAATGTGATCGGCTAGTACACTACCCTTTATTGCTTTTTGGGTAGTGTACTGAATGTCGTATTCAGTCAGAATCATCTGCCATCTTGCTATTCTCCCAGACAGGGCAGGCTTCTCGAATATGTATTTAATTGGATCCATCTTGGATATCAACAAGGCAGTATGGGTCAGCATATACTGTCTTAGCCAGCGAGCAGCCCATGCCAGAGCGCAACAAGTTTTCTCGAGTAGTGAATATCTTGTTTCACAGTCAGTAAACTTTTTGCTCAGGTAATAAATAACATGCTCTTTTCGGCCATATATTCCTCTTCTCCATGAACAGTAATGATTTTCCCTTGGTTGGGTATTTCAACATCTGATGTAATGTAGAGGTGACGACACCAACTTCATGAATCTAAGGTCGGCCCAATAAGCAGGAATAGGAAGGGCGAATATCCATTACATCGAAAGTTGAATCAAAGGTTTTAATTCCAACTTTAATGCAGATGTCCACCTCCCCATGCACCATTCTCTTTGAACCGTCGAAGGCCCTTACCACTATGTTGCTGGGTTTTAAGGTCAAACCTTCACAGTCGAGTCTATCCAAAGCTTTCTTAGGCAACACATTCAGAGATGAACCAATATCAACTAGGACATGGGCCAAAGTTGTGCCCCTACATTCGACAGAGACATGCAACGCCTTGTTGTGTTTCCTCTATCTAGGTGTCAGGTCAACATCAGAAAAGCCTAAACTGTTGTCAGATGTTAAACTGGCCACACAGTCTTGGAACTGGTCAGTAGAGGTTTCTTGTGGCACATGGGCAGTTTTAAGAAATTTCACCAAGGCCTTCGCAGAGCCTCAGAGCACAATAGTGAAGCTAGCATAGAAATATTTGATGGAGTTTGCCCTAGCTGTTCGACTACGTTGTAGTCGCTTCTCTTTATAATTTTAAGAATTTCCTCCCTCTCCTTCTTGAAGGCTTCCAAGATAGATACTGATTGCACCTTCATTCGGACAGGCTCAACCAAAATGCCTTTGCCCCGAGTCTCGATCGACTTGGCGGTAGGGGTGTCAGTAGGGGTGACCAAAGGGACTATATTAGCGGTGTCAACATGGACAAAAGCAGGGATGATCACATGAACGATAACAGTTTTCGGAGGAGTAATCTCGAGGGAGAATACCCTTCCACTTCAGGTTATTTTGCTGGTTCCCGCAATGATATTGATGTCGGGGTCACCCTTCTCAAAAATCGAGTCTTCATCAGCCAGCCAATCCTGTTTGACACCGTGATAGTAAATGTCACCTCCATAGTTCCGTGGGACAGTTTTATCTGAGGAGTACGCGACCGGCCCTGGCATAGTAATTATCAGTGGAGTCACTTTAGGAACAGATGTAATCCTAACAGGTATTTTGGTGGAGACCCTAGAAGGATTGGCGGAAATGGTTACTATTGAAACATCATTGTAAGAAATGGTTGGAACATGAGTCTTTTCAAACAAAATCTCTTTGTCATCCATCAGACGCTGAATACCTGCTTTCAGTAAATGACAACTAGGTGGTAGGGATAAACAGAGGTGGCAGCTTTCGTCACAACCCGAAAATAAACCGGCCTTCAATAGGTTCCTTTTGAAGTCAGGAGAGGAGTAACAAGTTCATCAACAACAGTAACAAACATATCATCTTTAACAACGTTAACATCACGACCATGCTTGGGCATAGGAGCGGTGATAACATTTGGGATCTCAGGAGCATCGAATTCAATTTCTTTTGCCTCGAGAAGGTCTTTCACCTTGTTTTTCAAAGCCCATCAGTTGTTGGTATCATGGCCTGGACTTTCTGAATGGTAATAACAACGAGCATTAGGGTGGTAATGAGGAGAGGCAGTGTTGGGATTCTTAGGGGATTCCTTCAAAGTTACCAGATTAGATCAAAACAAATGTGGCAGGACTTGAGACAATGTCATATTTATGCGGGTAAATTGTCTTACTGGTTTTTTCGTTCTAGGCTGGTTGCTCCTTTATTGAGTAGGTGAAGGCTTAGGGATCATGACAGCCCCTACCATTGGACAACGTTCAATTCTATCTTGATTACTTTGAGGATACACAACACCAACTTCTTTCTTCCCAATAAATGGTTTTCTCAAGGCAGTGGAGGATGCGTCCTTTTGGATCTTCCCACTCTTAATCCTAGCTTTCACTCTTTCCCCGGTAAAGATTAATTCAGTGAAGCCGACTGAGCAGCTTCCAATTAGATGATTAAAGAAAGGACCGAATAGGGTACCCAGAAACATGTCTACTAGCTCCCGATCAGACATGGGAGGCTGGACTCTTCCTTCTAAGTCCCTCCATTTCTAAGCGTAGTCTTTGAAACCTTCGCTTGAAACCATAGCTATACTCTGGAGTTGAGTACTAATGGGAGCAAGGTCTGCATTATATTGATACTGTTTATAAAAAAGCAGCGACAAGGTCTTCTCAATTATGGATATTGGCCCTTTCCAGTTGATAGAACCAATCTAGCCGAGTCCTTGATAGACTATCTTGAAAGAAGTGGACCCATAAATCTCTGTCAGCAGTGTGAGGCTGTATTTTCCTCACATAAGATCGGAGATGCATCTTGGGACACGAAACCCCATTGTATTTAGAAAATACTGGTGCCTTGAACTTTGGTGGAATAAAAATCCCAGACACCAAACTCAGCTCTTCAAAGTCCAACCCGGGCACTTTCTGAATTTCCATTGCACTTAGACGTTCTTCCAGATGTTTGTATTTGTCGTCAGCTGGAGGATACTGTTCTTTAGAGTAATCCTCTTATTCTTCTTCAGATTCTGGATGGGCAATCACTTCCTTGCCTTTCCCTTCTTGATTATCCTTTTCACCAGATGATGTTGCAAAGTGTAGGGTCCGTCTGGCTGGCCCGGGGAACCTTCTTCCTAGATTCAAAACACCGGTTGCTTTCTTTGCTTTCTTCTTCTTTTCTTCGATCATCAAAGATTTCAAATCCTCTCGTCCTTTGGCTAGAGTCAAGAACATTTGTTGAAACTGAGTATTCTGCGCCTGTAGATCTTTTACCATTTGCTCAAGATCCATCTTACTGAAATAAACAGTAGAAAGATAAGGAGACCTGTGGTAAGAAACCTGTTTATGTGATGATGAATGAAAACGCATATGCAATGATTTCAAGGAAATTAGATATTTAAATTTGCTTTAGACCAAAAAGGAATACACGTTATATTAATAAATCAAAGTTTGAGTACACCATGCCTCTTTGGGCTTACAAAGAAATACAAAAAACTCTAAGATAAAAAAGTTGTACGCATCCTCTTTGGTGCGATGTAGGCGTTTAGACTCCGCTCCTCATGAAGATGCTTGGTGAGTTCTAGAACCTTCTTCTCGGTGGCGTAGAATTGGGCCTCGAAAGTGTATTGCTCCCCCTTAAGCTGTATCCAATCCCTTTGCAAGTCTTCAAGAGAGGTGGGCATGTCAGAATGCACGATAGTGTATGGGACATCTCCTTCCACAACAGGCTCTATGATAACCGGGAGAATGGATGGGTAAGGCATCATAAGACATTGAGCATGAGCTCGTAGCCATTTGAGATAAGGCTCAAGAGGGATGAAATTCTTGTGCCCCAATGTCTTGCTATCTACCTTGTTCAACATCCTCCAAGCTCAGATAAATCTCTGGCGGTGACCTTGATCCTCATTCTCGTAGTAAAATACCAACCCTTGAATAAGCATATCATGTGGACCATCCCTTAGGGCGTAACCAAACCGTCTTAAGGCCAAGCAGGGGTTGTAAGTGATACCTCCTCTAATTCCAAGTAAGGGGATATTATGGAATTCTCCATAACGGTCGATGATAATAACATTCTCTACAGATCGGGAACACCAATGAATGTCTGAATGTTTGAGCGTCATCAACCTATGTGACCAACTTGAACCTTGCTCGTTCTTCAACACAGATTGGGGAAGATGCGAAATAAACCATCTTGCCAAGAGAGGAGTACAACACATAAAAATACCTCTTTCCCTTATAGTGTGAGTGTGAAAGGAATGCAGGATGTCTCCTAACAAAGTAGGCACCAGGTTATGAGACATGAAGATTTTGACGGTGCTTACATCTATGAGTTGGTCAGGATTTGGAAACAAAACCATACCATAGATGAGGAGAGCCACAATTTACTCAAAAGCTTGCAAGTCCAAGGAGTTCCAACATTTTTGAGCTTTCTCAAACAAGAACTTGGCTAAGAAACCTTTGACACCACTCCTTGTTTCCTAATTAGTTGTGACATCAGATGGTTGCAAGTGTAAGGCTTGAGCAATCTCTTCTGGTTTTGGATCTCTTTCCGTATCGTTGAAAGGTAGTTGATTGAGAATGGGAATCCTCAAGAGTTGGGAGAATTCTTCCAAAGTTGACACAAGTTGATAATCAGGAAATGTGAAGCAATGGTG
This sequence comes from Vicia faba, assembly GCA_948472305.1. NCBI lineage: Eukaryota > Viridiplantae > Streptophyta > Magnoliopsida > Fabales > Fabaceae > Vicia > Vicia faba. Next base: position 658,658,637 of record OX451736.1, on the reverse strand, counting down.
TAGAGGATCAAAGAACTGGAAGAGCACCTTCATCATGTCCTCATCAGGGTTGGAGGTAACCAAGTTTAGGAGGCGACCATGTCTTTCGGTAAATGAATAATTTTCAGGAACCCTTGAAGCTAACTCTTTAAGTTGAGGAGGAATCCTTACAAGATTGACTTGAATGGTTTTCCTATGAATATAATCCATGTCCTACAAAACAGAACAAAGATAAATCCAAAAAATTCTTGAAATGGTTAATGAGTATGAGTATGATGTTATGATGTTTATGATGTTATGTACAAGTAAATATATACAAATAAAACAACAAGTCCTTAGATTTAGGCTTGCATGGAGTCTCATAGGTAAGTACCCTCTTGAAGTTTAGTTGGCTCAAACCTATCCTAACAATAGTAACCAGGTTCTAAGGGAGCTCAATATCACTGGTTTGTTTCCTCGGGCATTATTTCAGCTCAAGCCTCTTTAATGGCGACCAAAATATCCCAAAAAACCAAACCTCAATGAGTGTAGTATCGAGTATATACCAACTTCGGACTGCACCAAAGTCGGTCATCTCACTACGTCCTAATGGCCAAGTTGGTCAAGTAAAGGTTCTAGAAGTTAGTTAGTACTTCATGACATCACTCAGCGGCCCCGTATTCTCCTTGACTACTCAAGGGCTACCGGTACCCACAAATATGTCACACTAATGTAGCTATTGCTTAGACCATGTTGGTATACCCCACACAGTTTCCACAATGTATTGCAACTTACCTATAAGGTATCCCAAATCTGGGTAGAGGATTCAAGCCTAAACAAAGAACCACAATGTAAAACATACAAGTCAAACAATGAAATCAAGTAAATGTGATCTAGCTCTAAGGTAACCCCACTTTTAAAATATTCCCTAGCAGAGTCGCCAGTTCTGTAACGCGGTGGAAGAACTGACTTGGTTTTTTTGCGTTTGATCGCAAATGTTGCGGTTAGCAAGAGTCGCCACCGACTTTTCTTTTATCCAAAAGGAAAGGCTGAAAAGAACATGAAAGACCTTTGAGATGTTTTCTTGAGTTCGGGGGTAGATTATGAAAAGGGAAGGTGTTAGCACCCTTTCCATCCATGGTTTTCCACGGGCTCTTAGTTACTTGATATATCACTTACTTTTGTTTGAAAATGTGCTTTGTGTGGTTTTTGAAAGTATTTTGAAAAGGTGTCATCGTTTAGGCAAACTTTGTAATGATTCTCGTTCGTAAAAATGTATACAAAGTGTTGATATTTTGCAAATGTTTTCAAGTTTGAAATATGTTTTTGAAAGTGTTGGTGTTTATTTTGAAAATAGCAAGGATGTTTTGGTTTTGAAATTGAGCAAGCAATTAGGAACAATCTACCTACTCAAAAGTCTTTCATGTTTATTTCCTCTTTCCTTTGACATTGTTATCTTACCATTGATTTGGTAAGTAACCTTATCTTTGGATGTAAAAGGGACGAGCGTGGGTCATCGTATAACCATGATTAACAATGTTGTAATATATCTTAGCATTTTATTTAGGGACTAAGATCATTTTTGAAAGGCAACTTATGTAGCATCATCGATGGACTATGATCTTGTATTGTTTCTTGTTTTTGCTAAGATACCTCACACGTGTAATATGGCCATTTTTGTAAGGCAACAAAGTGGGTTTACCCTAGGGGTGTGTGTGTGCAAGTGTATTGGTTTACATGCTTGATTTGTCTTGATTAGGGTTTGCTAAGCTTTGATTTTCTCTTTACATACAAACCCTAATTACTGGAATTTGTATATAAAGCATTAAATTGCGAAAAATAAAAATCACTATGCTATTACATCATTAGGGGAGGGGCTGTACAAATTACAAATGGGGAAATTGCAAGAAAATTAAATCTAATTAATTATTACAACCATATTGAATATTGTACAAAAATGAATAAATAAAAATGCAAGAATGTAAATGTAAAAAGAGATGATTTTTGTTTGGGTTTTCAAGAAAAGTTTTTTTTGACATAGTTAACTAAAATAAAATAATTAACTAAGAAGAAAATTAAGATTAAGTTAATAAAAGAAAATAATTGATTAAAGAAAACAAGTTTTTAGGTTTTTAAAAAAAAAATTAATTAAACTAGTAAATAAAATAAAAGTCCTAAGTCCTAAATTGATTTTAGTTTACAAGAAAATAATATAATGATAATTATCTAAGTATATAAAAAAAGAAATTAATTTATTAAAGGAAATGTTTTTTGTTCTTTTAGTTTTTATGAAGAAAATAAACTAAATAAATATAAATAATAAAATATAAATATTTTTTTAGATTTTTTATCATTAATAATAGTAATAATAATAATGAAAATAAAAATAAATAAAAATAAAAATATAAAATTAAAGTCAGGGGGGTTAGAAAGTGAAACAAGGGGTAATTGTTAAGAAAAAAGTCAGGCCCAAGGTTCTGCTGCCCCAAGCGCTACCTGAAAGGAAAAATAACAAAAAAAAGTGGAAAAAATGCAAAAAGACAGCGCTGAGGTTCAAACCCATGACCTCTACCAATAATGCGCGCTGCCTTACCACTAGGGTGGCTGTACATCCGTTAACTTATGTGAAAGAATAAATACATAATGTAAAACGTCTCCATGACCTGTACTTCGTCTTCAACCTTCAGCCAGCCAGACCACCTGTATCTCATTTATTTCGCAACAAAAATAGAAAATGCCAACATGAAAGTTGTGCTATTTTTCCTCACGAATCTAACCATGTAAACAACTAAAGCTATAGATCAAAGATGAATGAGAATTTCTCTGGCCCTAATTTTAACCCTAATTTTTTCAGAAACTTCAAACTTAAAATTCTCTAAGCTCAAGCCATGTAAATGAAAACTAAGGATATGTACAGCTTCAGGGCAAAAAGGTCTACATTTTATCTTCATAAATGAATCAATAATGATGCTTGTAGAGAGAGTTCAAAGTTAAGGAAACTTACCTCAAAACTGGAAATCATATTCTGAGTTTGAGCACTCCTCAAGATGTTGTGATGATCAGAATAGCTTCAGTGACCCTCTAGGATGCTAATGCAATGTTTAGTTTGTACTAGACATGGCTGAATCATACTGGAGAAGTCCAAGTGCAAAGCTCTGGTTTTGAAAATGGAAGATGGTGCAAATGGTGTTACAGTCGTGTAATAGGGTCATGGATGAGTTGTATTTTATGTTTAGAAGCTTTAGGAACCAAAAGGCTTGAAAACGCATGAGGGAGATGTGAGTTTCAAGTTTTTGGTCAGAATGTGCAACAATGGTGATTTTTGATCCAGTTATGAGTTCTTGTGTGTTTTAGGGCTTGTGTATGCATGTGTTTTCTTGCAAACAACTTGTGTATATGTATGGAAAAGGTTTGGATACTTGAGGTGGTCCGAAGTACTAGATCACATGTTTTAACTTCTTGGCTTGTTTTTGAAGTAAGGTTGACAAACATGGTTTCAGTGCATAGTACAAAGCTATCTAGAGTGGTTAACAACTTTAAACATGATTATCTGACTTTGTAGAGGAAGTTTGTGCAGAAGGAACAAGTGCAAAGCTCAATGCAAGTTGACTTTGCATAAAACCTACTTTATGTAAACGGCAATGGTGCCTTTGTGCCATTAATGGAAAATTATCTTGGATAAAGCTTGAATCAAATGGATAATAGCTCAAAAGCAATTGTAATCTTCTGATTAGGGAGAAATTTTGAGGTTTAGAGGCCTGCAAATCAAGATTGTGCAACATGGCTATGGATTTGGTTCATGTTGCATCACAAAATTTTCCTTGCAAAACAACTTGAAAACCCAACTTCCGGCCTTCAATTCTCCTTGCTCACAAATGATATCAAGGAGTTAATGGAAATTTTGGAAATCTTGTAATGTGATTTACAACACATATTTGAATCACTTTTGCAAAATCCAAATGGAACTATGTGAGACTTGAGTCAGAAGTTAGGTCAAAATCCAGACCAAAATGCTCAAAATTTCACAAAGTATTTTAGTTTCATGACCATGACTTCATGGATTAATAACTTGAGATCTAAGCATTTATAGAAGAAGTTGTGTAAATAAATGTTTTATATCTCATGGATATCTACAACTTTCATGTTGAAATTTTCCTTTGAATCTTCTTGCATCATGGTGAAAAATTGGCTCAAAGTTGTGAAAAAAATGAAGTTTTCAACACTTAGAAAAATTTCTAAGTTTGGAAACTTTGACTTTTCAAAATGAAATCTTGACTTTTTGATTTCTTGATGAAAAAGTTCCATATTTTTACATTTTTTGATGAATTATGATCTTTGACATTTGATTTTGACCAAAAAGTCAAAGTTTGACTTTTCAGTGTACAGTTGACTTTTGATTAGTTGACTGAAAAATCAACTATCAATCAAATGACCTTGAGCAATGTTTTGAGTCATGAAATTAGGTCAAAATGATGCAATTGAGTTATTGAGATCATGCCTCAAACCAAATAACCATTTGCTAGGTCAAAAATCAGAAATTGCCCTTTCTCAGTCAAAACCCTAATTTTGACCATTTTTCCCTTTTGATGACTTGATCAAATTTCTTGAGGAATTGTGGTCCAAATTTGATAAATTGATACATATGAGTCTATAATATTGATATGGATAAAAATTATGAAGTTTGACTATAAATTGACCACAATTGACTTTTTCCCCAATATAGTTGATTTTTAGGTCAACTGCTCAATTGACTGAGCAAAAATGTGATCCATGACTTGAAAATTGACATGAGTAATCTTGGGGGTCCATAATGATCCATTAAATTAATATGAGGCATTAAAAGTTCAATTATCCTTATGCAATCTCAAACCCTAATTTCAGTTATTAGTGCTTAAGGAGGTGTCTTGAGCTAATCAATCCTTGTATAATCTTGAACCAATAGGGATCTTGTGAGAAAATATTTGATGAATGAGAGGGAAAATTTTGGGGTACAACACCTTGGATCACTTATCCCAGTTACTTTCTTCACCTTTTATGTAGCATTCGACTCTAGTGATGATCTCGTCCATGTTGGACGCCGACTTCTGTTCCAAGGACTCGTTGAACTTCCCGGCTCGGAGACCATGCTAGATTTCCCCAACAAACAATTATTGACTGGGGTGGGAGACTTTAATGGCTTCTTCATTGAACTTAGCAAGGTACTCCCGCAGAGGTTCCGTCTGTCCTTGTCAGACATTGAACAAAGTGATTATTGAGACCTTTCGATGTCTGTTAGTTCAGAAATGTTGCACCAACTTCTTGGTCAGGTCTGAGAAGCTTTCCACGGATGACCGAGGAAGACTCATGTACCACCTTAGAGCCACGCTTTTGAAGGTGCCTGCCATAAGTTTACACTTCAGCGAGTCAATAGGGCCTATTATCGCCATCTGATTATTGATGGTGATAACATGCTCTTGTGGATCAGTTTTGCCATCGTAAGATGTGAGCAATATTGATTTAAAGTTCTCAGGGACTTGGTCGTCCCATATGACTTGAGAAAGCGGATGAGGCTCCAGAAGCTCCTCTTCTGGGTGTTCATCCCCTTTACTTCTTTGATGCAGGTTTGTGATAATATCCTGTATAGTTTAATTTTTTTGTCTGAGGGCTTCCACCATGGCCAATAGTTCTGCCATGTCTGGGGATCTCCGTTAGTTGACATTTTGTTGAATGTGATTTGTGGTATGGCTTAGGACAGTTTTACCGAGGCCCAATAGTGGGCGTCAAACGTTCTTGCGTATGAATAATAAATGAGTAGGTTCCTTATAGGAATAGGGAGAGCCGCAAGGGGTAGATTTATGTAAGTTATTTGAGGGATTTGGGAGCTAGGACAATGGTGTGTATTGTCCTAAGATGAATGCATTGATTATCCCTCTTACATGAGCCCCATATATAGTCCTCCTTTAGTGCCATTAAGAACCTCAATCAAGGTGTGACCCTTGGCTTTCGTAACTATATAACAGTCGATGTCACCATGAATGAAGGTGTTCAAAGCTACGTGATGCTCAGTTTAATGCACCAGCGACCATTATACTCATTAATGAGATGGGTTGCTGATCGGCTATGGGTAGGTGGACTCTGGCTACAAGTTCCATTCGGGTTGGTGGCACAGATGGGTTGCTACCCGGAGATAATGGTGGCTTTCATCACCTTTAGTCGAGTTGCACCTCCTTCTGGGTACACTTTATTATTATGGACCATTCACTAGTCTTGTTCTCTTTTCACACGACTTCATGACCCCGTCGAGATTAATATTTATGGGATATACACATAGGTAGAGATCCCAATGATCAAATGCTGCCAATAGCTTTTGCAGTAGTTGAGGGTGAAAATAAGGATAGCTAGACATGGTTCTTAGAGCTTCTTATTAATGACCTTGGAGGTAGAGATGAGTGTCTCACATACACATTCATTTTTGATAAACAAAAGGTATGTTTGTGTTATGTTTATATTTGATGTTAATTTTGTTTTTCATTTATGATCATTATTATCATTAGTGATTTCAGGGTCTGTTACCTGCAATGGACGAGCTTCTCCCTAGTATTGAGCAGAGAATTTGTGTTAGGCACCTTTATAACAACTTTAGGAAGAAGTTTCCTGGAAAAATGATGAAGAAATTCATATGGAAGGCTGAAAAATCTACCTACTCTCACAAGCATGAGAAAGAGAAATGAAAGAAATGAGAGTTGGCAATGAAGATGCCTTCAAGCACATGTTGAGCACTTCACCAAGATTCAGGAGTAGATCACAATTTAATACATATAACAAGTGTGATGTTATTCTTAATAACATGTCATAAGCTTTTAATAGTGTCATTCTTGAGTCTTTGTCCAAGCCATTGATAACCATGGTGGAAGAAATCAGGATATATATGATGAAAGGATGGGAAACAAATAGGATGAGGTTCCAATCCTTGGAAGATAGTGATATGTTACCTAATATTAGAAGAAAGATTGAAAAACCAGCAACTACACCAATATATGGCTTATTAGGTAAGTATTTATTGAAACTTGTGTCTAAATTTTATGTGACTACCATATGTTGATCTAAAGTTTTCTACTGTAGGATGTCAGACGAGCACATCTTTGAAGTGAGACACCTTGAAAATCCAACATATAAATCTATTGTCAATTTGAAGGAACATGTATGCTCCTGTAAAAGATGGGAACTCACGAGTCTTCCTTGTGTTCATGGAATTTTAGCTATGAATAGTAGGAAACATAAGGTTGATGACTATATCCCTGACTATTTCAGAAAATAAGATACATGTTTATGTACAAACATGGGATGTATCATGTAAATGGGTCAAATATGTGGGTTAGGATAAAGTATCAGATGTGTAACCACCTAAGTACAGGAAAATGCATGAAAGACCAAAGAAGAGGAATAATCTAGAGCAAGGAGAGATTGATGGCTCTAATAAAAAAATTAGAAGAACAATTTTCATTGTCAAGTGCACTGGGTGTAAGAAGCCAGGTCACAACAAACTCACTTGGAAGGAGACACTAGCTAGTCAACCATCTTAACAAGCATCTCCAAAATTTAATCAACAAGGATCTCAATAACCTACTCAACAAACTAATAAACAAGGATCTCACCAACCTACTCAACCAGAGGGTAAAGAAGGTGTGATACGGTGGGAGAACTGACTTGGTTGTTTTGCGTTTGATCGTAAATGTTGCAGTTTAGCAAGAGTCGCCACCGACTTTTCTTTTATCCAAAAGGAAAGGTGAAAAAGCACATGAAAGACCTTTGAGATTGTTTCTTGAGTTCGGGGGGTAGATTATGAAAAGGGAAGGTATTAACACCCTTTTCATCCATGGTTTTCCATGGGATCTTTGTTACTTGCTAGATCACTTGCTTTTGTTTGAAAATGTGCTTTGTGTGGTTTTTGAAAGTGTTTTGTAAAGATGCCTTTGTTTAGGCAAACTTTGTAATGATTCTCGTTCGTAAGAATGTATACAAAGTGTTTGATCTTTTGAAAGATGTTTTCAAGTTTTGAAATATGTTTTGAAATTGTTGGTGTTTGTTTTGAAAATAACAAGGATGTTTTTTGTTTTGAAATGGAGCAAGTAATTAGGAACATTCCACCTACTCAAAAGTCTTTCATGTTCATTTCCTTTTTCCTTTGACATTGTTATCTTACCATTGATTTGGTAAGTAACCCTATCTTTGGATGTAAAAGGGACGGGCGTGGGTCATCGTATAACCATGATTAGCAATGTTGCAAGATATCTTAGCATTTTTCTTTAGGGACTAAGATCATTTTGAAAGGCAACATAGATAGCGTCATCGAGGGACTATGATCTTGTATTTTGCTTGTTTTTGCTATGATACCTCACATACATAATATGGACATTTTTGTAAGGCAACCAAGTGGATTTATCCTAGGGGTGTTTGTGTGCAAGTGTATTAATTTTCATGCTTGATTTGTCTTTGATTAGGGTTTGCTAAGCATTGATTTTAATCTTTCCATACAAACCCTAATTACTAGCATTTGTATATAAAACATTTAAATTGCGGAAAATAAAAATATTAAGCTATTACAACATTTTGGGGATGGGGTATACAAATTATAAATGGGGAATATTGCAAGAAATTAAATCTAAATAATTATTACAACCATATTGAATTTGAATAAATGTACAAAATGAACAAATAAAATACAAGAATGTAAATGTAAAAAGAAATATGATTTTTGTTTGGTTTTTCATGAAAAGGGTTTTTGACCTAAATAATTAAAATAAAATAATTAACTAAAAGAAAAATAAGAAAATTAATATTAAGTTAGTAGAATAAGTTAATTTAAAGAAAACAAGTTTTTTAGGGTTTTGGTGAATTTAATTAAATTAGTAAATAAAAATAATTAAATAAATAAAAAAAACTAAATTCTAAATTGATTTTAATTTACAAAATAATATAATAATAATTAAAATTAAATTATTTAAATATTAAAAAAAAAGAAATTAATTAAAGAAAATGTTTTTGCTCTTTTATTTTTGTAAAGAAAAATAAACTAAATAAATATAAATAATAAAATATAAATATTTTTGGATTTTTTTTATTAATGAAAATAATAATAATAATAATAATAATAATAATAATATTAATAATAATATTCATACTAATAATAAATAAAAGATAAAAAAGTAAAAATAAAAAATAAAATAAAATAAAGTCAGGGGGTTGATAAGTGAAACAGGGAGTATTGTAAGAAAAAAAAAGGTCTGGCCCAAACTGCTGGCCCAGGCGCTGTAAAAACAGAAAAGTGTCAAAAAATGGAAAAATGCAAAAGGTCACGCTGGGGCTTGAACCCAGGATCTAAGGGTGATAGGCGCGCACTTTAACCACTAGGGTGGTGATACATCCGTTAACTTAAACAAAACAACAAATATATAATATAAGTCTTGCCCTAAATGTACTTCATCTTTAACCTCCAGCCAGAATCCCTGCAACTTATTCGTTTCTCAACCATTTGCAAAAATGTAAACATGAAAGTTGTGTAAAATTTCATCACAATTCCAGAAATGTAAATAACTGAAACTATAGATCAAAGATGAACAAGAATTTCCAATCGTACCAAATTCTGACCTAACTTTTCCAGGATGTTCAAATTCAAAATTCTAACTACTCAAGCAATATAAATGAAATCTAAAGACATGGTTAGTTTCAGGGCTATGATATTTACATTTTATCTTCACAAATGGAAAGCAAATGATGCATATATAAAGAGTTCAAAAGTCATAAAACTCACCTTGAAAATGGAATTCCTGTTTTGAGTTGGAGCTTATTTCAAGGTGCTGCAAGGATCAGGTTAGCTTCCTTGAGGTCCCAGGAAGCTAATGTAATGATTAGCTTGGTTGGAGAGTGGCTGAAATGGTTTGGAGAAGTCCAATTGTGATGATCTGTTTTTGATCTTGAAAATGGAGGAAGATGGTGTTACAGTCGTGTAACAGGGATAAGGATGGCTTGTGTATCATGCTTGGAAGCTTTTTGAAGCAAAAGGCCAAGAAACGCACGAGTAGTTTTTGATTTTGGGATTTCTAGCCAGAATATGCAACAATGGAAGTATGAGATGCAATTATGAGTTCTTGTGAGTTCTAAGGCTTGTGTGTGCATGTGTTTTCTTGCAAATGACTTGTGTATCAATAAGCAAAAGGTTGGAGAGATTTTTCACAAAGGATTTTTGAGTTATAGAGTTATGGCTAGGTTGCTTAATTTTGAAGAAAAGTGAAAGTATGGTTCCAAGATGAAGTACAAACATGGGCTGAGTGATTGTAAGGCTTGAGACAAACTTCTCTTGAGTTATAGGACGTGTATGATCAGAATAAAATAATTGCAAGGCTCAAGAACAAGTTTTGTGCATAAAGCTACTTTTTCAAAATGGCATTGTACACTTTCTTCCTAAAATGGATATAAAGCATGGGCATTGCATTGAATGCTTGAGTTGAAGCCTCTAACAGCTGCGCAAGCATTTAATTATGGAGTGCCTAACAAGTTTGAGGCCTGTAAAGCAGAGATTATGCAGCATAGGTGTGAGATTTAAATCTTTGGTCATCACAAAATGACCTATAATTTTAGTTTGAAACCCTAACTTCCTCTCTTCGATTATCCTTGCTCAAGAATGATCTCAAGGAGTTCTTGGACATTTTAGAAAGCTTGTAATGTTATATACAACCCCTCTTTGAATCACTTTTGAAAATTCCCCTTGGAACTATATGAACAAGTGCCATGAAGTTAGGTCAAAATCCAGCCTAAGCTAGGGCAAAATTTCACTAAGTGTTTAATTTCATGCCCATGACTTCATGAATTAATAACATGAAATCCAAGCATTTCTAGGAAAAGTTGTGTAAATAAATGTTGTAGATCTCATGGAGATCTACAGATTTCATGTTGAAAGTTTCTTTTGAATCATCTTGCGTCATGGTGAAAAATTGTCTCAAAGTTGTGAAAAAATATGAAGTTTTCAACACTTAGAAAAATTTCTAAGTTTGAAAACTTTGACTTTTCAAAATGAAATCTTGAATTTTTGATTTCTTGATGAACAAGTTTCATATTTTGACATGTTTTGATGAATTGTGATCTTTGACACTTGATTTTGACCAAAAAGTCAAAGTTTGACATTTTAGTGTACAGTTGACTTTTGATCAGTTGACTGAAAATCAACTATCAATCCAATTGATCTTGAGCAATGCTTTGAGTCACGCCTTTAGGTAAAAATGATGCAATTTAAATCTTGAGATTATGCCTCAAACCAATTAACCATTTTCTAGGTCAAAAATCAGAAATTGCCCTTTCTCAATCAAAACCCTAATTTTGACCATTTTGCCCTTTTGATTACTTGATCAAATTTCTTGAGGAATTATGGTCCAAACTTGATCAAAGGATACATATGAGTTTATAATGTTGATGTGGATAAAAAATTATGACATTTGATTGTAAATTGGCCACAATTGACTTTTTCCCTAATACACATGATTTTTAGGTCAACTGCTCAATTGACTGAGCAAAAATGTGATCCAAGGCTTGAAACTTGACATGAGTAATCTTGGGGGTCCATAATGATCCATGAAAGTCATATGAGGCATTGAAAGTTCAATTATCCTTATGCAATCTCAAACCCTAATTTCAGTCATCAATGCTTAAGGAGGTGTCTTAAGCTGATCAATCCTTGTGCAGTCTTGAACCAAAGAAGATCTTGTGAGAAAATATTTGATAAATGAGAGGGAAGATTTTAGATTACAACAGCTGCCCCTGTTCAATCTTCTTAAACCTGAAGAGTTAGATTGGCGGATCCGCCATTCGTGACTTGAAGGTGAAAGATTACTGGACACTAGAGTGCCCAAAAATTTGCACTCGTTGATATGGTGGTTACTGGTGTAGGGAATGGGCTTAAAGATTCCATTTGGAGAGATGATGTAAAGTTCTTGGATATGGGCTTACAGATGCCATCCAAAAATGATTGTTGGCAGGAATGGAAGAAGTGTCAGAATAAATCTCTGGTTGATTTGTACTGAAATAATGGATGTGTTGGGTTGAGTACCAGAATAATATCCATAAATGGATTGTATTTGACTCATATATGAAAGCTGAAACTTGAATGAGTATCAGAATGGCGTCCGTATCTGGAGTGTATCTGAAAGCTGAAACTGAATGAGTATCAGAATGGCATCCATATCAGGAGCGTATCTTAACTGTATCTGAAAGCTGAAACTGAATGAGTATCAGAATGGCATCCGTATCTGGAGTGTATCTGAACTGTATATGAAAGTTGAATCTGAATAAGTATCAGAATGGCGTCCGTATCTGGAGCGTATCTGAATTGTATCTGAAAGTTGAATCTGAATGAGTATCAGAATGGCGCCCGTATTTGGAGCGTATCTGAAATGTATCTAAAAGCTGAATCTGAATGAGTATTAGAATGGCGTCTGTATCTGGAGCGTATCTGAACTGTATCTGAAAGCTGAATCTGAATGAGTATCAGAATGGCATCCATATCTAGATCATATCTGAACTGTATATGAAAGTTGAATCTGAATGAGTATCAGAATGGCGTCCATATCTAGAGCGTATCTAAACTGTATCTGAAAGAGTGTATGAGAAGAAGCCCGTGTAGGATTGCTTCAGCTGGTCGTGTAGATAATTGTCCTGGCTTATTTCAGGTATCATTCTCTGACCTTTTGCAAATTGTTGATGATAGCCATCTGCTGACTGATATTTCCTGAAGAGATGAAAGATTAGTTGTATGCAATGTCATGATGTATGAAATGCATTGTACAATGATGTTCTTAAAAAAAAGAATGAGATTATTTTGTATGTATTTGTGTTGTCAATGTTATGACGTATGGATGTGATGTATGGGCATGTAAGCTGTTCTGCTACAATACTTGTTGGATTAGGGAAAATAAATCCCTGATTGCTGTTGGGGACGTGGAGTGTAAGTCTTCATGTTTTAACGTGCTGATGAGTTAATGAGCGTCTATTTGTTAGAGAAATAAACTCTGTTGTAAGGGAAACACCATGTATTGCTTGTGAAATCCTGTTGGGGAATCCTGAGAAATTGGGCGACTTCTACTGGGGAGTGATAACTGGAAGTTTTGTTCCATCGGGGATGTGAGAGAGCTTGATATCATTAAGCTGCACACTATGGGGGATTTTATGGAATAGTCTAAAGACACTATCCTATTTCTTAAAGCCATTAGTGATTGTCTTTCTATTTTTCTGTTCCCCCTTTTTTTGTTCATTTATAAACAGTAGTTACATTCAAATGCATATGTTCAAAAATAAATCATTGGACGTTTTTGTAAACAAAACACAGAAATAAGGAAAAACAGATAGTTTTGCACTTTCAAAGGAATATTTTTGTATTAACTTTGAATAAGTATTTTTGTACAATGAGATGATCATTCTAGTAAGAGAATGTCGTCGTAAAAAATGGAAATTTGATACAAAGAAAAGATAGCTATGTGCAATAATCCCCTGGGGTTCCCATTTTTCTATAGCCTTTGTGTCTCTGAGCGTCTTGTCCACTTGCTGCCTTGTATGAAGTTGATTGGATTGATTAGGACCGTTGCGTTTGTTATTCGAAGCTAAAGGATGTCTGTAAGGTGATCCAACGGGACATAGTCATACGCTTTAATTCCCTAACTTTTTCCTGGACCTCCCTTTCGGGTTTTCAGTCCACCGGGATACCCTTTTTTGCCCAAGTCGCCCTTTCTGGTTTTTGACTTATCGGGTGTATAGATTTTTTTGTTTTATCCCTAATTTTTTCCCAAACCTTGTGGTTCGTCCGGATGCACTTGTTTTGCCTATGTGTGTCAACCTAACAGGTCTCTTATGCGTAGTATCTTTTGACTATGTCCGCGTTCACAAGGTGCGGCAGGTCATCGCCGTCCATAGTGGTTAAGATCATTGCTCCACCATAGAATATGCTTTTGATCACAAACGGTCCTTCATATGTAGGAGAACATTTGCCCCTGGGATCACCCTGCGGCAGTATGATGCGCTTGATCACCAGATCCTCAACTTGATACACTTGGCGTCTGACCTTTTTATTGAAAGCCTTGATCATCCGTTTTTTATACATTTGACTATGACAGACAACAATAAGCCTTTTCTCGTCAATTAAGTTCAATTAATCAAGTCGAGTTTGGATCCAATCATCTTCATTCAAACCTGCATATTTCATGATTCTCAGAGAAGGGATATGTACCTCAATAGGCAAGACAACTTCCATACTGTATACTAGAGAGTAAGGTGTTTCCCCGGTCGATGTGTGCGTCGTGCTATGGTAACTGTGGAGAGAGAATGGTAACATCTCATGTCAGTCCTTGTAGGTTACTGTCATTTTTTGTATAATCTTTTTGATGTTCTTATTTGCGGCTTCGACAATGCCATTCATCTTTGGCCGGTAAGGGAAAAAATTATGGTGCTGGATCTTGAATTGCACGCACAGTGCGGTGATTATAGTATTGTTGAGATTCATACCATTGTCTGTAATGATTCTCTCTGGGATACCGTACCGACATATGAGATTCTGTTTGATGAACCGGGCCACGACATTCTTGGTAACAGAAGCAAAAGAAGCTGCCTCAACCCATTTCATGAAATAGTCAATGGCCACCAAGATGAAGCGATGCCCATTAGAAGTTGTAGGTTTGATTTCTCCAATCATATCGATGCCCACATCGCGAATGGCCAGGGAGCAGTTAGGACATTCAGAGGAACTGGAGGTACATGCACTTTGTTAGCATAGATCTGACACTTATGACATGTTCATGAATGTTGATAGCAATCTGCTTCCATGGTAGACCAGTAATACCCTGCCCTTAGGATCTTCTTAGCCATCTGTTGTACCCCAAAATTTGCCCTCTCTTTCTTCAGGAAAACCATCTTGGATTTTCAAGGTCCCTCTGAAACAAATCCAAGTCCTGAGTTATCCTTTTGCCCAAGCAAGCCGCTTACAAGAGCAAGATGATCTCACAAACTCCAGAAACAACGCTTTCATCTTGAGGAAAATCAAATTCTAAGTGCTTAGAATGTTTCTTTAAAATAAGTGTTTTTTAGAAAAAATCAGCGCTTCAGAACTTCTGGACCCATTCCAGATGAAGACGGTCAGAAGTTGCAAGCTTGGCTCAGCGTGGTCAGAAGTTGGCTCTTCAGCAGCTACATCAGTTCAATCAGAAGTTGTAAACGTGGTTCAGAATGTAAGCCTCAAACAGAACATGCCCCTTCAGCAGTTACACAAGCTCAGTCAGAATTTGCTAAAGGAATGCAAGAGAAACAGGAAAGTATGAAGACTCCTTCAGAACAGGTTGAAATCAGAAGATGAAAGGTCAGAAGGATAGGTGTCACATTGATACAGAATCTCTAAGTCCAGATTGTCCAGAAGTAGATCCAAGGAACGTACCAGAAAACCAGGAGAATCTCCAGAGCTTGCTAAGACAACAGGTAGCCAAAGCCAGAGCATGGTTTACGCTGCTGATTCAACGCTGGTTTCCATTACCAGAACGTTGGTATTGACAGGTCTTGTCACCATTTAATGCCCATTAATGCTTCCAACCACTCCTGAGCATTCACGTGTGGCTTGGAAAATGTTTTGCACAGATTCTGGCATGGGTCTTTACGCCACCGCCCACTTCAGAGGTCACTTCTCCCCAATCTACGCCTGCTGCTGCAACCTAGGCTGAAAGCTAGCTGTTATCACAACTTCCCAGGAATTTCTGTCAAAGAACAAATTCAAACTCTGTTGGCGCCTTAAATGTTCAAGGCATCCACAAGAACTTTGCCTATAAATAGAGAGCTTTCACCACTGCAAAAGAGGTTCAAGAAAAGAAACAGAAAAATTGCTAAGAGAGAAACGAAACTCCTAGCAACGTAGCATTCTGAAACTCTACCAAAATCTCCAGCTTTATTTCATAACTTTAAGTTTTTCACCTTCAACTTCATCAAACATCCAGCTCTTTTCTGTAAATCAAAAACGCTCTTTCCAAACTTCTGACCCTATACACGTATACACCTTCACTTCCTCTTTTCCAAATCTGTCCAGAACACCCCCAGAACCAAAAGCTAACTTTCACCCACCACTTTCCAAACAGTCAGGTAAGCACCTGCTGACCCTCACCACACTGTTAAGCATCATCAGCTGTGCATATTCAAGTGACATAATGTAAATATTCATGTTATTGCTGTTTATGCTCTGAGGACTCTCATACCTCAGAACGTTCTGAGCCAGTATAGGACTTGCCTGTGACCTTGGTGATTCTGACCTCTGAAACATTTTTGTTATTTTGCTGGATCTGTTCCAAAATATGTTTCCTGTTTTGTGGAGTAACAACAGGATTGCAGATGTTCTGATTAGTACAGGGAAAAGCCAAATGCTGACTTTGACGTTAGCACATCTGAAGCCTGTTTTGCTGTCAATGACATCAGAACCTCTGAGAGTTATTGCCTTTTCAGCAGAATCAGAACTTCTGGTTTCTCCACTAACAAACTTCTGTCTTGCAGCGCAGGGAAATCAGAACTTCTGATTTCCCCACTAACAAGGTTCTGTTTTGCAGGTTCTAGAGTCAGAAGTTCTGACTCATCCAGTTTCACCAACAGGTTGATCATCTGGCAGCGGATCTGGGTCAGAACTTCTGATGGCCTCCCAACAACGCGCATGCTCCCTCTCTCTCTCTATATATCTTGTTTTCCGCTATTTTCTTTTTTGTCTATTTTTCTCGTTGAACCCCCATGTACAAATGTGTATCCCCCTCCCCTAATTATTGTAATAGCGTAGGATTTTACATTTCCGCTTCTTATTGCTAGTAATTAGGACGTGTATGGCAAGATAAAATCAATGAAATAGAAAAACCTAATTCAAAGAAAAACTCTTGTATGCAATAAAACACACTTACACACTAACACCCCTAGGGTACTCCACTTTGTTGCCTTCAAATAAATGGACCATATTGTATGTTGAACTTCTTTGGGCAAAGCAGACAATTTGAATGATCATAGTCCCTCGATAAAAATTTTCAAAAACAAACAAAAACAAATGATCAAGTCCCTTAAAGAAAATTGCCCAAAGACATTTAACGCCGTTACAATTGTGGTCTAAACGATGACCCGCGCCTGTCCCTTTCACATCCTAACACAAGATTGTCCACCAAATACAATGGTGGAACAAACTTGTTAAAAGGGTTAAAACATAGCAATAATCTTTTGAGAAATTTAGGAGTAGACAACCTCTTAGTTACTTGAATCAAACTTGCAAAAACAAAACACTTGCCTAATTTCAAAAATCACACATCACTACACTTCCAAAACAACTTTCAAAAACAAATGAAAACTTTTTCAAAAGACATACATCTTTGTATACATCCCCACATGGATCATTACAAAGATTGCCACCACATTGGCCTCTTTTCAAAACATTTTCAAATCCACACACACAAAGCACCATTTCAAACAAATTGAAAACAAAAGGCAAGTGATCTAAGCAAGTAACTAAGAGCCCATGGATAACCATGGATAGAAAGGGTGCTAATACCTTCCCTTTCTATAATCTACTCCCCGAACCCAAGAAAACATCTCAAAGGTTTTTTGCTGTGCTTTTTAACCTTTCCTTAGGATAAAATAAAAAGTCGGTGGCGACTCTTGCTAACCGCAACATTTGCGAATACAAACGCAAAACCTCAAGTCAGTTCTCCCACCGTATCACAGAACTGGCGACTCTGCTGGGGATAACTTTAAAAGTGGAGTAACCTTAGGGTTTAGATCACCTTTGTTTTCAAATTGATTGCTTTGTTTGCTTTACATTTGTGGGCTTTGTATCGGAGTTTTATAGATCCTAACCCGGATCTGGGGAAACCCTTTTTTAGGTAGCAACAAGGCTGTGAGGGAACTGTGCGGGGTATACCGACATGGTTGAAGCAGTCTGCTACGTTGATGTGGCACTTTGGTGTGTACCGGTAACCCTTGAGTTCAGTCAAGGAGAGTACGGGGCCGCCGCGTGGTGTCGTGAAGCATCAACTGACCTTAGGAACCTTAATTGAACCATCTTGGCCTTTTTAGGGTAGTGAGATAACTGACTTTGGTGCAGTCCGAGGTTGGTTGATACTCGATACTACACTCGATTGAGGGTTGCTTTCCTGGAATATTTCGGTCGCCAGTTCAGTGGCTAAATCGAAACGATGAACAATGAAAGTAATCCAGTGATATTGGGACCTTTAGAACCCGATTACTTCTAATAGGACAGGTTGAGCCCACCAAACTTCAAGAGGGTAATACCCAGACCTCATGCAGGCCTAAACTCTAAGGGTTTGTCTTGTGTGACTTGTGTGCCTTACCATGTTTACCTTTGTGAATATTTGTGGTGTATCATAACATCATAACATCATACAACATCATGAGCATTGACTAACCATTTCAAGGGTTTCGAATCTTCATCTTTGTTCTTGTTTTATAGGACATGGAAACTGCTCGCAGAAAGACAATTCAGATTAGCCTTGTAAAGATCCCTCCTCAGCTTAAGGAACTTCTGTCCAGGATTCCCGAAGGTTCTTCATTCAGTGAGAGACATGGAAGACTCATCAGCTTGGTCAACACCAACATTGAGGAGGATTTGATAAAAGTCCTGTTCCAGTTTTTTGACCCTCTGCATCACTGTTTCACTTTTCCGGATTATCAATTGGTGCCTACATTGGAAGAGTTCTCCCGACTCCTGAAGGTCCCTATCCTTGATCGACTACCCTTCAACGGTACGGAAAAGGAACCCAAGCTTGAAGAGATTGCTAAAGCCTTGCACCTACAGTCATCTGACCTCAAGGGACATTGGGAAGTTAGAAGTGGTATCAAGGGTTTCTTAGCCAGGTTCCTGTTCGAGAAGGCCCAAGAATGTTGGAACTCCCTTGACCTACGAGCTTTTGAAGAAGTTCTGGCCCTCCTTGTCTATGGTTTGGTGTTATTCCCTAACCTAGATCAGCTTATTGATATCAGTGCTGTCCAGATCTTCATGACCAAGAATCCTATACCTACGTTGCTGGGGGACATCCTTCACTCATGTTACACTCGAACCATGAGAAGAAGGGGCGTCCTTATGTGTTGCACTCCTCTCTTGGGAAGGTGGTTTATTTCGCACCTTCCACAAACAGTTTTAAAGAACGAGCGGGGTTTGAGATGGTCACAACGGTTAATGACTCTCACGCATGCAGATATACATTGGTGCCCTAGGTCTAGGGAAGACATCACTATCATTGATCGTTGTGGGGAGTACCCTAATGTTCCTTTATTTGGAATCAAAGGAGGTATTACTTACAACCCATGCATGGCTTGGAGACAGTTTGGTTATGCTCGGAGGGATGGCCCTCATGACATGTTAATTCCTAACATAGTTTTTGACTTCGACAACGATACTCAAGGACTTCGCCAGAGATTTATCAGAGCTTGGAGTATGCCAAGTAGGATAGACAGCAAGACACTGGGGCACAGGAACCCCATCCCGTTGGAACCTTATCTCAAATGGGTACGAGCCCGCTCCCAGAAGTTAGTAATGCCTTATCCTCATATGCTCCCTGTGATCAAAGAACCAGTCTTGGAAGGAGAGGCATCCTACACCATTCGACATCCCGACATGCCCACCTCCTGGGAAGAAATGCAGAAGAGCTGGGTCCAGCTTAAGGAAGAACGGAATTCTCTTGAGACCAGTCTACATGCTAGTGAAAAGAAGGTCCTGGAACTCACCCGCCTGCTGCACGAGGAGAGGAATCTCAACACCTACATCGCACCAAAGAGGATGCGCAATGTTTTTCTGCCTTGAGGAGTCATTTTGTAATATTTGGCCCATGGGGCATTTATGTACTAACGAATTTCTCCTTATTAATATGATGTGCGTTCTTTTTTTGTCTACAACAAATTTTGAATATTCTAAATCCTTGAATGCATTGCATACATACGCATTCCATTGCACCATATGCATAGCAGGTACCCTTTTTCACAGGTTGCTTAATTTTCTTCGCTGTTTGTATGAACAGTCATCATGAATCCAGACTCCTCCAGTGAGCAAGCAATCAAGGCCCTTCAGGCCCAAAGTGCACAGTTTCAAGAGGTGGTCCTAAGCCTAGCCCAAGGTCAGCAAGAGTTGAAGACTCTACTCCTGAAGAAGAAGAAGAAAAAGAGAACTGCATTGTTCAACACCGGACGCAGATTTGGGAACACACTCCATAATGAAGCTGATCCAACTACTTCTTCTGCTGAGAAAAACAGTCCCCAAGGGGGAGGAGCTCCTAGTCCCGCAGTCTCCGACAACGAGACGGACTATAACGACGAACAATACCCACCTGCTGCTGACAGATACAAGCAATTGGAGGATCGCTTGAGCGCCATGGAAATTCAGAATGTGCCGGGACTGGATTTCGGAGATTTGGGGTTATCTTCTGGAGTAGTAATTCCACACAAGTTTAAGGCACCTGCCTTCGCCAAGTATGATGGGGTCTCCTGCCCAAAGCTGCATCTAAGGTCGTACGTAAGGAAAATCCAACCTTACACGGCAGATAAGAACCTCTGGATTCACTTCTTCCAAGATAGCCTCTCGGGGTCACAACTTGAATGGTTTTATCAATTGGATGGAGCTAGCATCCGACACTGGGAAGATTTGGCAACCGCATTCTACAGGCAATACCAATACAATTCTGATCTCGCTTCTACGCGTACCCAACTTCAGGGTATGTCTCTAGGAACGGGTGAAGGGTTCAAAGAGTACGCTCAAAAATGGAGAGATTTGGCTGGCAGGGTGCAGCCTCCATTGACTGATCGTGAGCTGGTTGATATGTTCCTTGGGATATTGTCTGGTCTGTTTTTCAATCATTTGGTTGGTAACTCCTCCGCTGGGTTTACAGATTTGATATTGACAGGAGAAAGAATTGAAGCTGGCATCAGGTCAGGCAAAATAGAAAAGGCTGCCTCCACCAGTGCTGAGAAGAGGCCGTTTAAGAAAGAAGCAAGTGCCGTCTATGGTCCTAGAAGACAAGTCAAGCCCGAAAGTCGCCAAGCCGTCAATGCTTTGGTCATCTCGAAACCTGTTGCTGCTCCTCAGCAGTACAATCAACAAAGAAGCGAAAGGCCCAAGAGGCAGTATACTCGACTGAGTATGACCTTATCTCAAATTTTACCCCAACTGTTATCCACCAACCTGGTGACCCTCAAAGAAGCTCCTAAGGTTGTCAACACTGTGTCTCCTAAGTATAACCCAAATGCCCGGTGTGCTTATCATTCTGATAGTCCCGGGCACACTACTGATGATTGCTGGGCCTTGAGAAACAAAGTGCAAGATTTGATCGACGCAAGGGAAATTCAATTTGAAGCGCCGGAGAGACCAAATGTTGTAACTGCTCCTATGCCCCAGCATAGAGTAAATGCTGTTGAGGAAGAAATGTACACTGTTTCGGTAGATGAAGTTGTTACCCCTCTGAAGACCGTTAAGAGGAACCTACTGCGGGCCGGTTTATTTCCGGGTTGCGGTGAAGGTTGCCTGTTCTGTGCTGTTTCCCTATCTGGTTGTCCCTTACTGAGGTTAGGCGTCCAAGGCCTAATGGATAGCAAGGAAATTATATTCAAAAAGTCTGCTGTTCAGTCGGTTCCGATAAAAGAAATTTCTGTGGTTACCATCTTCAAAAATCCAATCAAGGCTCCCCCCAAGAAGCCTGTTCAAATCATGACTGTTGCACCTGTGATTATTACTGTCCCGGGGCCTCTCCCCTACATATCTGATAAAGCTGTCCCCTGGCATTATGAGGCAGACGTGTATGTAAATGGAATCAAACAAGAATTCGACACTGGCGCCAGTATCTGCGATATCACTGGTCCAGCCAAAGTCACCCGCAGTGGCAGGCTCTTCTCCCCTGACATTGCACCGCCCGCTATTCGAAAACCCCTCCTTATAAAACCTACAAGTTTACCTGTTCCTGTTGCTGATCAAGTTGTGTCCCCTGCTGCCGAGTCATCAAATGCTCGGGGCAAAGGGATTGAAGAAGAGCCTGCCCGGATGGAGGCACCAATACCCATAAATGCTGAGGCCTCCCGACAAGAAATGGAGGAGATACTGAAAATAATAAAGAAGAGTGATTTTAATGTTGTCGAGCAGCTGGGGCATACGCCCTCCAAGATCTCCCTGCTCTCCTTATTGCTATGCGCCGAGGCCCATGCTAAGGCCTTGATCTCATTTCTCAAGACGGCCCATGTGCCGCAGGAGACAACTGCAGTCCAGTTCACTGATTGCGTAGCAAGTCTGACAACAGACAATGGTTTGGGTTTTTCAGATGCTGACCTGACTGCGAAGGGAAAATACCACAATGATGCCCTGCATGTCTCTATCGAATGCAGGGGAACTACTCTGGCGCATGTATTGGTGGATACTGGTTCTTCTTTGAATGTTCTACCGAAAAAGGCTTTAGACCGTCTGGATTATGAAGGCCTGGAATTGAAGCCCAGCAATATCATCGTCAGGGCCTTTGACGGTTCCAAAAGGATGGTTCATGGAGAGGTTAACATCCCTATTCGTGTGGGCTCTCAAGTGTTTGACTCTACCTTTTATGTGATGGATATACGTCCATCGTACTCTTGTCTGCTGGGTCGACCTTGGATCCATAGAGCTGGGGCAGTGACCTCTACCTTGCACTAGAAGCTAAAGTACCCTGTCAGGGGGAAGATCGTCACTGTGCAAGGAGAAGAGGAGTATATGGTGAGCCATTTGAATTCCTTCAGATACATTGAGATGGACGGGGAGTTTATTGAAACCCCCTTTCAGCATTTCGAGGAGGTGCATCCAATTTCAGCAGCAGCAGAAACAATAGTCGAAGAGAATGTTTCCTTGAAGATGGCTTCCCTAAGGGATGCCCGGGCTGTGGTTCAGAAAGGCAATTGTGCAAACTGGGGTCAGCTTCCTGACTTCACTCAGAAGAACGACAAGTTTGGGCTAGGCTTTACTGCAGAGACTCGGAGGGCTGTGCGCAAGGAGAAGATCAGAAAGGCTCCGGTGTTTATCTCCAGCTCAAGGGTGAATGCTATCGAGGAGGATGTAGAGGAAGCAGAATTTGACAGTTGGATCTACCCGACCACCAGCAACGGACCAAGCAACTGGACGGCAAAGGATTTTACCCCTATCACATTTGTCACGCAGTAATTAATTTCTTTTGATTTCCAATTTGTAACAAACAAATTGTTAAAACTTTGTTGGCTCGGTGTCCTACCCGGGGCATCGTAGCTCCATTTGTGAGGGCCTTTTGTATGACATTTTCATATATCATCAATCAAACATTGGACGTTTGTTGCATTTCAAATCTTGTGCTCTTTTTTCTTCCTGTGTTATATATATTGCAAAACAGCTATATTCACACACACTCACTTATACAGGTTTCAATCCACTCTGGATCTCACTGGTAACAGCTCTACTACCGCCAGTTATGACTTCGAAAATCCGATCAACTTGGCCGAAGACGAAGGTGAAGATGATTGCGAAGTGCCTGGTGAACTCGCAAGACTGCTACTCCAGGAAGAGAGAGCTATTCAACCACATGAAGAGCCGGTGGAGACAATTAACTTGGGTACTGAGACTGATAGGAAAGAGGTCAAGATTGGTGCCAATCTAGAGCTCAGCGTGAAGCAACGATTGATCCAAATGCTACAAGATTACATGGAGATTTTTGCTTGGTCCTATGAAGATATGCCTGGTTTGGATGCCGACATTGTAGTTCACCATCTGCCAACCAAGGAAGATTGCCCTCCGGTAAAGCAAAAAGTCCGACGGATGCGTCCAGAGATGTCTGAAAAGATCAAGGCCGAGGTTATGAAGCAGTTTGATGCCGGGTTCCTCGCAGTGACTTCTTACCCTCAGTGGGTTGCCAATGTGGTGCCAGTACCGAAGAAGGACGGTAAAGTCAGAATGTGTGTTGATTACAGGGATCTGAACAGGGCCAGTCCCAAGGATGACTTCCCCCTACCTCACATTGACGTCCTTGTTGACAATACAGCTCAACACAAGGTGTTCTCCTTCATGGATGGTTTTTCAGGGTATAATCAGATCAAGATGGCTCCAGAAGATATGGAGAAGACTACATTTGTGACTCAGTGGGGCACCTTCTGTTATAAGGTCATGCCATTCGGATTGAAAAATGCTGGGGCAACCTATCAATGTGCCATGGTTGCTTTATTTCATGATATGATCCATCATGAGATTGAGGTATACGTTGATGACATGATTGCAAGGTCTCAAACTGAGGAGGAGCACCTTGACCATCTGAGGAAGTTGTTTGACCGACTCAAGTTATACAAGCTGAGGTTGAATCCCAACAAATGCACCTTTGGGGTAAGGTCCGGAAAATTGCTAGGTTTCATTGTAAGTGATAAAGGTATTCAGGTGGACCCTGCCAAGGTAAAAGCCATACAAGAGATGCCAACTCCAAAGACAGAGAAAGAAGTCAGAGGCTTCCTGGGACGACTGAATTACATTGCCCGATTCATCTCACATCTGACCGCTACTTGTGAGCCAATCTTCAAATTACTGAAGAAAGATCAAGTAATACGCTGGAATGATGAATGTCAGGCCGCCTTTGAAAGAATAAAGGAGTACCTCCAAGAGCCACCCATTCTTATGCCACCGGTGGAAGGAAGACCTCTGATACTATACTTGACAGTACTTGACAATTCAATGGGGTGTGTGCTGGGGCAGCATGACGAGTCTGGCCGAAAAGAGCACGCTATTTATTACTTGAGCAAAAAGTTTACCGACTGTGAGTCTCGTTACTCCCTGCTTGAGAAAACTTGCTGCGCTCTTGTATGGGCTGCTCGCCGGCTGAGACAGTATATGCTGACTCACACTACTTTATTGATTTCAAAAATGGATCCCATCAAGTACATATTTGAAAAGCCCGCTCTGTCTGGAAAATAGCGAGATGGCAAATGATCTTGACAGAATATGATATCCAGTATACAACTCAGAAAGCAATTAAGGGAAGTGTACTGGCCGATCATTTGGCACACCAACCTGTGGACGATTACCAATCATTGAACTTCGATTTTCCGGATGAAGATATCATGGTGGTAACTGACTGTGAAGTACCTGGACCGGATGAAGGACCTGAGGAAGGATCCCGATGGTCCATGCATTTTGATGGAGCCTCCAATGCTTTGGGTAACGGCGTCGGCGCTGTAATTATATCTCCCAAAGGAACTCATACTCCCCTCACCGCCCGATTATGTTTCAGCTGCACCAACAATATGGCAGAATATGAGGCATGTATCATGGGTTTACAAGCTGCAATCGACTTAAGGATCAAATTTCTAAGTGTTTTCGGAGATTCCGCTCTCGTGATCAATCAGATCAAAGGCGAGTGGGATACGAAACACCCGAATCTTATTCCTTACAAGGAGTATGTGTTGACCTTGCTTCCCCACTTTGAAGAGATAACTTTCGAACACTTCCCGAGAGAGGAGAATCAGCTAGCGGACGCCCTAGCTACAATGTCTTCAATGTTCAAAGTTAAATGGGACAATGAGGCTCCCCGAATCATAATCTGGAAGTTGGATGAACCGGCCTACTGCTGCGAGCTCGAGGTTGAGAAGGTCACTGAGAAACCCTGGTATCATGAGGTGAAGAGGTACTTGGAAGCTCAGGAATACCCTGAAGGTGCGTCTGTCAATGATAAGAAGTTCATGAGGAGGTTTGCCGCAAAATTCTTCCTCAGCAACGACATTCTCTACAAACGGAATCATGATTCAACTCTGCTACGTTGTGTGGATAAGGCTGAAGCAGAGAAAATTATGATAGAACTGCATGAAGGCACGTTTGGAACGCATTCCAGTGGACACACCATGGCTAAGAAAATCCTTCGGGCAGGATATTTCTGGTCCACAATGGAAGCCGATTGTTACCAACACTCCCGAACTTGTCATAAATGCCAGATCTATGCTGACAAGGTGCATATCCCGCCGGTTCCTCTGAACGTCCTGACGGCGCCTTGGCCTTTTGCAATGTGGGGCATCGATATGATCGGTGAGATCCGACCGACGACATCTAATGGGCATCGCTTCATTCTAGTAGCAATCGATTACTTCACAAAGTGGGTTGAGGCAGCTTCCTATGCCACAGTAACCAAGAGCGTCGTGGCACGTTTCATCCGGCATAATCTGATCTGTCGGTACGGCGTCCCGGAAAGAATCATTACGGACAATGGTACCAATCTCAATAACAAAATGATCACTGAGCTCTGTGAACAATTCAAGATACAACACCACAATTCTTCTCCCTACCGGCCGAAGATGAATGGGGCTGTAGAGGCAGCTAATAAGAATATCAAGAAAATTGTGCAGAAGATGACAGTGACCTATAAAGATTGGCACGAGATGTTACCGTTCGCTCTACACGGGTACCGTACCTCAGCCAGAACGTCAACCGGGGCAACTCCCTTCTCCTTGGTCTATGGCATGGAGGCAGTCTTGCCAATTGAAATCCAGATACCCTCTCTCCGGATAATGAAGGACGCAGACTTGAATGAAGATGATTGGATCCAGACTCGACTTGATCAATTAAATCTGATTGACGAGAAGAGGCTCACTGCTATCTGTCATGGTCAAACGTATCAGAAACGGATGATCAGGGCATTTAACAAGAGAGTCAGACCACAAGAGTATCAAGTTGGGGACCTGGTAATCAAACGCATCATCCTTCCTCAAAGTGATCCCCGGGGCAAATGGACCCCTACATACGAAGGGCCATTTGTGGTTAAACGTGTGTTCTCAGGAGGAGCCTTGATCCTAACCACCATGGATGGTGACGACCTTCCTCACCCCGCCAATGCAGACATAGTGAAAAAATACTACGCATAAACAAAAGACCCGCTAGGTTGACATACCTAGGCAAAAATAAGGGCTTCCCGGCGAACCAAAAGGGTTCGGGCAAAAATAAGGGATGAAATGAATAAAAATCTGTACACCCGGCAAGTCGAAAACCTGAAAAGGCGGCTTGGGCAAAAATGGGTATCCCGGTGGACTGAAAACCCGAAAGGGCGGTCCAGGCAAAAGTTAGGGATAAAAGCGTAACACTATGTCTCATTGGATCACTTCGCATCCGGAATTCGGCATCAACTATCTGGCTCCAGATTTCGGCATTGACCAATCAGCTTCATCTTCGACCAGGCAGCAAAGCGATGAGACATTCGAAGACATAAAGGCGATAGCAGAGTTGGAACCCAGTGGGATTGTTCACATAACTGTTTTGTTTCCTTTTTCAAATTATAAACTCTATACTATTTGGCGATATCCTCTTACTAGGATGTCAGCCTCTTGTACAAAAACGCCTATTTACAGGCAAACTCAAAAATCAATACAAATTCACTTGTCCATACAAATGGCCACTGTTTTTCTTTTTTTTTCTTTTCTGTTTTGTTTTGCGAAGAACGTCCAATGTTCATTTTTGATATATGCATTTGACATTAAATTGCTAATTCATAAATATTTGCATATGAAACAAGAGATTGATTACAGGTGACACCAGAGACAGGGGCAATCGAAGTTGTCTAATGCATGTCTAGTTGTTTTGTCCGCCAAGGCACCAAGGTAGGTTCAACTGAAGAATGTGGCCAAATCATCTCAACGCCCCGCAGAGTAAAACAAGGTTCAGTAGTACTTTCCCCAAGCAGAGTTGGTTCCCCGTCGATCCTGAAAGGACACAACATTCCCCGGCAAGTCTTAAAGCTTATCCCCAGTAGATTCTGGAAGCTTGTTCCATGCAGAATACAGACGTCTCTCCCTAACTTTATTCAGAGTTATTCCTCACGAGGGCTTATAACTGGGTTATCCTCAGCTAATCGCCACGGAAGATCGCCCCCAACAAAGTTCTTTCAATCCCCAGCGGATTTTATCTTTGGTATCCCCAGCGGATTTTATCTTTGGTATCCCCAGCAGAGTTTATCTTTCAATCCCCAGCGGATTTTATCTTTGGTATCCCCAGCGGATTTTATCTTTGGTATCCCCAGCGGAGTTTATCTTTCAATCCCCAGCGGACTTTATCTTTTGTATCCCCAGCGGATTTTATCTTTGGCATCCCCAGTAGAGTTTATCACCATTATCCCCAGCGGGATCCATCATTAAAGTCCTCAGCAGGTCTCTCATCAAAACTTCGGCCAAGTATCTCTCCCACAGGGCAACTCCTCGGCCGTTCGTCAAGGATTTATTTTCCTAAGACAAAATTACATTCATAAACATTTTCACATTTTCATACATCTCGCTTACCTACACGATAAAGCGCATACAACACTATCTCATGTTGAACATCATGCATATCATACATCATGACATCACATACAACTTATGCTCTTGCCTTTTCAGAAAAAAAGACAATCCCAAAGAAAGCTACCTTCAACAACATTTCCAGACTCGATTCCTGTATCTAGCCAGGGCACGTCTGAAGAGTTCAAAGATTCGATTCCTGTATCCAGCCAGGGCACATCTATCAACTACAACATTTCCAGACTCGATTCCTGTATCTAGCCAGGGCACGTCTGAAGAGTTCAAAGATTCGATTCCTGTATCCAGCCAGGGCACATCTATCAACTATAACATTTCCAGACTCGATTCCTGCATCTAGCCAGGGCACGTCTGAAGAGTTCGAAGATTCGATTCCTGTATCCAGCCAGGGCACATCTATCAACTATAACATTTCCAGACTCGATTCCTGCATCTAGCCAGGGCACGTCTGAAGAGTTCGAAGATTCGATTCCTGTATCCAGCCAGGGCACATCTATCAACTATAACATTTCCAGACTCGATTCCTGCATCTAGCCAGGGCACGTCTGAAGGGTTCGAAGATTCGATTCCTGTATCCAGCCAGGGCACGTCTATTAACGACTATTTCCAGATTCGACTCCTGTATCCAGCCAGGGCATATCTGTGAGCAACCAATTGTAGATTCAATACCTGTATCTAGCCAGGGCACATCTGCATAAGGAGATTGAAGATCAAACACCTGTAACAAGCCAGGAAAACATCCGTCTTTCTCAAATATACAAGTTTCTCGCTAAGGAATCTCTTATGCGATCGACACTTCCAAATGGCATCTATAAGCCCATTCCCGACAAGGTTCCGTCACGTCTCCAGATGGCATCTATAAGCCCATCTCCCTATCCACCACCTCTCCAAATGGCATCTATAAGCCCATTCCCGCCATCACATTGCTGATACTCTACTATGCGAGTGCAAATTTCCGGGCACTCTGGTGTCCAATCTCCTTTTACCTCCGAGTCGCGAAAGGCAAACTTGCCAATCTAACTCTTTAGGTTCAAGAAGATTGAACAGGGGCAACTGTTGTACCCCAAAATTTGCCCTCTCTTTCTTCAGGAAAACCATCTTGGATTTTCAAGGTCCCTCTGAAACAAATCCAAGTCCTGAGTTATCCTTTTGCCCAAGCAAGCCGCTTACAAGAGCAAGATGATCTCACAAACTCCAGAAACAACGCTTTCATCTTGAGGAAAATCAAATTCTAAGTGCTTAGAATGTTTCTTTAAAATAAGTGTTTTTTAGAAAAAATCAGCGCTTCAGAACTTCTGGACCCATTCCAGATGAAGACGGTCAGAAGTTGCAAGCTTGGCTCAGCGTGGTCAGAAGTTGGCTCTTCAGCAGCTACATCAGTTCAATCAGAATTTGTAAACGTGGTTCAGAATGTAAGCCTCAAACAGAACATGCCCCTTCAGCAGTTACACAAGCTCAGTCAGAATTTGCTAAAGGAATGCAAGAGAAACAGGAAAGTATGAAGACTCCTTCAGAACAGGTTGAAATCAGAAGATGAAAGGTCAGAAGGATAGGTGTCACATTGATACAGAATCTCTAAGTCCAGATTGTCCAGAAGTAGATCCAAGGAACGTACCAGAAAACCAGGAGAATCTCCAGAGCTTGCTAAGACAACAGGTAGCCAAAGCCAGAGCATGGTTTACGCTGCTGATTCAACGCTGGTTTCCATTACCAGAACGTTGGTATTGACAGGTCTTGTCACCATTTAATGCCCATTAATGCTTCCAACCACTCCTGAGCATTCACGTGTGGCTTGGAAAATGTTTTGCACAGATTCTGGCATGGGTCTTTACGCCACTGCCCACTTCAGAGGTCACTTCTCCCCAATCTACGCCTGCTGCTACAACCTAGGCTGAAAGCTAGCTGTTATCACAACTTCCCAGGAATTTCTGTCAAAGAACAAATTCAAACTCTGTTGGCGCCTTAAATGTTCAAGGCATCCACAAGAAATTTGCCTATAAATAGAGAGCTTTCACCACTGCAAAAGAGGTTCAAGAAAAGAAACAGAAAAATTGCTAAGAGAGAAACGAAACTCCTAGCAACGTAGCATTCTGAAACTCTGCCAAAATCTCCAGCTTTATTTCATAACTTTAAGTTTTTCACCTTCAACTTCATCAAACATCCAGCTCTTTTCTGTAAATCAAAAACGCTCTTTCCAAACTTCTGACCCTATACACGTATACACCTTCACTTCCTCTTTTCCAAATCTGTCCAGAACACCCCCAGAACCAAAAGCTAACTTTCACCCACCACTTTCCAAACAGTCAGGTAAGCACCTGCTGACCCTCACCACACTGTTAAGCATCATCAGCTGTGCATATTCAAGTGACATAATGTAAATATTCATGTTATTGCTGTTTATGCTCTGAGGACTCTCATACCTCAGAACGTTCTGAGCCAGTATAGGACTTGCCTGTGACCTTGGTGATTCTGACCTCTGAAACATTTTTGTTATTTTGCTGGATCTGTTCCAAAATATGTTTCCTGTTTTGTGGAGTAACAACAGGATTGCAGATGTTCTGATTAGTACAGGGAAAAGCCAAATGCTGACTTTGACGTTAGCACATCTGAAGCCTGTTTTGCTGTCAATGACATCAGAACCTCTGAGAGTTATTGCCTTTTCAGCAGAATCAGAACTTCTGGTTTCTCCACTAACAAACTTCTGTCTTGCAGCGCAGGGAAATCAGAACTTCTGATTTCCCCACTAACAAGGTTCTGTTTTGCAGGTTCTAGAGTCAGAAGTTCTGACTCATCCAGTTTCACCAACAGGTTGATCATCTGGCAGCGGATCTGGGTCAGAACTTCTGATGGCCTCCCAACAGCGCGCAGGCTCCCTCTCTCTCTCTATATATCTTGTTTTCCGCTATTTTCTTTTTTGTCTATTTTTCTCGTTGAACCCCCCATGTACAAATGTGTATCCCCCTCCCCTAATTATTGTAATAGCGTAGGATTTTACATTTCCGCTTCTTATTGCTAGTAATTAGGACGTGTATGGCAAGATAAAATCAATGAAATAGAAAAACCTAATTCAAAGAAAAACTCTTGTATGCAATAAAACACACTTACACACTAACACCCCTAGGGTACTCCACTTTGTTGCCTTCAAATAAATGGACCATATTGTATGTTGAACTTCTTTGGGCAAAGCAGACAATTTGAATGATCATAGTCCCTCGATAAAACTTTTCAAAAACAAACAAAAACAAATGATCAAGTCCCTTAAAGAAAATTGCCCAAAGACATTTAACGCCGTTACAATTGTGGTCTAAACGATGACCCGCGCCTGTCCCTTTCACATCCTAACACAAGATTGTCCACCAAATACAATGGTGGAACAAACTTGTTAAAAGGGTTAAAACATAGCAATAATCTTTTGAGAAATTTAGGAGTAGACAACCTCTTAGTTACTTGAATCAAACTTGCAAAAACAAAACACTTGCCTAATTTCAAAAATCACACATCACTACACTTCCAAAACAACTTTCAAAAACAAATGAAAACTTTTTCAAAAGACATACATCTTTGTATACATCCCCACATGGATCATTACAAAGATTGCCACCATATTGGCCTCTTTTCAAAACATTTTCAAATCCACACACACAAAGCACCATTTCAAACAAATTGAAAACAAAAGGCAAGTGATCTAAGCAAGTAACTAAGAGCCCATGGATAACCATGGATAGAAAGGGTGCTAATACCTTCCCTTTCTATAATCTACTCCCCGAACCCAAGAAAACATCTCAAAGGTTTTTTGCTGTGCTTTTTAACCTTTCCTTAGGATAAAATAAAAAGTCGGTGGCGACTCTTGCTAACCGCAACATTTGCGAATACAAACGCAAAACCTCAAGTCAGTTCTCCCACCGTATCACAGAACTGGCGACTCTGCTGGGGATAACTTTAAAAGTGGAGTAACCTTAGGGTTTAGATCACCTTTGTTTTCAAATTGATTGCTTTGTTTGCTTTACATTTGTGGGCTTTGTATCGGAGTTTTATAGATCCTAACCCGGATCTGGGGAAACCCTTTTTTAGGTAGCAACAAGGCTGTGAGGGAACTGTGCGGGGTATACCGACATGGTTGAAGCAGTCTGCTACGTTGATGTGGCACTTTGGTGTGTACCGGTAACCCTTGAGTTCAGTCAAGGAGAGTACGGGGCCGCCGCGTGGTGTCGTGAAGCATCAACTGACCTTAGGAACCTCAACTGACCTTAGGAAAAGCATAGTTAACATGTTTTTGTGATTGATTTGTGTTGCTAGGAACCATACGAAGCTAATGGCATCATTTAATTGAACTATAACGCCCTGAATCCAAAGATGCCATGATCAATTTCTAGGGTTCTTGAGCTTTGAAATTAGGGCTTTCTGAACCAGGCAAAATTAGGACTCATAAGACACATGGTTGAGATCATGAGAATAAGACGAACATGCCCAATACCTCGCGAAATATTTATATTTGCTGGATTGCTAATCGCTATTTTTCCTTGCAGTATATAGTGGGGGTTAAAAACCCCCGCTATCTGATATTATTTTTACAGGGCAAGCGAAGAAGATGATGAGGTGTTGGTGTCTGAGTGGTTAATTTAAAAAGGCGCGCGTGTTTTTTTGTTGTACAACATATTTGTTAATTTCCCAATATAATAATTGCCTATTATCTAAAGAACAAAAAGGTGCAGGTGGTGTAGTGGTTGAGCGATTGTCCAATGAACACTGGGACCTGGGTTCGAATCCCAGGTCCCCCAAAAACACTTATTCTATTTTTCTCTATATATTCACATGCAGCTTTCCAAAAGTTGTCCACCATACACCTCAAAAATCAGTGCGCCAGATGTCATCAAACTGAAATCCAATGAACATGAGTGGGAGATCACCATAATCCTTAGTCAACCAGCGCGTGGATGATCACCAAAGTCAAAGCAGGCTTGAGTACAATTGGGCTTCAAAATTCCAGGAACACCTCCTAATTGGGCCAACACCCCCTGGGTTATTTTCTTTTATTTTCTTCTTTTATATTTTTCACTTAATTATTATTAATTATTATTATTATTAGTTAATTAACCAAATTAATTTTTTCATAATAAAATCAGAAAACTAAAAAATAATATTTTTTCTTAATTAAAATTAATTTCACTTTATTTTTGTAAATAAATACTAACATAATTAATTTAGTTCTTAATTAGGTTAATTTCAATATTTTCACAATAAATAAAATTAATAGAGAATTAGGGTTCTTGACAATTTTAATCATCTTTATTATTTGTTTTCTTAAACATAAAAAAAAACATAAAAAACTCAAAAAAATATCTTTCTTTTATTTAATTAATTAATTAGTCTAGGTTTAATTTAATTAAATGCAAAAAATCATAAAAACTTCTTTCTTTCTCAAAAAAGGGTCAAAACCCTAAGAACTTCTCCGATTCAATTCTTTTCGCGCATATTATTTTTGATCATTATTATGTAATTGTTCCGAGGATGTAATAGCTTTAATTAGGACTTTTTATCGCTTTTATTTAATTTCCCGCGATTTATTTTTCAAGGGTTTGTTTTTGGCGATGTAAATACCCGACGCCTTGTAATAGCTTAGTTTATTTTCCGCAACTATTAACTGCTAGATGTATGCTAACTAGGCTATGCATGACAAGACTTCTCTTAAATTAAAATCAATCGTAGCTCACCCATGACATGTACAAAGATAAAATTAACTGAAAAACAATACACTCGCACATGCCACTCTTAGGGTACACCTCACTTGGTTGCCTCGAACGTGGTCATTAAGTATAGGGTGTTTTAGAGGTCGCCCTCCTGTCTAAAGATCAAAGTTGCCTCGAAACGGTTGCATCGGATAAAAAATGATCTAGGACATTAGGGTTACCGCTAAGGCGTCCTACCATTGCTTTAATGACCACATGACCCTAAAATCGAATTGACCCGAAAACTCCAACGACGGTGCTACCTACTTCTCAATAGTGGGATAGTACTGTCTAAAGGACATTTACACAGCTTAATTTCTTTTGAGTAGGTAGAGGTTCTCAGGTACTTGCTCTTTCAAAACAAAAACAACTTTTCGCACTTACACTTTTCTGACAAAAGTTTTCAAACAAACACTTCATACACTCTTGAGGACAGATACAAGAGTTAAATCGAAGTTTTCAAACAAATTTTTTCAAAACCCACAAACACAAGAAAAGCAAAACATTTTTGAAAACATAGTGAGCAAGTACCTAAGAGCCCGTGGATAACCACAGATAGAAAGGGTGCTAACACCTTCCCTTTCTATAATCTACCTCCCGAACCGAGAAACATCTCGAAAAGGAATTTTGCTGTGCTTTTGTCCTTTCCTTGTTGGAGAAAATAAAAGACGGCGGTGACTCTTTCTTACCGCGACATTTTGCTAAACGCAAACACGAACCAGCATTCCAAAACAGTCAGTTCTATTTCCACCGATCACAGAACTGGCGACTCTGCTGGGGATATTTATAAGTGAGGTGTACCTTAGGATTATATCACTTGTGTTTTCAATTGTATGCTTTGTATGCTTTAATTTTGCGGGCTTGTATCGGAGTTTTGTAGATCCTAACCCGGATCTGGGGAATACCCTTTAGGTAAGTAGCAATAAACTGCGAGGGACCTGTCCGGCGTAGACCGACACGGGTGAAGCAGTAGCTACGTTGGTTTGACACCTTGGTCTGTACCGATATCCCTTGTGTTGGAACGAGGAGAATATGGGTCTTCTGAGGAGTCATTAAGCACCAACTGACCTTAGAACCTTAAATTGACCAACTTGGCCATAGAACAGTAGCAGTATGCTACACTCATTGAGACTAAACTCTCGCGATGGTTCCGGCAACAAGAAAAGGTTGCCAAACTGGAATTATGACCGATCGAGGGTAGTCAGTGATATTGAGATCCTCTAGAACCCGGTTACTATTTTTTAGGACAGGTCTTAACCAACTGAAACTGCAAGAGGGTAATACCTAAGCTTCATGCCAGCCTGAAATCTAAGGGCTCTTTTGTGACTTGTGTGCCTTTACCATGTTTGCCTTTTGTGAATACTTGTGGTGTGCCTTTACCATGACATCATAACATCATAACATCATAACATTGCATACATATTGCATAAGGACTAACCCATTTCAAGGATCTCAAGGGTTTGTGATGCAGGTCATGATGAGACAAATGTCCAGCAAGGGGCAAAGGGGATTTATTTTCCTCTAGCCAAGGTTGTTTGGAGATCAAAACGTGATAACTGGAGTCAGGGGCTATGACCCACTCGATATGGTGAGCTTTGACTCTTGAAGAAGGACTCTCAGCAACATGAAGTTCCTTCAATCAAGCTATCAAATTCAAATTCTAACAAGTTTCTCTGTTTACCCCGTGAGATCCTCGAAAACATTGCATACATAAATCATACGCATTTCATGCCATCATATGCATAACAGGTACCCTTTCTACATGTCACTTATCTTCTTCGATGTTTATTTCAGCAATCATCATGTCTACTGAACCTTCCACTGAACAAGCTATCAAGGCCCTCCAGGCCCAAAATGCCCAGTTCCAAGAGTTGGTTATGAGCCTAGCCCAGGGTCAACAGGATTTGAAAACTCTGATTCTGAAAGAGAGGAAGAAGAAGAAGAAGAGGACCGTCTTGTTCAACACTGGACGCCGATTTGAGAATGGACTGCAGAATGAGGTTGAGCTGACTACTCATCTGTAGGGAAAGAGAACCCACAAGAGAGAAGGGTTCCTAGTCCCGTGGTCTCCGACAACGAGACGGATTACGATGAAGAACAATATCCTCCTGCTGAGGATAGGCACAAAAAGCTGGAGGACCGCTTAAGTGCTATGGAGATGCAGAATGTGCCCGGGTTGGACTTTGGAGACCTAGGCTTATCCTCGGGGGTGGTGATTCCCCATAAGTTCAAGGCACCCGCCTTTGCCAAATATGACGGAGCCTCCTGCCCAAAGCTGCACCTTCGGTCGTATGTAAGGAAGATCCATCCTTACACCGCTAACAAGAATTTGTGGATCCATTTCTTCCAGGATAGTCTTTCAGGGACTCAGCTCGAGTGGTTCTATCAGCTGGATGGAGCCAGTATCCGTAACTGGGAAGATTTGGCTACTACGTTCTATAAGCAGTATCAGTATAATTCCGACCTTGCTCCTACGCGTACCCAACTCCAGGGTATGTCAATGGGGACGGGTGAAGGATTTAAAGAGTATGCTCAAAAGTGGAGAGACCTTGCCGGAAGGGTGCAACCACCTTTAACTGATCGTGAACTTGTTGATATGTTTCTGGGGACCCTGTCTGGTCCATTCTTTAACCATTTAATTGGAAACTCTTCAGCTGGGTTCACAGACCTTATCTTGACTGGTGAAAGAATTAAAACTGGCATCAAAAGCGGGAAGATTCAAGAAGCTACACCTCCCGATGCTCAGAAAAAAGCCCTACAATAGGAAGAAAGAGTCCAATGCTGTGTATGGTCAAAAGAGTCGACATGACCAACGCGTAGGAGAAATCCTGATCTCTAATCCTACGCCTGCTCAACAAAGACAGGGGAATCAACGTAAAGAGGTCGCACCTAAAAGATAATTCACCAAGATCAACATGTCACTGACTCAAGCGCTACAACAAATGTTGAAGGCAGGGCTGATTACATTAAGGGCTCCTCTCCGGAATCCAAACACTTCCGCTCCTACCTATCGTCCCAATGAAAGGTGTGCATACCACTCTGACAGTCCGGGACATGACACAAACAATTGTTGGGCCCTGGAGAACAAGGTCCAAGATATGATTGATGCTAAAGAAATCCAGTTTGACCCTCCAGAGACTCCAAACATAATCACTGCTCCTATGCCAAATCATTGAAGGCTTTTGTTTTATTTGAATTTTCAAGTTGTATTTTTCTTTGCTTATTCAAACAATTATTGTCATGGCAAACTTTTTTATTTCATTAATGCATCGCCTATGTCTGTTTTGAATCAATCCATTCGTATTCACTATATTCAAATTGCTTTCATTTTTTGTGATGTTCAACTCTCGATTAAAAAGTCTAAACCTTTTGAGGTAGGATGACGAAAACGATACCACAATCTTTATAGTATACTTTTAAACAGACACCGCTGATGAAGTACATGCATTGTTTCAAATCCTAAACAGTGGAGTTATAAGGAAGATAATCCCTCGTCAACCCCTTTGAGCCAAAGAAGTTGGAGTTTTTCTTTTCAAAAATTAAAACCCTTAATTATAACCTGGGGCAGGGTAGTTCTCTCAGTTGATCCAGGTGCACAATGAACGACATCAAAGAAGTCCTTCCGAGACAAAAAGACAGTGATGGCTCCGAATAATCGTAAGGACAACCAGTCATTATAAAAGCCCATCAAGTCAAAAACTATGAAGGAGACTTACAAAACTGGGGCATCCCGGTGACTGTAAATACAAAAAGAAATAGTTCAGGCAAAAGACAGGGATAATGAAATCAAAAATAAAGAGATCATGCAAACTCTCAACAAAAATGACTGCCTGTTCAAAACAAATTGTCAGTATCCAAACCATCACTGGAATATCAGAGTAAAGATTCAAACGGGATCTAATGCACGATTAGCTGAGTTTAAGATTGAAGAACATCACGAAGAGCGGGTGGGTACAAATAAATTTTGAGCCTTTGTCCTTTGTTTCTCGAACCGTGAACCAGGCCACGTTATAACCCTTAAAAGTCCTAGCTGAAGCATGGGTTAGTTCGAAAGCACACTGTTACAAAAGGTATCCTGACTCCTGTAGGGTTTGCTGTAAAATCCTGAGTTGACATCACATTTTACAAAAAATCACTTGTTTTATTAAAAACTGCATTTTCAAAAACATCAAAACAGACATAAGCTTTGCATTCTTAAAATAACATTGTTTGCATATGACTATTTGTTCAAACAGCAGAGAAATTCGCACGACGAATATCTAGTGAACAAAAACCTTCTCAACAAAAAGGATCACCTCAAGTGGAAAAACACTTCCAATCAAGGGGCACGGCATGACCATTGTCCATCATCTGGGGCAGTCAAGTCAAGATTCAAGGAATCCCTCAAGATGCCAAATAGTCAGGGGCAAATCTCCGCCTGAGTCACTTGGGGCATTGGACATGAATTCCAGCAACGAATCTTGCATGATCAGACATCTCCTGGTAGTATGGCGACACAACACTACTGACAGTGACAACTCCCTGCACTCTGAGAACGTGGACATAGTCAAAAAAATACTACGCATAATCAAAGATCCGCTAGGTCGACTGGCCTAGGAGAAAATAAGGGCTTCCCGGCGAACCAAAAGGGTTCGGGCAAAAATAAGGGATGAAAATGAAAAATCTGTACACCCGGCGAGTCGAAAACCTGAAAAGGCGGCTTGGGCAAAAAAGGGTATCCCGATGGACTGAAAACCCGAAAGGGCGGTCCAGGAAAAATTAGGGATCAAAGCGTACGACTATGTCCCGTCATCTCGTCACTTGCCTACCAGAAGAAGACTTGTCAATCGGCAGTTATCAAGCACCTCATAGGCCTTCTTCTCCCGCAGAAACTGGGGCAATAAGAATTGTCCGAACTGTACAAGCTGCTCTGTCCTCCAGGTACAAGGCAGATTCAGTTGAAGAGTATGACCAAGATACCTTCACTCCCCGCAGAGTAAAATAGTAATGGTATCTCTCCCCACTGAGACTTGCAACTACAAAGGAATCAACAATACTCTTCCCAAGCAGAGTCGGTCTACCACCAGCCCTAAAGAAGTTGGGTATCCCCAGTAGGTCTTAACATTCCCCAGTGGAGTATAAAGATATTCCTCAGCAAGCATCCCCGACAGTCTTAATATTCCTCGACAGAAATATAAGATTGTTCCCCGGTGAAATACAAGATACCCTCAGTGGAACCATTTCCTAGCACAGTCTGAAAAGCTTCCCCGCCAGAGTTGAATCATCTTACCCAGTAGATTCTGGAAGCTTATCCCCTGCAGAGCACAAGTAAATCTCCCCAGCCAAATTCAGAAGGTTATCCTCACAAGAGTCTAACTGGGTTATCCTCAGCAAGTTGCGACTGAAAGATCGTCCCCAGCGAAGTTCTATCCCCAGCGGAACTCATCATCAAAATCCCCAACAGAGCTTATCAACAGAATCCCCAGTGGAGTTTATCGTTAAAATCTTCAGCAGAACATATCTTCCCCACAGAGTATTTCCCCTCGGAGTAATCTCTTTCATCAAGTTTATTCCCCAACAGAGTTCTTTTCTCCTGCAGGTTTATTCTCACAATCATCTTCGTTCATCATCCCCAGCGGAAACAAAGAATTCAACTCTTTTCTCCAGCAGCGATCCGGGATTTATTTTCCCAGCTAAAACATCACATTTTCATACATCATGATACATGCATATACGCATCATATCATACGATCTCATTTATGTTGAGAACATCATTGCTTGATTCATCTCATGCATTGCATATGACTGACCTTTATCTTTCAGGAAAGATGCAGTTAAGTTCTCAGCTTAGTCGAAGATCTGACCAGTTCTTAAATCTCAATCGGATTATCCTCAGTTGAAGTTCAGATGAGGTTCTCAATCTCGACAGTTTCTCTACATCATAGGGTGGACAAGTACTATAACCTCAACGGTATACCCCATTGAGAACGAGTCAGTTCCTAGATCTTGATGTTCTCCTCCGTCATAGTACGGACCAGTTCTATAACCTCAGCGGTTTACTCCATTGAGCAAGAGATAGTTCAGATGTGACCCAGACATGGCGACATTCTGATACTTATTCCAGGTTCCTTCCAGAGATAGTTCAGTTGTGACCCAAACATGGTGACATTCTGATACTTATTCCAGGTTCCTTCTAGAGATGGTTCAGATGTGACCCAAGCATGGCGACATTCTGATACTTATTCCAGATTCCTTCTAGAGATGGTTCAGATGTGACCCAAGCATGGCGACATTCTGATACTTATTCCAGGTTCCTTCTAGAGATGGTACAGATGTGACCCAGATATGGCGACATTCTGATACTTATTCCAGATTCATTCAAGAGACAGTCCAGATACGATCCAGATTCGGATATCATTCTGTCACTCACGCAGATACAGTATGGATACACCCCAGACACGGTGGTCATTCTACTACTCATTCAGACGTCAGCAATTAGATACAGATTAGATACGCTCCAGACACGGAAGCTATTCTATTTTTTATTCAGATTCAACTATCAACTTCAAGTGCAGATATACTCCAGACACGGAAGTCATTCTGTCACTTATCTAGATCCTAGTTACAACACATATACGTTCCTGACACGGAAGTCATTCTGCTACTCATACAGATCTCAATCTCAAATACAGTTCAGATACGATCCAAATTCGGATGTCATTCTGTCACTCTCTCAAACCCGTCAATGAAGACAACCCATCATGAAGCAACCCTATACCGGTTCCTTCTCTTCCAAGATGCAGTTTTACACGGACTCATCATCAGGCAACCCTACACAGGTTCCTTCTTTCAATCTACCAAGTTACAACTCAACAAACAATCTCCAGATGGAATCTATAAGCCCATCCTCCTATCCATCATCTCTCCAAATGGCATCTGTAAGCCCATTCCCGACATCACATTGCTGATACTACACCATGCGAGTGCAAATTTCTGGGCACTTTAGTGTTCAATCATCTTCCACCTTCGGATCACGAAAGGCACGCAAGCCAATCTACATCCTCAGGTCTAAGAAGATTGAACAGGGGAAACTGTTGTACCCCAAAATTTGCCCTCCCATATTCCTCAAGATTTGTCAAGAATGATCCTCAAATGATTCAAGATTGCTCAAGAGGTAGACAGTCAAACCATCTCCTAAGCCAGCTGAAATTAGGGTTTTGGTTCTTTCAAGGAATTTGGGGTTCTCAGTGGTTCAATCAAGTCTCATAGGCCTATATACATCCTCAAGCATCTACATGCCAAGTTTCAAGACTCACAGTGCCAG
This sequence comes from Vicia faba, assembly GCA_948472305.1. Lineage (NCBI taxonomy): Eukaryota > Viridiplantae > Streptophyta > Magnoliopsida > Fabales > Fabaceae > Vicia > Vicia faba. The sequence continues at coordinate 658,617,333 of OX451736.1, read as the reverse complement.
TTTGCACAGTCAAAAGCTCCATTGGATCTAATGTCAACTACAAGGGCAAAATGGTCATTTTGCAGTCAAAAGTCAGAATTTTTGGTCAACATCTTATTTTGAGTCCACAATCATCATTTGACCAAGTCTTGATCATGATTCCACAAGGATAGCTCAAAAATCATCAAGGTGCAAAAAGTTACTATTTTTGGACAATAGAAAAGTCAATTGTATCTTGACCAGGGCATAACTTTTTCATGGTTTGTCAGAAAAATTCCATCCAATGCTCATCTTGAAGGGGATGAAATTTCCTACAACCCATCTTCACACTCAGAGTTCAAGAAATGCTCTCACAAGAAGTTACCAATTTTTACATTATAGGTCAATTTCAAAAGTCAACAAAAATGCACTTTGAGTCAAAGGCCATAACTTGATATTGGTAAATCCAAATGACATGGGACTAAAGGCATTGGTTAGAGGACTTCAAGAGCTTTCCAAAATGTCCAAGAACATGATCATATGATTAAAATTGAGCAAGTTGTGCATTGGAGAAGTTGGGAAATTTTTATGAATTTGCAAAAGCCAACTTTGCTCAAAACACCTCATTTTTGCTAATGGGCCTCAAATCTCTTGTTGAAACTTCACCCATGACCTATGCATGACCCATCAAGATTAATTGAATTTATTTTCTTATTTTTATTGATTAATTGGATTTTTAATTAATATTAATTTATTTAATCAATTTAAATTGTAGGAAAATACAAGATTTGGTTTTTAAATCTTTTTGTGAAGCAAATATGACCTAAAAATGCTGGCAAATTCGTGCACAAGTCAAAGATATCAAAAAATCCATATTTGGCAACATTATTCAATCATGAAGAATCAAGAATATTTGATTTCCAATCAAAGATTTAAACTTGAATGCACATGGATTGGATCCAATTTTTTGACCTAATTTGTTTCCTTTATATGGATGCAAGCTAACCTGACCTAGGGGACGTGAAAAAGCTGCAGAAAAAACCATAGCCAATTCAAGAAATTTCCAAGAAAATTGAAAACTGATTTTGGCATTCTAGGTTGATTCAAGGGTTTTTGATCATTCAAACACATTGTAGGAGGTTCCAGGAACATGTTACAATCAAATTCCAGTTTCAAAGCTCAAAGAATCATCATCTACAGAACCACGGTTTGCAATTCCTATTCAAAATCGTATTGCTCAATTCATGCATAGTTAACATGTTTTTGTGATTGATTTGTGTTGCTAGGAACCATACGAAGCTAATGGCATCATTTAATTGAACTATAACGCCCTGAATCCAAAGATGCCATGATCAATTTCTAGGGTTCTTGAGCTTTGAAATTAGGGATTTTTGAACCAGGCAAAATTAGGACTCATAAGACACATAGTTGAGATCATGAGAACAAGACGAACATGCCCAATACCTCGCGAAATATTTATATTTGCTGGATTGCTAATCGCTATTTTTCCTTGCAGTATATAGCAGGGGTTAAAAACCCCCGCTATCTGATATTATTTTTACAGGGCAAGCGAAGAAGATGATGAGGTGTTGGTGTCTGAGTGGTTAATTTAAAAAGGCGCGCGTGTTTTTTTGTTATACAACATATTTGTTAATTTCCCAATATAATAATTGCCTATTATCTAAAGAACAAAAAGGCGCAGGTGGTGTAGTGGTTGAGCGATTGTCCAATGAACACTGGGACCTGGGTTCGAATCCCAGGTCCCCCAAAAACACTTATTCTATTTTTCTCTATATATTCACATGCAACTTTCCAAAAGTTGTCCACCATACACCTCAAAAATCAGTGCGCCAGATGTCATCAAACTGAAATCCAATGAACATGAGTGGGAGATCACCATAGTCCTTAGTCAACCAGCGTGTGGATGATCACCAAAGTCAAAGCAGGCTTGAGTACAATTGGGCTTCAAAATTCCAGGAACACCTCCTAATTGGGCCAACACCCCCTGGGTTATTTTCTTTTATTTTCTTCTTTTATATTTTTCACTTAATTATTATTATTATTAGTTAATTAACCAAATTAATTTTTTCATAATAAAATCAGAAAACTAAAAAATAATGTTTTTTCTTAATTAAAATTAATTTCACTTTATTTTTGTAAATAAATACTAACATAATTAATTTAGTTCTTAATTAGGTTAATTTCAATATTTTCACAATAAATAAAATTAATAGAGAATTAGGGTTCTTGACAATTTTAATCATCTTTATTATTTATTTTCTTAAACATAAAAAAAAAAACATAAAAAACTCAAAAAAGTATCTTTCTTTTATTTAATTAATTAATTAGTCTAGGTTTAATTTAATTAAATGCAAAAAATCATAAAAACTTCTTTCTTTCTCAAAAAAGGGTCAAAACCCTAAGAACTTCTCCGATTCAATTCTTTTCGCGCATATTATTTTTGATCATTATTATGTAATTGTTCCGAGGATGTAATAGCTTTAATTAGGACTTTTTATCGCTTTTATTTAATTTCCCGCAATTTATTTTTCAAGGGTTTGTTTTTGGCGATGTAAATACCCGACGCCTTGTAATAGCTTAGTTTATTTTCTGCAACTATTAACTGCTAGATGTATGCTAACTAGGCTATGCATGACAAGACTTCTCTTAAATTAAAAGCAATCATAGCTCACCCATGACATGTACAAAGATAAAATTAACTGAAAAACAATACACTCACACATGCCACTCTTAGGATACACCTCACTTGGTTGCCTCGAACGTGGTCATTGAGTATAGGGTGTTTTAGAGGTCGCCCTCCTGTCTAAAGATCAAAGTTGCCTCGAAACGGTTGCCTCGGATAAAAAATGATCTAGGACATTAGGGTTACTGCTAAGGCGTCCTACCATTGCTTTAGTGACCACATGACCCTAAAATCGAATTGACCCGAAAACTCTAACGACGGTGCTACCTACTTCTCAATAGTGGGATAGTACTGTCTAAAGGACATTTACACAACTTAATTTCTTTTGAGTAGGTAGAGGTTCTCAGGTACTCTCTCTTTCAAAACAAAAACAACTTTTCGCACTTACACTTTTCTGACAATAGTTTTCAAACAAACACTTCATACACTCTTGAGGACAGATACAAGAGTTAAATCGAAGTTTTCAAACAAACTTTTTCAAAACCCACAAACACAAGAAAAGCAAAACATTTTTGAAAACATAGTGAGCAAGTACCTAAGAGCCCGTGGATAACCACGGATAGAAAGGGTGCTAACACCTTCCCTTTCTATAATCTACCTCCCGAACCTAGAAACATCTCGAAAAGGAATTTTGCTGTGCTTTTGTCCTTTCCTTGTTGGAGAAAATAAAAGACAGTGGAGACTCTTACTTACCGCGACATTTTGCTAAACGCAAACGCGAACCAGCATTCCAAAACAATCAGTTCTATTTCCACCGATCACAGATAGGTTGCCCCAACATTCTTCAACCCGAATGGCATAACCTTGTAATTGAATGTGCCCCACTATGTGACAAAGGTCGTTTTCTCCATGTCCTCAGGCGCCATTTTGATTGGTTGTAGCATGAGAAACCATCCATAAATGAGAACACTTTATGTTGTGCGATATTGTCAACCAAAATATTGATGTGGGGAAGTGGGAAATCGTCCTTAGGGATTTCCCTATTCAAATCTCTGTAGTCCACGCACATGCATACTTTTCCGTCCTTTTTAGGCACTGGAACAACATTGGCAACCCATTGTGGATAGGAGGTAATGGCTAAGAATCCGACGTTGAATTGTTTCATGACTTCAGCCTTGATCTTCTCTGACATGTCTGGCCGCATATGACAAACTTTCTGTTTTACCGGTGGACAATCTTCTTTTGTCGGTAGATGATTTACCACAATATCAACATCCAGTCCTGGCATGTCTTCGTACGACTAGGCAAAGACCTCAACATAATCATGTAGCAACTGAATTAGACGCTTCTTGACACTGGGTTCCAGATTGGCACCCACTTTGACTTCTTTCTTGTCCTCTTCGGTACCTAGGTTAACTGTGTCCACTGGTTCTTCATGGGGCTATATGGTCCTTTCTTCTTGTTATAGTAACCTGGCAAGTTCCCATGGAACTTCACAATCTTCCTCACCTTCATCTTCGGCTTGGTAGATTATATTTTCAGAGTCACAAAAGACCATAGCAGAATCGTTACCCATGGGCTCCCGAATGGATGTAGATATGCATTTTGAATGTGAGTGTGTGTAAGAGTATAGCTATCTTTGAAAGAAATAAAAATGTATAAAAAGAAAGACAAAGAGCACAAAGTTTGTATGCAAAAACGTCCATGATTCATTGATGACATATGAAAATGAGGTAACAACCCTTACAAATGGACCGTTGTGCCTCAGGTAAGACACAAGGTTTTAAAAGTTTGAATTGTTTAATTATTATAAGTCCGACAAAATTTAAAGACAATTACTGTTGGATAAAAGTAATTGGGATAAAATCTCTATCTTCCCAGTTGCTGAGTCCTTTGTTGACAGTTGGAAAAATTCAATCCTCCAGGTCATAGCTATCCTCATCATCATCCCCCACTGTGTTGACTCCGTGGTTGCTGATCTTCAAGGGTGGTCCCCCAGCACGAGCACGGCGTACAACTTTCTGGGCTCCTGAAGTGAAACCCAAACCAATTTGTCAGATTTATATGGGATATCCGGGAGCTGGCCCCAAATAGTACACCTACCTTCTTCGATCACTACCTTGGCATCTTTCAGAGAAGACATCTTTAGCAGAGGTCTTGTAATCTTAGGGATTTGGGAAACAGTCTTGGTTAGTTCCACGATTTGTGGGACTTCCTCGAAATGCTGAAAAGGAGTTTCAATGAATTCACCATCCAATTCCACATACCTGAAGGAGTTCAAATGACTGACCATATATTCCTCTTCTCCAGGGACAGTAATGATTTTCCCCTTGGTTGTGTATTTTAGCATTTGATGTAATGTAGAAGTGACGACCCCAGCATTGTGAATCCATGGTTGGCCCAATGAACAGGAATAGGAAGGGCTAATTTCCATCACGTAAAAAGTTGAATCAAAGGTTTGAGTTCCAACTTTTATGGGGATGTCCACCTCCCCATGCACCATTCTCTTTGAACCGTTGAAGGCCCTTACCACTATGTTGTTGGGTTTTAAGGTCAAACCTTCACAGTCGAGCCTATCAAGAGCTTTCTTAGGTATCACATTTAAATACGAACCAGTATCAACCAAGACAGGGGCTAAAGTTGTGCCCCTGCATTCGACAGAGACATGCAATGCCTCGTTGTGTTTCCTCCCTCTAGGTGTCAAGTCAGCATCAGAAAAGCCTAAACCATTGTCAGCAGTTAAACTGGCCACACAACCTTGGAACTGATCAGCAGAGGTTTCTTGTGGTACATGGGCAGTTTTAAGAAATTTCACCAAGGCCTTCGCATGAGCCTCAGAGCATAACAATAAAGCCAACATGGAAATCTTTGACGGAGTCTGCCCTAGCTGTTCGACTATGTTGTAGTCGCTTCTCTTTATAATTTTCAGAATTTCTTCCATCACCTTTTGGGAGGCCTCAAGGATAGATACTGATTGTGCCTTCATTCGGACAGACTCAACCATAATTCCTTTGCCCCGAGTCTCGGTCGACTCGGTGGTAGTAGTGTTAACAGGGGTAACCATAGGGATTGTAGTAATAGTGTCAACAAGAATAGAAACATGGATGATCACATGACTGATAATAGTCTTCAAAAGAGCAATCTGGGGAGAGAATACTCTTCCACTTCGGGTTATCTTGTTGGTTCCCGCAATATTGCCGATGTCGGGGTCAACCTTCTCAAAAATTGAGTCTTCACCAGTCATCCAATCTTGCTTGACACCGTGATAGTAGACGTCACCCCCATAATTCCAGGGGACATTTTTATCTGGTGAGTACGGGATTGGTCCAAGCATAGTAATTATCAATGGGGTCACTTTAGGAACTGATGTAATCCTAACGGGTCTTTTGGTGGAGACCCTGGAAGGATTGGCGGAAATGGTTACTGTTGTACCCCAAAATTTGCCCTCTCATTTCATCAACATTTTCTCACCACAAGACCCTTGGAGCTCAAGATCAAGTTAAGGTTTGCTCTGCTCAAGACTCCTCCTTGCACTGTTGACCCAAATTAGGGTTTGAGTTTGCACAAAGATGTTTTGACCTAAAATGCCAAAAGTGACTTTCATGCTTCATGTTGGACTCACAAGTTTATCCATACCAAGTTTCAAGCCTTGATTCCAATCTTTGCCCAGTCAATTGGACAGTTGACCTAGAAATCAGCTGTGTTGGGGAAAAAGTCAACTGTGGCCAATTGACAGTCAAACTTCCTAATTTTTGACCCACATCAACATAATGAACTCATATTGACCATTTGATCAAGTTTGGATCACAATTCCACAAGAAATTTGATCAGATCACCAAAAGGGCAAAATGGTCATTTTTAGGGTTTTGACTGCACCAAGGCAATTTTTGACTGTTTAACCTAACCAATGGCAAACCAAGCTCACATATGGACTCAAGGACTCAATGGCATTGTCTTGACATATTCAACAAGTTCAAAAGATCTCAAATGCACAAGATTGACAGATGAATTTTCCAGTCAACTGATCAAAATTTGACTATATACTGAAAAGTCAAACTTTGACTTTTTGGTCAGAATCAAGTGTCAAGATTCATTTTTCATCAAGACATGTCAAATTATGAAACTTTTTCATCAAGAAACCCAAAATTGCAAATTAGGGTTTAGAATGAGAAAATTTCATAACTTAGAATTTTTCTAAGTTATGAAACTTCCTTATTTTTTCCTAACTTTGTCCCTTTTATTCATCAAGATACAAATGGATTCAAACAAAACTCAAAACATCAAAGTTGTAGTCCATTGCAAAATCTAAAACTTTGGTTCACAAAGTTTTCTCAAAGGAAGCTTGTAGCTCAAGTTAGGATTTTTGGAATAAGGGTGCAAAACATTTTTAACTTAAGAGAAATTTTGACCTATTCTAGGCAGGATTTTTGTCCAACTTCATGGCCACTTTTCACATGGTTCCACTTGGAGTTTCAATTTGCATTACAAATATGGATTGTAGTACATATTCCAAGCTTTCCAAATTGTCCAAGAACTTCTCAAACACCCTTGTGGTTAGGGAGAATCGAATTTGTAAAGTTGGGCAAAATCCACTTTTGTTCTTGGCCAAGGCTTGTTCATAACACTTTGCATTTTCAACTCAGCATGGTTTATGCTAGCTTACAGGCCTCTAATCCTCTTCACACTCAATAATTAAATGCCAAACCATTGTGTTCAAGCATTATTTTGTTCATTTGGTCATTACATGCAAGATTAATCCATAATTAGAAAAAGTAAATTTGCCATTTTGGAAAAGATGCACTTTATGTCAAATAACAAATCCAAGAGGCAGGGGCCAGATCTTTGAAGCTAGCATTCGTACACAAATCACTCTGATCAAGAACAAGATATGCAGCATGCTTAAGGACATTGGACATGCATATATCACAACTTACACTATCTTGCTTACAAGAGAAGAAAAACTTGCAAACTGACTCCAAGCTCTCATTCTTGTAAACACCAACCAAAACAAAGTTTGCAAACACTTTCCATACATCAAACCAGACCTAAAGCACGACCAAACCACCCTTCATCCCTCCTCATACAGAAAATCATAGTTTTTCTGCAAAACAGAGTGCCTGCTGCAGATTGACTTCCACCATCCATTCCACTCGTGCATTTTGACCAAAACCAGTTCAAACACATTCTATATTATCCACACAAACTATTCCAAGCATTAAATCCAAGCTGTAACATCCTTAACATCGTTTGCCATTTTTGCTTTCAAGCTGTGCAGGTGGACTTCCATAGCACGATACAAGCAGTTTCAGAGCAAGCCAAGCATAGGAGAAGCATCCCTGGACTTCAGGCAAGCTGTACAAAAGCTCAAAAGCCATTGGAAGTTGCCACATTGTTCTGTTCAAGTCAAGCTGAAACAGGTAAAACATGAACTTCCATCTCTCTATCCAGGCATGATTTGGCTTAGGTTTGTGAAGAAAACATGTTCTACTCATAGCCCTGAAGCCATCCATGTATTTACTTTTCATTTATATTATGCGTGCTGTGAGAATTTTGGTCCTGAACATGGAAGAAAAATTAGGTCAGAAATTGGGGATGAAGAAATACTCCCTCGTTTCTGAGAGTTAGGTCAAGATTTTTATATGTATGAATTCGTCTCTTCATGCTCTACATTGTTTATGTTATGAGTTTTTGTTAAAAGTCAAAGAATCAGGAATTTGAATGAAGCATAGAGGGCGCGCGTTTTTGAGACAAAATGGCTGGAGGTTGAAGAAGGTGGACTTGGGCTGGGCCTGAGTTGTTCTTGCTGCTTGCACCCTCTTTTTCCATTTACACCCCCTGGCCCATTGTGTGATATTTTATTCATTTTTGATTTTTTCTTTTTGATTCTGACTTATTATTTTTTGCTCAAATATAAAAAATATAAAAAATATTTTTCCACCCATTTTTGCATTTTATTTGGAATTTATTTGTTTTATTTGAACTTATACATGTAAATTAAATATAAATACCTTTTTATTTAAAACATTAAAAATAACACAAAAATATATTTTCAGCCATTATTTTTATTTACCTTTTGAAAACATTTTTTTAAAAAAATATACTTTTTTGTAAATAATTAATATTTTATTCTTGTATATATTTAGTATATTTAATATATCATATAAATACTTATATATATTTATTAGAATATTTAGGATAAAATATGAAAATAATACATTTTTATTTTTATTAATATATGACACTAAAAAATACCCTTTTTTTACAATATACTTCTTTTTTTATTTTTGTATAAATTAATATATAATATTGTATAATATTAATAAATAAATATTATTTATTTAGAAAACTAGGGTTTTGCCCTAAGGACATAAAAATATCAAAAATTAACTTTTTTTTATTTTTGTTTATATTTTACATTGAAAAATACTTTTACATACATAAAAAACCATTTTTGGGCATAATACATTTTGCATATTTATTGTATTTATTTTAATTATTATACAAATAAATAATTTGTATATTCAATTTGGATGTAATAGTTTTAGATTTAATTTCTTGCTAAATATCCCTCCATTCAAACACTTGTACCCCCATCCCCATAATTATGTTGTAATAATTTAGGACTTTAAATTTCCGCATTTTAAAGCTTTCAAATTATGCCATGATAGACTTAGAGTTTGTATGCAAATCAAATAACAAATAGCTTGACTAATACAAAGACAAAAATGCATGAAAATGGACAACACAATGCACACTTTCACCCTTAGGGTTACTCCACTTGTTGCCTTCAAAAATGGGCCATGTTGCATGTTGAGTGTCTTTGGCAAAATAAAAACAAATCAAACGATCATAGTCCCTCGATGACGCTTTCTCAAATGATCAAGTCCCTTAAAGGAAAAATTGCCAAAGGCACTTGGCACTATTGCATTCATGGTCTAAATGATGACCCGCGCCCGTCCCGTTAACATCCTAACACAAGATTGTCCACCAAATACAATGGTGGAACAATACTGTTAAAAGGGTTAAAACATAGGAAAAATCTTTGAGTAAATTTAGGGGTAGACAACTCTTAGTTACTTGATCAATCTTGCAAAACAAATCCTTGCCTACTTTCAAAATACACCTCACAACACAATTTCCAAACAAATTTTCAAATCCTTGAAACATCTTTTCAAAAAGACAAACACCTTTTGTAAAACATTCGAGTAAAGAATTGTTACAAGGGTTGCCTAGACAAGGCATCTTTTTCAAAACATTTTCAAAACCGCACACACAAAGCACCATTTCAAACAACTGAAAATGCAAGGCAAGTGATCTAAGCAAGTAACTAAGAGCCCATGGATAACCATGGATAGAAAGGGTGCTAATACCTTCCCTTTCTATAATCTACTCCCCGAACCCAAGAAAACATCTCAAAGGTTTTTCCTGTGCTTTTTAACCTTTCCTTAGGATAAAATAAAAAGTCGGTGGCGACTCTTGCTAAACCGAAACATTTGCGAAAACAAACACAAAACCTCAAGTCAGTTCTCCCACCGTATCACAGAACTGGTGACTCTGCTGGGGACAAAATTAAAAGTGGAGTAACCTTAGGGCTTAGATCACCCTTTTTGCTTGACTAATTATTTGTTTTGATTGCTTTACATTTTGGTTCTCTTGTTTGGGCTTGAAATCCTACACCCGGATTTGGGGAAAGATTCATAGATAGCAATACGTTGTGGAAACTGTGCGGGGTATACCGACACGGTTGAAGCAATAACTATATTAGTGCGACATATTTGTGAGTACTGGTAACCCTTGAGTTCAATCAAGGAAAGTACGGGGCCGCTGAGTGATGTCACTAAGCACTAATGACCTAGAACCTTACTTGACCATCTTGTCCTTTTATTAAGAGTAGTGAGATGACCGGCTTTGATGCAGTCCGAAGTTGGTAGATACTCGATACTACACTCATTGAGGGTTGTTTTCTTGGAATATTTTGGTCGCTAGTTAAGTGGATAAACCAAAACAATGAACATGGAAAGCAATCCAATGATATTGAGCTCCTTAGAACCCGGTTACTATTTATAGGACATGTTTTTAAGCCAACTACACTCAAGAGGGTACTTACCTATGAAACCTCGTGCAAGCCTGAAACTAGGGTTTTGTGTGACTTGCTTGTACATATGTTTGTGCATACATCATGAACATCATAAAGAATCATATGCATCCACTAACCATTTCAAGGGTTTGGATCTTCATCTTTGTTCTAGTTTTGTAGGTCATGGAAATTCTTCGCAGGAAAACTATCCAAGTCAACCTTGTGAGAATCCCTCCTCAACTCAAGGAGCTCACATCCAGAATTCCAGAAAGCTATCTCTTCAGTGAAAGACATGGTAGACTACTCAGCCTAGTCAACACCAGCATTGAAGAAGACATGGTGAAAGTGTTGTTCCAGTTCTTTGACCCCCTTCACCACTGTTTCACATTCCCCGACTACCAATTGGTGCCTACTTTGAAGGAATTTTCTCAACTCCTGAGAATTCCTATTCTTAATCAACTACCCCACAACGGTACGGAAAAAGAACCAAAGCCTGAAGATGTTGCTCAAGCACTACACTTGCAACCATCTGACATCAAGGGGCACTGGGAAACTAGAAGTGGTGTCAAAGGCTTCTTGGCAAAATTCTTGTTTGAGAAGGCACAAGAGTGTTGGAATTCCTTGGATCTACAGGCTTTTGAAGAAATTGTGGCACTCCTCGTTTATGGGTTGGTCTTGTTCCCAAATCCTGACCAACTTATAGATGTCAATGCTGTCAAGATTTTCCTATCCAGGAATCCCATACCTACATTGCTTGGGGACATCCTCCACTCATTTTACACACGAACAATGAGAAAGAGAGGTGTTCTCATGTGCTGTACTCCTCTCCTTGCTAGGTGGTTTATTTCTCACCTTCCACAATCTGTTTTGAAGAATGAGCAAGGCTTAAGGTGGTCACAACGGTTGATGACCCTCACGCACTCTGATGTACATTGGTGTTCTCGGTCCAGAGAAAATGTCATCATCGTCGATCATTGTGGTGAGTTCCCTAATGTTCCATTACTTGGCATTAGAGGAGGCATTACCTATAACCCTTGTCTAGCTTTGAGACAATTTGGATATGCACGGAGGGATGGCCCTCATGAAATGCTGATTCCTGACCTAGTTTTTGACTTCGACAACGATGCGCAAGGACTTCGCTAAAGATTCATCAGAGCTTGGAGGATGCCTAACAAGGTAGATAGCAAGACACTGGGGCACAAGAACTCCATCCCTCTTGAGCCTTATCTCAAGTGGGTACGAACCCGAGCCCAGAGTCTTATGATGCCTTACCCTCATGTTCTCCCTTTGATTAAAGATCCTGTTAAGGAAGGAGAGGTTCCTTACACCATCCTACATCCTGACATGCCTACATCATGGGAGGAAATGCAGAAGAGTTGGATCCAACTCAAGGAAGAGCGGAATACTTTTGAAGCCAGCTTCTATGCCAGTGAGAGGAAGGTTTTGGAGCTTACCCGTCGACTTCACGAGGAGGAGACCCTCAACACTTACATCGCACCAAAGAGGATGCGCAACGTCTTTTTACCTTAAGAAGTTTTTGTAATATTTGGCCCATGGGGCATTTATGTACTGACAAAATTTCTTCTTATTAATATGACGTGTGTTCTTTTTGTTTGCAACAATTTTGAATTTCTAAATCCTTGAATGCATTGCATGAATAAACATATCATTCATCATACGCATAAACAGGTCTCCACACCAGGTTTCCTTATCTTTCTGCTGTTTATTTCAGTAAGATGGATCTCGAATAGACGGTCAAAGATCTGCAGTCACAAAACTCACAGTTTCAACAGCTCCTTATGACCTTGGCAAAGGGTCGGGAGGATCTAAAAGCACTGTTGGGGAACAAAGAGCAAGAAAAAGTGAAAAAGAAGAAGAAAAGAGTCGGGGTAGCTACACTGGGAAGAAGGTTTGAGAATGAAGCTAGAAGAGTTCTTGAATTTCCCTCTGCATCTGATGAGGGAACCGATAAAGGAAAAGGAGTTGCACTACCTTCTGAGTCCGAAGCTGAAGAGGAAGAGGTTGAGGAAGATGAATACTACTCAGAGCAGCAATACCCGCCAGCAGATGACAAATACAAAAACCTGGAGGATAGACTGGCAGCTATGGAGCTGCAAAGGGTTCCTGGGTTAGATTTTGAAGAATTGGGATTGATTGCTGGGATTGTGATCCCTCCAAAGTTTAAGGTGCCAATTTTTGCAAAGTATGACGGGCTGTCTTGCCCAAAGATGCACCTAAGGTCATATGTCCGAAGAATTCAACCTCATACATCCGACAAAAATCTTTGGGTACACTTCTTCCAGGATAGCTTGTCTGGTACACATCTAGACTGGTTTTACCAGCTTGAGAGGTCAGAAGTGCATAACTGGGAAGACTTGGCAGCTGCCTTTTATCGCCAGTATCAATATAACGCTGACTTGGCGCCAACCCGTACTCAGCTACAAAGTATGGGGATGGCCTCAAATGAGGGATTCAAAGAATACGCCCAGAAATGGCGCGACTTGGCCGGAAGAGTGCAGCCACCTCTTTCTGATAGGGAACTAGTTGATATGTTCTTGGGGACCCTATCTGGCCCGTTCTTCAACCATTTGATCGGGAGCTCTTCCGCAGGGTTTACTGAATTGATTCTGACTGGCGAACAAGTGGAAGCTGGTATTAAGAATGGGAAGATTCAAAGGGATGCCTCTGCATCTACAACTGTTAAGAAGTCATTTCCGGCTAAGAAGGAAGCGGTTGTTGTGTACTCTCAGAAAGGATCGGGAAGAACTGAGCGCCGGCTGACTGTGGGGGCCGTGATGATTCAAAATTCATCAAATGATCAGCCTCGTACCAATCGGTCTAGACCTAACCAGCAACGGGTAGAACGGACACAACGGCAGTTCACCCGTATCAATATGACGCCAGCACAAGTTCTTCCCCATTTGTTGAAGTTGAATCTGACCGGTTTAAAGGAGGCACTGAAAAACCCTAACACCACATCTCCATACTATCATGCCAATGCCAAATTTGCCTACCATTCTGATAGCGCCGGACATGACACCAACAATTGTTGGGCACTAAAGAATAAAATTCAAGATTTGATAGACGCAAAAGAGGTTGAGTTCGACGCCCCCGAGAAGCCGAACGTAATATCCGCTTCGATTCCAAAGCATGGCCATCATGTTCATGCCGTTGAAGAAGATCTGTATGTTTCTGTTGTTGATGATCTGGTAACTCCATTACTGACAATCAAGTTGAATCTGTTGAAGGCTGGGATTTTCCCAGGATGTAAAGAAGACTGCTACTGTTGTTCCTCCCTACCAATCGACTGTCCATTGCTGAAGATAGGCATCCAAGGCCTAATGGACAGCCAACAAATTCTTTTCGAAAAGGTTCCTGCTACTCCAACCCCTATCAAAGATGTTTCAATAATCACCATTTCCACCAATCTTTCCAAGGTCCCTAAAAAGCCTGTTAAGATTACATCCGCTACAAAGTTTGTTCCTCTGAAAATAACCATGCCTGGGCTTGTCCCCTACATTTCTGACAAATCAATACCATGGAATTATGGTGGAGAAATCTACTACCATGGTGTTAAACAAGTTGAGATAACTGAAGAAAGCTCTGACGAAGAAGATGCCGACATTGGAAACATTGTCGGTACGAGCAAGATTACCCGAAGTGGGAGAATTTTATCTCCAGAGATTGCCCCTCCAAAGGCAATCTTTGGACCCTCAGCTGCTGCCAAGGTTACTCCTGTACCGATAAAACTTTCTGCAAGAATTCCGTTGATTGAAGAAGCTGTTACTCCTGTGGTTGTCCCTCCTACTTCTGCTGATAAGGGGAAAGGGACCCAAGATGAGCTCGTCAGGACGAGGGCTCAGCCATCGGTCATCCCCGAAACCTCTAAGAAAGAAATGGAGGAGATTCTGAAAATAATAAAGAAGAGTGATTATGACGTTGTAGAGAAACTGGGGCAAACCCCCTCAAAGATATCCATGTTAGCTTTGCTGCTTTGTTCGGAGGCTCATGCCAAAGCATTGATAAGATTTATGAAGACAGCCCACGTGCCCCAGGAAACCTCAGCCGATCAATTCCAGGATTGTGTAGCCAGCCTTACCGCAAACAACGGCATGGGTTTCTCTGATGCTGACCTGACTCCAAAGGGAAGAAAGCACAATGACGCATTGCATGTGTCAGTAGAATGCCGAGGAACTACTCTCGCCCATGTCTTGGTCGACACTGGTTCTTCTTTAAATGTACTGCCCAAGAAAGCTCTGGATCGATTAGATTGTGAAGGCTTGGAGCTGAAACCAAGTGTTGTACCCCAAAATTTGCCCTCCCATATTCTTCAAGAAATGGCCAAGTCAAGCTACAAAATTCCCCAAGGGTTGCACAGTCCAACTGTCTCCTATACAGTCAAAACTAGGGTTTGTGTTCTGATCAAGAAAATGAAGTTTTCAAAGGCCCAATCAAGTCTCATATGCTTACAAAGATGGTCAAGCATCTTCATATCAAGTTTCAAGGCATTCAGCTCAAAATTGCACAGTCAAAATCCTAAATTGCACTACAGTCAACTGTAGGGGCAAAATGGTCATTTGACAGTCAAAAGTTCAAATTTTTGGTCAACATATCATTTTTAAGCCACAAACATCATTTGATCAATGCTTGATCATGATTCTCAAAATTTGGCTCAGAAATCATCAAAGATGCAAAGGTTACTATATTTGGACAGTTGAAAAAGTCAACTGAAATTGACCAGGGCATAACTTTCACATGGATTATCAGAAAAATCCCATCCAAAGCTCATTTTGAAGAGAAAGACATTTCCTACAACTCATCTTCATACTTCAAGTCCAAGAAATGCTCACACAAAAAGTTATCAATTTCAACATTATAGGTCATTTTCAAAAGTCAACAAAAAGGGACTTTAAGTCAAAGGCCATAACTTGAGATTGGTAAATCAAAATGACATGGGACCAAAGGCATTGGTTAGAGGACTCAAAGACCTTTCCAAAATGTCAAAGAACATGTGAAAAGCTTAAAAATTGAGCAAGTTATGCCTTGTGGAAGTTGGGAAATTTTTGGATATTTTGAAAAGTCAACAATGGTTCAAATGACCTAAATTTGCTAATGGGCCCATTTTTCTTCCAAGATTCATCATTCTAAACATGTGCACGACCATTTGGCCCAAAGGGAAGTATTTTCTCATTTTTTATTTATTTATTTGAATTATTATTCATATTAATTCATTTAAATTATATAAATATGTGAAAAATATCTAACATGACCTAACCAATCTTTTTGTACACATTCTAGACTCAATATTTCGTGCACATGCTAATTAGGAAAGATTTGGCTTGATTGGATGCAAATTGGTACAAAAACCATGTGAAAAAGATTTGAAAAGATCTTAAGAAAATCAAATATGCAAAACAATGAATGCCTTGGATTTGTGCTAGTTTTGTTAACCTAATTGCTTCCATACAAATACTAGATCATAAACCTAATGCTAACACACTGAATACTGCGCAAAAGGACCATTGCCAAAACTTGAAAATTTCTCCCTAAAACTCAGTTCTGAAAACAAGGTTGGAAAACGATTCAAGGCACGAAATCCATTCCAAAAGCTTCCTTGTGGTCTCCTGAACACATTCCAATCAGAAACCATCATCAAAACTTCAAGAATCGGTACCTGGAACCGGAACTGTATCAAACAAATTGCATAATCATACATTCCATTCTATGCGTTATTTGTGAAATATATTACTTGATTCATATTCATAACAAAGTTTTAAAGCTAACCATTGTATTTAATTGGATTATTATGCATCATATGTGATTTTACCATGCGCAATTTCTAGGGTTACAGGTTTGCAAATTTGGGGCTTTTGGAACGAGGTAAAATTAGGACTCAAGGCCACTACCATGGCCATCAGCAGATTTGGACGATCATGAACATATACTCGCGATTAATTTATGAGTTGTATAGCGCTAGTCGCTATTTTCTCTAAAGCTGCCTAAACCCACGCCTCTAAAACCGTTGCTTAAGGTTTGTGTTTCAGGAAAAAGAAAGAAGACGATGCAGTGTCAGGCGTGGATTGGTCCATTCAAAGTTTCGCGCCAGAAATCCACTAATTGTCATGTTTGCATTATATTTATTATTTGTTTGTTAATATACAAAGTAATCAAACAGCTCAATTGGCAGGCAAACGCGTTGGCAACCCTTAGGACCTGGGTTCGATCCCAGGTCCCCACACTTTCCAAATATTTTTCTTCAAAAGATATTCATATGCAGGTATAACTTTGTAGACCATGATGCACCAGCATAATCAAGCGTGCCACGTCCATCCCAGCACTAGATCAACGGCCATGAACTGAAGCCTATGGTGGATCCAGGTCAACGCATCCACACGCTACGCAAAAAGTCAAAGATGGACCAAAGCTTAATGGGCCAGTATTCCAAGGCCTATACCTCACAATTGGGACTGAAACCCCCTGGTTTGCAAATTCATTACATTTTATTTTTTTAATTTATTGTTTTATTTTTGCTTTATTGTTTTAATCAAATTAATTAATTTTCTTTTTTTTACAAAATATAAAAACATCATAAAAATCCAGAAAAAGACAAAAAATGTAATAAATTATTTCATTCGAATATTTTCATAAATAAATTAACATGTAATTATTAGTTTTAATTAGGTTACCATTTTAATTTCTTTTAATAACAAAAATACAAAAAATATGTAGAAATAGGTTTAATTAATTTTGATTCCTTTTAATTTCCCTCTTTTACAATAATAATATTTATTTTATTTATTTTCATAATTAAAAATGCATGTAAATTAACTTAGGTTTAAATTAGTTAAAAATTCAATATTTTTCACAATAAATTTAAAAGCCATTAGAATTAGGGTTTACATTCAATTTTAATTTTGATTAATTCTCTTTTTTTCATTAATTCCTAAAAACACAAAATACCAAAAACATTTTCTTTTAATTTTAATTTTAATTCCTTATTAATTTTAATTTTGCAAAAGGGTCCAACGCCCATATTTTTAGTTGTTTAATTTGCGTATTTATTTTATTGCTTAAATAATTATGTATCTCTCCCAAAGCGTTGTAACTTAAATTTCTCGCACTTTCAATTCTTTTGCTTTATTTACTTTCCGTCAAATCGGGTCCGGTTTAATTTTGGCGATGTGGACCCGCGCCATTTGTAATAGCTTTAGATTTACTTTTCCGCAAATATTAACTGTTAAATAAGCATGAAAGAATGTATGGACTTAAAATAAAATCAAGCGTAGAACACCAATAAACATGACAAGACAAATATCAATGAAAACGACACATGAATCGCACACACCACCCCTAGGGTACGCCTCACTGTTGCCTTTCGAAAGGTGATCGTCGAGTAGAGGATGTCTTAGTAAGTCCTCATGATCCGGGAACCTGGCATGAGGGTAGCTTCTAAGGTGTCTTCCCATTGCTCTGGTGATCACCATGTCCCTACAAACTCGAATTGACCCGAACACCTCCAACGGTGGTGCTACCTACCTCTCAATGGTGGGATGGCACTACTTTAAAGGACACTTACACAGACGAATTCCTTAGGGTAGGTAGGTTCTCGTAGATACTTGCTCTCTTCAAAAACAAACAAAAATACTTTTCACACCAACACATTTTCAAAAGCTTTCAAAGCAAATTTTTCAAACACTCTGACGTACGAGTCGAACTGAAATTTTTCAAAGAAACTTTTTAAACCACAATTGAAAAGCAAGCAAACATTTTTGAAAACACAATGAGCAAGTATCTAAGAGCCCATGGATAACCATGGATAGAAAGGGTGCTAACACCTTCCCTTTCTATAACCTACCTCCCGAACCGAGAGCAATCTCTTTAAGGAATTTTTCTGTGCTTTTGTCCTTTCCATTTGGAGAAAATAAAAGACGGTGGCGACTCTTGCTTCCGCGACATTTCGCGAACCAGCGTTAAACAGTCAGTTCCAGATCCACCGATCACAGAACTGGCGACTCTGCTGGGGACTTAACTTAAAGTGAGGTGTACCTTAGGGTTAGTTCATAACTGTGTTTTCAATTGCTTTCCTTGTTTGCTTTAAATTGTGGGACTGTCTTGGGAGTTCTATAGATCCTAACCCGGATCTGGGGATACCTTCTTAGAAAGTAGCAACAAGGCTGTGAGGGAACTGTGCGGGGTATACCGACATGGTTGAAACAGTCTGCTACGTTGATGTGGCACTTTGGTGTGTACCGGTAACCCTTGAGTTCAGTCAAGGAGAGTACGGGGCCTCCGCGTGGTGTCGTGAAGCATCAACAGACCTTAGGAACCTTAATTGAACTATCTTGGCCTCTTTAGGGTAGTGAGATAACTGACTTTGGTGCAGTCCGAGGTTGGTTGATACTCGATACTACGCTCAATTGAGGGTTGCTTTCCTGGAATATTTCGGTCGCCAGTTCAGTGGCTAAATCGAAACGATGAACAATGAAAGCAATCCCGTGATATTGGGAACCTTAGAACCCGGTTACTTTGATTAGGACAGGTTGAACCCACCAACTTCAAGAGGGTACTACCCAGACCCCATGCTGGCCTTAAACCTTAAGGGCTTGACTTGTGTGCCTTGTGTGCCTTACATGTTTGTCTTTGTAAATATCTGTGGTGTGTTTAATCATAGCATCATGACATCATCCAGCATCATATGCATTGACTAACCATTTCAGGGGTTCGGATTTTCATCTTTGTTCTTGTTTTGTAGGACATGGAAACTGTTCGTAGAAAGACAATTCAAATCAATCTTGTAAGGATCCCTCCTCAGCTTAAGGAGCTTATATCCAGGATTCCCGAGAACTCTTCATTCAGTGAAAGGCATGGAAGCCTCATCAGCTTGGTCAACACCAACATTGAGGAAGATATGATAAAGGTCCTGTTCCAATTCTTTGACCCTCTGCATCACTGTTTCACCTTCTTGGACTATCAGTTGGTACCTACATTGGAGGAGTTCTCCCGACTCCTGAAGATCCCTATCCTTGATCAGCTACCCTTCAACGGTACAGAAAAGGAACCTAAGCTTGAAGAGATTGCTAAAGCCTTGCACCTACAGTCATCTGACCTCAAGGGACATTGGGAAGTTAGAAGTGGTATCAAAGGATTCTTAGCCAGGTTTCTGTTTGAAAAAGCCCATGAATGTTGGAACTCCCTTGACTTGCAAGCTTTTGAAGAGGTTGTGGCCCTCCTTGTTTATGGTTTGGTGTTGTTCCCTAACCCAGATCAGCTTATTGATATCAGTGCTGTTCAGATCTTTATGTCCAGGAATCCTATACCTACGTTGCTGGGGGACATCCTTCACTCATGTTACACTCGAACCATGAGAAAAAGAGGTGTCCTTGTGTGTTGCACTCCTCTCCTGGGAAGGTGGTTTATTTTGCACCTTCCACAATCAGTCTTGAAGAATGAGCGGGGTTTGAGATGGTCACAACGGTTGATGACTCTTACCCATGCAGATATACATTGGTGCCCTAGGTCCAGAGAAGATGTCACTATCATTGATCGTTGCGGGGAGTACCCTAATGTTCCTTTGCTTGGAATCAGAGGAGGTATTACTTATATCCCATGCCTGGCTTGGAGACAGTTTGGTTATGCTCGGAGGGATGGTCCTCATGACATGTTAATTCCTGACATAGTTTTTGACTTCGACAACGATACTCAAGGACTTCGCCAGAGATTTATCAGAGCTTGGAGGATGCCCAGTAGGATAGACAGCAAGACACTGGGGCACAGGAACTCCATCCCTTTGGAGCCTTACCTCAAGTGGGTACGAGCCCGCTCTCAGAAGTTAGTAATGCCTTATCCTCACATGCTTCCAGTAATCAAAGAGCCTGTCTTGGAAGGGGAAGTGTCCTACACTATTCAGCACCCTGATATGCCCACATCCTGGGAAGAGATGCAGAAGAGCTGGATCCAGCTTAAGGAAGAAAAGAATTCTCTTGAGACTAGTCTACATGCCAGCGAAAAGAAGGTCTTGGAGCTCACCCGCCTGTTGCATGAGGAGAGGAATCTCAACACTTACATAGCTCCGAAGAGGATGCGCAGTGTATTTTGGGATTGATTTGATTTTTGTACTTTTTGCCCATGAGGCCTTGATGTATTAAACAATGATTTCTTTAATGATAACGTGTGTTCCTTTTTGTCTACAACAAATTTGAACTTTCGAACCCTTGAATGCATTGCATACGCATTTCATACATCATGTGCATAGCAGGTTTTTCCTCTTTTCAGGTTGCTTACAGTTCTTCGCTGTTTATTTCAGCATCATGAATCCCGAATCTGCATCAACCGAGACATCAATCAAGGCTCTTCAGGCGCAGAATGCGCAATTTCAAGAACTAATCAAGGGTCTGGCTAAAGGCCAAGAAGAATTAAAGACTATGCTCCTGAAGAAGGAGAAGAAGAAGAAGAGAAGAACTGTTCTGTTCAACTCGGGCCGAAGGTTTGGTAATACTCTGCAGCATGAAGAGGCTGGTTCTTCTGTTGGCAAGAGTCCTTCTCAGGCAGAAGTAAAGGTCCCTAGTCCGGTGGTCTCCGACAACGAGACAGATTTTGATGAAGAGCAGTACCCTCCTGCAGACGACAGGTACAAACAACTGGAAGACAGGTTGAAGGCTATGGAGGTTCAACAGGTACCGGGGCTGGATTTCGGAGATCTGGGTTTGTCAACTGGTGTGATTATCCCGCATAAGTTCAAAGCACCATCCTTCTCCAAATATGACGGGGCGTCTTGTCCCAAGCTGCACTTAAGGTCCTATGTTCGGAAAATTCAGCCGTACTCTGCGGATAAGAATTTATGGATCCACTTCTTCCAGGAGAGTCTTTCAGGGACTCATCTCGAATGGTTCTATCAGCTGGATGGGACCAAAGTTCGTAACTGGGAGGAGTTGGCTACTGCTTTCTATAAGCAGTATCAATATAATGCCGACCTTGCCCCCACGCGTACCCAACTCCAGGGTATGTCGTTAGGCGTAAGCGAAGGTTTTAAAGAGTACGCCCAGAAGTGGAGAGACCTGGCTGACAGGGTGCAGCCACCATTGACTGATCGGGAGCTGGTAGACATGTTCTTGGGGACCCTATCTGGGCCATTTTTCAACCATCTGATCGGGAATTCTTCTGCTGGGTTCACTGATTTGATTCTAACTGGAGAGAGAATTGAAGCTGGGCTGAAATCTGGTAAGATTGCGAAGGCTGCATCATCTAGTGCAGAGAAGAAACCCTTCAAGAAGGAGTCTAGTGCCGTGTATGGTTCTAGGAAATCAGAGAGACCTGAGCACCGCCAATCTGTCAGCGCGGTGATGATTGCTAAGCCTGCTGCCGCTCCTCGGCCAAACAATTCTCAAAGGGCTGAAAGACCCCGGAGGGAGTTTACCCGGTTAAACATGACCCTGTCGCAGATTCTGCCACAGTTGCTATCCACTAACTTAGTGACTGTCAGGGAGGCTCCAAAGTTCCCCAATACTACATCTCCCAAGTACAACCCGAATGCTCGTTGTGCTTACCATTCAGATAGCCCGGGGCACTCTACCGATGACTGTTGGGCACTAAAGAACAAGCTGCAGGATCTCATTGACGCTAAGGAGGTGCAGTTTGAGGCATCTGACAAGCCTAATGTGGTGACAGCTCCCCTGCCTGCTCATGGAGTTAATGCTATCGGGGATGAAGAGGAAGTTGATGAAGCTGAGTTTGATAGCTGGATCTACCCGGCAACTGACGGCGGACTTAACAATTGGAGCGCAAAGGACAACCTCCCTGTTTCTTTTGTTACTAAGTAATGAATTCCTATGTTTTGTTATTTTGTAATAAACAATGATAAACTCTATGGCCCGGTGTCTTACCCGAGGCACCGTGGTTCTATTTGTGAGGGCATACAAACTGTCATTTCATATATCATGAATGAAAATCTTGGACGTACTTTTCGCATTGCAAATATTGTGTTCCTTTTCTGTCTTTCTTTTCCTTTACATAATTTTCAAAACAGCTGTATTTACACACACACTCACCCATACAGGTTCCAATCCACTCTGGATCTCACTGATAACAACTCTGCTACTGCCAATTATGACTTCGAAAATCCGAGTCAACTTAGCCGAAGACGAAGGTGAAGATGATTGCGAAGTGCCTGGCGAGCTTGCGAGACTGTTGCTTCAGGAAGAGAGGGCAATTCAACCCCATGAAGAGCCAGTGGAAACAATAAACCTGGGTACTGAGGCAGACAGGAAAGAGGTAAAGATTGGTGCCAACCTAGAGCTCAGCGTGAAGCAACGGTTAACCAAGATGTTACATGACTATATGGAGATCTTTGCCTGGTCCTACGAAGACATGCCAGGGTTGGATACCGACATTGTGGTCCATCACTTGCCGACTAAGGAAGACTGCCCTCCAGTTAAACAAAAGGTCTGTCGGATGCGTCCAGAGATGTCCGAGAAGATTAAAGCCGAGGTCATGAAACAGTTTGATGCCGGGTTCCTTGCAGTAACTTCTTACCCTCAGTGGGTTGCTAATGTGGTGCCGGTACCTAAAAAGGACGGTAAGGTCAGAATGTGTGTCGATTACAGGGATCTGAACAGGGCCAGCCCCAAGGATGACTTCCCCTTACCTCACATTGATGTCCTTGTCGATAATACAGCTCAGCACAAGGTGTTCTCTTTCATGGATGGCTTTTCAGGTTATAATCAGATTAAGATGGCACCTGAAGACATGGAAAAGACTACATTTGTTACTCAGTGGGGCACTTTCTATTACAAGGTCATGCCATTCGGGTTAAAGAACGCTGGGGCAACCTACCAACGTGCCATGGTTGCCTTATTTCATGATATGATCCATCATGAGATAGAAGTGTATGTGGACGACATGATCGCTAGGTCCCAGACTGAGGAAGAGCACCTAGATCATCTGCAGAAGTTGTTTGACCGGTTGAAACTGTACAAGCTGAGATTGAACCCGAACAAGTGCACCTTCGGGGTAAGATCGGGAAAACTGCTAGGCTTCGTGGTCAGTGATAAAGGTATTCAGGTGGACCCTGCTAAGGTCAAAGCTATTCAAGAGATGCCAGTTCCCAAGACAGAGAAGGAAGTCAGAGGCTTTTTAGGACGCCTGAATTACATCGCTCGATTCATCTCACATCTGACTGCTACCTGTGAGCCAATCTTCAAGCTGCTGAAGAAAGATCAGGTAGTACGTTGGAACGATGAATGTCAGGCTGCTTTCGACAAAATCAAAGAGTATCTCCAAGAACCACCTATCCTTATGCCACCGGTTGAAGGGAGACCTCTGATACTATACCTGACAGTATTGGACAACTCAATGGGGTGTGTGCTGGGGCAGCATGATGAGTCTGGCCGAAAAGAGCATGCCATTTATTACCTTAGCAAAAAGTTTACCGACTGTGAGACCCGATACTCACTGCTTGAGAAAACTTGTTGCGCTTTGGTATGGGCTGCTCGCCGGCTGAGACAGTATATGCTGACTCACACTACCTTGTTGATCTCAAAAATGGATCCTATAAAGTACATATTCGAAAAGCCTGCTCTGTCTGGGAGAATTGCAAGATGGCAAATGATCTTGACGGAATACGACATTCAGTACACAACCCAGAAAGCCATCAAGGGAAGTGTATTGGCAGACCACTTAGCTCATCAAGCTGTAGATGACTACCAATCAATGAACTTCGAGTTTCCGGATGAAAGCATCATGATTGTGACAGATTGTGAAGTACCTGGACCGGATGAAGGACCTGAACCAGGATCCTGATGGTCTATGCACTTTGACGGAGCCTCCAATGCTTTGGGTAATGGTATCGGCGCCATCATCATATCTCCACAAGGTACTCATACTCCACTCACTGCCCGACTATGTTTCAACTGTACCAACAACATGGCGGAGTATGAGGCGTGCATCATGGGTCTTCAAGCTGCGATCGACCTAAGGATCAAATTTCTGAGTGTCTTCGGAGATTCCGCTCTTGTGATCAATCAGATCAAAGGAGAGTGGGATACGAAACATCGAAACCTGATTCCTTACAGAGAATGTGTGTTGACCCTGATCCCCCACTTCACAGAGATAACCTTTGAGCACTTTCCAAGAGAAGAGAATCAGTTAGCGGACGCGTTAGCTACAATGTCTTCAATGTTCAAGGTCAAATGGGATAATGAGGCTCCCCGGATCATCATCTGGAAACTGGACGAACCGGCATACTGTTGTGATCTCGAAACTGAATTGGTGACTGAGAAGCCTTGGTACCACGAAGTGAAGAGATATCTGGAAGCTCAGGAATACCCTGAAGGTGCCTCTGTCAATGATAAGAAATTCCTGAGGAGATTTGCAGCCAAGTTCTTCTTAAGCAACGACATATTGTACAAGAGAAACCATGATTCAACCTTACTGCGTTGTGTGGATAAGACTGAAGCAGAAAGAATCATGGAAGAGCTACATGAAGGGACCTTTGGTACACATTCCAGTGGGCACACTATGGCTAAGAAAATCCTACGGGCAGGATATTATTGGTCCACAATGGAAGCTGACTGTTACCAGCATTCCAGGACATGCCACAAGTGCCAAATTTATGCAGATAAGGTGCATGTTCCTCCGGTTCCCTTGAATGTTCTAACTGCGCCTTGGCCGTTTGCAATGTGGGGCATAGACATGATTGGCGAGATAAAACCTACGGCATCCAATGGACATCGCTTCATCCTAGTGGCGATTGATTATTTCACGAAGTGGGTCGAGGCAGCATCCTACGCTACAGTAACCAAGACTGTTGTGGCACGGTTCATTCGACACAATCTGATCTGTCGGTACGGCGTCCCTGAGCGGATTATTACAGACAACGGTACCAATCTGAACAACAAGATGATCGCTGAGCTCTGCGAACAATTCAAGATACAGCACCACAATTCTTCTCCTTACAGACCAAAGATGAATGGGGCTGTAGAGGCGGCAAATAAGAACATCAAGAAGATCGTGCAGAAAATGACAGTAACTTATAAGGATTGGCACGAGATGTTACCGTTCGCTCTACATGGGTACCGTACCTCAGCTAGGACGTCAACCGGGGCAACTCCTTTCTCTCTGGTTTATGGCATGGAGGCAGTCTTGCCGATCGAAGTGCAAATTCCCTCTCTCCGGATAATGAGGGATGCAAATCTGAACGAAGATGATTGGATCCAGACACGACTTGATCAGCTCAACCTCATAGACGAAAAGAGACTTGCTGCTATCTGTCATGGTCAGGCGTATCAGAAACGGATGATCAGGGCATTTAACAAAAAGGTCAGACCACAGGAGTATCAAGTTGGAGATCTGGTGATCAAGCGAATCATCCTTCCTCAGAGTGATCCAAGGGGCAAATGGACCCCTACGTACGAAGGGCCATTTGTGGTTAAGCATGTATTCTCAGGAGGAGCAATGATTCTAACTAACATGGATGGTGACGACCTTCCTCACCCCGCCAATGCAGACATAGTTAAAAAATACTACGCATGAAAAAAGACCCGCTAGGCTGACATGCCTAGGCAAAAATTAGGGCTTCCCGTCGAACCAAAAGGGTTCGGGCAAAATGAAGGGATGAAAATGGAAAAAATCTGTACACCCGGCAAGTCGAAAACCTGAAAAGGCGGCTTGGGCAAAAATGGGTATCCCGGTGGACTGAAAACCCGAAAGGGCGGTCCAGGCAAAAATTAGGGATAAAAGCGTAATACTATGTCTCATTGGATCACTTTGCATCCAGAATCCGGTATCTACATCAAGTTCAGACGGCATCGATCAGTCAGCTTCACCTTCAACCAAGGTCATCAAGTGATGAGACGCTCGGAGTTATAAAGACGATAGCAGAGTTGAAACCCAGTGGGATCATTCATATTTCACACAGCTGTTTTATTTTCTTTTGTACAAAACTTGTATAAATTCTCTTGTTCGGCGACGTTCCTCTTACTAGGACGTCAGCCTCTTGTATACAAAACGCCTATTTTCAGGCCATTCAAAATCAATACAAATATATTTTCAGTTAAACATACCAAGTGTTTTTTCTTTTTTTCTGTTTTGTTTTGCGAAGAACGTCCAAGGTTCAATTTGTGATATATGCATTGATAGTAGTTTGCTAACTCATAAATATTTGCATACGAAACAAAGGAATTCATTGCAGGTGACACTAGAAACAGGGGCAATAAAGAGTTGTCCGAGCAGTCTAATTGTTCTATCCTCCAAGGTACCAAGGTAGGTTCAACTAAAGAACACGACCAGTATACCTTAATTCCCCAGAGAGTGATTCAGCAAAACATGCATTCTTCTCCAGGCAAAATTATCAAATCTCAACATTCCCCAGCAGCGATACATATATTCTTAACAAACATCCCCGGCAATCTTGGTCCAAAGATTGTTCCCCGACGGCATGTCAACATTCAAAGGAATCACTTTCCCCAGCATATCAAAACTTCCCCAAGAGAGTCCAATCCAGTTTCCCCAGGAAAGTGGGAATTCATCTCCCCCAAGCAATAAGCTTATCCCCAGTAGATTCTGGAAGCTTATCCCCTCGCAGAACACGAACGCGTCGCCCGGCTTTATTCAAAGAGTTATTTCCTCAATAGGATATAACTGGGTTATCCTCAGCCGAAAACCACGGAAAGGTCGTCGTCAGCATAGTTCTTTCCTATCCCCAGCGAAGTCTATCAACACTTCCAACAACAAGGGTATCCCCAGCAAGCTATTACCAACATTCAGCAAAGCATCTATATCCCCACAGAGTATTGCTTCCCAGCATGGTCGCCAGAGTATCTTTTCTCCCCGCAGAATCTTCCATTCGCCAAGTTTATTCCGCAACGGAGTCATCTTCTCCTACCGGTATTCTTGCAGTTATCAACCCCAGCGGAAGCAAAATCAATACTTCAACATCAGCCCAGGATACGACGTCCCGGCACCCGTCAAGGACCTACTTTCCTAGACGAAAACATTCATAAAACTTCACATACATCATTATAGCATGCATAGACGCATCATATCATACAAATCTCATTTATGTTGAGAACATCATTGCTTGATCCATATCATGCATTGCATATGACTGACCTTTACCTTTCAGGAAAGACGCAGTTAAAATGCTCAAACATATTTCAAAGCCTTCTCTAGTCCAGCTAAATCGACTCCCAACAGATTTTTCTGATAAAAACTCAGCAGAAGTTATGGTCCCCTCTCCGACAAGTGCGTGAGGTGGTAATTCCTTCTCCTATGGTCCCCTCTCCGACAAGTGCGTGAGGTGGTAATTCCTTTTTCAGATGTTTCCCTCTCCGACGATGAGTGTGAGGTGATAGTCTCCTATGGTCCCCTCTCTGACAAGTGCGTGAGGTGGTAATTCCTTTTTCAGATGTTTCCCTCTCCGACGATGAGTGTGAGGTGATAGTCTCCTATGGTCCCCTCTCCGACAAGTGCGTGAGGTGGTAATTCCTTTTTCAGATGTTTCCCTCTCCGACGATGAGTGTGAGGTGATAGTCTCCTATGGTCCCCTCTCCGACAAGTGCGTGAGGTGGTAATTCCTTCTTCAGATGTTTCCCTCTCCGACGATGAGTGTGAGGTGATAGTCTCTTATGGTTCCCTCTCCGACGGTGTGTGAGGTGGTAAGTCCTTTTTCAGATGTTTCCCTCTCCGACGATGAGTGTGAGGTGACAGTCTCTTATGGTTCCCTCTCCAACGGTGAGTGAGGTGACAATTCCTTTTCCTATGATCCCCTCTCCAACGGCGAGTGAGGTGATTCCCTTTCAGATTATAATGGCCTATGGTTCTAGTTCCGATCCTGCGAAGATGGTATTTCCCACCAAGATTTTCTCAACAAGCGTTGTTGAAGTCAAAATCACCCAAGGTTCTCCTACCATTCATGCTAAGGCAGTAACCATACCTGGTTCATTCATCATCTTTTGAAGCTCCAGACTCAGCTCCTGTAACCATTCAGGACATATCTATATCAGGCATCTAAAAAAAAATCAGCTCCTGCAACGTGTCAGGTACTTATTCTTTCTTTTGCAGGTATGCAGGTTCTCGCTAAGGAATCTCCTACGCAATCAGTATCCAGATGGCATCTATAAGCCCATCATCCTATCCAGCAATCTCCAAATGGCATCTATAAGCCCATTCCCCCATCACACTGCTACCATGTGAGCGCAAATTTCTGGGCACTCTAGTGTTCAATCATCTTCCACCTTCGGATTACGAAAGGCACGTCAGCCAATCTGCATCCTCAGGTCTAAGAAGATTGAACAGGGGCAACTGTTGTACCCCAAAATTTTCCCTCCCATATTCTTCAAGAAATGGCCAAGTCAAGCTACAAAATTCCCCAAGGGTTGCACAGTCCAACTGTCTCCTATACAGTCAAAACTAGGGTTTGTGTTCTGATCAAGAAAATGAAGTTTTCAAAGGCCCAATCAAGTCTCATATGCTTACAAAGATGGTCAAGCATCTTCATATCAAGTTTCAAGGCATTCAGCTCAAAATTGCACAGTCAAAACCCTAAATTGCACTACAGTCAACTGTAGGGGCAAAATGGTCATTTGACAGTCAAAAGTTCAAATTTTTTGTCAACATATCATTTTGAAGCCACAAACATCATTTGATCAATGCTTGATCATGATTCTCAAAATTTGGCTCAGAAATCATCAAAGATGCAAAAGTTACTATATTTGGACAGTTGAAAAAGTCAACTGAAATTGACCAGGGCATAACTTTCACATGGATTATCAGAAAAATCCCATCCAAAGCTCATTTTGAAGAGAAAGACATTTCCTACAACTCATCTTCATACTTCAAGTCCAAGAAATGCTCACACAAAAAGTTATCAATTTCAACATTATAGGTCATTTTCAAAAGTCAACAAAAAGGGACTTTAAGTCAAAGGCCATAACTTGAGATTGGTAAATCAAAATGACATGGGACCAAAGGCATTGGTTAGAGGACTCAAAGACCTTTCCAAAATGTCAAAGAACATGTGAAAAGCTTAAAAATTGAGCAAGTTATGCCTTGTGGAAGTTGGGAAATTTTTGGATATTTTGAAAAGTCAACAATGGTTCAAATGACCTAAATTTGCTAATGGGCCCATTTTTCTTCCAAGATTCATCATTCTAAACATGTGCACGACCATTTGGCCCAAAGAGAAGTATTTTCTCATTTTTTATTTATTTATTTGAATTATTATTCATATTAATTCATTTAAATTATATAAATATGTGAAAAATATCTAACATGACCTAACCAATCTTTTTGTACACATTCTAGACTCAATATTTCGTGCACATGCTAATTAGGAAAGATTTGGCTTGATTGGATGCAAATTGGTACAAAAACCATGTGAAAAAGATTTGAAAAGATCTTAAGAAAATCAAATATGCAAAACAATGAATGCCTTGGATTTGTGCTAGTTTTGTTAACCTAATTGCTTCCATACAAATACTAGATCATAAACCTAATGCTAACACACTGAATACTGCGCAAAAGGACCATTGCCAAAACTTGAAAATTTCTCCCTAAAACTCAGTTCTGAAAACAAGGTTGGAAAACGATTCAAGGCACGAAATCCATTCCAAAAGCTTCCTTGTGGTCTCCTGAACACATTCCAATCAGAAACCATCATCAAAACTTCAAGAATCGGTACCTGGAACCGGAACTGTATCAAACAAATTGCATAATCATACATTCCATTCTATGCGTTATTTGTGAAATATATTACTTGATTCATATTCATAACAAAGTTTTAAAGCTAACCATTGTATTTAATTGGATTATTATGCATCATATGTGATTTTACCATGCGCAATTTCTAGGGTTACAGGTTTGCAAATTTGGGGCTTTTGGAACAAGGTAAAATTAGGACTCAAGGCCACTACCATGGCCATCAGCAGATTTGGACGATCATGAACATATACTCGCGATTAATTTATGAGTTGTATAGCGCTAGTCGCTATTTTCTCTAAAGCTGCCTAAACCCACGCCTCTAAAACCGTTGCTTAAGGTTTGTGTTTCAGGAAAAAGAAAGAAGACGATGCAGTGTCAGGCGTGGATTGGTCCATTCAAAGTTTCGCGCCAGAAATCCACTAATTATCATGTTTGCATTATATTTATTATTTGTTTGTTAATATACAAAGTAATCAAACAGCTCAATTGGCAGGCAAACGCGTTGGCAACCCTTAGGACCTGGGTTCGATCCCAGGTCCCCACACTTTCCAAATATTTTTCTTCAAAAGATATTCATATGCAGGTATAACTTTGTAGACCATGATGCACCAGCATAATCAAGCGTGCCACGTCCATCCCAGCACTAGATCAACGACCATGAACTGAAGCCTATGGTGGATCCAGGTCAACGCATCCACACGCTACGCAAAAAGTCAAAGATGGACCAAAGCTTAATGGGCCAGTATTCCAAGGCCTATACCTCACAATTGGGACTGAAACCCCCTGGTTTGCAAATTCATTACATTTTATTTTTTTAATTTATTGTTTTATTTTTGCTTTATTGTTTTAATCAAATTAATTAATTTTCTTTTTTTTACAAAATATAAAAACATCATAAAAATCCAGAAAAAGACAAAAAATGTAATAAATTATTTCATTCGAATATTTTCATAAATAAATTAACATGTAATTATTAGTTTTAATTAGGTTACCATTTTAATTTCTTTTAATAACAAAAATACAAAAAATATGTAGAAATAGGTTTAATTAATTTTGATTCCTTTTAATTTCCCTCTTTTACAATAATAATATTTATTTTATTTATTTTCATAATTAAAAATGCATGTAAATTAACTTAGGTTTAAATTAGTTAAAAATTCAATATTTTTCACAATAAATTTAAAAGCCATTAGAATTAGGGTTTACATTCAATTTTAATTTTGATTAATTCTCTTTTTTTCATTAATTCCTAAAAACACAAAATACCAAAAACATTTTCTTTTAATTTTAATTTTAATTCCTTATTAATTTTAATTTTGCAAAAGGGTCCAACGCCCATATTTTTAGTTGTTTAATTTGCGTATTTATTTTATTGCTTAAATAATTATGTATCTCTCCCAAAGCGTTGTAACTTAAATTTCTCGCACTTTCAATTCTTTTGCTTTATTTACTTTCCGTCAAATCGGGTCCAGTTTAATTTTGGCGATGTGGACCCGCGCCATTTGTAATAGCTTTAGATTTACTTTTCCGCAAATATTAACTGTTAAATAAGCATGAAAGAATGTATGGACTTAAAATAAAATCAAGCGTAGAACACCAATAAACATGACAAGACAAATATCAATGAAAACGACACATGAATCGCACACACCACCCCTAGGGTACGCCTCACTGTTGCCTTTCGAAAGGTGATCGTCGAGTAGAGGATGTCTTAGTAAGTCCTCATGATCCGGGAACCTGGCATGAGGGTAGCTTCTAAGGTGTCTTCCCATTGCTCTGGTGATCACCATGTCCCTACAAACTCGAATTGACCCGAACACCTCCAACGGTGGTGCTACCTACCTCTCAATGGTGGGATGGCACTACTTTAAAGGACACTTACACAGACGAATTCCTTAGGGTAGGTAGGTTCTCGTAGATACTTGCTCTCTTCAAAAACAAACAAAAATACTTTTCACACCAACACATTTTCAAAAGCTTTCAAAGCAAATTTTTCAAACACTCTGACGTACGAGTCGAACTGAAATTTTTCAAAGAAACTTTTTAAACCACAATTGAAAAGCAAGCAAACATTTTTGAAAACACAATGAGCAAGTATCTAAGAGCCCATGGATAACCATGGATAGAAAGGGTGCTAACACCTTCCCTTTCTATAACCTACCTCCCGAACCGAGAGCAATCTCTTTAAGGAATTTTTCTGTGCTTTTGTCCTTTCCATTTGGAGAAAATAAAAGATGGTGGCGACTCTTGCTTCCGCGACATTTCGCGAACCAACGTTAAACAGTCAGTTCCAGATCCACCGATCACACCAAGTAATATCATTGTCAGGGCCTTTGACGGGTCTAAAAGAATGGTGCATGGGAAGGTCGACATTCCCATCAAGGCGGGCACTGAAGTATTCCACTCAACTTTCTATGTGATGGACATCCGTCCGTCATACTCTTGCTTGCTAGGGAGACCATGGATACATAATGTTGGGGCAGTCACTTCCTCCCTACATCAAATGCTGAAATACCCTGTCAAAGGAAAAATAATAACTGTACACGGTGAAGAGGAATATATGATCAGTCACCTGAACTCCTTTCGGTATGTGGAAGTGGAGGGCGAATTCATTGAGACACCATTCCAACACTTCGAGGAAATTGCTCCCGAGGTTGCAGTAGCAAAGGTCGTAGCTGAGGTACCCAAGCAGGTGGCCAGGATGGCATCTCTGAAAGACGCACAGGCTGCAATAAAGGAGGGGAAGAGTTCAACATGGGGTCAGTTACCTGACTTTCCCCACAAAACATACAAGTTTGGGTTGGGATTTACCGCTGCGGGGCAAAAAGCTATGTGTCGCTCAAAAATTGAAAGGACACCCGTCAAGATTTCTCCTCATGGAATCAATGCTTTGGAAGACGAAGACGAAGAGGGTAACATTGAAGATTGGATCTTCCCAACCATCGAAGGGGGACTACACAACTGGGAGGCGAAAGACTTCGTCCCCATTACTTTCATTAATCAGTAACTTATCTTTCGAACATTTCCTGTTGGTCTGTAATAATTACTTTTGAACAATCTGCACACTACTTTTTCACCTCATGCCTTTCCCGGGGCATGTAGGTCCATTTGTAAGGGTTTTGATTCTCTTCATATTCATATGCCATGTTTAATGAATCATTGGACGTTTTTCATTTATAAACTGCTGTGTTCATTTTCTTTCCTTTTGCATTTTTGATTGTTTAAGGATGGCTATCCCTTACACACACCCACACTCACGAATGCAGGTACCCATCCACTCTGGATTCTATGGGTGACTATTCTGCTATGTCCTTCAATAACTCTAAAGATTTGGTCAATCAGGCTGAGTATGAAGATGACGAAAATTGTGAAGTACCAGGAGAGCTAGCCAGACTTCTACAACAAGAAGAAAGGGCCATCTTGCCTCATGAAGAGTTATTGGAAACAGTCAACTTAGGAACAAAGGAAGACAGGAAAGAAGTACAAGTGGGTGCCAATCTGGAACCAAGTGTCAAGGAGCGTTTGATACAGCTATTGAATGAATACGTTGAAATCTTCGCCTGGTCTTATGAAGACATGCCGGGTTTAGACACAGATATCGTGGTTCACCGTCTCCCTACAAGAGAGGATTGTCTACCGATCAAGCAAAAAGTCCGCCAAATGAGGCCCAACATGTCTGAGAAGATTAAAGCTGAAGTAATGAAGCAATTCAACGCTGGCTTTCTGGCTGTTACATCCTACCCACAATGGGTTGCTTACATCATGCCAGTACCTAAAAAGGACGACAAGGTCAGAATGTGTGTGGACTACCGGGATTTGAATAGGGCCAGCCCTAAAGATGATTTTCCGCTACCGCATATCGACATTTTGATTGACAACACAGCTCAGCACAAGGTGTTTTCCTTCATGGACGGATTCTCGGGCTACAACCAGATCAAAATGGCCCCCGAGGACATGGAGAAAACAACCTTTGTTACACAATGGGGTACTTTCTGTTACAAGGTGATGCTGTTCGGACTGAAGAACGCAGGGGCAACTTATCAACGCGCCATGGTAGCTTTGTTTCATGATATGATACATCATGAGATCGAGGTTTACGTAGACGACATGATAGCTCGATCACAAACAGAGGAGGAACACCTTGAACATCTGCAAAAGCTGTTTGCCAGGTTGAAGGAGTACAAACTCAGGTTGAATCCAAGTAAGTGCACCTTTGGAGTTAGGTCTGGTAAACTTCTAGGATTTATTGTCAGCAACAAAGGCATTGAGGTCGATCCAGCAAAAGTAAAAGCTATACAAGAGATGCCCGCCCCCCGTACTGAAAAGGAGGTTAGAGGATTCTTGGGGCGCTTGAACTATATTGCTAGATTCATCTCTCATCTGACGTCTACCTGTGAGCCAATTTTTAAACTATTGAAGAAATATCAGGTAGTCAAATGGAACGACGATTGCCAAGCTGCTTTTGATAAGATCAAGGAGTATTTGCTAGAACCTCCTATTCTGATGCCACCCGTCGAAGGAAGACCGTTGATCATGTATCTGACCGTCTTGGATAACTCAATGGGGTGCATACTGGGCCAGCATGACGAGTCTGGTCGAAAAGAGCATGGCATTTATTACCTTAGAAAAAAGTTTACCTACTGTGAGACTCGCTACTCACTGCTCGAGAAAACTTGCTGCGCTTTAGTATGGGCTACTCGCCGACTAAGGCAGTATATGTTGACTTATACCACTCTGCTGATTTCCAAAATGGATCCTATCAAGTATATCTTCGAGAAGCCTGCTTTATCTGGAAGAATCGCTAGATGGCAGATGATCCTGACTGAGTATGACATCCAGTATACTACCCAAAAAGCTATAAAGGGGAGTGTACTAGCTGACCATCTAGCTCATCAAGCTATCGAAGATTATCAATCCATGAGATTCGACTTCCCGGACGAGGACATCATGAATTTGGACAACATTGAAGGTAACGGACCGTATGACGGACCTGAAAAAGGATCCCGATGGACCCTGTACTTTGATGGTGCTTCAAATGCACTTGGAAACGGTATCGGTGCGGTACTCATTTCCCTGGAAGGTTGCCACACACCTTTCACGACCCGACTTTGCTTCAGCTGCACCAACAACATGGCTGAATATGAAGCTTGCATCTTTGGTCTCAAGGCTGCTATAGACTTGGGGATCAAATCTTTGATCGTATTTGGGGACTCGGCTTTGGTTATCAGTCAAATCAAAGGAGAGTGGGATATCAAGCATCCTAATCTTATCCCATACAAAGAACATGTCCTGACATTGTTGCCTCATTTCGAACAAATCACCTTCGAGCATTTCCCGCGAGAAGAGAATCAGCTAGCAGATGCTCTGGCTACAATGTCTTCCATGTTTAAACTCAACTGGGATAACGAGGCTCCCCAAATCACCATCGAGCGAATGGATGAACCTGCGCATTGTCATGAGATTAATACCGAAGAAGTAGTGGAACAACCTTGGTTTTACGAAATCAAAAGGTATCTCCAGACTAGAGAATATCCTGAAGGAGCTTCAGTAAATGACAAAAAGTTCCTAAGGAAATTTTCCGCCAAGTTCTTCCTGAGCAACGACATCCTCTATAAACGCAGCCATGATTGTGTTTTACTCCGATGTATGGACAAAGCTGAAGCAGAGTTAATCATGACTGAGATACACAGCGGTACGTTTGGCACCCACTTGAGCGGGCATACAATGGCTAAGAAGATTCTAAGGGCAGGCTATTACTGGTCTACCATGGAAGCTGATTGCCATCAACATTCCCGTACTTGCCACAAATGTCAAGTCTACGCTGACAAGATTCATATTCCTCCTGTTCCCCTCAACGTTCTGACAGCTCCTTGGCCATTCGCAATGTGGGGCATTGACATGATTGGAGAGATCAAGCCCACAACGTCCAATGGACATCGCTTCATCCTGGTCGCCATTGACTATTTCACCAAATGGGTCGAAGCAACTTCCTTCGCCTCTGTTACAAAAAATGTGGTTGCCCGCTTCATCAAGCAGAACCTTATATGCCGGTATGGTGTCCCCGACAGGATCATCACAGACAACGGTACAAATCTGAATAATACTATGATCACCGCTTTATGCGAACAGTTTAAGATTTACCATCCCAATTCATCTCCCTATCGGCCGAAGATGAACGGTGTTGTTGAAGCTGCGAACAAAAACATCAAGAAGATCATTCAGAAAATGACAGTGACCTATAAGGACTGGCATGAGATGCTACCGTTTGCTCTGCATGGATACCGTACCACGGCACGTACCTCAACAGGGGCAACCCCATTTTCTTTGGTATATGGCATGGAAGCTGTCCTTCCCATGGAAGTTCAGATTCCTTCTTTAAGGATTATGAAGGACTCTGGTTTGAGTGAAGATGATTGGATTCAGACCCGACTTGATCAACTCAATCTGATTGACGAGAAGCGACTCACTGCTGTTTGCCATGGTCAGACGTACCAAAAACGGATGATCAAGGCCTTCAACAAAAAAGTCAGACGTCAAGTGTATCAAGTCGGAGATCTCGTAATCAAGCAGATTATCTTGCCGCAAAGCGATCCCAGGGGCAAATGACTCCTACTTACGAAGGACCATTTGTGATCAAGAGCATATTTTCTGGTGGTGCAATGATTCCGACCACCATGGACAGCGACGATTTGCCACACCCTGCGAACGCAGACATAGTCAAAAGATACTACGCATAAGATAGCCCGACAAGTCGAAAACCCGAAAGGGCGACTTGGGCAAAAATGGGCATCCCGGTGAACCGAAAACCCGAAAGGGCGGTTCAAGCAAAAATTAGGGATAAAACAAAAAATCTGTACACCGGCAAGTCGAAAACCTGAAAGGGCGGCTTGGGCAAAAAGGGGTTTCCCGGTGGATCGAAAACCTGAAAGGGCGATTCAGGCAAAAGTTAGGGAATTAAAGCGTATGACTATGTCTCGTCGGATCACTTTAGGGACAATCTCTTCATCAACCAGCTCCAAGCTTCTGATCAATCCAGTCATCGGCGGACGAAGCATTGAATGGACAGATATTCAGAGTTGTGAAGGCTATAGCAGAATGGAATCCCATGGAATTGTTACATATAACCATCTTTCTTTTGTATAAAATTTTCAATTTTTACGACAACATCCTCTTACTAGGATGCCTGTCCCCTTTTTACAAAGATACTCATAGAAAATTAATACAAATACTTTTCCAAATACAAAAATTTGCTTTGTCTTCCTTTTTCTCTTTTGCACTTATGTTTTATTTGAGAAACGTCCAATGTTTTGTTAAATAGGCATATGCATTTGAACATAATCATTTTCCTTACAAATCAAGAAAGATGATTGCAGATAGGTTGAAGGTACAGGTAGATATCTTGATGCCCTTTCAGAAGGAATCCCTAGCAGAATTAAACTCCAAATTCCTCAACAAGATTAAATTCCAGAACTTAATTCCCCAAACAGAGTTAAGCTTCAGAATCCTCAGCAGAACAAAAGCTTTCTCAAAACTGATTTCCCCAACCGGAGAGCCTTCCAGAACTCAATTCCCCTCAGAGTTAAGTTTCAATATCCCCAGTGGAGCCTTAAAAATCTGAAAATCCTATCCCCAGTTGAAGTCAAAACTACCAATCCCCAGCGGAGCTAAAACTTCCAACTATCAATCCCCAGCGGAACCAGACTAGTGAACCTTCTCCCCACAAAGATACTTCCCACCAAACTGAAGATTCTCGGTCATACCTCTCCAGCATGAGTCTCCCAGGTTCTGGACTCCCCAGTAGAGATCATCAGAATTATCTTACCCTACAAGTCACTAAGGAGTTCCAATCCCCAGCAGTGGTCCTAAGATCCCTCAACAACTGAAGATCTTGTCCCCCAAGCAGTCAGCAGTCAACAAAGATATCTTAGCTTTAGCGCTCAGAGATTCCTGCAATCCCCTGCAGCAGTCAATGATTCATTTTCCCAGGCAACAGTCAAGATTCTCTCATCTCTGGCTATCCAGGATTCATCTATCCTCAGCAAGACAGCTCATCAGCTTACATGCGTATTCATTATATTCATATATCATAAACATTGACGTAACATATATATTGCATCATACATATCATGCAACATAGCTTTGTGTTTTAGCTAACATTTCATCCTTTTCAGGATAAGATTAAAAGGCTATCATTAACAATTATTCAGATACAATACAGATACACCCCAGACATGGTGGTCATTCTATTACTCATTCGAAATTTCAAGTCAGATACAGTACAGATACACCCCAGACACGGCGGTCATTCTACTACTCATTCAGACTACAGCAATCAGATACGGACTAGATACACTCCAGACATGGCAGCCATTCAATCTCTCATTCAGATTCACTTATCCATCTCAAGGTTCAATGCATTCCAAACACGGATACCATTCTGACCCTTACTATAGCAGTTTGATTCTCCCGAGTGCATTCGCCACGGAAATCATTCTGTCATTTATTTAGATCCCCGTTACAGTTTCAGATACACTCCAGACACGGAAGTCATTCTGCTACTCATACAAATCTCAACTTCAGATACAGTCCATATACGCTCCAGACACGGTTGCCATTCTATCACTCA
This sequence comes from Vicia faba, assembly GCA_948472305.1. Classification (NCBI taxonomy): domain Eukaryota; kingdom Viridiplantae; phylum Streptophyta; class Magnoliopsida; order Fabales; family Fabaceae; genus Vicia; species Vicia faba. Next base: position 658,578,336 of record OX451736.1, on the reverse strand, counting down.
TTCTGAATTTATCCTCAGCACGCAGTTGCTCCATACACAAATATTTCTTTGTCACCCAGATACAATACAGATACACTCCATACACGGCAGTCATTCTGATATTCATTCTACATTCAAACACAGTTACAACTCAGATACGCCCCAGACACGGAGGCCATTCTTTTGCTCATACAAACTCGGTCTCCAGATACAGTTCAAATGCATTCCAGACACGGATACCATTTTAATCCTCATTCTTCTGACCCATCACATTGCAGTTCAATAAACATTCCAGATGGCATCTTTAAGCCCATCCTCGACAAGATTCTGTCTCCCCTCCAGATGGCATCTTTAAGCCCATCTCTAAATGGCATCTCTAAGCCCATTCCCGCATCCATGTTTTGACGAGTGCAAATTTAAGGGCACTCTAGTGTCCAATCTCCTTTTACCTTCGAGACGCGAAAGGCAAACTTGCCAATCTAACTCTTCAGGTTCAAGAAGATTGAATAGGGGAAACTGTTGTACCCCAAAATTTTCCCTCTCATTTCATCAACATTTTCTCACCACAAGACCCTTGGAGCTCAAGATCAAGTTAGGGTTTGCTCAGCTCAAGACTCCTCCTTGCATTGTTGACCCAAATTAGGGTTTGAGTTTGCACAAAGATGTTTTGACCTAAAATGCTCAAATTGACTTTCATGCTTCATGTTGGACTCACAAGTTTATCCATACCAAGTTTCAAGCCTTGATTCCAATCTTTGCCCAGTCAATTAGACAGTTGACCTAGAAATCAGTTGTGTTGGGGAAAAAGTCAACTGTGGCCAATTGACAGTCAAACTTCCTAATTTTTGACCCACATCAACATAATTAACTCATATCGACCATTTGATCAAGTTTGGATCACAATTCCACAAGAAATTTGATCAGATCACCAAAAGGGAAAAATGGTCATTTTTAGGGTTTTGACTGCACCAAGGCAATTTTTGACTGTTTAACCTAACCAATGGCAAACAAAGCTCACATATGGACTCAAGGACTCAATGGAATTGTCTTGACATATTCAACAAGTTCAAAAGATCTCAAATGCACAAGATTGACAGATGAATTTTCCAGTCAACTGATCAAAATTTGACTGTATACTGAAAAGTCAAACTTTGACTTTTTGGTCAGAATCAAGTGTCAGATTCATTTTTCATCAAGACATGTCAAATTATGAAACTTTTTCATCAAGAAACCCAAAATTGCAAATTAGGGTTTAGAATGAGAAAATTTCATAACTTAGAATTTTTCTAAGTTATGAAACTTCCTTATTTTTTCCTAACTTTGTCCCTTTTTTTCATCAAGATACAAATAGATTCAAACAAAACTCAAAACATGAAAGTTGTAGTCCATTGCAAAATCTACAACTTTGGTTCACAAAGTTTTCTCAAAGGAAGCTTGTAGCTCAAGTTATGATTTTTGGAATAAAGTTTGCAAACACTTTCCATACATCAAACCAGACCTAAAGCACGACCAAAACACCGTTCACCCCTCCTCATACAGAAAATCATAGTTTTTCTGCAAAACAGAGTGTCTACTGCAGATTGACTTCCACCATCCATTCCACTTGTGCATTTTAACCAAAACCAGTTCAAACACATTCTATATTATCCACACAAACTATCCCAAGCATTAAATCCAAGTTGTAACATCCTTAACATCGTTTGCCATTTTTGCTTTCAAGTTGTGCAGGTGGACTTCCATAGCACGATACAAGCAGTTTCAGAGCAAGCCAAGCATAGGAGAAACATCCCTGGACTTCAGGCAAGCTGTACAAAAGCTCAAAAGCCATTGGAAGTTGCCACATTGTTTTGTTCAAGTCAAGCTGAAACAGGTAAAACATGAACTTCCATCTCTCTATCCAGGCATGATTAGGCTTAGGTTTGTGAAGAAAACATGTTCTACTCATAGCCCTGAAGCCATCCGTGTATTTACTTTTCATTTATATTATGTGTGCTGTGAGAATTTTGGCCCTGAACATGGAAGAAAAATTAGGTCAGAAATTGGGGATGAAGAAATTCTCCCTCGTTTCTGAGAGTTAGGTCAAGATTTTTATATGTATGAATTCGTCTCTTCATGCTCTACATTGTTTATGTTATGAGTTTTTGTTAAAAGTCAAAGAATTAGGAATTTGAGTGAAGCATAAAGGGTGCGCGTTTTTGAGACAGAATGGCTGGAGGTTGAAGAAGGTGGACTTGGGCTGGGCCTGAGTTGTTCTTGCTGCTTGCACGCTCTTTTTCCATTTACACCCCCCTGGCCCATTGTGTGATATTTTATTCATTTTTGATTTTTTTCTTTTTGATTCCGACTTATTATTTTTTGCTCAAATATAAAAAATATTAAAAATATTTGTCCACCCATTTTTGCATTTTATTTGGAATTTATTTGTTTTATTTGAACTTATACATGTAAAATAAATATAAATACCTTTTTATTTAAAACATTAAAAATAACACAAAAATATATTTTCAGCCATTATTTTTATTTACCTTTTGAAAACATTTTTAAAAAAAAATACTTTTTTGTAAATAATTAATATTTTATTCTTGTATATATTTAGTATATTTAATATATCATATAAATACTTATATATATTTATTAGAATATTTAGGATAAAATATGAAAATAATACATTTTTATTTTTATTAATATATGACACTAAAAAATACCCTTTTTTACAATATACTTCTTTTTTTATTTTTGCATAAATTAATATATAATATTGTATAATATTAATAAATAAATATTATTTATTTAGAAAACTAGGGTTTTGCCCTAAGGACATAAAAATATCAAAAATTAACTTTTTTTTATTTTTGTTTATATTTTACATTGAAAAATACTTTTACATACATAAAAAACCATTTTTGGGCATAATACATTTTGCATATTTATTGTATTCATTTTAATTATTGTACAAATAAATAATTTGTATATTCAATTTGGATGTAATAGTTTTAGATTTAATTTCTTGCTAAATATCCCCCCATTCAAACACTTGTACCCCCATCCCCATAATTATGTTGTAATAATTTAGGACTTTAAATTTCGGCATTTTAAAGCTTTCAAATTATGCTATGATAGACTTAGGGTTTGTATGCAAATCAAATAGCAAATAGCTTGACTAATACAAAGACAAAAATGCATGAAAATGGACAACACAATGCACACTTTCACTCTTAGGGTTACTCCACTTGTTGCCTTCAAAAATGGGCCATGTTGCATGTTGAGTGTCTTTGGCAAAACAAAAACAAATCAAACGATCATAGTCCCTCGATGACGCTTTCTCAAGTTGCCTAAAAAATGATCAAGTCCCTTAAAGGAAAAATTGCCAAAGACACTTGGTACTATTGCATTCATGGTCTAAACGATGACCCGCGCCCGTCCTGTTAACATCCTAACACAAGATTGCCCATCAAATACAATGGTGGAACAATACTGTTAAAAGGGTTAAAACATAGGAAAAATCTTTGAGTAAATTTAGGGGTAGACAACTCTTAGTTACTTGATCAATCTTGCAAAACAAATCCTTGCCTACTTTCAAAATACACCTCACAACACAATTTCCAAACAAATTTTCAAATCCTTGAAACATCTTTTCAAAAAGACAAACACCTTTTGTAAAACATTCAGTAAAGAATTGTTACAAGGGTTGCCTAGACAAGGCATCTTTTTCAAAACATTTTCAAAACCGCACACACAAAGCACCATTTCAAACAATTGAAAGCACCATTTCAAACAATTGAAAATGAAAGGCAAGTGATCTAAGCAAGTAACTAAGAGCCCATGGATAACCATGGATAGAAAGGGTGCTAATACCTTCCCTTTCTACAATCTACTCCCCGAACCCAAGAAAACATCTCAAAGGTTTTTCCTGTGCTTTTTAACCTTTCCTTAGGATAAAATAAAAAGTCGGTGGCGACTCTTGCTAAACCGAAACATTTGCGAAAACAAACGCAAAACCTCAAGTCAGTTCTCCCACCGTATCACAGTTACTATTGAAACATCATTGTAAGAAATGGTTGGAACGAGAGTCTTTTCAAACAAAATATCTTTGTCATCCATTAGGCGTTGGACACCTGCTTTCAATAAATGACAACCAGATGGTAAGGATAAACAGTAGTGGCAGCTTTCGTCACATCCCAGAAATAAACCAGCCCTTAATAGGTTCCTTTTGATAGTCAGGAGAGGAGTAACAAGTTTATCAACAACAGTAACAAACATATCATCTTCAACAATGTTAACATCACGACCATGTTTGGGCATAGGAGCGGTGATAAAATTTGGGATCTCAGGAGCATCGAATTCAATTTATTTTGCTTCAAGAAGGTCTTGCACCTTGTTTTTCAAAGCCGAACAGTTGTTGGTATCATGGCATGGACTTTCTGAATGGTAAGAATAGCGAGCATTAGGATGGTAATAAGGAGAGGTGGTGTTGGGATTCTCCGGGGCTTCCTTTAAAGTTACCAGATTAGATCTCAACAAATGTGGAAGGACTTGAGATAATGTCATATTAATCCGGGTAAATTGTCTTACCGGTCTTTCTGTTCTAGGTTGGTTGCTCCTTTATTAAGTAGGTGCAGGCTTAGGGATCATGACAGCCCCCACCATTAGACGTTGTTCAGTTCTTTCTTGATTCCTTTGAGGATACACAACACCAACTTCCTTCTTCCTAATAAATGGTTTTCTCACGGCACTGGAGGATGCGTCCTTTTGAATCTTCCCACTCTTAATCCTATCTTCAACTCTTTCTCTGGTCAAGATTAATTAAGTGAAGCCTGCTGAAGAGCTTCCAATTAGATGATTAAAGAAAGGACCAGACAGGGTACCCAGAAACATGTCTACTAACTCTCATTCGGACAGGGGAGGCTGGACTCTTCCTGCTAAGTCCCTCCATTTCTGAGCGTAGTCTTTGAAACCTTCACTTGAAACCATAGCCATACTCTAGAGTTGAGTACAGGTGGGAGCAAGATCTGCGTTGTACTGGTACTGTTTATAGAAAGCAGCGGCAAGGTCTTCCCAATTACGGATATTGGCCCTTTCTAGTTGATAGAACCAATCAAGCTAAGTTCCGGATAGACTGTCTTGAAAGAAGTGCACCCACAAATCTCTGTCAGCAGTGTGAGGCTGTATCTTCCTCACATAAGATCAGAGATGCATCTTGGGACACGAAACCCCGTCGTACTTAGCGAACACTGGTGCCTTGAACTTTGATGGAATAACAATCCTAGACACCAAACCCAGCTCTTCAAATTCCAGCCCGGGCACTTTTTGAATTTCCATTGCATTTAGACGCTCTTCCAGATGTTTGTATTTATCGTCAGCCGGGGGATATTGTTCTTTAGAGTAATCCTCTTCTTCTTCCTCTTCAGATTCTGGATGGGCAGTTGCTTCCTTGCCTTTCCCCTCTTGATTGTCTTTTTCACCAGATGATGTTGTGAAGTCTAAGATCTTTCTGGCTGCCCATGGGAATCTTCTTCCTAGATTCAGAACACTGGTTGCTTTTATTGCTTTCTTCTTCTTTTCTTCAATCAACAAAGTTTTCAAATCCTCTTTTCCTTTGGCTAAAGTCAAGAAAATCTGTTGAAACTAAGCATTCTGCGCCTGGAGTTCTTTTACTGTCTGCTCGAGATCCATCTTACTGAAATAAACAATAGAAAGATGAGGAGAGTTGTTGTAAGAAACCTACTTATGTTATGATGAATGGTAGATGCATATGCAATTATTTCAAGGAAATTAGAGATTTAAATTTGCTTTAGACCAAAAAGGAACACACATTCTATTAATAAATCAAAGCTTGAGTACATCATGCCTCTTTTAGGCTTACAAAGAAATACAAAAACTCTAAGATAAAAAAGTTGTACGCATCCTCTTTGGTGCGATGTAGGCGTTCAGGCTCCGCTCCTCATGAAGTTTCTTAGTAAGTTCCAAAGCCTTCTTCTCGCTGGCGTAGAATTGGGCCTCAAAAGTGTCTTGCTCTCCTTTGATCCATATCCAATCCCTTTGTAAGTCTTCAAGAGAGGTGGGCATGTCAAGATGTAGGATAGTGTATGGAACATCTCCTTCCACAACAGGCCCTATGATAATCGGGAGAATGGAGGGGTAAGGCATTATAAGACTTTGAGCATGAGCTCGTACCCATTTGAGGTAAGGCTCAAGAGGGATATAATTCTTATGCCCCATTGTCTTGCTATCTACCTTGTTTATCATCCTCCAAGCTCAAATAAATCTCTGGCGGTGACCTTGATCGTCGTTCTCGTAGTCAAATACCAAACCTTGAATAAGCATCTCATGTGGGCCATCCCTTCGGGCGTAACCAAATCGTGTTAAGGCTAAGAAGGGATTGTAGGCGATACCTCCTCTAATGCAAAGTAAAGGGACATTAGGGAATTCTCCATAACGGTCGACAATAGTAACATTCTCTATAGATTGGGAACACCAATGAATGTTTGAATGTTTGAGTGTCATCAACCTATATGACCACCTTGAACTGTGCTCGTCTTTAATACAGATTGGGGAAGATGCGAAATAAACCATCTTGCCAATAGAGGAGTACAACACATAAGGATACCTCTTTTCCTCATAGTGCGAGTGTGAAAAGAATGTAGGATGTCTCCTAGAAAAGTAGGCACTGGGTTACGAGACATGAAGATTTTGATGGCGTTCACATCTATGAGTTGGTCAGGATTTGGAAACAAAACCATACCATAGATGAGGAGAGCCAAAATTTTCTCAAAAGCTTGCAAATCCAAAGATTTCCAATAGTTTTGGGCTTTCTCAAATAAGAACTTTGCTAAGAAACATTGGACACCACTCCTTGTTTCCCAATTAATTGTGATATCAAATGGTTGCAAAGTCAAAACAAAATCTTTTCAAAGCACACAAACACAAAGAATCAATTTTGAAAATGATGAGCAAGTACCTAAGAGCCCGTAGATAACTACGGATAGAAAGGGTGTGTTTTACCCCAAAATTTGCCCTCTCATTTATCAAGACTTTTCTCACAAGACTTCTTGGACTCAAGACAAGATTAGGGTTTGGTCAGCTCAAGACATCTCATCTTGCACTGATAACCCAAAATTAGGGTTTGAGTTTGCACAAGGATTTTTGGACCACCAATGCTTCATGTGACTTCCATACTTCATCTTGGACCCCTAAGATTGCTCATGATAAGTTTCAAGCCTTGAACCACATTTTTGATCAGTCAATTGGACAGTTGACCTAAAAATCAGTTGTATTGGGGAAAAAGTCAACCATGGCCAATTTACAGTCAAACTTCATAACTTTTATCCACATCAACATTTTAGACTCATATGTACCATTTGATCAAGTTTGGATCACAACTCCTCAAGAAATTTGATCAAATCATCAAAAGGGCAAAATGGTCAAAATTAGGGTTTTGACTGAGAAAGGGCAATTTCTGATTTTTAACCTAGCCAATGACCAATTGGGTTCAAACATGATTTCAAGGGTTCAATGGCATCATCTTGACCTAATTACATAGGTTCAAAAGATCTCAAGTTCATTGGATTGACAGATGAATTTTGCAGTCAACTGATCAAAAATCAATTGTGCACTAAAAAGTCAAACTTTGACTTTTTGGTCAAAATCAAGTGCCAAGGGTCATAATTCATCAAGATATGTAAAAATATGAAACTTTTTCACCAAGAAACTCAAAATTGAAAATTAGGGTTTTAATTTGAAAATTTTCATAACTTGGAATTTTTCTAAGTATAAAATTTTTTCTTATTTTTTCCCAATTTTCACCACTTTTTCACCATGATGCATTTTGATTCAAGAAAAGTTCCCAACTTGAAAGTTGTATTACTCCATGAAATCTACAACTTTTCTTCACAAACTTTTCCCAAAAGATGCTTGGATCTCAAGTTATGAATTTGTGAATATAGGCCCATGAACTAAATAACTTAGTGAAATTTTGCCCTAATTTAGGCAGGTTTTGGACCCAACTTCATGGACATTTTTCACCCAGTTCCAAGAGGTATCTCAAAATGCATTTCAAAGATGGATTTTAGAGCACATTGAAAGCTTTCCAAAATGTCCAAGAACTCTCCAAGATCATTTTTGAGTAGGGATAATCGAAGAAGGGAAGTTGGCATTTTCTCACTTTTGATCAAGCCATTTTCACATAGCATCAAGTTGCAAATCACATCCATGTTGTTTGTATCTTGCTTTACAGGTCCTAAGCTTTCTATACACTCCATAATTAAATGCAAACTCAGTTGACAAAGGCTTTATCTTTGCTTTTGAAGCTTTGTACAAGGTGTATTTCCATTTTGGGCAAAAAGTTCACAATGCCATTTTCATAAAGGACAACTTTTGCAACTTTGTCAATCTTGAGCATTGAACCTGTCCCTTTGGTACAAGCAACTTCTACAGGTCTAAAGCAATGTGTACAAACTCTTATCAGCTCTCAAGCCATCTAGTACAAGCATGTGGGATTAGTCACTTCACTTTACTTAAAATGCAAGAAAAGTTGCAAAAGGTGCTAGAGCTTGCACAACTAGTAAGGGCTGACTTTGTATCCCTTCTCTACATATTTGCAATCTTTGTACAAGGCATAGCACGCTTGGATTGAACTTGAAACTCTCTAAAAATGAAAAACACAAAAGTTCTGCCAAAATACACAGTTTCTGTAAAACCATAGCCAACTCTCATTTGGCTCGTGCGTTTTGTGTTTAAACACTTCAAGCATATCATAAACATCATACCAAAGCAATCCAAGCCATCACCCTGGTTCTGTAACCCCTGTTTCAGCATTGTGATTGGTGGAAATAGAACTGACTGTTTTGAAATGCTGGTTCGCGAAATGTCGCGGTAAGCAAGAGTCGCCACCGTCTTTTATTTTCTCCAACAAGGAAAGGACAAAAGCACATCAAAATTCCTTTTCGAGATGTTTCTCGGTTCGGGAGGTAGATTATAGAAAGGGAAGGTGTTAGCACCCTTTCTATCCGTGGTTATCCACGGGCTCTTAGGTACTTGCTCACTATGTTTTCAAAAATGTTTTGCTTTTCTTGTGTTTGTGGGTTTTGAAAAAAGTTTGTTTGAAAACTTCGATTTAACTCTTGTATCTGTCCTCAAGAGTGTATGAAGTGTTTGTTTGAAAACTTTTGTCAGAAAAGTGCAGGTGCGAAAAGTATTTTTGTTTTGAAAGAGCAAGTATCTAAGAACCTCTATCTACTCAAAAGAAATTAAGCTGTGTAAATGTCCTTTAGACAGTACTATCCCACTATTGAGAAGTAGGTAGCACCGTCGTTGGAGTTTTCAGGTAAATTCAATTATAGGGACATGTGTGGTCACCAAAGCAATAGTAGGACGCCTTAGCGGTAACCCTAATGTCCTAGATCCTTTTTATCTGAGACAACCGTTTCGAGGCAACTTGGATCTTTAGACAGGAGGGCGACCTCTAAAACACCCTATACTCAATGACCACGTCGAGGCAACCAAGTGAGGCGTACCCTAGGAGTGGCATGTGCGAGTGTGTTAGGATTCAGTTAAGTTATCTTTGCACATGTTATGGTGAGCTACGGGTTGATTTTAATTTCAGAGATAAGTCTTGTCATGCATAGCCTAGTTAACATACATCTAGCAATTAATAGTTGCGAAAAATAAATCTACGCTATTACAAGGCGTCGGGTATTTACATCGCCAAAAGCAACCCTTGAAAAGTAAATTGCGGAAAATTAAATGAAAGCGATAAAAAGTCCTAATTAAAGCTATTACATCCTCAGAGCAATTACATAATATGGATCAAAAATATAAACATGCGCGAGAAGAATTGGATCGGAAAGTCTTTAGGGTTTTGACCCCTTTTTGAGAAAGAAAGAGATTTTTGATTATTTTGCATTTTAATTAAATTAAACCTACAACTAATTAATTAAAAGAAATATTTTTGGTTTTTTAATGTTTTTAAGGAAAATAAAATAAAAAGAAAATAAAAGGATTAAAATTGTCAAAAATCCTAATTCTACATTGATTTTGTTTATTATGAAAAAAAGAGTTAAAAATAACCTAATTAAACTAAACAAATTATATTAATATTTATTTACAAAAATAATAAATTAAGGGTGAATTTAATAAATAATAATAATAAAAAAATATTATATTTAGTTTTCTGATTTTATTATGAAAATAATTAATTAGTTTTTGTTAGTGATAATAATAATAATAATAATTAATAGTAAAATAATTAAATAAAAGAAAGAAAAAAAGAAGAATAAACCAGGGGGTGTATTGGCCCAATTAGGAGGTGTGTTAGAAATTTGTGGCCCAACAAAACTGCAAGCCTCTTTGACTTTCTGGCTCCTCCACATGTGTATTGACTAAGGACTATGGTGGTCCTTCAATTTTGGCCATTGGATCCACGCTTGCAGACATCTGGCACTTGGAAATTTGAGATACATGGTGTACTCTCTCTTGAAACCTGCATGTAATTATATGAAGAAAAAAGAGAACAAATATTTTGGGGGACCTGGGATTCGAACCCAGGTCCCAAGGCTTCCAGATCAACGCATTCACCACTCAGCCAAGTTGTTCTAATTGTTAGTGAAATAAGTGGAGATTATTATATTAAGAAATTAAATAATATGCTGTGACATAATAAAAATGCGCGTGTTTTCAAACCATCCAACCAAATGCTAACACGTCCTTGTCTTCTTCGTTGTACCTGTAAAAACAATATCACATAGCGGGGGTTTTTAACCCCCACAAACTACAGCAAGGAAAAATAGCGAATAGAGCTACAATGCATATAAATATTTCGCGAGGGGTGCATCATGTTCGTCTGATTCTCACGATTTCAAGCATATGTATTAGGGGTCTTAATTTTTCCTGGATTGCAAAGCCCCAATTCAAAGCTCACGAACCCTAAAAATTCAACTATAGCATCTTGTGATTTAGGGAGTTTCAGTTTAATTAAGTTATACCATTAGCTTCGTATGGTCCCTATCAATACAAATCAAACACAAAAGCATGTTAAATATGCATGAATTAAGCTGTACGATTCTGAAAATAATAAGCAAACCGTGAAACTGTAAGCGATGATTCTTTGAATTATGAAGCTGGAATTTGATTGCCACACGTTCTGGGAACCTCCTGCAGTGTATTAGAATCAACAAAAGTCCTTAAATCGCCCTAGAATGTAAAAACCAGTTTCAATTTGTTGACTTTTGAAATTGACCTATAATGTAGAAATTGATAACTTTTTGTGAGAGCATTTCTTGAACTTTGAGTGTGAATATGGATTGTAGGAGATGTCATCCTCTTCAAAATGAGCATTGGATGGGATTTTTCTGATGAACCATGAAAAAGTTATGCCCTGGTCAAGATACAGTTGACTTTTCTACTGTCCAAAAATAGTAACTTTTTGCACCTTGATGATTTTTGAGCTGTCCTTGTGAAATCATGATCAAGACTTGATCAAATGATGATTTTGGACTCAAAATAAGATGTTGACCAAAAATTCTGACTTTTGACTGTAAAATGACCATTTTTCCCCTACAGTTGACTGTAGATCAAATGGGGCTTTTGACTGTGCAAATTGGCACTGTGAGTCTTGAAACTTGGTATGTAGGTGCTTGAGAATGTATATGGACCCTTGGGACTTGATTGAGCCATTGAAAACCCCAAATTCCTTGAAAGAACCCAAACCCTAGTTTTGGCTGGCTTAGGAGGTGGTTTAACTGTACAATCTCTTGAGCAATCTTGAACCATTTGAAGATGATTCTTGACAAATCTTGAGGAATATGGGAGGGCAAATTTTGGGGTACAACAGTTGCCCCTGTTCAATCTTCTTAGACATGAGGGTGTAGATTGGCTTTCGGGCCTTTCGTGATCCGAAGGTGGAAGATGATTGAACACTAAAGTGCCCAGAAATTTGCACTCGCATAGTATAATATTAGCAATGTGATGTCGGGAATGGGCTTACAGATGCCATTTGGAGATATGATGGATAGGAGGATGGGCTTATAGATGCCATCTGGAGATGTGACAGAATCTTGTCGGGAATGGGCTTACAGATGCCATCTGGAAATGCTTGTTGAATTGTGACTTGGTAGATTGAAAGAAGGAACCTGTGTAGGGTTGCCTCATGATGAGTCCGTGTAAAACTGCATCTTGGAAGAGAAGGAACCAGTGTAGGGTTGCTTCATGATAGTCAAGTAGATAGTTGTCCTGTCTGGTTTCATGTATTAATCTACAGTCCGTCGTCCACAGATATTTCCTGGCTAGTTATAGGTGTTGATCTGGAACTTAAGAGAAGTGGGTCAAGGAGATAGTTTTCCTGTCTGGTTTCAGGTATTAATCTCTGACTTGAGAAAGAAAGATGGTTTTCCTGTCTGGTTTCAGGTATTTAATCTTCAATCTCTTCAATGTAGATAACTTTCCTGGCTAGTTACAGGTATAGATCTACAAATTAGTTCATATAGGTGGTTTTCCTGTCTGGTTTCAGATGTTAACCTATAACCAGTCGTCCACAGATATTTCCTAGCTAGTTACAGGTGTTGATCTGGAACTTTGAAAAGTTTGGTCAATGAGATAGTTGTCCTGGCTGGTTTCAGGTATTAATCTCTGACTTGAGAAAGAAGATAGTCTTTCTGGCTTGCTACAGGTATTGATCTTCAATCTCTTCATGTAGATACTTTCCTGGCTAGTTACAGGTATAGATCTACAATCAATTGTTCACAGATATTTCCTGGCTAGTTACAGGTGTTGATCCGGAACTTAAGAATGTTTGCCACTGAGATAGTTTTCCTGTCTAGTTTCAGGTATTAATCTCTGACTTGAGAAAGAAAGATAGTTTTCCTATCTGGTTTCAGGTATTGATCTTCAATCTCTTTAATGTAGATAACTTTCCTGTCTGGTTCCAGGTATAAATCTACAATCAGTCGTCCACAGATATTTCCTGGCTAGTTACAATTGTTGATCTGGAACTTAAGAAAGGTTGATGGTAATCATCTTTGGATTGACCTTTTCCTGAAAAAGGCAAAACATTAGTTGTATGCAATGTCATGATGTATGAAATGCATGATGTTCTCAAAATGAGATCGTGTCGCATGCACTTTGTCATGTATGTAAATAGGAGATATGAAATGTGATATGTTTATGAATGTATTTTCGTCTGGGAAAATAAATCCTTGACAGATGCCGGGAGCTTGTTAAATCCTGGGCTAATGTTGAAGAGTAGAGTTCTTCGTTTCCGCTGGGGATGATGAACAAAGATGATTGCACAAATAAACCTGTAGGAGAGGATGACTCTGTTGGGGAATAAACAGGCGAAGAGATTACTCTGTGGGGAATTACTCTGTGGGAGGAGATGCTTTGCTGAGGTTTGAACGATAAACTCCGCTGGGGATTCCGTTGATAAGCTCTGTTGGGGAATTTGATTAACTCCGCTGGGGATAGGAAGAACTTCGCTGAGGACGATCTTTCCGTTGCAATTTGATGAGGATAACCCAATTAGACTCTGGTGGGGGATAACCTCCTGATTATGGCTGGGGAGAGATTTATGTACTCTGCAGGGGACAAGCTTCCAGAATCTACTAGGGAGATGATTCAACCCTCCTGGGGAAACTTTTTCAGACTGCGTTGGGAAATGGCTCCACTGGGGGTATCTTGTATTCCACCGGGGAACATTCTTATATTATGTCGAGGAATATTAAGACTGCTGGGGATGCTTGCTGAGGAATATCTGTATATCCTGCTAGGGAATATTAAGATCTTCTAGGGATACCCAACTTTCCAGGATTGATGGTAGACCAACTCTGCTCGGGGGAGAGTATTGCTGACTTGCTGGGGATACTGTGCCTTTTTAGGGCTGATGGGAGACCAACTCCATTTGGGGAGAGTATTGCTGATTCTTATCTTACTCTGCGGGGAGTGAAGGTATCTTGGTCATATTCTTCAGCTGAACTTACCTTGGTACCTCGGTGGACAGAGCAACTAGATTGCTTAGACAAGGTTTATTGCCCCTACTTCCGATGTCACCCGTAATTAGTCCTTTGTTTCGCATGCAAATATTTATGAGTAGCAATTAATATCAAATGCATATATCAAAAATGAACATTGGACGTTCTTTGCAAAACAAAACAAATAAAGGAAAAACAATTGGCAATTTGTCTGAAAAAATGAGCTTGTATTGATTTTGAAATTTGCCTGTAAATAGGAGTTTTGTATACAAGAGGCTGACGTCCTAGTAAGAGAACGCCGCCGAAAAAAATAGAGTTTATACAATTTGTGAAAAGGAAAACAAAACAGCTATGTGAAAAATCCCACTGGGTTCCAACTCTGCTATCGCCTTTATGTCTTCGAGCGTCTCATCACTTTGCTTCTTAGTTGGAGATGAAGCTGATTGATTGGTGTCGTCTGAGCCTGATAGTCTATACTGAAGTCTGGATGCAGGGTGATCCAATGAGACATAGTATTACGCTTATCCCTAACTTTTTCCTGGACTTCCCTTTCGGGTTTTCAGTCCACCGGGATACCCATTTTTGCCCAAGCCGCCTTTTCAGGTTTTCGACTTGCCGGGTGTACAATTTTTTTTTTTCATCCCTTATTTTTGCCCGAACCCTTTTGGTTCACCGGGAAGCCCTTATTTTTGCCTAGGCCAGTCAACCTAGCGGGTCTTTGATCATGCGTAGTATCTTTTTACTATGTCTGCATTGGCGGGGTGAGGAAGGTCGTCACCATCCATGGTGGTTAGAATCATCGCTCCTCCTGAGAAGATATTCTTAACCACAAATGGCCCTTCGTACATGGGGGTCCATTTACCCCCGGGATCACCTTGAGGTAGAATGATGCGCTTGATTACCAGATCCCCGACTTGATACTCTTGTCGCCTGACTTTCTTGTTAAATGCCTTGATCATCTGTTTTTGGTACGTCTGACCATGACAAATAGCAGTGAGTCTCTTTTCGTCGATTAGGTTTAGTTGATCAAGCCGAGTCTGGATCCAGTCATCTTCACTCAAACATGCATCCTTCATGATTTGGAGAGAGGGTATCTGAACTTCGATGGGTAGGACTGCCTCCATACCGTAGACCAAGGAAAAGGGTGTTGCCCCTGTTGACGTCCGTGCTGAGGTACGGTACCCGTGAAGAGCAAATGGTAACATCTCGTGCCAATCTTTGTAGGTCACTGTCATCTTCTGCACAATCTTCTTAACGTTCTTATTAGCCGCTTCTACATCCCCATTCATCTTCGGCCGGTAGGGAGAAGAGTTGTGATGTTGTATCTTGAATTGCTCACAGAGCTCAGTGATTATCTTGTTGTTAAGATTGGTACCATTATCCGTAATGATCCTCTTTGGTACACCGTATCGACAGATCAGGTTATGTCGAATGAACCGTGCCACGGCGTTCTTGGTTACCATAGCATAGGAAGCTGCTTCAACCCACTTTGTGAAGTAATCAATTGCTACCAGGATGAAGCGATGCCCGTTGGATGCCGTAGGTCTGATCTCGCCGATCATATCAATGCCCCACATTGCAAAAGGCCAAGGTGCTGTCAAGACGTTCAAGGGAACTGGAGGAACGTGCACCTTATCAGCATAGATCTGGCATTTGTGACACGTCCGAGAATGTTGGTAACAGTCGGCTTCCATTGTGGACCAGTAATATCCTGCCCGAAGGATTTTCTTTGCCATGGTATGTCCACTGGAATGAGTTCTGAAAGTACCTTCATGCAGCTCTACCATGATCCTTTCTGCTTCGATCTTATCCACACAACGCAGTAAAGTTGAATCATGGTTTCGTTTGTAAAGAATGTCATTGCTGAGGAAGAACTTCACCGCGAATCTTCTCAGAAACTTCTTGTCATTAACAGATGCACCCTCGGGGTATTCTTGAGCTTCAAGGTACCTCTTTACTTCATGATACCAAGGTTTCTCTGTTACCTCTTCGGTCTCAAGATCACAACAATGTGCAGGTTCATCCAATTTCCAAATAATGATCCGGGGAGCCTCGTTGTCCCATTTGACTTTGAACATCGAAGACATCGTAGCTAACGCGTCCGCCAACTGATTCTCCTCTCTTCGGAAGTGTTCAAAGGTTATCTCCTCGAAATGGGGAATCAACGTCAATACATACTCCTTGTAAGGAATAAGATTTGGGTGTTTCGTATCCCACTCGCCTTTGATCTGACTGATCACGAGAGCGGAATCTCCGAAGACAATCAGAAACTTGATCCTTAGGTCAATTGCAGCTCGAAGACCCATGATGCTTGCTTCATACTCCGCCATGTTGTTGGTGCAGTTGAAACATAGTCGGGCGGTGAGTGGAGTATGAGAGCCTTTAGGAGATATGATCACAGTGCCAATGCCATTACCCAAAGCGTTTGAGGCTCCGTCAAAGTGCATAGACCATCGGGATCCTTCCTCAGGTCCTTCATCCGGTCCAGGTACTTCACAATCAGTCACTACAATGATATTCTCGTCCGGAAATACAAAGTTCATAGATTGGTAGTCATCCATTGCCTGATGTGCCAAATGGTCTGCCAAGACACTTCCCTTGATTGCTTTCTCAGTCGTGTACTGGATATCATATTCAGTCAAGATCATCTGCCATCTTGCTATTCTTCCGGACAATGCGGGCTTTTCGAAGATATACTTGATTGGATCCATTTTTGAAATCAACAGAGTAGTGTGAGTCAACATATACTGTCTTAGCCGACGAGCAGCCCATACCAAAGCGCAGCAAGTTTTCTCGAGCAGTGAGTATCGAGTCTCACAGTCGGTAAACTTTTTGCTAAGGTAATAAATAGCGTGCTCTTTTCGGCCAGACTCGTCATTCTTACCTAGTACACATCCCATTGAGTTGTCCAGTACCATCAAGTATAAGATTAGAGGTCTCCCTTCAACCGGTGGCATGAGAATAGGTGGCTCTTGGAGGTATTCCTTGATCCTTTTGAAAGCGGCCTGACATTCATCGTTCCAACGTACCACTTGATCTTTCTTCAGTAGCTTGAAGATTGGCTCACAAGTAGCAGTTAGGTGCGAGATGAATCGGGAAATGTAGTTCAGCCGTCCTAGAAAGCCTCTGACTTCCTTCTCTGTCTTGGGAACTGGCATCTCTTGTATGGCTTTCACTTTGGCAGGGTCCACTTGAATATCTTTGTCGCTCACGACGAAACCCAGCAGTTTTCCAGACCTTACCCCAAAGGTGCACTTGTTCGGGTTTAATCTCAGCTTGTACAACTTCAACCGGTCAAACAGCTTCTGTAGATGGTCCAGGTGTTCTTCCTCAGTTTGGGACCTTGCAATCATATCATCGACGTATACTTCGATCTCATGATGGATCATGTCATGAAACAAAGCAACCATGGCACGCTGATACGTTGCCCCGACATTTTTCAACCCAAAAGGCATGACCTTGTAACAGAAGGTGCCCCACTGAGCAACAAAAGTGGTCTTCTCCATGTCTTCAGGCGCCATCTTGATCTGATTATAACCGGAGAACCCGTCCATGAAGGAGAATACCTTATGCTGAGCAGTGTTGTCAACCAGAACGTCGATGTGAGGCAGAGGGAAGTCGTCCTTAGGGCTCGCCCGGTTCAAATCCCTGTAGTCAACACACATTCGGACCTTACCGTCTTTCTTCGGCACTGGAACCACATTGGCGACCCACTGAGGGTAAGAAGTTACTGCTAGAAACCTGGCATCAAATTGTTTCATAACCTCATCCTTGATTTTCTCGGACATCTCTGGGCGCATACGGCGGACCTTCTGTTTTACCGGAGGACATTCTTCCTTAGTAGGTAAGTGATGAACCACAATGTCGGTATCCAACCCAGGCATATCTTCGTAAGACCAGGCAAAGATTTCCATGTAGCCATGCAGAATCTGAATCAACCGTTGTTTCACACTAAGCTCCAGATTTGCGCCGATCTTGACTTCCTTTCTATCTGTCTCAGTACCCAGATTTACCGTTTCCACTGGCTCTTCATGTGGCTGAATGGCCCTCTCTTCCGGGAGTAGCAGTCTTGCAAGCTCACCAGGAACTTCACAATCATCTTCACCTTCGTCTTCGGCTAAGTTGATCGGATTTTCGAAGTCATAACTGGCAGTAGCAGAGTCGTTACTAGTGAGATCCAAAGTGGATTGGGACCTGTATATGTGAGTGTGTGTAAATAGCTGTTTTTCAATATATAATAAAGAAAGATAAGGAGCGCAAGATTTTGAAATGCAAAAAAACGTCCAATGCTTTTATTAATGATATATGAAAATGACACACAAAAGCCCTCACAAATGAAGCCACGGTGCCTCGAGTAGGACACCGGGCCATAAAGCTTCATAATATTGTTTGTTACAAATTCAAAACAAAGGAGTTCATTACTGAGGAATAAAAGTAATAGGGACGAAGTCTTTCGCTGTCCAGTTGCTTGGTCCACCGTTGGTCGTAGGGTAGATCCAACTGTCGAATTTAGATTCCTCCACGTCCTCTTCAATGGCATTTACTCCCGAGTTGCTAATGAACACAGAAGGTCTTCCAATCCTTGCCTTACGAACAACCCTCTGAGCTTCTGCAGTGAAACCCAAACCAAACTTGTCAGTCTTCTGAATAAAATCAGGAAGTCGGCCCCAGTTTGCACACTCACCCTTCTCAATAACAGCCCGGGCATCCTTTAAGGAAGCCATCTTCGAAGGAGAATCTTCAATTACAGTTTCAGTTGATGCCAGTGTCTGAGGAACCTCTTCGAAGTGTTAAAAAGGGGTCTCAATGAACTCCCCATCCACTTCTATATACCGGAACGAGTTAAGGTGGCTGACCATATACTCTTCCTCCCTCTGAACTGTCACAATCTTCCCTCTGACCGGGTATTTCAGCTTCTGATGTAGTGTGGAGGTCACAGCTCCAGCTTTGTGGATCCATGGGCGACCCAGCAGACAAGAATAGGACGGTCGGATGTCCATCACATAGAATGTAGAATCAAAGACCTGCGAACCAACTCTGATTGGAATATTAACCTCGCCGTGCACCATTCTTTTGGACCCGTCAAAGGCCCGGACGACAATGTTACTTGGCTTTAGCTCCAAACCTTCGCAATCCAACCTGTCTAGAGCTTTCTTGGGCAGGACGTTCAATGAAGACCCAGTGTCAACCAACACATGTGCAAGAGTAGTGCCCCTGCATTCAATGGAGACATGCAGGGCATCGTTATGGTTCTTCCCTTTGGCAGTCAGATCAGCGTCGAAGAAACCCAAACCATTATCAGCAGTTAAGTTGACCACACAATTGGTAAATTGACCAGCTGACGTTTCTTGTGGCACGTGGGCCGTCTTCAGGAAGGTAATCAGAGCCTTGGCATGGGCCTCTGAACACAACAACAGTGATAGCATAGAAATTTTAGATGGGGTGTGCCCCAGCTGCTCAACAATGTTAAAATCACTCTTCTTGATAATCTTAAGAATCTCTTCCATTTCCTGTTTGGAAGCTTCAACATTGATGGTCTTTGGTGCCTCCGTCTGGGCAGGCATATCAGTAGCGATCCCTTTTCCCCGAGCGTCAGATGACTCAGCAGCAGGGGTAGAAATAGGAACTTGATCAGGAAGGGAAGTAGGCACACTTGCAGGTGTGATGGCAATAGGTCTCTAGATAGCTGGTGGCGCAATATCTGGTGAGAAAAGTCTACCGCTGCAGGTGACTTTGGCAGGCCCGGTGATGTTGCTGACGCCGGTACTAGTATCAAACTCTTGTTTAACTCCAAGCACATAAACATCTGCCCCATAGTGCCAAGGGACAACTTTGTCAGATGTATATGGGATGGGCCCCGGAACAGTGATAATTATAGGTGTAATCTTCTAAACAGACGTAATTTTGACAGGCTTCCTCGGGGGAGCCTCAGGAGAATTGTTGAAAATAGTAACAATGGACACTTCTTCAGTAGGGGTAGCAGGAACAACAACCTTCTCGAACAAGATCTCTTTATTATCCATCAAGTTTTGGATACCTGACTTCAAAGATGGACAACCAGCAGGTGAAACAGAACATAGATGGCAACCTTTACTACATCCCAGAAATAAACCGGCTAGCAACAGGTTCCTTTTGACAGTCAACAACAGAGTAACAATATCATCCACAGAGGATACATACAGGTCTTCCTCTACAGCATTCACTCCATGCTTGGGCATGGGAGCAGTCACGACATTGGGCCTTTCGGGCGCTTCGAACTCAATCTCTTTAGCATCAATCAGGTCTTGAACCTTATTCTTCAGAGCCCAACAATCATTCGTGGTATGCCCCGGGCTGTCAGAGTGATAAGTGCAACGGGCGTTAGGATTATACTTTGGAGATGTTGTGTTTACAACCTTCAGAGCTTCTTTTATAGTCACCAGATTGGTTGTCAGTAGCTGCGGCAATATCTGGGACAGGGTCATACTGAGACGAGTAAACTGCCTTCGAGGTCTCTCACCCCTTTGTTGGTTATGATGCTAAGGAGCAGCAGCAGGCTTTGAAATAACCACCGCGTTGACAGCTTGGCGGCGTTCCGGTCTGTTCTGTCTCCTTGAACCATAGACATCACTAGATTCCTTCTTGAACGACTTCTTTTCAGTGCTCGAGGAGGCACCTTTCTGTATCTTCCCAGACTTGATACCAGCTTCTATTCTCTCACCACTCAAGATAAGGTCTGTAAATCTGGCTAAAGAATTCCCAATTAAATGGTTGAAGAACGGACCAGACAGGGTCCCCAAGAACATATCCACAAGTTCACGGTCAGTCAAAGGTGGCTGCACCCTTCCAGCCAGGTCTCTCCACTTTTGAGCATACTCCTTAAATCCTTCACCCGTCCCTAGTGGCATACCCTGGAGTTGGGTACGCGTAGGAGCGAGGTCGGAATTATACTGATACTGCTTATAAAATGCAGTAGCCAAATCCTCCCAGTTACGAATACTGGCTCCATCCAGCTGATAGAACCATTCGAGTTGAGTCCCTGAAAGACTATCCTGGAAGAAATGGATCCACAAATTCTTGTTAGCAGTGTACGGTTGGATCTTCCTTACATATGATCGGAGGTGCAGCTTTGGGCAGGAAGCTCCGTCATACTTTGCAAAAGTAGGTGCCTTGAACTTATGGGGAATCACCACCCTAGAGGATAAGCCTAGGTCTCCAAAGTCCAACCCGGGAACATTCTGTATTTCCATAGCACTTAAGCGGTCCTCCAGCTGTTTGTACCTGTCCTCGGCAGGAGGGTATTGTTCATCATTATAATCCGTCTCGTTGTCGGAGACCACGGGACTAGGAACCCTTCTCTCTTGGGGATTGTCTTTCCCTACAGAGGAAGTAGTCAGATCAACCTCATTTTGTAGTCCATTCCCAAATCTGCGTCCAGTGTTGAACAAGAAAATCCTCTTCTTCTTCTTCTTCTTCTTCTTCTTCTTCAGAATCAGAGTCTTCAACTCCTGTTGACCCTGGGCTAGGCTCATAACCAACTCTTGGAACTGGGCGTTCTGGGCCTGGAGGGCCTTGATAGCTTGTTCAGTGGTAGGTTCAGAAGACATGATGATTGCTGAAATAAACATCGAAGAAGATAAGTGACCTGTAAAAAGGGTACCTGTTATGCATATGATGCATGGTATGCTGTTTATGCAATGCATTCAAGGGTTCGAAATTTCAAATTCGTTGCAGACAAAAAAGGAACACACGTCATATTAAGAAGTAATCTGTTTAGTACATTAGTGCCTCATGGGCGAAATATTACAAAATACTTAATGCAAAAATACATTGCGCATCCTCTTTGGAGCGATGTAAGTGTTAAGGGTCTTTTCCTCGTGAAGTAGGCGGGTGAGCTCCAATACCTTCTTCTCGCTGGCATGTAAACTGGCTTCAAGAGAATTCCGTTCTTCCTTGAGTTGGATCCATCTCTTTCGCATTTCTTCCCATGATGTTGGCATGTCAGGATGTAGGATGGTGTATGGGACCTCTCCTTCCATAACTGGCTCTTTGATCACGGGGAGAATGTGAGGATATGGCATCATAAGCTTCTGGGAGCGGGTTCGTACCCACTTGAGGTAAGGCTCAAGGGGGATGGAATTCTTGTGCCCCAGTGTCTTACTATCGACCTTGTTAGGCATCCTCCAAGCTCTGATGAACCTTTGGCGAAGTCCTTGCGCATCGTTGTCGAAGTCAAAAACTATGTCAGGGATCAGCATGTCATGAGGGCCATCCCTCCGAGCATATCCAAATTGCCTCAAAGCCAGACAGGGGTTGTAAGTAATGCCTCCTCTAATTCCAAGTAAAGGAACATTAGGAAATTCTCCGTAACGGTCAATAATAGTGACATTTTCTCTGGACTGAGAACACCAATGTATACCAGAATGTGTGAGGGTCATCAGCCGTTGTGACCACCTTAAACCCCGCTCGTTCTTCAAAACTGATTGTGGAAGGTGCGAAATAAACCACCTTGCCAGGAGAGGAGTGCAACACATGAGAACACCTCTTTTTCTCATTGTTCGAGTGTAAAATGAGTGGAGGATGTCCCCAAGCAATGTAGGTATGGGATTCCTGGACACGAAAATCTTGACAGCATTTATATCTATAAGCTGATCAGGATTTGGGAACAACACCAACCCATAGACAAGGAGTGCCACAATCTCTTCAAAGGCTTGTAGATCAAGAGAATTCCAACATTCTTGTGCCTTCTCAAACAGGAACTTTGCCAAGAATCCCTTGATACCACTTCTGATTTCCCAATGTCCCATGATGTCAGATGGTTGCAGACGTAATGCTTGAGCAACATCTTCAAGTTTTGGTTCCTTTTCCGTACCGTTGTAAGGTAGTTGACTAAGAATAGGAATTCTCAGAAGTTGAGAAAACTCTTCCAAAGTAGGCACCAATTGATAATCTGGGAATGTAAAACAGTGGTGTAAGGGGTCAAAGAACTGGAAGAGAACTTTTATCATATCTTCTTCAATGTTGGTGTTGACCAAGCTGAGGAGTCTACCATGTCTTTCACTGAAGAGAGAGTTCTCGGGAATCCTGGATGTAAGCTCCTTGAGCTGAGGAGGGATCCTTACAAGGTTGACCTGAATTGTTTTCCTGCGGAGAGACTCCATGTCCTACAAAACAAGAACAAAGATGAAGATCCGAACCCTTGAAATGGTTAGCAGATGCACATGATGCTTTATGATGTTATGATGTACATGGATGCAAAAGTAATCAAGTGTATATACAGACAGTCATATTCACACAAAGCAAACAAGTCCTTAGGTTTAGGCTGGCATGGGGTTCGTAGGTAAGTACCCTCTTGAAGTTAGTTGGCTCAAAACCTGTCCTACAAATAGTAACCGGGTTCTAAGGAGCTCAATATCATTGGATTGTTTTCTATGTTCATTGTTTTGATTTAGCCACTTAACTGGCGACCAAAATATTCCAAGAAAACAACCCTCAATGAGTGTAGTATCGAGTATCTACCAACTTCGGATTGCACCAAAGTCGGTCATCTCACTACCTCTAAAGAGGCCAGGATGGTCAAGTAAGGTTCTAAGGTCAGTTGATGCTTCACGACACCATGCGGCGGCCCCGTACTCTCCTTGACTTGACTCAAGGGTTACCGGTACTCACCAAAGTGCCACATCAATGTAGCAACTGCTTCAACCATGTCGGTATACCCCACACAGTTCCCTCACAGTTTGTTGCTACTTCTAAAGGGTATCCCCAGATCCGGGTTAGGATCTATAAAACTCCGATACAAGCCCACAATATTAAATCATTCAAGGCATACAATTGAAAACATGGTGATCTAATCCTAAGGTACACCTCACTTATTATAAATTCCCCAACATAGTCGCCAGTTCTGTGATCGATGGAAATAGAACTGACTGTTTTGAAATGCTGGTCCGCGAAATGTCGCGGTAAGCAAGAGTCTCCACCGTCTTTTATTTTCTCCAACAAGGAAAGGATAAAAGCACAACAAAATTCCTTTTCGAGATGTTTCTCGGTTCGGGAGGCAGATTATAGAAAGGGAAGGTGTTAGCACCCTTTCTATCCGTGGTTATCCACGGGCTCTTAGGTACTTGCTCACTATGTTTTCAAAAATGTTTTGCTTTTCTTGTGTTTGTAGGTTTTGAAAAAAGTTTATTTGAAAACTTCGATTTAACTCTTGTATCTGTCCTCAAGAGTGCATGAAGTGTTTGTTTGAAAACTTTTGTCAGAAAAGTGCAGGTGCAAAAAGTATTTTTGTTTTGAAAGAGCAAGTATCTAAGAACCTCTACCTACTCATAAGAAATTAAGCTGTGTAAATGTCCTTTAGACAGTACTATCCCACTATTGAGAAGTAGGTAGCACCGTCGTTGGAGTTTTCGGGTCAATTCGATTATAGGGACATGTGTGGTCACCAAAGCAATAGTAGGACGCTATGATCGGTGGAAATAGAACTGACTGTTTTTTAAGCTGGTTCGCGAAATGTCGCGGTAAGCAAGAGTCGCCACCGTCTTTTATATTCTCCAACATGGAAAGGACAAAAGCACAGCAAAATTCCTTCTTTGAGATGTCTCTCGGTTCGGGAGGTAGATTTATAGAAAGGGAAGGTGTTAGAACCCTTTCTATCCGTGGTTATCCACGGGCTCTTAGGTACTTGCTCTTATGTTTTCAAAAGATGTTTGCTTTTCAAGTGTATGTTGGTTTTGAAAAAAAGTTTCGTTTGAAAAATTTCTAAGTAACTCTTGTATCTGTCCTCAAGAGTGTATGAAAAATTTGTTTGAAAACTTTTAGAAAGTGTGAGTGCGAAAAGTATTTGTTTGTTTGAAAGAGCAAGTACCCACGAGAATCTACCTACTCTAAGGAATTAGGCTGTGTAAGAGTCCTTTAGACAGTACTATCCCACTATTGAGAAGCAGGTAGCACCGTCGTTGGAGGTTCGGGTCAATTCGATTATAAGGGACATGTGTGGTCACCGAAGCAATAGTAGGACACCTTAGAAGTAACCCTAATGTCCTAGATCTTTTTTATCCGAGGCAACCGTTTCGAGGAAACTGGATCTTAGATAGGAGGGCGACCTCTAAAACACCCTATACTTGACGACCACGTTCGAGGCAACCAGTGAGGCGTACCCTAGGAGTGGCATGTGCATGTGTGTTCAATTCAGTTTATATTTATCTTTGAACATTTATCATGGTGATCTACGAGTTTGTTTTTAATTTTCATCCAAGTCTTGCATGCATATTAACAGTTAAGAGTGCGGAAAATAAATTGCGGAAATATGAATCTACGCTATTACAAGGCGCGAGTCTATACATCGCCAAAAACAAAACCCGTTTTGGAAAATAAGTGCGAGAAAGTAAAAGAAAGCGGTAAACCCTAATTAACTATTACATCCCCGGAAACAGATACATCAAGTATAATAAAAAATAAGAATAATGCGCGAATAGAAATTTAATCGGGACGTCCTTAGGGTTTGACCCTTTTTGAGAAAAGAATTTAAGTTTTGCCCTTTTTTGCAATTTAATTAAAATATTAAACCTAGTACTAATTAATTAATTAATTAAAGAAAAGAAAAAAAATGTTTTTTATGTTTTTTAATATTTTAATGAAAAACAAAAAGGAATTAAAAAGTTAGTAAACAAAACCCTAATTCTAAGCTAATTTTATTTATTGTAAAAAAGAAATTAAAATTACCTAATTAAACTAATTAATTTGTTTACATTTTATTTACAAAAATAATAGTTAATAGTAAAAATAATAAATAATAAAAATATTTACAATTTTTTTTATCTCTGAATTTATTATAAAAAATTATTTTATTGGTTAATAATAATAATGATTATAATTAAAAGAATTAAAAGGAAAAAGAAAATAAAATAAAAAATAGTAAAACCGGGGGGGTTTGATGGACCCAATGGAGGTGAATCTGGAATTTTAGGCCCATAATACTCAAGCCTGTTGACTTATGGAATCAAGTGTGCAAGCATTGACTGGGAACACCATGGTCCACGCTTCCTGGCCATCAGATTGGCGTTAGTGGCCACTTGACAGGTTGATCGCTTGAGATGCATGATGGACGCTGTTTGGAAGCATGCATAGGATTAGGTTAGAAAAAATATTAACAAGCGTTTGGGGGACCTGGGAATCGAACCCAGGTCCCAATGATCATTTGCCAGCACGTCCTTCCACTGAGCCAGTTGAGCGCTTTTGTTATTATAGTGGCAATTAAATATATTATATAAAACAACAACATATGCTTGAATTGTCCAATCACGTGTAGACAACACAGTCATCTTCTTCCTTTTGCCTGTAAAAACAAAACAAATAGCGGGGGTTTTTAACCCCCACAAAATGCAAACACAAAAAATAGCGAATAGTTCTATGGTTAGTATAAATTGTTCGCGAGCATTGCACTGTGTTCGTCTTGATCAGACGGTTTCAACCATATGCGTTAGGGGTCCTGATTTTACTGTATGTGGAAAGCCCTAATCTGAGAGCTCTGAAACCCTAGATTTCATTAATGGTGTTTTGCAATTCTGGGCATTATAATGCAATTATTTTGTACCAAAAGCTTCGTCCAATCCCTATGAATACAAAACAATCAACAAAACACGTTAATGATGCATGAATCAGGATATGTGATTATGAAAAAATTTCCAAACCGTGAGACTGTTATCTTTGGATTCTTTGAGTGTTAGCGCTTGATTTTGATTGCAACGTGTTCCTGGGGACTTATGCAAGGTATTAGAATCCTCAAATTGGTTTGAAAGGGCCTGGAACGTGGAAAATTGTTTTCAAATTTTCTTGAGTTTTTTTGGAATTGGCTATGGCTTCTGCAGTAGCTTTTGCACGTTGCAGGCATTAGGGTTGAGTTATGCACTTATAGTAGAAAGGTTTTAGGTCAAGTCTTAATCCAAAAATCCATGGAATAAAGTTTTCAATATTTGATTTTCAATCAAATATTTTTCAATCTTTTTGATTGAAAAACCTTGCCAAATTGGGTGATTCTTGTCTCTTTGATGGATGCACGAAATTTCCAGCTTGCCCTGAGTCTATTTGCATCACAAAAAGATTTGAAAACCATATCTTTGAATTTCCTACATTTAAAATCAATTAAATGAATTAATATTAATAAAAAATTCAATTAATTAATTAAAAATAAGAAAATAAATCAATTTAAGCTCATTGGGTCGTGCATAGGCCTTGGACAATGTTTCAAGAAAGAATTTGAGGCCCATTAGCAAAAACAAGGTGTTTTAGGCAAAGTTGACTTTTGCAAATTCCCAAAAATTTCCCAACTTCTCCAATGCATATCTTGCTCAATTTTGATCATATGAACATGTTCTTATACATTTTGGAAAGGTCTTGAAGTCCTCTAACCAATGCCTTTGGTCCCATGTCATTTTGATTTACCAATCTCAAGTTATGGTCTTTGACTTAAAGTGTCTTTTTGTTGACTTTTGAAATTGACCTATAATGTAGAAATTGATAACTTTTTGTGAGAGCATTTCTTGGACTTGGAATGTGAAGATGAGTTGTAGGAAATGTCATCCCCTTCAAAATGAGAATTGGATGGGATTTTACTGATGAACCATGAAAAAGTTATGCCTTGGTCAAGTTACAATTGACTTTTCAGCTGTCCCAAAATAGTTACTTTTGCATCTTGATGATTTTTGAGCCATTCTTGTGGAATCATGATCAAGACTTGATCAAATGATGATTGTGGCTTCAAAATAAGATGTTGACCAAAAATTTTGACTTTTGACTGCAAAATGACCATTTTACCCCTACAGTTGACTGTGGAGCAATTAGGGCTTTTGATTGTGCAATTTGGACCCTGTGAGTCTTGAGACTTGACATGTAGATGCTTGGCAATGTATATAGGCCTATGGGACTTGATTGGACCATTGAAAACCTCCAATTTCTTGAGAGAACCAAAACCATAGTTTTGACTGGCTTAGGAGGCAGTTGGACTGTGCAATCTTTGAGGAGACTTGAGCAAATTGAGATGATGCTTGTCAAAACTTTGAAGAATATGGGAGGGCAAATTTTGGGGTACAACAGTTGCCCCTGTTCAATCTTCTTAGACCTGAGGATGTAGATTGGCTTGCGTGCCTTTCGTGATCCGAAGGTGGAAGATGATTGAACACTAGAGTGCCCAGAAATTTGCACTCGCATAGTAGAGTATCAGCAGTGTGATGGCGGGAATGGGCTTATAGATGCCATTTGGAAAGATGGTGGGTAGGGGGATGGGCTTATAGATGCCATCTGGAGATGTGACAGAACCTTGTTGGGAATGGGCTTATAGATGCCATTTGGAAATGTGATGGATAGTTGTGGAGATGGGCTTATAGATGCCATCGGGGGTGTCGATCGCGTAAGAGATTCCTTAGCGAGAACTTGCGTACTTGAGAAAGGAAGATAATTTCCTGGCCTGTTACAGGTGTTGATCTTCAAACTCTCTATGCAGATATGCCCTGGCTAGATACATGTATCGAATCTTCAATCAATCACTCACAGATATGCCCTGGCTAGATCCAAGTATCGAATCTGGAATTGGTCATCTACAGATATGCCCTGGCTGGATACAGGTATCGAATCTCTAAACTCTTCATGCAGACATGCCCTGGATGGATACAGTTATCGAATCTACAATCAGTTACTCACAGATATGCCCTGGCTAGATATAGGTATCGAATTTGGAATTGGTCGTCTACAGATATACCCTGGCTGGATACAGGTATCGAATCTCTAAACTCTTCATGCGGATATGCCCTGGTTGGGTATAGGTATCGAATCTACAATCAAATACTCACAGATATGCCCTAGCTAGATACAAGTATCGAATCTGGAATTGGTCGTCTACAGATATGCCCTGGCTGGATACAGGTATCGAATCTCTAAACTCTTCATGCAGATATACCCTGGCTGGATACAGGTATCGAATCTACAATCAGTTACCCACAGATATGCCCTGGCTAGATACAGGAATCGAATCTGGAATTGCGAAAGTTGATGGTAATATCTTTTGATTGACCTTTTCCTAAAACGGCAAAACGTCAGTTGTATGCAATGTCATGATGTATGAAATGCATGATGTCATGATGTTCTCAAGAATAAATGAGATCGTGTGATATGATGCGTATATGCATGTATCAGGATGTATAAAATGTGAAATGTCTATGAATGTATTTTCGTTTGGGAAAATAAATCCTTGACGAATGTCGGGAGCTTGTTGAATCCTGGGCTGATGTTGAAAAGTAGAGTTCTTCATTTCTGCTGGGGATGATGATTGCAAGAATGCCGGTAGGAGAAGATGACTCCGTTGGGGGAATAAACTTGCTGGAGAGATTACTCTGTGGGAAATTACTCTGTGGGAAGAGATGCTTCGCTGAGATTTGATGATAACTCCGCTGGGGATACCGTTGATAAGTTATGTTGGGGAATTTGATGAACTCCGCTGGGGGATAGGAAGAATTTCGTCGAGGACGATCTTTCCGTGGTAATTAGCTGAGGATAACCCAGTTATAAGCTCTGGTGGAGAATAACCCTTGAATAGAGCCGGGGAGATGCGTTCGTACTCTGCAGGGGATAAGCTTCCAGAATCTACTGGGGATAAGCTTCAAGCATCTACTGGGGAGATTGATTCAACTCTCCTGGGGAAACTTTTGGACTGTACTGGGGAAGTGGCTCCACTGGGGTGTCTGTATTCCGCCGGGGAACAATCTTATACTAAGACTGCCGGGGATGCTTGCTTAGCAACATCTGTATACTTTGCTGGGGAATATTGAGATCTTCTGGGGATATCCAACTTCCTTAAGGCTGACAGTAGACTAACTCTGCTTGGGGAAAGCGTTGCTGACTTGCTGGAGAATACTGTGCCTTGTTAGGACTGACGGGAGACCAACTCTGCTCGGGGAGAGTATTGCTGATTTTGGTCTTACTCTACGGGGAGTGAAGGTATCTTGGTTACGTTCTTCAGCCAAACCTACCTTGGTACCTTGGTGGACAGAGCAACTAGATCGCTTAGACAACTCATTATTGCCCCTGTTTCTGATGTCACCTGTGATTAGTCCTTTGTTTCGCATGCAAATATTTATGAGTTAGCAATTAATGTCAAATGCATATATCAAAAATGAACATTGGACGTTCTTCGCAAAAAAAAATAGAAAAAAGGAAAAACAATTTGCAATTGGTCTGAAAAATGAATTTGTATTGATTTTGAATTATTTTTTTTGCCTGTAAATAGGCATTTTTTGTACAGGAGGCTGACGTCCTAGTAAGAGAACGCTGCCGAACAATAAAGTTTATACAATTTTGTGAAAAGCAAACAAAACAGCTATGTGAAAAATAATCCCCACTGGGTTTCAACTCTGCTATCGCCTTTATGTCTTCAAGCGTCTCATCACTTTGCTGCGTAATTGAAGATGAAGCTGACTGATCGATGCCGTCTGAACCTGATAGTTGATACCGCATTCTGGATGCAGGGTGATCGAATGAGACATAGTATTACGCTTATCCCTAACTTTTTCCTGGACCTCCCTTTCGGGTTTTCAATCCACCGGGATACCCATTTTTGCCCAAGCCGCCTTTTCAGGTTTTCGACTTGCCGGGTGTACAAATTTTTTCCATTTCATCCCTTATTTTTGCCCGAACCCTTTTGGTTCGCCGGGAAGCCCTTATTTTTGCCTAGGCGTGTCAACCTAGCGGGTCTTTTATTCATGCGTGGTATCTTTTTACTATGTCTGCATTGGCGGGGTGAGGGAGGTCGTCACCATCCATGGTGGTTAGAATCATAGCTCCTCCTGAGAAGATATGTTTAACCACAAATGGCCCTTCGTACGTAGGGGTCCATTTTCCCCTGGGATCACTTTGAGGAAGAATGATGCGCTTGATTACCAGGTCTCCGACTTGATACTCTTGTCGTCTGACTTTTTTGTTAAATGCCCTGATCATCCGTTTTTGGTACGTCTGACCATGACACATAGCAGTGAGTCTCTTTTCATTGATTAGATTTAATTGATCAAATCGAGTCTGGATCCAGTCATCTTCGCTCAAACCTGCATCCTTCATTATCCGGAGAGAGGGTATCTGGACTTCAATAGGCAAGACTGCCTCCATGCCATAGACCAAGGAAAAGGGTGTTGCCCCTGTTGACGTCCGTGCTGAGGTACGGTACCCATAAAGAGCAAACGGTAACATCTCGTGCCAATCTTTGTAAGTCACTATCATCTTCTGCACAATCTTCTTGATATTCTTATTTGCTGCTTCTACAGCCCCATTCATCTTCGGTCGGTAAGGAGAAGAGTTGTGGTGCTGTATCTTGAATTGCTCGCAGAGCTCAGTGATCATCTTGTTGTTAAGATTGGTACCATTGTCCGTAATGATCCTTTCCGGGACGCCATATCGACAGATCAGGTTATGTCGAATGAACCGTGCCACGACGTTCTTGGTTACCGTAGCATAGGAAGCTGCTTCAACCCACTTTGTGAAGTAATCAATTGCTACCAGGATGTAGCGATGCCCGTTGGATGCCGTAGGTCTGATCTCGCCGATCATATCAATGCCCCACATTGCAAAAGGCCAAGGTGCTGTCAAGACGTTCAGAGGTACTGGAGGAACGTGCACCTTATCATCATAGATCTGGCATTTGTGACACGTCCGTGAATGTTGGTAACAGTCGGCTTCCATTGTGGACCAGAAATATCCTGCCCGAAGGATTTTCTTTGCCATGGTATGTCCACTGGAATGTGTCCCGAAGGTACCTTCATGCAGTTCTGCCATGATCCTTTCTGCTTCAGTCTTATCCACACAACGCAGTAAGGTTGAATCATGGTTTCGTTTGTACAGAATGCCATTGCTGAGGAAGAACTTTTCCGCGAACCTTCTCAGAAACTTCTTGTCGTTATCAGATGCACCCTCGGGGTATTCTTGAGCTTCCAAGTACCTCTTCACTTCATGATACCAAGGTTTTTCAGTTACCTCTTCAGCCTCAAGATCACAGCAATATGCAGGTTCATCCAATTTCCAAATGATGATCCGGGGGGCCTCGTTGTCCCATTTGACTTTGAACGTAGAAGACATCGTAGCCAATGCATCTGCCAATTGATTCTCCTCTCTTGGGAAGTGTTCAAAAGTTATCTCCTCGAAGTGGGGAATCAACATCAACACACACTCTTTGTAAGGAATAAGGTTTGGGTGTTTTGTATCCCACTCGCCTTTGATCTGATTGATCACGAGAGCGGGATATCCGAAGACACTCAGAAACTTGATCCTTAGGTCAATTGCAGCTTGAAGACCCATGATGCACGCCTCATACTCTGCCATGTTGTTGGTGCAATTGAAACATAGTCGGGCAGTGAGTGGAGTATGAGTGCCTTTTAGGGATATGATCACAGCGCCGATACCATTACCCAAAGCGTTCGAGGCTCCGTCAAAGTGCATAGACCATCGGGATCCTTCCTCAGGTCCTTCATCCGGTCCAGGTACTTCACAATCAGTCACTACCATGATATTCTCGTCTGGAAATTCAAAGTTCATGGACTGGTAGTCATCCACTGCCTGGTGTGCCAAATGGTATGCCAACACACTTCCCTTGATTGCTTTCTGAGTCGTGTACTGGATGTCATATTCGGTCAAGATCATTTGCCATCTTGCTATTCTTCCGGACAAGGCAGGCTTTTCGAAGATGTACTTTATCGGATCCATTTTTGAAATCAACAGAGTAGTGTGAGTCAACATATACTGTCTCAACCGGCGAGCAGCCCATACCAAAGCGCAACAAGTTTTCTCGAGCAGTGAGTATCGGGTCTCACAGTCGGTAAACTTTTTGCTAAGGTAATAAATAGCGTGCTCTTTTCGGCCAGACTCGTCATGCTGCCCCAACACACACCCCATCGAGCTGTCAAGTACTGTCAAGTATAAGATTAGAGGTCTCCCTTCAACCGGTGGCATAAGAATGGGTGGTTCTTGGAGGTACTCTTTGATTCTGTCGAAAGCGGCCTGACATTCATCGTTCTAACATACTACTTGATCTTTCTTCAGCAGCTTGAAGATTGGTTCACAGGTAGCAGTTAGATGTGAGATGAATCGGGCAATGTAGTTCAACCGCCCTAGAAAGCCTCTGACTTCTTTTTCTGTCTTGGGAGTTGGCATCTCTTGTATGGCTTTCACCTTGGCAGGGTCCACTTGAATACCTTTGTCACTTACGACGAAACCTAGCAGTTTTCCAGATCTAACCCCGAAGGTGCACTTGTTCGGGTTTAACCTCAGCTTGTACAACTTCAGACGGTCGAACAACTTCTGTAGATGGT
Organism: Vicia faba; assembly: GCA_948472305.1. Lineage (NCBI taxonomy): Eukaryota > Viridiplantae > Streptophyta > Magnoliopsida > Fabales > Fabaceae > Vicia > Vicia faba. Next base: position 658,545,080 of record OX451736.1, on the reverse strand, counting down.
CAAGATGTCCCTCTTCAGTTTGGGACCTTGCAATCATATCATCGATGTAGACTTCGATCTCATGATGGATCATGTCATGAAACAAAGCAACCATGGCACGTTGGTAAGTTGCCCCAACATTTTTCAACCCAAAAGGCATGACCTTGTAGCAGAAGGTGCCCTACTGAGTGACAAAAGTGGTCTTCTCCATGTCTTCAGGAGCCATCTTGATCTGATTATAACCTGAGAACCCGTCCATGAAGGAGAATACCTTATGCTGAGCGGTGTTGTCAACCAGAACGTCGATATGAGGCAGAGGGAAATCATCCTTAGGGCTTGCCCTGTTCAAATCCCTGTAATCCACACACATTCGGACCTTACCGTCTTTCTTCGGCACTGGAACCACGTTGGCAACCCATTGAGGGTAAGAAGTCACTGCTAGAAACCCAGTATCAAATTGTTTCATAACCTCAGCTTTGATTTTCTCGGACATCTCTGGACGCATACGGCGAACCTTCTGTTTAACCGGAAGGCAGTCTTCCTTGGTAGGCAAATGATGAACCACAATGTCGGTATCCAACCCAGGCATGTCTTTGTAAGACCAGGCAAAGATTTCCACATAATCATGCAACATCTGAATCAACCGTTGTTTCACACTGAGCTCTAGATTGGCACCAATCTTGACTTCCTTTCTGTCTGTCTCAGTACCCAGATTTACCGTTTCCACTGTCTCTTCATGTGGCTGAATGGCCCTCTCTTCCTGGAGTAACAGTCTTGCAAGCTCACCAGGCACTTCGCAATCATCTTCACCTTCATCTTCGGCTAAGTTGATCGGATTTTTGAAGTCATAACTGGCAGTAGCAGAGTCGTTACCAGTGAGATCCAGAGTGGATTGGAACCTGTATAGGTGAGTGTGTGTAAATATAGCTGTTTTGCAATATATAAAGAAAGAAAGGGAGCACAAGATTTGAAATGCGAAAAATGTCCAATGTTTTTATTCATGATATATGAAAATGACAAGTAATAAGCCCTCACAAGTGAAGCCACGGTGCCCCGGGTAAGACACCGGGCCATAAAGTTTCGCAATTATTGTTTGTTACAAATTCAAAACAAAGTAGTTCATTACTGAGTGACAAAAGTAATATGGATGAAGTCTTTCGCAGTCCAGTTGTTCGGTTCACCGTTGGTTGTTGGGTAGATCCAGCTGTCGAATTCGGATTCCTCCACGTCGTCTTCAATAGCATTCACTCCCGGGTTGGTGATGAACACATGAGGTCTTCCAATCCTTGCTTTACGAATAGCCCTCTGAGCTTCTGCAGTGAAACCCAAACCAAACTTGTCAGTCTTCGGAGTAAAATCAGGAAGTCGACCCCAGTTTGCACACTTACCCTTCTCAATCACAACCCGGGCATCCTTCAAGGAAGCCATCTTCAAAGGAGAATTATCTTCAGTCACAGTCTCTGCTGATGCCAGTGTCTGAGGCACCTCTTCAAAGTGTTGAAAGGGGGTCTCAATGAATTCCCCATCCATCTCTATGTACCGGAACGAGTTAAGGTGGCTGACCATGTACTCTTCCTCCCCCTGCACTGTAACAATCTTCCCTCTGACCGGGTACTTAAGCTTCTGATGTAATGTGGAGGTCACAGCTCCAGCCTTATGGATCCAAGGATGACCCAGCAAACAAGAGTAGGATGGTCGGATGTCCATCACATAGAAAGTTGAATCAAAGACCTGAGAACCAACCCTGATTGGAATGTCAACTTCCCCATGCACCATCCTTTTCGACCCGTCAAAGGCCCGGACAACAATGTTACTAGGCTTGAGCTCCAAACCCTCACAATCCAACCTGTCTAGGGCCTTCTTGGGTAATACATTCAATGAAGAACCGGTGTCTACCAACACATGGGCAAGAGTAGTGCCCCTGCATTCAATGGAGACATGCAGGGCATCGTTATGGTTCTTTCCCTTGGCAGTCAGATCGGCGTCAGAGAAACCCAACCCGTTATCAGCAGTCAAGTTGGCCACACAATCAGTAAATTGATCAGCAAACGTTTCTTGTGGCACGTGGGCCGTCTTAAGGAAGGAGATCAGAGCCTTGGCATGGGCCTCTGAACACAACAACAGCGATAACATAGAAATCTTTGATGGGGTGTGCCCCAGCTGCTCAACTACATTGAAATCACTTTTCTTGATAATTTTGAGAATCTCTTCCATCTCTTGCTTGGAAGCTTCAACATTGACGGTCTTCGGTGCCTCCGTCTGGGCAGGCACATCAGTAGCAGTCCCTTTGCCCCGAGCATCAGATGACTCGGCAGCAGGGGTAGAAACTTGATCAGGAGGGGAAACAGGCACACTGGCAGGTGTGATAACAAGAGGTCTCTGACTGGATGGAGGTGCAATATCTGGTGAGAACAGCCTACCACTACGAGTAACCTTGGCAGGCCCGGTGATGTTACTGACGCCGGTACTAGTATCAAATTCTTGTTTTACTCCAAGAACATAAACATTTGCCCCATAGTGCCAAGGGACAGCTTTGTCAGATGTATAGGGGAGGGGCCCCGGAACAGTGATGATGATAGGTGCAATCTTCTGAGTAGGCATGATTTGGACAGGCTTCTTTGAGGGAGCCTTAGGAGGGTTGTTGAAAATAGTGACAATAGAAACTTCTTCAGCAGGGGCAACAGGAACAACAACCTTCTCGAACACGATTTCTTTGTTATCCATCAGGTTTTGGATGCCTGACTTCAGCAAAGGACAACCAGCAGGTGAAACAGAACATAGAAGGCAACCTTTACTACATCCCGGAAATAAACCGGCTAGAAACAGGTTCCTCTTGACAGTCAAAAACAGAGTAACAATATCATCCACGGAGGCTACATACAGGTCTTCTTCCACAGCATTTACTCCATGCTGGGGCATGGGAGCAGTCACAACATTGGGCCTTTCGGGCGCCTCGAACTGTATTTCTTTAGCATCAATAAGGTCTTGAATCTTATTCCTCAGAGCCCAACAATCATCAGTAGAATGCCCCGGTCTGTCAGAGTGATAAGCACAGCGGGCGTTGGGGTTGTACTTCGGAGAGGTTGTATTCACTACCTTTGGAGCTTCTTTGACAGTTACCAGATTGGTTGACAGCAGTTGCGGCAAGATCTGAGACAAGGTCATGCTAAGCCGAGTGTACTCCCTTCTGGGTCTCTCACCCCTTGGTTGGTTATATTGCCGAGGAGCAGCAGCAAGCTTAGAAATTACCACCGCGTTGACAGCTTGGCGGCGTTCCGGTTTATTCTGTTTGTGGAACCATACACAGCACTAGATTCCTTCTTGAAAGGCTTCTTTTCAGAACTTGAGGATTCACTTTTCTGTATCTTCCCCGACTTAATACCAGCTTCTATCCTCTCACCAGTCAGAATGAGTTATGTAAACCCTGCAGAAGAATTACCAATCAGGTGGTTAAAGAATGGACCAGACAGGGTCCCCAAGAACATGTCCACGAGTTCACGGTCAGTCAACGGTGGCTGTACCCTTCCAGCCAGGTCTCTCCACTTTTGTGCGTACTCCTTAAAACCTTCTCCCTATCCTAGCGACATACCCTGGAGTTGGGTACGTGTAGGAGCAAGGTCGACATTATACTGATACTGCTTATAAAATGCAGTAGCCAAGTCCTCCCAGTTTCGAATACTGGTTCCATCCAGCTGATAGAACCACTCGAGTTGAGCCCCTGAAAGGCTATCCTGGAAGAAATGGATCCATAAGTTCTTGTCTGCAGTATACGGTTGGATCTTCCTTACATAAGAACGGAGGTGAAGCTTAGGGTAGGAAGCTCCATCATACTTTGCAAAAGAAGGTGCTTTGAACTTGTGTGGGATCACCACCCCAGAAGATAAACCCAGATCTCCAAAATCCAACCCAGGCACATGTTGAATCTCCATAACACTCAGACGGTCCTCTAGTTGCTTGTACCTGTCTTCAGCGGGAGGGTACTGTTCATCATTGAAATATGTCTCGTTGTCGGAGACCACAGGACTAGGAACCCTTCCCCCTTGGGGACTGTCCTTCCCTACAGAGGAAGTAGCTTGATCAGCCTCATTCTGCAGTGTATTACCAAACCTCCATCAAGTGTTGAACAACATTGTCCTCTTCTTCTTCTTTTTTACCAGCAGAGCCTTCAATTCCTGTTGACCCTGGGCTAAGCTCATGACCAGCTCTTAAAACTGGGCGTTCTGGGCCTGGAGGGCCTTGATAGCTTGTTCGTTGGATGATTCAGGATTCATGATGACTGCTGAAATAAACAGCGAAGAAGATTAAGCAACCTGTAAGAAAGGGTACCTGCTATGTATATGATGCATGGAATGCGTATGATTTATGTTTTCAAAGACAATCGGGGTTCAACTTTGTAGACAAAAAGGAAACACACTTTATTAGATTCAAGCTTTAGATTGTTTAAGAAATTGCCCTTAGACGTTACATAAATGAAAATACTGAAAAGGAAATGAAAGTTGTAAAAGAAATATCCAAGGCCCATCAGTGCTCCCATGGCCTCCTCTTCTCAGTACGGATATAGTCATTCAGGACCCGCTCGTTCTCCAACTGCTTTGTCAGCTTCTGGATTTTATGTTCCTGTTCATTGAACCTTTCCTGATAAGAATCCCGTTCTTCCTGTAGTTTCACCCAAGACCTCTTTAGTGTATCAACATCAATAGGTATCTGAGGAGGGAGTACAGTTGGAGGAACCCCGTCTCTATCCGGAAATTCAAGAATGATAGGCCTGACAGCTTCATATGGCATACCTAACTTCTGAGCACGGATGCAGACCCATCTGTAGTAGGATTCCATAGGTAGAGAAGTCTTCGGTCCCAACTCATGTGGGTCAGCTTTGTGAATTTTGTCCCAAGCCTTGATGAATCTACGACGTAGCTCGTCACTATCTACCTGAAACTCAAAACTGATGTGAGGTACCAACATCTCATGAGGCCCTGCTCTTCTGGCTCTTCCAAACTGAGGGAGAGCTAAACATGGATTATAAGAGACTCCTCCTTGGGTACCAATCAAAGGAACATTAGGATATTCTCCGCAACGATCAATAACAGCTACCTCATCCATACCTCTGAGAGTCCAAATGATGTCATTATCAGTGAGAGACATTAACCTATGAGCCCAGCCTCTTCCTTCTTTGTTCTTCAGCACGAACTTAGGGAGGTGCGAAATAAACCACCTCACTAACAAAGTAGCACAACACCACAGAGTTCCCCGTCTTCGGGCAATACGAGCATAGAGTTGTTGCAGGATATCACCCAAGAGAGTGGGCACAGGGTTCCGAGACATGAAGATCCTTATGGCATTGACATTAACAAAGTTATCAGGATTAGGAAACAAAACCAGACCATAGATTAAGAGAGCCATAATGTCTTCGTACGCTCTGAAGTCTAAGTCATTCCAGAAACTGTTAGCTTTACCAATCAGAAACTTAGCCAAAAAGCCCTTAACTCTGCTTCTAGTCACCCAGTTATCCATTACCTCTTTGTTGGTCAAAGGAAGGGCTGCTGCAATCTCCTCAAGTCTAAGAGTCTTTTCCCAGCCAGTGAATGGAGTCTGATCCAAGACAGGGATACCAAGCAAATCAGAGAGTTCTTCCAGGGTAGGGACCAGCTGGAAGTCTTGAAAGGTGAAGCAATGTGTTGTACCCCAAAATTTGCCCTCCCATATTCTTCAAAGTTTTGACAAGCATCATCTCAATTTGCTCAAGTCTACTCAAGGGTTGCACAGTCAACCATCCTCCTAAGCCAGTCAAAATTAGGGTTTTGGTTCTTGCAAGGAAGTTGAGGTTTTAAAGGGCTCAATCAAGTCCCACATGCCTATAAACATTTTCAAGCATATACATGTTAAGTTTCAAGGCTCACAGGGTCAAGTTGCACAGTCAAAAGCCCTAATTGCTTCACAATCAACTATAGGGGTAAAATGGTCATTTGGAAGTCAAAAGTCAAAATTTTTGGTCAACATCTTATTTTGAAGCCACAATCATCATTTGATCAAGTCTTGATCATGATTCCTCAAGCATGGCTCAAAAATCATCAAGATGCAAAAGTTTCCATTTTTGGACAGCTGAAAAGTCAACTGTAACTTGACCAAGGCATAACTTTTTCATGGTTCATCAGAAAAATCCCATCCAATGCTCATTTTGAAGGGGATGACATTTCCTACAACTCATATTCACATTCCAAGTCCAAGAAATGCTCTCACAAAAAGTTATCAATTTCAACATTATAGGTCATTTTCAAAAGTCAACAAAAAGGCACTTTAAGTCAAAGACCATAACTTGATATTAGTAAATCAAAATGACATGGGACCAAAGGCATTGGTTAGAGGACTTCAAGACCTTTCCAAAATGTCCAAGAACATGTCCATATGGTCATAATTGAGCAAGATATGCATTGGAGAAGTTGGGAAATTTTTGTGAAATGGCAAAAGTCAACTATCCTTGAAACTTCATTTTTTGACAAAAGGGCCCACTTTCTTCCACTTGATTCAGCCTTGTCATGCCACCCACGTGTCCCATGATTAATTTCAAGATTAAACATTAATTTTTCTATTTTATTTGATTTTATTTGATTTAATTCATTTTAAATCCATAAAATTCAAATAAATAAAAAATTAAATGGATAGCATCTTTTGATTTGAATGGCTTTTATGTGTCATGAGCAAGTTACCAAATTCGTGCCAAGCCATTTTGAGCACAAAATCATGGTTTTGAACCAAGCTTGGAATGTTCTTTAATGGTGTTAAAGCAAAATCCAAAAAATTAATTGCAATGGATCATTGGCTCATAATGTGACCTAATATCATTCACATGTACATATGCAAGAAAACCAAGCCTCATTCACGACCTGAACACTGCACAAACGGCCGAACCATATTCAAAAAATCAAGCAAAAAAGTCAAAACTGAAATCCACATTCAAGGCTAATTCAACACTTGTTATTGCTTCTAATACCTTGCTAACAGTCCGAGAAACGCATTGGAATAAAAATCAAGTGCTAACACCCCAGGAACACGCAAGAGCAATTCACGATTTGGCCATTTTTTCCAGAAATGCATACCATTATTCATACATTGTTAACATCTTTTGTGGATCAGTTTGTGTTCATAACATTCAGGTGAAGCTAATGGTAGGGTTCAATTGCGTTTTGGAGCCCTGAATCACAAACCACCATGGATAATATTTAGGGTTTTCAAGCTTTTGAATTGGGGGTTTATCATACAGGTAAAATCAGAACCTCCAACGCCCATGGTTGAGATCGCTGGAACGAGACAAACACAAAACTATCCTCGCGCTCAATTTATCTTGCATAGAGACCTATTCGCTATTTTCTGCCATTCCATATTGTGGGGGTTAAAAACCCCCGCTAATTGCTTTTTTTTACAGGAAAAAGGAAAGAGACGAAGACGTGATATTGAGTGGCTAAACCAAAACCATGAACGATGAAAACAATCCAATGATATTGAGCTCTTTAGAACCCGGTTACTATTTATAGGACAGGTTTTTAAGCCAACTACACTCAAGAGGGTACTTACCTATGAAACCTCATGCAAGCCTGAAACTAGGGTTTGGTGTGAATTGCTTGTACATATGTTTTGTGCATACATCATAAACATCATAAAGCATCATATGCATTCACTAACCATTTCAAGGGTTTAGATCTTCATCTTTGTTCTTGTTTTGTAGGTCATGGAAATTCTTCGAAGAAAAACCATCCAAGTCAACCTTGTGAGAATCCCTCCTAAACTCAAGGAGCTCACATCAAGGATTCCAGAAAGCTCGCCCTTCAGTGAAAGACATGGTAGACTGCTCAGCTTAGTCAACACCAACATTGAAGAGGACATGTTGAAAGTGCTATTCCAATTCTTTGACCCTCTTCATCACTGCTTCACTTTCCCCGATTACCAGTTGGTGCCCACTTTGGAGGAGTTTTCTCAACTCCTAAGAATCCCTATCCTTAATCAACTACCCTTCAACGGTACGGAAAAGGAACCAAAGCCGGAAGATGTTGCTCGAGCATTACATCTACAACCATCTGACATCAAGGGGCATTGGGAAACCAGAAGCAGCGTCAAAGGATTCTTAGCAAAATTCTTGTTTGAGAAGGCACAAGAATGTTGGAATTCATTGGACCTACAAGCCTTTGAAGAAATTGTGGCACTCCTCATCTATGGGTTGGTTTTGTTCCCAAATCCCGACCAGCTGGTAGATGTCAATGTCGTCAAAATCTTCTTATCCAGAAATCCAATACCAACGTTGCTTGGGGACATTCTTCACTCATTTTACACACGAACAATGAGAAAGAGGGGTGTTCTCATGTGCTGTACTCCTCTCCTTGCAAGGTGGTTTATTCCGCACCTTCCCCAATCTGTCTTGAAGAATGACCAAGGCTCGAGGTGGTCCCAACGATTGATGACTCTTACTCACTCTGATGTACATTGGTGTTCTCGGTCCAGAGAAAATGTCATCATCGTCGATCATTATGGAGAGTTCCCTAATGTTCCATTACTTGGCATTAGAGGGGGCATTACCTACAACCCTTTCCTAGCTTTGAGGCAATTTGGATATGCACAGAGGGATGGCCCTCACGACATGTTGATTCCTGACCTAGTTTTTGACTTCGACAACGATGCGCAAGGACTTCGCCAAAGATTCATCAGAGCTTGGAGGATGCCCAACAAGGTTGATAGCAAGACACTGGGGCACAAGAACTCCATCCCTCTTGAGCCTTATCTCAAGTGGGTACGAGCCCGAGCCCAAAGTCTAATGATGCCTTATCCTCATGTTCTCCCTGTGATTAAAGAGCCCGTCAAGGAAGGAGAGGTTCCCTACACCATCCTATATCCTGACATGCCTACATCGTGGGAGGAAATGCAAAAGAGTTGGATTCAGCTCAAGGAGGAACGGAACACTTTTGAAGCCAGCTTCTACGCCAGCGAGAAGAAGGTTCTAGAGCTTACCCGCCGACTCCATGAGGAAGAGACTCTCAACACCTACATCGCGCCAAAGAGGATGCGCAACGTCTTTTTACCTTGAGAAGTTTTTGTAATATTTGGCCCATGGGGCATTTATGTACTGGCAACTTTCTTCTTATTAATATGACGCGCGTTCTCTTTTGTTTGCAACAATTTTGAATATTCTAAATCCTTGAATGCATTGCATACATAAGCATACCATTCATCATGTGCATAAGCAGGTCTCACGCCAGGTTTCCTTATCTGTCTGCTGTTTATTACAGTAGGATGGATCTCGAGCAAACAGTCAAAGACTTGCAGGCTCAAAATGCACAATTTCAGCAGCTCCTGATGACCTTGGCTAAGGGTCAGGAGGATCTAAAGACCCTACTGGGGAATAAGGACCCAGTGAAAAAGAAGAAAAAGAGACTCGGGGTGGCTACTTTAGGGAGAAGATTTGAAGGAGAAGCCAGAAGAGTGCTTGAATTTCCTCCTACTTCTGAGGAAGGAACCAGTAAAGGGGGTGCGGCTGCGGTACCTTCCGAGTTCGATATGGAAGAGGAGGAGGCTGAAGAGGATGAAGACTACTCTGATCAATAATACCCTCCGGCTGATGATAAATACAAAGGTTTAGAAGACAGGTTGGCAGCCATGGAGCTACAGAGAGTGTCGGGTTTGGATTTCGAAGACTTGGGTTTAGTTGCCGGGATTGTGATTCCCCCAAAGTTCAAAGTGCCAGTTTTTGTGAGGTATGACGGGCTGTCCTATCCAAAAATGCATCTCAGGTCCTACGTAAGGAAGATCCAACCTTATACGGCAGATAAGAACCTTTGGATCCATTTCTTTCAAGACAGCCTTTCTGGGGCTCAACTGGAGTGGTTCTATCAGCTAGAGGGAACCAGCGTCCGAAACTGGGAAGACTTGGCCACCGCCTTTTACAAACAATATCAGTATAATTATGACCTTGCTCCCACGCGTACCCAACTTCAGGGTATGTCACTGGGAACATGCGAAGGATTCAAAGAATATGCACAAAAATGGAGGGATTTGGCTGGCAGGGTGCAGCCTCCTTTAACCGACCGTGAACTTGTTAACATGTTCCTAGGGACCCTATCTGGTCCATTTTTCAACCATCTAATTGGTAACTCTTCCGCGGGGTTTACCGATTTAATCTTAACAGGCGAGAGAATAGAAGCTGGCATAAAGTCAGGGAAGATTCAGAAGGGTGCCGCTGCAAGTGTTGAGAAGAAGCCTTTCAAGAAGGAAACGACTGTGGTATACTCTCAGAGAAGAGCAGGGAAGACTGAACGTCGGCCAACTGTGGGGGCCGTAATGATTCAAAACCCTTCAAGTGAGCAGCCTCGCTATAACCAGTCCAAACCAAATCAACAACGGGTGGAACGGCCACAACGACAGTTCACCCGCATTAATATGACGCCAGCGCAAGTGCTTCCCCATCTGTTAAAGTTGAATCTCGCCACTATCAAAGAGGCACCAAAAAATGTGAATACGTCCTCTCCGCATTATCATCCCAATGCTAAATGCGCCTACCATTCTGACAGTGTCGGGTACGACACCAATGATTGTTGGGCACTCAAGCATAAAATCCAAGACCTGATAGAGGAGAAGGAGGTGGAGTTCGACGCTCCAGAGAAGCCGAACGTGATATCTGCTCCAATGCCGAAGCACGGCCGAAATGTCAATGCCATTGAAGAAGATTTGTATGTTGCTGATGTCAATGATCTGATAACTCCGTTGCTAACCATCAAGTTGAATCTGTTAAAGGCCGGGATTTTCCCGGGATGTAAAGAAGATTGCTACTGCTGTTACTCTCTGCCGTTTGATTGTACGTTACTAAAGAAAGGAATCCAAGGCCTAATGGACAGTCGACAAATTTTGTTTGAAAAAGTTTCTGCTATTCCAACCCATACTGAAGATGTCTCAATCATAACCATTCACGCCAATCTTTCCAAGGCCTTCAGAAAGCCTGTTAAGATTACACCAGCTACGAAATCTGTTCCTTTGAAGATAACAATGCCAGGGCCTGTCCCCTACATTTCTGAGAAGTCAATACCATGGAAATACGGCGGTGACGTCTACTACCATGGTATTAAACAAATTGAAATAACTGAAGGAAGCTCGGATGAGGAAGAAGCCAGCATTGGAAACATTGCGGGCACAAGCAAAATCACCCGGAGCGGGAGAATATTTTCTCCAGAGATTGCCCCTCCAAGAGCAATCTTTGGACCCTCATCTGCTGACAAGGTTATTCCTGCACCAATAAAACTCTCTGCTAGAACCCCATTGATCGAAGATGTTATTGTTCCTAGTATTGTCCCTCCTACCGCTGCTGATAAAGGTAAGGGAACCCAAGTTGAGCTCGTCAGGACGAGGGCTCAACCCTTGGTCATCCCGGAAACCTCCAAGAAAGAAATGGAAGAGATCTTGAAGATAATCAAAAGGAGTGATTACGATATGGTAGAACAACTGGGGTAAACCCCCTCAAAGATCTCCATGTTGGCACTACTACTTTGCTCAGAAGCGCACGCCAAAGCTTTGATAAAATTCCTAAAGGCAGCCCATGTGCCCCAGGAAACCTCTGCAGATCAATTCCAAAATTGCGTGGCCAGCCTTACTGCGGACAATGGATTAGGTTTCTCTGATGCCGACCTAACTCCTAAAGGTAGAAACCACAATGATGCTTTGCACATTTCAGTCGAGTGCCGAGGAACTACTCTCGCACATGTCTTGGTCGACACTGGTTCGTCGCTGAATGTACTGCCTAAGAAAGCTTTGGACCGACTAGATTGTGAAGGGTTAGAGCTGAAGCCGAGTGATATTGTTGTCAGAGCTTTCGATGGTTCGAAGAGGATGGTCCATGCGGAGGTTGATATTCCCATCAAGGTGGGCACTGAGGTGTTTAAATCTACTTTCTATGTGATGGACATCCGTCCGTCATACTCTTGCTTGTTGGGTAGGACTTGGATACACAATGCCGGGGCAGTCACCTCTTCCTTACATCAAATGTTGAAGTATCCTGTCAAGGGAAAGATCATAACTGTCCATGGTGAAGAGGAGTATATGATCAGCCACCTGAACTCCTTCCGGTGTGTGGAGGTAGAGGGTGAGTTCATTGAGACGCCTTTCCAGCATTTCAAAGAGGTCCCTCCTGAGATAACAGTAGCAAAGTTGGTAGCTGAAGTACCAAAGCAAATGACCAGGATGGCATCTCTGGAAGACGCAAAGGCCGCAATAAAGGAGGGGAAGAATTCAGCATGGGGGCAGTTGCCTGATATTCCACATAAAACAAACAAATTTGGATTAGGGTTCACTGCCGCGGGCCAGAAAGCTATACGCCGTTCGAAGATTGAAAGAGCGCCAATCAAAATTTCTCCCTATGGAATCAACGCTTTGGAGGATGAAGACAAAGAGAGAAGCATCGAAGAGTGGATTTACCCAACTATCAAAGGAGGATTATGCAACTGGGAGGCAAAAGACTTTGTCCCCATCACTTTTATTCATCCGTAATTTATCTGTCAAACATTTCCTTTTGGGCTGTAATATTTATTTTCGAACAATCCGTACACTATCTTTTTACCTCATGCCTTGCCCGGGGCATGTAGGTCCATTTGTAAGGGTTTTGATTATTTTCATATCCATATGCCATGTTTAATGATTCATTGGACGTTTTTCATTTGATAAACTGCTGTGGTCATTTTCTTTCCTTTTGCATTTTTGTTTAAGGATGGCTATCCCTTACACACACCCACACTCACAAATGCAGGTACCCATCCACTCTGGATTCCATGGGTGACTATTCTGCTACATTCTTCAATAACTCTGAAGATCTGGTCAATCAAGCCGAGTATGAAGATGACGAAGGTTATGAAGTACCAGGGGAACTAGCCAGACTTCTACAGCAAGAGGAAAGGGCCATCTTACCTCACGAAGAGTCATTGGAAACTGTCAACTTAGGAACCGAGGAAGACCAGAAGGAGGTACAAGTGGGTGCCAATCTGGAACCAAGTGTCAAGGAGCGCCTGATACAGTTGTTAAATGAGTATGTTGAAATCTTCGCTTGGTCTTATGAAGACATGCCGGGTTTAGACACAGACATCGTGGTTCACCGTCTCCCCACAAGAGAGGATTGTCCACCGATCAAGCAAAAAGTCCGCCGAATGAGGCCTGACATGTCTGAAAAGATCAAAGCAGAAGTGATGAAGCAATTCGACGCTGGCTTTCTGGCTGTTACATCTTATCCTCAATGGGTCGCTAACATCGTGCCAGTACCTAAAAAAGATGGCAAAGTCAGGATGTGTGTGGACTACCGGGATTTGAATAGGGCCAGCCCCAAAGATGATTTTCCACTTCCACACATTGACATTTTAATCGACAATACAGCTCAGCACAAAGTGTTTTCCTTCATGGATGGATTCTCGGGCTATAATCAAATCAAAATGGCCCCCGAGGATATGGAGAAAACAACTTTTGTCACGCAATGGGGCACTTTCTGTTACAAGGTGATGTCGTTCGGACTGAAGAACGCAGGGGCAACTTATCAACGCGCCATGGTAGCTTTGTTTCATGATATGATACATCATGAGATTGAAGTTTACGTAGACGATATGATAGCTCGGTCACAAACAGAGGAGGAGCACCTTGAACATCTAGAAAAGCTGTTTGCCAGGTTGAAAGAATACAAACTCAGGCTGAATCCAAGTAAGTGCACTTTTGGAGTTAGGTCTGGTAAACTTCTAGGATTCATTGTAAGCAACAAAGGCATTGAAGTCGATCCAGCAAAAGTGAAAGCAATACAAGAGATACCTGCTCCCCGTACTGAAAAGGAGGTTAGAGGGTTCTTGGGGCGCTTGAACTATATTGCCAGATTCATCTCTCATCTGACTTCTACCTGTGATCCAATTTTCAAACTCTTAAAGAAAGATCAGGTAGTCGAATGGAGCGACGATTGCCAAGCTGCTTTTGATAAGATCAAGGAGTATTTGCTAGAACCTCCTATTCTGATGCCACCCGTCGAAGGAAGACCATTGATCATGTATCTGACCGTCTTGGATAACTCAATGGGGTGTGTTTTGGGCCAGCATGACGAGTCTGGTCGAAAAGAGCATGCTATTTATTACCTTAGCAAAAAGTTTACCGACTATGAGACTCGCTACTCACTGCTCGAGAAAAGTTGATGCGCTTTGGTATGGGCAGCTCGCCGACTAAGGCAGTATATGTTGACTCATACTACCTTGTTGATTTCTAAAATGGATCCTATCAAGTATATCTTCGAAAAGCCCGCTTTATCTGGAAGAATAGCTAGATGGCAAATGATCCTAACTGAGTATGACATCCAGTACACCACTCAAAAAGCTATAAAAGGGAGTGTACTAGCTGACCATCTGGCTCATCAAGCTATCGAAGATTATCGACCCATGAGATTTGACTTCCCAGACGAGGACATCATGAATTTGGACAACAGTGAAAGTAACGGACCGTATGACGGACCCGAAAAGGGATCCCGATGGACCCTGTACTTTGATGGTGCTTCAAATGCACTTGGAAACGGTATCGGTGCGGTACTCATTTCCCCGGAAGGTTGTCACACACCTTTCACGGCCCGACTTTGCTTCAGCTGCACAAACAACATGGCTGAGTATGAAGCTTGCATCTTTGGTCTCAAGGCTGCTATAGACTTGGGGATCAAATCTTTGATCGTATTTGGGGACTCGGCTTTGGTTATCAGTCAAATCAAAGGAGAGTGGGATACCAAGCATCCTAATCTTATCCCATACAAAGAACATGTCTTGACATTGTTGCCTCATTTCGAGCAAATTACCTTCGAGCATTTCCCGCGAGAAGAGAATCAGCTAGCAGATGCTCTAGCTACAATGTCCTCCATGTTTAAACTCAACTGGGATAATGAGGCTCCCCAAATCACCATCGAGCGAATGGATGGACCTGCACATTGTCACGAGATTAATACCGAAGAAGTAGTGGAACAACCCTAGTTCCATGAAATCAAAAGGTATCTCCAGACTAGAGATTATCCCGAAGGAGCTTCCGTAAATGACAAGAAGTTCTTAAGGAAATTTGCTGCCAAATTCTTCCTGAGCAACGACATCCTTTACAAACGAAGCCATGATTGTGTATTACTCCGATGCGTAGACAAAGCTGAAGCAGAGTTGATCATGACTGAGATACACAGCGTCACATTTGGCACTCACTTGAGCGAGCATACAATGGCTAAGAAGATCCTAAGGGCAGGCTATTACTGGTCTACCATGGAAGCTGACTGCCATCAACATTCCCGTACTTGCCACAAGTGTCAAGTCTACGCTGACAAGGTCCATATCCCTCCAGTTCCTCTCAACGTTTTGACAGCTCCATGGCCGTTTGCAATGTGGGGCATTGACATGATTGGAGAGATCAAGCCCACGGCATCCAACGGACATCGCTTCATCCTGGTTGCCATTAACTATTTCACCAAATGGGTCGAAGCAACTTCCTTCGCCTCTGTTACGAAAAATGTGGTTGCCCGCTTCATCAAGCAAAATCTCATATGCCGGTATGGTGTTCCAGACAGGATCATCACAGACAACGGTACAAATCTGAATAACACGATGATCACCGCATTGTGCGAACAGTTCAAGATTTATCATCACAATTCATCTCCCTATCGGCCGAAGATGAACGGTGCTGTTGAAGCTGCGAACAAAAACATTAATAAGATCATTCAGAAAATGACAGTCACTTACAAAGACTGGCATGAGATGTTACCGTTTGCTCTACATGGATACCGTACGACGACACGTACTTCAACCGGGGCAACCCCATTTTCTTTGGTATATGGCGTGGAAGCTGTCCTGCCTATGGAGGTCCAGATTCCTTCTCTAAGGATTATGAAGGACACAGGTTTGAATGAAGATGATTGGATTCAAACCTGACTTGATCAACTCAATTTGATCGACGAGAAGCGACTCGCTGCTATATGCCATGGTCAGACGTATCAAAAACGGATGATCAAGGCCTTCAATAAGAAAGTCAGACGTCAAGTGTATCAAGTCGGAGATCTCGTAATCAAGTGGATTATCTTGCCGCAAAGTGATCCCAGGGGCAAATGGACTCCTACATATGAAGGACCATTTGTGATCAAGAGCATATTTTCTGGTGGTGCAATGATTCTGACCACCATGGACGGCGACGATTTGCCGCACCCTGCGAATGCAGACATAGTCAAAAGATACTACGCATAAAATAACCCGACAAGTCGAAAACCCGAAAGGGCGGCTTGGGTAAAAAGGGGTTTCCCGGTGGATCGAAAACCCGAAAGGGCGATTCAGGCAAAAGTTAGGGAATTAAAGCGTATGACTATGTCTCGTCGGATCACTTCAAAGACAATCTCTTCATCAACCAGTTCCAGGCTTCTGATCAATCCAGTCATCGGCAGACGAAGCATTGAATGGACAGATATTTAGAGTTGTGAAGGCTATAGCGGAATGGAATCCCATGGAATTATTTCACATAGCCATCTTTCTTTTATATAAATCTTTCAATATTTACGACGAAATCCTCTTACTAGGATGATTGTCTCCTTTGTACAAATATACTCATAGAAAGTTAATACAAATACTTTTCCCAGAAATTTGTGTCGTTTCCTTTTTCTTTTCTCTTGCACTAATTGTTTTATTTTGAGAAACGTCCAATGTTTTGTTAAATAGGCATATGCATTTGAACATAATCATTTCCTTATGAATCAAGAAAGAGGATTACTGATAGGTTGAAGGTGCAGTTGGATATCTTGATACCCTTTCAAAGGAAATCCCGAGCAGATTTGAAATCCACATTCCTCAGTCAGAACTTAATTCCCTAAACAGAGTCAGACTTCAGAATCCTCATCAGCGAAAGCTCTCTCAAAAAACTGATTTCCCCAAGCCAGAGAATCCTCCAGAACTCAATTCCCCTCAGAATTAAGTTTCAGTATCCCCAGCAGAGCTAAAACTTCAGGCTATCGATCCCCAGCGGAGCCAGACTAGTGAACCTTCTCCCCACAGAGATGCTTCTCACTAGGCTAGAGATTCTCAGTCTTACCTCCCCAGCTTAAGTCTACCAGGTTCTAAAATCCCCAGTAGAAATCATCAGAAATTCTCTTACCCTGCAAGTCACCAAGGAAATTCCAAGTCCCCGCAAGTGGTTCTAAGGCCCCTCGACGTTTGAAGGTCTGGTATTCCCCAAGCAAATCTGAAGACTTTCAGTTTTCAGTTCCTCATTGTATATTCGAAGATTCTCCAGTGAAGATCTCCTCAAGACAGGAATTCCCCAGAAGATTGGTATACAACCCAAGCTCCTTATTCCCCAGCAACAACCAAGAATTTTTTCTTCCCGGCAGCAGTCGAGATGCTTTTATCTTCAGCCATCTCGGATTCATCTATCCTCCGCAAGACAGCTCTCCAGCTTACATGCGCATTCATTTACATTCATATAACATACATCGCATCATGCATCATGACATTGCATACAACTAACTCTTTACCTTTTCAGGTAAGATCAGTCAACAGACAAAAAATCATTATCTTCCGAGACTCTTTCTAGAAATAGTTCAGATGTGACCCAGACATGGCAACATTCTGATGCTTATTCCAGATTCATCCAGATGCAGTTTTATACGAGCTCATCATCAGGAAACCCTACACCGGTTCCTCCTCAACTTCAAGACTTCTGAAAACAGTTCACGGGTTCTCCAAGTAACGGATGTTAACCTATCGCTTGTTCAGTTTCTTCTCAAGACTTCTGAAAACAGTTTATGGATTCTTCCCAACAACGGATGTTAATCTATCGCTTGTTCAGATGCAACTTTTGAAAACAGTTTACAGACGCTTCCCAACAACGGATGCTGCTCTATTGCTTATTCAACTTCAAGATTTCTGAAAACAGTTCACGGGTTCTCCAAGTAACGGATGTTAACCTATCGCTTGTTCAGTTTCTTCTCAAGACTTCTGAAAACAATTTATGGATTCTTCCCAACAACGGATGTTAATATATCGCTTGTTCAGATGCAACTTTTGAAAACAGTTTACGGACGCTTCCCAACAACGGATGCTGCTCTATTGCTTATTCAACTTCAAGATTTCTGAAAACAGTTCACGGGTTCTCTAAGTAACGGATGTTAACCTATCGCTTGTTCAGTTTCTTCTCAAGACTTCTGAAAATAGTTTATGGATTCTTCCCAACAACGGATGCTAATCTATCGCTTGTTCAGATGCAACTTTTGAAAACAGTTTACGGACGCTTCCCAACAACGGATGCTGCTCTATTGCTTATTCAACCTCAAGACTTCTGAAAACAGTTCACGGGTTCTCCAGTAACGGATGTTAACCTATCGCTTGTTCAGATTCTTCTTCGAAGACTTCTGAAAACAGTTTACAGATTCTTCCCAACAACGGATGTTAATCTATCGCTTGTTCAGACTCTTCTCAACTTTTGAAAATAGTTTACGGATGCCTCCAGATACGAATGTCAATCTATTGCTTATTCAGACCCCAGTTCAGAGATGGTCCTAAACATGGGCACCTTTCTGATACTCATTCCAGATGGCATCTTTAAGCCCATCCCCGACAAGTTTCTGTCACTCCTCCCGATGCCATCGTTAAGCCCATCTCCAAATGTCATCTCTAAGCCCATTCCCGCATCCATTGCTTTGACGAGTGCAAATTTAAGGACACTCTAGTGTCCAATCTCCTTTTACCCTCGAGTCACGAAAGGCAAACTTGCCAATCTAACTCTTCGGATTCAAGAAGATTGAACAGGGGCAACTGTTGTACCCCAAAATTTTCCCTCCCTTTTTCTCAACATTTTCTCATCACAAGACCCTTGGAGCTCAAGATCCAGTTAGGGTTTCCTCTGCTCAAGACTTCTCCTTGCACTGTTGACCCAAATTAGGGTTTGTGTTTGAACAGAGATATTTTGACCTAAAATGCCTAAGATTACTTTCATGCTTCATGTTGGACTCCCAAGTTTATCCATACCAAGTTTCAAGTCTTGATTCCAAATTTTGCCCAGTCAATTGGACAGTTGACCTAAAAATCAACTGTATTGGGGAAAAAGTCAATTGTGGCCAATTGACAGTCAAATCTCATGAAAATTGACCCACATCAACATTATGAACTCACATGGACCATTTAATCAAGCTTGGATCACAATTCCACAAGAAATTTGATCAGATCACCAAAAGGGCAAAATGGTCATTATTAGGGTTTTGACTGCACAAAGGCAATTTTTGACTGTTTGACCTAGCCAATGGCAAACCAAACTCACATATGGACTCAAGGACCCCATGGAATTGTCTTGACATACTCAACAAGTTCAAAAGATCCCAAGTGCACAAGATTGACAGTTGAATTTCCCAGTCAATTGATCAATTTTGACTGTATACTAAAAAGTCAAACTTTGACTTTTTGGTCAAAATCAAGTGTCAAGATTAATTTTTCATCAAAACATGCCAAATCATGAAACTTGTTCATCAAGAAATCAAGAATTGCAAATTAGGGTTTGAAATGAAGATTTTTCATAACTTAGAATTTTTCTAAGTTATGAAAAACCCTAATTTTTTCCTAACTTTGTCCCATTTTCTCACCAAGATTCATTCGGATTCAAGCAAAAGTCAAAACATGAAAGTTGTAGTCCATTGAAAAATATACAACTTTGATTCACAAAGTTTTCCCAAAAGAAGCTTGTATCTCAAGTTACAATTTTTGGAACAAGGGTACCAAACCATTCTTAACTTAGAGAAATTTTGAACCATTTTTGGCAGGATTTTTGCCTAACTTCAAGACCATTTTTCATATACTTCCTCTTGGAATTTCAATTTTCATTTCAAAGATGGATTGTAGTACACATTCCAAGCTTTCCAAAATGTCCAAGAACTCATCAAACAACCTTATGGTTATGGAGAATCGAATTTGGCAAGTTGGGAAAAACTCACTTTTGTTTTGACCAATTTACATGTTCATACACTTAGGCAATTTTGAACTCAGCTTGCATTTCTTGATTACAGGTCCTATATCCCATTTACACTCATAAATTTAATGCTAACTCATTGTGCCAAGACCGTATTTTATGTGTTCAAGCATTACATAAAGGTTTAGTCCCAAAATAGAAAAAGCATAATGTCCATTTTTGCAAAAGTAGAACTTTATGTCAATTAGCAATCCAAGCAAGTACAGTGCAAATCCTTTTGGCACAAGTTTATAAACAAAACACACTGATCAAGGGGAAGGTTAGCAGCACATTAGGGGGGCCTCTATCAGTCTAAAACTCAAGTGGACACTTTGTTGCTTAAAGTTGAAGAAACATAGCATAACAATACACAACTCTCATTCCTGTGAACCAGACCTTAAGCAAAGTTATCAAACACTCTCCAATCATCAACCCTAAGCTAAAACACGATCCAACCATCTCCATTGCCTTCTCAAACACAGAATCACCCTCAAACTGCCCAAACAGGGTACCTGCTACAGATTGAGTTCCATAGCTCAATCCTTTCATGCATTCTTGCTAAAATCACTTCAAACACATCCCACATCATCCCTTGAAACTATTCCAAGCCTCAAACACGACCTGTAACACTCCCAATCAACATCACCATTTTCATTTTTCTGTTTTGTAGTTGAAGTTCCATAACACGATTCTCTTGGTTTCCAAACAAAGTAAAGCTTGGAATAGCATCCTTGGACATCAAGGAAGCTGTACCAATCATCACCTTGCATTGAAAACACCTCCATCATCAGATACGATTCCAACTGAACAGGTAAGTTCATGGACTTCTATCTCTCTATCCAGGCATTGTTAGCTTTAGGTTTGTGAAGAAATTATGTCACATTCATAGCCCTCAACATGCCCATATAATTAGTTTTCATTTATGTTATGTGTGCTATGAGAATTTGATGTCTGAACTTGGAACAAAAACTAGGTCAAGAATTGGGGGAGAAGAAATTCTCTCTCATTTCTGAGAGTTAAATCATGTTCTTTATATGTATGAACTCGTGAGAAGATGCTTGGCATTTTTTGTGTTGTGAGTTTTCATTAAAAGTCCAGGAATCAGGATGTTTGAATCCATGTACAAAGCGCGCGTTTTTTGAACAAGGTTTGCTGGAGATTGAAGAAGATAGGTTCTGGGCTGGGCCTGGAATGTTTTTCCTTTTCACACCATGTTTTTACTTTTGAACCCCCCTGGCCCATTTTGATTTTTACTTATCATTTTCCATTTTTTCCTTTTGATTTTATTTCTATATTTTTATTTAAGTATGAAAAAATATAAAAATCATTTTTTCCACATTTTTTGCATTTATTTTGATATTTATTAGTCTTTATTTAGTTTTGTACATAAATAATATATAAATACTATTATTTAAAATAACTAAAAAAATAATGCAAACACATTTATTTTCTAATTTTTATTTTATTTTATCTTCTGAAAATATTTTATATAAAATATACTTTTTTTATAAATATTAAATAGTATTATTTTGTATATATAATATATATTTAGTAAATAATACAAATACATATATATTTATTAGAATATTTAGGACAAAAATACAAAATATATTCTTTTTTATTCTTATTAATATTTAATATTAAAAATACCTTTGTTACAAATATACTTCATTTTTATTTTATTTTTGTACATAACTAATGAATATTGTATATATTAAACAATTAATACCTTTTAATTAATAAATTAGGGTTTTGCCCTAAATACATAAAAACTCCAAAAAAATAATACTTTTTATTTTGTTTATTTGACATATAAAAAACACTTTTTTTCATACATATAAAAAAACATTTTTGCATCTTGCATATTTATTCCCTTTTTATTTAATTATTGTATATTAATTAATTTGTATAATTCAATTTTGATGTAATAGTTAGGTTTAAATTCCTTGTCAAAATACCCCCCCATTTGAACATTTGTACCCCCCTTCTCATATATTGTGTTGTAATAACTTAGGAACTTTATTTTTCGCACTTTAAAGTTTTTCTAAATATACCATGCTAGAATTAGGGTATGTATGCAAATCAATTAACTAGAATTATTTAATTCAAGATAAACAAGCATGAAAATGGACAACACTAATCACACTTGCACCCCTAGGGTATTCCACTTGTTGCCTTCAATAATGGGCCATATTGCATGTTAGGTCTCTTTGGGCAAAACAAAACAATCAAATGATCATAGTCCCTCGATGACGCTTTCGAAAGTTGCCTAAAAAATGATCAAGTCCCTTAAAGGAAAATTGCCCAAAGATACTTGGCACCATTGCAATTATGGTCTAAACGATGACCCGCGCCCTTCCCTTTCACATCCTAACACAAGATTGTCCACCAAATGCAATGGTGGAACAAAATTGTTAAAAGGGTTAAAACATAGCAAAAATCTTTGAGAACTTTAGGGTAGATAGCTCTTAAGTACTTGTCAACTTGCAAAACAAAAACACTTGCCTATTTTTCAAACCACCCTTCACAAACACTTTCAAAACAAACTTTCAAAAACCTTGAAACATCTTTTCAAAAAGACAAACACCTTTTGTAAAACATTCGAGTAAAGAATTGTTACAAGGGTAGCCTAGACAAGGCATCTTTTTCAAAACATTTTCAAAACCACGCACAAAGCACCATTTCAAACAATTGAAAATCAAGGCAAGTTGATCTAAGCAATTAACTAAGAGCCCATGGATAACCATGGATAGAAAGGGTGCTAATACCTTCCCTTTCTATAATCTACTCCCCGAACCCACGAAATATCTCAAAGGTTTTTGCTGTGCTTTTTAAACCTTTCCTTAGGATAAAATAAAAAGTCGGTGGCGACTCTTGCTCAACCGAAACATTTGCGAAAACAAACGCAAAACCTCAAGCCAGTTCTCCCACCGTATCACACCAACTAAAGAAGATTGTCCTCCAGTGAAGCAGAAAGTTCGCCGAATGCGCCCAGAGATGTCTGAGAAAATCAAAGCAGAGGTTATGAAACAGTTTGATGCTGGTTTTCTAGCAGTCACTTCTTACCCGCATTGGATTGCCAACGTGGTTCTAGTACCGAAGAAGGATGGTAAGGTTCGAATGTGTGTTGACTATATGGATCTGAATAGGGTAAGCCCCAAGGATGATTTCCCTCTGCCCCACATTGATGTTTTGGTTGACAACACCGCACAACATAAGATCTTCTCCTTTATGGATGGTTTTTCTAGTTACAATCAGATTAAGATGGCTCCCGAAGACAATGTTCTTTACTCAATGGGGTACCTTTTGCTACAAAGTCATGCCTTTCGGGTTGAAGAATGCTGGTGAAACATATCAGTGCGCCATGGTCGCTTTATTCCACGACATGATTCATCATGAGATTGAGGTATACGTTGACGACATGATTGCAAGATCCCAGACTGAGGAAGAACATCTTGACCATCTCCAGAAAATGTTTGACAGGTTAAAATTGTATAAACTAAGGTTAAACCCGAACAAGTGCACCTTCGGGGTAAGGTCTGGTAAGTTGCTGGGTTTCGTCGTTAGTGATAAAGGTATTCAAGTGGATCTTGCAAAGGTGAAGGTTATACAGGAAATTCCAGCTCCTCGAACAGAAAAAGAAGTCAGAGGCTTTTTGGGACGTTTGAACTACATTGCCCGATTCATTTCGCACCTAACTGCTACTTGTGAGCCAACCTTCAAGTTACTGAAGAAAGATCAAGTGGTAAGATGGAACGATGAATATCAGGCAGCTTTCGAAAGAATCAAGGAATACCTTCAAGAACCACCAATTTTGATGCCGCCAGTTGAAGGAAGACCTTTGATCTTATACTTGACAGTACTCGACAATTCGATGGGGTATGTGCTGGGACAGCATGACGAGTCTGGCCGAAAAGAGCATGTTATTTACTACCTTAGCAAAAAATTTACCGACTGTGAGACCTGATACTCACTGCTTGAGAAAACTTGCTGCGCTTTGGCATGGGCTACTCGCCGGCTGAGACAGTATATGCTGACTCACACTACCCTATTGATATCATAGATGGATCATATCAAGTATATCTTCGAGAAGCCTGCCTTGTCCAGAAGAATAGCGAGATGGCAGATGGTCTTAACCGAGTATGACATTCAATATACGACCCAAAAAGCAATCAAGGGGAGTGTATTGGTAGATCATTTGGCGCATCAGGCAGTGGATGACTACCAATCCATGAATTTCGAGTTCCCGGATGAGAACATCATGTTGGAGGCCGACTGTGAAGAACCTGGACCGGATGAAGGACCTGAGGAAGGATCCCGATGGTCTATGTACTTTGATGGAGATTCAAACGCTTTAGGTAATGGAATTGGCGTTGTGATCATATCTCTTGAAGGTTGTCATACTCCATTCACCGCCCGATTATGTTTTAACTGCACCTACAACATGGCGGAGTATGAGGCGTGCATATGGGCCTTCGAGTAGCTATTGACCTAAGGATTAAGTTCCTAAGTGTGTTCGGAGATTCCACTCTCGTGATCAGTCAGATCAAAGGCGAGTGGGATACGAAACATCCAAATCTTATTCCTTACAAAGAGTATGTATTGACGTTGCTTCCACACTTTGAGGAGATAACCTTTGAACACTTCCCCAGGGAAGAGAATCAATTAGCGGACGCGCTAGCTACTATGTCTTCTATGTTCAAGGTCAAGTGGGACAATGAGGCTCCTCGGATTACCATCGAGAAGTTGGAAGAACCCGCACACTGCTGTGATATTGAGACTGAAGAGGTAGCAGATAAACCCTGATTTCATGAGGTAAAGAGGTATCTTGAGGCTCAGGAATACCCCAAGGGTGCATCTGTTAATGATAAGAATTTTCTGAGGAGGTTCACGGTAAAGTTCTTCATGAGTAATGGTATCCTTTACAAGCGTAACCATGATTCCACCTTACTGCGATGTGTGGATAAGAACAAGACAGAAAGGATCATGGAAGAGTTACATGAAGGTACTTTCGGAACTCATTCCAGTGGACATACTATGGCAAAGAAAATCCTACGGGCATGATATTATTGGTCTACTATGGAAGCCGACAGTTATCAGCATTCTCGGACCTATCACAAGTGCCAAGTCTATGTTGATAAGGTGCACGTGCCTTCAGTTCCTCTGAACATCTTGACGGCATCTTGGCCTTTTGCAATATGGGGCATCAATATGATTGGTGAGATCAGACCTACTGGGTCCAACGTGCATCGTTTCATCCTGGTAGCGATTGACTATTTTACGAAATGGGTTAAGGAAACTTCCTTTGCTACTGTAACCAAGAACATCGTGGCACGGTTTATTCGACACAATCTGATCTGTCGATATGGTGTACCAGAGAGGATCATTACGGAAAATTGTACAAATCTCAACAATACAATGATCACCAAGCTCTGCAAACAGTTCAAGATACAACATCACAACTCTTCTCCCTACCGGCCGAAGATGAATGGGGTTGTTGAAGCGACTAATAAGAATATCAAGAAGATTGTGCAAAAGATGACAGTGACATACAAAGATTGGCACGAGATGTTACCATTCGCTCTTCATGGGTACCGTACCTCAGCACAGACGTCAACAGGGGAAACACCCTATTCATTGGTATATGGCATGGAGGCAGTCTTACCCATTGAGGTCCAGATACCCTCTCTTCGGATTATGAAGGATGTAGGTTTGAGCAAGGACGATTGGATTCAGACCCGACTTGATCAGCTGAACTTAATCGATGAAAAGAGACTTACTGCTATTTGTCATGGTCAGACGTATCAAAAGCGGATGATCAAGGCATTTAACAAGAAAGTCATACGACAAGAGTATCAAGTCGGGGATTTGGTAATCAAAT
The DNA here is from genome assembly GCA_948472305.1 of Vicia faba. Lineage (NCBI taxonomy): Eukaryota > Viridiplantae > Streptophyta > Magnoliopsida > Fabales > Fabaceae > Vicia > Vicia faba. The sequence goes on along the minus strand of OX451736.1, from coordinate 658,519,237 downwards.
GCATCATACTACCTCAAGGTGATCCCAAGGGCAAATGGACCCCTACTTACGAAGGGCCATTTGTGGTTAAGAACATTTTCTCAGGAGGAGCTATGATTCTAACCACCATGGATGGTGACGACCTTTCTCACCCCGTCAATGCGGACATAGTGAAAAAATACTACGCATAATCAAAGACCCGCTAGGTTGACTGGCCTAGGAAAAAATAAGGGCTTCCCGGCGAACCAAAAGGGTTCGGGAAAAAATAAGGGATGAAAATGAAAAAACTGTACACCCGACAAGTCGAAAACCTGAAAAGGCGGCTTGGGCAAAAAAGTGTATCCCGGTGGACTGAAAACCCGAAAGGGAGGTCCAGGCAAAAATTAGGGATCAAAGCGTAATACTATGTCTCATTGGATCATCTTGCAACCAGACTTCGGTATCAACCATCAAGCTCGAATGGCACCAATCAATCTGACCTACCTTCAACCAAGTAGCAAAGTGATGAGATGCTCGAAGATATACAGGAAATAGCAGAGTTGGAACCCAGTGGGATTGTTCACATAGATGTTTTCCTTTATTTTACACAAATTGTATAAATTCTATCATTCGGCGGCGTTCTCTTACTAGGACGTCAGCCTCTTGTACAAAACGCCTATTTACAGGCCAACTTCAAAGTTAATGCAATTCATTTTTACAAAGAAATTTCAAATTGTTTTATTTTTTCTGTTTTGTTTTGCAAGAACGTCCAATGTTCATTTTTGATATATGCATTTGACATTAATTGCTGCTCATAAATATTTATGTGCGAAACAAAATACGATTACTCACAGTATCAGGAACAGGGGCAAACAAGAAATGTCTAGACCTTACAGTTGCTTTGTCCACCAGGTATAGGGATAGACCTAGTTGGAGAAAACAATTAAAGGTACATTCACTCCCTGCAGAGTAAAGACAGGACACCACTCTCCCCAGCTGAGATTCGTAACCGCGAATGAGTCGGTAAGATTTTCCCTAAGCAGAGTTTATCTATCGCCAGCACTAGAAGATTATCCCCAGTGGAGCCTGAAAGATTATCCCCAGTAGAGTCTAGAAGACCAGCCCCAGTGGAGTTCATTTCTTCACAAACAGAAACTTTATCCCCGACGGAGTTTATCATCGCCAGCAACGGTAATTCATCCACAATCGAGGGTATTTCTCCAAAATCAGCAAATCCTCAGCAGAACATCTCTTCCCCACAGAATCATTTTCTCGCCGGTTTATTCTCTAGTAGGAGTATTCTCACAATCATCTTCATTCACAATCCCCAGCAGAGACGAAAAATTCAACTCTTCTCTCCAGTAGCAGTCCGGGATTTATTTTCCCCAACTAGAGGACATCATAAAAAACATTACACATCTATACATCACGACACATGCATATGCATCATATAGCACAATCTCATTTATTTTGAGAACATCATTGCTTGATAGATGTCATGCATTGCATACAGCTAACATTTACCTTTCAGGAAAGATACAATCAAATTCTCACAAAATTCAAGCTATGAAGCCCGGGTATGACCGGATAGTATCTTGATTACTCTATCATATTGTGAAGCCCGGAAACGACCGAATAACAGTATCAGAATATCGCGAAGCCTAGATTACGACCAGATAGTGGTATCTCTTAAAAGCAAGCTATGAAGCCCGGATTCGACCGGATAATAGTTTAATCCCCGTCAAGCCCCAGATATCAGCTCAGCAAGCACCATGAAGCCTGGATTCGACCAGATAGTGGTATATCATAAACACAAGTTGTGAAGCCCGGATAGCAGCTCAGCGAGTTATTGTGAAGCCTGGATTCGACCAGATAGAAATACAAGACCATGAAGCCTGGATTACGACCAGATAATGGTAGAAGACATTGTGAAGCCTGGATTAGGACCAGATAGCAACCAAGAATACTACGAAGTCTGGATTACGACCAGATAGTGGTATATCTTTAATACAAGTTATGAAGCCCGAATTACGACCGGATAGTATCTTGATTTTGTCCGAACACCATGAAGCTTGGATTCGACCAGATAATGGTATGAGACATCGTGAAGCCTGGACTACGACCAGATAGCGATAAAAAGCACTGAAGCCTGGATTACGACCAGATAACAGTGAGGGACACTGTGAAGCTTGGATTACGACCAAATAGCAGTTTACTCAGCCAATACTATGAAGCCCGGATCCGACCGGATATTAGTAGGCCCAACAGTCAAAGGGAAGCCCGGATGTGACCGGATAACCACTTGATTTCTTCTGAAGCCTGGATTTCGACCAGATAAGAAGTAGGTATTGTGAAGCCTGGATTACGACCAGATAGCAGTATAGGACACCATGAAGCCTGGATTCGACCAGATAATGGTATAAAACATCGTGAAGCCTGGATTACGACCAGATAGCGGTACAAGACATTGCGAAGCTTGGATTTCGACCAAATAGAAATTTCACCTGGACAATTACTAAGAAGCCCGGAGTTGACCGAATATTAGTGTGCCCTGAATTCAAGTTGAAGCCCGGATGCGAATGGATAATAACTTAATTCCTTCTGAAGCCTGGATTACGACCAGATAAGAATCGAGAAATTGCGAAGCCTGGATTACGACCGGATAGCAAGTATAATCTCATCTCCCTAGTAAGCCACTGTAAAGCCTGGATTACGACCAGATAGCAGTCGGTCTTATCACTATGAAGCCTGGACCACGACCAGATAGTAGTTCATTTTCACCTCCTCGACTAAGAGACAGTTCCTCCGTAGAATAACAGACGATTGAAGTTCCTAAAATTCAATAGAGATGATTCCCCAGTAGAATAACGGACGACCGAAGCTCCTAAAATTCTATTTCTCTCAAGACAGAGAACAACATTCCCCAGCGGAATCTTCCTCAACAGCAGGTATACAAGTTCTCGCTAAGGAATATCTTATGCGATCGACACTTCTTCAGATGGCATATTTAAGCCCATCCCCCGTCAGCAATTTCCAAATGGCATCTGTAAGCCCATTCTCGACATCGCAAGACGAGTACCACTTCATGCGAGTGCAAATTTCTGGGCACTCTAGTGTTAAATCATCTTCCACATTCGGATCACGAATGGCACACAAGCCAATCTACATCCTCGGGTTTAATAAGATTGAACAGGGGCAGCTGTTGTACCCCAAAATTTTCCCTCCCATATTTCTCAAAACATTTCAAGAAAAATTCTCAAGTTGCTCAAGAAAGCTCAAGGCTTGACCAGACAAGCTCCCTCCTAAGGCAGTCTACTTCAAATTAGGGTTTCATGTTGCATAAATATACTTAAGTCCAAGGGATACCAAATTCTCACCATTGTCCTAATATGTTCTCAAGATCATCCATGTCAAGTTTCAAGCCCTACAGAGAAAGTTTGCTCAGTCAAATGCTCAAAGGCTTGAAAATCGACTAAGCTAGGGGAAAAGTCAAATGTGGCCCACATACAGTCAAACTTCAAGATTTTTGGTCAAAATCCTCATTTTTAAGTATATTTCATCATTTGATAAAGTGTTGATCATGATTCATCAAGGATTGCTCATAATTCATCAAGAACCAAAAGTTGCTAAATTAGGGTTTTGTAGGAAAAGTCAACTCAACTTTGACCAAGCATAACTTTCTCATACTTTATGAGAAATGACCCATCCAAATCTCATTTTGAAGAGTATGCAATTCCCTACAATCCATCTTCAGCTTCCAAGTTCAAAATATTCACTCACAAGAAGTTATGAATTTGGACATTATATGTCATTTTGAAAAGTCAACAAAAACACCTTTTTTGTCAAAGCTTCATACATGAGCATGGAATACCAAATTGAGATGAGACAAAAAGGGTTGCTTAGGGGACATATCAATATTTCTAAAAATTCCAAGAACACCTTCAAAGAGTCAAAATTGAGGAAGTTATGCATTGGTGAAGATGACCCTTTTGCAAAATTGCCAAAAGTCAACTATACCTCAAATTGCAAATTTTGCCAAATGGGCCTAAACTTTTACACTTGTTTTGAGTTGGCAACATGGTCCACGAGCCCTAGCCTTTTCCAATTGTCATTATCTTGTTTTTATTATTTATTTTTATTTTTATTTGAATTTAATCAATTTAAATCAAAATAAATCATAGAAAATCCAAAATATTGAAAACTCAAGATTTTGTACATGTTTCAGGTCTTAAATTCCAGCTAGCATGAGATTGAATTCATGTAAAGGCTTGGAGTGCATAAAAGATTGGTTTTAGGCTATTTTTGGAATGATATTCAAGTGTATCAAATCAAAATCAAAAGCAATGATGGAGGAAGATTGTGATCACATTGACAACCCTAATTCACTCCTCATTACATAAAGAACGTATGCAGACCTAAAACAAGGCTAAAAAGAGGCGTGAGAACCAGAACAAAACTTGAAAAAAACAAGAAAAAGTGGTGAATCAAATTCATACTTTGAAGCAATTTCAAAGCCTCTTGACCATCCCAATCGCTTCTTGGGATCCCCAGCAAGCAAAACCAATCAAGAGCAAGCATTTCCAGGCCCTGTAACTCGCTGTAAGTCAGCCACAACATTCCCTTTTTCTTGAATTCGAATTGCTTCATTCTGATACTTATAGCATAAAATAATTGTATATTATTGTTCACCATCATATTTGCAAGCTTTCTGTAATATTCAATTGTGTTTTCATGGCCTGTATGAGATTCCACCATTATTAGGGTTTATAAGCTCGCTTTGGGGTTTCTGAATCTAGGTAAAATTGGGCCATGAAAGGGCCACCATTGAACTCAGCAGGTCCAGACGAAGCTATCCATGGCTTTAGTTTTTATTTATCATGTGTGTGTTTGATTTTGAGAATGTACAGATTTATAGTGACAGATATGGTGTCGTAGGTAAAAGTCTGGGACTTTTACCAACGGAGCAAGGAGGAAGAAGATGTTGTGACAAGCCATCATTCGCGTGTTTGAAAATTCGCACGTTTGGATCTGGGAATCTTGTTGTTTTCCATATTATTATTTATGTTTAATTATATAACAACTAACGCATGTAGCGCAGTTGGTAGCTAGGCGAGTGTACAATGCATCAGGGCCTGGGTTCGAATCCCAGGTCCCCCAAATTGCTTCATGTTATTTTCTTTTCAGTGATTACATGCGTACAAGGCCAGCGACCACCATGGTCCATCATGATCCAAATTGCCAAGTGTCCTGAGATCCAGATCTGAAAGCCATCAATGGAGGAGCATCATAAGCCATGGTCAATGCAATACATGGGATTCTGGAGGTCAACGTGGGTCACCATCTTTTGGGCCCAGAATCTGATTCTTACACCCCTCCAAACTGCTTTGCTCAGGCCCAAATTTCTTCTTTTTTTCTTTTTTTCTTTTGTTTTATTTAATTTAATTTATTTATTTTACTAACAAATTAATTTTTTATTTTATCAAAAAAATCACATAAAAATATTTTTCACCCAATTAGACTTAGGTTTATTTTTTATCAATAAATTAATTAATTTAATTAGATTTTAATTTTAGGTAAACTTTAATTTGTTTTTGTAAATAAATTTAAAATAATTAGGACAATTAGGGTTTTGTTTATAATATAACTTTCCTTTTCTCAAAATAACCAAAAACACAAAAATAGGCCATTTATTTATTTTCATTAATTAATTTAATTAGCTAATTAATTGTGTATTTAATTTAAAAACTTAATTCCTTTTTCTTAAAAAATAATTAAAAACAACAAAAACAATTTTCTCTTTCAATTAGGTTAGAAGGGGTCAAAACCCTAGTTCTCTCCCGATCTAATTTTCCTCGCGCGCGTTTGATTCTTTGTTTTTTATCCTATTAATGTAATTTCTCACAAGTTGTAATAGTTAATTAGGTCTTTTATTTTCATTTATCACTTTATTTTTTGTAAGGGTTTGTTTTTGGCTATGTAAATACTCGGAGCCTTGTAATAGCGTAGTTTAATTTCCGCACTTTAAATTCCGCAAAATATTAAACTGTTAGATGTATGATATTAGGATGCATGACAAGAATGTATGATTAACTTTAAAACAGTTAGATAACCCTAAAATGTGAAAAGATAATAAACTTGAAATTGAATCACTCGCACATGCGCACTCCTAGGGTACACCCCCACTTCGGTTGCCTTCGGTAAACGGTCATTAGGTATAGAATGTTTTAGTGGTCGTCCTTTTGTCTCAAAGATCAAAGTTGCCTCGGATATTGTTGCCTTGAATAATTGATCTAAGACATTAGGGTTACTACTAAGACATCCTAACATTGCTTTAGTGACCGTACGTCCCTTTCGAATTGACCCTCAAACTCCAACGACGGTGCTACCTACTCACTAATAGTGGGATATCACTGTCTAAAGGAAACAAACATAGAACAATTCTTTTTTCGAGTAGGTAGATTAGTTCTTAAGTACTTTCTCAATCCAAACAAACTTTTTCACACTTACACTCCTTTACAAACAAAGTTTTCAAAAACACTTCGTAACACTCTTGAAGACAGAAGCAAGAGTTAAATCAAAGTCAAAACAAAAACTTTTCAAAGCATACAAACACAGAGAAACAATTTTGAAAATGATGAGCAAGTACCTAAGAGCCCGTAGATAACTACGGATAGAAAGGGTGCTAATACCTTCCCTTTCTATAATCTACCCCCCGTACTCAGTAATATCTCGAAAAAGGAATTTTTCTGTGCTTTTTTTCCTTTACTTGTTGGATAAAATAAAAGTCGATGGCGACTCTTGCTTACCGCGACATTTTGCAAACACAAACACAACGCAAACCAGTAATTCCTAAAAAATAGTCTCGGTTCTGGCCACCGTATCACACTAATCATGGTTATACAATGACCCACGCCCGTCCCGTTTACATCCAAAGATAGGGTTACTTACCAAATCAATGGTAAGATAACAATGTCAAAGGAAAAAGGAAATGAACATGAAAGACTTTTGAGTAGGTGGAATGTTCTTAGTTACTTGCTCTATTTCAAAATAAAACATCCTTTCTATTTTCAAAAACAAACACCTACACTTTCAAAAAACATCTTACAAACTTGAAAACATTTTCAAAAGATCACCATCTTTGTATACATTCTTACGAACGAGAAACATTACAAAGTTTGCCTAAACAATGGCCTCTTTACAAAATACTTTCAAAAACCACATAAAGCACAATTTCAAACAAAAGTAAGTGATCTAGCAAGTAACTAAGAGCCCATGAAAAACCATGGATGAAAAGGGTGCTAATACCTTCCCTTTTCATAATCTACCCCCAAACTCAAGAAATAATCTCAAAGTTCTTTCCAATGCTTTTTCACCTTTCCTTTTGGATAAAAGAAAAGTCGGTGGCGACTCTTGCTAACCGCAACATTTTGCGATCAAACGCAAAACCTTCAAGTCAGTTCTCCCACCGTATCACAGAACTGGCGACTCTGCCGGGGAAAAATTCTAAAAGTGGGGTTACCTTAGGGCTATATCACATTTACTTGCTTTCATTGTTTGAATTGTATGCTTTACATTGTGGTTCTTTGTTTGGGTTTGAATCCTCTACCCGGATTTGGGATACCTTATAGGTAAGTAGCAATACATTGTGGAAATTGTGCGGGGTATACTGACATGGTCTAAGCAATAGCTACGTTAGTGCGACATATTTGTGGGTACCGGTAGCCCTTGAGTTAATCAAGGAGAATACGGGGCCGCTGAGTGATGTAATGAAGCATTAATGAACTTTTAGAACCTTTACTTGACCAACTTGGCCATTAGGACATAGTGAGATGACCGACTTTAGTGCAGTCCGAAGTTGGTATATACTCGATACTACACTCATTGAGGTTTGGTTTTTTGGGATATTTCGGTCGCCATTAAACAGGCTTGTGCTGTAACAATGACCAAGGAAACAAACCAGTGATATTGAGCTCCTTAGAACCCGATTACTATTGCTATGACAGGTTCGAGCCAACTAAACTTCAAGAGGATACTTACCTATAAGACTCCATGCAAGCCTAAACCTAATGACTAGTTTGCTTTGTTTGTGTTTATTTACTTGTACATAACATCATGAACATCATAACATCATATTTATTCACTAACCATTTCAAGGATCTTGGGATTTATCTCTGTTCTGTTTTGTAGGATATGGATTCTATCCGCAGGAAAACCATTCAAGTCAATCTTGTAAGGATCTCTCCACAACTTAAGGAGCTAGCTTCAAGGATTCCAGAAAATTCACCATTCACCGAGAGACATGGTCGCCTGCTAAACTTGGTCACCTCCAATACTGATGAAGACATGATGAAGGTGCTCTTTCAATTCTTTGATCCTTTACACCATTGCTTTACATTTCCGAATTATCAACTTGTGCCAACTTTGGAAGAATTCTCCCAACTCTTGAGGATTCCCATTCTCAATCAACTACCTTTCAACGGTATGGAAAGAGATCCAAAGCCAGAAGAAATTTCTCAAGTTCTACACTTGCAACCATATGATATCACAACTAATTGGGAAACAAGAAGTGGTGTCAAAAGTTTCTTAACAAAGTTCTTGTTTGAGAAAGCCCAAAACTGCTGGAACTCTTTGGATTTGTAAGATTTCGAGGAAATTATGGCTATCCTCATCTATGAGATGGCTTTGTTTCCAAATTATGACCAACTCATAGATGTAAACACCGTCAAAATCTTCATGTCTCGTAACCCGATGCCTATTTTGCTAGGGGATATCCTACATTCCTTTCACACTCGCACTATGAAGAAAAGAGGTATCCTTATGTGTTACACTCCTCTCTTGGCAAGATGGTTTATTTCGCATCTTCCCCGATCTGTATTGAAGAACGAGCAAGGTTCAAGGTGGTCACAAAGGTTGATGACGCTCAAACATTCCGACATCCATTGGTGTTCCCGATCTATAGAGAATGTTATCATCGTCGACCATTGTACAAAGTTCCCTAATGTCCCTTTACTTGGTATTAGGGGAGGTATCACCTACAACCCCTGCTTATCCTTAAGATAGTTTGGTTACGCCTGAAGGGGTGGCCCACATGAGATGCTCATTCAAGGTTTGGTATTTGACTACGAGAATGACAATCAAGGTCATCGCCAGAGGTTTATCCGAGCTTGGAGGATGTTGAACAATGTAGATAGCAAGACATTGGGGCATAAGAATTCCATCCCTCTTGAGCCTTACCTCAAATGGGTACGAGCTCGTGCGCAAAGTCTTATGATGCCTTATCCCTCCATTCTCCCGGTAATCATTGAACCTGTGGTGGAAGGAGATGTTCCATACACTGTTCTGCATCCTGACATGCCCACCTCTCTTGAAGACTTACAAAGAGATTGGAGACAACTCAAGGGGGAGCGAGACACTTTCGAAGCCAATTTTACGCTAGCGAGAAGAAGGTTTTGGAACTCACTAAACAACTTCATGAGGAGCAGACTCTGAATGCCTACATCGCACCAAAGAGGATGCTTACAACCTTTTCATCTTAGAGTTTTTGTATTTGTTTTGCCCAAGGAGGCATTGATGTACTCAAGCTTTAATTTATTAATATAACGTGTGTTTCCTTTTTGTCTAAAACAAATTTGAATATTTAAAATCCTTGAAATCATTGCATATTCATTTACCATTCATCATAACATAAGCAGGTTTCTTGCAACAAGTCTCCTCATCTTTCTACTGTTTATTTCAGTAAGATGGATCTCGAGTAAATGGTGAAGGACCTCCAAGCACAAAATGCTCAGTTTCAACAGATGTTCTTAACTCCAGCCAAAGGACAAGAAGAGTTGAAGACCTTGCTGGTTAAAGAGAAAAAGAAGAAATAAAAAATAACCAGAGTTCTGAACATGGGAAGAAGATTCCAAGGACAAGCAAGAAGGACCCTAGACTTTGCAACGTCATCTGGTGGGAAAGATAATCAAGATGGGAAAGGCAAGGAAGCAGTTGTCCAGCCAGATTCAGAAGAGGAAGAGGAAGAGGAAGAAGAAGATTATTCTGAAGAACAATATCCTCCAGCCGACGACAACTATAAGCATCTGGAAGAACGGTTAAGTGCAATGGAAATCCAAAAGTGTCTGGATTGGACTTTGAGGAGTTAGGGTTAGTATCTGGGATTGTCATTCCTCCAAAATTCAAGGCACCGGTGTTCGCCAAGTACGACAGAGTTTCATGTCCCAAAATGCATCTCCGATCCTATGTGAGGAAAATACAGCCTCATACTGCTGACAAGGATTTATGGGTACACTTCTTTCAAGACAGCTTGTCTGGAACTCAACTTGATTGGTTTTATCAGTTAGAAAGAGCCAATGTTCATAACTAGGAAGATCTTGCCGCTGCCTTTTACAAACAATACCAATACAACACTGATCTTGCTCCCACCGGTACTCAACTCCAGAGTATGGCCATGGTTTCAAGTGAAGGCTTCAAAGACTACGCGCAAAAGTGGAGAGACTTAGTAGGAAGAGTCCAGCCTCCCCTATCTAAAATAGAATTAGTAGACATGTTTTTGGGCACCTTGTCCGGTCCTTTCTTCAATCACTTAATTGGGAGCTCCTCGGCGGGTTTTATCGAATTAATATTGACCGAAGAAAGAGTGGAAGCCGGGATAAAGAATGGGAACATTCAAAAAGATGCACCCTCTATTGTTGTAAGGAAACCATTTATTGGAAAAAAAGAAGTTGTTACTGTATATCCTCAAAGAAATCAAGATAGGGCTGAACGCCGCCCAATGGTGGAGGTTGTCATGATTTCTAAACCCGCGCCTGCATAGCAAAGAAGCAACCAACCAAGAACGGAAAGACCAGTCAGACAGTTCACTCGAATTAATATGACATTATCTCAAGTATTGCCACATTTTTTAAGATCCAATCTAGTGACTTTAAAAGAAGCTCCAAAAACCCTAACACAACCTCTCCTCACTATCATCCTAATGCCCGCTGTGCATACCATTCTGAGAGTCCTGGCCATGACACTAACAACTGTTGGGCTCTGAAGAACAAGGTACAAGACCTTCTTGAAGCCAAAGAGATTGAATTCGACGCGCTAGAAATGCCCAATGTTATCACTGCCCCTATGCCCAAGCACGACCGTGATGTCAACGCCGTGGAGGAAGATATGTTTGTTACTTTGGTTGATGAAATTGTGACCCCACTCTTGACTATAAAAAAGAACATGTTGAATGCCGATGTATTCCCAGGCTGTGATGAAAGCTACTTCTATTTATCCTCACCAATGAGCTGTCCTTTGTTAAAAGCATGCATTCAATGCCTAATAGATGACAAGGAGATTTTGTTCGAGAAGACTTCTATTCCAATTGTTTCTTATAATGATGTTTCCATAGTCACCATTTCCACCAATTCTTCCAGGGTCTCCACCAAAAGACCCGTTAAAATTACATCAGTTCCTAAAGTAGCTCCATTGATAATTACAATGCTTGGACCAATCCCGTATTCGTCAGACAAAACCGTCCCATGGAATTATGGAGGTGATGTCTACTATCACGGTATCAAGCAAGATTGGCCAGCTGCTGAAGATTCAAGTTCTAAGAAAGATGACTATGATATCAGTAACATCGCAAGGACTAGCAAGATAAACCGAAGTGGAAGGGTATTTTCTTCAGAAATTGTCCCTCCAAAAGCTATTTCTGGACCTATAATCATTCCTGTTGTTGTTGCTCCTCCAAAGGCTATTCCCAATCCTACAATCATCTCTACTAGTACTCTTGTTGACAAAACTGCTGCAGTCCCTGTTATCACCCCTACTGACATTCCCACTACTGAGTCAACTGAGACTCGAGGCAAAGGTATTCTGGTTGAGCCTGTTCGGACGAAGGCACAATCAGTAACTATCCCTGAGACCTCCCAAAAAGAGATGGAGGAAATTCTAAAGATTATAAAAATAAGCGACTACAACGTAGTCGAGCAACTGGGGCAAACTCCATCAAAAATTCCCATGCTGGATTTATTATTATGTATCGAGGCTCATGCAAAGGCCTTGGTAAAATTCCTCAAAACTGCCCATGTACCCCAAGAAACATCTGCCGATCAGTTCCAAGACTGCGTATCCAGCTTGACTGTAGATAATGGTTTAGGTTTTCAGATGTTGATTTAACGCCAAGGGGGAGGAAGCATAACGAGGCATTGCATGTCTCAGTCGAATGCAGGGGCACGACCTTGGCTCATGTCTTGGTTGAAACTGGTTTGTCTTTGAATGTGTTACCTAAAAAGGCTCTTGATAGGCTTAACTGTGAAGGATTGACCTTGAAATCTAGCACTATAGTAGTGAGGGCCTTCGAAGGCTCAAAAAGGATGGTGCATGGGGAAGTGGACATCCCCATAAAAGTTGGAACCCAAACATTTGATTCAACTTTTTATGTAATGGATATTCGCCCTTCATATTCCTGCTTATTAGGCCGACCGTGGATTCACAATGCTAGTGTTGTTACCTCTACGTTGCATCAAATGCTGAAATATCCAATTTAGGGGAAAATCATCACTGTTCATAGAGAAGAAGATTATATTGTCAGTCATCTAAATTCCTCCATATATGTGGAATTAGATGGTGAATTTATTGAAACTCCATTCCAACACTTTGAATAAGTCCTACAAATGGTGGCGGTAACCAAGGCTGTTTCTCAAGTCCCAAAGATCACAAGGCCTCCACTCAAGACGTCATCTTTGAAAGATGCCAAGGCAGTGATAGAAGAAGGTGGGTGCACTATTTGGGGCCAACTCCCAGATATCCCATACAAATCTGACAAATTTGGTTTGGGTTTCACTTCAGGAGCCCAGAAGGTTGTACGTCGTGCTCGTGCCGGAGGACCACCCTTGAAGATCAGCAATCGCGAAGTCAATGCAATGGAGGATGACTAAGACAACTATAACCTGGAGGATTGGATTTTCCAACTGTCAGTGGGGGGCTCAGCAACTGGGAAGCTAGAGACTTTGTCCCGATCACTTTTATCCCACAGTAATTTGTCTTTAAATTTTGTCGGACCTGTAATATTAAACAATTCAGACTCTTAAAACCTTGTGTCTTACCCGAGGCACAATGGTCCATTTGTAAGGGTTATTATCTCATTTCCATATGACATCAATGAATCATGGATGTTTTTGCATACAAACGTTGTGCTTATTGTTTTTCTTTTTACATTTTGATTTCTTTCAAAGATGGTTATACTCTTACACACACTCACATTCAAATTGCAGATCTACATCCATTCGGGATCCCATGGGTAACAATTATTCTATGGCCTTCTGTGATTCTGAAAATCTAATCTACCAAGCCAAAGACGAAGGTGAGGAAGATTGTGAAGTACCAGGGGAACTCGCCAGGTTACTACAACAAGAAGAGAGGACCATTCAGCCCCACGAGGAACCAGTGGACACAATTAACCTAGGTACCGAAGAAGACAAAAGAGAGGTCAAGGTGGGTTCCAATCTGGAACCTAGTGGCAAAGAGCGTCTAATTCAGTTGCTACACGATTATGTTAAGGTCTTTTCCTGGTCGTATGAAGACATGTTAGAACTTGATGCAGATATCGTGGTACATCGCCTACCAAGAAAAGAAGATTGTTCACCGGTAAAACAAAAGGTCTGTCACATGCGACCAGACATGTCAGAGAAGATTAAGGCAGAAGTCATGAAACAATTCAACACCGGATTCTTGGCCGTCACCTCCTATCCGCAATGGGTCGCTAATGTTGTTCCTATGCCTAAAAAGGATGGAAAAGTACGAATGTGCATGGACTACAAATATTTGAATAGGGCAAGCCCTAAGGATGATTTCCCACTTCCCCACATTGATGTTCTAGTTGAAAATACGACACAGCATAAAGTGTTTTCCTTCATGGACGGTTTCTCAGGCTACAACCAAATCAAAATGGTGCCTGAGGACATGGAGAAAATAACCTTTGTCACACAGTGGGTCATATTCTGCTACAAGGTTATGCCATTCGGACTGAAGAACGCTGGGGCAACCTATCATCGTGCCATGGTAGCCTTATTTCATGACATGATACATCACGAAATAAAGGTCTATATGGACGACATGATAGCTAGATCTCAAACAGAAGAAGAGCATCTCGATCATTTACAGAAACTGTTTGAGAGGTTAAAGAAATACAAGCTGAGGTTGAACCCGAATAAATGCATATTTGGGGTGAGGTCTGGTAAAATCCTAGGCTTTATCGTCAGCAATAAAGGTATCAAAGTGGACCCTGCCAAGGTGAAAGCAATACAAGAGATGCTTGCTCCTCGTACCGAGAAGGAAGTCAGAGGATTCTTGGGACGTTTAAACTACATTGCCAGATTCATTTCTCACCTGACAGCTACTTGTGAACCAATATTCAAATTACTGAAGAAAGATCAAGTAGTCAAATGGAATGATGAGTTCCAAGCTTCCTTCAAGAAGATCAAAGAATACTTACAAGAGCCTCCTGTTTTGATGCCACCAGTCGAGGAAAGGTCGTTGATCATGTATCTAAATGTTCTGGAAAATTCAATGGGGTGTGTGTTGGGGCAGCATGACGAGTCTGGCCGAAAAGAGCATGCTATTTATTACCTGAGCAAAAAGTTTACCAGCTGTGAAACAAGATATTCACTTCTCTAGAAAACTTGTTGCACTCTGGCATGGGCTGCTCGCCAGCTAAGACAGTATATGCTGACCCATACTACCTTATTGATATCTAAAATGGATCCAATAAAATACATCTTCGAAAAACCGGCCCTCTCTGGGAGAATAGTGAGATGGCAGATAATCCTGACAGAATACGACATACAATATACTACCCAGAAAGCAATAAAGGGCAGTGTACTAGCTGATCACCTTGCTCATCAAGCTGTGGATGACTACCAGTCTATGAAGTTCAAATTCCCAGATGAAGACATCATGATGGTAAACAAATGTGAAGAATTCAGACCATATGACGGACCTGAACAAGGATCCCGATGGACCCTGGTTTTTGATGGGGCATCCAATGCACTTGGCAATGGTATTGGAGTTGTACTCATATCTCCTGAAGGATGTCATACTCCCTTTACTGCAAGACTTTTCTTCAACTGTACAAACAACATGGCAGAATATGAAGCATGCATTTTTGGTCTCAAAGCTGCCATAGACTTGGGAATCAAATCCTTAAGTGTATTCGGAGATTCAGCTTTGGTCATCAGCCAAATCAAAGGGGAATGGGACACTAAACACCCCAACCTTATCCCCTACAAAGAACATGTGTTGACATTGATCCCACATTTTGAGAAGATTACCTTTGAGCATTTCCCGCGAGAAGAAAATCAGCTAGCAGATGCACTAGCCACAATGTCATCCATGTTTAAACTTAAATGGGATAACGAGGCTCCCCAGATCACAATTAAACGAATGGATGAACCAGCTCATTGTCACGAGATTAATACTGAAGAAGTGGTGGACCAACCTTGGTTTCACGAAGTCAAGAGGTATCTCGAGGCTCAAGAATACCCGGAAGGAGCTTTAGTAAATGATAAGAAGTTCTTAAGGAGATTCTCTGCTAAGTTCTTCCTTACTAATGGCATTCTCTACAAACGCAACCATGACTCTGTTTTACTCCGTTGCGTAGACAAGGTTGAGGTAGAAAACATCATAGCTGATCTACATTAATGCACTTTTGGCACCCATTCCAGTGGGTATACGATGGCAAAGAAAATCCTACGGGCTGGTTATTACTGGTCTACCATGGAAGCAAATTGCTATCAACACTCTCGAACCTGCCACAAGTGTCAGATTTATGTTGACAAAGTGCACGTACCTCTGGTTCCTCTGAATGTGTTAATGGCTCCTTGGCCCTTTGCTATGTGGGGCATTGATATGATTGGGGAAATCAAGCCAATAACCTCTAATGGACACCGCTTCATCTTGGTGGCCATTGACTATTTTACAAAGTGGGTTGAGGCAGCCTCTTTCGCTTCCGTTACCAAGAATGTTGTAGCCCGGTTCATCAAACAGAATCTCATTTGTCGGTATGGTATCTCGGAAAGGATCATCATAGATAATGGTACGAATCTAAACAATACTATGATCACTGCCCTGTGCGAGCAATTCAAGATCCAGTATCACAATTCTTCCCCTTACCGGCCAAAGATGAATGGTGTTGTCGAAGTTGCAAATAAGAACATCAAAAAGATCATACATAAAATGACAGTCACATACAAAGACTGGCATGAGATGTTACCATTCGCTCCCCACGGGTATCGTACCACAACATGCACATCAACCGGGGCAAAACCCTACTCTCTGGTATATGGCATGGAGGTTGTCTTGCCTATTGAGGTCCAGATCCCCTCTTTGAGAATTATGAAGGATGCAGGGCTGAATGAAGAAGATTGGATCCAAAATCGACTTGATCAACTGAACTTGATTGATGAGAAAAGACTTACCGCTGTCTGTCATGGTTAAATGTATCAAAAACGGATGATTAAGGCTTTCAACAAAAAGGTCAGGCGCCAAGTGTATCAAGTTGGGGATTGGTGATCAAGCGCATCATACTGCCGCAAGGTGATCCCAGGGGAAAATGGACTCCTACATACGAAGGACTATTTATGATCAAAAGCATATTCTCAGGTGGAGCGATGATCTTGACCACCATGGATGGCGGCGACCTGCCGCACCCTGTGAACGCAGGCATATTCAAAAGATACTACGCATAAGAGACTCGCTAGGTTGACACACCTAGGCAAAACAAGGGCATCCCGGCGAACCAAAAAGGTTCAGGAAAAAATTAGGGATAAAACAAAAAAAAATTGTACACCCGGCAAGCTGAAAACCCGAAAGGGCGGCTTGGGCAAAAAAGGGTATCCCGGTGGACTGAAAACCCGAAAGGACAATCCAGGAAAAAGTTAGGAAATTAAAGCGTATGCCTATGTCCTGTTGGATCAGCTTACGGACAATCTTTGACTTCAACCTACAAACTCGACGGTTCTGATCAATCTAATCAACTTCGGACAAGGCAACAAATGGATAAGATGCTCAGAGACACGAAGGCTATATCAGAATGGGAACCCCATGGGATTATTTCACATAACTATCTTTTCTTTGTATCAAATTTTAACTTTTTACGACGACATTATCTTACTAGAATGTCTGTCTCATTGTACAAAAATACTTACTAAAGTCAATATAAAGATACCCCTTTGAAAGTGCAAAACTATATGTTTTTCTTTATTTTTTGTGTTTTGTTTACAAAAATGTCCAATGATTTATTTTTGAACATATGCATTTGAACGTAATTACCATTTACAAATGAACAAAATAGAAAGACAATTACTAGTGGCTTTAAGAGATAGGGAAATATCTCCAAGTTATTTCCATGAAATCCCCTGCAGTGTGCAGTTTAATCCCCAGCAAAATAGAGCTTCCAGTTATCAATCCCCAGTAGAAGTCGTCCAATTTCTCAGAATTCCCCAACAGGATTTTACAAGCAGTACATGACGTTCCCCTTACAACAAAGTTTGTTTCTCTGAGTGGAAATTCATCAACACTTCAGCTTCACCACAGGAAGACTTACAGTCCATATCCTTAGCAGCAGTCAGGGATTTATTTTCCCCAATCCAACAACAGTGCAGCAGATTAGCTCACATATGCATACATCACATCCATATATCATTAACATCGATAACACGAATGCATATATCACAATCTCATTGTACCATGCGTTTCATACATCGTGACATTGCATACAACTAATGTTTTACCCTTTTCAGGATAAGATTAATCAATGGCTATCATCAACAAATTACAAAGGTTAGAATTTGATACCTAAGACAAACCAGGACAATTATCTACACGACCAACTGAAGTAATCCAGCACGGGTCCTTCAGATTCAGCTTTCAGATACACTTCAGATACGCTCCAGATACGGATGCCATTCTGATACTCATTCAGATTCATCTTCTCAGATACAGTTCAGATACGCTCCAGATACGGATGCCATCCTGATACTCATTCAGATTCATCTCTCAGATACAGTTCAGATACGCTCCAAACACAGATGCCATCCTCATACTCATTCAGATTCAAATTTCAGATATAGTTCAGATACGCTCCAGACACGGATACCATTATGATACTCATTCAGATTCAACTTTCAGATACAGTTCAAATACGCTCCAGACACGGATGCCATCCTGATACTTATTCATATTCAACTCTCATATACAGTTCAGATACGCTCCAGACACGGACGCTATTTTGATGCTCACTCAGTTTCAGCTTACAGATACGGTTCAACAATCATTTCTGGATGGCATCTACAAGCCCATCTCCAACAACTTTCCATCATTCCTACAAATGGCATCTTTAGACCCATTCCCTATACCATCAATCATCACATCACCGAGTGCAAATTTATGGGCACTCTAATGTCCAATCATCTTCCACCTTCGAGTCACGAATGGCAAAATTCGCCAATTTAACTCTTCAGGTTTGAGAAGATTAAATAGGGGCAGCTGTTTTACCCCAAAATTTTCTCTCTCATTTATCAAGAATTTCTCACAAGATCTCCGTTGGCTCAAGACTGCACTAGGGTTGATCAGCTCAAGACACCTCCTTAAACTTTGATGACCAAAATTAGGGTTTGAGATTGCACAAGGATATTTGAACTTCCAATGCCCCATATGACTTTCATGGATCATTATGGACCCTAAAGTTTACTCATGCCAAGTTTTAAGCTTTGGATCACACTTTTGCTCAGTCAATTGAGCAGTTGACCTAAAAATCAGTTGTATTGGGGGAAAAGTCAACTGTGGCCAATTTACAGTCAAACTTCATAATTTTTTATCCACATCAACATTTTAAACTCATATGTATCATTTGATCAAGTTTGGACTACAATTCCTCAAGAAATTTGATCAAATCTTCAAAAGGGCAAAATGGTCAAAATTAGGGTTTTGACTGGGAAAGGGCAATTTTTGATTTTTGACCTAGCAAATGATCAATTGGTTTAAGGCATAATCTCAAGAGTATAATTGCATCATTTTTACCTAATGACATGGCTCAAAACATTGCTCAAATCCAATGGATTGACAGATGAATTTTCAATCAACTGATCAAAAGTCAACTATATTCTGAAAAGTCAAACTTTGACTTTTTGGTCAAAATCAAATGTCAAAGATCACATTTCATAGAAGCATGTAAAAATATGAAACTTATTCGTCAAGAAATAAAAAATTCAAGATTTCATTTTTGAAAAGTTAAAATTTCTAAACTTAGAAATTTTTCTAAGTGTTGGAAATTTCTTATTTTTTCACAACTTTGAGCAAAATTTTCACCATGACGCAAGATGATTCAAAAGAAACTTCCAAAATTAAATTTGTAGATCTCCATGAAATCTACAACATTTATTTACACAAATCCTTCTAAAAGTGCTTGGATATCAAGTTATAATTTTAAGAACACTTGGTCATGAAACAAAACACTTAGTGAAATTTTGCCCTAATTTGGTCAGGAATTTGACCCAACTTCATGGCACTTTTTCATATAGTTACAATTGTAATATTCAAAGTGGTTCAAAGATGGGTTGTATATAACATTGCAAGCTTTCCAAAATGTCCAAGAACTCCTTGAGATCATTTTTGAGTAGGGAGAATCGAAGAGATGAAGTTAGGGTTTTATCACTTGAATTACAAGTCATTTTGTGATGAACAAATTCAAAATTCAAACTTATGTTGGATAACCTCTACTTTGCAGGCCTCAAACATGTTAGAAACTCCATAATTAATTTCTTGCACAGCTATTAGAGGTCTCATTTCAAGCATTCAATGCAAGGCCATGCTTTATATCCATTTTGGGAAGAAAGTGCACATTGCCATTTTGATAAAGTGACTTTTTGCACAAAACTTGTTCTTGAGCTTTGCACTTGTTCTTTTCTGATCATACAAGTCCCATAACTCAAGAGAAACTTGTTAGACCTTACAATCACTCAGCCCATGCTTGTACTTCCTCTTGAAACTTGTTTTCCCACTTTTCTTGAAAATCAAGTAACATAGAAAATAGCTTGTAACTTATACTTCTGACTTTCCAAAGCACTCAAACCTTTTTGCTTATACATACACAAGCCATTTTCCACAAATCCCATGCATGCTTAAGCCCTGAAAACACCAAGAACACAGAATCACCAAAAACACTTCAAAACTTGTCATTCTGAGTTTTGAATCCAATCGCCAAATTTGCTCGTGCATTTCTTGGCCTTTTACTTTCAAAAGCTTCTAAACAACATATACAAACAACCCCAACACCTTCAGCACCACTGTAACACATCCATCATCATCCACCATTTTCAAAAACAGCACCTTGCACCTTAACTTCTCCAGAACTCCTCAGGCATTTTCAGCTCAAGCTAAGCATCCCATTAGCTTCCTGGGAACTTGAGGAAGCTAATCCAATCATTGGAACTCACTGAAAGCTACACAAACTCCAAACCCGATACCCTCTTGCAAGGTAATTTTTCTGACTTTGGAACCTTCCATACAGGCATCATTAATGGTTTATTTGTGAATGAAAAATGTAGATATCATTGCCCTAAAGCTAACCATGTCCATAGTTTTCATTAATTTTTCTTGAGCTTAGAGAATTTTAAGATTGAAGTTTCTGAGATTTTTAGGGTTTAGATTAGGGCCATTAAAATTCATGCTTATCTTTGATCTATAATTTTATTGCTTTGTGTGATACGGTGGCAGAACCGACTGTTTTTACTGGTTTGCATTTTGCGTTTTTTGTTTGCAAAATGTTGTGGTAATCTAGAGTCGCCACTGACTTTTATTTCATCCAATCATGGAAAAGGAAAAAAGAACAGAAAAAACCTTTTCGAGATGTTCTGAGTACGGGGGGTAGATTATAGAAAGGGAAGGTGTTAACACCCTTTCTATCCATGGTTTTCCACTGACTCTTAGGTACTTGCTCATTTTTTAAAATTGCTTGTGTGTGCTTGTTTTTGAAAATGTTTTACTTCGTGATAACCCTTGTATCAGTCCTCAAGGATGTGACGTGGTTTGTTTTTTAAATTTTTTTTGAAAGGTGTTTGTGTGAAAAGTTTTCATTGAGCAAGTACTTAAGATTCTACCTACTCAGAAAAAAAGGTTGTTTGTTCTCATTTCCTTTAGACAGCGTTATCCTACTATTAAGGAGTAGGTAGCCCCGTCGTTGGAGTTTGTAAGGGACGTTCGAAAGGGATAAGTACATTCACTAAAGCAACAGTTAGAAAACTTTAGTAGTAACCCTAGAGTCTTAAGATATTTTCGAGGCAACATTTGAGGCAACATTCGAATGGGACAATTTGATCTTTTAGACTGGAGGGCAACCACTCAAATCTCCTATTCTTAATGATTGTTTTACCGAAGGCAACCGAAGTGAGGCAAACCCTAGGAGTGAATATGTGCATATGAATTGTTTCAGTTATTTAATCTTTGCACATTAGGTGATCTACCATTTTAATTTCAAGTAATCTTCCCATACAATCATATTAGCATGCATCTAACAGTTAAATATTTGCAGGAATTTAAAGTGCGAAAAGTAAACCTAGCTATTACAAGGCTTTGACAGTTACATAATTATCTTGACGGAAAATAAAATACGGAAGTTTAAAACCCTAATTAAAACTATTACAAACTCGAAACACTTACAAAAGTAATAAAAAGAATTAAAATGCGCGCGGCAACTTAAATGCGAGAAAAAAAATTGAGAACCCTAAAAATCTAATTGAAAAAGATATTTAAGTTTTTTTTTTTTTAGAAAAGACTTAATTAGGTTATGTACAATTAAAACCCCAATTCTAATAATTTTTTAATTATAAAAAGACATTGAAATTACCCTAACTTAAATTAAATAATTCAAGAATATAAAATATTTTATAAAAATGAGATTTTATGTATTTTTGTGGTTTTTATTTGAGAAAAGAAACAATTTAATTACAAGATTTAAAACCTAATTTCTATTTAATTTTAATTAAAACAAATAATCAAATAAACTAACTAACCTAATTTATTTTCAAAAATATTAATTTGAATAAATAATATTTAATTATGTATTTTGTGATTTTTTAGTTTTATAAAAAATAATAATAACTTTTTTTGTGTTAATTAATTAAAACAACTAAAGAAATTAATTAGAGAAATTAAAAAGAAATAGAAAGAAAAAAACAAACTGGGCCTGCATGTTGTTAGCAAATGGGGGGTATGATTCTGAATTCCCCAAGCCCAATAGCCCTTGAGCCCGGTCAACGCGCCTGATTTCCTATGGCATTGACTTGAGGGTGCATCATGGTCCCTCACTGCTTATGCGTTGGATCTGATACTATGCTTGATCAAGGGGCTGGATGTTGGTGATGTATGGTAGACAGCTGGATAAGAGCTGCACTTGATCTGTTGAGAGAAAATAAAATAAAGGGAAACGCTGGGACCTGGGATCGAACCCAGGTCCTTATGCTTACCAACAACACGCCTCTGCCAGCTGGGCTACGCTGGTTAGTTGTTAAAGAAATAAGAATAATGTATAATATATCAAAGCAAATTCCAGGAGGCTGAAACAAAAATCACGCGCGTTATTTTCAAATGAACCAATAGGGTGATGCCAAATCACCTTCTTCTACCTCCAGCCCGTCGTCTTAGGTATATGACCTATACCTACAGACCATGTCCATTGCTACAACCTGCATGCTTCAAACATCACAAATATACATGATAAATGAATTCAAAGACCAAGGATCGATTGGTCTTGATGCCACGATCATCCCAGTATCCAATTCTTGGCCTAATTTTTCCTGTATCAAGAAGCCCCAAAACATGGCTTCAAACCCTAGCCATGAAAATTGTCAGCATACGCGTTAAAACATTAATTAAACATAACCAATATGTTGCAAACATGATAACAAACACATATATGCCATTAAAACATGTTTATGGTGCGTGAATCACAGTAATCGGATTTAAAAAAACAGGGCAAACCGTGTGACTGCTACGTGATGATTCTGGACCTGAGGCGGCTTGCAATTGATTGGGATATGTTCCTGGGATGTCCATCAAGCTATTGGTAATGTTAGAACGGCTTGACTTGGCCTCTAGAATGGAAATTGAATCACCACTTTTCCTTGGAATTTTGAAGTTTTGTTCTGCCTCTTTTCACGACTGCAACCCTCTCTCATGCCTTGTATGTGTCCCTATATATCTTAGAATTAATTAGGGTTATAAACTTGGATTGAATCTTTGCAATTATGAGAGATTTGATTTGATTTTCATGCTACATGTAAACTTTCTATTTTGAGCCAAATCATCCCTTTCTTGTACCAATTATGCTTGATTCGTTTTGGTCTTGATAACTCATCATATTTTGATTGCCAACCTGTCCAAAAACCAAATCAAATCATATCTTTTCTATTATTCACCAATTATTTGATTTAATTCAATTTTTAATTAATAAAAAATGAAAATAAATTGAAAAATGAAGAAAATAATGTATGGGTGAATATTTGGATCGTGGATCATATTATAAGTGAGGTGCAAGCATAAAAAGTTAGGCCCATTTGGCAAAAAAAATGCATTTTTGAGCACATTTGACTTTTGGCAATTTTGCAAAAAAGGTCAACTTTGACAAGGCATATCTCCTCCAATTTTAACCCTAGAGAGGTGTTCTTGGACTTTTTAGAAAGCTTAGGGTAACCCATAACCAAACCTTTTGGTCTCATCTCAATTGAGTCTTCCATGTTCATGTAAGAAGCTTTGACCCAAAAGGTGTTTTTGTTGACTTTTCAAAAGGACCCATAATGTAGAAATTCATATCTTTTTATGAGTGCATATTTTGAACTTGTGGGATGAAGATGAATTGTAGGGAATTGCATCCTATTCAAAATGAGCCTTGGATGGAAAATTTCTGATAAAATATGAGAAAGTTATGCTTGGTCAAAGTTTGGTTGACTTTTCCTAAGAAACCCTAATTTAGCAACTTTTGGGTTTTGATGAATTTGGAGAATTCCTTGAAGAATCATGATCAACCCTTGATCAAATGATGGATGTCACTTCAAAATGTTGATGTTGACCAAAAATCTTGAAGTTTGACTGTATGTGGGTCACAATTGACTTTTGACCTAATATAGTCGATTCTCAAGCATTTGAGCAGTTGACTGAGAAAACTTCTTGTGAAAGGCATGAAATTTGATATGGAGGGTCTTGAGAACATATTAGGACCATGGAGAGCATATGAGGTCTTTGGAATCCACCTATCTTGATGAAAATGGAAACCCTAATTTGAGACACATTACCTTAGGAGAGAGTTTGTTTGGTCAACTCTTGGGCAAACTTGAGGAAATTGAGGATCTCTATGAGTATGTATTGAGTAAAATGAGAGGGAAAATTTTGGGGTACAACAGCTGCCCCTGTTCAATCTTCTTAAACCCGAGGATGTAGATTGGCTAGCCTGTCGTTCGTGATCTGAAGGTGGAAGATGATAGAACACTAGAGTGCCCGGAAATTCACACTCACATGAAGTGACACTTGATTTGTGATATCTGGAATGGGCTTACAGATTCCATTTGGAGGTCGATAATAGAAGATTGTTGGATATGGGCTTAAAGATGCCATCTAGAGAATGTTATTTCTTGAGATATTCCTTTGACGAGAGTCCCTGTTGCTGTTGTTGATGAGGAATCTATTGAGGAACGTTGGTATCTGTCTTGGGAGAAATAGAATTTTAGGAGCTTCAGTCGTCCGTTACTCTACTGGAGAAATAACTCTGACTTGAGGAAGCGGAAGTGAACTGCATATCTGGTCAGGGTATATGCTACATCGCGACTTACTGGGGAACCGCGAAACCAATCATGTTTGATCGGGTCCCTGTCTTACAGTGTTGTGAACTGTTGTCTGGAGATAAGAGAGAAGGGACCTGGATAGTAAGGTTATGAGAAGGAACCTGGATAGTAGGGTTGCTTTGGAATGAAATCCTGGACAGTAGGGTTGTAAGAAGGAACCTGGGTCGTAGGGTTACTTCGATATGAGAGCCTGGATAGTAGGGCTGTGAGAAGGAACCTGGATAGTAGGGTTACTTCAAAATAAAAGCCTGGATTGTAGGGCTGTGAGAAGGAACTTGGATAGTAGGATTACTTCGAAATAAAAGCCTGGATAGTAGGGCTGTGAGAAGGAACCTGGATAGTAGGGTTACTTCGAAATAAAAGCCTGGATAGTAGGGTTGTGAGAAGGAACCTGGATAGTAGGGTTACTTCGATATGAAAGCCTGGATAGTAGGGCTTGTGAGAAGGAACCTGGGTCGTAGGGTTACTTCGATATGAGAGCCTGGATAGTAGGGCTGTGAGAAGGAACCTGGGTCGTAGGGTTACTTCGATATGAAAGCCTGGATAGTAGGGCTTGTGAGAAGGAACCTGGGTCGTAGGGTTACTTCAATATGAAATCCTGGATAGTAGGGCTTGTGAGAAGGAACATGGGTCGTAGGGTTACTTCGAAGCAATGGTGTAGATTAGTTGACCCGTTTGATTTCGGGAACTGAGTTTCCATTAGTCGTCAGTATATGTGATCTGTATAACTGCTGAATTTATTGAAGCTAATCGTATTTTCCTGAAAAGATATCAGGGTTAGTTATATGTGATGCATGAAATGCAGGGTGAGATGATGTTCTCAAAATAAATGAGATTATGTTGTATATGATATGCATGCGTATGTCATGATGTATGTTTATGAAATGTTATCGGGCTATGCTCGTGTCTGGGAAAATAAATCCCTGACGGTTGCTGGAGATTTGTAAATATTCTGTCAGGAAGAGATGCTGGAGAATAACTCTGCAGGGACCAAACTTGGGGGGAGGAGATACTCTATTGGTAGATCCGCTGATCTGGAGGAACAAACTTAGCTGGGGATGAAACTCCGTTGCTGGAGATGATGAGCTCTATTGGAGATTGAGCTTCTGTATCTGTAGAAATAAACTCCGCTTGGGGATGAAATTTACCGACTCACCCGCAATTATGAACCTCGGCTAGGGAGAGTTATGTCCTGTTTTGGGAAAGTTGGCATCAATGCCTTTGGATACTTTTAATCTGGGGAGTGTATGTACCAATAATTATATTCCCAAGCTGGTTCTATCCCGGCACCTGCTAGGCAGAGTAACTGTAGGGTTTGACACTTCTTATTTTTGCCCCTGTTTCTGGAATTACGAGTAATTGCCTTTTGTTTATTATGTAAATATTTATGAGCGGCAATCATTTTCAAATGCATATATCAAAAATAAATCATTGGACGTTCTTGCAAAACAAAACAGAAAAAGAAAAAACGAACTAAAGTTTCTTGTGAAAATGATTTGTATTGATTTTTGAAGTTGGCCTGTAATAGGCGTTTTTATACAAAGAGGCTGACGCGCTAGTAAGAGAACACCGCCAAAAGATATTACAATTTTTGTAAAATAAGGAAAAAACAACTATGTGAAACAACCCCATTGGGTTCCAACTTTGCTATTGTCTTTATATCTTCAAGTGTCTCATCACTTTGCTACTTAGCCGAAGGTTGATCAGATTGATTGGTGTCGTCCGAGCCTGATGATCATTGCTGAAGTCTGGTCGCAAGATGATCCAATGAGACATAGTGATATGCTTCAATCCCTAACTTTTTCCTGGATTGCCCTTTCGGGTTTTTAATCCACCGGGATACCTTTTTTTTCCCAAGCCTCCCTTTCGGGTTTTCAACTTGCCGGGTGTACAACTTTTTTCATTTTCATCCCTTACTTTTGCCTGAACCCTTTTGGTTCGTCGGGAAGCCCTTATTTTTGCCTAGGCCAGTCGACCTAGCGAGTATTTGATTATGCGTGGTATCTTTTCACTATGTCTGTATTAACAAGGTGAGGAAGGTCGTAACCATCCATGGTGGTTAGAATCATAGCTCCTCCCGAGAAAATGTTCTTAACCACAAATGGCCCTTCATACGTGGGGGTCCATTTTCCCCTGGGATCACCTTGCGGCAGTATGATGCGTTTGATCACCAGATCCCCGACTTGATATTCTTGACGCCTGGATTTCTTGTTAAAAGCCTTGATCATTCACTTTTGATACGTCTAACCATGGCAAATAGCAGTAAGTCTCTTTTCATCGATTATATTTAGCTGATCAAGTCAGGTTTGGATCCAGTCATCTTCATTCAAACCCACATCCTTCATAATCCTGAGAGAGGGTATCCGGACTTCGATGGGTAGGACTGCCTCCATGCCATATACCAGAGAGTAGGGGGTTTCCCCTGTCAACGTCCATGCTGAGGTACGGTACCCATGAAGAGCGAATGGTAACATCTTGTGCCAGTCTTTATATGTCACCGTCATCTTCTGCACAATCTTCTTGATGTTCTTGTTAGCTGCTTCAACAACGCCATTCATCTTCGGCTGGTAGGGAGAAGAATTATGGTGCTGTATCTTGAACTGTTTACAAAGCTCAGTGATCATTGTGTTGTTGAGATTCGTACCATTGTCAGTAATGATTCTCTCTGGCACACCATATCGACAGATCAGATTGTATCGGATAAACTGCGCCATGACGTTCTTGCTTACTGTAGCAAAGGAAGCTGCCTCAACCCACTTTGTAAAGTAATCAATGGCTACTAAGATGAAGCGATGTCCATTAGAAGCGGTGGGCCTGATTTCTTCGATCATGTTGATGCCCCACATTGCAAAGGGCCACGAAGCCGTCAAGACGTTTAAGGGGACCGGAGGCACATGCACCTTATCAGCGTAGATTTGGCACTTATGACAAGTTCGAGAGTGCTGATAACAATCGGCTTCCATGATGGTCCAATAATATCCTACCCGTAGGATCTTCTTAGCCATGGTATGTCCACTGGAATGGGTTCCGAAGGTGCCTTCATGTAGATCTATCAGGATCCTCTCTACTTCGCTCTTGTCTACACACCATAATAGTGTGGAGTCATGGATGCATTTATAAAGGATTCTGTGATTGGTGGGAATGAGAACTGACTGTTTTTTTTTTTAATGCTGGTTCGCGTTTGCGTTTGTTTTCGCAAAGTGTCGCGGTAAGCAAGAGTCGACACCGTCTTTTATTTTATCCAACAAGGAAAGGACAAAAGCACAGAAAAAATTTCTTTTCGAGATTTTTCTCGGGTTCGGGAGGTAGATTATAGAAAGGGAAGGTGTTAGCACCCTTTCTATCTGTGGTTATCCACGGGCTCTTAGGTACTTGCTCACTATGTTTTGAAAAGATTTCTTTTCTTTATGATTGTGGGTTTTGAAAAGAATTTTGTTTTTGAAGAAAGTGTAAGTGCGAAAAGTTTTGTTTTGTTTTTTAAAGGAGCAAGTACTTAAGAACCTCTACCTACTCGAAAAGGAATTAAATTGTGCAAACGTCCTTTAGACGGTGCTATCCTACTATTGAGGAGTAGGTAGCACCGTCGTTGGAGTTTTCGGGTCAATTCGATTTAAGGGACGTGTGGTCACTAAAGCAATGTTAGGACGCTTTAGTGGTAATCCTAATGTCTTAGATCATTTTTATCGAGGCAACCATTTCGAGGCAACTTATGATCTTGGGACAAAAGGACGACCTCTAAAACATCCTATACTTAATGACCACGCTCGAGGCAACCAAGTGAGGTGTACCCTAGGAGTGGCATGTGCAAGTGTATTGTTTTTTTTAGTTATATTATCTTTGCATGTCATGGTGAGCTACTGTTTATTTTAAGTTTAAGAGTTAATCTTGTCATACAAACCTAGTTAGCATACATCTAAGCAGTTAATATATGTACAGGAATTTAAAGTGCGGGAATTGTAAATCCTATGCTATTACAAGGCTTCGGGGAGGGGGATTATTTACATGTCCAAAATTGGGGGAATAAAGCAGTAAAGTAAAAGTCTTAATTTAAGCTACCACAAACCAGTAAGCAGTTACAATAAAATAAACGCGCGCGAATCTGAAAATAAAACTCTAAAAATCCTAAGAATAAAATCTTTTTGTTGTTTTATTTTATTTTGGGAAAATGATCTAAATCTATTTAATTTTAGTTTTGAGAAAATGTTAAGATAATTAAGACATTAATTAACAAAGTTAATTTTAATAGAAAAAACAAGCCTAATCTTTTTTTGTGGTTTTTTGATTTTAATGTTAATTAAAAAAGATAAAAAGATGTCAATGAAAACAAAAATAAAATACAAGGGGGATCCTTCGATCCAGGGAAAAAAAGGAGTTTCGACCCAGAGAGGGAATGGCAGCTTTGATCCAAACAGGGTCATGGTTCTTTCGATTGGGCCAGGAAGTGGGCGTGAACAACCTTCGATCCAGGGAAGGGGATTTCCCTTCGATCCTGGGAAAAATGCCTTCTTCGATCCAGGAGGACTATGGGAAGCTTCGATCCAGAGAAGGTGTCTCCTTCGATCTGGGATGCTATACCTGCAAAAGTATGTTAGAGAAATAAAATGCAGGGCCTGGGTATTGAACCCCAGGCCCTTCGATCATGCGCTTGCTGGGTCTCTTCAGGCTATGTCTGCAGCAAGTGTTGCCAAACGAAGAACATGACCTGGGCGCCAAACCCAGGCCTTTCAATCAGTAGATTGGACTTTTAATTTGGGCACTTCCTGGATGTAGGCACCTTCGATCTGGGCACTTCCTGGATGTAGGCACTTTTGATTTGGGGCTTATGGGTGTGGATACTTTTGTTGAAGGGTTGCTTTGGCCTGGATCACTTCTGAAAATGTTGACAACTTTTGGCAGCGTAACTCCAATGTTTTTGTTCTCCTGTTGTATGTTTTTTCGTGTGTCCTGGATATGTATGCTGAATCTTGTATTTATAGGGGTGTGAGGGTGCAGTAATGGCAAGAGACAGCCATTAAACAGACCATTAAAGCCATGAGAGAAGAATCAGACACATTAAATAATTTCCTTTTTTGAAACATTCGTGTCCCTTGAATGAACCTGGACATTTTTGAATTTTGAATGCCCTCAGGCCCTGCTCTTCGATTGGTCTTGATTTTCCTCCTTCGAATGGGACTCATTCTGCTTCGACTGCTTGATTTGAAAAGAATCACTCTGGTCGAATCAGCTCTTTAGGAACAGAAAAGGAAAGAATCTGGCCCTTAACTCAGGAATTAAATCCACAATCAGCATTTAATTATTTCTATATTTGCAAGGGAAACATGCCATTTTCTCATGTTCAGTGTACCTGGACATGTTTTGAGTGCCCTCTTGATGGCTTTGTTAACAGGCCAATCGAAAGGATTTGTTAACAGGCCAATCGAAAGGTTTTGTTCATGCTAATCGAAGGACATGGTTAACATGCCTGTCGAAGCTGCCTTGACACAATGCTAATCGAAGGATCCCTTGGCATGCCAATCGAAGGACTTGACATAACGCCAATCGAAGTACTCGTCCAGAATGCCAATCGAAGTGCTTGTCCATGCCAGTCGAAATGCTCCTTCAGAATACCAATCGAAGGGTCTTTCAGGATGCCAATCGAAGTGCTTGTCCATAATTCCAATTGAAAGACTCTTTCAGAATACCAATCGAAGGGTCTTTCAGAATGCCAATCGAAAGGTATTTAAAGCACCACTCAAAAATTTTCTTTTTCCTTAGGCAAGGGTTTGTGATCAGCCATGCAGGGGGAAGACTTTTGGAAACATGAGAGGGCAAATTTTGGGGTACAACAGTTGCCCCTGTTCAATTTTCTTAAACCTGAGGATATAGATTGGCTTTCGGGCCTTTCGTGATCCGAAGGTGGAATATAATTGAACACTAGAGTGCCCAGAAATTTGCACTCGCATGGTGTAGTATCAGCATTGTGACGTCGGGAATGGGCTTACAGATGCCATTTGGAGAGATGATGGATAGTTGTTGGAGATGGGCTTAAAGATGCCATCCAGGGGTGATTGTTGGACTGTATTTGAATGAGTGATAGAATTACATCCGAATCTGGATCGTATCCAGACTGTTATTTGAAGGTCTCTGGTTGCCTGTCATTAACTGGAAGAAATAAATCTAACCATAGGAGGTCTTTAGTTGCCTGTTTTAACTGGAAGAAATAAATCTAACCAGAGAAGGTCTTTTCTGATAATGATGTGTGATGAAGGAATCTGAGACGATTGCTACTCCAAACAGATGATGAAGGAATCTTGGACGATTACTACCTCAGCAGGATGATAAAGGATTCTTGGACGATTACTACCTCAGCAAGATGATGAAAGAATCTTGGATGACTTCTACCTCAGCAGGATGATGAAGGAATCTTGGACGACTTCTACCTCAGCAGGATGATGAAGAAATCTTGGACGATTACTACCTCAGTAGGATGATGAAGGAATCTTAGACGATTACTACCTCAGCAGGATGATGAAGGAATCTGGGATGACTTCTACCTCAACAGGATGATGAAGGAATCTGGGATGACTTCTACCTCAGCAGGATGATGAAGGAATCTTGGATGATTACTACCTCAGCAGGATGATGAAGGAATCTTGGATGACTTCTACCTCAGCAGGATGATGAAGGAATCTTGGACGATTACTACCTCAAAAGGAAATGAAGGAATCTTTGACGATTACTACCTCAGCAGGATGGTGAAGGAATCTTGGACGATTACTACCTCAACGGGATGATGAAGGAATCTTGGATGATTACTACCTCAGCAGGATGATGAAGGAATCTTGGATGACTTCTACCTCAGCAGGATGATGAAGGAATCTTGGACGATTACTACCCCAAAAGGAAATGAAGGAATCTTTGACGACTTCTACCTCAGCAGGATGATGAAGGAATCTTGGACGATTACTACCTCAACGGGATGATGAAGGAATCTTGGATGATTACTACCTCAGCAGGATGATGAAGGAATCTTGGATGACTTCTACCTCAGTAGGATGATGAAGGAATCTTGGACGATTACTACCTCAAAAGGAAATGAAGGAATCTTTGACGATTACTACCTCAGCAGGATGGTGAAGGAATCTTGGACGATTACTACCTCAATGGGATGATGAAGGAATCTTGGATGATTACTACCTCAGCAGGGTGATGAAGGAATCTTGGACGATTACTACCTCAGCAGGATGGTGAAGGAATCTTGGATGATTACTACCTCAGCAGGATGATGAAGGAATCTTGGACGATTACTACCTCAACGGGATGATGAAGGAATCTTGGACGATTACTACCTCAAAAGGAAATGAAGAAATCTTTGACGATTACTACCTCAGCAGGATGGTGAAGGAATCTTGGACGATTACTACTCCAAAAGGTAATGACTTTTATCTGTCGATTGATCTTTCCTGAAAAGGTAAAGAGTTAGTTGTATGCAATGTCATGATGATGAAATGCATAATGTCATGATATTCTCAAAAGTAAATGAGATTGTGTTGTATGCACTTATCATGTATGTAAATAGGATGTATGAAATGTGAAATGTTAATGAATGTATTTTTGTCTGGGAAAATAAATCCTTGACAAGTGTTGGGGAGTTGTTAAATCCCGGATTGCTGTTGAAGAGTATGTGTGTCTTCAAATTTTGCTTAGAACGTTTCCACTGAGGATCCTCGTTTTGTTGAGGAGAACTCCGTTGGGGGAAGTTGTGAACTCTGTGGAGAGTATTGATTGATTCTTGGGGAACAAGTTCAGGAGTCTTGGTTGTTCGTTGCTCTACTGGGGAGTCCAAGTTAAACTGACATCTGGTCGGGTCTAGGTTTCACAGTAACTTGCTGGGGATTGTAGAGTAATCTACTGGGGAAGAGGAGTTGTGGTCCTTTGATTTGTAGTAGTCGGAGAGGCAAACTCAAGCTGGGGAATCCTGGTGTTGTTGGGGAAATAAACCCTGTCGTCAGTCCGCTAGAGAGGTGACATCTTCGTTGGGGGAAGTCCTCGAGGATTCTTGAGGTTGATTCAGCTGGGGAAAGGTTTTCAGAGATTAAACCCTTGTTGGGATGTCATCCTATGAGAAGGATTTTGGGGAGATCTGTCATTTCCCCAAGTAGCAAGTGTTTGTGGCACTGCCTGGAAATGTTTGACTGTACGTAACCCTTCACCGAGATTGATGTTCAATGCCCCAAGCGACGGAGATGGAGACTTGCCCCTGGTTACTCTGCACTTCTTCAGAGATTTCTTGAAGTCTTGAATGGACTGCCCCAGGTGTGCTGGGTAGTGACATGTCAAGTCCCCTTGTTGATAGGAGATTTGTCAATGGAAGTGTCATCCTTTTTGAGGTGATTTTTTTCACTGAGAGTGCTTTCGTTCATCGGATATTCGTTGTGTGAATTTCTCCGCTGTCAAACAAATAGCCAAATGCAAATAGTGATATTCAAATAATGCAAAGTTTATGCTTGTCTCGAAGTTTTAAAAAATGCGTTTTTTAGCAGAAAACTTTTTATAAGACAAATTCAACACAAGATTTAGGGTAAAGCCTTACAGGAGTCAGGATACCTTTTGTAACAGTATGCTTTTGAACTAACCCATGATTCAGTTAGGACTTTTGAAGGGTTGTAACGTGGCTTGGTTCATGGTTTAAGAAACAAAGGATAAAGGCTCAAAGTATATTTGTACCCACCCGCTATTCATGATGTTCTTCAATCCTAAACTCAGTTAATTGTGTATTTGAACTCCTAATGAGTCTGGGACGACGTTTTTGGTGATGGTTCACACAAGTTGAATTTTATGGGAAGGCAGTCATCATTTTTTTTGCAACATTTTTCATGTTGTCAAGGATTTGTAATAACCTCGTTCTTTTGATTTATTATCCCTAATTTTTGCCTGCCTGTTTCTGTTTTCGAGATTACAGTCAGCGGGATGCCCCAGCTTTCTTAAACCTCCTTTATAGATTTTGGCTCTGTGGGCTTTTCTCTTTTGAGAGATTGACTGCCAATGAGATAAGGAACCACCACTGTCTTTTGATTCCATAGGAATGCTTTTGATGTCATTCGTTGTATTATGAACTGAGAGTTTTGCGACTTCAGTGCGCATCTTTTGAATTAACTGAGAGACTACCCTGCCCCAGGTTTAAGTTAAAGGTTTCAATTTGTGTTTAAAACAGAAAACTCCTACTTCTTTGGCTCGAAGGGGTTGACTAGGGATTATCTTCCTTATAACTCCACTGTTTAGGATTTGAAACAATGCATGTACCTCATCAGCGGGGTCTATTCAAAAGCATACTGTAAAGATCGTGGTATCGTTTTCGTCATCCTCCCTCTAAAGGCTTATAACTTTTAGCAAGAGTTGAATGTCATAAAGTGAGTAAAAAGCATAGTTTAAGTGTAATTAAAATGATTGGATCAAATCAAGACAAACATATGCAATTCATTAATGAAACAAAGTTTGGCATTAATAGATAATTGTTTGAATAACAAAAGAAATTACAACTTGAAAATTCAAATGAAACAAAGACATTCTCAATGATTTGGCATAGGATCAGTGATCAAACTTGATCTCCTTGGCATCAATCAAGTCTTGGATCTTGTTCTTCAAAGTCCAACAGTTGTCGGTGTCATGTCCAGGACTATCAGAATGGTAGGCACATCTCACACTCGGATTATACTTAGAAGAGGAAGTATCAGGATTTTGAGGAGGATCCTTTAGCGTGATCAGTTTCACCTTCAGCAATTGTTGTAATGCTTGAGACAAAGGCATGTTGATGTCAATATACTGCCTTTCTTGATATTTTACCCTACGTCTATTGCTCTATCTTTGTTGAACAGGCGTGGGATCGGAGATCAGGGTTGCCCCTACATATTGATCATGACGACTCTTTTGACCATACACAGCATTGGACTCTTTCTTCCCATTGTAGGGATTTTTCTGAGCATCAGAAGGTGTAGCTTCTTGAATCTTACCACTTTTGATGCCAGCTTCGACCCTTTCGCCGGTCAGTATTAGCTCGGTGAATCCGGTTGAAGAGCTTCCGATCAAGTGTTTGAAATAGGGACCAGACAAAGTCCCAAGAAACATGTCCACCAACTCCCTATCAGACAGAGGGGGTTGGACTCTTCCGGCAAGATCTCTCCACTTCTGAGCGTAGTCCTTAAAGCCTTCGCCTGTACCCATAGACATACCCTGAAGCTGAGTACGTGTGGGAGCAAGGTCAGCATTATACTGGTATTGCTTGTAAAAAGCAGCAGCAAGGTCCTCCCAGTTGCGGATGTTAGCTCCTTCTAGTTAACAGAACCATTCAAGTTGAGTCCCTGATAGACTATCTTGAAAGAAATGAACCCAGAGATTTCTATCAGCAGTATAGGGTTGAATCTTCCTCACATATGACCGGAGGTGTAGCTTTGGACAGGAAGCTCCGTCGTACTTGGCAAAGGCAGGTGCCTTGAATTTATGGGGAATCACCACCCCAGAGGATAGACCTAGATCTCCGAAGTCCAAATCGGGCACCTTCTGTATTTCCATGGCGTTCAGACGGTCTTCCAGTTGTTTGTACCTAACCTCAGTAGGAGGATACTGTTCTTCATCATAGTCCATCTCGTTGTCGGAGACTTCAGGGCTAGGAGCCCTCCTTTCTCGTGGACTGTCTTTCCCTCCAGATGGGGTGGTCTGATCAACTTCGTTCTGCAGCCTGTTTCCAAACCTGCGTCCATTATTGAACAGGATGGTCCTCTTTTTCTTCTTCTTCCTCTCTTTCAGAATCAGGGTCTTCAGGTCCTGCTGACCCTTAGCTAGGCTCATGACCAACTCTTGAAATTGGGAATTCTGGGCCTGGAGGGCCTTGATAGCTTGCTCAGTGGAAGGTTCAGTAGACATGATGATCGCTGAAATAAACAGCGAGAACATGAGAGACCTGTATCGGATGACCTATTATGCAATGATATGTATGATATATGTATGTGTGATACGGTGGGAGAACTGACTTGAGGTTTGCGTTTGTATTCGCACTTGTGCGGTTAGCAAGAGTCGCCACCGACTTTTTATTTTATCCTAAAGGAAAGGTTAAAAAGCACAGCAAAAACCTTTTTGAGATATTTCGTGGGTTCGGGGGGTAGATTATGAAAAGGGAAGGTATTAGCACCCTTTTCATCCATGGTTATCCATGGGCTCTTAGTTACTTGGTTTTTTAGATCACTTGCCTAGTTTTTCGATTGCTTTGAAAATGGTGTGTGTGTGGGTGCTTTTTGAAAATGTTTTGGAAAAAGATGCCTTGTCTTAGGCAACTAATGTATTTGACTCGTGTTTGAGTGTTTTACAAAAGTGTGAATCTTTTCGAAAAGATGTTTTCAAATGTTTTAGTTTGTTTGAAAGTGTCGTGGATTGTGGTTTTTTTTGAAAAGAAGGCAAGCGTTTTTTGCAAGTTTGATCTCAAATAACTAAGAGTCTTGTCTACCCTATTGTACTCAAAGGCTTTTGTCATGTTTTAACCCCTTTTAACAATTTTGTTCCACCATTGAAATTGATGGACAATCTTGCGTTTAGGAAGTTTATTCGGGACGGGCGCGGGTCATCGTATGGACCATGAATGCAATGATGCCAAGTGTCTTTGGCAATTTGTTTTGAAGGGACTATGATCATTCCGTTTAGGCAACACTTTGAGACTTATGATCATTTGATTTTGTTTTGCCAAAGAAACTCGACGTGCAAGCATGGCCCATTTTGGAAGGCAACATGTGGGATTACCCTAGGGGGTGTAAGTGTGATTGTGTATTGATTACATGTATTTGTCTTGTATTAGGTTATCTAGCGTTTGATTTTATGTACATACAAACCCTAGGTCTAAACATGGTATATTTAGAAAACTGTAAATTGCGGAATGTAAATCTACGCTATTACAAAATAGTGTCCGGGAGTGGGGGTATAAATGTACAAGGGGATGAGACTTATAGTATTTACAACCAAATCGAATGTCACGATCGAATGAATATCAAATATAAATGTAAGATAAACATGTGTATAAGGTAATGTGAATGTATTTGTGTAAGTGTACAAGTGTATATGTATGTGTAAGTGTAAGTGTAAGTGTAAGTATGTACAAATGCGAAATGTGAAGTTGAGTCGTATTAGGGTTTTGACCTAGATATACGTTTTAATCTGTATTTTTGATTCTTGTATGTTTATGTACAAAGAAGAGAAGTGTTTTGTTTAAATGTTTGGAAATTAATCGGAAAGTATTTTAGTCTAATGTTTGTGAGTTTAATATTAAAAGATGTGTGTTTAAATTGTTATGTACAAAAGAATGTTAATTAAAAAAGTTTCAATTTTAATTATGTATGAAATATGTATAATATGTACAAAAGGAAAAGTTTTAATTAGGAAATGTATTATGTATGAAAAAGAAAAGATACTATGTACGAATATGTATTTTAAAAAAGGTATTTTCAATTTAATTATGTATAAAAGTATTTAGTTATTTTTATGTACAAATGTGTATTAATCTAAAGAAAATGTTTTATATGATATGTACAAAACTAATTTTTAATATAATATATATGTACAAAATATCTATCTAAAAAATTGTCTTAATTTTATGATAAAAAGTATTTTTAATTAAGATAAAAAAAAGTAAACATTGTTTTGTAAAATAAAAAAGAGATTAGTGTTTTATAAAAAAAGAATAAGTATTGTTTATAAAAAAAGATTAGTTTTTTATGTTGTTAAGAAAAAGAAAAGAATGGTTAGTGTTTAAAAAAGAAGTAAACATAAAATAGAAGAAAAGAAAGGGTTAATGTTGTAAAGAAAAGGAAGAAAGGCATTTTTGATGGGCTTTTGAGGAAACATGAACGGGTTAAGCCCAAGCTGATCCAAAAACGAAATTAGGGTTTCATGCTGTTGTTCAATTGAGACAAAGGGCTCTAGGGTTAATCAGCGGCGCCGTTCACTTGAATTTCGTCTTCTTCGTTCAAACTTCACTTCCCTGAACGCTGAGTGTGATGCCTGGAGCTTTTGCCCAATGCCACCTCCGGTTCCTCTCATCTCCGCGATTGGACTAAACCTAAACGGACAGGGTAACGATCTCACCTTCTCTATTTTAGAATTTTCACTCTTCTTCTTGCTTAGTCTGAGTTATAATCTTACTCGTTATTATCGTTTGTTTCTCTTTTCTTGAGATTGAGAAGGGGACGAAAAGCTACCTTAATTTTGGGAGATGGAGGAAAGGGGACCGGAACTGGAGGCGTTGAGGCGGAGGCCCGGTGGCGGTGATGGAGCTTGCTTTTGATGCTTTCTGGTACTTTCGTTCTTTTACCTTTTTGCTTAGGTTTTTGATGATGATATTCACTGAGAAACCCTAATGTATTCACTTCTTCATCTTCCTCTTTCCTACTGTGATGCCTTTGCTTCTGTTTGTGTGGAATATTTTGGAACAATCGTTGCCTTGAGTCTTGTTGCCTGAGTATGATATGTCTGAGTATTTTCTTGTGTGCTTGCCTATGTGTGCTTGCCTATGATGAAGCTTGCTTCTGAGGCTCTTTGAACTGCCTTTTGAGATTGCTACTGAGTTCACTTTGAATTGCTTCTTTCTTCTTCTTCTTGAGAGGCTATGTGCTTGTTTGTGAGCTTGATGCTATGTGACTTGATTTGGTTCCCCCCATGATGAACTTACAGTTCTGAGGGGCTCGTATTCGTTGCCTATATGCTTGAGTATGTTGTTGGATATGCCTTGCTGTTTGGCCTATGATGAAGTCCCCCTTCTGAGGCTTGGTGTTTGAATGTTCAGTGTTGGAGCTTGGCTTTGTGGCTTGAGATGTTCAGCTTCACAGGGTTGTAGGCTTGGGTTGGTTTTGATTATGACTGATGCTTATGCTTGTTTGTGTCGCCCAGTGATGTTCTACTGAGGGCTTAGGCTTGACAGGTTATGGTGTTTTTGAAGGTTGAGGCAGGGTATTGGTGCTTGATAGGTTGCAAGTTGTGGTTCTTTGTTATGACAGTAGTGGTGTTTTCAAGTTATGTGCTTTTATGAGGTTTGGGGGTCCTTTTCTATTCTCAAACTCTTACCTCTTTGTATTAGCCTCTGTATATTTTATGCAGAGTTGTGTTGGATCCTCTGGTTATCAGTTTGCAGGTTCAGTTTTTATGGTCTTAGCAGGTTTTTTGCAAGGTTCAGGTTTGATAGACTTTTTGTTCTCACTTTTGCTTCTTACCTCTTTCTCTTCTGAACTGCTATTGAACTATATCTAAATCCCTGCTGCTGAACTGAACTGTCTTGGCTTGTATATCTTTTCTTTCTATCCTGCTATGCTGGACCGCTGTCTAACCAAGTTGGCTTTTGATTTGCATAATCTTTTTCTTCCTGCTACTGCACTGTCTATCTCTGCTGCTGAACTGGCATTGAACTCAGTCTAACCCTGCCTGCTTTATCTCTCTTTACTCTCTCTTTACAGTACAATTTAAGAATTTTATAATGTTTATTGTACTTTTCTGAAGGGGCTATGGGAAATGATGAATTAAGATGTTTGCTTGCATAATACATCTTGCATCTCCTTTATCCAGTTTTGACAGTTTGGATAGATTTTCTGCTTTTTGATATCTTTTTCTCAAATCTTTCCATGACAGCTTTTGAGCTTGTGACAGCAAATGTACTTCCTTG
Organism: Vicia faba; assembly: GCA_948472305.1. Classification (NCBI taxonomy): domain Eukaryota; kingdom Viridiplantae; phylum Streptophyta; class Magnoliopsida; order Fabales; family Fabaceae; genus Vicia; species Vicia faba. The sequence continues at coordinate 658,479,742 of OX451736.1, read as the reverse complement.
ATTTTCTTTGAGTGGACTTTGTTTTGGATTGAAAGTTTGGATTGAACTTTTTCAGTTTAGTTTGGATTTTGAATCTTGAACTTCTATGCAGCTTTGAAATTTATGACTTATGCATTTGCATTTGCATTCATGAAATAAAATAATCTTCCCTCTCTGTGAACCGGGAGAAATCCCGTGATTTGCAGAGAGGGCAACTGATCCCAGTCAGTGGCCCCTAATGATGAGCAATTTTATCTCCCTTTTAATTAGATGCTTTCTGACTTTTCTTGTTCTTTTTGCAGATGAAAAAAAAATGGAATACCGGAGCGGAATGAAGCACGAAGAATATTTAGAAAATAGGGTAGTTTTTCATTCTATGTAATATTTAAATTAAATGTAAATTATTGTTTGTAACAACAATTTGTAAATAATTCAAATATCAATAAAAATCCAAATTATCCAATTGGTTCCATTTTCTTTATTGCTTATTTATTTATTTAAAATTCTTAGAATTAAAACAATTGAAAAATAAATTCAATCATTTAATTTCAGAATAATAAATAACTAAAATAAAACAAAATCGATCCAATTAAACCTGTCTTATCCAACATCCAAAGCAAAGCAGCAATTAACTCAAATAGACTGATCAAACACATGAACACTGTGAATCCAGTACTGCATCTTGTATCTGACTGGCCCAATCAAAACGTACTGAATTCAAAACCACTGTCACTTTTGCTGATTAAACCAAGATAACGCGAATTTTAATCCGAATCTTGAAATAAACCGCAAAGTGCTGTGGAATTCAAATTCTTCTGAGAATATGCCCATAAAACCCTAATTCCCGATTAAATGCCAAATCACGCTCGCTTGATCAAAATTAAACCCAAAAATCAATCAAACCCTAAGCCCACTGTATGAAACAATTCAGAGCTCTGAAAATCAGTGAAAAAACCCTAGTTTTGCTTGACTGTCAAGAAAAGTCTGTTTGTCCGATTCTTGAACCAGTTTGAAAAGTCAGGAAATGTTTGAAGCTGAGATTTCTTGTGGAAAAGCGCGAGGGCAAATTTTGGGGTACAACAGTTGCCCCTGTTCAATCTTCTTGGACCTGAAGAGTTAGATTGGCAAGTTTGCCTTTCGCGACTTGAAGGTAAAAGGAGATTGAACACTAATGTGCCCAGAAAATTTGCGCTCGTCGACGTGATGGTGGAGGTGAATGGGCTTAAAGATGCCATTTGGTGATGGGCTTAAAGATGCCATCTGGTGCGAGAGAATTTTGTCGGGGGATGGGCTTAGAGATGCCATCTGAGAATGGGCTTACAGATGCCATTCGGCGACTACTGGTATGAGAATGGGCTTATAGATGCCATATGGTGATGTTGAACTGTACGTCAATGGTAAGTGGACGAGTATCAGAAGGGCATCCCTGTTTTGGAATATCTCTGAATTGGGGTCTGAACAAGCAACAGACTGACGTCCACATCTGGAAAATCTGTAAACTATTTTCAGGAGTTGGGACTGAACAAGCAATGGAGCAGCATCCGTTGTTGGGAAGCGTCCGTAACTTATTTTCAAAAATTGAGAAGAGTCTGAATCAGTTGGTAGATTGACATCCGTTGTAAGGAAGAATCCGTAAACTGTCTTCAAAATTTTGGGAAGAGTCTGAACAAATCGGTAGATTGACATCCGTTGTAGGGAAGAATCCGTAAACTTGTTTCAGAAGTTGAGAAGTTGAAGAGGAACCGGTGTAAGGTTTCCGCTGATGCGTCTGAATGAATTTGGAATAAGTATCAGAAAGTTGCCGTGTCCGGGTCACATTTGAACTATTTCTGGATGAATCCCAGGAGATGATCTGTGTCGACTGATCTTTCCTGAAAAGGCAAAGGGTTAGCTGTATGCAATGTTATGGTGCGTGATGCAATGCATGTGACATTAATGTTTATGATATGAATGTAATGAATGCGCATGTAAGCTGATGAGCTAATCTTGCCAAGGATACAAGATTCCGAGATGGCTGAAGATAAAAAGCATCTTGACTGCTGCCGGGGAAAATAAATCCTTGGCTGTTGCTGGGGAAGAGAATTCCTGATGACCTCTACTGGGGAGTTCCAAACTAGTAGACTCATGCCGGGGAGACCAGATTGAGAATCTTCGGTTTGATGGGAAGTAAACCCTGAGACTTCACTGGGGAACTCAAGATTTGTCCTTCCAAAACCCTGTGGGGAGAAGGTTTAAAAGTCTGACTTCGTTGGGGATTGTCCACTTGAAGCTCTTGATCTGCTGGGGATACTGAAGCTTAAACTCTGAGGGGAATTGAATTCCTGAGGATTCCCTGGCTGGGGATTTGCAAAGATAAGTTACTGCTGGGGAATTTTGATGAACTCCGCTGGGGATAGGGAGAATTCTGGCGGGCGCGGTCTTCCGTGGTCGTTAGCTTTGAGAAGAATCTGAACAAGCGATAGGTTAACATCCGTTTACTTGGAGAACCCGTGAACTGTTTTCAGAAATCTTGAGGTTGAATCAGCAATAGAACAACATCCGTTGCTGGGAAGCGTCCGTAAACTAAATTCAAAGGTTGCATCTGAACAAGTTGATAGATTAACATCCGTTGTTGGGATGAGTCCATGAACTGTTTTCAGAAGTCTTGAGAAGAATCTGAACAAGTCGGTAGATTGGCGTCCGTTGTTGGGAAGAATCCGTAAACTGTTTTCAGAAGTCTTGAAGAGGAATCAGCAATAGAACAACATCCGTTGTTGGGAAGCGTCCGTAAACTAAATTCAAAGGTTGTATCTGAACAAGTTGATAGATTAACATCCGTTGTTGGGATGAATCCATGAACTGTTTTCAGAAGTCTTGAGAAGAATCTGAACAAGTCGGTAGATTGGCGTCCGTTGTTGGGAAGAATCCATAAACTGTTTTCAGAAGTCTTGAAGAGGAATCAGCAATAGAACAACATCCGTTGTTGGGAAGCGTCCGTAAACTGAATTCAAAGGTTGCATCTGAATAAGTTGATAGATTAACATCCGTTGTTGGGATGAATCCATGAACTGTTTTCAGAAGTCTTGATAAGAATCTGAACAAGTCGGTAGATTGGCGTCCGTTGTTGGGAAGAATCCGTAAACTGTTTTCAGAAGTCTTGAAGAGGAATCAGCAATAGAACAACATCCGTTGTTGGGAAGCGTCCGTAAACTGAATTCAAAGGTTGCATCTGAATAAGTTGATAGATTAACATCCGTTGTTGGGATGAATCCATGAACTGTTTTCAGAAGTCTTGATAAGAATCTGAACAAGTCGGTAGATTGGCGTCCGTTGTTGGGAAGAATCCGTAAACTGTTTCAGAAGTCTTGATAGGGAACCGGTGTAGGGTTTCCTGATGATGAGCTTGTGTAAAAACTGCATCGGTTTTGAACACTTTTGACATTCGAATGCCCCAAGTGGTGATGTAGATAAAATCCTGGTTTATTACAGGTGTTGGTCTACAATCGGTCGTTCACAGATGTTTCCTGGGTTGTTGCAGGTGTTGATCTGGAATTCTTCAGACATGCCCTGGCTGGATACAGGAGTCGAATCTGGAAAGGGTCAACAGATATGCCCTGGCTGGATACAGGAGTCGAATCTGGAAATAGTCGTCAACAGATATGCCCTGGCTGGATACAGGAGTCGAATCCTCGAACTCTTCAGACGTGCCCTGGCTAGATACAGGAGTCGAGTCTGGAAATGTGGTCAACAGATATGCCCTGGCTGGATACAGGAGTCGAATCTGGAAATGTTGTAGTTGATTTGTTGAACACTTTTGACATTCGAATGCCTCAAGTGGTTGTGAAGGAGTCTTGAATCAGATTACCCTGCATATTGAGAGATTTCTTGAAATCTTGACTGGACTGCCCCAGGTTAACTGTACTTTGAAAGATCTGTTGGACCCTGACTGGACTGCCCCAGGTTAATTGAATTGTGACATGTAATGCCCCTTTGTTGATAAGGGAATTTGATGGAAGTGTTATCCTCTTGAAGTGATTTTGATTTACTGAGAGAGTTTTCGTTCCTCCGAACATTCGCTGTATGAACTTCTTCGCTGTCAAACAAAAGGGGTTAAATGCAGACAATGATATTCGAATAATGCAAAGTTATGTTTGCCTTTGAATATTTTGAAAAATGCGTTTTTAGCAGAAAACTTTTCATAAGACAAGTCAACACAAGATTTAGAGCAAAGCCCTACAGGAGTCAGGATACCTTTTGTAACAGTATGCTTTCGAACTAACCCATGCTTCAATTAGGGCTTTTGGAGGGTTGTAACGTGGCCTGGTTCACGGTTTAAGAAACAAAGGATAAAGGCTCAAAGTATATTTGTACCCACCCGCTCTTCGTGATGTTCTCCAACCTAAGCTCAGTCAATTGTGCGTCGCACTCTGTTTTGAGTTTGGAACGACTTTTGGGCGATGGTTCACCAGTTTGAATTTTTTGGGGGACAGTCATCATCTCCTTTTTTCTTTTTCAACACTTTTCATGTTGTTGAGGGTTTTGTAACGACCCCACTATTTTGATTTTGATTTGTTATCCCTAACTTTTGCCTGACTGTTACCGTTTTCGGGATTACTGTCAGCGGGATGCCCCAGCTTTCTTAAGCCTCCTTTATAGGTTCTGGCTCAGTGGGCTTTTCGCTTTTGAGAGATTGACTGTCTATGTGATAGGGAACCACCCTTGTCTTTTGATTCCGAAGGAATGCTTTCTTTTTTGACGCCGTTCGTTGTATTACGAACTGAGAGTTTGCGACTTCAATGCGCGTTCTCTTTTGAATTAACTGAGATACTACCCTGCCCCAGGTTTATATCAAAGGTTTTGATTGTATCAGAACAGGAAACTCCTACTTCTTTGGCTCGAAGGGGTTGACTAGGGATTAACTTCCTTATAACTCCAGTGTTTGGGAATTGAAAGAAATGCCTGTACATCATCAGCAAGGTTTGTTCAAAAGCATACTGCATAAGATCACGGTATTGTTTCGTCATCCTCCCTCTAAAGGCTTGCAGCTTTTTATCAAGAGTCAAATATCATAAAGAAAAGCATAAGAGTAGTGAAACGAATGGATGAATTCAAGACAAACATATGCAATGCATTAATGAAAACAGAGTTTAACATCAACAAATAATTGTTTTGACAGTAAAAGAAATTACAACTTTGAAAAATTCAAAAAGAAGCAAAAGTCTTTCAGCTTCGAGCCTCGTCACTTCAAGCGGAGAACCCTTTAACGGAAGATCTTCATCTCGCCGTCTGGCATGAATTCCAGCACCCCAATGTCAATCAGATCTTGAATCTTGTTCTTCAAGGCCCAACAGTCGTTGGTACTGTGCCCCGGGCTACAGGAGTGGTAAACACAAAATTCGTCGGGATTAAAGCGAGGAGAGAAGATATTGAGCTTCTGAGGAGGGTCCTTTACGGTGAGCAAATTGACCTCCAACAGGCGCTTCAGTATGAAGAATGATGGTATTTTAGTCTCCGTAAACTGTCTTCCCGACTTTTCTTGTTTACGCCGATTGCCCCGTTGACGCTGGCGAGGTTGTTGATGGGTTTGTGACCCTGAAGCTAGCAGAGGAGCTTTCCCCTTGTCTTCTTGAGTTGAGGGAGGCTGAGCGGTGACTTGCTCTTCGACCTCGGATGTTTGCCCCAGATGGTTGTTTGGAAGCAGTTGGCAGACCAGAACTCTGAGTTCCTCTTGTCTTTGAGATAGGTCTTGGATGAGAGCCATCTGGCCCACCAAATATCCCATCACTTGAGTCCTCAGTGTTGTCAGATCAAACTGCAGCTCCGCAATCTGATCATTCCTGGCATTGTTGGAATTCCCCAAGCCGTTGGTGAGGAGAGCTTTCATCTCTTCTTGCCCCAGAGACAAGTTCAGGAACATCTCTTGCAATTGAGCAGTCTGGTCTTGGATGTCTTTGACAGACCGTTCTAGAGCCATCTCTTGCTGAAATAAACAGCAGGAGAGTAAGGAAACCTGAAAAAGGAAAGGTCGTCAAAATGCAATGCATGATATGTGGATGCATGTTTTCAAGGATCTCTTGGGGTAAACACAAGAAAATGTTTAGAGGTTGAACTCTGCTCTCGGATTGGAGATCTCTGCATCGGTGGACGTCCTTCCACGAGAATCAAGCTCACCATGTCGAGTGGGTCATAGCCACTGATTCAAGTTGTTGTTCTTGATTTTTGACTGGAGAGCTTTGTGTCGGTGGATGTCTTTCCACGAGAATCAAGCTCGCCATGTCGAGTGGGTCATAGCCCCTGATTCAAGTTGTTGCACTTGAACTTTGTTTGGAGAACTTTGTATCGGTGGATGTCTTTTCACGAGAATCGAGCTCACCATGTCGAGTGGGTCATAGCCACTGATTCAAGTTGTTGTACTTGAATTTTGATTGGATTGGTTAGAGGAGAAACCTCTTGCCCCTTGATAGATCTCTGGTTCAACGTAACCCTGCATCAAAAGAACCCTCGAGATCCTTGAAATGGTTATTGAAAATGCTAAAATGCTATGGTATGATGTCATGATGTTATGTACATGTATGCACAGGCAAGTAAGTGTATATACAGGCAAACAATATTCACACAAAGCACACAAGGCCTTAGGTTTAGGCTTGCATGAGGTTCAGGTACTACCCTCTTTCAGTTTGTTGGTTAAAACCTGTCCTATCAAAAGTAACCGGGTTCTAGAGGATCTCATATCATTGGCTACCCTCAATCGGTCATAACTCCAACATCGCAACCTTTTCTCGCGGCCGGAACCATCTCGAGAGTTTAGCCTCAATGAGTGTAGCATACTGCTACTGTTCTAATGGCCAAGTTGGTCAATTTAGGGTTCTAAGGTCGGTTGATGCTTAATGACTCCTTGGAAGACCCATATTCTCCCCGTCTGACGCGAGGGATATCGGTACAGACCAAGACGCCACACCAACGTAGCCACTGCTTCACCCGTGTCGGTATACCCCGGACAGGTCCCTCACAGATTATGCTACCTAAAAAGGGTTTCCCCAGATCCGGGTTAGGATCTATAGAACTCCGATACAAAAGCCCATAAATGTAAAGCAAACAAAGCAATCAATTGGAAGTAAAGGTGATCTAAACCCTAAGGTAACCCCACTTTTAGAAATATCCCCAGCAGAGTCGCCAGTTCTGTGATACGGTGGGAGAACTGACTTGAGGTTTGCGTTTGTATTCGCACTTGTGCGGTTAGCAAGAGTCGCCACCGACTTTTTATTTTATCCTAAAGGAAAGGTTAAAAAGCACAGCAAAAACCTTTTTGAGATATTTCGTGGGTTCGGGGGGTAGATTATGAAAAGGGAAGGTATTAGCACCCTTTTCATCCATGGTTATCCATGGGCTCTTAGTTACTTGGTTTTTTAGATCACTTGCCTAGTTTTTTGATTGCTTTGAAAATGGTGTGTGTGTGGGTGCTTTTTGAAAATGTTTTGGAAAAAGATGCCTTGTCTTAGGCAACTAATGTATTTGACTCGTGTTTGAGTGTTTTACAAAAGTGTGAATCTTTTCGAAAAGATGTTTTCAAATGTTTTAGTTTGTTTGAAAGTGTCGTGGATTGTGGTTTTTTTTGAAAAGAAGGCAAGCGTTTTTTGCAAGTTTGATCTCAAATAACTAAGAGTCTTGTCTACCCTATTGTACTCAAAGGCTTTTGTCATGTTTTAACCCCTTTTAACAATTTTGTTCCACCATTGAAATTGATGGACAATCTTGCGTTTAGGAAGTTTATTCGGGACGGGCGCGGGTCATCGTATGGACCATGAATGCAATGATGCCAAGTGTCTTTGGCAATTTGTTTTGAAGGGACTATGATCATTCCGTTTAGGCAACACTTTGAGACTTATGATCATTTGATTTTGTTTTGCCAAAGAAACTCGACGTGCAAGCATGGCCCATTTTGGAAGGCAACATGTGGGATTACCCTAGGGGGTGTAAGTGTGATTGTGTATTGATTACATGTATTTGTCTTGTATTAGGTTATCTAGCGTTTGATTTTATGTACATACAAACCCTAGGTCTAAACATGGTATATTTAGAAAACTGTAAATTGCGGAATGTAAATCTACGCTATTACAAAATAGTGTCCGGGAGTGGGGGTATAAATGTACAAGGGGATGAGACTTATAGTATTTACAACCAAATCGAATGTCACGATCGAATGAATATCAAATATAAATGTAAGATAAACATGTGTATAAGGTAATGTGAATGTATTTGTGTAAGTGTACAAGTGTATATGTATGTGTAAGTGTAAGTGTAAGTGTAAGTATGTACAAATGCGAAATGTGAAGTTGAGTCGTATTAGGGTTTTGACCTAGATATACGTTTTAATCTGTATTTTTGATTCTTGTATGTTTATGTACAAAGAAGAGAAGTGTTTTGTTTAAATGTTTGGAAATTAATCGGAAAGTATTTTAGTCTAATGTTTGTGAGTTTAATATTAAAAGATGTGTGTTTAAATTGTTATGTACAAAAGAATGTTAATTAAAAAAGTTTCAATTTTAATTATGTATGAAATATGTATAATATGTACAAAAGAAAAAGTTTTAATTAGGAAATGTATTATGTATGAAAAAGAAAAGATACTATGTACGAATATGTATTTTAAAAAAGGTATTTTCAATTTAATTATGTATAAAAGTATTTAGTTATTTTTATGTACAAATGTGTATTAATCTAAAGAAAATGTTTTATATGATATGTACAAAACTAATTTTTAATATAATATATATGTACAAAATATCTATCTAAAAAATTGTCTTAATTTTATGATAAAAAGTATTTTTAATTAAGATAAAAAAAAGTAAACATTGTTTTGTAAAATAAAAAAGAGATTAGTGTTTTATAAAAAAAGAATAAGTATTGTTTATAAAAAAAGATTAGTTTTTTATGTTGTTAAGAAAAAGAAAAGAATGGTTAGTGTTTAAAAAAGAAGTAAACATAAAATAGAAGAAAAGAAAGGGTTAATGTTGTAAAGAAAAGGAAGAAAGGCATTTTTGATGGGCTTTTGAGGAAACATGAACGGGTTAAGCCCAAGCTGATCCAAAAACGAAATTAGGGTTTCATGCTGTTGTTCAATTGAGACAAAGGGCTCTAGGGTTAATCAGCGGCGCCGTTCACTTGAATTTCGTCTTCTTCGTTCAAACTTCACTTCCCTGAACGCTGAGTGTGATGCCTGGAGCTTTTGCCCAATGCCACCTCCGGTTCCTCTCATCTCCGCGATTGGACTAAACCTAAACGGACAGGGTAACGATCTCACCTTCTCTATTTTAGAATTTTCACTCTTCTTCTTGCTTAGTCTGAGTTATAATCTTACTCGTTATTATCGTTTGTTTCTCTTTTCTTGAGATTGAGAAGGGGACGAAAAGCTACCTTAATTTTGGGAGATGGAGGAAAGGGGACCGGAACTGGAGGCGTTGAGGCGGAGGCCCGGTGGCGGTGATGGAGCTTGCTTTTGATGCTTTCTGGTACTTTCGTTCTTTTACCTTTTTGCTTAGGTTTTTGATGATGATATTCACTGAGAAACCCTAATGTATTCACTTCTTCATCTTCCTCTTTCCTACTGTGATGCCTTTGCTTCTGTTTGTGTGGAATATTTTGGAACAATCGTTGCCTTGAGTCTTGTTGCCTGAGTATGATATGTCTGAGTATTTGCTTGTGTGCTTGCCTATGTGTGCTTGCCTATGATGAAGCTTGCTTCTGAGGCTCTTTGAACTGCCTTTTGAGATTGCTACTGAGTTCACTTTGAATTGCTTCTTTCTTCTTCTTCTTGAGAGGCTATGTGCTTGTTTGTGAGCTTGATGCTATGTGACTTGATTTAGTTCCCCCCATGATGAACTTACAGTTCTGAGGGGCTCGTATTCGTTGCCTATATGCTTGAGTATGTTGTTGGATATGCCTTGCTGTTTGGCCTATGATGAAGTCCCCCTTCTGAGGCTTGGTGTTTGAATGTTCAGTGTTGGAGCTTGGCTTTGTGGCTTGAGATGTTCAGCTTCACAGGGTTGTAGGCTTGGGTTGGTTTTGATTATGACTGATGCTTATGCTTGTTTGTGTCGCCCAGTGATGTTCTACTGAGGGCTTAGGCTTGACAGGTTATGGTGTTTTTGAAGGTTGAGGCAGGGTATTGGTGCTTGATAGGTTGCAAGTTGTGGTTCTTTGTTATGACAGTAGTGGTGTTTTCAAGTTATGTGCTTTTATGAGGTTTGGGGGTCCTTTTCTATTCTCAAACTCTTACCTCTTTGTATTAGCCTCTGTATATTTTATGCAGAGTTGTGTTGGATCCTCTGGTTATCAGTTTGCAGGTTCAGTTTTTATGGTCTTAGCAGGTTTTTTGCAAGGTTCAGGTTTGATAGACTTTTTGTTCTCACTTTTGCTTCTTACCTCTTTCTCTTCTGAACTGCTATTGAACTATATCTAAATCCCTGCTGCTGAACTGAACTGTCTTGGCTTGTATATCTTTTCTTTCTATCCTGCTATGCTGGACCGCTGTCTAACCAAGTTGGCTTTTGATTTGCATAATCTTTTTCTTCCTGCTACTGCACTGTCTATCTCTGCTGCTGAACTGGCATTGAACTCAGTCTAACCCTGCCTGCTTTATCTCTCTTTACTCTCTCTTTACAGTACAATTTAAGAATTTTATAATGTTTATTGTACTTTTCTGAAGGGGCTATGGGAAATGATGAATTAAGATGTTTGCTTGCATAATACATCTTGCATCTCCTTTATCCAGTTTTGACAGTTTGGATAGATTTTCTGCTTTTTGATATCTTTTTCTCAAATCTTTCCATGACAGCTTTTGAGCTTGTGACAGCAAATGTACTTCCTTGATTTTCTTTGAGTGGACTTTGTTTTGGATTGAAAGTTTGGATTGAACTTTTTCAGTTTAGTTTGGATTTTGAATCTTGAACTTCTATGCAGCTTTGAAATTTATGACTTATGCATTTGCATTTGCATTCATGAAATAAAATAATCTTCCCTCTCTGTGAACCGGGAGAAATCCCGTGATTTGCAGAGAGGGCAACTGATCCCAGTCAGTGGCCCCTAATGATGAGCAATTTTATCTCCCTTTTAATTAGATGCTTTCTGACTTTTCTTGTTCTTTTTGCAGATGAAAAAAAAATGGAATACCGGAGCGGAATGAAGCACGAAGAATATTTAGAAAATAGGGTAGTTTTTCATTCTATGTAATATTTAAATTAAATGTAAATTATTGTTTGTAACAACAATTTGTAAATAATTCAAATATCAATAAAAATCCAAATTATCCAATTGGTTCCATTTTCTTTATTGCTTATTTATTTATTTAAAATTCTTAGAATTAAAACAATTGAAAAATAAATTCAATCATTTAATTTCAGAATAATAAATAACTAAAATAAAACAAAATCGATCCAATTAAACCTGTCTTATCCAACATCCAAAGCAAAGCAGCAATTAACTCAAATAGACTGATCAAACACATGAACACTGTGAATCCAGTACTGCATCTTGTATCTGACTGGCCCAATCAAAACGTACTGAATTCAAAACCACTGTCACTTTTGCTGATTAAACCAAGATAACGCGAATTTTAATCCGAATCTTGAAATAAACCGCAAAGTGCTGTGGAATTCAAATTCTTCTGAGAATATGCCCATAAAACCCTAATTCCCGATTAAATGCCAAATCACGCTCGCTTGATCAAAATTAAACCCAAAAATCAATCAAACCCTAAGCCCACTGTATGAAACAATTCAGAGCTCTGAAAATCAGTGAAAAAACCCTAGTTTTGCTTGACTGTCAAGAAAAGTCTGTTTGTCCGATTCTTGAACCAGTTTGAAAAGTCAGGAAATGTTTGAAGCTGAGATTTCTTGTGGAAAAGCGCGAGGGCAAATTTTGGGGTACAACAGTATGCAATGTTTTCAAGGATCTCGCGGGGTAAACAAGAAACTGTTAGAATCTGAATCTGGTAGCTTGATTGAAGGAACTTCATGTTACTGAGGGTCCTTCTTCAAGAGTCAAGCTCACCATATCGAGTGGGTCATAGCCCCTGACTCAAGTTATCATGTTTTGATCTCTAGACGGCATTGGCTAGAGGAAAATAAATCCCCTTTGCCCCTTGCTGGACATATGATTTACCATAACCTGCATCACAGATCCTTGAAATGGTTAAAGAAATGCTAAGGCATGATGCTATGATGTGTATGCTATGCGTTTAAGCAAAAGTGTGAGGTGATGTAAGTAAGTCCTGCAATAAATCTAAATTATTGGATAAGGACTGTAAACAAAACCTGCAAGGAACCCATGTTGTCAAATAACAAGAATGTGCAATTAGTTCAAGTTTGAAAGCACACAAGTCACACATATAGCCTTAAGTTTAGGCTGGCATGGAGTTTCATAGGTAAGTACCCTCTTGAGTTTAGTTGGCTCAAAACCTGTCCTATAAATAGTAACCGGGTTCTAAGGAGCTCAATATCATTGGATTGTTTTCTATGTTCATCGTTTTGGTTTACCCACTGAACTAGCGACCAAAATATTCCATGAAAACAATCCTCAATGAGTGTAGTATCGAGTATCTACCAACTTCGGATTGTACCAAAGTCGGTCATCTCACTACCCCTAAAAAAGGCCAAGATGGTCAAGTAAGGTTCTAGGTCATTAGTGCTTAGTGACATCACTCAGCGGCCCCGTATTCTCTTTGATTGACTCAAAGGCTACTGGTACTCACAAATATGTCGCACTAATATAGCTATTGCTTCAACCGTGTCGGTATACCCCGCACAGTTTCCACAACGTATTACTATCTATGAATGTTTCCTAAATCCGGGTTAGGATCTATAGAACTCCAATACAAGCCCACAATTAAAAGCATACAAAGCAATACAATTGAAAACACAAGTGATCTAATCCTAAGGTACACCTCACTTATAGTCTTCCCCAGCAGAGTCGCCAGTTCTGTGATTGGTGGGAATGAGAACTGACTGTTTTTTTTTAATGTTGGTTCGCGTTTGCGTTTGTTTTTGCAAAGTGTCGCGGTAAGCAAGAGTCGCCACCGTCTTTTATTTTATCCAACAAGGAAAGGACAAAAGCACAGAAAAAATTCCTTTTCGAGATTTTTCTCGGGTTCGGGAGGTAGATTATAGAAAGGGAAGGTGTTAACACCCTTTCTATCCGTGGTTATTCACGGGCTCTTAGGTACTTGCTCACTATGTTTTCAAAAGATTTCTTTTCTTTATGATTGTGGGTTTTGAAAAGAATTTTGTTTTTGAAGAAAGTTTAAGTGCGAAAAGTTTTGTTTTGTTTTTTAAAAGAGCAAGTACTTAAGAACCTCTACCTACTCTAAAAGGAATTAAATTGTGCAAACGTCCTTTAGACGGTGCTATCCTAATATTGAGGAGTAGGTAGCACCGTCGTTGGAGTTTTCGAGTCAATTCGATTTAAGGGACGTGTGGTCACTAAAGCAACGTTAGGACGCTTTAGTGGTAATCCTAATGTCTTAGATCATTTTTATCGAGGCAACCATTTCGAGGCAACTTATGATCTTGGGACAAAAGGACGACCTCTAAAACATCCTATACTTAATGACCACGATCGAGGCAACCAAGTGAGGTGTACCCTAGGAGTGGCATGTGCAAGTGTATTGTTTTTTTTAGTTATATTATCTTTGCATGTCATGGTGAGCTACTGTTTATTTTAAGTTTAAGAGTTAATCTTGTCATACAATCCTAGTTAGCATACATCTAAGCAGTTAATATATGTACAGGAATTTAAAGTGCGGGAATTGTAAATCCTACGCTATTACAAGGCTTCGGGGAGGGGGAATAAAGAAGTAAAGTAAAAGTCTTAATTTAAGCTACCACAAACCAGTAAGCAGTTACAATAAAATAAACGCGCGCGAATCTGAAAATAAAACTCTAAAAATCCTAAGAATAAAATCTTTTTGTTGTTTTATTTCATTTTGGGAAAATGATTTAAATCTATTTAATTTTAGTTTTGAGAAAATGTTAAGATAATTAAGAGATTAATTAACAAAGTTAATTTTAATAGAAAAAACTAGCCTAATGTTTTTTTGTGGTTTTTTGATTTTAATGTTAATTAAAAAAGATAAAAAGATGTCAATGAAAACAAAAATAAAATACAAGGGGGGATCCTTCGATCCAGGGAAAAAAAGGAGTTTCGACCCAGGGAGGGAATGGCAGCTTCGATCCAAACAGGGTCATGGTTCTTTCGATTGGGCCAGGAAGTGGGCGTGAACAGCCTTCGATCCAGGGAAGGGGATTTCCCTTCGATCTTGGGAAAATGCCTTCTTCGATCCAGGAGGACTATGGGAAGCTTCGATCCATAGAAGGTGTCTCCTTTGATCTGGGATGCTATACCTGCAAAAGTATGTTAGCGAAATAAAATGCAGGGCCTGGGTATTGAACCCCAGGCCCTTCGATCCTGCGCTTGCTGGGTCTCTTCAGGCTATGTCTGCAGCAAGTGTTGGCAAACGAAGAACATGACCTGGGCGCCAAACCCAGGCCTTTCAATCAGTAGATTGGACTTTTAATTTGGGCACTTCCTGGATGTAGGCACCTTCGATCTGGGCACTTCCTGGATGTAGGCACTTTTGATTTGGGGCTTATGGGTGTGGATACTTTTGTTGAAGGGTTGCTTTGGCCTGGATCACTTCTGAAAATGTTGACAACTTTTGGCAGCGTAACTCCAATGTTTTTGTTCTCCTGTTGTATGTTTTTTCGTGTGTCCTGGATATGTATGTTGAATCTTGTATTTATAGGGGTGTGAGGGTGCAGTAATGGCAAGAGACAGCCATTAAACAGGCCATTAAATCCATGAGACAAGAATCAGACACATTAAATAATTTCCTTTTTTGAAACATTTGTGTCCCTTGAATGAACCTGGACATTTTTGAATTTCGAATGCCCTCAGGCCCTGCTCTTCGATTGGTCTTGATTTGCCTCCTTCTTATGGGACTCCTTCTGCTTCGACTGCTTGATTTGAAAAGAATCACTCTGGTCGAATCAGCTCTTTAGGAACAGAAAAGGCAAGAATCTGGCCCTTAACTCAGGAATTAAATCCACAATCAGCATTTAATTATTTCTATGCTTGCAAGGGAAACATGCCATTTTCTCATGTTCAGTGTACCTGGACATGTTTTGAGTGCCCTCTTGATGGCTTTGTTAACAGGCCAATCGAAAGGCTTTGTTAACAGGCCAATCGAAAGGTTTTGTTCATGCTAATCGAAGGACATGGTTAACATGTTTGTCGAAGCTGCCTTGACACAATGCTAATCGAAGGATCCCTTGGCATGCCAATCGAAGGACTTAACATAACGCCAATCGAAGTACTCGTACAGAATGCCAATCGAAGTGCTTGTCCATGCCAGTCGAAATGCTCCTTCAGAATACCAATCGAAGGGTCTTTCAGGATGCCAATCGAAGTGCTTGTCCATAATGCCAATCAAAAGACTCTTTGAAAATACTAATCGAAAGGTCTTTCAGAATGCCAATCGAAAGGTATTTAAAGCACCACTCAAAAATTTTCTTTTTCCTTAGGCAAGGGTTTGTGATCAGCCATGCAGGGGGAAGACTTTGGGAAACATGAGAGGGAAAATTTTGGGGTACAACAGATCCCATTACTAAGGAAGAACTTTGCAGCGAAACTTCTTATCATTGACAGATGCCCCTTCAGGATACTCTTGAGCCTCGAGATACCTTTTGACTTTGTGAAACCAGGGTTTGTCAGCCACTTCTTTGGTATCGATCTCGCAGCAGTGTGCTGGTTCATCCAACCTCTCAATGGTGATTTGGGGAGCTTCATTGTCCCACCAAACCTTGAACATAGAAGACATGGTAGCTAGCACATCCGCTAACTGATTCTCCTATCGTGGGAAATGTTCGAAGGTTACCTCCTCAAAATGTGGGAGCAATGTCAGTACATACTCTTTGCAAGGAATGAGATTCGGGTGCTTCGTATTCCACTCGCCTTTGATATGACTTATCACCAAAGCGGAATCCCCGAACACACTCAAGAACTTGATCCTCAGGTCAATAGCAGCTCAAAGACCCATGATACATGCTTCATACTCTGCCATGTTGTTGGTGCAGTTGAAACATAATCGGGCGATGAACGAAGTATGAAAGCCCTCAGGGGATATGATTACAGCGCCAATTCTGTTACCCAGTGCGTTTGAGGCTCCATCAAAGTACATAGACCATTGGGATCTTTCCTCAGGTCCTTCATCCGGTCCAGGATCTTCGTAGTTAGTCACTAACATGATATTCTCATCTGGGAAATCAAAATTCATGGACTGGTAGTCATCCACGACCTGATGAGCCAAATGATCAGCCAATACACTCCCCTTTATTGCTTTCTGGGTTGTATGTTGGATGTCGTATTCGGTTAATATCATTTGTGTTGTACCCCAAAATTTTCCCTCCCATATTCTTCAAAATTTGCCAAGTCAAAGCTTCAAAGTCTCCTCAAGGGTTGCACAGTTCAAGGGCCCCTTAACAGTCAAAAACTAGGGTTTTGGTTCTGACAAAGAAAATGAAGTTTCCAAGGGTCCAATCAAGTCCCACATGCCTACAAATATGGTCAAGCATCCTCATGCCAAGTTTCAAGACTTACAGCACAAGATTGCACAGTCAAAACCCTAATTGCACTACAGTCAACTGTAGGGGCAAAATGGTCATTTGACAGTCAAAAGTCCCAATTTTGGTCAACATCTCATTTTTAAGCCACAAACATCATTTGATCAATTCTTGATCATGATTCTCAAAGTTTAGCTCAAAAAGTCTCAAGATGCAAAAGTTTCCATATTTGGACAGTTGAAAAAGTCAACTGTAACTTGACCAAGGCATAACTTTCACATGGATTATCAGAAAAATTCCATCCAAAGCTCATTGTGAAGATAAAGACATTTCCTACAACTCCTCTTCACACTTCAAGTCCAAGAAATGCTCTCACAAAAAGTTATCAATTTCAACATTATAGGTCATTTTCAAAAGTCAACAAAAAGGGACTTTAAGTCAAAGGCCATAACTTGAGATTGGTAAATCAAAATGACATGGGACAAAAAGCATTGTTTAGAGGACTCAAAGAACTTTCCAAAATGTCCAAGAACATGAGCAAAGCTTAAAAATTGAGCAAGATATGCCTTGTGGAAGTTGGGAAATTTTTGGATATTTTGAAAAGTCAACATTGCTTCAAATGTCTTAAAAATGCTAATGGGCCTCTTTTTATTTCAAGAATCATTATCCAAGGCATGTGCACGACCATTTGGCCCAAAGGGAAGTTTTTTATCATTTTTATTTATTTATTTGGATTTTTAATTATTAATAATTCATTTAATTAAAATAAATATGTGAAAAATACCAAAGCAAGTCAATCAAATCTTTTTATGCATGGGATAACTTCAATATTTCGTGCATGATCAGATTTGGAAAAAATCTTGGTAATTGGACATGATTTGGTAGCAAATATGCATGAAAAGATTGGAAAATTATGGCATGGAAAATCAAATATTTTCTCATCAATTCAAGGATTCTTTGGACCAAATTTCCAACCCTAATCATTCATACATATATACCAATGCCAACCCTAATGTTCAAAAACCTCCCAGCTGCGCCATACCTCCATAACCAAACTTGAGTTTTTTGACAAAAATTTCAAAACTGAAAACTAGGTTCTAGGGCGATTCAAGCTAAAATAACTATTCCATTGTCTTGCTGAGACATCAAGGAAGGTGCCTGGATCAATATCATAGCCTGAAACATCAAGAATTGGTATATCAGAGTCAAGCTTTTCACGAAAATTTCCATAATCGAATCATGAATTTCATGCATTTTTCGTGTGTTTTCTTTATTGATTTACATTGAGTGATTGATTCTAAAGCTAACTGCATATTTTAATTGAGTTTTTGTGCCAAATTAGAGGATTCACCATTGATACAGGTTAGGGTTACCAAGCTTTCAAATTAGGCGTTTCTAAATGCTGTAAAATTGGAACACCATAATACCATGGTTGAATTCAGCATGCTTGGACGATTCTAAAGCAACCCTCGCGCCTAATTTATGTGGCCATATGGCCTAATCGTTATTTTGAAAACAAGCATATTTTGGGGGGGTTTAAAACCCCCGCTAACCTTTTCATGTTTCAGGAAAAAAACAAAACGAAGAAGAAGATGATGAAGTGTCCAGCAATGATTGGGTTATTTGAATTTTCGCGCTAAACTGACCACTAACTCTTATTTTTCTCTTATATTAATTGTTAGTTATATTATAAACAAAGAGCGCAAGTGGAGCAGTTGGCAAGGCATGTGTATGGTAATCCCTGGGACCTGGGTTCGAACCCCAGGTCCCCACTCTCTTTCAATATTTTTTCTCTCAATCTAATCCCATGCAGATCCAACCCTGAAGGCATATCATACATCCACAATATCCAGCGCGCCACATGGCCTGTAACCATTATCCAAGGGACCAGATGTGGAGAACATGATGGACATGAGTCAACGCCTATGCACACTAGTTGAGAAGTCAACAAGGCCAAAGGGTCATTGGGCCTAAAATGTTACAATTATACCTCTCAATTGGGGACAGAACCCCCCAAGGTATTGTATTTCTTTTCTTTTCTTTATATTATTTATTTCAATTATTTCCTTTTATTCCTTAAATTAATTATTTTCATAAAAATATAAAAACAATAGAAAAATCAGAAAAGTCATAAAAAACAAAATATATTTTATTTTAATATTTGTTGTAAATAAATATCATTAATTAATTTTAGCTTTTTAAATTAGGTTTAATTCAAATATTTTCTTAATAAACTTAAAATTGGTAGAATTAGGTTTTAATCAATTTTTATCCTTTTTCTTTTCTTTCATAATAATTAATTATTAAATATTATTTTTGTAATTAAATTACCATGTAAATAATTAGATTAATCTTAGGTTTAATTTTAACATGTTTTCTTAATAAATTAAAAAACAACTAGAAATAGGGTTAGATTTCATTTAATTCTCTCATAAAAAACCATAAATACAAAAATCTCAAAATAATTTCTTTTTTTTCATTTTTATTTCATTCATTTAATAATAATAATTTAATTTCATTAAAAAGGGTCCAACGCCCTCGTTTCCAATTTTAATTCAATTCGCGCATTTATTTCTTTTCTTTTAATTATCTATGTAATTCTCCCAAAGCCGTGTAATATTTATCTTTCGCACTTTACTTTATTTCTTTATTTACTTTCTGTCAAATCGGGTCCTGGATTTTAATTTTGGCGATGTGGACCCGCGCCTTTGTAATAGTCTAGAACTTTTAATTTCCGCATCTTTTTAACTGTTAATAAACGCATGCAAGAATGAATGGCCTAAAATAAAAAACAAACGTGTAGATCACCATAACATGACAAGACAAAATATCTGAAAACGACACGAATCACACACCACCCCTAGGGTACGCCTCATTGTTGCCTTGCCTCGAAAGGTGATCGTCGAGTAGAGGATGTCTTAGTAAGTCCTCATGATCCGGGAACCTGGCATGAGGGTAGCTTCTAAGGTATCTTCCTATTGCTCTGGTGATCACCACGTCCCGAACCTTCGAATTGACCCGAACACCTCCAACGGTGGTGCTACCTACCTCTCAATGGTGGGATGGCACTACTTTAAAGGACATTTACACAGACGAATTCCTTAGGGTAGGTAGACGACTCTAGATACTTGCTCTAATTTCAAAAACAAATCAAAAATACTTTTCACACCAACACATTTTCAAAAAGCTTTCGAAAGCAATTTTTCAAACACTCTTGAGGACCAATACAAGAGTCGAACTGGAATTTTCAAAGAAACTTTTTAAAACCCACAGTTGAAAAGCAAACAAACAATTTTTGAAAACACAAATGAGCAAGTATCTAAGAGCCCATGGATAACCATGGATAGAAAGGGTGCTAACACCTTCCCTTTCTATAATCTACCTCCCGAACCGAGAGAAATCTCTATAAGGAATTTTTCTGTGCTTTTGTCCTTTTCCATTTGGAGAAAATAAAAGACGGTGGCGACTCTTGCTTCCGCGACATTTCGCGAACCAACGTTAAACAGTCAGTTCCAGATTCACCGATCACGGAACTGGCGACTCTGCTGGGGACTTAAACTTAAAGTGAGGTGTACCTTAGGATAGTTCATAACTGTGTTTTCAATTGCTTTGACTTGATTGCTTTATTATTGTGGGACTGTCTTGGGAGTTCTATAGATCCTAACCCGGATCTGGGGGATACCTTCTTAGAAAGTAGCAACAAGGCTGTGAGGGAACTGTGTGGGGTATACCGACATGGTTGAAACAGTCTGCTACGTTGATGTGGCACTTTGGTGTGTACCGATAACCCTTGAGTTCAGTCAAGGAGAGTACGGGGCCTCCGCGTGGTGTCATGAAGCATCAACAGACCTTAGAAACCTTAATTGAACTATCTTGGCCTCTTTAGGGTAGTGAGATAACTGACTTTGGTGCAGTCCGAGGTTGGTTGATACTCGATACTACACTCAATTGAGGGTTGCTTTCCTGGAATATTTCGGTCGCCAGTTCAGTGGCTAAATCGAAACGATGAACAATGAAAGCAATCCCGTGATATTGGGACCCTTAGAACCCGGTTACTTCTAATAGGACAGGTTGAACCCACCAACTTCAAGAGGGTAATACCTAGACCCCATGCTGGCCTAAACTCTAAGGGTTTCTATTGTGTGACTTGTGTGCCTTCTAACTTGACTACTTGCATGCTTGTTATCTAACACATGAACTACTTGCAGATTTTGCTTATAGTCCTTAATTGGGACTCATAACAGGGTTGACTAAGCTACTTGTAGGTTTTGTTTGTAGTCCTTAATTGGGACTCATAACAGGGTTGACTAAGTTTCTTGCAGGTTTTGTTTATAGTCCTTAGTAGGGACTTATAACAAAGTTACCCGCATCACTCCATGCATACCATAACATCATACCATTGCATACATCCTAACCCATTTCAAGGATCTCCAGGGCTTGTGATGCAGGTCATGATGAATCAAACGTCCAGCAAGGGGAAAAGAGGATTTATTTTCCTCTAGCCAAGGTCGTCAGGGGCTATGACCCACTCGATATGGTGAGCCTTGACTCCTGAAGAAGGACTCTCAACAACAGGAAGTTCCTTCAATCAAGCTACCAGATTCTAACGATTTTCTTATTTACCCCACGAGATCCTTGAAAACATTTCATATATATATACATACATATCATTGAATTATAGGTACCCTTTTGACAGGCCTCTTACCTTCCTCGCTGTTTATTTCAGCCGATCGTCATGAATCCTGAATCATCCACTGAGCAGACTATCAAGGCCCTCCAGGCCCAGAATGCCCAGTTCCAGGAGTTGATTGCGAACCTAGCCCAGGGTCAAAAGGAATTGAAGACTCTGATTCAAAAGAAGAAGAAGAGGATTGTGTTGTTCAGCCCTAGACGCAGATCTGGGAATACACTGCAGATTGAAACTGAGAGGACTACTCCATCTGTTGGGGAAGGCAGTCATCAGGAGGAAAGGGTTCCCAGTCCAGTGGTCTCCGACAACGAGACAGATTTCAACGACGAACAATACCCTCCTGCTGAAGACAAGTACAAGCAGTTGGAAGACCGTCTGAATGCAATGGAAATTCAACAAGTACCTGGTTTGGATTTCGGAGATTTGGGTCTAACTTCTGGTGTGGTGATCCCACACAAATTCAAAGCACCCTCTTTTTCTAAGTATGATGGGGCATCCTGTCTCAGGCTGCATCTCAGGTCTTATGTGCGGAAGATTCAACCGTATACTGTGGACAAGAACTTGTGGATCCACTTCTTCCAGGAGAGTCTTTCAGGGACTCATCTCGAATGGTTCTATCAGCTGGATGGAACCAAGGTTCGTAACTGGGAGGAGTTGGCTACTGCTTTTTACAAGCAGTATCAGTATAATGCCGACCTCGCTCCTACGCGTACCCAACTCTAGGGTATGTCGTTAGGACCGGGAGAAGGTTTTAAAGAATATGCGCAGAAATGGAGAGACCTGGCTGGTAGGGTACAACCACCGCTGACTGACCGTGAACTTGTGGACATGTTCCTGGGGACCCTGTCTGGTCCGTTCTACAACCACCTGATTGGGAATTCGTCTGCTGGATTCACAAATCTTATCTTGACGGGAGAGCGAATAGAAGCTGGCATCAGGTCTGGGAAGATTCAAGAGGCTGCACCTTCTGATAAAAAGCCTCATCATGGAAAGAAAGAGTCCAATGCTGTGCACGGTAAAAAGAGCCGTCATGAGGTAGGGGCAACCCAGATCTCCAATCCTAGACCTGCTCAACAAGGACAGGGGCAGCAGCGCAAAGAGGTCGCACCCAAACGACAGTTCACCAAGATCAACATGTCGCTGGATCAAGCACTACAACAAATGTTGAAGGCAGGGCTGATCACCTTAAGGGCTCCTCTTCGGAATCCGAACACTTCTGCTCCTAACTATCATCCCAACGATAGGTGCGCATATCATTCTGATAGCCCGGGGCATACTACGGACAACTGCTGGCCTCTCAAGAATAAGATTCAAGACATGATCGACGCCGGAGAGATTCAATTTGAAGTACCTGAGACTCCGAACATAATCACTGCTCCATTGCCCAATCATTGAAGACCTTTTGTTTATTTGAATTTCCGAGTTGTATTTTTCTTTGCTTATACAAACAATTAATGTCATAGCAAACTCTTTTATTCTATCAATGCATCGCATATGTCTGTTTTGGAATTAATACAATTGTTTTCATTATATTCAAAATTTCTTTTCATTTTTCTGTGATGATCAACTCTCGGTTAATAATTCTAAGCCTCTTGAGGGAGGATGACGAAAACGGTACCACGATCTTTACAGTATGCTTTTGAACAGACCCCGCTGATGAGGTACATGCATTGTTTCAATTCCTAAACACTGGAGTTATAAGGAAGATAATCCCTCGTCAACCCCTCTGAGCCAAAGAAGTAGGAGTTTTTCTTTTCGAAATTTAAAACCCTTAATCATAACCTGGGGCAGGGTAGTCTTCTCAGTTGATCCAAGTGCATAACGAATGGCACCAAAAAGGTCCTTACAAAACAAATAAAGACAATGATGGTTCCGAATAACTAATGAAGAAAGGCAGTCATTATATCTCAAAAAACAAAAAACCCATTAAGTCAAAACCCATGAAGGAGACTTACAAAACTGGGGCATCCCGCTGACTGTAATTCCAAAAAAGGGAAACAGCTCAGGCAAAATTTAGGGATAGCAAAATAAAAAAGAAAGAGGTCTTACAAACCCTCGACAAAAATGACTGCCTATTCTAAATAAGTTATCAACATCCGAATCATCACCGGAAAATCAGAGCAAAGACTCAAACAAGGTCTAACGCACGATCAGCTGAGTTTAGGATTGAAGAACATCACGAAGAGCGGGTGGGTACAAATAATTTGAGCCTTTATCCTTTGTTTCTTAAACCATGAACCAGGCCATGCTACAACCTTTAAAAGTCCTAGCTGAAGCATGGGTTAGTTCGAAAGCATACTGTTACGAAAGGTATCCTGACTCCTTAAGGCCTACGGTAAATACGAAGTTGACATCACGTTTTACAAACATTCACTTGTTTTATGAAAAATAATGCATTTTCAAAATCTTCAAGACAGACATAAGCTTTGCATTTTTGACATAACTTTGTTTGCATATGACTTTTTGTTTGAACAGCATAGAAATTCGCACGACGAATGCCTAATGAACAGAAGTACTTCCAATCAAGGGGCATGGCATGATCATGGTCCGTTATCTGGGGCAGTCCAATCAAGATTCAGAGAATCTCTCAAAAGCCAAACAGTAGGGGAAATCTCTGCCTGAGTCACTTGGGGCACTCCAGCAACGAATCTTGCATGATCAGACATCTTCTGGTAATATGGCAACACAAGCAGCCAGGGGCACCTCCCTGCATTCTAAGAGCATGGACATAGTCGAAAAAATACTACGCAAAATCAAAGACCCGCTAGGTTGACACACCTAGGCAAAAATAAGGGCTTCCCGGCGAACCAAAAGGGTTCGGGCAAAAATGAAGGGATGAAATAAAAAATCTGTACACCCGGAAAGTCGAAAACCTAAAAAGGCGGCTTGGGCAAAAATGGGTATCCCGATGGACTGAAAACCCGAAAGGGCGGTCCAGGCAAAAGTTAGGGATTAAAGCGTACGACTATGTCCTGTCATCCTGTCACCTGCCTACCAGAAGAAGGTTTGTCCACCAACAACTATCAGCACCTCACAGGTCTTCCTCTCCCACCTCAGAAACAGGGGCAATAAAGAGTCGTCCAAACGATCTAATGGCTCTGTACATCAAAGTGTAAAGGTAGGTTTAGCTAAAGAACATAACCAGATATCTTAACTCCCCAGAGAGTGAGCCAGCAAGTCAGTACACTCTCCTCGAGCAAAGTTACAGTCAAAATTGAGTATCCTCCCGCAGATCTCAACATTCCCCGGCAGTATACGGACATTCTTAACAAGCATCCCCGGCAATCTTGGTCTAAAGATTGTTCCCCGGCGGTATATCAAACAGTCAATGGAGTCACTTCCCCGATACAGTTCAAAACTTCCTCAAGAGAGTCCAACCCAGTTTCCCCAGGAAAGATGGAATTCATCTCCCCAAGCAGTAAGCTTATCCCTAGTAGATTCTGGAAGCTTATCCCTGTGGAGCACGAACGCGTCGCCTGGCTTTATTCAAAGAGTTATTTCCTTACCAGGATATAACTGGGTTATCCTCAGCCAAAAACCACAGAAAGAGCGTCCTCGACGAAGTCTTCCTACCCCCAGCGAAGTCTATCAACACTTCCAACACAACAATGGTATCCCCAGCAAAATTACCATCAACATTTCAGCAAAGTATCTCTCTCCCCACAGAGTATTGCTTCCCAGCAAGATCGTTAGAGTACTTTTCTCCCTGCAGAGTAATCTATTCGCCAAGTTTATTCCCCAACGGAGTTATCTTCTCCTACCGGTATTCTTGCAACTATCATCCAGCGGAAGCAAAATCTATTCTTCAACACCAGCCCAGGAGTTAACTTCCTGGCACCCGTCAAGGATTTATTTTCTTAGACAAAAATACATTCATGAACATCACATCTTCATACACTATAGCATGCATATGCATCATACAACACGGATCTCATCAATTTTGAGGACATCTTGAAATCATGCAGTTCATGCATCATGATCTTGCATACAACTAATGCTTTACCTTTTCAGGAAAGGTCAATACAAAGATGATTACTATCAACTATCGCAACTCCTTCTAGAAATAGTTTAGATGTGAACCAGATATGGCGACGTTCTGATACTTCTTCCAGATTTCCTTCTAGATATAGTTCAGATGTGAACCAGATATGGCAACGTTCTGATACTTCTTCCAGATTTCCTTCTAGATATAGTTCAGATGTGAACCATATATGGCAACGTTCTGATACTTCTTCCAGATTTCCTTCTAGATATAGTTCAGATGTGAACCAGATATGGCAACGTTCTGATACTTCTTCCAGATTGCCTTCTAGAGATAGTTCGGATGTGAACCAGGCATGGCGACGTTCTGATACTTCTTCCAGATTTCCTTTCAGAGATAGCTTGGAAATGCTCCAGATATGGACGCTGTTCTTTTGCTTATTCAACACTCCTTCTAGATATGGTTCGGATGTGACCCAGGCATGGCGACGTTCTGACACTTATTCCAGTTGAAGATTTCAAGACCTAGACCGGTTCAGTTAAATCGACCCTAAGATTTTTCTGTTTCTTATCCAGTCCAAGGCCTTCTCTAGTCCAGCTAAATCGACCCCTAACAGATTTTCCTGATAAAGACTTAGTAGAAGATACCCAAGATTCTCTCATTGATTACTGTTGAGGTTGAAGTCGCCCAAGATTCTCTCAATGATTACTGTTGAGGTTGAAGTCGCCCAAGATTCTCTCAATGATTACTGTTGAGGTTGAAGTCGCCCAAGATTCTCTCAATGATTACTGTTGAGGTTGAAGTCGCCCAAGATTCTCTCAATGATTACTGTTGAGGTTGAAGTCGCCAAAGATTCTCTCAATGATTACTGTTGAGGTTGAAGTCGCCTAAGGTTCTCTCACCGCTCCTGTTGAGGTAGTAACCATCCCTGGTTCATTCATCACCTTTTGAAGATCCAGATCCAGCTCCTGTAACCAGTCAGGACACATCCACACAAAGAGTTTGAAGACCAACTCCAGTAACAGGTCAGGTAATCATTTTCTTTGGCAGGTACGCAAGGTCTCGCTAAGGAATCTCTTACGCAATCGACGCCCATATGGCATCTATAAGCCCATCCACCTATCCATCATCTCTTAGCATGGCATCTATAAGCCCATCATCCTATCCATCAATCTCCAAATGGCATCTATAAGCCCATTCCCCACATCACACTACTATGTGAGCGCAAATTTCTGGGCACTCTAGTGTTCAATCATCTTCCACCTTCGGATTACGAAAGGCACGTCAGCCAATCTGCATCCTCGGGTCTAAGAAGATTGAACAGGGGCAACTGTTGTACCCCAAAATTTTCCCTCCCATATTCTTCAAAATTTGCCAAGTCAAAGCTTCAAAGTCTCCTCAAGGGTTGCACAGTTCAAGGGCCCCTTAACAGTCAAAAACTAGGGTTTTGGTTCTGACAAAGAAAATGAAGTTTCCAAGGGTCCAATCAAGTCCCACATGCCTACAAATATGGTCAAGCATCCTCATGCCAAGTTTCAAGACTTACAGCACAAGATTGCACAGTCAAAACCCTAATTGCACTACAGTCAACTGTAGGGGCAAAATGGTCATTTGACAGTCAAAAGTCCCAATTTTGGTCAACATCTCATTTTGAAGCCACAAACATCATTTGATCAATTCTTGATCATGATTCTCAAAGTTTGGCTCAAAAAGTCTCAAGATGCAAAAGTTTCCATATTTGGACAGTTGAAAAAGTCAACTGTAACTTGACCAAGGCATAACTTTCACATGGATTATCAGAAAAATTCCATCCAAAGCTCATTGTGAATATAAAGACATTTCCTACAACTCCTCTTCACACTTCAAGTACAATAAATGCTCTCACAAAAAGTTATTAATTTCAACATTATAGGTCATTTTCAAAAGTCAACAAAAAGGGACTTTAAGTCAAAGGCCATAACTTGAGATTGGTAAATCAAAATGACATGGGACCAAAGGAATTGGTTAGAGGACTCAAAGACCTTTCCAAAATGTCCAAGAACATGAGCAAAGCTTAAAAATTGAGCAAGATATGCCTTGTGGAAGTTGGGAAATTTTTGGATATTTTGAAAAGTCAACATTGCTTCAAATGTCTTAAAAATGCTAATGGGCCTCTTTTTCTTTCAAGAATCATTATCCAAGGCATGTGCACGACCATTTGGCCCAAAGGGAAGTTTTTTATCATTTTTATTTATTTATTTGGATTTTTAATTATTAATAATTCATTTAATTAAAATAAATATGTGAAAAATACCAAAGCAAGTCAATCAAATCTTTTTATGCATGGGATAACTTCAATATTTCGTGCATGTTCAGATTTGGAAAAAATCTTGGTAATTGGACATGATTTGGTAGCAAATATGCATGAAAAGATTGGAAAATTATGGCATGGAAAATCAAATATTTTCTCATCAATTCAAGGATTCTTTGGACCAAATTTCAAACCCTAATCATTCACACATATATACCAATGCCAACCCTAATGTTAAAAAACCTCCCAGCTGCGCCATACCTCCATAACCAAACTTGAGTTTTTTGACAAAAATTCCAAAACTGAAAACTAGGTTCTAGGGCGATTCAAGCTAAAATAACTATTCCATTGTCTTGCTGAGACATCAAGGAAGGTGCCTGGATCAATATCATAGCCTGAAACATCAAGAATTGGTATATCAGAGTCAAGCTTTTCACGAAAATTTCCATAATCGAATCATGAATTTCATGCATTTTTCGTGTGTTTTCTTTATTGATTTACATTGAGTGATTGATTCTAAAGCTAACTGCATATTTTAATTGAGTTTTTGTGCCAAATTAGAGGATTCACCATTGATACAGGTTAGGGTTACCAAGCTTTCAAATTAGGCGTTTCTAAATGCTGTAAAATTGGAACACCATAATACCATGGTTGAATTCAGCATGCTTGGACGATTCTAAAGCAACCCTCGCGCCTAATTTATGTGGCCATATGGCCTAATCGTTATTTTGAAAACAAGCATATTTTGGGGGGGTTTAAAACCCCCGCTAACCTTTTCATGTTTCAGGAAAAAACAAAACGAAGAAGAAGATGATGAAGTGTCCAGCAATGATTGGGTTATTTGAATTTTCGCGCTAAACTGACCACTAACTCTTATTTTTCTCTTATATTAATTGTTAGTTATATTATAAACAAAGAGCGCAAGTGGAGCAGTTGGCAAGGCATGTGTATGGTAATCCCTGGGACCTGGGTTTGAACCCCAGGTCCCCACTCTCTTTCAATATTTTTTCTCTCAATCTAATCCCATGCAGATCCAACCCTGAAGGCATATCATACATCCACAATATCCAGCGCGCCACATGGCCTGTAACCATTATCCAAGGGACCAGATGTGGAGAACATGATGGACATGAGTCAACGCCTATGCACACTAGTTGAGAAGTCAACAAGGCCAAAGGGTCATTGGGCCTAAAATGTTACAATTATACCTCTCAATTGGGGACAGAACCCCCCAAGGTATTGTATTTCTTTTCTTTTCTTTATATTATTTATTTCAATTATTTCCTTTTATTCCTTAAATTAATTATTTTCATAAAAATATAAAAACAATAGAAAAATCAGAAAAGTCATAAAAAACAAAATATATTTTATTTTAATATTTGTTGTAAATAAATATCATTAATTAATTTTAGCTTTTTAAATTAGGTTTAATTCAAATATTTTCTTAATAAACTTAAAATTGGTAGAATTAGGTTTTAATCAATTTTTATCCTTTTTCTTTTCTTTCATAATAATTAATTATTAAATATTATTTTTGTAATTAAATTACCATGTAAATAATTAGATTAATCTTAGGTTTAATTTTAACATGTTTTCTTAATAAATTAAAAAACAACTAGAAATAGGGTTAGATTTCATTTAATTCTCTCATAAAAAACCATAAATACAAAAATCTCAAAATAATTTCTTTTTTTTCATTTTTATTTCATTCATTTAATAATAATAATTTAATTTCATTAAAAAGGGTCCAACGCCCTCGTTTCCAATTTTAATTCAATTCGCGCATTTATTTCTTTTCTTTTAATTATCTATGTAATTCTCCCAAAGCCGTGTAATATTTATCTTTCGTACTTTACTTTATTTCTTTATTTACTTTCTGTCAAATCGGGTCCTGGATTTTAATTTTGGCGATGTGGACCCACGCCTTTGTAATAGTCTAGAACTTTTAATTTCCGCATCTTTTTAACTGTTAATAAATGCATGCAAGAATGAATGGCCTAAAATAAAAAACAAACGTGTAGATCACCATAACATGACAAGACAAAATATCTGAAAACGACACACGAATCACACACCACCCCTAGGGTACGCCTCATTGTTGCCTTGCCTCGAAAGGTGATCGTCGAGTAGAGGATGTCTTAGTAAGTCC
Source organism: Vicia faba (assembly GCA_948472305.1). NCBI lineage: Eukaryota > Viridiplantae > Streptophyta > Magnoliopsida > Fabales > Fabaceae > Vicia > Vicia faba. The sequence continues at coordinate 658,450,060 of OX451736.1, read as the reverse complement.
TCATGATCCGGGAACCTGGCATGAGGGTAGCTTCTAAGGTATCTTCCTATTGCTCTGGTGATCACCACGTCCCGAACCTTCGAATTGACCCGAACACCTCCAACGGTGGTGCTACCTACCTCTCAATGGTGGGATGGCACTACTTTAAAGGACATTTACACAGACGAATTCCTTAGGGTAGGTAGACGACTCTAGATACTTGCTCTAATTTCAAAAACAAATCAAAAATACTTTTCACACCAACACATTTTCAAAAAGCTTTCGAAAGCAATTTTTCAAACACTCTTGAGGACCGATACAAGAGTCGAACTGGAATTTTCAAAGAAACTTTTTAAAACCCACAGTTGAAAAGCAAACAAACAATTTTTGAAAACACAAATGAGCAAGTATCTAAGAGCCCATGGATAACCATGGATAGAAAGGGTGCTAACACCTTCCCTTTCTATAATCTACCTCCCGAACCGAGAGCAATCTCTATAAGGAATTTTTCTGTGCTTTTGTCCTTTTCCATTTGGAGAAAATAAAAGACGGTGGCGACTCTTGCTTCCGCGACATTTCGCGAACCAGCGTTAAACAGTCAGTTCCAGATCCACCGATCACAATTTGCCACCTTGCTATCCTTCCGGAGAGTGCAGGATTCTCAAAAATATACTTAATCGGATCCATCTTCGATATCAACAAGGTAGTGTGAGTCAGCATATACTGTCTCAGTCGGCGAGCAGCCCATACCAAAGCGCAACAAGTTTTCTCGAGCAATGAGTATCATGTCTCACAGTCGATAAACTTTTTGCTAAGGTAGTATATTACGTGCTATTTTCGACCAAACTCATCATGCTGCCCCAGCACACACCCCATTTAATTGTCTAGCACTGTCAAGTATAATATCAAAGGTCTTCCTTCAACCAGAGGCATCAAAATTGGTGGTTCTTAAAGGTATTCCTTGATTCTTTTGAAAGCAGTCTGGCATTCATCATTCCACTTTACAACTTGATTCTTCTTCAGAAGCTTGAAAATTGGCTCACAAGTAGCAGTCAGATGTGAAATGAATCTGGCGATATAATTTAAGCGTCCCAAGAAGCCTCTAACTTCCTTCTCTGTACAGGGAGCCGACATTTCTTGTATAGCTTTTACCTTTGTAGGATCTACTTGGATGCCTTTTTCACTGACGATAAAACCCAGAAGCTTACCAGATCTTACCCCGAAGGTGCACTTGTTCGGATTCAACCTCAACTTGTACGTCTTCAACCTGTCAAACAATTTCCGGAAATGATCAAGATGCTCTTCTTCAGTCTGAGACCTGGCTATCATATCATCAACATAGACTTCGATCTCATGGTGAATCATATCATGGAGCAAAGCGACCATAGCACGCTGATAAGTTGCCCCAGCGTTCTTCAACCCAAAAGGTATCACCTTGTAGCAGAAGATGCCCCACTGTGTAACGAAGGTTGTCTTCTCCATGTCTTCAGGAGCAATCTTGATCTGGTTGTAGCCAGAGAAACCGTCCATGAAGGAGAATATTTTATGTTGTGCGGTGTTTTCGACCAGAACAACGATGTGAGGAAGTGGGAAGTCATCCTTGGGGCTTTCCCGGTTCAAATCTCTGTAATCAACACACATCCGTACCTTACCGTCCTTCTTAGGTACCGGAACGATGTTGGCAACCCACTGTGGATACGAAGTGATAACTAAGAATCCTGCGTCGAACTGTTTCATGACCTCTACTTTGATCTTCTCTGACATTTCAGGGCGCATACGACAAACCTTCTATTTAACCGGAGGACAGTCTTCTTTAGTCGGTAGGCGGTGTACCACAATATCAGTGTCCAAACTAGGCATTTCTTCATAGGACCAAGCGAAGATTTCAACATAGTCGTGCAACATCTGTATCAACCTCTGTTTGATGCTAAGCTCCAGATTTGCACCTATTTTAACCTCTTTTCTGTCTTCTTCAGTACCCAAGTTCACTATCTCAACCGACTCTTCATGGGGTTGTATGGCCCTTTCTTCCTACTGTAATAGTCTAGCAAGTTCTCCAGGCACCTCACAATCATCCTCACCTTTGTCCTCGGCTTGGTTGATCGGATTTTTGAAGTCATAATTGGCAATAGCATAGCTGTTATCAATGGGATCCATAGTGGATATGGATCTGCATTATGATACGTGAGTGTGTGTCAGAGAATAGCTGTTTTGATAAAGTGAAAAACAGAAAAGAAAAACAGAGAGCGCAACATTTGTATGCAAGAAACGTCCAATGCTTTATTAATGATATATGAAATGACAAATAACAACCCTCACAAGCAAATCCAAGGTGCCTCGGGCAAGGCACCAGGCCGTAAAGTTTCAAATTATTTATTACAAATCTCAAAATAAGTAAATCAATTACCGCGGAATAAAATAAACAGGTATAAAGTCCCTATCCGTCCAGTTACTCAGTCCATCGTTGGTAGTTGGGTAGATCCAATTGTCCATGCCTGAGTCTTTTTCGCGTCTTCAATGGCGCTAATTCCCCGATTGCTAATGTGTAGGGGAGGTCTTTCAGCCCGAGCGTGTCGAACAACCCTTTGAGCCCCTGTAGTAAAGCTCAAACCAAATTTGTCAATTTTGTGAGTGAAATCAGGGAGCTGACCCCAATTGTTACACCCACCTTCTACAACCACAATCCTGCCATCCTTGAGAGAAGCCATCTTCAAAGGAGGTTTGTTGCTAGTAGTTTCAGTTGAGGCCAAGATCTGAGGGACCTCTTCAAAGTTCTGACAAGGAGTTTCTATGAATTCCCTGTCCATTTCTACGTAGCGAAAGGAATTGAGGTGGCTCACCATGTACTCTTCTTCACCATGTACTGTGAAAATCTTTCCTTTCACCGGATACTTCAGCATTTGGTGGAGTGTGGAAGTAACTGCCCCAGCCTCGTGGATCCAAGGACGACCCAACAAACAAGAATATGACGGCCTAATATTCATCACATAGAAAGTGGACCCAAAAGTCTGAGAACCTACTTTGACAGGGATGTTGTGATACGGTGGGAGAACTGACTTGAGGTTTTGCGTTTGTTTTCGCAAATGTTTCGGTTGAGCAAGAGTCACCACCGACTTTTTATTTTATCCTAAGGAAAGGTTAAAAAGCACAGCAAAAACCTTTTAGATGTTTTCTTGGGTTCGGGGAGTAGATTATAGAAAGGGAAGGTATTAGCACCCTTTCTATCCATGGTTATCCATGGCTCTTAGTTACTTGCTTAGATCAACTTGCCTTGATTTTCAATTGTTTGAATGGTGCTTTCAATTGTTTGAAATGGTGCTTTGTGTGTGTGTTTTGAAAATGTTTTGAAAAGAGGCCAATGTGGTGGCAACCTTTATAATGATCCATGTTGGGATGTATACAAAGGTGTATATCTTTTGAAAAGTTTTCAATGTTTTTGAAAGTTGTTTTGAAAGTGTGTTGTGATGTGTGGCTTTGAAAAATAGGCAAGTGTTTTTGTTTTGCAAGTTGGCAAGTAACCAAAAGCTATCTACCCTAAATTTCTCAAAGGTTTTCTCTATGTCTTAACCCTTTTAACAATTTTGTTCCACCATTGTATTTGGTGGACAATCTTGTGTTAGGATGTGAATGGGACGGGCGCGGGTCATCGTTTAGACCACAATTGCAATGGTGCCAAGTGTCTTTGGGCAATTCTTCCTTTAAGGGACTTGATCATTTTTAGGCAACTTTTGAAAGCGTCATCGAGAGACTATGATCATTTGAATTTGTTTTGTTTTTTTTTTGCCAAAGACACTTAACATGCAATATGGCCCATTATTGAAGGCAACAAGTGGAGTAACCCTAGGGGTGCAAGTGTGATTGGTGTTGTTCATTTTCATGCTTTGTTATCTTTGAATTAGGTCAAACTATTTGTTTTGGTTGATTTTTGCATACAAAACCCTAAGTCTATCATGGTATAATTAGAAAGCTTTAAAGTGCGAAATTTAAAGTCCTAAACTATTACAACACAATTATGGGATGGGGGGTACAAATGTTCAAATGGGAGATATTTAGCAAGAAATTTAAATCTAACTATTACATCCAAATTGAAATTTTACAAGGTATTTAATTGTACAATAATTAAATAAAATAAAATAAATATGCAAGATGCAAAAAATGATTTTTATATGTATGTAAAAAGGTATTTTTCATGTGACAAATAAACAAAAATAAAAATGAATAATTTTGGATATTTTTACATTTTAGGGCAAACCCTAATTTTGCTAAATAAAAGGTATTAATTATTTATTATATACAACATTTATTTATTATGTACAAAAAATAAATAAAAAGGAAGTATATTGTAAAAAGTGATTTTTTTAAGTTAAATATTAATAAAAATAAAAATGTATTATTTTTATGTTTTTTCCCTAAATATTCTAATAAATATATAAGTATTTATATTATTTATAAAATATATTAAATATATATAAAAATAAAATATTTATTATTTACAAAAAAAAAGTATATTTTTAGAAAATATTTTCAAAGGATAAAATAAAATAAAAATCAGAAAACAAAATGTATTTTGTATTATTTTTTGGTATTTTTAATAAAAGGATATATATTATTTACAATGTACAAATTCAAATAAAACAAATAAAATGCAAAAATGGTTGAAAAAATATTTTTAATATTTTTTATGTTTTGTCAAAAAATAACAAGTCAGAATAAAAAAAGAAAGGTAAAAAATGATTAAAAAATAACACAATGGGCCAAGGGGGTGTATGTGTGAAACAGTGGTGTAAAAAGGAAAACAAAACTCAGGCCCAGCCCAAGTCCATCTTCTTCAACCTCCAGCCAGTTTGTTCCAAAAACGCGCGTTTTTCATACTGATTCAAACATCCTGATTCTTGGACTTTCAAGCAAAACTCATAACACCAAAAATGTAGAGCATCAAGAGACGAATCCAGACATATAAAGAACTTGACTTAACTCTAAGAAATGAGAGAATTTCTTCATCCCTAATTCCTGACCTATGTTTTTTCTAATGTTCAGGTTTCAAATTTTCTCAGCACATGCAATATAAATGGAAAGTAATTATATGTGTAGTTTCAGGGCCATGAGTAGAGCATTTTTCATTCATAAACCTACAGCTAACTCTTCCTAGATTGAGAGATAGAAGTCCATGAACTTACCTGTTCAGCTTGGATCGTGTATGACAATGGAGGCACTTTCAAGGCAATGTGAGGACTTGTACAGCTTGCTTGAAGTTCAGGGATGCTTCTCTAATGCTTGGTGTGCTTTGAAACTAAATGAATCGAGCTATAGAAGTCAACCTGCAAAACAGAAAAAGTGAAAATGGTGAAGTTGGTTAGAGGTGTTACAGTATGTAGCTAGGGCTTGGGATAGTTTCAATGGATGGTAGGGAGTGTGTATGAACCAGCTTTGGCCAAAACGCACGAGCAAACTGAGTTGTGCAACTCAATCTGCAGGGATGCCCTGTTTTGTGCAGCAAAATGGTGTTTTGATGTTTAGGGAGGTATTGAAGGTAGTTGGCTCGTGTTTCAGGTCAGTTGAGGAGTATGGAATGTGTTCACAATGTTTGCTTAGGCTTGTTGTTGCAGCAATGAGAGATGTGATCAGTTATGCAATGTTTCTTCTATCTTAAGCAAAAAATGACAAGTTGGTTTCTAGGCTACCACAGGCCCCTCAAGTATGCTGCACCAATCTCTCTTGATCAGTGGACTTTGCTCATGAACTTGTGCCTCAAAGATCTGCATTGTACCTCATAGATTGTAAACTTGACATAAAGTTCACCTTTTCAAAAATGGCTAAGTTACTTTTTCTAATTATGGATTAAATTGGCATGTAATGGTTAAACACATAAGATAAGGCTTGAACACAAAGGATTTGCATTAAATTATTGAGTGTGGATGAGATAAAAGGCCTGTAATGTAGCTTGCACATGCTGAGTTTGAAAATGCACAAGTTATGAACATGCCTTTGGCCATGAATCAAAGTGACTTTTGCCCATATTGACAAATTCGATTCTCCCTAACCACAAGGGTGTTTGAGAAGTTCTTGGACATTTTGGAAATCATGGAATGTGTACTACAATACATATTTGTAATGCAAATTGAAATTCAAAGTGGAAGCATGTGAAAAGGGGCTATGAAGTTAGGCAAAAATTCTGCCTAGAATAGGTCAAAATTTTTCTAAGTTAAGAATGTTTTGCACCCTTGTTCCAAAAATCATAACTTGAGCTACAAGCTTCTTTTGAGGAAACTTTGTGAATCAAAGTTGTAGATTTTGAAATATACTACAACTTTCATGTTTTGAGTTTGGCTTGAATCCATTTTCATCTTGATGAAAAAATGGGACAAAGTTAGGAAAAAATTAGGGATTTTCATAACTTAGAAAAATTCTAAGTTATGAAAATTCTTCATTTCAAACCCTAATTTGTTATTTTTGATTTCTTGATGAACAAGTTTCATAATTTGACATGTCTTGATGAAAAATGAATCTTGACACTTGATTTGGACCAAAAAGTCAAAGTTTGACTTTTCAGTATACAGTCAAATTTTGCTCAGTTGACTGGAAAATTCATTTGTCAATCTTGTGCATTTGGGATCTTTTGAACTTGTTGAACATGTCAAGACAATGCCATTGGGTCCTTGAGTCCATATGTGAGCTTGGTTTGCCATTGTTTAGGTCAAACAGTCAAAAATTGCCTTTGTGCAGTCAAAACCCTAAAAATGACCATTTTGCCCTTTTGGTGATCTGATCAAATTTCTTGTGGATTTGTGATCCAAACTTGATCAAGTGGTTCATATGAGTTCATAATGTTGATGAGGGTCAAATTTCATGAGTTTTGACTGTCAATTGACCACAGTTGACTTTTTCCCCAATACAGCTGATTTTTAGGTCAACTATCCAATTGACTGGGCAAAGATTGGAATCAAGGCTTGAAACTTGGTATGGATAAACTTGTGAGTCCAACATGAAGCATGAAAGTCATCTTGGGCATTTTAGGTCAAAACATCTTTGTGGAAACACAAACCCTAATTTGGGTCAACAGTGCAAGGAGGAGTCTTGAGCAGAGCAAAACCCTAACTTGATCTTGAGCTCCAAGGGTCTTGTGATGAGAAAATGTTGAGGAAATGGGAGGGCAAATTTTGGGGTACAACAGTTGCCCCTGTTTAATCTTCTTGAACCTGAAGAGTTAGATTGGCAGGTTTGCCTTTCGCGACTCGAAGGTAAAAGGAGATTGGACACTAGAGTGCCCAGAAATTTGCACTCGCATGCTGGAGTATCAACAATGTGATGTCGGGAATGGGCTTATAGATGCCATTTGGAGAAATGATGGATAGGAGGATGGGCTTATAGATGCCATCTGGAGACGTGACATAAACTTGTCGGGAATGGGCTTATAGATGCCATTTGGAAGTGTTGATCGCGTAAGAGATTCCTTAGCGAGAACTTGCGTACTTTGAGAAAGGAAGATGGTTTCCTGGCCTGTTACAGGCGTTGATCTTCAGTCTCTTCATGCAGATATGCCCTGGCTAGGTACAGGTATCGAATCTACAATCAAACGCTCACAGATATGCCCTGGCTAGATACAGGAATCGAATCTGGAATTGGTCGTCTACAGATATGCCCTGGCTGGATACAGGAATCGAATCTGGAATTGGTCGTCTACAGATATGCTCTGGCTGGATACATGAATTGAATCTGGAATTTGCAAAAGGTTAGTAGAGATAGCTTTCCTGGCTGGATACAGGTGTAAACCTCTGACCTGAGAATGAAAGATAATTTCCTGGCCTGTTACAGGGGTTGATCTTCAAACTCTTCATGCAGATATGCCCTGGCTAGATACAGGTATCGAATCTGGAAATTATTGTCTACAGATATGCCCTGGCTGGATACAGGTATCGAATCTACAATCAATCACTCACATATATGCCCTGGCTAGATACAGGTGTCGAATCTGGAAATCATCGTCTACAGATGTGCCCTGGCTGGATACAGGTATCGAATCTGGAATTTGCAAAAGGTTGGTAGAGATAGCTTTCCTGGCTGGATACAGGTGTCGAATCTCTGACCTGAGAATGAAAGATAATTTCCTGGCCTGTTACAGGGGTTGATCTTCAAACTCTTCATGCAGATATGCCCTGGCTAGATACAGGTATCGAATCTACAATCAATCACTCACAGATATGCCATGGCTAGATACAGGAATCGAATCATGAATTAGTGACAGTTGATAGTAATCATCTTTGGATTGTCCTTTTCCTGAAAAGGCAAGACATCAGTTGTATGCAATGCATGATGTCATGATGCTCAAAATGAGATAGTGTTGTATGCACTTTATCATGTATGTAAGCAGGATGTATGAAATGTGAAATGCTTATGAACGTATTTCGTTTTAGGAAAATAAATCCTTGACGAGTGCCGGGAATTTTGTTGAATCCTGGGCTAATGTTGAAGAGTAGGGTTCTTCGTTTCTGCTGGGGATGATGGTTGTAAGAATAAACCGGTAGGAGAAGATGACTCCGTTGGGGAGTAAACTTGTTGGAGAAATTACCCTGCGGGGAATTACTCTGTGGGAAGAGATACTCCGCTGAGGTTTGATGAGAGCTTCGTTGGGGATTCCACTGATAAATTATGTTGGGGAAGTTGATGAACTCCGCTGGGGAATAGGAAGAACTTCGCCGAGGACGATCTTTCCGTGGTAATTGGCTGAGGATAACCCAGTTATACCCTGGTGGGGAAATAACCTTTGAATAAAGTCGGGGAGAGACGTATGTACTCTGCAGGTGATAAGCTTCCAGAATCTACTGGGGATAAGCTTCAGAATCTACCGGCGACTTCACTGGGGATGTGGATTCCACTCTCCTGGGGACACTTTTGAACTGTACTGGGGAATGGCTACACTGGATGTCTGTATTCCACCGGGGAACAATCTTATATTAAGACTGTCGGGGATGCTTGCTGAAGAATGTCTATACTCTGCTGGGGAATGTTTAGATCTTCTGGGGATACCCAAATTCCTTAAGGCTGACAGTAGACTAACTCTGCTTGGGGAGAGTACCGCTGACTTGCTAGGGAATATTGTGCCTTTTTAGGGCTGATGGGAGACTAACTCTTCCTGGGGAGAGTATTGCTGAATCTTGTCTTATTTTGTGGGGAGTGAAGGTATTCTGGTCAAATTCTTCAGCTGAACTTACCTTGGTACCTTGGTGGACAGAGCAACTAGATCGCTTAGACAATTCTAAATTGCCCCTGTTTCTGATATCATCTGTAATTAATCCTTTGTTTCGCATGCAAATATTCATGACTTAGCAATTAATGTCAAATGCATATATCAAAAATGAACATTGGACGTTCTTCGCAAAACAAAACAGAAAAAGGAAAAACAATGGATAATTTGTCTGAAAAATTGAACTTGTATTGATTTTGAAATTTGCCTGTAAATAGGCGTTTTTGTACAAGAGGCTGACGTCCTAGTAAGAGAACGTCGCCGAGCAAAATAGAGTTTATACAATTTTGTGAAAAGGAAACAAAACAGCTATGTGAAAATAATCCCACTGGGTTCCAACTCTGCTATCGCCTTTATGTCTTCAAGCATCTCATCACTTTGCTGCTTAGTTGAAGATGCAGCTGATTGATTGATGCCGAATTCTGGATGCAAGATGATCCAATGAGATATAGTATTACGCTTTATCCCTAATTTTTGCCTGGACCGCCCTTTCGGGTTTTCAGTCCACCGGGATACCCATTTTTGCCCAAGCCGCCTTTTCAGGTTTTCGACTTGCCGGGTGTACAGATTTTTTTCATTTCATCCCTTATTTTTGCCCGAACCCTTTTGGTTTGCCGGGAAGCCCTTATTTTTGCCTAGGTGTGTCAACCTAGCGGGTCTTTGATCATGCGTAGTATCTTTTTACTATGTCTGCATTGGCAGGGTGAGGAAGGTCGTCACCATCCATGGTGGTTAGAATCATAGCTCCTCCTGAGAAGATATGTTTAACCACAAATGGCCCTTCGTACGTAGGGGTCCATTTGCCCCTGGGATCACCTTGAGGAAGAATGATGCGCTTGATTACCAGGTCTCCGACTTGATACTCTTGTCGTCTGACTTTCTTGTTAAATGCTCTGATCATCCGTTTTTGGTACGTCTGACCATGACAAATAGCAGTGAGTCTCTTTTCGTCAATTAGGTTTAACTGATCAAGCCGAGTCTGGATCCAGTCATCTTCGCTCAAGTCTGCATCCTTCATTATCCGGAGAGAGGGTATCTGGACTTCGATGGGCAAGACTGCCTCCATGCCATAGACCAAGGAAAAGGGAGTTGCCCCCGTTGACGTTCATGCTGAGGTACGGTACCCATGAAGAGCAAACGGTAACATTTCGTGCCAATCTTTGTAGGTCACTGTCATCTTCTGCACAATCTTCTTGATGTTCTTATTCGCTGCTTCTACAGCTTCATTCATCTTCGGTCGATAGGGAGAAGAGTTGTGGTGTTGTATCTTGAATTGCTTGTAGAGCTCAGTGATCATCTTGTTGTTAAGATTGGTACCATTGTCCGTAATGATCCTCTCAGGTACACTGTATCGACAGATCAGGTTGTGCCGAATGAACCGTGCCACGACGTTCTTGGTTACGGTAGCGAAGGAAGCTGCTTCGACCTACTTTGTGAAGTAATCAATCGCGACTAGGATGAAGCGATGCCCGTTGGATGTTGTAGGTCGGATCTCGCCGATCATATCAATACCCCACATAGCAAAAGGCCAGGGTGCTGTCAAGACGTTTAGAGTAACCGGAGGAATGTGCACCTTATCAGCATAGATCTGGCATTTGTGACAAGTCCGAGAATGCTGATAACAGTCGGCTTCCATTGTGGACCAGAAATATCCTGCCCGAAGGATTTTCTTTGCCATGGTATGTCCACTGGAATGTGTTCCAAATGTACCTTCATGTAGTTCTTCCATGATCTTTTCTGCTTCAGTCTTATCCACACAATGCAGTAGGGTTGAATCATGGTTTCGCTTGTAGAGAATGTCGTTGCTGAGGAAGAACTTTGCCGCAAACCTTCTCAGAAACTTCTTGTCATTAACCGATGCGCCTTCGAGGTATTCTTGAGTTTCCAAGTACCTCTTCACTTCATGATACCAAGGTTTTTCAGTCACCTCTTCAGCCTCAAGATCACAGCAATATGCAGGTTCATCCAACTTCCAGATAATGATCCGGGGAGCCTCGTTGTCCCATTTGACTTTGAACATGGAAGACATCGTAGCTAGTGCGTCCGCTAACTGATTCTCCTCTCTTGGGAAGTGTTCAAAAGTTATCTCTTCGAAGTGGGGAAGCAATGTCAGAACATACTCCTTGTAAGGAATAAGATTTGGGTGTTTCGTATCCCACTCGCCTTTGACCTGATTGATCACGAGAGCGAAATCTCCGAAGACACTCAGAAACTTGATCCTTAAGTCGATTGCAGCTTGAAGACCCATGATACATGCCTCATACTCTGCCATGTTGTTGGTGCAGTTGAAACATAGTCGGGCAGTGAGTGGAGTATGAGTGCCTTTAGGGGATATGATCACAGCGCCAATACCATTACCCAAAGCGTTCGAGGCTCCGTCAAAGTGCATAGACCATTGGGATCCTTCCTCAGGTCCTTCATCCGGTCCAGGTACTTCACAATCAGTCACTACCATGATATCCTCGTCTGAAAATTCAAAGTTCATCGACTGGTAATCGTCCACTGCCTGATGTGCCAAATGGTCTGCCAATACACTTCCCTTGATTGCTTTTTGAGTCGTGTACTGGATGTCATATTCCGTCAAGATCATTTGCCATCTTGCTATTCTTCCGGACAGAGCAGGCTTTTCGAATATGTACTTGATTGGATCCATTTTTGAAATCAACAGAGTAGTGTGAGTCAACATATACTGTCTCAGCCGGCGAGCAGCCCATACCAAAGCGCAGCAAGTTTTCTCAAGCAGTGAGTACCGAGTCTCACAGTCGGTAAACTTTTTTCTAAGGTAATAAATAGCATTCTCTTTTCGGCCAGACTCGTCATGCTGCCCCAGCACACACCCCATTGAGTTGTCAAGTACTGTTAAGTATAGTATTAGAGGTCTTCCTTCAACCGGTGGCATAAGAATGGGTGGTTCTTGGAGATACTCTTTGATCTTTTCGAAAGCGGCCTGACATTCGTCGTTCCAACGTACTACTTGATCTTTCTTCAGCAGCTTGAAGATTGGTTCACAGGTAGCAGTTAGATGCGAGATGAATCGGGCAATGTAGTTCAATCGTCCTAGAAAGCCTCTGACTTCTTTCTCTGTCTTGGGAGTTGGCATCTCTTGTATGGCTTTCACTTTGGCAGGGTCCACTTGAATACCTTTATCGCTTACGACGAAGCCTAGCAATTTTCCAGATCTCACCCCAAAGGTGCACTTGTTCGGGTTCAACCTAAGCTTGTATAATTTCATACGGTCAAACAGCTTCCGTAGATGGTCAAGGTGTTCCTCCTCAGTTTGGGACCTTGCAATCATATCGTCGACGTATACTTCTATCTCATGATGGATCATATCATGAAATAAAGCAACCATGGCACGTTGGTAGGTTGCCCCAGCATTCTTCAACCCAAAAGGCATGACCTTGTAGCAAAAGGTGCCCCACTGAGTAACAAAAGTGGTCTTCTCCATGTCTTCAGGAGCCATCTTGATCTGATTATAACCGGAGAAGCCGTCCATGCAGGAGAAAACTTTATGCTGAGCAGTATTGTCAACCAGAACGTCGATATGAGGCAGAGGGAAATCATCCTTAGGGCTTGCCCTGTTTAAATCCCTGTAATCAACACACATTCGGACCTTACCATCCTTCTTCGGCACTGGAACTATGTTGGCAACCCACTGAGGGTAAGAAGTCACTGCTAGAAACCCGACTTCAAATTGTTTCATAACCTCAGCTTTGATTTTCTCAGACATTTCTGGACGCATACGGCAGACCTTCTATTTTACCGGAGGGCAGTCTTCCTTGGTAGGCAGATGATGAACCACAATGTCGGTATCCAACCCAGGCATGTCTTCGTAAGACCAGGCAAAGATTTCCACATAGTCATGCAGCATCTGAATCAACCGTTGTTTCACGCTGAGCTCTAGATTGGCACCAATCTTGACTTCCTTTCTGTCTGTCTCAGTACCCAGATTTACCGTTTCCACTGGCTCTTCATGTGGATGAATGGCCCTCTCTTCCTGGAGTAGCAGTCTTGCAAGTTCACCAGGCACTTCGCAATCATCTTCACCTTCATCTTCGGCTAAGTTGATCGGATTTTCGAAGTCATAACTGGTAGTAGCAGAGTCATTACCAGTGAGATCCAGAGTGGATTGGAACCTGTATAAGTGAGTGTGTGTAAATATAGCTGTTTTGCAATATATAATAAAGAAAGAAAAGGAGCGCAAGATTTTGAAATGCAACAAACGTCCAATGTTTTTATTGATGATATATGAAAATGACACACAAAAGCCCTCACAAATGAAGCCCCGGTGCCCCGGGTAGGACACCGAGCCATAAAAGTTTCAACATATTGTTTGTTACAAATTTAAAACAAAAGAGTTCATTACTGAGTGACAAAATTAATAGGTGTGAAGTCTTTGGCAGTCCAGTTGCTTGGTCCACTGTCGGTTGTTGGGTAGATCCAGCTGTCGAATTCAGATTCCTCCATGTCGTCTTCAATAGCATTTACTCCCGGGTTGGTGATGAACACAAGAGGTCTTCCAATCCTTGCCTTACGAACATCCCTCTGAGCCTCTGTAGTGAAACCCAGACCAAACTTGTCAGTCTTTAGAGTGAAGTCAGGAAGTCGGCCCCAGTTTTCGCACTCACCCTTCTCAATCACAGCCCGGGCATCCTTTAAGGAAGCCATCTTCAAAGGAGGGTCTTCAATCACAGTTTCAGCTGATGCCAGTGTCTGGGGAACCTCTTCAAAGTGTTGAAAGGGGGTCTCAATGAACTCCCCATCCATCTCTATGTACCGGAACGAGTTTAGGTGGCTGACCATATATTCTTCTTCCCCTTGAACTGTAACAATTTTTCCCCTAACTGGGTATTTAAGCTTCTGATGTAGTGTGGAGGTCACAGCTCCAGCCTTGTGGATCCATGGACGACCTAGTAAACAAGAATAGTATGGTCTGATATCCATCACATAGAAAGTAGAATCAAAAACTTGAGAACCAACCCTAATTGGAATGTCAACTTCCCCATGTATCATCCTTTTCGAACCGTCAAAGGCTCGGACAACAATGTTACTAGGCTTGAGCTCCAAACCCTCACAATCCAATCTGTCTAGGGCCTTCTTGGGCAATACATTCAATGAGGAGCCGGTGTCTACCAACACATGGGCAAGAGTAGTGCCCCTGCATTCAATGGAGACATGCAGGGCGTCGTTATGGTTCTTTCCCTTGGCAGTCATATCGGCGTCAGAGAAGCCCAAACCATTATCGGCAGTCAAGTTGGCCACACAATCAGTAAATTGATCAGCAGATGTTTCTTGTGACACATGGGCCGTTTTTAGGAAGGAGATCAGGGCCTTGGCATGGGCCTCTGAACACAACAACAGTGATAGCATAGAAATCTTTGATGGGGTGTGTCCCAACTGCTCAACTACGTTGAAATCACTCTTCTTGATAATCTTGAGAATCTCCTTCATCTCTTGCTGGGAAGCTTCAATAGTGGTTGTCTTCGGCGCCTCCGTCAGGGCAGGAAAATCAGTAGCAATCCCTTTGCCCCGAGCGTCAGATGACTCGGCAGCAGGGGTAGAAACAAGAACTTGATTAGGAAGGGGGACAGGCACACTTGCAGGTGTGATGATAAGAGGTTTCTGAATAGCTGGTGGCGCAATATCTGGTGAGAACAGTCTACCACTGCGAGTAATTTTGGCAGGCCCGGTGATGTTACTGACGCCGATACTAGTATCAAACTCTTGCTTTACTCCAAGCACATAAACATCTGCCCCATAGTGCCATGGGACAGCTTTGTCGGATGTATAGGGGAGAGGCCCCGGAACAGTGATGATGATAGGAGAAATATTTTGAGTGGACATGATTTTGACAGGCTTCTTTGAAGGAGCCTTAGGAGGTTTGTTGAAAATAGTGACAATAGAAACTTCTTCAGCAAGGACAGCAGGAACGGTAATCTTCTTGAATAAGATTTCTTTGCTATCCATCAGGCTTTGGATACCTGATTTCAGCAAAGGACAACCAACAGGCGAAACAGCACATAGAAGGCAACCTTTACCATATCCCGGAAATAAACCGGCTAGCAACAGGTTCCTTTTGACAGTCAACAACGGAGTAACAATCTCTTCCATGGAGGCTACATATCGGTCTTCTTCCACAGCATTCACTCCATGCTGGGGCATGGGAGCAGTCACAACATTGGGCCTTTCAGGCGCCTCAAACTGTATTTCTTTAGCATCAATAAGGTCCTGAACCTTATTCCTCAGAGCCTAGCAATCGTCTGTAGTGTGCCCCGGGCTATCAGAGTGATAAGCGCAACGGGCGTTGGGGTTGTACTTTGGAGAAGCTGTGTTCACTACCTTCGGAGCTTCTTTGACAGTTACCAGATTGGTTGACAGTAGTTGCGGCAATATCTGAGACAGGGTCATGCTGAGCCGAGTGTACTGCCTTTTGGGCCTCTCACCCCTTGGTTGGTTGAACTGCTGAGGAGCAGCAACAGGCTTTGAAATTACCAATGCATTGACAGCTTGGCGGCGTTCCAGCTTAATTTGTCTTCTGGGACCATAAACAACACTGGCTTCCTTCTTGAAGGGCTTCTTTTCAGTACTCGCGGAGGCACCTTTCTGTATCTTCCCCGACTTGATACCAGCTTCTATCCTCTCACCAGTCAAGATCAAATCTGTAAACCCAGCAGAAGAATTACCAATCAGGTGGTTGAAGAATGGACCAGACAGGGTCCCTAGGAACATGTCAAAAAGTTCACGGTCATTCAAAGGTGGCTGCACCCTACCAGCCAAGTATCTCCACTTTTGCGCATACTCCTTGAATCCTTCGCCTGTTCCCAATGACATACCCTGAAGTTGGGTACGCGTGGGAGCGAGGTCAGAATTGTACTGATACTGTTTATAAAATGCGGTAGCCAAGTCCTCCCAGTTTCGGATACTGGCTCCATCCAGCTGATAGAACCACTCGAGTTGAGCCCCTGAAAGGCTATCCTGAAAGAAATGGAGCCACAGGTTCTTGTCTGCAGTGTAAGGTTGGATCTTCCTTACATATGATCTGAGATGCATTTTCGGGCAGGACAGCCCGTCATACCTTGCAAAAACTGGCACTTTGAACTTCGGGGGGATCACAATTCCAGCAACTAATCCCAAATCTTCGAAATCTAAGCCGGGAACTCTCTGCAGCTCCATAGCTGCCAACCTGTCTTCCAAGCCTTTGTACTTATCATCGACGGGCGAGTATTGTTGCTCAGAGTAGTCTTCGTCTTCTTCAGCCTCTCCTTCTTCAGCTTCGAATTCGGAAGGTACCGCAGCCGCATTCCCTTTACTGGTTCCCTCTTCATATGTAGGGGGAAATTCAAGCACTCTTCTGGCTTCACCCTCAAACCTTCTTCCTAGGGTAGCCACCCCGATTCTTTTCTTCTTCTTTTTCACTTGCTCTTTGTTCCCAAGCAGGGCCTTTAGATCCTCCTGACCCTTTGCCAAGGTCATCAGGAGTTGTTGAAACTGTGAGTTTTGAGACTGCAAGTCCTTGACCGTCTGTTCGAGATCCATCTTACTGAAATAAACAGCAGAAAGATAAGGAAACCTGGTGTGGAGACCTGCTTATGCGCATGATGAATGATATGCTTATGTATGCAATGCATTCAAGGATTTAGAAAATTCAAAATTGTTGCAAACAAAAAGAACGCACGTCATATTAATAAGAAGAAATTTGTCAGTACATAAATGCCCCATGGGCCAAATATTACAAAAAACTTCTCAAGGTAAAAAGACGTTGCGCATCCTCTTTGGTGCGATGTAGGTGTTGAGGGTCTCTTCCTCATGGAGTCGGCGGGTAAGCTCCAAAACCTTCTTCTCACTGGCGTAGAAGCTGGCTTCAAAAGTGTTATGTTCCTCCTTGAGTTGAATCCAACTCTTCTGCATCTCCTCCCACGATGTAGGCATGTCAGGATATAGGATGGTGTAGGGAACCTCTCCTTCCTTAACGGGCTCTTTAACCACAGGGAGAACATGAGGGTAAGGCATCATTAGACTCTGGGCTCGGGTTCGTACCCACTTGAGATAAGGCTCAAGAGGGATGGAGTTCTTATGCCCCAGTGTCTTGCTGTCTACCTTGTTGGGCATCCTCCAAGCTCTGATGAATCTTTGGCGAAGTCCTTGCGCATCCTTGTCGAAGTCAAAAACTAGGTCAGGAATCAACATGTCGTGAGGGCCATCCCTCCGTGCATATCCAAATTGTCTCAAAGCTAGACAAGGGTTGTAGGCAATGCCTCCCCTAATGCCAAGTAATGGAACATTAGGGAACTCTCCACAACGATCGACGATGACGACATTTTCTCTGGACCGAGAACACCAATGTACATCAGAGTGAGTGAGGGTCATCAACCATTGTGACCACCTTAAGCCTTGGTCATTCTTCAAGACAGATTGTGGAAGGTGCAAAATAAACCACCTTGCAAGGAGAGGAGTACAGCACATGAGAACACCCCTCTTTCTCATTGTTCGTGTGTAAAATGAGTGAATAATATCCTCAAGCAATGTTGGTATTGGATTTCTGGATAAGAAGATTTTGACGGTGTTGACATCTACAAGCTGGTCAGGATTTGGGAACAAGACCAGCCCATAAATGAGGAGTGCCACAATTTCTTCAAAGGCTTGTAGGTCCAATGAATTCCAACACTCTTGTGCCTTCTCAAACAAGAATTTTGCCAAGAAGCCTTTGACACCGCTTCTAGTTTCCCAATGCCCCTTGATGTCAGATGGTTGCAAGTGTAGTGCTTGAGCAACATCTTCAGGCTTTGGTTCTTTTTCCGTACCGTTGTAGGGTAGTTGATTAAGAATAGGAATTCTCAGGAGTTGAGAAAATTCCTCCAAAGTGGGCACCAATTGGTAGTCGGGGAAAGTGAAACAGTGGTGAAGGGGGTCAAAGAACTGGAACAACACCTTTACCATGTCCTCTTCAATGCTGGTGTTGACTAGGCTGAGCAGTCTACCATGTCTTTCACTGAAGGGAGAGCTTTCCGGAATTCTGGATGTGAGCTCCTTGAGTTGAGGAGGGATTCTCACAAGGTTGACTTGGATAGTTTTCCTGCGAAGAATTTCCATGACCTACAAAACAAGAACAAAGATGAAGATCCAAACCCTTGAAATGGTTAGTGAATGCATATGATGCTTTATGATGTTTATGATGTATGCATAAAACATATGTACAAGCAATTCACACAAAACCCTAGTTTCAGGCTTGCATGGGGTTTCATAGGTAAGTACCCTCTTGAGTGTAATTGGCTTAAAAACCTGTCCTATAAATAGTAACCGGGTTCTAAGGAGCTCAATATCATTGGATTGTTTTCCATGTTCATTGTTTTGGTTTAGCCACTTAACTAGTACCAAAATATTCCAAGAAAACAACCCTCAATGAGTGTAGTGTTGCGTATCTACCAACCTCGGACTGCACCAAAGCCGGTCATCTCACTACCCCTAATGAAAGGCCAAGATGGTCAAGTAAGGTTCTAGGTCATTAGTGCTTAGTGACATCACTCAGCGTCCCCGTACTCTCCTTGATTGAACTCAAGGGTTACCGGTACTCACAAATAAGTCGCACTAATATAGCTATTGCTTCAACCGTATCGGTATACCCCACACAGTTTCCACAATGTATTGCTATCTATGAATGTTTCCCCAAATCTGGGTGTAGGATTGCAAACCCAAACAAGAGAGCCAAGATATAAAGCAATCAAAGCAAACAATTAGTCATGCAAGAGGGTGATCTAAGCCCTAAGGTTACTCCACTTTAAAAGTTTTCCCCGGCAGAGTCGCCAGTTCTGTGATACGGTGGGAGAACTGACTTGAGGTTTTGCGTTTGTTTTCGCAAATGTTTCGGTTGAGCAAGAGTCGCCACCGACTTTTTATTTTATCCTAAGGAAAGGTTAAAAAGCACAACAAAAACCTTTGAGATGTTTTCTTGGGTTCGGGGAGTAAATTATAGAAAGGGAAGGTATTAGCACCCTTTCTATCCATGGTTATCCATGGGCTCTTAGTTACTTGCCTTGATTTTCAATTGTTTAAAATGGTGCTTTCAATTGTTTGAAATGGTGCTTTGTGTGTGTGTTTTGAAAATGTTTTGAAAAGAGGCCAATGTGGTGGCAACCTTTATAATGATCCATGTTGGAATGTATACAAAGGTGTATATCTTTTGAAAAGTTTTCAATGTTTTTGAAAGTTATTTTGAAAGTGTGTTGTGATGTGTGGCTTTGAAAAATAGGCAAGTGTTTTTGTTTTGCAAGTTGGCAAGTAACCAAAAGTTATCTACCCTAAATTTCTCAAAGGTTTTCTCTATGTCTTAACCCTTTTAACAATTTTGTTCCACCATTGTATTTGGTGGACAATCTTGTGTTAGGATGTGAACGGGACGGGCGCGGTTCATCGTTTAAACCATAATTGCAATGGTGCCAAGTGTCTTTGGGCAATTCTTCCTTTAAGGGACTTGATCATTTTTAGGCAACTTTTGAAAGCGTCATCGAGAGACTATGATCATTTGAATTTGTTTTGTTTTTTTTTTTTGCCAAAGACACTTAACATGCAATATGGCTCATTATTGAAGGCAACAAGTGGAGTAACCCTAGGGGTGCAAGTGTGATTGGTGTTGTTCATTTTCATGCTTTGTTATCTTTGAATTAGGTCAAACTATTTGTTTTGGTTGATTTTTGCATACAAAACCCTAACTCTATCATGGTATAATTAGAAAGCTTTAAAGTGCGAAATTTAAAGTCCTAAACTATTACAACACAATTATGGGATGGGGGTACAAATGTTCAAATGGGGGATATTTAGCAAGAAATTTAAATCTAACTATTACATCCAAATTGAAATTTTACAAGGTATTTAATTGTACAATAATTAAATAAAATAAAATAAATATGCAAGATGCAAAAAATGATTTTTATATGTATGTAAAAAGGTATTTTTCATGTGACAAATAAACAAAAATAAAAATGAATAATTTTGGATATTTTTACATTTTAGGGCAAACCCTAATTTTGCTAAATAAAAGTATTAATTATTTATTATATACAACGTTTATTTATTATGTACAAAAAATAAATAAAAAGGAAGTATATTGTAAAAAGTGATTTTTTAAGTTAAATATTAATAAAAATAAAAATGTATTATTTTTATGTTTTTTCCCTAAATATTCTAATAAATATATAAGTATTTATATTATTTATAAAATATATTAAATATATACAAAAATAAAATATTTATTATTTACAAAAAAAAGTATATTTTTAGAAAATATTTTCAAAGGATAAAATAAAATAAAAATCAGAAAACAAAATGTATTTTGTATTATTTTTTGGTATTTTTAATAAAAGGATATATATTATTTACAACGTACAAATTCAAATAAAACAAATAAAATCCAAATAAAATGCAAAAATGGTTGAAAAAATATTTTTAATATTTTTTATGTTTTGTCAAAAAATAACAAGTCAGAATAAAAAAAGAAAGGTCAAAAATGATTAAAAAATAACACAATGGGCCAAGGGGGTGTATGTGTGAAACAGTGGTGCAAAAAGGAAAACAAAACTCAGGCCCAGCCCAAGTCCATCTTCTTCAACCTCCAGCCAGTTTGTTCCAAAAACGCGCGTTTTTCATACTGATTCAAACATCCTGATTCTTGGACTTTCAAGCAAAACTCATAACACCAAAAATGTAGAGCATCAAGAGACGAATCCAGACATATAAAGAACTTGACTTAACTCTAAGAAATGAAAGAGAATTTCTTCATCCCTAATTCCTGACCTAAGTTTTTTCTAATGTTCAGGTTTCAAATTTTCTCAGCACATGCAATATAAATGGAAAGTAATTATATGTGTAGTTTCAGGGCTATGAGTAGAGCATTTTTCATTCATAAACCTAAGGCTAACTCTTCCTAGATTGAGAGATAGAATTCCATGAACTTACCTGTTCAGCTTGGATCGTGTATGACAATGGAGGCACTTTCAAGGTAATGTGAGGACTTGTACAGCTTGCTTGAAGTTCAGGGATGCTTCTCCAATGCTTGGTGTGCTTTGAAACTAAATGAATCGAGCTATAGAAGTCAACCTACAAAACAGAAAAAGTGAAAATGGTAAAGTTGGTTAGAGGTGTTACAGTCTGTAGCTAGGGCTTGGGATAGTTTCAATGGATGGTAGGGATTGTGTATGAACCAGCTTTGGCCAAAACGCACGAGCAAACTGAGTTGTGCAACTCAATCTGCAGGGATGCCCTGTTTTGTGCAGCAAAATGGTGTTTTAATGTTTAGGGAGGTATTGAAGGTAGTTGGCTCGTGTTTCAGGTCAGTTGAGGAGTATGGAATGGGTTCACAATGTTTGCTTAGGCTTGTTGTTGCAGTAATGAGAGATGTGATCAGTTATGCAATGTTTCTTCTATCTTAAGCAAAAAATGACAAGTTGGTTTCTAGGCTACCACAAGCCCCTCAAGTATGCTGCACCAATCACTCTTGATCAGTGGACTTTGCTCATGAACTTGTGCCTCAAAGATCTGCATTGTACCTCATAGATTCTAAACTTGACATAAAGTTCACCTTTTCAAAAATGGCTAAGTTACTTTTTCTAATTATGAATTAAATTGGCATGTAATGGTTAAACACATAAGATAAGGCTTGAACACAAAGGATTTGCATTAAATTATTGAGTGTGGATGAGATAAAAGGCCTGTAATGTAGCTTGCACATGCTGAGTTTGAAAATGCACAAGTTATGAACATGCCTTTGGCCATGAATCAAAATGACTTTTGCCCATATTGACAAATTCGATTCTCCCTAACCACAAGGGTGTTTGAGAAGTTCTTGGAAATTTTGGAAATCATGGAATGTGTACTACAATCCATCTTTGTAATGAAAATTGAAATTCCAAGTGGAAGCATGTGAAAAGTGGCCATGAAGTTAGGCAAAAATCCTGCCTAGAATAGGTCAAAAAATTTCTAAGTTAAGAATGTTTTGCACCCTTGTTCCAAAAATCATAACTTGAACTACAAGCTTATTTTGAGGAAACTTTGTGAATCAAAGTTGTAGATTTTTCAATGGACTACAACTTTCATGTTTTGAGTTTGGCTTGAATCCATTTTCATCTTGATGAAAAAATGGGACAAAGTTAGGAAAAAATTAGGGATTTTCATAACTTAGCAAAATTCTAAGTTATGAAAATTCTTCATTTCAAACCCTAATTTTTTATTTTTGATTTCTTGATGAACAAGTTTCATAATTTGACATGTCTTGATGAAAAATGAATCTTGACACTTGATTTGGACCAAAAAAGTCAAAGTTTGACTTTTCAGTATACAGTCAAATTTTGCTCAGTTGACTGGAAAATTCATCTGTCAATCTTGTGCATTTGGGATCTTTTGAACTTGTTGAACATGTCAAGACAATGCCATTGGGTCCTTGAGTCCATATGTGAGCTTGGTTTGCCATTGGTTAGGTCAAACAGTCAAAAATTGCCTTTGTGCAATCAAAACCTTAAAAATGACCATTTTGCCCTTTTGGTGATCTGATCAAATTTCTTGTGGATTTGTGATCCAAACTTGATCAAATGGTTCATATGAGTTCATAATGTTGATGAGGGTCAAATTTCATGAGTTTTGACTGTCAATTGACCACAGTTGACTTTTTCCCCAATATAGCTGATTTCTAGGTCAAATGTCCAATTGACTGGGCAAAGATTGGAATCAAGGCTTGAAACTTGGTATGGATAAACTTGTGAGTCCAACATGAAGCATGAAAGTCATCTTGGGCATTTTAGGTCAAAACATCTTTGTGGAAACACAAATCCTAATTTGGGTCAACAGTGCAAGGAGGAGTCTTGAGCAGAGCAAAACCCTAACTTGATCTTGAGCTCCAAGGGTCTTGTGATGAGAAAATGTTGAGGAAATGGGAGGGAAAATTTTGGGGTACAACAGATGTCCACTTCCCCGTGTACCATTCTCTTTGATCCGTCAAAAGCCCTTACCATAATGTTACTAGGCTTTAGAGTCAAACCCTCACAATCCAAACGGTCCAACGCCTTCTTCGGCAAAACATTCAGTGAAGACCCAGTATCTACCAGCACATGAGCCATAATGGTGCCCATGCATTCAATCGAGACATGCAGAGCATCATTATGCTTCCTTCCTTTTGGTGTCAAATCTGTATCTGAAAAACCTAGCCCATTATCAGCAGTCAGGCTGGCCACACAATCTTTGAACTGATCAGCTGAAGCCTCTTGCGGCACATGCGCAGTTTTAAGGAATGCAATCAAAGCCTTCGCATGGGCCTCAGAGCATAACAGTAGGGATAACATGGATATCTTTGATGGGGTCTGCCCCAGCTGCTCGACCATAATGTAGTCGCTCTTCTTAATGATTTTCAGTATTTCCTCCATTTCTTGCTTAGAAGCTTCTACAACAATTTTCTTAGGCGCCTCCGTCCGGGCAGGCTCACCTATAATATCCTTACCGCGAGTATCAGACGATTCGCCGACAGGGGTAATAACTGGAGTAAGAACAGGAATTGTAGTTTATGTACTAGCAGGAACACCAGATGGATTGACAATAGGTTTGTTGACAGTCTTAGGGGAAATCTCGGGAGAGAAGACCCTTCCACTTCGGGTAACTTTGCTGGTTTTGACAATGTTACCAATATCAGGATCAACTTCTTCATCTTTCACATCTTGTTTGATGCCATGATAGTACACATCGGCACCATAATGCCATGGGACAGCTTTATTTGAGACATACGGGACAGGACCAGGAACAATGATTATTAGCAGAGTAATTCTTGGAGCAGATGTAATCCTAACAGGTCTTCTCGAGGAAACCTTGGAAGGATTGGCGGAAATGGTTATAATGGCAATGTCTTCAGATGGAACAACGGGAACCAAAGTTTTCTCAAATAGAATTTCTTTGCTATCTATCAGGCATTGAACACCTAACCTCAACAAGCGGCAACCAGAAGGTAGAAACAAACACATGTGGCAACCTTCACCATAACCCGGAAATAAACCGGCCAACAACAAATTCTTCTTGACAGTCATGAGAGGAGTAGAAACTTCATCAACAGAGGTAACAAACAAATCAGTATCAACAACATTAACTCCACGACCGTGCTTGGGCATGGGAGCCGTTATGACATTTGGCTTCTCCGGAGCATCAAAATCTATTTCCTTGGCTTCAATCAAGTCTTGTACTTTGTTCCTCAGATCCCAACAATCATTTGTATCGTGGCCAGGACTCTCATAATGATAGACACACTAGGAATTCAGATTATATCGGGGAGATGTAGTATTTGGGTTCTTGGGAGCCTCTTTCAAGGTTGCCAAGTTGGATCT
This sequence comes from Vicia faba, assembly GCA_948472305.1. Lineage (NCBI taxonomy): Eukaryota > Viridiplantae > Streptophyta > Magnoliopsida > Fabales > Fabaceae > Vicia > Vicia faba. Next base: position 658,425,490 of record OX451736.1, on the reverse strand, counting down.
CAGCAGATGAGGCATCACTTCAGCCAATGTCATGTTGATGCGGGTAAACTGTCGTTGTGGTCTTTCCGCCCTTTGTTGATTGTTGCATTGTGGAGCAACTGCATGTCTAGATATCATCACGGCACTTACTGTCTGATGATGTTCAGCCATGTTTTGGCCCCTCGGGCTATAGATGGCATTGGCTTCCTTCTTACCAGCAAAATGCTTCTTTACTGAACTTGAAGAGGCATCCTTCTGTATTTTTCCTCTTTGACTCCCAGCTTCTACTCTTTCTCCAATTAAAATCATCTCGGTGAAACCAGCTGATGAGCTGCCGATCAAATGATTGAAAAATGGACCAGATACCATCCCCAGAAACATATCAACCAACTCCCTATCAGACAACGGGGGTTGAACTCTCCCGGCCAACTCTCTCCATTTTTGCGCATAATCCTTAAATCCTTCACTTACACCCATGGACATACTCTAGAGTTGAGTACGAGTAGGAGCAAGGTCGGCGTTGTATTGATACTGCTTGTAGAAAGTAGCAGCCAAATCTTCCCAGTTTCGGACATTTGCTCCCTCCAGCTGGTAGAACCATTCAAGTTGAGTCCCTGACAGACTATCTTGAAAGAAATGAACCCACAAATTTCTATCAGCGGTGTAGGCTGGATCTTTCTGACATAAGAACGGAGATGAAGTTTTGGGCAGGACACCCCATCATACTTAGCAAAAACTGGAGCTTTGAACTTCTGCGGGATGACTACTCCCGACACCAATCCCAATTCTTTGAAATCCAGTCCAGGTATCCTCTGAACTTCCATGGCACTCAGACGATCTTCTAATTGCTTGTATCTATCCTCAGCAGGAGGACATTGCTCATCATTATAGTCGGTATCATTATCAGAAATTGCAGGACTGGGGTCCTTCTCTTCTTCTTGATTTTCCCTTTCCTTGGATGAAGAGGTCAGATTGACTTTTCGCTTTAACCGCTCTCCAAACCTTCTGCCCATATTCAGAATAGCAGCAGCCTTCTTCTTTTTCTTCTTCTCTTTCAGGATAAGTGCTTTCAAATCCTCCTTCTCTTTTTCCAGATTTATGAACATTTGTTGGAACTGGGCGTTCTACGCGTGAAGGTCCTTGATGATTTACTCGGAAGACATTTCGTGCTGAAATAAACAGCGAAGGAGATGAGAAATCTGTAATGGTACATGTACATGCAATGTTATGAATGGGATGCGCATGCAATGATTTTAAAGACTTCGGGAAATTTAAATGTGCAAACCAAAATAAACAAATATTTTATTAGCTGTATTTGAAGGTTCAAAATGCCTTTTAGGCGTTACAATTAAAAATAAATCCAAAACTAGAAAAGAAATCTAAATTCCCATGGATGCTTCCTTTTTGTGCCGAGATAATCATAGAGTCCTCTTTCTTCATGGAGTTGCTTCGTGAGCTCTAAAACCTTCCTCTCCTGAGCATGGAACTAATCCCTGTAAGTATCCCGCTCCTTCATCAACTGAATCCAAGACCTCTGTAATTCTCCAAGGTCAGTGGGCATGTAAGGATAGAGAACCGTGTAAGGAATACCCTCTTTTCGTAGTGGGTTCCATAATCACTGGTAAAATGGCCACATAGGGCATCATAAGCTTCTGGGCACTAGCTCATACCCATTGGAGGTAAGGTTCCATAGGAATGGAAGTTTTTGGCCCCAAAGCCTTGGTGCCAGATCTGTTTACCATGCCCCAAGCTCGTATGAACCTCCGACGATACTCGTGAACGTCATCCTCATAGTTAAATACAATGCCCTTGATAAGTAACTCACGGGGACCATCCCTTCGGGCATGATCAAATTGTCACAAAGCTAAACAAGGATTGTAGGTTATACCCCCTATAATACCAAGTAATGGGACATTAGGGTACTCCCCGCAGTGGTCAATAATAGCAGTGTTTTCCATAGCTCGAGAACACCAAAGAATATCCGTGTGAGCGAGTGACATTATCCTTTGCGACCAACCCAAACCTTCTTCATTCTTCAGTATGGACTTAGGGAGGTGAGAAATAAACCACCTCGACAGTAATGGCATGCAACATATAAGAACCCCTCTTCTTTTCATGGTACGAGTATGGAGAGTGTGCAAAATATCTCCAAGCAATGTAGGCACATGGTTGCGAGAGAGGAAGATCTTGATAGCATTCACATCTATGAATGAGTCTGGAATTGGGAATAGGACTAACCCATAGATTAGAAGAGCCAAAACCTACTCAAAAGCCTGAAAGTCCATATCATCCCAAAACAGTTGGGCCTTGTCTATCAGAAACCTAGCTAGAAAACCCTTGACTCTGCTTCTTGTTTCCCAATTGGATACCACGTCGGCTCGTTTCAGATGCAGAGCTGAGGAAATGACTTCCGGCTTAGGAACTTCTTTTAGACCTATGAAGGGAAACTGTTCAAGAATGGGTATATCCAACAGCTGAGAGAATTCTTCCAAGGTAGGTACCAACTGATAGTCTGGAAAGGTGAAGCAGTGGTGCTTGGGATCAAAGAACTGAAAGAGTACACTCATCATCTTTTCATCAAAGTTTGAAGTAACCAGGTTGAGAAGTCGACCATGTCTCTTAGTGAACGCAGAAGTTTCAGAAACCCTTGATGCTAGCTTTTTGAGTTGGGAAGGTATCTTCACAAAGCTGATTCGGATAGTGTTTCTACGAACGGAAGCCATGATCTGCAAAACAGAACAAAGATAAATTCCCTTGGTATTTGAAATGGTTAGTGCAATAAGAATGGATGATATGTTATGATGCTTGATGTTATGAGAAAACACAGGTATAGCTAACACGGGTATAGAAAACATAGTCAAATCACACAAAGTCCTTAGGTTTAAGGCCTGCATGAGGTTAAAGGTAGTACCCTTTTGAAGTTTAATTGGTTTCAAACATGTATTAAAAAGTAATCGGGTTCTAAGGGATCTTAATATCACTAACCATCCTTTATCAGGCATTGTCTCAGCTCAAGCAATCTTTTCTTGCGGCTGAAATATCCCGAAAGTCTAATCTCAATGAGTGTAGCATCGAGTATCAACCAATCCTCAGCTTTGCACCGAGGCCGGCTATCTCACTACTTTCTAATGGCCAAGTTTGTTCAACAAAGGTTCTAAGGTCCGTTAGTGCTTCACCACACAATGCGGCGGCCCCGTATTCTCCTCGTTTCCCCATGAAGGATACCGGTACCAACCAAAGTGCCACACCAACACAGCCATCGCTTAAACCATATCGATCTACGGCGTACAGTCTCCACAATCTATTGTTGTTTACCTAATGAGTGCCCTCAGATCCGAGTGTAGGATCTATAGTAACCCCAAATAAACCCTCAAAAGTAAAGCAATCAAGAGAAGTAATTTAATGACCTAGATCCTAAGGTATACCCCACTTATTTATTCCCCAGCAGAGTTGCCAGTTATGTGATACAGTGGCAGAACCGACTGTTTTTACTGGTTTGAGTTTTGCGTTTTTTGTTTGCAAAATGTCGCAGTAAGCTAGAGTCGCCACCGACTTTTATTTCATCCAATCATGGAAAAGGAAAAAGAACAGAAAAAACCTTTTCGAGATGTTCTGAGTACGAGGGGTAGGTTATAGAAAGGGAAGGTGTTAGCACCCTTTCTATCTGTGGTTTTCCACAGGCTCTTAGGTACTTGCTTATTTTTTCAAATTGCTTGTGTGTGTTTGTTTTTGAAAATGTTTTACTTTGTGATAACCCTTGTATCAGTCCTCAAGGATGTGACAAAGTTTGTTTTGAAAATATTTTTTGAAAGGTGTTTGTGTGAAAAGTTTTTATTGAGCAAGTACTTAAGATTTTACCTACTCGAAAAAAGGTTGTTTGTTCTCATTTCCTTTAGACAGTGCTATCCTACTATTAAGGAGTAGGTAGCCCCGTCGTTGGAGTTTGTAAGGGACGTTCAAAAGGGACAAGTACAATCACTAAAGCAACAGTTAGAAAACTTTAGTAGTAACCCTAGAGTCTTAAGATCTTTTCGAGGCAACATTTCCGAGGCAACATTTCTGAGGAAACATTTCCGAGGCAACATTTCCGAGGCAACATTCAAATGGGACAATTTAATCTTTTAGACTGGAGGGCAACCACTAAAATCTCCTATGCTTAATGACTGTTTTACCGAAGGCAACCGAAGTGAGGCAAACCCTAGGAGTGAATATGTGCATATGAATTGTTTTCAGTTATTTAATCTTTGCACATTAGGTGATCTACCGTTTTAATTTCAAGTAATCTTCCCATACAATCCTATTAGCATGCATCTAACAGTTAAATATTTGCAGGAATTTAAAGTGCGAAAAGTAAGCCTAACTATTACAAGGCTTTGACAGTTACATAATTATCTTGACAGAAAATAAAATACGAAAGTTTAAAACCCTAATTAAAATTATTACAAACTCGAAACGGTTACAAAAGTAATAAAAAGAATAAAAATGCGCGCGACAACTTAAATGCGAGAAAAAAAACCGAGAACCCTAAAAATCTAATTGAAAAAGATATTTAAGTTATTATTTTTTTTGAGAAAATACTTAATTAGGTTATGTACAATTAAAACCCTAATTCTAATCATTTTTTAATTATAAAAAGACATTGAAATTACCCTAACTTAAATTAAATTAAATAATTCAAGAAAATAAAATATTTTATAAAAAAGAGATTTTATGTATTTTTGTGGTTTTTTATTTGAGAAAAGAAACAATTTAATTACAAGATTTAAAACCTAATTCGTATTTAATTTTAATTAAAACAAATAATCAAATAAACTAACTAACCTAATTTATTTTCAAAAATATTAATTTGAATAAATAATATTTAATTTTGTATTTTGTGATTTTTTAGTTTTATAAAAAATAATAATAATTTTTTTTTGTGTTAATTTGTTAAAACAATTAAAGAAATTAATTAAAGAAATTAAAAAGAAATAGAAAGAAAAAAACAAACTGGGCCTGCATGTTGTTAGCAAATGGGGGGTATGATTCTGAATTCCCCAAGACCAATAGCCCTTGAGCCCGGTAAACGCGCCTGATTTCCTATGGCATTGACTTGAGGGTGCATCATGGTCCCTCATTGCTTATGCGTTGGATCTGATACTATGCTTGATCAAGGGGCTGGATGTTGGTGATGTATGGTAGACACCTGGATAAGATCTGCACTTGATCTGTTGAGAGATGAAATTCTGGCAACAGATACTCAATGTCACAGTGAATATTATGACACCGTATCTGACACACTTCAAGACAGTAATTTTAAAAGCAGTAAAGAACACAATCAATTGTTTACCCAGTTCAGTGTGTAACAACACCTACTCTGGGGGCTACCAAGCCAGTGAGGAAATGCACTATAAGAGATATTAATTTAGGAATAAACCAACCAGTTTATCTCCTTCACTTAAGACCTACCCAATGCAACTTCAATCTAAGTTCAACTTAAACCTGAGTTCCTGCTCACTCCCCTCAATCACAACAGTGATACTAAACTATTGATTAATGAAATTATGAAGATACTCTTCAGTACACACACTTGATTTTGCTTCACAACTTTAATCAAGTGACAAACACTCGTGCTTCAAAGCTTTGAGTGATACACAACCCTAACTTGACTTTGCTTCAAAGCTTTAATCAAGTGACACAAACACTCGTGCTTCAAAGCTTTGAGTGATACACAACCCTTACAATCAAATCCTACTCCAAGTCACTTATCACAATGATAATTGCTTGGCTCACAGTAGTTACAACTATACAAGCCCTTGTTGATCTTCTGTCAAAAAGTGTTCTTCACCAACAGTCTTCATGAGAATATATAGGCAGCTATTCTTCAGTTATGGCTTCCACAAAAATAACTAGGGTTAATTAGAGTTAACCTTAAGACTTGGTCATAGGTCTTTAACAACCAGATTAGGGTTAAGCAGAGTTAACCTAATGTCCACGTGAGTATCTGATCTGGACTGTATAAACCAGATTCCTAAAAATTCTCAGGAATAACAAATCTGCACAAATGTTAGATCAGTACAGGAAGTCTTAACATTGGTTATGACAACAAGAATCCTGTTCACTGATTTTGGTAGAATGCAATAAATAAAATCATTGCTTAATGATCAGCTAAACACTCATATTGAGTAGCTCCTATATGACATTATTTTACTGCATAATGTACCTTGTATCCCAGAATGTTATGACATCAGTCATGACATTCACAAAACTGGTTTTACCAAAAAAGATGCCAACAACCAAACACTTACAAACTCCCCCTTTGGCAATTTTTTGGCTAAAACCCCTAAACAATTAGAGATTAGAAAGCAGCAGAATTTTTTTAATAACATCTACCAAGTCTAATTCTACCAAAATTATCACAAAATCTTCTCCCCCTTTTTAGCCATAAAGAGGCCAAAGATATTTTTACTTTTAAGTTATACAGTCATCCAAAAGGAATAATAAAAACACAGAGAAAAAAAAATCATTTGGTAGCAGCAGCAAACTTTTCAACAACACTGATCTTCAAGCACTGTCATCTTCCAAGGAGGCACTATCTTCAGCATTATGTTGGTCTTCATCAGCATCCTCTTCCCTTCTTTATCCTTCATTCTCCTCCTGTTCTAGTCTAGCAATCAGGTCCTCAAGAGTCCTTTTCCTTGTATCAAGCTCTTTGCAGGTTTCCTTCAGCACAGCTATAACATCAGTTTTCTTGGAATGAGATTTGACAGTTGATGTCTCAGCAGATGTCATAACAATGTCAGGGACATGTGTTCCCTGAAACAGCTTATAGTGCAAACCAAGAGCAGGGGCTCTTTTGCATACAGTGTCTTTTTCAACTAGAATGTCAGGATACTGAGCAGTGACTATACCACACAGGAGAGAGGGAAAAGCAATAGGCCCTTTAATAGCACAACTCCCAGCATGTTTCAAGGTTTGATCAAAGATATACTTGCCATAGTCAAAGTTTGTCCTGGTTCCAACAGCATAAATAAATCTTCCCAAGCCTGTGGAGATGGTTGATTTATGGTTGGTGGGAACCCAGTTAGTTGCACCAATTTTGTGCAGAATGGCAAACTTCATGCTCAGCTTGCTTGCATTCAGCTTCCCTTTTAAGGGCCAACACTTGACTTGATTTGCAGTAATGGTTTGACAAACTTGGTTGTCAGTAACTTCAATCTCAGGGCAAGCATCATCAGGTCTTCCTAGGAATTTGTTTATTTCAGAGGGAGAGAAATTTACCTTCCTTCCTCTCACATACACACTCTTAAAATCAGTTGATTTTCCATCAGCACACCCATCAGATAAATTTACTATGAATTCTTTGACAAGAATTTCATAGCAGTTGGTAAACTTTACCACAGTTTTCATTAGACCAGCAGTCTTTATTTGATCCATGATCTCCTTACATTCAATGGTACTGTTGTTCAGCTCTCTTTCCAAGGAAATCCTTTTCAGAAATACGTACTTCCACCTATTTGCATTTTCTGGATGGTGAAAGGAGATGTTGTCAATGGCAACTTCAGGGACTTTAGGCATTTTGCTCGAAGAGAGTTTCTTTCTGAGAGGAATGTTTGGAACATGGCTCTCAACATCAAACTCAAATTCTGATTCCTCATCAGATTCAGAGGGTTCAGGGTCCTTCCTTTTCTTAGATATTGGTTGTCTCAAAGGTTTTGATAGACTACCAACAGGTACTCTAGTTTTCACCTTCCCCTTCTCTTTTAGCAATCCAGCCTTCTCAGCTTCTACTCCAGTCTTGTTCTCAGACCTGGTTTTCTTGTGAACAAATTCAGTAGCCTTCTCTTTGGAGAGGCTTTTGGCTGCATCCTGCTTTCCTTTTCTGTTCATCATCCTTCTAGCTATGCTAGGGTTGATATTGGTAATTAAGTCATTGTCAGAGTATTCTTCATCAACATCAATAACCGGGGGTTCAACATCCTTGTCAGTAGGGTTCTGGTGATCATCATGATTTTCAGGAGATTTCCTAATGTTGTCATCAGGTGTCTCGACATTCTGAGTGACATCTGGATTCATTTCAACATTTGGACTATCAGATTCTTGGTTCAAAGGTACAGAAATGCCAGGTACAGAGTGATTCTCATTTAGAATCCTAGTGACTAGTCTAGCTATAGCTTGATGAACATAAACAGAACCTTCCCTATTTGCTATTTCTGGAGGAACAGAAGGTGATGGTTGAGAAGATTTACCAGATGGAGAGGCTTGTGATCTTCTTGCATGTCTGGTTCGCAGCTTCTTGGCCTTAGTGGGGTCAGCTTCCAGTTTACGAAGAGGAGTTATCTCCAGAACATCATAATCCATGCAGTTTGTGATTGCCCTAGGTTTGCGATCAGAGGATACGGAAGAAGCAGTCGCCTTTGAAGAGGATGATGACATGGATAGTTGAGACATTTTGAGTGATTTAGAAAACAGGTAACAGTGATAGTGAAATCTTTGTTTGAGAGATTGGAGATTATTGCAGAAACGCGAGAGGAGGGAGATATATGAATGTCTATTCAACTTCTTAAAAATTTGGAAAGAAATAGAGAAACAGATGATTAGCCCAATCAGAGTAGACTTAACTAAAATATCTCTTTCATCCCTTGTTTTAAGCAAAATTAATTGCTACATTTCTTCATGTTGGTAAATACCCAGCTTGCCCCTCAAATTTTCAAATTGACTAGCATCAAGTGCCTTGGTAAAAATGTCAGCCAGTTGTAGTTCAGTGGCAACATGTTCCAGTTTAATCACCTTATCCTCCACAAGATCTCTGATGAAGTGATGTCTAATGTCAATATGCTTGGTCCTGCTATGCTAAATAGGATTCTTGGAAATGTTGATAGTACTCAAATTGTCACAGTACAATGTCATAACATCTTGTGTGACATTATACTCAGTAAGCATTTGTTTCATCCAGATCATTTGAGAATAGCTACTACCAGCTGCTATGTATTCAGCTTTAGTAGTAGATAGAGATATACAGTTATGTTTCTTGCTGAACCAAGAGACAAGATTATTTCCAAGAAGAAACATCCTCCAGAGGTGCTCTTTCTATCATTAGCACTTCCATCCCAGTCAGCATCACAGTAACCAGTCAGAGTTGGTTCACATCCATGAGAGTACAGCAAGCCATAGTTGTAAGTTTCACTCACATACTTCAAAATTCTTTTCACTTGGTTGACATGACTTACTTTGGGTTCATCCTGGTATCTTGCACATACTCCAACTGCAAAAGCAATGTCAGGTCTGCTGGCTGTTAAGTATAGCAGACTTCCTATCATGCTTCTGTACAAGCTTTGATCCATATTAACCTCACTTGAATTTTTGGACAGCTTTAAATGAGTACGTGCAGGAGTCCTTTTGTGACCTACATTCTCCATTCCAAACTTCTTGACAATGTTCTTTGCATACTTGCTTTGAGACAGAAAAATTGAGTCTTCCATTTGTGTGACTTGCAGTCCAAGAAAGTAGGTCAATTCTCCCATGAGGCTCATTTCAAATTCAGCTTGCATCTGGTCAGCAAAATGTTTAACCATTTTATCTGACATTCCCCCAAACACTATGTCATCAACATAGATTTGAGATACCATTATCTTTCCTCCTTCATTTTTGACAAAAAGAGTTTTATCCAAGCCTCCTTTCTTGTATCCTTTGTCAGAGAGGAATTTTGTCAACCTGTCATACCGGGCTCTAGGAGCTTGTTTCAGGCCATATAAAGCTTTCCTCAATTTGTAGACATGATCAGGGCAGTTTGGATCCACAAATCCTTTAGGCTGCTCCACATATACTTCCTCATTTAAGTACCCATTAAGGAAGGCACTCTTTACATCCATCTGAAATAGCTTGAACTTAAGAAGACAAGCAATTCCCAATAGTAGTCTGATTGATTCCAGTCTGGCTACAGGAGCAAAAGTCTCATCAAAATCAACCCCTTCAACTTGGGTGTATCCTTGAGCAACAAGTCTTGCCTTATTCCTGGTGACAACTCCTTCAGCATCTGATTTGTTCTTGTAGATCCATTTTGTGCCAATGATGTTTGTTCCTCCTGGTCTAGGAACTAACTCCTAATACTTCATGTAGCTTGAATTGGTTCAATTCATCTTGCATTGCTTCAATCCAGTATTCATCAGTTAAAGCCTCCTTAACATTTCTTGGTTCAATCTTAGATACAAAGCAAGAGTTTGTGATGGTTTCTCTAGATCTTGTAATGACTCCACTGTTAGGATCTCCTATGATGAGTTCCTTAGGATGATCTTTCTGAATTCTGATGGAAGGGTCTTTGTTAGCTTCCTTTGATTCAGACTCTGATGAAGTAGTTTTAGGAACATCATCCTTTTGAGTTGAAGTCTCAAAGAATGTCTCAACATCATATGGGACATTAGTTTCCTCATGGTAATCATCAACTATGACATTTATAGATCCCATCATAACTTTGGTCCTGGAATTGAATACCATATATGCTCTGTTGTTGGTAGAGTATCCTAGGAATATTCCTTCATCACTTTTAGGGTCCATCTTTCTCCTTTATACACGATCTGTCAGAATATAGCATTTGCTTCCAAAGACATGGAAGTACTTCACTGTAGGCTTTCTTCCTTTCCAAAGTTCATAAATGGTGGATGATGTTCCCTTTCTCAAGGTGACCCTGTTATGGACATAACAGGCTGTATTCATAGCTTCAGCCCAAAAATGAATAGGAAGTCTTTTGGCATGTATCATTGCTCTGGCAGACTCCTGTATAGTCCTGTTTTTCCTTTCCACAACTCCATTTTGTTGAGGAGTTATGGGTGAAGAGAATTCATGATTAATTCCTTCTGAGGAGCAGAACTCATCAAACTTACTATTTTCATATTCCTTGCCATGATCACTTCTGATTCTGACAATGCATCCTTCTTTTTCTCTTTTAATTCTTTTGCACAATTCCTTAAATACTTCAAATACATCAGACTTTTCCCTAATGAAGTTAATCCAGGTGAATCTGGAAAAATCATCCACAACAACATAGGCATATCTTTTTCCACCAAGACTTTCCACCTGCATTGGTCCCATCAGATCCATATGTAGAAGTTCTAGCACCTTAGAGGTGGTCAGATGTCTTGTCTTTGGATGTGACATTCTAGTTTGCTTTCCAACCTGACATTCACCACAGACTCTCCCTTAATCAATTTGCAGCCTTGGAATCCCTCTGACTGCCTCCATGGATATAATCCTTTTCATTCCTCTTAGATGTAAATGACCAAGTTTTTGGTGCCACAGTTTCACTTCTTTTTTTTCTTTGGCAACAGAGCACACAGAAGAGTAATTAGTGTTCTCAGGCTCCCATAAGTAACAATTGTCTTTAGATCTGACTCCTCTCATTACAACTTCTTGTTTATCATTAGTTACAAGACATTCAGAATTGGTGAAGTTGACCTTGAATCCTAGATCACATAATTGACTGATACTTATGAGATTAGCAATCAAGCCTTTTACCAGCAGCACTTCACTTAGGTTTGGAACTCCAGGGCAGTCCAAGTTTCCAACTCCTTTGATTTCTCCTCTAGCACCATCTCTAAAAGTCACATAACTAGTAGTATGAGGTTTAACATTATTGAGAAGATTCTTGATTCCAGTCATGTGTTTAGAGCATCCACTGTCAAAGTACCAGTCTTCCTTTGCAGAGACTCTAAGGGAGGTGTGAGCTATCAGGGCTGCAGAATTTTTCTTCCACTGTTGAGTATATGGTGCCTTGTTAGACTTAGGTTTGACACCTGGGGTCTGATTAGGATATCCATATAATCTGAAGCAGAATGGCTTTATGTGACCAAACCTCCCACAATGATGACATCTCAATCTTTGATACTTTTTCTTCAAATTTCTCTGTTCTTGATGTTGAGTGATATGTTGTGACATCTGCTTTGACATTTTTTTATCAGGCCTGACCTTCTTCTTGTCTACACTAGATTTCTTTGCTGCCACAAATCCTAGACCAGACTTGTTTCCCACATTTTGTCCAACCTGAAGGATTTCTTCTAATTTGTCAGTTCCATTTGTCAGCATCTTGACAGATTTGGTCATCTGGTCAAGTTTTGAGTTTAGCATTTGAACTTCACCTTCGAGATGACTTATAGTATCAATGCATGCCTTCTTCTCAGCCTCCAACTTTACTATGAGTTTTTTTTTTCTCTCATTTTGCTGACAGACTTCAGCACTTCTGATACATAACTTCTTGTAGGAGTCAGTCAGTTCTTCAAATGTCACTTCCTCATCACTAGAGTCACTATCAGAGTTACAAATACCAGTTAGTGCAGTAACTAGTTTGGCAGATTCTTCTTCAGAATTACTTTATGAGTCTCAATCAGACCAAGTAACAGACATTCCTTTCTTTTGGTTCTTAAGAAAGGTAGGGCATTCAGCTCGAATGTGCCCATATCCTTCACATCCATGGCATTGGATTCCTTTGCTTTGATTTCCCTTCTCTTCAGACTTTGGTCTTCTGCTGGAGTCATAAGATCTGTTAATGTCAGAGGGAATGTTCTTGACATTTGACCTTGACTTTGGGTCCATTCTCTTGATGAGTTTGTTGAACTACCTTCCAAGAATGGCTATAGCTTCTGAAATATTTTCTTCTTCATCCTCCTTGTTTTCATCTTCAGTATTAGATACAAGTGCTATGCTCTTGTTTTTCTTGTCGACATTGTCACTGATCCCCATCTCAAAGGTCTGAAGTGACCCAATGAGTTCATCAACCTTCAAGTTGCAGATATCCTGAGCTTCCTCTATAGCAGTCACCTTCATTGCAAATCTTTTAGGCAAGGATCTGAGAATCTTTCTAACCAGTTTTTCTTCTGACATATTTTCTCCCAATGCTCCTGAGGTGTTGGAAATTTCCAAGATGTTCATGTGAAAGTCATGAATGGTCTCATCTTCCATCATCCTTAGGTTCTCAAATTTGGTAGTCAGCATCTGAAGCCTTGACATTTTTACTTTGGATGTGCCCTCATGAGTAGTTTCGAGAGTGTCCCAAACTTCCTTGGCCAGTTCACATTGATGTACTAGTCTGAATATGTTTCTATCAATTCCATTGAACAAGGCATTTAATGGTTTGGAGTTACCCAGGGCTAACTCATCTTCTTCTTTGCTCCATTCTTCCTCAGGTTTCAGACTGGTTGTCCCATCTTTCCCAGTTATGGTGGGATGGTTCCATCCTTTGTCAACAGCTCTCCAAGCCTTTTTGTCCAGTGATTTTAAGAAGGCAGACATACGAGGTTTCCAGTAGTCATAATTTGATCCATCCAGAATGGGTGGTCTGTTCCCAAATCCTCCTTCTTTGTCCATAGCGCCAGAAAATAATATCCCTAGATCTCACCCAATAAGACAGGCAGGGTGCCTGCTCTGATTCTAATTGAAATTCTGGCAACAGATACTCAATGTCACAGTGAATGTTATGACACAGTATTTGACACACTTCAAGACAGTAATTTTAAAAGCAGTAAAGAACACAATCAATTGTTTACCCAGTTCAGTGTGTAACAACACCTACTCTGGGGGCTACCAAGCCAGGGAGGAAATGCACTATAAGAGATGTTAATTTAGGAATAAACCAACCAGTTTATCTCCTTCACTTAAGACCTACCCAATGCAACTTCAATCTAAGTTCAACTTAAACCTGAGTTCCTGCTCACTCCCCCTCAATCACAGCATTGATACTAAACTATTGATTAATGAAATTATGAAGATACTCTTCAGTACACACACTTGATTTTGATTCTCAGCTTTAATCAAGTGACAAACACTCGTGCTTAAAAGCTTTGAGTGATACGCAACCCTAACTTGACTTTGCTTCAAAGATTTAATCAAGTGACACAAACACTCGTGCTTCAAAGCTTTGAGTGATACACAACCCTTACAATCAAATCCTACTCCAAGTCACTTATCACAATGATAATTGCTTGGCTCACAGTAGTTACAACTATACAAGCCCTTGTTGATCTTCTGTCAAAAAGTGTTCTTCACCAACAGTCTTCATGAGGAATATATAGGCAGCTATTCTTCAGTTAGGGCTTCCACGAAAATAACTAGGGTTAATTAGAGTTAACCTCAAGACTCGGTCATAGGTCTTTAATAACCAGATTAGGGTTAAGCAGAGTTAACCTAATGTCCACGTGAGCATCTGATCTGGAATGTATAAACCAGATTCCTGAAAAATCTCAGGAATAACAAATCTACACAAATGTTAGATCAGTACATGATGTCTTAACATTGGTTATGACAACAAGAATCTTGTTCACTGATTTCGGTAGAATGCAATAAATAAAATCATTGCTTAATGATCAGCTAAATACTCATATTGAGTAGCTCCTATATGACATTCTTTTACTGCAGAATGTACCTTGTATCCCAGAATGTTATGACATCAGTCATGACATTCACAAAACTGGTTTTACCAAAAAAGATGCCAACAACCAAACACTTACAAGAGAAAATAAAATAAAGGGAAACGCTGGGACCTGGGATCGAACCCAGGTTCTTATGCTTGCCAACAACACGCCTCTGCCAGCTGGGCTACGCTGGTTAGTTGTTAAAAGAAATAAGAATAATGTATAATATATCAAAACAAATTCCAGGAGGCTGAAACAAAAATCACGCGCGTTATTTTTAAATGAACCAATAGGGAGATGCCAAATCACCTTCTTCTACCTCCAGCCTGTCGTCTTAGGTATATGACCTATACCTACAAACCATGTCCATTGCTACAACCTGTGTGCTTCAAACATCACAAATATACATGATAAATGAATTCAAAGACCAGGGATCGATTGGTCTTGATGCCACGATCATCCCAGTATCCAATTCTTGGCCTAATTTTGCCTGTATCAAGAATCCCCAAAACATGGCTTCAAACCCTAGCCATGGTAATTGTCAGCATACGGGTTAAAACATCAATTAAACATAACCAATACGTTGCAAACATGATAACAAACACATATATGCCATTAAAACATGTTCATAACGCGTGAATCACAGTAATCAAATTTAAAAAAACAGGGAAAACCGTGTGACTGCTACGTGATGATTCTTGACCCGAGGTGGCTTACAATTGATTGGGATACATTCCTGGGATGTCAAACAAGCTATTGGTAATGTTAGAACGACTTGACTTAGCCTCTAGAATGGAAATCGAATCACCACTTTTCCATGGAATTTTGAAGTTTTGTTCTGCCTCTTTTCACGACTGCAACCCTCTCTCATGCCTTGTACGTGTCCCCTCTATATCTTAGAATGAATTAGGGTTATAAACTTGGATTGAATCTTTACAATTATGAGAGATTTGATTTGATTTTCATGCTACATGTAAACTTGCTATTTTGAGCCAAATCATCCCTTTCTTGTACCAATTATGCTTGATTCGTTTTGGTCTTGACAACTCAACATATTTTGATTGCCAACCTGTCCAAAAACCAAATCAAAACATATCTTTGCTATTATTCACCAATTATTTGATTTAATTCAATTTTTAATTAATAAAAAATCAAAATAAATTTAAAAATGAAGAAAATAATGTGTGGGTGAATATTTGGGTCGTGGATAATATTATAAGTGAGGTGCAAGCATAAAAAGTTAGGCCCATTTGGCAAAAAAATACATTTTTGACCACATTTGACTTTTGACAATTTTGCAAAAAAGGTCAACTTTGACAAGGCATATCTCCTCCAATTTTAACCCTAGAGAGGTGTTCTTGGACTTTTTAGAAAGCTTAAAATGTACCCCAAGCAACCCTTTTGGTCTCATCTCAATTGAGTCTTCCATGTTCATGTAAGAATCTTTGACCCAAAAGGTGTTTTTGTTGACTTTTCAAAAGGACCCATAATGTAAAAATTCATATCTTTTTATGAGTGCATATTTTGAACTTGTGGGATGAAGATGAATTTTATATAATTGCATCCTATTTAAAATGATCCTTGGATGGAAAATTTCTAATAAAATATGAGAAAGTTATGCTTGGTCAAAGTTTGGTTGACTTTTCCTGAGAAACCCTAATTTAGCAACTTTTGGGTTTTGATGAATTTGGAGCATTCCTTGTAGAATCATGATCAACCCTTGATAAAATTATGGATATAACTTCAAAATGTTTATGTTGACCAAAAATCTTGAAGTTTGATTGTATGTGGGTCACAGTTGACTTTTGACCTAATACAGTCGATTCTCAAGCATCTGAGCAGTTGACTGAACAAACTTCTTGTGCAAGGCATGAAATTTGATATGGAGGGTCTTGAGAACATATTAGGACCATGGAGAGCATATGAGGTCTTTGTAATCCACCTATCTTGATGAAAATGGAAACCCTAATTTGAGACACACTGCCTTAGGAGAGAGTTTGTCTGGTCAACTCTTGGGCAAACTTGAGCAAATTGAGGATCTCTAGGAGTATGTATTGAGTAAAATGAGAGGGAAAATTTTTGGGTACAACACTTTGCATTTCTGAATTCGTGAGGAAATTTGCTACAAGTTTCCTGTTTATAATTTTCATTTTTGTTGAGATTTGAATAAGATACAGAGGCTCTGGTTGGGCATGAGGTTGAAGATGAAGTTGGCTTCAGGAACGTGTTTACCATATATATTTATGGTTTGATTTATATAAATTGATGTATAGTCACCCCAGTGGTAGAAGCGCGCGCCTATAACCTGAGGGACCTGGGTTCGAGCCCCATTGGTACCCTTTTGGTTTTTTTTTCATATTTTTTTCACATTCTGGATTTTCTTTTTTTGGCAGCGCTGGGCCTCTATCCTTGGGCTTATGATTTTTTTTACTTCTGACCCGTTGTTAGCTATTCACACCCCTGGCCCAATTTTATTTTAGTTTTCCTATTTTTATTTATTTACTTTCTTAAATATTTTTCTAATAATAAAAAAAATCAGAAAAAAATATAAAAACGTTAGATTTATATTTTGATAAAGTTTATTTATTTTTTATACAAAAGTTATTTTATTTAATCATACTTTATTTATTTTACCAATTGTTTTTATAAATTTAATTAAAAAACTAGGGTTTTAGTTATTTTATTTTACACCATTTAAATATATTATTTTAAATTGTAAAAAGACCAAAAATATTTTATAATACTATAAATTACTTTTAAGACAAAAATACCAAAAATATTCCTTTTATAAACTTAATTTCTTTTTAATCAATTAATAGATTAAGTTTTTTTTTTGTTTAATTTCTTTTTCCTAGTAAAATTAGGTTTACTTTTTATAATCTTAATTATTTTTCTTTTAATTAATTAGGTTAAAACAAAATCCCTTTTCCCTAAAAAATCCAAATAAGCATCCATTTTCCTTACATTTACATTCTTGTATATTTATTTATTTTGTATATTATTAATTTCAATTCTTGTACAAATTCAATACAGTTGTAATAGATAATTAGGCTTTATTTTCTTGCAATCCCTATTTATAATTTGTACACCCCCCTCCCACAAGTATTGTAATAGCGTAGTAATTTTAAATTCCGCAATTTATCGCTTTATATACAAATGCTAGTAATTAAGGTTTGTATGGAAAGACTAAAACCAATCAATTAGAAAACCCTAATCAAAGACAAAATCAAGCATGAAAATAACACACTTGCACACAAGCACCCTTAGGGTAAAATCCACTTGGTTGCCTTACTAAACGGCCATATTACGCATGTGAGGTATCTTAGCAAAAGCAAACAAAGTATAAGATCATAGTCCCTCGATGACGCTATCTATGTTGCCTTTCAAAAGATCTTAGTCCCTAAAAGAGAATGCTAAGATACCTTGCAACATTGCTAATCATGGTTATACGATGACCCACGCCCGTCCCGTTTACATCCAAAGATAGGGTTACTTACCAAATCAATGGTAAGATAACAATGTCAAAGGAAAAAGAAAATGAACATGAAAGACTTTTGAGTAGGTAGAATGTTCTTAGTTACTTGCTCCATTTCAAAACAAAACATCCTTGCTATTTTCAAAAACATACACCTACACTTTCAAAAAACATCTTACAAACTTGAAAACATTTTCAAAAGATCAATATCTTTGTATACATTCTTACGAACGAGAATCATTACAAAGTTTTCCTAAACTATGTTCTCTTTACAAAATACTTTCAAAAACCACACAAAACACAATTTCAAACAAAATCAAGTGATCTAGAAATTAACTAAGAGCCCATGGAAAACAATGGATGAAAAGGTGCTAATACCTTCCCTTTTCATAATCTACCCCCCGAACTCAAGAAATAATCTCAAAGGTATTTCCTGTGCTTTTTCACCTTTCCTTTTGGATAAAAGAAAAGTCAGTGGCGACTCTTGCTAATCGCAACATTTTGCGATCAAACACAAAACCTTCAAGTCAGTTCTCCCACCGTATCACAGAACTTGCGACTCTGCTTGGGAAAAATTCTAAAAGTGGGGTTACCTTAGGGATATATCATATTTACTTGCTTTCATTGTTTGGATTATATGCTTTACATTATGGTTCTTTGTTTGGGTTTGAATCCTCTACCCAGATTTGGGATAACCTTATAGGTAAGTAGCAATACATTGTGGAAATTGTGCGGGGTATACCGACATGGTCTAAGCAATAACTATGTTAGTGCGACATATTTGTGGGTACCGGTAGCCCTTGAGTTAATCAAGGAGAATACGGGGCCGCTGAGTGATGTCATGAAGCATTAATGAACTTTTAGAACCTTTACTTGACCAACTTGGCCATTAGGACGTAGTGAGATGACCGACTTTGGTGTAGTCCGAAGTTGGTAGATACTCGATACTAAACTCATTGAGGTTTGGTTTTTTGGGATATTTTGGTCGCCATTAAAGAGGCTTGTGCTGAAACAATGACCAAGGAAACAAACCAGTCATATTGAGCTCGTTAGAACCCGGTTACTATTGCTAGGATAGGTTCGAGCCAACTAAACTTCAAGAGGGTACTTACCTATAAGACTCCATGCAAGCCTAAACCTAATGAATTGTTTGCTTTGTTTGAGTATATTTACTTGTACATAACATCATGAACATCATAACATCATATTCATTCACTAACCATTTCAAGGATCTTGGGATTTATCTCTGTTCTATTTTGTAGGATATGGATTCTATCCGCATGAAAACCATTCAAGTCAATCTTGTAAGGATCTCTCCACAACTTAAGGAGCTAGCTTCAAGGATTCCAGAAAATTCCCCATTCACTGAGAGACATGGTCGCCTACTAAGCTTGGTCACCTCCAACACTGATGAAGACATGATGAAGGTGCTCTTTCAATTCTTTAATCCTTTACACCATTGCTTCATATTTCCCGATTATCAACTTGTGCCAACTTTGAAAGAATTATCCAAACTCTTGAGGATTACCATTCTCAATCAACTACCTTTCAACGGTACGGAAAGATATCCAAAGCCAGAAGAAATTGCTCAATCTCTACACTTGCAACCATCTGATATCACAACTAATTGGGAAAAAGGAGTGGTGTCAAAGGTTTCTTAGCAAAGTTCTTGTTTGAGAAAGCCAAAAACTGCTGGAACTCTTTGGATTTGTAAGCTTTTGAGGAAATTATGGCTCTCCTCATCTATGGGATGGTTTTGTTTCCAAATCCTGACCAACTCATAGATGTGAACGCCGTCAAAATCTTCATGTCTCATAACCCGGTGCCTACTTTTATAGGGGACATCCTACATTCCTTTCACACTCGCACTATGAAGAAAAGAGGTATCCTTATGTGTTGCACTCCCCTCTTGGCAAGATGTTTTATTTCGCATCTTCCCCAATCTGTATTGAAGAACGAGCAAGGTTCAAGGTGGTCACAAAGGTTGATGACACTCAAACATTCAGACATCCATTGGTGTTCCCCATCTATAGAGAATGTTATCATCTTCGACCATTGTGGAGAGTTCCCTAATGTCCCTTTACTTGGTATTAGGAGAGGTATCACCTATAACCCCTGCTTAGCCTTAAGACAGTTTGGTTACGCCCGAAGGGATGGCCCACATGAGATGCTCATTCAAGGTTTGGTATTTGACTACGAGAAAGACAATCAAGGTCATCGCCAGAGGTTTATTCGAGCTTGGAGGGTGTTTAACAAGGTAGATAGAAATACATTGGGGCATAAGAATTCCATCCCTCTTGAGCCTTACCTCAAATGGGTACGAGCTCGTGCACAAAGTCTTATGATGCCTTATCCCTCCATTCTCCCGGTAATCATTGAACCTGTGGTGGAAGGAGATGTTCCATACACTGTCCTGCATCTTGACATGCCCACCTCTCTTGAAGACTTACAAAGAGATTAGATACAACTCAAGGGGGAGCGAGACACTTTCGAAGCCCAATTCTACGCTAGCGAGAAGAAGGTTTTGGAACTCACTAAACAACTTCATGAGGGGAAGACTCTGAATTCCTACATCGCACCAAAGAGGATGCGTACAACCTTTTTATCTTAGAGTTTTTGTATTTGTTTTGCCCAAGGAGGCATTGATGTACTCAAGCTTTAATTTATTAATATAACGTGTGTTTCCTTTTTGTCTAAAAGAAATTTGAATCTTTAAAATCCTTGAAATCATTGCATATGCATTTACCATTCATCATAACATAAGCAGGTTTCTTGCAACAAGTCTCCTCATCTTTCTACTGTTTATTTCAGTAAGATGGATCTCGAGCAAACGATGAAGGACCTCCAAGCACAAAATGCTCCGTTTCAATAGATGTTCTTAACTCTATCCAAAGGACAAGAAGAATTGAAGACCTTGCTAGTTAAAGAGAAAAAGAAGAAAAAGAAAATAATCGGAGTTATGAACATGGGAAGAAGATTCCAAGGATAAGCAAGAAGGACCCTAGACTTTGCAACGTCATCCGGTGAGAAAGATAATCAAGAGGGGAAAGGAAAGGAAGCAGTTGTCCAGCCAGATTCAGAAGAGGAAGATGAAGAAGAAGATTATTCTGACGAACAATATCCTCCAGCCGACGACAAGTATAAGCATATGGAAGAACGGTTAAGTGCAATGGAAGAACTGACTTGGTTGTTTTGCGTTTGATTGCAAATGTTGAGGTTTAGCAAGAGTCGCCACCAACTTTTCTTTTATTCAAAAGGAAAGGTGAAAAAGCACAGGAAAGACCTTTGAGATTGTTTCTTGAGTTCGAGGGGTAGATTATGAAAAGGGAAGGTATTAGAACCCTTTTCATCCATGGTTTTCCATGGGATCTTAGTTACTTGCTAGATCACTTGCTCTTGTTTGAAAATATGGTTTGTGTGGTTTTTGAAAGTGTTTTGTAAAGATGCCTTTGTTTAGGCAAACTTTGTAATGATTCTCGTTCGTAAGAATGTATACAAAGTGTTTGATCTTTTGAAAAATGTTTTCAAGTTTTGAAAGATGTTTTGAAAGTGTTGGTGTTTGTTTTGAAAATAGTAAGGATGCTTTTGTTTTGAAATGGAGCAAGTAACTAGGAACATTCTACCTACTCAAAAGTCTTTCATGTTCATTTCCTTTTTCCTTTGATATTGTTATCTTACCATTGATTTGGTAAGTAACCTTATCTTTGGATGTAAAAGGGACGGGCGTGGGTCATTGTATAACCATGATTAGAAATGTTGCAAGATATCTTAGCATTTTTCTTTAGGGACTAAGATCATTTTGAAAGGCAACATAGATAGCGTCATCGAGGGACTATGATCTTGTATTTTGCTTGTTTTTGCTAAGATACCTCACATGCATAATATGGCCATCTTTGTAAGGCAACCAAGTGGATTTACCCTAGGGGTGTTTGTGTGCAAGTGTATTAATTTTCATGCTTGATTTGTCTTTGATTAGGGTTTACTAAGCATTAATTTTAATCTTTCCATACAAACCCTAAATTGCGGAAAATAAAAATACTAAGCTATTACATCATTTTGGGGAGGGGGTATACAAATTACAAAATGGAGAATATTGCAAGAAATTAAATCTAAATAATTATTACAACCATATTGAATTTGAATAAATTTACAAAATTAACAAATAAAATACAAGAATGTAAATGTAAAAAGAAATATGATTTTTGTTTGGTTTTTCATGAAAAGGGTTTTTGACCTAATTAATTAAAATAAAATAATTAACTAAAAGAAAAATAAGAAAATTAATATTAAGTTAGTAGAATAAATTAATTTAAAGAAAACAAGTTTTTTAGGGTTTTGGTGAATTTAATTAAATTAGTAAATAAAAATAATTAAATTTAAAAAAATCTAAATCCTAAATTGATTTTAATTTACAAAATAATATAATAATAATTAAAATTAAATTATCTAAATAGTAAAAAAAAAAAGAAATTAATTAAAGAAAATGTTTTTGCTCTTTTATTTTTGTAAAGAAAAATAAACTAAATAAATATAAATAATAAAATATAAATATTTTTGGATTTTTTTTATTAATGAAAATAATAATAATAATAATAATAATATTAATAATAATAATATTCATACTAATAATAAATAAAAGATAAAAAAGTAAAAATAAAATAATAAAAAAATAAAAAAAATAAAGTCATGGGGGTTGATAAGTGAATCGGGGAGTATTGTAAGAAAAAAAAGGTCAGGCCTAAACTGCTGGCCCAGGCGCTGCAAAAACAGAAAAGTGTCAAAAAAATGAAAAAAATGCAAAAGGTCACGTTGGGGCTTGAACCCAGGACCTAAGGGTGACAGGCGCACGCTTTAACCACTCAGGTGGTGATACATCCATTAACTTAAACAAAACAACAAATATATAATATAAGTCTTGCCTTAAATGTACTTCATCTTCAACCTCCAGCCAGAATCCCTGCAACTTATTCATTTCTCAACCATTTGCAAAAATGTAAACATGAAAGTTGTGTAAAATTTTATCACGATTCCAGAAATGTAAATAACTAAAACTATAGATCAAAGATGAATGAGAAATTCTAATGGTACCAAATTCTGACCTAACTTTTCCAGGATGTTCAGATTCAAAATTCTAACTACTCAAGCAATATGAATGAAATCTAAATACATGGTTAGTTTCAGGGCTATGATATCTACATTTTATCTTCACAAATGGAAATCAAATGATGCCTATATAAAGAGTTCAAAATTCAAAAAACTCACCTTGAAAATGGAATTTGTGTTTTGATTTGGAGCTTGTTTCAAGGTGCTGCAAGGATCAGGTTAGCTTCCTTGAGGTCCCAGGAAGCTAATGCAATGATTAGCTTAGTTGGAGAGTGGCTGGAATGGTCTGGAGAAGTCTAACTGTGATGCTTTGTTTTTGACCTTGAAAATGGAGGAAGATGGTGTTACAGTCGTGTAACAGGGACATGGATGGCTTGTGTATGATGCTTGGAAGCTTTTGGAAGCAAAAGGCCAAGAAACGCACGAGTAGTTTTTGATTTTGGGATTTCTGGCCAGAATATGCAACAATGGAAGTATGAGATACAATTCTGAGTTCTTGTGAGTTTTAAGGCTTGTGTGTGTGTGTGTGTGTTTTCTTGCAAATGACTTGTGTATCTATAAGCAAAAGGTTGGAGAGGTTTTTCACAAAGGATTTATGAGTTATAGAGTTATGGCTAGGTTGCTTGATTTTGAAGGAAAGTGAAAGTATGGTTCCAAGGTGAAGTACAAGCACGGGCTAAGTGATTGTAAGGCTTGAGACAAACTTCTCTTCAGTTATAGGACGTGTATGATCAGAAGAAAACAATTGCAAGTCTCAAGAACAAGTTTTGTGCATAAAGCTACTTTTTCAAAATGGCATTGTACACTTTCTTCCTAAAATGGATATAAAGCATGGGCATTGCATTGAATGCTTGAGTTGAAGCCTCTAACAGTTATGCAAGCATTTAATTATGGAGTGCCTAACAAGTTTGAGGCCTGTAAAGCAGAGATTATGCAACATAGGTTTGAGATTTGAATCTTTGTTCATCACAAAATGACCTATAATTTTAGTTTGAAACCCTAACTTCCTATCTTCGATTCTCCTTGATCAAGAATGATCTCAAGGAGTTCTTGGACATTTTATAAATCTTGTAATATGCTTTACAATCTCCTCTTTGAATCACTTTTGAAAATTACCCTTGGAACTAAATGAAAAAGTGCCATGAAGTTAGGTCAAAATCCTGCCTAAACTAGGGCAAAATTTCACTAAGTGTTTAATTTCAAGCCCATGACTTCATGAATTAATAACTTGAAATCCAAGCATTTCTAGGAGAATTTGTGTAAATCAATGTTTTATATCTCATGGAGATCTACAACTTTCATGTTGAAAGTTTCTTTTGAATCATCTTGCATCATGGTGAAAATATGTCTCAAAGTTGTGAAAAAACATGAAGTTTTCAACACTTAGAAAAATTTCTAAGTTTGAAAACTTTGACTTTTCAAAATGAAATCTTGAATTTTTTATTTCTTGATGAACAAGTTTCATATTTTGACATGTTTTGACGAATTGTGATCTTTGACACTTGATTTTGACCAAAAAGTCAAAGTTTGACTTTTTAGTGTACAGTTGACTTTTGATCAGTTGACTGAAAATCAACTATCAATCCAATTGATCTTGAGCAATTCTTTGAGTCATGCCTTTAGGTCAAAGTGATTCAATTGAACTCTTGAGATTATGCCTCAAACCAATTAACAATTTGCTAGGTCAAAAATCAGAAATTGCCCTTTCTCAGCCAAAACCCTAATTTTAACCATTTTGCCCTTTTGATGATTTGATCAAATTTCTTGATGAATTATGGTCCAAACTTGATCAAAGGATACATATAAGTTTATAATGTTGATGTGGATAAAAATTATGACGTTTGACTGTAAATTGGCAACAGTTGACTTTTCCCCAATACAATTGATTTTTAGGTCAACTACTCAATTGACTGAGCAAAAATGTGATCCAAGGCTTGAAACTTGACATGAGTAATCTTGGGGGTCCATAATGATCCATGAAAGTCATATGAGGCATTGAAAGTTCAATTATCCTTTTGCAATCTCAAACCCTAATTTCAGTCATCAGTGCTTAAGGAGGTGTCTTGAGCCTATCAATCCTTGTGCAGTCTTGAACCAAAGAAGATCTTGTGAGAAAATATTTGATAAATGAGAGAGAAAATTTTTGGGTACAATAGAAAGTAATTTATAAAAGGGAATCTCAACCAACTACTCAATCAGGTCCAAAGAAGCTACCTATTAAGAGGGCATCAACATGACTTATACCACCAGAACCTACAACTAGATTGGGTGCAACCAAGAGTGCAGTTGGGACAACAACAAGAAGGACTACTCCAACAAAAAGAACCACACCAAAGAAGAAAAATTAGTTTAATTTAGAGTTGTATGTTGAATGTTGTCTTTTGAACTCAATTTAAGTTAGATTATCTATAGAACCTTATGTAGAGTGTTTTGGATGTAATCTGTTTTAAGTGTATTTATACTGGTATTTTGAACCTATGATATGCTGCAGATTTGGTTTGGTATGATGAACCTATATTGTACCACAACTTTTTTTATGTGTGATGAACCTAATATGTAAGATCAAATATTATAGTGTAATGTCAAATATGTTTTGGTAATAATCAACTGATGTCAAATATATTATGTGTGATGAGCATTGTCTTATATGTTTTGGTAAAAATCAAACGAGCATTGTCTTATCTGATTTGGTATAATGTCAACTGATGTATACTAGTATAAACCATTCAATTTCTTACAACATTATATTGCTTCAAACATTAACTGGGAAGCATGATATTATACTCAATTTTTAAGAACATTATACTGGTTCAAACTTATTATACTCATTTTTTTATGATAACCACTTAGACTTATTCATATGATAATTGGTACAAAGACATTATACTAACTGATATGGATTCATATAATATGCAACTACATTATCCCATTCAAACTTATTTCATTCAAACTGATAACCACTAATACAAACATCAACTTGTTCAAATGTTAAAACTTGATACAAACAAATACAACCTAGCACAAAATGATTAATTGAACAATTACACAAATTGTTATAATCTTAGAACATCCTAAATACCAACACAGAGACAACAATACAAAACATAATATTCTAAATAGTTGCCCCTTTCACCTTTTTTTCAATTGAATTTCAAGTTCCCTCATCTCTTTCATGTGTTACTCATTTGTAACCCTAAGATTTTCGACCTCCATTTTTGTTGCATCAACTTCTTTTGCTAGCTTTTCCAACCTACACTATTGCTTCATAAAAAATTAGTCCTACTCATCTACCACATCTTCATAGTACCAATAAAAAAAATCCACACCAACTTGTGTAGAATGCGAATCATAACAAATGATACGTTTATTTCAGTTGACACTACAAAGAAAAGAACATTCAAAATCCTTCTTACCTTGAAATGTCATAATCTCGAAATTGTTTTCCAAAATTCGTAACAGTTGATGACCTACGAAGAACAACCATGTCTCCACACTGATAAATGGGCTTCCATCGTATATTTGAGCTTGTGTATACATTTGAATCAAAAGTTGTGCAACTCTTTTATTTAGATATGTTCGAATAGTGCCCAGAATTCATAATAGATGTAACCTTCAATTTCAATGAACAATTTCAATTTGGAATCATCCAATTCATAAACCCTAATTTGATTTGTGAAGAAAACGAACAAGAATGTGCGAAGCTCATGGTGGAAATGACGAAGATGAAGGATAAATGCCAACTCAGTTGCCACACGTACATAACTAAATAACGTTTTACCCAAACAAATGGAAACGACTTCTCTAACTTTGTTTGAATGATTAAAGGACTATCTTGAAACTTTTACAAAATGATGGACCGAAATGGACCCATGGGTATACTTAAAGGACCAAAAGGGGTATTATAATACAGTGGGAGAACTGACTTGGGTGTTTTGTGTTTGATTGAAATTGTTTCAGATAGCAAGATTTGCCACCGACTTTTATTTTATCCAATAAAGGAAAGGGTGAAAAGAACAGGAAAGACCTTTTGAGAATTTTCTTGAGTTCATAGGGTAGGTTATGAAAAGGGAAGGTGTTAGCACCCTTTTCATCCGTAGTTATCTATGTTCTCTTAGTTGCTAGTTCACTTTGAAATGATTTGTGAAATGTGTTTGTGTTTGTTTGAAAGTATTTTTGAAAATTGCCTTCGTTTAGGAGAACTTTGTAATGATTCTCGTATCTATAAGAATGTATACAAAGTGTTGACTTTTGAAAATATTTCATGAAAGTGTTGGTGTGTTTGAAATATGTTTTGTTTTGAAATGTTTATGAGCAAGCAACTACGAGAGTTCTACCTACTCAAAAAGTCTTTGTTCATTTCCTCCTCATTTATATATTGCTATCTTACCATTGATTGATAAGAAGCCCTATCATTGGATGTGAAGGGACGGGCATGGGTCATCGTACAGTCGTAGAAGGCAACATTGTAGGATACCTTAGCAATTTATCTTAAGGGTCTAAGGTCATTTATCGAAGGCAACATTAAAGGGTCATCGAGGGACTACGATTTTGTATTCGAGGGTCATTGCTAAAATATCCCACGTTCGAGGGACATGATTGTTTATTTGAAGGAAACAAGTGGGGTATACCCTAGAGGTGTAAGTGTGAAAAGTGTTTTGATTGCATGCATTTTTCCTTTGAAATTAGGGTTTTCTAAGATTTGGTTTTATCTTGCCATACAAACCCTAGTTACTAGCAATAATATTGAAAGCGATAAATTGTGGAAATTTAAAGTCCTACGCTATTACATCGTTTAGGGGATGGGGATACAAATTACAAATGGGGGATGAAATCAATAAACCCTAATTACTATTACAAATTTTGACAATGATTGTATAATCACAAAATAATGTAAAAGAGTGAATAAATGTGCAAAGATGGGAAAAGGGCTAAGTATAAACCCTAAAAAAGGGTTCTAAACATTTTAAGAAAGAAATGTTTTGTTTGTTTTTTGTTTGAGAAAAGATGTTTGAAATTTTAATAAAGAGAAATTAGAAATAAAACCTAATTACCTATTTTTATTTACAAATAAAATAAAAGAGGATGTAATTAAATCTATTCATAAAATAAATTAAAGTATTCTAGATATTTTATAAAAATGTTATTTTTTTTGGAGTTTTTGTTTAGGAAATTATTTTTAATGTAGTGTAAAAATATTAAAACCCTAGTGTTGTACCCCAAAATTTGCCCTCTCATTTTACTTAACACGTGCCTATTGAGGTCCTCAAGTTGCTCAAGGATGCCCAAGAGTTGACCAAACAAACTCTCTCCTAAGGCAATGCACCCCAAATTAGGGTTTCCATTTTCATTAGGGTGTGGGAGCTCCAAAGGTCCCAAATTCTTTCCATGGTCCTAATATGTTCTCAAGATCATCCATGTCAAGTTTTATGCCATGCACAAGAGGTTTGCTCAGTCAACTGCTCAGAAGCTTGAGAATCAACTGTACTAGATCAAAAGTCAATTGTGGCCCACATACAATCAAACTTCAAGATTTTTGGTCAAAAACAACATTTTGAAGTAATATCCATCATTTGATCAAGGGTTGATCATGATTCCCCAAGGAATGCCCCAAATTCATCAAAACCCAAAAGTTGCTAAATTAGGATTTCTCAAGAAAATTCAACCAAACTTTGACCAAGCATAACTTCCTCATACTTTATCAGAAATTTTCCATCCAAGGCTCATTTTGAAGAGGATGCAATTCCCTACAATTCATCTTCATCCCTCAAGTTCAAAAGATGTAATCATCAAAAGATATGAATTTCTACATCATAGGTCTTTTTGAAAAATCAACAAAAACACCTTTTGGGTCAAAGTTTCTTACATGAGCATGGAAGATCCAATTGATATGAGACTAAAAGGGTTGTTTAGGGGACATCCTAATCTTTCTAAAAAGTCAAAGAACACCTTTATAGGGTTAAAATTGGAAGAGATGTGCCTTGTCAAAGTTGACCATTTTTGCAAAATTGTCAAAAGTCAAATGTGCTCAAAAATGCATTTTTTGCCAAATGGGCCTAACTTTTATGCTTGCACCTCACTCATAACATGGTCCACGACCCAAATATTCACCCACACATTATTTTCTTCATTTTTCATTTTATTTTGATTTTTTATTAATTAAAAATTGAATTAAATCAAATAAATGATAAATAATAGCAAAGATTTGTTTTGATCTGATTTTTGGACATGATCATAAGCTAACTATGTTGACATATCAGAATCAAATCCAATTAAGGTGGACTGGTACAAGAATGACATGATTAGGCCTAATTTGGAAACAAATCATACAAGGAAGGAATGAGATCAAATCTTCAAAGTTTTCAAAGATACATGTAGTTTTTATAACCCTAATTCATTTAGGGTTATATATTGAGCAAGGCCAGGCACGAAAACAAGGGGCTAGCAGTCGTGAAGAACACTAGAACAAACTCAAAATTTTGGCAAAAAGTGGTGATCTGATCTCTATCCTAGATGATGATTCAAAGCATTCCAACACTCCTAATAGTATCCTGGAGCATCTCTAAAGCTAACAGGATCGGTAGCAAGCACTTTCACACCCAGAATCACTCCCTAGACTTCATACAATTTGCTCTCTTTTCCAAAATCGATTACAGCAATTCTTGCATCATTAACACATTTGAATGATATATTTGTGATTATTGATGTGTATACAACATGACTGAATGGTTTAATTGAAGTTTTGATGCTTACATACACATTTGCCATTACTAGGGTTTCTGAGTTTGTTTTAGGGCTTTCAGATGCAGGTTAAATTGGCCAATAAAAAGGGCACCATGATGTTCATGGGTTCAAGACAAATGGAACCATGTAATTAGTATTTATTTATCATGCATTTTCTTGTTGTTGAAGTTTACAGGTTTTCACCTATGGCAAAGTGTCCTTGGGTATAAGTCTTACCCCTAAGACGACAGTCTCAATGAAGGAGACAGTGACTTGTCACCACCTCATTGGACCATTTTAAATTTCACGCACGTTTGTGACTCAGTTACCTTGATTTATATATTATATATTATTGTTATTATGTTAACAAACAAAACATGTGGCCCAGTTGGTGAAGCGTGCATTGCAATGAGTGGGAGGACCTGGGTTCGATCCCAGGTACCAGCAATTTTATTTGTTTTGATTCTTCTTTGCAGATCCTATACACCACTTGTCTAAGCGTCCACCATGCACCACACATATCCAACCAACAGATTCATGATCAATCAGATCCAACACTCATCACTGAAGGATCATGGTGTACTCTCAGGTCAGCACCACATGGGATCAAGCTTTGATTGGGCGGACTAGCTTCACGGGCCTGGATATTTTTAACAATGCACCCCCAGAATTGCTCAATAACACAGGCCCAATTTTTCTTCTTTCATATTATTATTATTTTACTTATTTACTAACCATTTTCTCTTTTACAAAATAACACATAAATCATTTTTTATTTTAAATAAAAAAAAACTAAAAAAAACACCAAAAATCTTTTTTTTTCCATAAAATATTTTATTTCCTTTAATTAATTAATTAAATTAAAAATTAGGTTAATTTAACTCCTTTTTTATAATTAAAATCAATTAGAAATTAGGGTTTAATTTTTGTATATAATTAATTTTTTCTTCAAAAATAACTTAAAATATTTTCTCAAATTAGATTTTTTAGGTTTTCTAATCGTCCTCGCGTTTAATTCGTCGCGCGTATTTTAATTACCTTTTATTATTATTGTAATTGCTCCGAGGTTGTAATAGACTTAATTACATTTTAATTCTGCATTTTATTTTCAGTCAAAAATAATTATGTATCTGCGAAATCCATGTAATAGCTAGAACTTTAAACTTTCCGCATTTTACTTTCCGCAATTATAAACTGCCTAGATGTATGCTAATAAGATTGCATGGAAAGAATACTTGAAAATTAAAACAGTAGAAAAACCCTAAATGTGCAAAGACAAATTAACTGAAAAAATTCACTCGCACATGCCCACTCCTAGGGTTTACTCCACTTCGGTTGCCTTCGGTTAAACAATCATGAAGTATAGGGTTTGTTAGTGGTCGTCCTCTAGCCCCGAAAGATCTCAAATGACCCATTCAGATGTTGCCTCGGAAAAAGATCTTTAAGGCTTTAGGATGACTACTAACATTTCCTAACATTGCTTTTGGGATCATACATGTCCCTTCGAAATGTCCCTTAAAACTCCAACGACGGTGCTACTTATTTCTCAATAATGGGATAACATTGTCTAAAGGAAGACGAACAGTCTTTCTCGAGTAGGTAGATTAGCTCTTAAGTACTTGCTCAATCAAACAAACAAACTTTTTTCACACAAACACTTTTCAAACAAAGTTTTCAAAAACAACTTCATAACACTCTCGAGGACAGAAACATGAAGTAAAACAAAACTTTTCAAAGCAAGCACACACACAAGCAATATTCAAAAATGAGCAAGTACCTAAGAGCCCATGGAAAACCATGGATAGAAAGGGTGCTAACACCTTCCCTTTCTATAATCTACCCCCGTACTCAGAAACATCTCGAAAAAGGTTATTTATGTTCTTTTTACTTTTCTTGATTGGATAAAATAAAATTCGGTGACGACTCTTGCTTACCGCGACATTTTGCGAACAAAAAACGCAAAACGCAAACCAATATTAACAGTCGGTTCTGCCACCGTATCACAGAACTGGAGACTCTGCTGGGGATTTAAAAATAAAGTGGGGTTTACCTTAGGATCTAGATCATTTTAAAATTACTTTCTTGTTTGTTTGCTTTATTCTTAAAAGGGTTTTGCTTGGGTTACTATAGGGCCTACACCCGGATCTGGGGGGGAACTTTTTAGGTAAACAACAATAGATCATGGAGACTGTACGGCATAGACCGATATGGTTTAAGCGATGGCTGTGTTGGTGTCGCACTTTGGTTGGTACCGGTATCCTTTGTGGGGAAACGAGGAGAATACAGGGCCTCCGCGTGGTGTCTTAAAGCACTAACAGACCTTAGAACCTTAGTTGAACCAACTTGACCATTAGAAAGTAGTGAGATATCCAACCTCGGTATAAAGGCGGGGATTGGTTGATACTCGATG
Organism: Vicia faba; assembly: GCA_948472305.1. Classification (NCBI taxonomy): domain Eukaryota; kingdom Viridiplantae; phylum Streptophyta; class Magnoliopsida; order Fabales; family Fabaceae; genus Vicia; species Vicia faba. The sequence goes on along the minus strand of OX451736.1, from coordinate 658,393,425 downwards.
CTACACTCATTGAGATCAGACTTTCGGGATATTTCAGCCGCAAGAAAAGATTGTTTGAGCTGAAACAATGCCCGATAAAGGATGATCAGTGATATTGAGATCCCTTTAGAACCCGGTTACATATTTATAGGACATGTTGAACCAATCCAGATTCAAGAGGGTATGACCTTAAAACTCAAGCAGGCCTTAAACCTAAGGACTTGGTATGACTTGTCTGTGTTTGCCATACCTGTGGTTTATCATGACATCATAAACATCATATCATAGCATATTATGACTAACTATTTCAAGGATCTCGATGGCCTGTGATGCAGGTTATGATAAATCATACGTCTAACAAGGGGCAATGAGATTTATTTTCCTCTAGCCAATATCGTTAGAAGATCAAAACTCAACAACTTGAGTTAGGGACTATGACCCACTTGATATGGTGAGCTTGACTCTTGTAGAAGGACATTTAACGATACAAAGTTATTCATTCAAAGCTGTAATCAAATTCTAACAGTCTCTTGTGTTTACCCCGCGAGATCCTTGAAAACATTGCATACATATCATACATATCATTGCATAACAGGATTCATAACAGGTTTCTCATCACCTCCGCTGTTTATTTTAGCAATGGCTCTTGAACAAACTATGAAAGATCTTCAGACTCAGAACACGCAATTCCAACAGATGATTGTGGCTCTGGCCAAAGGACAGGAAGATATGAAGGCTCTGATTACTAAGAAAAATAAGAAAACCAAGAGGACAGCCGGTGTGGCACATATGAGCAGGAGGTTTAAAGGGACACCAAGACGGGTTGTTGAGCTGGCTTCTTAATCTAAAGAGGGAGAGAATTAAGAGGTTGAAGACAAAGAAGAGGACCCTAGTCCTAAAGAGTCTGATAATGAAACTGATTACAATGAAGAGTAGTACCCTCCGGCTGATGAAAAGTACAAGCAGTTAGAAGAGCGTCTGAGCGCTATGGAAATCCAGAAGGTTCATGGGCTGGATTTTGAAGAGTTGGGTCTGGTCTCCGGAGTTGTCATCCCCCTAAAGTTCAAGGCACCAATATTTGCTAAGTATGATGGGGTCTCTTGTCCCAAAATGCATCTATGTTCTTATGTGAGGAAGATACAGCCTCACACTGCTGACAAAGACCTGTGGGTTCACTTCTTCCAAGACAGTCTGTCTGGAACACAATTGGATTGGTTCTATCAGCTGGCAAGAGCCAATGTTCATAACTGGGAAGACCTTGTTGCTGCATTTTATAAGCAATATCAATATAATGCAGGCCTTGCTCCCACCTGTACACAACTCTAGAATATGTCTATGGGTTCGAACGAGGGTTTCAAGGATTATGCTCAGAAGTGGAGAGATTTGGCTGGAAGAGTTCAAACTCCCTTGGCTGACCGGGAGCTCATGGATATCTTTCTGGGAACTTTGAATGGGCCATTCTTCAACCATCTGATTGGAAGTTTGTCGACAGGCTTTACTAAATTAATATTAACAGGGGAAAGAGTGGAACTTGGAATCCGAAGTGGAAAAATTCAGAAGGATGCCTCTTCTAATGCTGCAAGGAAGCCATTTGCAGGTAAAAAGGAAGTCAGTGCTATATACAACCAAAAGAATCAGAGTCGAACTGAGTGTCGTCTGGCAGTAGGGGCTGTTGTGATTCCCAACCCTGCGCCTGCTCAGCAAAGAAATAATCAGCCAAGAGCAAAAAGGCCAGCTAGACAGTTCACTCCAATCAACATGACGCTGTCTCAGGCTTTACCTCATTTGCTGAAGTCCAATATGGTTACTCTGAGGGAAGCTCCAAAGAATCCGAACATCACCTCTCCCTATTATAAATCGAATGCTCATTGTGCTTACCATTCGAGAAGTCCAGGCCATAATACCAATGACTCTTGGGTTTTGAAGAACAAGGTACATGATCTGATTGATGCTAAGGAGATTGAATTTGATCCCCCGGAGACTCCCAACGTTATCACTGCTCCTATGCCGAAACATGGTTCGGGAGTCAATGCTATTGATATTGTTTCTACTACAGAAGACAGTAATGGTGATTCCGACATTGACAGCTGGATCTTCCCGACTACCAACAGTGGACTCAGTAACAGGACTGCCAAGGACTTTGTGCTGATTACTTTTATTCAGGAGTAATTGTATTTTTGATTTTTTTGGATATGTAATTTAAAAACAATATAAACTCTATAGCCATGTGTCTTACCCGGGGAACAATGGTTCTATTTGTGAGGGTTATCATGTTTCATTTTCATATGACATAAATAAAGCATTGGACGTTTGCATACATATTTTGTGCTCTTTGTCTTTCTTTTCTTTTATTCTGTCTATACAGATATGCTCTTACACACACTCACGTATCCAAATGCAGATCTATATCCACTCAGGATCCCATGGATAACAGTTCTGCTACTGCTCATTATGACTTTGAAAATCCGATCAACCAAGCCGAGGACGAAGGTGAGGAAGATTGTGAGGTACCCGGAGAACTGCTAGACTATTACAGCAGGAGGAAAGGGCCATACAACCTCATGAAAGAGCCGGTTGAGACAATGAATTTGGGTACAGAGGAAGACAGAAAAGAGGTTAAGATAGGTGCAAATCTGGAGCTTAGTGTCAAACAACGGTTGGTACAGATGTTGCATGAGTATGTTGAAATCTTCGCCTGGTCATATGAAGACATGCCTAGACTAGACACGAATATAGTGGTTCATCGTCTGCCGACTAAAGAAGACTGCCCTCTGATAAAGCAAAAGGTTCGTCGTATGTGCCCCGAGATGTCAGAGAAGATTAAAGCCGAGGTTATGAAGCAGTTCAATGCAGGGTTCTTAGCTGTCACCTCTTATCTGCAGTGGGTTGCTAATGTGGTTCCAGTATCTAAGAAAGATGGTAAAGTACAAATGTGTGTGGATTATAGAGACCTGAACATGGAAATCCCCAAGGATGACTTCCCGCTTCCCCACATCGATGTTCTGGTTGACAATACCGCACAACACAAGGTCTTTTCCTTCATGGACAGTTTCTCTGGCTATAATCAGATCAAGATGGCACCTGAAGACATGGAGAAGACAACCTTTGTTACACAATGGGGCACTTTCTGCTACAAGGTGATGCCATTTGGGTTGAAGAATGCTGGGGAAACTTATCAGCGAGCTATGGTAGCTTTTTTCTATGACATGATTCACCATGAGATAGAGGTTTACATCAGTGATATGCTAGCCAAGTCTCAAACTGAAGAAGAACATCTTGATCATCTACAAAAGCTGTTTGATAAGTTGAAGTCGTACAAGCTGAGGTTAAATCCGAACAAGTGCACCTTTGGGGTAAGGTCTGGTAAGCTTTTGGGATTCATCATTAGTGACAAAGGTATTCAGGTAGACCCTGCAAAGGTGAAGGCCATACAAGAGATGTCGGCTCCCCGTACAGAGAAGGAGGTTAGAGGTTTCTTGGGACGCCTAAATTACATTGCCCGCTTCATTTCACATCTGACTGCTACTTGTGAGCCGATCTTCAAGCTTCTAAAGAAAGATCAAGTGGTAAAGTGGAATGACGAATTCCAGGTAGCCTTTGATAGAATCAAACAATATCTCCAAGAGCCTCCTATTCTGATGCCTCCGACTGAAGGAAGGCCTTTGATAATGTACTTAACAGTGCTAGATAATTCAATGGGGTGTGTGTTGGGGAAGCATGACGAGTCTGGTCGAAAAGAGCACGCAATATACTACCTTAGAAAAAAGTTTACCGACTGTGAAACACGATACTCACTGCTCGAGAAAACTTGCCGCGCTTTGGCATGGGTTGCTCGCCGACTGAGACAGTATATGTTGACCCACACTACTTTGTTGATATCTAAGATGGATCCGATCAAGTACATTTTTGAGAAGCCCGCTCTCTCCGGAAGGATATCAAGGTGGCAAATGATCTTAACCGAGTACGACATCCAATACACAACCCAAAAGGAAATCAAGGGAAGTGTGTTAGCTGATCATTTGTCACATCAGGCTGTGGACGACTACCAATCCATGAATTTTGAATTCCCGGATGAGAATATCATGTTAGTAATCGACTGTAAAGAACCTGGACCAGATGAAGGACCCGAGGAAGGATCCCGATGGTCTATGTATTTTGATGGAGCCTCAAACGCATTGGGTAATGGTATCAGCGCTGTAATCATATCTCCCGAGGGCTGTCATACTCCATTCTCTGCCCGATTATGTTTCAACTGTACCAACAACATGGCGGTGTATGAAGCATGTATCATGGGTCTTAGAGCTGCTATTGACTAAAGGATCAAGTTCTTGATTGTATTCGGGGATTCCGCTTTGGTGATAAGTCAGATCAAAGGCGAGTGGGACACGAAGCACCTAAACCTTATTCCTTACAAAGAGTATGTACTGACACTGCTACCGCATTTTGAAGCGATCACCTTTGAACATTTCCCACGAGAAGAGAATCAGTTAGCGGACGCGCTAGCTACTATGTCGTCAATGTTCAAGGTCAGGTGGGACAATGAAGCTCCCCTAATCACCATAGAGAGGTTGTATGAACCGACATATTGCTGTGAGATCGATACCGAGGAGGTAGCCGACAAACCTTGGTTTCATGAGGTGAAAAGGTATCTTGAGGCTCAAGAATACCCAAAGGGGGCATCTGTCAATGAAAAGAAATTTCTGAGAAGGTTTGCTGCAAAGTTCTTCCTCGGCAATGGAATCCTCTATAAGCGCAACCATGACTCTACCTTACTGTGGTGTGTAGACAAGAGTGAGGCAGAGAGGATCATGGTAGACCTATACAAAGGTACCTTTGGCACTCACTCTAGTGGATATACCATGGAAACGAAAATACTACGGGCAGGATATTATTGGTCCACTATGGAAGCCGTCTGTTATCATCATTCTCGAACCTGTCATAAGTGCCAAACCTATGCTGATAAGGTGCACGTACCTCCAGTTCCTTTGAATGTTTTGACGGCTCCCTGACCCTTTTCAATGTGTGGCATTGATATGATCGGAGAGATCAGACCTACCGCGTCCAACGGGCATCGCTTCATCTTAGTGGCCATTGATTACTTTACGAAGTGGGTTGAAGCTGCATCCTTTGCTACGGTTACTAAGAACGTGGTGGCACGGTTCATCAAGCATAACCTGGTGTATCATTATGGTATCCCTGAGAGAATCATCACAGACAACGGTACCAACCTCAACAACTCAATGATCACTGAACTCTATAAGAAGTTCAAGATTCAGCATCACAACTCTTCTCCTTACCGGCCGAAGATGATGGGGCTATTGAAGCTTCTAACAAGAATATAAAAAATATCATACAGAAGATGACGGTGACATACAAAGACTGGCACGAGATGTTACAGTTTGCTCTTCACGGGTACCGTACTTCAGCACGTACATCGACAGGGGCAACACCCTATTCTCTGGTATATGGCATGGAGGATGTCCTACCCATAGAGGTCCAGATCCCTTCTCTAAGGATTATGAAGGATGCGAGTTTGAGCGAAGACGATTGGATCCAGACTCGACTTGATCAATTGAACTTAATCGACGAGAAAAGACTTACTGCTGTCTGCCATGGTCAAATGTATCAGAAACGGATGATCAAGGCCTTTAACAAGAAAGTCAGACAACAAGTGTATCAAGTAGGGGATCTGGTAATCAAGCGCATCATACTTCTGCAAGGTGATCCCAGGGGAAAATGGACTCCCACCTATGAGGGACCATTTGTAGTCAAGAACATATTTTCCGGTGGAGCCATGATTTTGACCATCATGGATGGTGACGACCTTCCACACTCTGTCAATACGGACATAGTGAAAAAATACTATGCATAATAAATACCCGCTAGGTTGACATACCTAGGCAAAAATAAGGGCATCCCGGCGAACTAAAAGGGTTCGGGCAAAAATTAGGGATAAAAATTAAAAAAATCTGTACACCCGGCAAGTCGAAAACCTGAAAAGGCGACTTGGGAAAAAAAGGGTATCCCGGTGGACTGAAAACCCGAAAGGACGGTCCAGGAAAAAGTTAGGGATTAAAGCGTATCACTATGTCCCATTGGATCACCTTGCGATCAGACTTCGATAATCAAATATCCAGCTCAAACGGTACCGATCAATCCAGTCAGCTTCGAACAAGCAGCAAAGTGATGAGACGCTTAAAGACATAGGGGAAATAGCAGAATTGAAACTCAATGGGATCACTACACATAGCTGTTTTCTTTTTGTACACAATTTCTATAATGATTTCCATTTTTACGGCGGCGTTCTCTTACTAGAGCATCAACCTCCTTGTAAAAAAAACCGCTTGTTATAAGCAAATTTCAAATCAATACAAAGCATCTTTCAAGTATAAAACTCTGTGTTCGTTTTTCCTTTTTCTGTTTTGTTTTGCAAAAACGTCCAATGTTTTATTCTTGACATATGCATTTGAATATGATTACTGTTCACAAATATATACATATAAAATAGAAAGACAGTTACTAAGAACTCAAAGAAACTGGTGCAAAACCTAAATATCGACAATTACCCCGTCCATCATAGTACAAGGGGCAGAGACAGTTGGAAGCGAAGTCACTATCACATATAAGCCAGTGATACCTATACTCCCCACAGAGCCGAGACGACCAAGGTCCGACCTCCGTGTCCCCAAGCAGGAATCCTTCCCTAACAGGTTCCTTCAGAAAGCTAATGTCTGTATTCCTCAGCCGAGTTGTATAATCATAAACAGTTTATAAAGTTTTCTCCCAAGCATGGTTTATTTCCCTGACGACAGAAGCTCGATCTCCAACAGAGCTCTTCTCTCCAGCAATGGAAGTTCATCCTCAGCTGAGTTTATTTCTCCAAATCAGTAGATCTTCCAATAGAGTATCGCTCTTCCCCACAGGGTCATTCCCCCGCAGGATTATTCTCAGACAGAGTCTCCTCCGGAAGAATGTTCTCAAGCAGAATGGATGTAAATCCCCAACTAATCATCTTCGATCACTACCCCCAGCGGAAACGAGGAACTCAACTCCTTATACTCTCCAGTAGCAGTCCAGGATTTATTTTCCCCAACTAGAGAATATCACAATAGCATTTCATATCCCTACATCATGGCATGTGCATACATATTATACAGCACAATCTCATTTATTTTGAGAACATCATTACTAAATTCATTTCATACATCATGACAAGGCATACGACCAACTCTTTACCTTTCAGGGAAAGATGTAGTCAAATTCTCACGAGTTCTTTCTGGTTCAGTCAAACTGATACCAAGGTTTCTATTCCAGTTAAAGATATTCCAACACCTTCTCTGGTTCAGTCAAACCGACACTAAGGTTTCTATTCTAGTTGAAGACATTTTAAGACTTTCATCTAGGTCAGCCGAATCACCGCTAAGATTCCCCTGATTTCTATGCCAGTCAAAGTTAATCTGAGGTCTCTCCCAGGATCAGTTAAATCGATACTAAGATTTCTCTCCTAGTTGAAGTTCTCACAAGTTTTCTCTGGTTCAGTCAAACCGACACTAAGGTTTCTATTCTAGTTAAAGACGTTTTAAGACTTTCGTCTGGGTCAACCGAATTACCGCTAAGATTCCCCTGATTTCTATGCCAGTTAAAGTTAATCCGAGACCTCTCCTGGGATCAGTCAAATTGATACTAAGATTTCTCTCCTAGTTGAAGTTCTCACAAGTTTTCTCTAGTTCAGTCAAACCGACACTAAGGTTTATATTCTAGTTGAAGACGTTTTAAGACTTTCGTCTAGGTCAGCCAAATCGCCTCTAAGATTCCCCTGATTTCTATGCCAGTCAAAGTTAATCTGAGACCTCTCTCGGGATCAGTCAAATCGATACTAAGATTTCTCTCCTAGTTGAAGTTCTCACAAATTTTCTATGGTTCAGTCAAACCGACATTAAGGTTTCTATTCTAGTTGAAGATGTTTTAAGACTTTCATCTGGGTCAGCCGAATCACCGCTAAGATTCCCCTGATTTCTATTCCAATCAAAGTTAATTCGAGACCTCTCCTAGGATCAATCAAATCGATACTAAGATTTCTCTCCTAGTTGAAGTTCTCACAAGTTTTCCCTAGTTCAGTCAAATTGATACTAAGATTTCTATTCCAGTTCAAGCTATGAAGCCCAGAAATTGACCGGATAATATCTTGATTTCTCCAAAATACTATGAAGCCTGGAATCAACCAGATAGTGGTATATCTTAAGTTCAAGCTATGAAGCCCAGAAATCGACCGGAAAACAGCTTAATCCCCAGCAAGTTACTGTGAAGCCTGGAAATCGACCAGATAACAGCACAAGATACTATGAAGCCTGGAATTGACCAGATAGGGGCATAAGACACCGTGAAGCATAAAGCATGATCAGATAACGGTATAAGACGCTGTGAAGACTGGAACACGACCAGATAGCGGCAAAGAACACTGAAACCCGGGACACGACCAGATAATAATATAAGGTACTGCGAAGCTTGGAATTTGAACAAATAGCAGTTTACTCGGCCAATTACTATGAAGCCCAGAAATCGACCGGATACTAGTATGCCTCAAGTTCAAGTTGAAACCTGGATGCGACCGGATAACCACTTAAATCCTTTTGAAGCCTGGAGCATGACCAGATAAGAATTGAGAAATTGCAATGTCTGGAGAACGACCAGATAGCAAGTTTAATCTCATCTCCTCAGTAAGTCACTGTGAAACCTGGAGCGCGACTAGATAGCAATTAATCTTATTATCCTCAGCAAATCACTGTAAATCCTGGAGCACGACCAAATAACAGTTCACTTTCACCTCCTCGACTAAAAGAGGATTCCCCAGTAGAGTAACAGACAACTGAGGCTCCAAAAATTCTACTTCTCCCAAAGACAGAGACCGACATTCCACAGCAGATCCCTCCTCAACGACAGGAACATGAATCCTCATCGAAGGAATATCTCACAAAATCAACATTATTCTGGATGACATCTTTAAGCCCATCTCCGACGATTCTCCGTCATATTTTCTAAATGGCATCTTTAAGCCCATATTCGGTGACCTTCTGTCATCTCCTCCAAATGGCATCTGTAAGCCCATTCCCGATACTATCTACACAGTCTTGCGCCATCTCATACGAGTACAAATTTCTGGGCACTTAGTGTTCAATCATCTTCCACCTTCAGATTACGAAAGGCAGACAAGCCAATCTACATCCTCAGGTTTAAGAAGATTGAACAGGGGAAGCTGTTGTACCCCAAAATTTTCCCTCTCATTTTACTCAACATATGCCCATTGAGGTCCTCAAGTTGCCTAAGGATGCCCAAGAGTTTACCAGACAAACTCTCTCCTAAGGCAATGTACCCCAAATTAGGGTTTCCATTTTCATCAGGGTGTGGGAGCTCCAAAGGTCCCAAATGCTTTACATAGTCCTAATATATTCCCAAGATCATCCATGTCAAGTTTTATGCCTTGCACAAGAGGTTTGCTCAGTCAACTGCTAAGATGCTTGAGAATCAACTATACTAGGTCAAAAGTCAACTGTGGCGCACATACAGTCAAACTTCAAGATTTTTGGTTAACACAAACATTTTGAAGTAATATCCATCATTTGATAAAGGTTTGATCCTGATTCCCTAAGGAATGCCCCAAATTCATCAAAACCCAAAAGTTGCCAAATTAGGGTTTCTCAAGAAAAGTCAACCAAACTTTGACCAAGCATAACTTCCTCATACTTTATCAGAAATTTTCCATCGAAGGCTCATTTTGAAGAGGATGCAATTCCCTACAATTCATCTTCATCCCTCAAGTTCAAAATATGCACTCATCAAAAGATATGAATTTATACATCATATGTCTTTTTGAAGAGTCAACAAAAACACCTTTTGGGTCAAAGCTTCTTACATGAGCATGGAAGACCCAATTGAGATGAGACAAAAAGGGTTGTTTAGGGGACATCCTAAGCTTTCTAAAAAGTCCAAGGACACCTCTCTAGCGTTAAAATTGGAAGAGATATGCCTTGTCAAAGTTGACCATTTTTGCAAAATTGCCAAAAGGCAAATGTGCTCAAAAATGCATTTTTTGCCAAATGAGCCTAACTTTTTATGCTTGCACCTCACTCATAACATGGTCCAAGACCCAAATATTCACCCACACATTATTTTCTTCATTTTTCATTTTATTTTGATTTTTTATTAATTAAAATGAATTAAATCAAATAAATGATAAATAATAGCAAAGACTTGTTTTGATCTGATTTTTGGACAGGATCACAAGCTAAATATGTTTACATATCAGAATCAAATCGAATCAAGGTGGATTGGTACAAGAATGGCATGATTAGGCCTAATTTGCAAACAAATCATACAAGAAAGGAATGAGATCAAATCTTCAAAGTTTTCAAAGATACATGTAGTTTTTATAACCCTAATTCATTCAGGGTTATATATTGAGCAAGGCCAGGCACGAAAACAAGGGGCTAGCAGCCGTGAAGAACACTAGAACAAACTCAAAATTTTGGCAAAAAGTGGTGATCTGATCTCTACCCTAGAGGACGATTCAAAGGCTTACACAAATTTGTGATACATTACACAAAGATTCGAAGCTTTATCCACTGAATAATACCATTCTTGGATGAAATGGAAAAAGGCTACGTACCCTTTTTTGATAAAGAGTACTTTAATCACAAAGTTAGCTCCCAATTTGATTTTTGTCTGAACGCAAGCAGTGCCAAAAGCATAAGTCCAATCTCCTACTCCCAACAGACAGCATGCCCTCACTTGTACTTGAAACTTAGGAACAACGAAAGGGATCAAACTTGTTTTCGTTTCAACCAAACCATGGTTTGTTATCCTACAAACCTGGTTACTCCAGCATCTCTAACCTTTTCTCTATAAATAGAGAAACAATTTGCAAGCTGAAAAAGATTTCGATGGCGTGGGAAAAATCATTAAACTCTCAAACTATCAAACTATCAAACTCTCAAACACTTAACACACTTTCAAACCCAAAATCTAAAGAGACATCCCACTTGTTTCTTCCCATCGAATCTAGAACCCAGGGAAACACCAACCCAACACTTGGTTCCTTCTTTCGAATCCAACACTATAAACATAACACTTGTTTCTTCCCTTCGAATCCAAGAACATCCAGGGCTGCAACTTAAATCCAAACACACATTCCAGCTTCAAGCAAGGTAAGTTCTCTTAATCTTAAACCTTTCGTTTCTAGCATAACATGTGAATAGTCATTTCCTTTCGTTTCAAGCATCACCATTACTCTTCAGTTTGTTTTCATTTCCATTTTCTCCATTTTTTGTCATTGCTAATCTTTTGGTTTGTTTTCTTTGTTTATCAAACACTTTTTAAGAACTAACATGGCCATGAAACAATACTAGCATGACCTCAGGCCATGCTTCTATTTAAATCCCAAACAAAAGAAAACATGAGGAATGATGTGTGAATCGAATCCTTAGGCTTCACCCCTTACTGCTTCACAGTCCCCAAACGAAAGACAAAGAGAGCGTGAACAGAGGATACACACTCATGCTGCTTTGCATGCCCATATTGCTTCACAGTCCAAACGAATGAGCAAGAAGGGAGAAACGAAGGGTGTTCACACTAACTTCCAGGCTCAATTGAAAGAAGTAGCCAGAAGGATGAATCGAAGGCTGCATCTCACGTTGACTACTAGGCCCAAATTGAAAGAAGCCAAAACGAGCAGAATCGAAGGGTGCATTCTTCCTGGATCGAAAAACTTATGTTCCTTTCTTTTGTTTTGTTTTTGTCTTTATATTTTCTTCTATTAAATATGGTTGTAATAGTGTAGGATATTTATTTTCTGCATTTTTATTGCTTTATACAAATGTTAGTAATTAGGATGTATGGCAAGATAAAACGAACAAGTAGACAACTCAAAATCAAAAGACTAAATGCATGCAATTAAATACACTTTGCACACATGCACCTCTAGGATAATCTCACTTGTTGCCTCAGAAAATAGTCATGTCCCTCGAATATGGCGTTTTAGAAAAGACCCTCGATAAAAGATCGTATTCCCTCGATGTTGCCTTTGGTAAACGATCTAGTCTCTAACGAAATTGCTAAAACATCTCACAGGTTGCCTTCTATGACTATACAAATGACCCACGCCCATCCCTTCACATCCAACTATGGGGCTTTTTACCAAATCAATGGTAAAATAGCAATATCTAAAGGAGAAGGAAAAGAGCATTAGACCTTTTGAGTAGGTAGGATACTCGTAGTTGCTTGCTTGCTCACAACTAAAAAAACCATTTTCACACCAACACTTTCAATTGAAACATTTTCAAAAGACAAAGCTCTTTGTACGCATTCTTATAGAGACGAGAATCATTACAAAGGCACTTTTCAAAATCACTTTCAAAAACATCTTCCACAAACAAACACCTCTTTGAACTATTTTCAAAACCAACACTTTGTACGCATTCTTATATAGACGAGAATCATTACAAAGAAGTTTTCAAAATATTTTCAAACTCACACCCCCACAAGCACATTTTTAAACAAAGCAAGTGATCTAGCAAGCAACTAAGAGTCCGTAGATAACTAGGGATGAAAAGGGTGTTAATACCTTCCCTTTTCATAACCTACCCCCCGAACTCAAGAAATAATCTCTAAAGGTCTTTCCTGTTCTTTACGACCTTTCCTTTGTTGGATAAAAGAAAAGTCGGTGGCGACTCTTGCTATCCGCAACAATTACGATCAAACGTAAAACAACCAAGTCAGTTCTCCCACCGTATTACAGTGAGTAACTTGCATGTAACCAGGAATAGACGTAGAAGCCCGATGATAGATTTATGGAGTCTTTTAGTTGTTTTATTTCAACTAAAGAGGGTCTTGCTCTGATATGTAACATCGGGGTCTTTGGGATCGTTTGAATCGAATTATATGTTCCTTGTTGTCATGACGTATTAGGATGTTTTATTTTCGTCTTAAGAAGTTTTAAGTATGACTTATGAATTATGAAGTGTGACAGTATCTTACTTGAAGTATTTAATAAAGAAGTTTTGAAACAATATTTCTGCTGCGATGTGTTGAAGTTTCATGATGACGTTTACAAAGAGCTAAATGTTTTAATTTTTGAAAGTCTGTGTTACGGAGCAAGATATGCATGTATGATGTTTTATATGAAGATGTGACATATTTTTGGTGCATTACTTTGATTTATGAAGATGGAAAGTACATTCACCTGACGAAGCTATGTGTTCGCCCGACAACACAACGCAAACAGGAAAGTCCCTGTGCGTTTTCTGCACTGCACCAGTCCTAATTTCCATACGATTTCACATCCAAACAGACCCAAAACACATACAAATCACATGTTTCCTTCGTACAACAATAATACTTCTTAGTATCCATTACATTCATCAAATCATGACATTATTAGCATCCATTATTCACAATTTCATCAAAGATTCATCATAATCGTCATGTTATCAATTCATCACAAAAACCCCAAACAACCTACATACATATAAACCATATATCAATCATAATAATAAGGATAATCCCCCTTACCTTAGATTATAGCTTTGATCTTCTTCTTCGTTTTCTACCAAAAATCTCGTTGTTCTCTTCCTGTCCTATCTATGTTGCGTTCTTCCAACTCTTTTAACGACCGTACACACTAATACATTTTTTCATTTATTCCTTGTTTAACCCTTGGACCTTTTCTATAGTCTTCTCATCTTACCTCCACTAATCACTTCACTAATTACTATCGTGTCCTTATTATTACCACACCTCATATTATCTGTATTTCACTAATTATAATAATTCTAAATAATTACTCTAATTATCTAAAATTATTAAGACACCTAATATCACTTAATTTCTACTATGCCCCCACATAACATCACATCACACATCATATTCATCAAAACATCACATATACTCACAATCGCATCACAAATACTCATTATAATACAATTAAATAATTAAATAAATAATCTAATTGTTTTGGAATGTTACACAGATCATTTTCAGATGACTCTTTTAATCTGCTCCTATCAGTATTACCCGCAAAGACCTGGAGAACATTCTGACAGATTGAGATATGTCTGGTATCAATGGAGTTACGTTGCTGATTACATGACATGATTCTATAATATGTCACACTCTTACATGACACAGGACGCTTCTAAACGACCACCTAAGTCTTATCAATGAGGAGATCCTAAAGAATGAGCAGACACAAGATGATCATGATGTTACCATCATGTCGGTTACTAGCAAGGGCATCAATTCTGGACTATTCGAGATAGGTGGCGAGGAAGCAATTGAGCTAACACATTTCCATTCTTTTCGAGACACATAATGCATTAGGTTACCATAGGCTGAAGAGATGAGAGGTTGTTTGATTTTTTTAAGATAAAAATGTGACTTCGGAGTTTGCATCTACGAATTTACCCTTGAGATGTATTCGAAGATGCACCTCCAAACTAAAATGATACAAAAAATAATATCTATACATTTAGATATGCATCTCCAAATTCACGCAGGGGCATTTTTGGATTTTTCAGAGAAGCGTCCCATATGGAAAGGAAAGGGTGAGATGAGAAATTGCTGACCAAATATACATACAATTCTAAATGTGTTACTCGTAAATTGTAATTATCTCATGTTACCCACATCTTTAAATAATTATGGCATCAATAACTGTTCTCTCAAAACAATACATTGCACTCAGGACAAACAAACCTCATTTCAAAACATGACAAGCAAACCTTGAGATAACCGGTTTCATAAACTTGGTTTTCCAAATCAAATACGACGACTATACAATGTTTCAATAAGTAAAAAAGAATCATGTCTCTATCTTGAGAAGAGAATTGAGGGAAGTGCTGTTGAATCGTTGAGCAAGTCCTCTAATCACAAGAACAATAACATCCCGAATGTGCCGGGACTGCACCATCAAGTCAGCTTCATTCTCACTGTCCACTACAATTTTTAGACGGTGTTGATCATTCCTGAAAAGCTCCACCTGATATATTCAAAGATTAACACAGGTAAATCAAGGAAATAATAATCTAGCAATGACATTACATAGCTGATGAAGGAAAATGTGTTTCATTTGTCACCCAAACTTACATGAAAGGGAGGGGCATAACTACCACGAATTTCTGTTGTTGGAAAAGAAGTCTTGGTGGCAGGCTTTACCACCTTCACCCTTTTCCTGTTAATCTCAAGAACTCGTCTTTCATATGTGCCCCCTAATGAAACCTGAAATAGAAATTATGATGTCAAAATTAGGAATAGTTCTTTTTGCTTTTCACTAGTTTTAAAATGAATCCATTCCAATTCAAATGAAAACATCACAAAACTATTATTAAAGATACCTTTTTCGAGGTTTGGTCTTTGTCACACAATACCTGCCACAGAAGTAGAGTTTAGCATTTCAGTTAATTAGACAATATGGTTTTACCAACATGTTATATTATTCTCTTGTGAACTACTAAATGTTTCCTTCAGACACCAATACCATAACACCAGCAGAACTAGGGCATGGGATATTTAACTAATTACATGGCCACACTAATGTCGAATAGATATAACCTACCTCAAATTTCACTGATCCCAGATCAAGGTTCTGCTTCACTTCTTTAAGAACATCAGGCTCTGCATGGAATTAGAGGTCAGATATAAATCCTACTAAGATGAAAACTTTTATTCATTTTAAACAAAAATGGCATGTAAAGGCCTTTCAATAATGATTAATATAGGAATTCCATTGTTTTAGAGCCTGATTTTACAAACGCTTAAATGTAAAAGAATTCCAAACTATTGGTGAATCTTGTCCATAACAAAAAGATAACACTGCAGAAACAGTAGATAATGCAGAAAAATGAAAAGGCATGCGCAGAACAAAACACCACCAAATTTTGAAAAGTTTGCAACTACAATTAAAGATCAGACCACAGTTTACATTCCAGACAAATTACTTGGAATTTCCATATCTCACAGCACTAGGATTATCACCCTAGAAATGGATTTCCTTATTCCAACCGTGTAATCAAGAAACTGAATACACAGTCCAATTTCATTTTTGTTTCAATATGATAGAAACATCTACAAAGAAAGGTTTATTGAATGAGTGATTTAATATATAAGAGACCTCTACTCCAACTGTTTCCCTCTTCTACAAAGGATCACTCCACTCATTAATTCTCCAAAATACAGAATACCCACCCTCTCTAACAACTTAACTTCTTTATATGTTCTTTAACTCCCTATTTCATAACATGGTCGCACTTCACAATTATTCTATTCGACCTCATTTTGATCTCTTTTTATATTTCTAACATGCTATGGTTTTAACCACTAATTCAATCATTGAATGTTCTCATAACTCATTGCTATTAACTATAACTATGTCTTTACAACAAGACCAACAACAATCAAGCCTTATACCACTAAATGGGGTCGCCTACATGGATCAAATTTCGCCATAATGTTCTATCCAAGACATTGTTCCTATCCAATTTGTTTTTCTAGATCTTTCTTAAATGCTACTATAAACATGTCTTTGATTTAAGAAATTTTATATTTCTAAACATATTATAACACTTTTCTTCAATGGCAAATAATGTTATACCACCCGCACTGTTTTAGGGGTTGGCTACCTCATGCAGTGATCAGAGATTGGTGTATTGTAAAAATACAGTGTGTTATAGTTATGAATTCGTAATCATAAATATAAAAACTAGAAACCAACAAATGTTTGGCAACTCACCGTAGTGTACTATATAATGTCAAAAGACAATTTACTAATACATCAAATCATGTTATCATTTAGATAAAGACTTTCAACTTACCAACTGCAATTGGATCTGTGGATACAGAAACTGATTGGCCCTCTACACCATCCTCTCTGACAGGAGTGTAGATGGCCACCAACCTATACCCAACATCATCAACGTTTGCTTCATACATTCTGTCCGTTTCTCCTGAAGTTAGATAAAAAAAAACAGTTCAATTAACATAGAGACACAATAGAAGAGAATATTGTTCATGTAAGGTTAATCCAAAAAGCACGGGCACAGCTTACGGGTTGACACATGTGCATATAACAATCCTATTTTGCATGACTAAAAACATTTTAAGCCATTTCATGCCAAAGAGAATAAAAGAGATTTTTATGATAAAATAAAATTCATATGTCAAAGTAATCTAAAAAAATAAACAACCACACTAGAAGAAAAAAGCATTCTTTTTCACCACTATCTTTTTTCTTACATTGCAACAACCTCAATAGGATTGTCGTGTTTTTCAGGAAAAAAAATACCAATCCTAATTTAGTTTGAGTTTAGATTCAAAATCGGTGTTAGTAGTATTTTTCATATATACAGTTCATTTGGTTTATGTATTGAAATACCAATCACTTGCTCTTCAAAAGAAAAGAAAATGCAACTTAGTTCAATTGGTTTATGTAATGAAATTCAGTAGCTGTACTTCTCTACAGCTTTAACTGGAAACTCTCTTTTTAGTGATCTAAAGGATTTAGCATACCTGGTATGGAGATCAGATCGGGACTTCCAACCATTGATCTAAGCCACTGGACTCGGCTTTTGCCTTCCTTCCCACCACTATAAATGCCACAGACAGCATAGAGATTGGTATGGAATCCCCTTCCCTCAATCTCCAGCTTGTGTATTCTAGGAATCCCTAAGAATGCACATACAATACTTATAGCAAAGCATAAATCATGACGAAAATGCAAGGGAGAATCAATCATAAAATAAATGGCCATAATGTTAAAACACTACTTTTGCATTAGATAGCACAAGAACTCCAATTTTGCCAGATAAAAGAGTCAATTCAATTACATATTTTAAATGGTAAATTCACTGTGTCATTTTTCTGAGAAAAGGGAGACACTTCCTTAAATGTGCAACTTGACTACCTATAAAGTACTTCAGAGCACCAAAGTAAAAAAAAACTTTGAAGTACCGATACATCATAATCATTGTCTGTGGCCAGTGTGTCATCCACATACACCTAATAATCAAGCATCTCACAAGTCTCTAAATTCCATATTAAATGATATGCAAAGCATACCGAGGCCATTAATCACATTATTATAAAATTATTTTAGCAGGTATTAAACAGGAGAGCTGCTGGCAGACATGCCGACTAAAGCGCCAGTTTGTAATCAGGTTAAGTATATTTGTGATAAGCTAAGCATTGTTAATAATAGCATAACAGCTTGAGTACAAAAAATAAAGTTTCCTACTAGTTGAGGTTGAGTGCATGAAACAAATGATATTCCATAATATCGTGCACTTGACGCCTCTCTAGAGAGTAATTTAATTTAGGGGATGGGGTAATTTAACCACAAATTGATGTTCAAATACATCATATCTACTAACCATCCAAATTGTGGTCAAGTATACATGACTTTCAAATGTTTAAATATAGATCATATCCATTAACCATAACTTGTGTTCAAGTTTACACATGATAATTGTAGTTAACGATGTTCGAAAATGTTAATTACGTTTAGTAGATGTTTAATGAGTTGTGGCGATCTATTAAACATTAACCATCCACTTAATGAAATTAATCACATTTGAATTGCATTAACCATATAAATTGTTGTCAAATTTGTGTGTCAAAACAACACAGCTCTTATAGTTGAGCTTACTTGTGTAGTGTTGTTTCCACTACAGTAATTACCTATCCATACAAACACATGAAGCCTGACAAATGTCTAGTTAGTGAATTCTATTCTCTTTCTAGGCACCCTTTCTTTTTAAATTTCTCTGTACACTACTTTTTTTGGTTGTTCTCAACATCTCATGCACAACCATGACCTAACTAAATAGGGAAACTATAATTTTAGGGTACAATGTGCAAAAAGAGTATAATGGCAAAGCAAGAAAGCTTATGCACTCAGGCAATTACCTGGCAATACAGGACTAGTCTCAATGTATACCACCTCACCCGACCGTCCAAACACATCAGTTACAACACATTCACATTTTAAACAACGGCCAATATCCTCAAACCGCACCCTATATGAGCAAGAACTTTTATTGGGTAATGGCTCATATGAAAAACTGTCTCCCACTTCTGATGAACAAAACCTGCAATAATATTGATGTTAAACAAATAATGGGTTTTGACTAAAATCATTGCAAGTTTGCAACTGTTGTTCTCATCATAATATAGATATAAATACCACCACAAATATAATTGTTACTTGAAAGAAATATTGAACCACATGGAAAAAATATCATCACAAATGTAATTGTAACTGCTATCTGCATAATCATCATTTTCGTCTGAGCTCACAACTGCTCCTTTCAATATATTAAGATTTGGTACATTTTTTATTGAATCACGTCTGAAAGCCACCTTGGCATGTTACTGGTGCCTGATCTTTATTGCAAAACAAATTCAATATCCCTCGGATGAATTTTTTGCAAAACAAATGTTTCAGGTAGAGAGACAATGTAGGTGAATTATAGTTCTTAAATAAAAATATTTAAAAAAATCCAAGTTGTGTCGGAATCTTAGTTTTCTAGGAAATGATTTTCTTCTTTTTATTATTTATTTTACATAGTATAATATATTTATTATTATCTGATATAAATGTTAATTCTCTATTTCTTTTTTTTATGATTGACATTAATTTTAGTAAAACAAATTAGGCAGCAACATGTTAAATAGGATGTTCTAACTTGCAAGGAAAACATGTTGAACAAGATGTCCTATGCAAAATCATTTGACATCGTGTCCGTTACAGCTGGACTTTTAGATCCTGTTAGTTTGTTACAGATACAGAATAGTCTAAGAATATTATGATATCCTATGTGGCGCTCAGTTTAAGGATTAAGATATTCAAGCTTAATTCAAAGAGTTTTCTTAGTTTCTAATTATGGAGATAATTTAGGAAACTAATGATTGAAGTCCTATTTTCATGAAGGAGTTTTAACAGACTTTGTGCAATCTCTTTGCTACGTTTTTTTAACCCAATCCAGCCCAGGAACAGGTTATAAAAAGGAAGTCTCTATACCTAAAGAAAATACAAGCCAGAGTTGTAAAAGTATTAATCTTTAGGGCTTCGTCTGTTTATTGTTTTGTTGTGAGTCACTGTTGTATTGTTTGTTACTTGAGTTGGACTGTTAGTTGAGTTGTAATTGTGAATCACTCATAAGCTTTTAAGCAAGAGTGAATTCTGTTTATTGGAGAATGTCTTCTTCTTGATTGTCAATCACTCTTAAGCTTCTAAGTATAAAGTGATTGTGTGTTTGTGAAGTTTGTCTTCTAACTCGTTTGAATTGTGTTCTTGTCACTGTTTGTGACTGTCAGGAAAATGAGAGGGGTCTCATACCTAGGTGAGTCATAGGTAGAAATATGCACGGGATAGTGATTAAGTGAGAAGTTGTAAACGGGGGAGTTTAGCTTCGAATTGATATTATTTAGTGGATTTCCTTCCTGACTTGGTAGCCTCCAGAGTAGCTTGTACACCAAACTGGGTTAACAATTTTGCGTGCTGCTTACTTTCTGCACTATTTTTATTGAGTTTTATCTTGTTCATTGTGTTGAAGTTAGATTACAGTGTCTCGACATCTCTTAGAACATCTATGATCTGAATATCAAAATTTCAATTGGTATCAGAGCAAGCATCTTGCTCTGTCTCTGGGTGAGATTCAGGGAAGATATTTTATGGTAAAATGGACAAGGAAAGTGGATTTGTGAACAAAAGCTCTATGTAAAAGATTAATTTGAAGAAGACATATTCTGAGGTGATGAAAAGGGGTTTCAGTGGTAACACTCATAAAACCTGTGACAGAATCAAGGATTGCAGGAGGTTATTTGATAGGGGCATGAGGTGAAAGATCATTTGAAGATGATCAAGATTGGTTTGTTTCCAATGCTAGTGTGTTTCTGCTACTGCTGATGGTGATATGTGTGATGTCTTACCAAATATTATGACATCTTGCCTGATGTGTGAACTTGGACAAGTCATATTGTTGTTTGGGTGGACCCTTGAGGGGGAGTATTGATTATTTGTGACAGGTGCTTGTGTGCAAGGGTGTTTGGGTTGTGCCTGAAGGACACTGGGGAGTTTTTTTTTCGTGTTCCGCTGCATGTGTATCTGATGTAAAACCTCTGATAGTTCCTTGTGTCTCTGTAGTCCAGGCTATAGAAATGACTATTCTTGGAATACCAATAAGGGAAAAGCATTATGATTTGGTCTTCTCTGAAGGTTTATCCTATGATGTTGTGATACTTAGAAGATAGCTTCAACTAGGATATTAAAGTTGCCAAAGATACATGAGGTTCATCTCAAGTTCATTCATAAAGACGCTTCCAAAGGTGGCTGATGAAATAAGTTCTGAAGGAAAATTGATCAAGGAATGTTCTGATTCTCTGGGAAAAGTAATGGCTTCAGAACCAAGCTCAATTATGTGTGCAGAACCCTGTTGGACAAAGCTATGGCATAGCATATGCTCTAGGCACTAAACAGATGTGTGTTGATCGCATATGTTTGGAACCTTCTCCTGAGTTTGAAAAAGCATTTGGGTTGTATGTCTAATAAGTTTATGTCCAAGAAACACGTCTTAGATGAGAGGACTGGTCAAGAGATGATCAACCTATTGATTACTTCTTGGGTCAGTTTATTTCTAATCCAAGTAAGTAGGAGTGCAGTGGTTGAGCTCTAACTTCTAGTGGAGATTCGATATCTCAACCAGATTCTTTATATATGGAGGTCAAGCTCAAATGTCGAGGACATCTTCTCTGACATCTGGAAGACTCTTCTGATCAAATAGGGTCGGATTGAGTTGGAGAAAGGGGACTTTAAGCAATAACTGATCTGGATGGCTAGCTGGTGGCTCTCTTAAACAGGATGAAAGGAGGTGGTCACTCAAACTTGAGATCATTATCAAGACTGTGAGTTGAGTAAATGATAAAATCATGTGATTGAGATTGAAGTCTGAATTGGTGTTGGAATATCATCTAGGCACTAAACAGATGTGTGTATTTGTCAAATGTACTAGTCAGAGTTATTAATCATTAGTGTTGTATATCACCAACAGATTTGTCTTCAAGTGTTGTATATCTGAGTTCTGCTCGTAGTTGTCTTGCTTTCGCACGTGTAAGCTTTTGAAAATGCACAAGAATACGTTTCCAGAGCTCATAGGAATGAACGCATCCAAGAACGCGTGACAGAATCGAAGATGAAAGCATGGATTTAAGCCACGTCATAAGCCATTGATCTTGCGTAATCCAGGTGCGATACGCAGGGTTCTCACAAGCAACTGCACAATCTTGCGTAAAGATTAAGATATTCAAGCTTAATTCAAGGAGTTTTCTTAGTTTCTAATTATGGAGATAATTTAGGAAACTAATGATTGAAGTCCTATTTTCATGGAGGAGTTTTAGCAGACTTTGTGCAGTCTCTTTGCTACATTTTAGAAGCCCAACAATCCAGCCCAGGAACAGGTTATAAAAAGGAAGTCTCTATACCTAAAGAAGATACGAGTCAGAGTTGTAAAAGTATTAATCTTTAGGGTTTCGTCTGTTTATTGTTTTGTTGTTAGTCACTCTTGTATTGTTTGTTACTTGAGTTGGATTGTTAGTTGAGTTGTAATTGTGAATCACTTATAAGCTTTTAAGCAAGAGTGAATTCTATTTATTAGAGAATGTCTTCTTCTTGATTGTCAATCACTCTTAAGCTTCTAAGTATAGAGTGATTATGTGTTTGTGAAATATGTCTTCTAACTCGTTTGAATTGTGTTCTTGTCACTAGTTGTGACACAGTCAAAAGTGAGAAGAGTCTCATACCTAGGTGAATCTTAGGTAGAAATATAGCACGGCTAGTGATTAAGTGAGAAGTTGTAAACGGGAGAGTTTAATTTCGAATTGATACTATTTAGTAGATTTACTTCCTGGTTTGGTAGCCCCCAAAGTAGGTGTTGTTGTACACCGAACTGGGTTAACAATTCTACTTATTGTTTACTTTCTGCACTGTTTTTATTGTGTTATATCCTGTTTATTGTGTTGAAGTTAGATTATTGTGATAAACTTGCAGACTTCAACCTAGGTTTGTGAACTCAAATGAAAATGGTAATTATACAGCTAGTAGGAGTGACTACCAGCTATTACTGTATTTGACACCAGGGAATAAATTAAAAAGCAAATTGTTCAATCAGAAATATTGTAGTCCTGCATCAATGTAAAGTATAAGACCATACCATTGGTATCTTATATCTTTCTTGTACTTGCTCCAAACATGTTGCTGCATCTCACTATTAGGAATCACTTCAACAGCTGTAAGTAAGTCACCTTCAACTGCCTTTCCGGTCAGAGCAAGCATTTCTGCATATGGAAGCTCTAGAGGACAATGCAAGAACCCCAATTACTTATCAAGAACAACTTATAACTTTGAAGATTAACAAGTATTTTACCATAAAAAGAAAAAATTCAACTTAGAAAATTACAGATTTGCATAATGGTTACCTGGGAAAACAATGTCAGTTGGATCAGATAACTTGAGTTCACCCACAACTGAATCTGAACGAACTGGAGTATATCTGAAAGGAAGAAAAAACATTAACACATAGTAGAAGTTGGGTTCCAAGCATAACTCAACCCCACAAATCAGATAGTAAGTTTAGGACTTCCTAAGACTTATAATCACTACGTAGACCATATCTCTATTTAACGTGAAACTTTAAACATACACCTTCGCACTTAGGGCTAAACACTTCAAGTGTGGATGAATACAGATGGAATAAGTGAATAACAAGAAAAGAAATACACCTCTTAATTGGATATCTGGAATGTCAACAAATGTTGGTGGAATAATAGAAATCTTGACCCAATAAGAGACCAAAATAGTCTCTAATACCATCTTATATTATAGGCTTAACCCACCCCTACAAAACCGTCTTCTAAAGTGAAGAATGTCCAAACTTTGATTAGCTCTTACTAGGCCATATGCTCTATAATTAATGTGGGACCCAAATTTTTTTCCAATACACTGCCATACGCTCAATGTTGTCGGGCTTGGTACATAGATAATATGGACGACCCAGTAAAAGACCTATGATAGGCTCCAATATCATCTTAGAATTTGGGTTGAGACCCAAAAAAACTGACTTGTACGAGGGCTGTTCAAGCTTTCTATGCATTAACTAGACCATATCTCTGATTGATGTGAGACTCTCAATAAGTATCAACAGGATATTTTGAACAAAATACATCTTAATTGTTTATCTTGATGAATTACAGGGTTTACGTGTAGAGAGAGTAAAGGAGAGGAGTTTCTCAAATGATATTCGGTTGATGTGATACATGATGTGAAACAATACTACTATTGTAAGCAACCTCTTTATGCAGATGATTTGGTCATGCACTAGTCTATAAAAGCAGTACAAGCCTAAGCCTGCTAAGAAAAATAATAAAACAAATTGGGGAGAACTTGTATATTTTTATGGAAAATCGTATCATCTCCCTATTGCAAGATAATTTATTCCAAATATTTTAAATTAATTGCAAAGATATCCAAGTTTTACAATATTCTGAGATATTATAACATGAAAAGAGCACAATCACATACTAGGTAACCTTGTGATAAATTTTAAAGTTCAAACACTAAAATAAAATGTCATATGGACTATCACAGCAGTGCGCATGCATAGAAATTCGATGTACAGGGAAGTTTTCACTCTTACATAATTCAATTTCACCCCTATAGAATAAAATTAGTTCCTACATTTGCTGCATGGTCATTTTAGAGCATTGTTTTATACTATTTCGAATCACTTATCCTGAGCTAGATCCCAGGGTCAGAGCACAGTCAAGAAAAGGCCAACGGCTCAAAGAGCACTTAAAAAAGATACTTATATATTACCGACCAACAAGATCTTTACATCAGCAAAAGGATTCAAACCGACAATCTTGTGGGATGAGTTGAACCTTAGCAACTGGACTAACATATGTTGGAATTTTGAATCACGTACTGACCATTGTACATGAGAACGAAGTTATGATGCCATACACTTGTAATTAAAATTTTAAAAGGTGGTTTTAACAAAAAATATTTAACCTAAATATTTTACACATTCAAAATCAATTCCTTCCAAAACCAATTCTAAATAACTCTCTAAATCTGATGTGAGAGAGAAATAGCATTAAAAAAAACTATCTCCCCCCATACTTTGAACCTGAGAATTTTACGAAGTTGTTAGGTTTATCATGCCATATCATTCACGTTCTTCATGGTAAAACATGAAAAGCTAAAGAATAATCTAGAAACATTACCCAAACAACAAACGAAAAGTGTAATCTGAATCAGTTACTTTGTAGGTTCTAGAGTTTGCTCCATTAATCAGCTCAACAGTCCCCTCACTGTCTTTTCTATACCAGCTAAGAAGGCTTTCTCCTTCATATCCACCAAAATATTCACCTTCACCAGAGTAAATTCCCAAAGACAACTCTTTCACGCATACATTAGCAACTACTGGAGGTGCTGCAAATTGATATAGGAGTAAGACAACAAAAAGTACTAAATATCACACTCTACATCAGATGTAATTACACAGAACCCGCATTAAAAGCATCAGACACAATTAATAAAGGACTTCAAGCTACGAGCTACAATTATACCAGGGGAAACTGGGGTGTTGCAAATTGCAACCAAAGGCTCTCCACAAGTACTGTCCACACGAGTTGGCACCCAATACAAGGCCAAAAAATATCCAACATCTTTAAGAGTTGGTTTATACGTTCTGCCATGACAAGGAAAATAATCCTCAATTTCATGTAAATATATAATTTTTCATATAATAATTACTACAATACATTATGTTGGTACTTACAGCTCTGTCCCACATATCTCAGTGTCAGAAGCATTAGATATATTTAGTAGTGCAGATCCTTCAAGCTTAATCTTTGTCCTGTACCAAATATATTCTCCAACTCCTTCATGTCCACCAAAATATATCCTAGATGGGGTAACCTGCCTGTCTTCGCAACAGTCAGAAATTGTGAGCTCTATTCCCTTAGGATCCGCTGAGCTCAGAAGACAAAAGAACAAATTAGTTACATAAGAGATGTATATATCCATTACACAATAATATAGAATTGATACATGCACACAAACTTACACAGTTATGAAGCACGGACACGATACGAGTATCAGATGCGATACGTATCCGATACGGGGATACGTCACTAGTTGAAAAATAACAGATACGATACGTTTAAGATACGTATATAAAAATTATAATTAAATATTTTGTTAAATCGTAGTTTAACAAAACCAAATTCATAATACAATTTTAACATTAGTAGGTTGTTGAAAAATAGAGCGGCTTCCAAATCTAGTTCATAAAGTCGGAGAAGATGAAGGAAACTCTGAAAAGAAAAAAGTAACGTTGCAATAAAAACATTCTATTATAAATAATACTAATAAGTAGTAATTAATATGAATGAAATTTTAAATAGTAGTATTGATAAGAAGTTTGGGAAATCAAACCAATTTTGATAAATGGTAATCATCTATAAAGAATTAATTAGAACATTAAAGAGAATGACTAAAATGAAGGGTCATTTAAAAAGGGAATAAAGGGTTATTAAAATGAAAATCTGATAAAAAAAATGAAGAGTCACGTATCTGAGGAGTATCAGAGGCGTATCGTTGCCGTATCGGAATTTATTTATTTTTTTTTTTAAATAAATAAATTTGGATACTCCTTCTATACGTATCAGCGCCGTATTGGAGCGTATCGGCGTATCGGTACGTATCGGATACGATTCGGCAGAGTTTTTGAAGTATCGGTGCTTCATTGGTACACACGCAACAAAAACAAATTAAAAAAACCATCCATTAACCAGGATATGTAGGCACAGATGACAATCATTCAGAACTTTCAAACAATTCGATATACTGCAACAGCTCATCAAAAATATGATGACAGAGTGATCAGTGTACTTAGTACTACAGTTGAAAAAGAAATATATATTAAAATATATTAAGGTTTTGTTTGAGAATTCAGAGGGGAGGGGACGGAAGGGCTTTGAAGAAAAGGAACAATGAAGTGGAAAGAACTGAAGGATTTGAGAGCCTTGGGGAGAGCTTTGGAGGACTTGCTTTTCTTCATAGCCTAAAATTCCCCTAATTTGGAGAAACTAAAAAATTATATTGGAGAGGGGTTTTTGAGAGGTTAGACAAGCTCTTCAAATCTAATCTACATTGTTATAATAATTTAAATATTAAAAATATGTTAATAATAAGTATTCATTTATCATTTTACACAAAAGCTCTCTTTCAAAACTAGTTAAAGATTTACCTATTTTCCTCTCTAATCATCTCCTTTCTAAGTCCTCACTTCCCCTCCCTCCAAACTCCCAAACAAAGCCTAAAGATTTTAGATTTTAGAAGTATGATGAAATTCAAAGTCAATAACTCTTTTATTAATTATTCATTAAGTAGCGAAGATATTATTTTGTCAAAGATTTACCCTATTGAATTAATAACAATTAATTTTTATTTAGTTAAAGTATATTAATATACTTGGTTAAAGTAATTATCATAACAGATATCACTGATTGTATCATGGAATCCAGCTATAAAATTACGGCCATGTTACATAAAATTCACATTAATTTTCCAATAGCATGCACAAAACAATCTTACCAGGAGAAATCATATCAGATACCACATTCTTTGGGTTGCCTTTAGTTCCATCTTTGCACACAGGTGTGAAGACAAGCTCAATGTAGGCACCAACATCATCAAGAGTCAAATCCAAAAAATCTGCTAATCACAAATATCATATCAAGCATTTAAGTTTTCCATAACAAGTGCAGTGACCCGTGCCATACACTGGTATACGTTAAAATATATAGTACTTTTGTACATTATTTATCAAAAGATTAAATGAATACTACACTTGGTCATCTATTGTTGTGAAAAACTACACTTGGTCATAAATAATAATAACAATTACTCCATAACTACATGAAACTCACCTTGAGTTTTTATTTTCTCTCGTAGACCATGGTCTTTTACCCTAAACCATTGGTGGGTGCATTCTCCCCTCTCCCTGAAAGGTGACCAACAGACCCCATGTGAGGGTAAGAAAACACTTATAAAATCAAAAGCAGAGACATGAATTTATAAACATTGGATGTAGAAGCCTGACCCTCCGCTATACACAGCATTGAAATTCAATCGCCGCCCTTCTATCATTGATCCAAGAATTTCCAAAGTATGACATGTTGGTGGACCTAATTTGCATTGCAAGTGCAAAAAAAAAATTGCTTTAAAAAATCTCCATTCTACATGAACATTTTTAAGCAGGCAGAGGATATTAAGAAACAAGAACTGATCAATACCAGGTATTATAGGTCCAATTTGTTCAGAGAGAACAATGGGCCCGCGAGCCCAATCACTTCGGACAGGCTCACAAGAAACAGAAATAAAGAAACCGATATCATCAATGGAGAGCATATATGATGCTGTGGTGGCTCCCATAATTTCACTTTGGACACCCTCAGAACTGGTCTACATAAAGCCAAAGATAATAAATTAGTTCACCAAATATTTAAAAGAGGATAAGAAAACAAAGTGAAACCGACTGCGCTATTTATGCCATTATTCAGTGCATATGGCAATCACAAAGGGAAGTCTGTCTCCATCTCTGCTTTATTATCAAAAGAGTTCAGATATGCTTAATTCACCTTTCTTACAATAGTTTAGATAAGTCAGTTAGAATTGTGTTAGGTTCGTAGCAATAATCTGTTACTTTCAATGAAATAATGTCTTTTTCCTATAATACCTTGGCGATTTATTATCTCATTTCACCTTTATCTCATAAATAATCAAGGATATTATTGACAAATCAATAATTAATATTTCATTGAACCTTGAAAACAAAAACAAAATAGAAACAAAATTCTTATACAAATACTACATATAAAACAGATTTGAAAGAGTACCAACTTGAAGAGAATACTGAAAGACTCGAATTTGAGAAAGCTAATATTTATTTTAATCATGTTTTACACCAATTTTTGAAAAGGAGTTTATAACTCGCAAGCCCGTGTCAAAATACACCACAAAAAGTAGGACCACCAATTTGGGTTTGTATTATTTGTTCATGTTAGTAGTTAGGATGAGGAAACTCTAACCAAGAGCTCTTAAGATATGTTTCTAACAGGTTTGCTTCCACTTTGAAAGGATACAAGTGTTTCCACATTCCTTGGTTACCCACTCCTCCTAATCCTTCAGTTATGTACCAAGTACAAACCATACATCAAAGTTAGTTAAGTGGATAAATCCTATGAATCTATAGTGTAAACTCAGCTTATGGTTGAACTGAATACCACAAAATAGGCGTGAGGGCGGGTGTTAAAGTCTGTAATTGTATTGTTAGAGTTTGTTTGAAGTCCCACATTGTTTAGGTTTCCCGGCTGTAAAACATATAAATATGTGAGGGCAACCTTACTCTTTGAGCTAGCTTTTGAGGGATGAGATCCAAGCATATTTAACAATTTCATAATAATATAAAACCTCCTAAAACACCTCACTGCATAATTACATGTTACTCTCCTAATAATTACATATATGATTCTATTGTAAAATAACATATTTACAATATCATAGCCTATAGTAGATCCGCTAGGCCAATTCTAATCTTGATTTTAGGCAACTCGAATCACACTCTAAATTTTCAGTCTTGGAGAAGAGGGGGTGTTGAGAGTCAACCATCGGATAGTGGTATGGCATGAATAATGGTTATAAGTGGGGCCAACCCTTTCCGTCTCGGCTAGTGTGGGATCAAGTTAAGCTCAACCCACCCAAATGTTTAGCATTTGTATAGGTAACAACTAAAAACATCTTTCAATTTTTTCCTTACAAATATTTGAAAACAAAAACAAATTAAATAAAAAAGTGGTGTTTTGTAATTAAATTTCAAAATAGGAAATGAAAACAAAATGTTTTGTCAAATTCTAATCTTGACTTTAGGCAACTCGAATCACACTCTAAATGTTCAGTCTTGGAGAAGAGGGGGTGTTGAGAGTCAACCATCGGATAGTGGTATGGCATGAATAATGGTTATAAGTGGGGCCAACCCTTTCCGTCTCGGCAAGTGTGGGATCAAGTTAAGCTCAACCCACCCAAATGTTTAGCATTTGTATAGGTAACAACTAAAAACATCTTTCAATTTTTTCCTTACAAATATTTGAAAACAAAAACAAATTAAATAAAAAAGTGGTGTTTTGTAATTAAATTTCAAAATAGGAAATGAAAACAAAATGTTGTCAAACAAAATAGGCCAGTGCCAATTTAAATCAAAATTGGAATTCCAAACAAAGACTTTCACTACGCAAAAGGTTCAAAGAAAAAGTACCCTAAGCCAGCGGTAAACTGAATCTCCCTCTTCACCGCCCCAATATGTTTTTTCAATTCTTAGTGTTGTTCCTTCAACTGCATTTCCAACTGTGCATAAAGAAAGCAATCTTGGGCTTCCTGGTCATTATGAAACAACTCCACCATAAGAAACACAATACAAAAATCCGGGATGATTTTGGATAAAGCAAGAGGAATAAATTGCATGATTGAAAAAATAGGTGATGCATGTTTATTGTTGGTAATTCAGTGTAGACGAGACCTTTTGGTGGGCTTGTATTGATATTGGTGTCTTATTTACAATTTGAAAGTATGAGAAAAAAATATGATTTAATCAGTCAACACAAGTATGTATTTATATCATGTAAAGTATTACTTACAAAGCAATCTTCTACTAATTGCAGTTGATCAAACTTCTCACCAGAATCCATAACACCTAATAGTGCTCACTATAGATATGATTAAAACTAATAACTGTAATTGTATTGCTTTGGGTTCTCCTCAAGAAAGAAATGATTCTAATTTCCAGTATTGGAGGGACGAGAAATTTGCAAATTTACCATATGGATTTATGTACAACTTTGTATGGCTGCTAACTTGCACAATGCTCTAATCTTTCATTTTTACCTATTCTGGATGGACCCAATTTATACCAGATCTGAATGATCATGAGGCTTTCAATCTTGGTTCCTTGTTTGCCACTCTGGCATTTTATAATCTCATGTATCCTTGTGCTAGGGCTTCAGATCATGTTAATTAAAATCATAATTAGAATAAGGGAAATGCTAACGAGTGTCCTAGGGGCACTAATTAAATGCTTAAAGTAGTAAGATTTTTTAGGAATGCGTGTAATCAATGCATTGGAAATTGGAATAATTGATATTTATAAAGAAAATTTTCTATATTTGGTAATCCTTAAAGATGCTCTCAGGACACTCGTTAGCATGACCCTTAGAATTAATATTTCCCGTTACATTTGTTAATGTAGTTTACATAGATAGTCCTATTTTCCTTATTTTCAGAGATTTTCATCAATATTGTTTATCTCAGATAGCGTCGTATAGCACCAACTTCCTAAAATGCTATAGTGCAAAGATTAAAAACCAGTATGCAAAATAAACATAAATTGAAAATACACAAAATTATAGAGAACTTCATATTTAATAATTAAAAAATCTAAGTACAGATCAATAAAACTTATATATAGAAGAAAAACATTAAAAAACTGAACCAAAAGTAGGAAGATCGCTAATTTTTCTGCAAATAGATCATTGACTTTTTCCTATGTCAGACTTGTTCAATGACTGTTTTTCTCTTCAAAGTTGATTTTTATTGAATTATTTTTTCTTTGTATCTGTTTTTTTAGTGGAAGCTTCTTGATTCTCCATCTTTACTTTTATATGAATAAATACTTCTCACATCAGAAATTTCTAGCTTACATGTTATTAATGTAAATTTCATTTTTATATAAAAACAATAAAGAAATAAAACAAATTTTGCCACATAGGCCTTATAATATGTATTACCAGGCCGAATGCGTTCCTGGCCCATGCAAATTCTTTTGTCACCCACAACACCATCATCCCGAACAGGAGTACACTGGAATGAGATGAATTTTCCAATAGCTTCTTTGGTAATGCGATACTGCAGAAGTCCAGAAACCCCGGGTATCTGAGAACCAAAATCACCTTCAACCTGGAAATTTAGAAGATATTTTAGAGATTAAGTTCTCAATCAGAAGGACAATTTTCATAGATTGGAATGCTAATTTTCATATTTGTTGCTAGTAGCGCA
Organism: Vicia faba; assembly: GCA_948472305.1. Classification (NCBI taxonomy): domain Eukaryota; kingdom Viridiplantae; phylum Streptophyta; class Magnoliopsida; order Fabales; family Fabaceae; genus Vicia; species Vicia faba. The sequence goes on along the minus strand of OX451736.1, from coordinate 658,361,237 downwards.
AAGTACTACTGTTTTCCAGCCCATTCGATAAATTTCCCAATCCATTTTCTTGTTTTCCGATAACTACATCCAAAATACGCCAAAATACATGAAGTAGAGATGAAGACAAAAAAGTCTCCTCAACATTATAGCTATGACGCAGAGACACCTAAAATGACATGTCGGCATTGCTAATACATGAAGTAGGAAAGAAGGAAAAAAAACTCTCCTCGTCGTTAAAGCTATGAAGCAGAGACACCTAACATGACATGTCGACATTGCTTATGTAAAAAATATAGGACATTGACATGACACATCGTAGGTATTAGGTTCTCCTCACATTTAGAAAATAAAAATAAGCATATTTTGCGGAACTTTGATGCAAGTGCATACCTCGTGAAAATACCAATTGTATATACTTTTTCCTTCATGACCTCCAACATATCCATATGAAGCCGTCAATATTCCATCCTCACAGTAATCTCCAATGATTGATAAGAAATTTAAGCTTGGGGGAAGTGCTGCAAATGAGATGCAAAAAGTTTTTATTTCAAACTACAGATAGACTTTTAATTTAAGAATAAATTATTTTGATACTTCAAGGAATCAGTTGATACATGGTGTGTTTGGTTTAGCATTGACCCACATTCCAAGGCACATTCAATGTCAATGCAACAAATAGTTTTCGTAAACTCAAAGAGTTGTATGACCTCTCCCAACGCCAACTCAAACACACAAATACATTATAACTTTATATACTTGGTAGTATATATGACAGAAAAAGAACAAAAGGGAGTGCAAAGAGACAAGTAAACCTACTCTCAACTGCTCTATCAGATATTACAAATGTTGGTTCCCCGGGATCACCATCAGGAGTCATCGGTGTATATTTTGCAACAATGTAACATCCAACAGCTCCAAGAGGAATCCGAAATGCCTGACGACCAAGTCAAAACAAAACAATAAATTGGAAGGTAGTGCATAGAGGGGGAAATTGTGCAACTCAATGGAAAACATCCTGAACTCCAAGCCAAAACAACAGCCCACTTACTTTAGCAATTTTAGAAGTACTTAATGCTTCAAGATTGCTTTCATCCAAAGTTGGCAAATATGTTTTGTACCATTGAACTCTACTAGATCCTTCAGTTCCTCCAGTTACAGTACCAGTTGCAGTGACTTTTCCATTCTCTCGTAGATCACCAATTATTTTGACATTTGTTACTTTTGGCGGAGCTGAAATTGAGAGCAGAGCATTATAACCACATGCCAATTTCCAGTATATATTTAGCAGAAATTTTATTTCTTAAAATCATGCCCAGCAAACATTTCATCATATTCACAGAAGAATGGGAAAGAACTAAATACACACACCTAACTAATAAGCAACACAGTAAATATTCTTTGTCTTGTGAATTAAGAACTGACTTCTCACGTTCCTTCTATGAATTAAGAGCTGACTTCTCATAATACTAATGATACAATGAAATGCTATAAATGTTAACCAAACTCTCTTTTTTTTAAATATACACAGGAATAAGATTCTCATCATTATATTCCAAGGAAAAGTAAATCGCAAAAAAAAAATTAAATTTACATGACTAGAAACAAACATTCCCCAAAAGCATAATAAAATGGAAATGATGCATAACAGAAGTACCCAAGTATAGGAGACATTGGTAATAATCTTTAAGATACCTTGTTTTACAACAGAGGATGTCGCTGACAACGATTTTCCTTCCTGACCTGAAAGAGAAACCAATGACGATATTATAGAAATACATGACAATTAAATAGAATGGATATATTGATTGTGTCGAGCCCAGATACCAAACCTTCAAAATTAATCGGTATGTATATAAAAGTCAGACAACAACCAACATCTTCTTTGGTCAAGGTATAATCAGATGTACCAGCAGACACTAACAGAAAATCTCTGCATAGATTAGTGATGAAAGTTAAGGGGGACAATAAAAGAGAGAAATTTTAGGTAAAAATAAGGTGTTAACTATCCTCTAAAGCATCAAAATGAATGCAACATTTCACTTTCCAATTAGTGGAAGCACAAATCAAAGACAAGAATACTAGACTTTATTTTTTAAGTAGTACTTCCATGCCCTTCGGAAAAGCATGATGAAGAGAATACTGACCCAGTATCCCTGTTCTTTCGTAGCCACTCAAACTTGCTAGGCCCCTCCCGTCCACCAAAATAATCACCAGTTCCTTTAATGGTGATTCCTTCGACAGTATCTCCAACTATTCTAACATTACTGACTGAAGGGGGTGCTGCCATATGAATAAAAAAGGAAATTATAGAGAATTAGACACAATTTCAATTATATAAAGAGAACTTCAAAAGGGGGGAAGTTATTCGCCAATGATATAATATAAACTAATTCCTTATTGACAATATCAATCTACCAAATAAGCCAGTTTAATGATTATGAGCCATTAAATCATTTGGATTTGAATATTTCACTTCATCATGTCGGAAATGAAAAGAAACACGGTTCCATCATGTCGGAATAAAATTAATCCGCCTAAGCTATCTAATGAAACTATGAAGGCTTAGATAGTCCTCGCCTAATAAGCCGGTTTTATAAGAATAGGCTGTAAAGAGTCGGTTTGGCTAAGTTTTAACCAAAGGGGAACAAAAGCAATAAAAAATATTTGGTTGACACATAGAATTTACAGAATTCTAAAATAATGGGAGAAAATATTTTCGTTGAGTATAGACACACCGAAATTTGCAGAATTCTATAAGTATAAATAAGAGGTAGCTTTTAGCCTTTTTGTATTAAACCACATTCATAGTTGAAAGTCTATTTTTTCACTTCTTTCTTTATCTGAAACCTCATAATTTCAACAAAGTGCTCAGCTATAAGCATTCAAGAAACAGGAGAATAAAAAAGTATTTCCAGACTTGTGAAACTCAGATATAGAAATAGAGAAAGAATTGGATCATAAGGGATAGGACAACTCTGATACCATGTTGAAACAGATAGTATTTGAAAGAACTAGGAGTATCTAAGCTGCATAATTATCTCCTATCCAGATATGACTAGAATCAAATCAACTAAGAAGCTAATTAAACAAATCCATGACAAATTAAAAGTTAAAATAACTCACTAACACAGAAAATTCCGTAACTATTGTTGACCATATACTCTAACAAGTGTTAAACCTGTGGGTAAACCTAGATTAGCATTCTGCAAATGTTATCAAGCATTTCAACTAGGAGCAAGGAAAAATTAAAGAATATAAAAATGGAAAATTTTCAATCATTACCTGCTCTTACAAAATCTGTATATTTATATTGAGGTTCTCCTTTGGCACCTTCTTCTGTTACTGGTGTGTACATGAAAACTAAACTTGAATCAACGTCGTCAATGGTGGGCAGATACTCATCATCTTCTGCCCCAACAATGACCACTGGACTACTGTTCCACTTTCTCCGCAGCCAACTAAAGCAAGCAAGGATACAAAAACAAATGGCATTGTTCCATTACACCATTTTTAGTTGAATATGACTCGGACATATAAACATAATGCAAATCAACACATACAAGTATAAGGAATGATGTCTCACCTAGCAACACCTTTTCCTGGAGTCCCACCACACCATGCAACCTTAGCACAACCCCGGATGATACTTCCTTCTATCAGTTCCCCGTGGACTTCAAGGTTTAAAACCTTTGGAATTCCACTCCCTTGTGAAAAGTAGAAATGTAAAAAAATCATTTGTAATACATGAATTATGTAAGCATTAAGAAATTATTGAAAGAATATGCCATTGATATTAATTTACAATCTATACAATACAGGTAAGACGCCTCCTTTTTTAACCGGTCAAAATCAGAAAGTTGGCAGGTCATTCAACGATAATCAATTCAAAGGTGAATATTGATCAGTAACAGAGAACAATGTCAGCTCTACAAGTGTGTTCCACCCTCCTTTCTACTTTATAAGTAACATGTCATACTCTTTGTTTTCTAACTCAACCTAATAAATGACTAACCTCTTTGTTAATCTAGAATGGATCGTAGCATTTATTGTAAATAATTTACTTTCCTAGAATAGATTAGATAAATTAGACAATAGAATGAGCCATAGTTATACAACAACATCAACCAAACCTTATATCACTAAGTGGGGCAGGCTATGTATCAAATGACTCCATAATATTTTATCAAAAACCATACTTCTATCCTTCTCATTAATCTCAGAGATCTTTTTTAATAGTTTCTCATATTTTTTTCTAGGAATTCCTCTACCTCTAGCAGTTTAACAACCGTCTGATCTACACTTCCTACTACAGAATCCACATGCCCAAAACACTTAAGTCTAGTTTCCACCATCTTTTCTTCTACTATAGGTGCCACTCCAACTCTCTTTATGTTGTCATTTCTTATTCTATCCCGTAAAATCTTTTCACACATCCAACGCAACATCCTCATCTCTACGACACTTAATTTAGTAAAATTCATTTCAAGTCTAAGATCTCAAAATTTAGTTGTTCGTTTATAAGGAAAGAGGTAAACATACCTGGTTTAACACGGGAAGAGATGGCAAATATAGAAGGATATTCTGTCTCTCCTAAAGTGGGAATACATTCCACTTTCAGAACTTTTCCAATCTCAGCGTGTTTTGGCAAGTAAAACTGATATAAATACAATATCATATACATAAATAATTGAAACAAATATACTAAAAAACAAATTTGAAGTAAGGATGATCATACAATCAACTAAAATACCTCATTAGTGGCCTCTGGAATACGGACAAAATTTGAAAGTGTTACATCACCACAAAACCATTGATATTTTAAGACTAACGGTGGGTCTGTACTCATTGCACCATCATGAACAAATGTAAAGTGACTGTGGCACACATCTTCTTCCAAAGGTTTATCTATTGAGGCTTCTTTGAGGAAAAAACCAGGTGGAAGATGATCCTTCCATTTCTCAACTAGAAAGCGGAAAGTTGACTCTGCAGCTTGCTCAGGGCGACCAAATTCCCAACCATCTCTAATGCACAAAGCGGTATGTGCAGGATATCGTCTTGCTATTGCAATTTCTTCGCGAGAAAGATCTACAAAACTTTTTCATATTCAATGAACGATCTTAATGCATAAGAACATAAGAATTTGAAGATACAAGTACAAATCACTCAAAGAAAACATGCTGGGTACTCTTTAACTAATAACTAGTAGTTAAAATTAGAATAAATTCTTCTATCAGCTCTACCAACATTTTAACAAGCCAAAGGCTAACAATTGAAGGCCCATACCTCTATCATTATATTTTTTTAAAGTAGGCCCAACAAGTAATATTGATGCTGCTTCCAAATGAGGCATCTTCAGTATAGGGTTCTCCTCCACTCGCAAATGCTGCATTAAAATAAATCAGTGAAAACAACTTTTTTTTAAAGCAAAAAAGTTAAAGTTAAATCATTGAAAACAACATAAATCAGTCTACTAAAGTATTTACCCATGCATGTACAATTCAATATCACTAAATGTACTCAAAAGTTACTTAGAATTTCTTAGGTTAAATTCCTGCATTACTATGGACATCTTATCCAAATTTTAAACTAGTACCCTGTGTTGATAATTGCCAGTTGTTTCTAAACGAGTACATCGCGTCCACTTTCATATGGTGCAAACCCGATTAGAAGTTAGAAATGAAAAGATATGGCTTTGATTTAATGGAAACAAAAAGTATTAAAAACTAGACTCAAACTGCAGCCAGCCACATTATTATACATTTATCTTTTATTCAATCAGCCGTGACCTCTTAAACCAAATGCTTGGCCGTGTTGGAGAAAAGGGGAGCATTAGCAAGAAAAACTGTGTCGCAGGAATTTATAATTTTATAACAATGATTTGGCTACTTTGAAGTCAGGGGATCACTTTAGAGAGAAAATTGCAGTATTAAAATTGTTGATTGGAAAACCAAAGGTTAAGATTGGGGTGGTGACATATTATATGCACTTTTCTCTCTGAAGTGTGTCCGAACCTATATAATTTCCAATATAGAAAACAAAACTCTTACGTAAAATAAATTTATGTCCGATCACAGCAATGGCTACAATCATAAAAATAAGAAAATATGAAAATATGAACTACCGAAAAAATTAGGAAAATATGAACTACCGAAAATTTCTAAATTTCCAGTATTTTAAAAAAAAATTGAACTATCGGAAATTTCAAAATTTCCGATATCATGTAGAGTCCTGGGAATTTTGAAATTTCCGGTACAAAAAGAAAATGTTTACTCGGAAATTTCAAATTTTCCGGTATGAAAATACCAGAATTTTTGAAAATTCCGGTACAAAATACCCTGGAAATTCCTTTTTGTCTCACTAAATTTCTGCTGTCGCCTTGAAATTTCCAATATCGCCACCGAGATTTAAAAAATTTCGATTGGTCACGAAAATTTTGAATTTCTAAAAAATATTTGAGTCTGAATAATTTAATCTTTTCATACCATTTGAGGGATGCCATGTATAAGATTGGGGTTCATGTTAATTCTTCGGACAGTCGACAGAGATATTGGGCCAACCCATTAGCTTTTCAGGGTTCTAAAAAATATATAAATACGAGAAACTAAATGGCCAAAAGTAGGGTTTTTGTCTTTTCTCGCAGCTTCATTCGGGTCTTCTCCTCTTCCTGTCGCACCACACAATTCTACTGCGTAAGCTTTCTTCTTCATTTCTATCTCTTCAATTTACCATTTACCTATGTCTTGCTTCGCAATTTTATTCAATTTTTTTTCGTTTTCGATTACTGTCACTATTGATCATTCCGTGGTTCTTCAAAATTGTACTCTTTCAATTCTGATGTTGCGATGATTTCAATAATCATGATTCGGTAATTTGTTGTTCACTGTGTTATTCTCTGCTCCGATTTGTGATTACTGTGATTGCTGTTTAACTTCTTTGAAAGTTTTTAATGAATTGTGATCTGAACTATGATTATCTTACTGAAATTTGTAATTTTCAGAACCCTAATTGTAGATTTGTTCACGTGTTATGCATTGTAATTTTAGATTTGTAACCTTTTCTTTGTATTGACATTGTAAATGTGGATGTGTTTTGAGCAGAATGGATACTCAAGCCAAGAGTGTTGAGGTTGAGACAATTGTTGGGCGCACTGGTTCAAGAGGACAGGTGACTCAAGTTAGAGTGAGATTTATTGATGACCCGAGCCGTCGCATTATGAGGAATGTGAAAGGACCTGTCAGAGTGGGTGATGTACTCACTCTACTGGAGTCTGAAAGGGAAGCAAGGAGGTTGCGGTAGAGGAATATACTCAATGTTCTGGTTCTGGATTTAATAATAAAACATTGGTTTTTTGGGGGTATTTAGTTGATGGCCAATGTTATTTTGAAACACTTATATTGTGCACTTTGTTATGAATTGGCCTTTTATTTGGTCTGGTTCTGAGCAAACCGTTTATTTGACTCCATAATAATGATTTTCTTTGATTTATAGTGTTTGATTTTGCATTTAAAATTGCATTTGTGTTAATTTTGCAAGTGAAATCACCATTTGGGGGTGTGCATAATATTTCCTTTGGTAGGAAAGTTGATCTGTCTTGAATTTTGAGATAAGGCAAATATATGATTAGTAGGCTAAGTAATCTTTTAATCTCTGCATTGCAATGTGTTCGTCTTCCTTCTTTACATGTTGTGTTTTACAACCCTGTCACTTCTTTCTTTACATTTTATAATGTACTAGTAATATGCAATTTGGTGATATATAAATAATAATTAAAAATAAAAAACTTGAGTTGTACAGTAGTTTGAAGTTTTCTGACATTGTCTAAAATTGTGTAATAGAGTTATGAACCACAAGTCTTTCTGGATAAATATGGTATTAAGATTACTTGTAATATCCGACAGTAACACAATGATTAACTATACCCATGAAAAAAGTCTACTCCAATAAATGCGATGAACTGTTTGGTTGTATTATGCAAATAAAAATTATATCAGACTAACCTCAAGAACTGGTAAATACGGAAAACCTGTAAGTGTAGAAATTCTGTTTTTGCTGGCAGCTAACACCTGCATCAGATTACTTAATTGTTACTCAATAAAATGTTTAATAGCACACGGTATATGGTCAATACTTGATACAGCAAAACAACCTGGAGTCGAGGTTGACTTGCCATAGTGAGAGATTTCAACTTATTTTGAGCTACTGAGAGGAACTGCAAAATTGAAGCATAGAAAATACAAATGTTTTATGAAAACTTAAGTTGAAGACCAAAAAAATAAAATCTGAATAAATAATCAGAAAACTGACAAGGTTTTTTTAAAGCTTGCCTCCAAATTGGGAAGTTGTGGGAGACTTGCCAATGATGTGATTTGATTCCCAGCAAGATAGAGTTGCTACATAAAAAGTTATGAATTCCATAATGTCATTATTAAAATTTTACATATTGCATCCATAAGGCAAAAGCAAGTGCACCCATATATGTATACCTGCAGTGCTTTGCAACTCTCAAGAGGCTCAAACCCATGCCCTTTAAAATCATTAAAACTCAAATCAAGAACCTGATAAATCAAGTGGTTTCTTTCAATTAGTTAGTAGAGAGATCACTTGAAGATATTCAAACATAATAACCAAGCACAAATTATGTGTAAAACCTTCACTCTTGTCAATATTTCTACTCCTTCCAATGTAGACAAGAGATTGTCACGGAGATAGAGAAACTGCCAATAAGAATCATAAGTTAAATGCTATGAAAGTCCTCAAAATACAAAATAACTATGGAATGTTAAAATTTAAACAACTTGAGATTCTCTCCTAGGCATTATGCAGACGTGGGAATAAATAAAGGCAAATAAGATATTTTATTCATAATCTTAAACAACAAAACCTACAGCCATTGAAGAGTCAATAGCAATTAAATCAACATCAGCTTGCTAGTCTTGTCATGGTATTTCGCACAGCAGCAAGAAAGAGCTGCACTTTACTAACTTTTCTCTCTTGCAAATGAAAAGATTTCCCAACTATTTTTTACACATAACATTGTGTGTGCCAACCATAGCAAACTTTTTTCTTTCCTAAAAAATATTAGTAAATGAACATGGACAAGGAAGACAACTCATGTTTTTATGGAATGAGTAGAGGAGAAAATTAAAGGGCACATTGATATGAATTTGCTCAGATGCTCATCTGTTATAGGAGTTAATAAATAAAACGAGGTCATTTCCCTGCCATAAATTAAATTTCATTTAAAAATTGCCAAAAACAACTGTGAACATATTATCTAACATAATGTGCTAAGCAAAAGACAAGCTTACCTCCAAATTTGAGGATAAGTTTAATCCACCAGCAGTGAGACTGCGAACTCTGTGTCCCCTAAGATCCAGTCTCTGATAAAAAATCAATATAGTTTAGAATTAGACAGTAAAAGGGGCTGAAAGCTTCATTACAATGTGGTTCAAGCAAGGTTTCAAAGAAAAAAATTTGCAACCTCGATTATGGCCGCAGTCTAATAACAACAACAACTGTGTCTATACCCAGTGTTATCAAATATCCGCCATGGCGACCCTATGGTGGATATACATGGCAGTCTTTGGGCTTGCCACAATGGTTAATATCGGCTGATACTGCGGGTTTTTCCGCCATAATCCGCTATAACAATATAATGGTGCCACAAAGCGACGGTATGGTGGGATTTTGTCCCGCCACGGACAACACTGATATCCCCCCAAAATAAGTAAGAAGACGAAGTGGTGAGTCCTTTTTGTGATAACTAAAGCACTCCAATATGCCGAACATTACTAGTATTAGTTGTTAAACAGTTCACAAAATACACAATCAATCTGACTGTGCTCACCATTATTATTTTTTTCTTTCCACACATGCAAGCCATTAAGTTAAAACTTCATAATAGAGCTTTTTCTTCCTAAAATTTAAATAAATCACCCAACAACCACTAATTATTTTCGAAGACAAAAGCACCTACAGCTAATAATGCACAACATCACATACATATCATATTTACTTTTCAGCTAATAATCCCCTCTCCTTTTCAGCAATATTCCAAAGTCAACCGTAGGGGTGTTTGCTTGATGGATTCAAATCATATTTCCGGGAATGAGATTGGGAATCCCATATTTACATGTTAGTTTTTAATTTTAACAAATTATTCCTAGACAATTTACTTTAAGGAATTTAATTTACTCTTGAAATTTTTAATATTTACTTTCATGTTAAAGGGTGAGAATTTCCTATGAGAATAAAAAAGAACCAACAATAACTATGTAATTTTATTTTCAAAATTATAAAATAAAATTTAAAAACATTCCTAGAAATGTTAATACACAAATTCATGGGAATAAAATTTAAGGCAATAACCTTCTAGAATTGTAATTTAATTTTAATCCAACAATCAACACATCCTAAATAACTTACTAATAAGATTTTAAACAGTAACCTAAAAATTAACACTATTGCAATAATCACAACAAACCTTACCAAATCATCACTAGCCTTAATCTCAATCTGCGGAAGAACAATAAACCGTGAATTCCGGCTATCAGGAGTCCCCACTTTCCTCCTTCCAGACAAACCAGAACTCCTCTCCGAAGAAGACGACACAGATCCCGGTCTCAGCCCGCCGGACACAGTCGGCGACCGTGCCGACATCGACGGCGACGAAACCTTCGTCACACTCTTCCTAACAGAACCACCGCCACTAGCATCAACAGTCGAAGAACCAACTCTCCTCGACGAGGAGGAAGAAGCAGAAACCGGCAACGCCGGCTTACTTAACGGCCTCTTAACAACTTCCGCCTTACTAGAACTCGAACCAGAAACGGTCGGTGTCCTCGTTCCCGTCGGCGAGGCGGCGGCAACCGGCTTGCCAGCATGCAAAGCAGAAATCGAACTCCGACGAATCTCCGGGAGAGATCTTCGCACTGGTTCAGTAACCGAAGAAGAAATGGTTTTATCTCTAACAGTAGTTTTAGTTCTTCCATCTGATGATAACGATAACGAAGACGAAGACCGTTGTGCTAACCCTCCAGTACTGTTTCTTCTCGGTACTGAACTCGAACTAACTGAACCTGAATCCGTTACGTTCCGAGCCTCAACTCTTTTTCTCGAAGAAATCGAACCACTTGAAACGGTTTTCACAGCTTCGGAAGATTTTTTCTTCTCAGACTCTAACGGCACTTCCATTTTTCAACCTGAAAAAAAAAATTTAAACAAAAATAGAAATAATTAAAAAAAAATGAAATTAAAGTGTAGAGAAGAAATGAAATAGGTTAGATCTAATGTGGATGAAGGAAAAGTGGTTTACTTTGTGCCCTAGCAAGAAAATGAGGAGATCTAGACAATTGAACCGAAAGTGAAGATGAATTTGAGTAGCATTGAGATAGAGAGAGTGGGTAGGAAAAAAGGTGGAAGGGTTATTGTTGAGAGGGACAGAGTAACTGGAGCAATAAACAATGGTTGATGGAAAAAACGGAAATGAGCCAAAAGAGTAAAGTGAGAGTGTGGGGTAGGTTCTTAAATTTTAAAAACTAATTTGTCGGAAACGCCCGGGAATGGAAAAACTAGTAAAACTAGACTGAATATAGTGCTAATTACGTAGTACTTTATAGGTTTTTCCGTCTAAAAAACAATTGGTTTTTATTTATCTTTTTTAGCATTTACTTTGGTTTTTTAAGTATATAGTTTACTTTGACAAATATTTAATTTCTTAAAGTTTGTATTAATTTTACATTTTTAATTAAGATAATAGTTTTTTGAAGTCAACAATTATGTGAATTTTATTTAATAGAAAAGAGGATAATTCGGCTAGAATAGTACTTCGTTACTGTTTATATTTCAATTCACGAACTTTAGATTAATAGAGTTTTTCTTCTTTATGAATCAGAGTGCAAAAGGTAAAAGAAAAATAATAATAGATTTAGAAACAATAAAAATTATTATAATTGTTTTTAATATTTTAAGAAATAGAGCATTCCTAACTAATTAGAATTCTCCAAAATATAAACTATTTCACATTAATCAAATTTATTTAAACTGATATTTGAGTTGATGCACTTATTTACATAATTTTAAAGTAGTTTAATTAGTTAGATTTAATATGTTTCTTTTAAGTAGATTATAATATTTTTATTGAGATATTAAATATAATATCAAATATAATTCAAGTTAAATATGCTGAGATATTAGAAATATAATTCAAATGAGATATTAGAAATATAATTTAAATTAGATATGTTGAGATATTATATACAATATCAAATTTAATCTAAGGTAGAAAGTCCAAGTCTGATTAGAGTTGTATATAAATAGTCATAGTTTGTCTCATTATTTGTACAATATAATTCAAGTGAATATTATAATCTTTATTTTCTTATTATCCTCTCTTTCTCTTCTCGTTAAAAGTGTCACACGCACTAACAACTTGGTATCCATGGCTTTCAATTATTGTCTTGATCGTGGTTTCAAGAACTTCACGTCAGAGTTCGTGTTTTCAGGACAAGTGAATCAACTGCTGCGAAGATGTCTAATGATAAGGGCATTTTGAATTCTCTTCCAATACTTGACGAAAAAATTGGATCCGATGGAAAAAACAGATGCAATCCTTGTTTGGCTTCCATGATACCCTAGAAGTAGTTACCGATGGAGTTCTTGCACTGGCTGCAGATGCAACTGAATCACAGAAAACTGTCTGCAACGAAGTCAAGAAAAAATATTGTAAAGCTGCTTATTGCATTCAGACGGTGGTCGATCTTGCTAACTTCGATAAAACCTCTCATGCTGAAACGGCGAAGGAGGCATGGGATATTTTGGTCAAGTATTATGAAGAAGGTGAGAAAGTCAAGGTTGTCAAGTTGCAGACCTTGCATCGTTAATATGAATTATTGTCAATGGAAGAAGACGAAAAAGTTGTAGAATATGTGTCGAAGGTCCAAAAACTCGTCCATCTCATGAAGGGTTGTGGTGAAACCATAAATGATAAGATGATAGTTGAGAAGGTAATGGGTACGCTGATCTCTCACTTTGATCATGTTATCGTAGCTATTCAAGAATCCAATCAACTTGAAACCCTAAAATTGGAAGATTTAGTTGGTTCGTTGAAAGCGTGTGAGATTAGGATTTTCGAAAGGAAATGAGTTCAAGACTCGATACAAGATTTGCAAGTTCAGTCATGTAAAAGGAATGGTGATTCCAACAAATTCAGAGGCAAAGTCGACAAGACTCAGGAAAAGAAGTCTTGGTTGAACCCTCATAAGCATCAGGTCAAATATAGAGCTTCTGAATCCTCAAAAAGAGAAGGAGGAAACCATCAAAAGGATAAAGAAGATAAAAAAGGTGTGCAGTGTTATAACTGTGAAAAGTGGGTCCACTTTGCCAAGAATTATTTGTACAAGAAAGACAAGGGATCAACAGGCAAGGACGAATGAGCGAACCTTGCACACCAAGATTCAGATGATTTTGAAGTTATTTCGAATCCAAGATCGGGTTCCTCAACTTAGGACGCTCGAATCACATGACTGGTCAAAAGGTGTGGTTGGAAGATTTCGACGAGTCGAAGAAGAGCAAGGTAAAACTTGCTGATAATAGTTCATTGTAAGAAAAAAGTATCGGTAACATAGTTTTTCAAATGAGTAATGGAGGGAAAGTTATTATCAAAGATGTACTCTATGTACCTGGCATAAAGTGCAATCTGCTAAGTGTTGGACAACTAGTCGAAAAAGGTGTCTCAGTTGTCATGAAAGATGGATTTTTAAAAATTTTCGACACCCATAAAATTTAGTCTTGAAATCTCCTTTGTTGAAGAACAGGACGTTTAAGACCATGATCAGTTCGACTGAAGTACAATGTCTAAAAATGGTTGTCTGCCACAAGGATTGTTGGTTGCGGCATTTGAGGTTTGAGCATTTGAATTTTCGATCACTCAATCATCTAATTACTCAAAATATGGCAACTAGTATCCCAAGTCTTGAGATGCCTGACAAACTTTATGAAGGTTGTTTAGTCGAAAAGTAATCCATAAATTCTTTCGTTTCGACTATACCAATGAGATCATTCTGCATACTCAAAGTGGTACATTCAGATGTATGTGGCCCATTCGAAGAATATACCATTGGTGGAAATATATATTTTATTTTGTTTGTCAATGAGTTTATTCGAAAGTTATGGATCTGTGTGATCAAGCAAAAGTACAGAGTATTTGAAATCTTCAAGAGATTCAAGATACTTGTTGAAAGCCATAGTGAGAAGAAGATTAAAGTTCTGCAAACAAATGGAGGTGGTGAATATACATCCAAGATGTTTGAAGATTTCTGTGTAGAACATGATGTCGATCTATTTACTGTGAAATTTGGTAAACAACCGCTATTCTTCCAAAACAAAGGTAAATATAATGTTGTTTTACTAGTGTTTTTGAGTATTTGTTCTATGTCGAAAAGATAAATATAATGAAGGTAAAAGTGATGACAAAGGCTTGAAGATAAAGGCAGAAAAGGTTTTAAAGTAGCATCGGAATGTAAATAATTCGACTTAAACTTAAACAAAAAGTAAAAGACTTGATTTAAATGAAAATGACTTTGAATATAAATTGTTGTTTATAGACGTACATTCTCAATAACTCTTTTCTCTAACACTGGTACTTCGAGTTTGTATGATTAATTTGTACAAAAGTGAACACACACAATCCTAATACAAAGATCATAATTTATACTAATTCGACCCTCACTGTCTTTTTCTACAAAAGTGTCATTTTTTAGTCTTGCGTGCTTCTTCTAATCGTCAGGCTTCAACGCGTCCTTTCAGATAAGATCAATCTATTTGAATTCGAATCCTTCTTCAATTTGAAGCGCCAAAAGAACAACATCATGTATCTAAACGATTAAAATTCAATCTTCACATAACTTAAGTTTCATATATTCCACAATAAGAATTTCGCCATTGCTTAACATAATCAAATTGTCCATAATTTGGTCAGTCGAAATCCCTTATGAAATATTCTCATATTCTCTTCCACAACTAAACTTCTTTCGATTTCTTCATTTTCCTCAAAATCATATGTCGTCGAAATTCTCAGTTAACAAATTGCCCCCAAAAAATGTGTATTTCGAAACACTTGAAGAAATGGACATTTTTTGCAAAACTTCAATTTCGACGCAAAAGTTGCTCCATGATGACCATTATTGCATTTATTATGTAACTCTGAAACATAGTCATTTTGGCTTTTTTGGTTTATGAACACCATATTGCCTTTTATGATTTCGATTTTTACTTTATTGCAATCTTTAATTCCTGAAGCATGGTTTTGCACCCCAATATTTACCCTCTCATTTTCTTCAAGACGTTTTCATAAAAGTCTCAAATAGTCAAAGCTACTCAAGAGTTGACTGGTCAAAACCTCCTCCTAAGCAACGAGTCCACAGTTAAGGTTTGGTGCTTCTCAAAGAATATTGGTTTGAAAAGGTCTCAAATAACTTTCATGGTTCATCATAGGTCCTCAACAATGCTCATGTCAAGTTTTAAGTCTTGCATCACAAGTTTGCTCAGTCAATTGCTTAGATGACTGAAAATCAATTGTATTGGACAAAAAGTCAATTGTGGTCAACATACAGTCAAGCTTCATGATTGTTTTGTCAACATCAATATTTTGAGGTGATATTCATCATTTGATCAAGTATTGACCATGACTCCTCAAGGAAAGCCCTCAAATCATCAAAGGTCAGAAATTGCCAAAATTAGGGTTTTGATTAAAGATGACTGATCATTGATTGTTGATGTGATACGGTGGGAAGAACTGACTGTTTTTGGAATGTTGGTTTGCGTTTTGTGTTTGTGTTTGCAAAATGTCGCGGTAAGCAAGAGTCTCCACCGAATTTTATTTTATCCAACAAGGAAAGGAAAAAAGCACAGAAAAATTCCTTTTTCGAGATATTTCTCGGGTTCGGGGGGTAGATTATAGAAAGGGAAGGTATTAGCACCCTTTCTATCCGTAGTTATCTACGGGCTCTTAGGTACTTGCTCATCGTTTTCAAAATGTTTTCTTTGTGCTTGTGGGTTTGGAAAAGTTTTGGTTTTTTAACTTCGATTTAACTCTTGCTTCTGTCCTCAAGAGTGTAATGAAGTGTTTTTGAAAACTTTGTTTGAAAAGGAGTGTAAGTGTGAGAAAAAGTTTGTTTTTGATGAGCAAGTATCTAAGAACTATCTACCTACTCGAAAAAGGAATTGTTCTATGCTAATTTCCTTTAGACAATGTTATCCCACTATTAGTGAGTAGGTAGCACCGTCGTTGGAGTTTGAGGGTCAATTCGAATGAGGGACTTACGGTCACTAAAGCAATGTTAAGACGCCTTAGCGGTAACCCTAAAGTCTTAGATCATTTGTTTGAGGAAACAATATCTGAGGCAACCGTTTCGAGGCGACTATGATCTTTTAGACAAGAGGACGACCTCTAAAACGACCTATACTCAATGACCGTGTACGAAGGCAACCAAGTAGGGTGTACCCTAAGAGTGCGCATATGCGAGTGTGTCGTTTTCAGTTATTTTTATCTTTGCACGTGTTAAGGGTGATCTAATTTGATTTTAAGATTAAGCATTCAGTCTTGTCATACAAACCTTATTATCAAACATCTAGCAGTTATAATTTGCAGAAATTAAAGGTGCGGAAATTAAATTATAAGGCGTCGGATATTTACATCGCCAAAAGCAACCCTTTGAAAATAAAATAAAATAAAGCGGTAAAATAAATAAAAGATCCTAATTATCTATTACATACCAGAAGCAGATACATCAATATGGGTAAAAATAAATAAAACGCGACGCGAAATTAAATCGGATGCGAATTAGGGTTTTGACCTATTTGATTAAAGAAAATGTTTTTTGTTGTTTTTATTTTAAGAAAAGAAATTAAATCCTAAATTAAATAACAAATTAATTACAAAATAAATTAAATAATAAATAACATATTTTTGGAGTTTTTGATATTTTAAGAAAGAAATTAAAATAAATAAATTAGAATTAAAACCTAATGATTTCTAATTAATTTTAAATATTTACAAAAAAATAAATTAAAGTTTCCTAGAATTAAAAATCTAATTAATTAGTTATTGTTTATTAATAAAAATAAAATTCTAAATTAAAAAAGTATTTTTGTGATTTTTAAATAAAAAGGAAAATATGTGATATGTTAGTAAATTAATTAAATAAAAATAAAGTAAATAAGTTAAATAAATAAAATATAAAGAGAATGAGAAATTGGGCCTTTTTTGGAGGTGTTGAAAGCATTTTTTTGTTGGCCCAATAGTAGCTGATCCAAGTGGACTTTTGTGATCCACTACGCATGCGTTGACCTGGCTTTTGGTGCTCCTTTGATGCTGACCACTAGATTTGGCCATCTGGCCATCTGGCGCGTTGAAGAGTGAGGCGCATGGTGGATGATGGACTTGAACGCACACCAGATTACCTGAAAAATAAGAAGAAAATGCAAGTTGCTGGAGGCAGGGATCGAACCCCTGACCTCCAGCCTTTTGGTCTTTGAACACTTATGTGGCCACCACTAGGCCAAGTTGTTGTTTTGTTAATAATAATACAAACAATATATTATATAAAAAACAAATCAATTGCCAGACAAAAAAAAAACGTGCTTCGTTTGAACCAGCCAATGGATAGATGCCACGTATTATCCCTGACCTCCCAACCGTGCCTAAAAATTAGAACACTTATACCAACGGACAAAGGTCCGTCGCTATAAGCTTTCCCACCTTCAAAATCTCACACAGGCCATAACAATGGGCTCTATGACCATGGTTGGACTCGTCATGACCTCTTGATCACAACCATGTCCTTCATGTGGACCAATTGTACCTGAAACGAAAGTCCCTAAAAACAAAAGCAAAACCCTAGCAATGGCGTTTCACGATACAGAGCATATAAATCAAATTGGTTATTACAAACAGTTTGCAAATGATGTGAGGGTTAAGAATATGCAGTTATTTCATTCAATGGATGCAAGAATAGTGAGTTTCGATTTCAAGAACATGGCGGATTCGTGGACTACTTACAGTGCTTTAGAATGCTTGAAAATGCGTGGTTTGGATTGGGTTAGCTTCTGGAGATGGCCAGCAATCGATTGAGACAAGTCTCAAGCCCTGAAAATGTCTCTAACCTTGATTTTGATCTCAAGCTTTTTTCTGGTTTTTGCAACTTTGGTTCTGCCTCCACAAGTGATCTCTAATCCTGATTCTTGTGCCTCTCGCTTGCTTATGTATTGTTTAGTGTATTAGGGTAACAAACTTTGTCCAAATCCTCCTACATTGATGATTGCATATTTGATTTGATCTTCCATTAAAACCTTCCAATTTTGAATTGAATCCAATCTCCTTGTGCATAATGGCCTTGATACGAATTTGATTGCAAAGCTAGCTGTAATTGGAGCCTAAAACAACCAGAAAATCATTAGTTATCAATGCCTTAGATTTTATGTGATTTTATTTGATTTAAAATGAATTAATTCAAATAAAAATCAAATTAAATAATAAAAATGAGATATGGACACATGGACAAGGCTAGAGCACGTGGGCAATAAGGCAAACTCAAAACAAGTGAAAAAGAATGGGCCCATTTGGCAAAATTTGAAGTTTTGGGGATAGTTGACTTTTGGCAATTTTGCAAAAAAAGTCCAACTTCAACAATGCATAACTTCTTCAATTTTGACTCTTTGGAGGTGTTATTGGACTTTTTGGAAAGCTTGAGATGTCCTATAAGCAACCCTTTTTATCTCATCTCAATTTTATATTCCACGCTCAAGTTAGAAGCTTTGACAAAAAAGGTGTTTTTGTTGACTTTCCAAAATGACCTATAATGTCAAAATTCATAACTTCTTGTGAGTGCATTTTTTGAACTTGGGGTATGAAGATGGATTGTAGGGAATTGAATACTATTCAAAATGAGATTTTTATGGGTCATTTCTCATAAAGTATGAGAAAGTTATGCTTGGTCAAAGTTGAGTTGACTTTTCCTACAAAACCATAATTTAGCAACTTTTGAATCTTGATGAATCTTGAGCAATCCTTGATGAATCATGATCAACCCTTGATCAAATGATGAAATATCCTTCAAAATGAGAATGTTTACAAAAAATCTTAAAGTTTGACTGTATTTGGGTCACAATTGACTTTTGCCCTAACACAGTTGACTTTTGCCCTAGCATAGTCGATTTTTGGACCTTTGAGCAATTGATTGAGCAAACTTTCTCTGCAAGGCTTGAAACTTGACATGGATGATCTTGAGAGCATATTAGGACATTTGGGAGCACTTGAGGTCATTTGGACTCAAGGATCTTGATGCAACACAAAACCCTAATTTGGGGTAGCCTGCCTTAGGAGATAGCTTGTCTGACCAATCCTTGAGCAACCTTGGGCAACTTGGAGATTTTTCTTGCAATGTTTTGAGAAATATGGGAGGGAAAATTGTGGGGTACAACAGTTGACCCAGTGCATGACCTAATAGCTTGAAGCATGATCTTAAGGACTCAAATACAACATCTTGACCTAATTTCATGGCTCAATACATTTCCAAAGATGCAAGTGATTGATAGTTGAAAATTTGAATCAATTGATGAAAAGTCAACAATCACTCAAAAGTCAAACTTTGACTTTTTGGTCAACATATGAATTCAAAAATCTATAATCATTAAAACATTCAAAACTATTAAACTTGATCATCAAGAATCAAGAAAGTCAACAAAAGTCAAAAGTCAAAATTTTCAAACACTTAGAAAAAATTCAAGTGTTTTATACCTAAAAAACCCTAACTTCACAAGCAAGTTTCCTCAAGATACAAGTTGATTCAAGGAAAAATTTCAACATGAAAGTTGTAGGGATTGATGAATTCTGCAACTTTGTTAATGTTGGGTGATCCTCAAAAAGTGCTTAATTTAAGAGATATAAGCCCATGAAGTTATGATGTTTTTTATCCAACACTTAGATAAATTTTACAAGTTTTGACCAGTTTTTTATCCCAACTTCTTGGCCAATTTCAACCAAGTTCCCATTTGATTTAGCCAAAATGGTCAACATGAAAGTTGTATACAATATTTCAAGCTTTCCAAAATGTCCAAGAGCATAAATTTATCATGCTTTAGCTAGGAGATTCGAAGACATGAAGTTGGGCATCCATTCTTGAAATATAGGTCATTTTTGTGACAAGTTCATAACCAAATCTTTCAAGGCATGTTGCATAATATCATTTTACAGGCCATTAACCTCCAAATCTTGCTATAATAAGAAGATTACACAAGATTTTGATCTATGATTTAAGTGATTAAAGCTTTGTCCAATCAATTTTGCCATTTAGGGGAAAATGATACCACTTTCATTCTTGTAAAGCAAGCTTTAATCATAATGTAAACTCCTTGAGCCTCTTAATTGTTTCTTCTGCACACACACAATGTTAAAGCCAGAAGCAACATGTTTAGAGCCTCTAACCACTTTAGATCCTTTGTTACTATGCATTGGAACAATGTTTCTTCAAAGTTACTTCAAATCTAAGCAACCAAACCATAACATGCTATCTTTCAAATCTGATCAGCCCTTACTCTCAAACCTTTTCTCTATAAATACAGAGTTCATTTGCAACCTATAGCATGAATCCACAATCCCTAAAATCATCTCAAACTCTCTCAAATCAGAATTGGCCAAAAACCTCCATTTTTAAGCTTTTGAAACCTTAACTTTGAAACTCATCACCCTTGCAACTTTTGTCCAAACAAATTATCCAAACACTTCACATATATCATATAGAAGTTGTTCAAACACAAGAACAACTTCTGTAACATCATCATTACCATCTTCCAAACTAAAAAACATTTCCTTGCAAGTTGACTTGGTTGGGGAGATTCAAACACTTTTAGCACAAAGTAAGTATTGGAGCACGTTCATGGAGAACCAAGGAATATTTTGACATTATTTATTTGTACCTGGGAGCATCCACACGTGTTCTGAGTTTTCACTTAAAGAGGTAAGTTCTCCAAACTTCGATATCTTGATTTAAGCATCATTTGCAAATACATTCTAAAGAAAAAAAGTAGACATCATGCCTCTAAAGCTAATCATGTCCTTAGTTTTCATTTATATTGCTTGTGTGTTAAGAATTTTAGCTCTGACCAGTTAGGATTCGTTTTTGGTACTGAGCAAAATTCTTGATAATCTTTGAGTGTTAGTAAAAATAAGTGGCATGGTTGAATTCGTGTTCAAATTTCAAGCAAGTTTGGTTTTGGAAGTTTTCAAAATGGTTGAGAATCAAGAGTTTTACAAAATCAAAGAATGGAAGTTGTTGTTGTCGTTACTGGAAAAAAGAAGAAGAAGGTTGGCGCGAAATAAGAATTTAAAAATTGATTTTATAATATATTTATTGGTGGTTGTTTCATAACCGTGTGTGTGTAGGGAATTAGTGTGCCAGGGCAGGGGTTCGATCCCTGCCTCTGGCATTTTATTTTTCAACATTTTCTTTGTTGATCAGGTGCAAGCAAGTCCAAAGCACACATGATATACCTCTCATCAACACCGTCAGATCTCATCAAGCCAGATCTGGATGCCTCAAACACGCGTTTCCACCATGAACCATCAAAGACTATCACCACTGGATCATAAACAGCGTTTGGGCTCTCTTTCTTGGGCCTGGAATTTTTGCTTTCTTTTCACCCTCATTCTACTTGTTTACACAGGGCCCAATAAATTTCTTTTTATTGTTTTTTTTAATTACCTTTTTTTCTTTTCTTTTAAATATTTTTTATTTAAAATGAGAAAAATCATAAAAAATGATTAAAAAAATATTATATTTAGGTTTTTAATTAATTATTTTAATTTTTGACAAATAAAAATTAATTTATTTAATCACTTTGATTTTATTTAATTAGAATTAGGTTTTATACTTCAAATATCTTTTCTAAGTAAACCACCAAAAATATTTTCTAAATACTTAGAATTCTTTAGATTTTAATTAATTAATTTAATTTTTGATAATAAAGATTAATTAATTTAATCACACCATATTTTATTAAATTGTAAATTAAATTAGAATTAGGTCTAACTTTTTATTTCACATTTCAAATATTTTCTAAACAAAGAAACAACAAAATATTTTCTTAAGATACTTAGAATTTTTAGGGTTTTTTACATCTTTCCCCTTTCTATCTCCGCACATTTGTTTATTTTTCGCATTATTATAATTATGTAACTGTCAAAAGTTTGTAATACATAATTAGGGTTTATTGCTTTCCTCCCTCATTCATAAACTTGTACCCTCATCCTCGAAACATTATACTAGCGTATGACATTTAATTTCCACAATTTACTGTTTTCCTTATTACTGTTAGTAATTAGGGTTTATATGGCAAGATTAAAATCAAATGTTAGATAACCTAATCTCAAAGACAAATACTTGAAATCAAAACACTTCACACACACGCACCTCCAGGGTTACCCCCACTTGTTGCCTCGGATTAACTAGTCATGTCCCTCAAACGTGGGATGCTTTAGAAAAAACCCTCAGTTAAAAGATCATAGTCCCTCGATGACCCTTCGATGCTGCCTTCGGTAAACGATCTTAGTCCCTTACAAAAATTGCTAAAGCATCCTACAAGTTGCCTTTTATGACTGTACGATGACCCACGTCTGTCCCTCACATCCAATGATAGGGCTTCTTACTAACTAATGGTAGGTTAGCACTAATTAAAGTAAGAGGAAAAGAACAAAGACTTTTTAAGTAGGTAGATCGCTCGTAATTGCTTGCTCACAAACTAAAACAATTTTTATACTTCACACTTTCAAAACACTTTATAAACACTCTTGAGGACTGATACAAGGGTTATTATAAATCAAATTGCCTTACATTGGCATTTTCAAAAACATATATCCACAAAACAAACACTTCATTTTCATAAATATTTTCAAAACAAACATTTTGTATACATTCTCAACGATACGAGAATCATTATAAAATTGTCGCACTTAGGAATTTTCAAACATAAAAAACTAAAATCATTTCAAAGGTGAGAAAAAAATTAAGAGCCCGTAGATAACTATGGATGAAATGGGTGCTAAGACCTTCCTTTTTCATAACATACCCCTTGAACTCAAGAAAGTTCTCAAAGGTCCTTCCTATTATTTTCATCCTTTCCTTTATTGGATAAAAGAAAAGTTGGTGGCGACTCTTTCTATTTTCAACATTTGCGATAAAATGCAAAACCAAAAGTCAGTTCTCCCACCGTATTACAGAACTGGTGACTCAGCTGGGGACACTAAACTAAAAGTGGGGTTACCTTAAGAGATAGATCACCTTTATTGTTTTACTTTTTTGCCTTCTTTGCTTTATATTTCGGGATATGTTTGGGTTTATTTCTTGTATAGATCTGTTGTACCCCAAAATTTTCCCTCTCATTTCTCAAGATATTCTTTCAAGGCTTCTCAAATACTCAAGAATCTCAAAGGTTGAATAGTCAAGAGGCTCCTCCTAAGCAAAGGTCTACAAACTAAGGTTTTGAGTTTCTAAAGTAAATTTGGGTTAAAAAGGTCTCAAGTGGTTTCCATGGTTCTCAATAAGGTTAATGTCAAGTTTCAAGTCTTTCATCACAAGTTTACTAAGTTAATGGCTCAGACGATTGAAAATCAACTGTATTGGGTAAAAAGTCAACTATGGTCAACATACAGTCGAACTTCAAGATTTTTTGACAACATCAACATTTTGAAGTGATATTCTTTATTCGATAAAGTGTTGATCATGATTCCCCAAGGAAAGCTCTCAAATCATCAAAAGTCAAAAGTTTCCAAATTACGGTTTCCTTAGGAGAAGTCAACTGAACTTTGACCAAGCATAAATTTCACATACTTCATAAACTTTTCCCCAACCAAAGCCCATTTTGAAGTAAATTAAATTCTACAACTTTGTATTTATTCTCAAGTCCAAAAAGTGCTTCATTTGAAAGATATGAGCCCATACATTATAGGTCATTTTCAAAAGTCAACAAAAGACACTTTTTGTCAAGGCAACTTACATCAAGATAATGTCTCCAAATGCAAAAATGATCAAAAGAGAAAGTTTAGAGGACATATTGATATTTTCAAGAAGTCCTATATCGTTTTCAAAAGGTGAAAATTGATCAAGTTATGAGTTGTACAAGTTTGCAAATTTTGAGGAAATTCCTGAAATGCAAAATGAACAAGCTTGAGATTTTGAACTTATGGCCTAACTTTTTGAGCTTCATACATGCTCATGACCTTAAGAGAGACTCTTAAACTCACTCACACCTTTCTCTATATTTTCTCATTATTTTATTTATATTTTATTTTGTTTTTATTCAAATAAACTCAAAATAAATAAATAAAATAGGAAACAAATGGGTCAGGCATATGGTTTGATTTCTTAAGGCCCATACAACATATTACAGCCTGTAAAACATGCCAAACTCATACAACTTCAAAAATGGAAAGGTATATTAAAAAGATGGAAGATTTTCAATGTGTTTTATCTTGATTTATTATGGCTTCATGGCTTTGATTCCATTCCATATTTGTCATCCCAAATCATTTCTCTATATAAAGCAAACAAAAGCAGATCAAATGGAACGAAAAAAACACTGCATAGAAGCTCTACAAAAAAATTTCAAAATTCAAAGAAGTTATGAAAATTATATCTCACATTCCAGCAAGTTTCAATTTAAACTAAGGCTCAAAACCACTTCCTAGACGTTCATAAGGTAAGTAAGGGTAGGTTTCAACGAATCCCCATGCCTGAATCATATCATCTATCATCTCCGTTGGCATTTTTTCATCATTCATATTTTTCAAATTCATATGTTGTTGTCTATTTATAACCATATAGACTTTCATATATTATTGTTTAGAACAAATTTGGATCAAAGGCATGGAGCTTTAATGTAAGAATTGCGTTTTGCCATGGTTAGGGCAAAACGCTTCTGTATCTTTGTATCCCTATTTCTAGACAACTTCAGATAAAACGAACATCACCATTGAATTCACAGCATTCCATTTAGGGGGGTTAGGGTTAACTTGGGGATTTGATTCTCTTTGTTTTATAGGTTTTGAAATTAAGAGCCATCGGAGAAGAAGGAGTTGACCAACGTGAAGGGTGGTCTGACTCGCCTGAGACATACGTGGCAGGTAACAACACAATGACTGGCTGATTCAAACAACCAGGGTCCACTCAAGCGCACGTGTTTTATTGATCTGGCATAAACGTTCTATTGTAACCCAAAATTTTCCCTCCCATTTTCTTCAAGACATTCTTTCAAGGCTTCTCAAAACACTTAAGGGTTGACTAATCAAGATGCACCTCTTAAACCAAAGGTCTACAACTAGGGTTTGGATTTTCTCAAAGAAATTTGGTTTGTAAAGGTCCCAAGTGGCTTCCATGGTTCTTAATAGGTCCTTAACAAGGTTCATGTCAAGTTTCAAGCCCTCCATCACAAGTTTGCTCAGTCAATGGCTCAAATGTTTAAAAATCAACTATATTGGTTAAAATGTCAACTATGGTCAACATACAGTCAAACTTCAATATTTTTGGTCAACACCAATGCTTTGAAGTAATATTCATCATTTGATCAAGGGTTGATCATGATTCCCAAAGGAAAGTCCTCAGATCATCAAAAGTCAAGAATTGCCAAATTAGGGTTTCCTTTTGAGAAGTCAACTGAACTTTGACCAAGCATAACTTTCACATGCTTCATCCACTTTTCCCCAACCAAAACTCATTTTGAATAAAATTTAATTCACTACAACTTTTCTTTTATTCTCAAGTCCAAAAAATGATTCATTTGGAAGATATGAGCTCATACATTATAGGTCATTTTCAAAAGTCAACAAAAGACACTTTTTGTCAAGGTAACTTACATCAAGATAATGTCTTCAAAAGAAAAAATGATCAACATAAAGATTGTAGAGGACATCTTGAGATTTCCAAAAAGTCTAAGATCACCTTCAAAATATGAAAATTGAGCAAGTTATGAGTTGCATAAGTTGGGAGATTTTGAAGAAATTCATGAAATGCAAATGGAGTAAAATTGCAATTTTGAACTAATAGGCCTAGCTTTTGATATTCAAACATGTTTATAAGATGTGATAGGACCTCTAAAAAACATTCACACATGATCATGATTTTTATTGCTTTTATTTGATTTTTTATTCATTTGAAAATGAATAAAATTGAATAAAAAGATGAAAAGAGAGTGTGAAGACTTAGGCCTTTGGATTTCAAACCTTTTCCAAGCCCAACAAACTTTTGCAAGCCCAAAAAATTCGTGAAATACATGCTACAAAATGTCGAGGTTCATGTAAATTCAAAAGAGGCAAGCAATATCTCAAAAATGGCAAGTTTTCAATGTGTTGGATTTTTGTTTCATAAGCCATGAATGCATTGTTTTCTTTCGTATTGGTTCACCCTCACCCTCCTATTTCACTCTATAAATACACAATACATTTAGAAGCAATGGACCACGAAATCCTTGCATACAAGAGCTCTCTCAAAATTCTCAAAAATCAAAGAAAAGTTACAAAATATGTAACTTCACTTCCAAGCGCTATGAATCCAAACCAAGGTCACTAATACATTCCTGAGATCCCCGAGAGTCTTCCAGAGTGCAGATTCAACCCCTAAGCATCTTAGATCATCCTCATAATCATCCCACGGTTTTGATAAAATTTTGAATCTCAAACTCTCTTACCATGTAATTTAAATCAGTTTTATGCATGCATTCTTATTACTATTGATGTTTTGAGCGAATCTAACGTCTTACATGTAAGTATAGACGCAAGAATTCAGATGTATTGGATCAAACAAAGCTCCCGGGCTTAGTTGTCTTGGGCCTAGCCAAACTCGGGACTGCACCCCCCATTTCCTTTTGCAAACGCATTGGCCTGAGATGTTGGGCATTGCAAAAATCTAATTATTCACCCCCTTAACATTTTTTTTGCAGCAACTCATTTATATTTCTTTTTTTATTTTATTACTTCACTTACTATTTTATTTTTTTCTTTCAATTAATTTTTTATATTAAAAAGTCATAAAATCATAAAATCACAAAAATAGTAGATTTAAGTTTTTATTAATTAAATTAATTTTGATCAATCATTTAATCACCTTTTTTTAATTAATTAACTAATTAGAGTTAGGTTCTCATAATTTAATTATTTTTCTAAACAAAAATTAAAAACAATAAAAAAACATTTTCTTCCACTTAGATTTTTAGGGTTCTTTACATCTTTCTTTCTTTCTCCTTTGCGCGTTCATTTATTTTTATTCGCGTTATTTTTATAAAATTATGTAATTGCACATGGGATGTAATAATTAAACTAGGACCTTTTACTTTTTATTCCCCATTTTTGGTTTGTAATTCCCCTATTCCAAAGCGATGTAATAGCGTAGATTTATTTTCCGCACTTTATTTCCTGTACTTATATACAAATAACTGCTAGATGTATGCTAATAGACTTGTATGGAAAGACTAAAAGCAAATGCTAGAAAACCTAACATTCAAGATAAAGATAACTGAAACACAACACACTCGCATATGCGCACCTCTAAGGTACCTCCACTTGTTGCCTTCAGAATAAACACTTGCGTCTCTCGAACGTAGGAGATTTTAGCAGTGACCCTTTAGTTATAAGATCATAAGTCCCTCGATGACCCTTTCGACATTGCCTAGGTAAATGATATTAAAACCTTAGGATAATTGCTAAAGTATCTTACGAGTTGATTTTATGACTGTATGATCACCCTCGCATGTCCCTCAAAACATTCAACGATAGGGCTACCTACTGACTAATAATAGGATAACACTGTCTAAAGGAAAAGAGGAAAAGAACAAAGACCATTCGAGTAGGTAGACCTCTTATAGTTGTTTGCTCATAAAAACAAACAAAACAATTTTTCACACATACACAAACTCTTTTATAAATATTTTTAAAGACAAGAAACACTTTGTATATGTTCTCAACGATACAAGAAACATTACAAAGTTCGTCGCACTAAGGTGTATTTTCAAAAAATATTTTCAAATACACTAACACAAAAAAGCTTTTTTAAAGTGAGCTAGCAACTAAGAGCCCGTAGATAACTACAAATAGAAAGGGTGCTAACACCTCCCCTTTCCATAACCTAACTCTCGAACTCAAAATCTTTAAAAAGTTCTTTCCTGTTCTTTTCACCCTTTCCTTTGTTGGATAAAAGAAAAGTCGGTGACGACTCTTGCTAACAGTAACATTTGGGATAAAATGCAAAACCAATAAAGTCAGTTCTCCCACCGTATTACAGAACTGGCGACTCTGCTGGGGATATACTAAAAGTGGGCTTACCTTAGAGATAGTTCACATTTAAAATGCTTAACTTGTTTGATTTGCTTGCTTTACATTTCAGGTTATGTTTGGGTATTCTTATATAGATCCTATACCCGGATTTGGGGCACATTAGGTAAGTAGAAATAGATCGTGGGGAATGTGCAACGTAATACCGACATGGTTGAAGCGATGACTACATTAGTGTGACACATTTGTTGGTACCAATATCTTTTGTCTTGAATCAAGGAGAATACGGGGCCGCTGTTTGGTGTCATGAAGCACTAACTGACCTTAGAACCTTAGTTGAACAAACTTGGCCATTAGAAAGTAGTGAGATAGTCGGCTTCGGTGCAAATTGAGGATTGGTTGATACTCGATACTACACTCATTGAGATCAGACTTTCAAGATATTTTGGCCGCGAGAAAAGATCTCTTGAGTTGAAACAATGCCTAATGAAGAAAGATCAGTGATATTGAGATCCTTTAGAACCCGTTTACTTTCTTTAGGACATGTTGAACCAACTAAACTTCAATAGGGTACTTGCCTATAAACTCCATGCAAGCCTAAACATAAGGCTACTTGTGTGACTTGTTTGCTTTCATTATCTAACAACTTGAACTCCATGCATGACTTATTTGTATAACCTGGATTTCCTGCAAGACTTACTTGTCTTCGTCACCTTACACTTTTTTCTTGGTGTATAGCATCATACCATAACATGTCATTAACCATTTCAAGGATATCAAGGGATTATGATAAAGGTTATCATGAACTAGACGCCTAACAAGGGGCAGGAGGATTTATTTTCCTCTAACCAAAGGCTGCCAAAGTATGATGAACCAGACATCTAGCAAGGGCCAAGGGAATTTATTTTCATCTAGTTAATGCCGTCAAAAGACCAAAGCACGATAACTAGAGTCAGAGGCTATGACCCACTCGACATGGTGAACTTGATTCTCGTAGAAGGAAGTTCAACGATACGAAGTTATTAAGTCAAAGTTGCAGTCATATTCTAATATTTTATTTGTTTACCCTGCGAGATCTCTAAAAACATTGCATCTACATATCATGCATCATTTCATGAACAGGTTTTCTAGTACAGGTTTCTCATTTTTCTCGCTGTTTATTTCAGCAGAAAAATGGCCCTCAAACAAAATGTCAAAGATCTCCAGGCTCAACATGTACAATTCCATGAGACCCTTCTGAATCTAGCCAAGGGGCGACAATAAATAATGATGCTCCTTGCTAAGAAAAAGAAGAAGACTAAGAAGCCAGTTACTGTCCTTAATTTGGGAAGGAGATTTAAAAGCCTGGCCCAACTGACTTAAGTTGTTGAAGTCTCCTCTAATGAGGATGACGACCAAGATGAAGAGGATAGAAACATTAAGTCGGAAGACAAGAATAACAAGGGTTTTGAAGACGAGGATTACTCGGATGAACAATACCCTCCTGCTGATGACAGGCACGGACAGTTGGAGGATAGGCTCAAGGATATGGAGGTACAGAAGATACCAGGATTAGATTTCAGTGAACTAGGGCTGGTTCAAGGGATGGTCATCCCACCTAAGTTCAAGGTCCCTGTCTTCACCAAATATGACGGGGTCTCTTATCATAAACTTCACTTGAGGTCATACGTCAGAAAGATCCAGCCTCACACTTCTGACCGAAAGTTACGGGTCCATTTCTTCTAATAAAGTTTGGCAGGCAATCAACTAGAATGGTTCTATCAGCTGGAAAGAACCAACATTCATACATGGGAAAACTTGGCTATTGCTTTGTACAAGTAATACCAATACAATGCTGACCTGGCACCAACTCAAGTGCAATTGCAGAATATGTCCATGGGCTCAAGGGAAGGTGTTGTACCCTAAAATTTGCCCTCTCTCATTTACCAAGACTTTTCTCACAAGATTTCTTTGACTCAAGACTGGATTAGGGTTTGGTCAGCTCAAGGCATATCATCTTGCACTGATGACCCAAATTTAGGGTTTGAGATTGCACAAGGATTTTTTTACTATCAATGCTTCATGTGACTTTCAAACATCATTATGGATCCCTAAGATTGCTCATGACAAGTTTCAAACCTTGAACCACATTTTTGATCAATCAATTAGACAGTTGACCTAAAAATCAATTGTATTGGGGAAAAAGTCAACCATGGCCAATTTACAGTAAAACTTCATAATTATTTATCCACATCAACATTTTAGACTCATATGTATAATTTGATCAAGTTTGGATTACAATCCCACAAGAAATTTGATCAAATCATTAAAAGGGTAAAATGGTCAAAATTAGGGTTTTGATTGAGGAAGGGCAATTTTTGATTTTTAACCTAGCAAATGACCAATTGAGTTAAAGCATGATTTCAAGGATTCAATTGCATCATCTTTACTTAATTACATGACTCAAAACATTTCAATTTCATTGGATTGACAGATGAAATTTATAGTCAACTCATCAAAAGTCAATTGTACACTAGAAAGTTAAACTTTGACTTTTTGGTCAAAATCAAGTGTGAAGGGTCATAATTCATCAAAACATGTCAAAATGTGAAACTTGTTCATCAAGAAATCCAAATTTGAAGATTAGGGTTTAAATTTGAAAATTTTCTTAACTTAGAAATTTTCTAAGTATAGAAAATTTCTTATTTTTTCTCAACTTTAGGCCACTTTTTCACCATGATGCACAATGATTCAAAGAAAAATATCAACATGAAAGTTGTAGACCTCCATGAAATCTACAACTTTGCTTCACACACTTTTCCATAAAGATGCTTGGATCTCAAGATATAAATTTGTGAATACATGCTCATGAACTAAATAACTTCGTGAAATTTTGCCCTAATTTAGGCAGGTTTTGGACCCAACTTCATGGCAATTTTTTACCTAGTTCCAAGATGTATCTCAAAATTCATTTCAAAGATGAGTTATAGAGAACAATGCAAGATTTCCAAAATGTCCAAGAACTCCTCAAGATCATTTTTGAGTAGGGAGAATCGAATAGATGAAGTTGGCATTTTCTCACTTTTTGTCCAAGCCATTTCATGAAGAACAAAGTTGCAATCAGTACCTATGCTGCCTAATCCATGCTTTAAAAGTACCAAACTTGTCCCATACTCCTTAATTAAATGCTTACTCAGTTGAAAAAGCTTTGATCCATGCCTTAGAACCATTATCCAACTTGAAATTCCATTTATGGAAAAAAGTGACCATTGTCATTTTGAAAAAGATCAACTTTTGCAAACTTTACAATCTTGAGCATTGGACATGTCCCCTTTGCACATACAAGTCTCATAGGTCTAAAGTAAATTGTAAAAGCTGATACCAACCCTAAGAGAGCAAGTACAAGCATGACAAGCCTTGTCCCTTCACTTTGCTTCAAAAGCAAGAAAGGTGGCCAAAAGGCTAGAACTGACACATCTGTTGAAGGGAATATAGGAAACTGATCTTATACTAATATAAAAACATTATGCAACACAAGGGAGGATGAAAAAAGGCCTGGAACACTCCCAAGCATAAAAACACCAAAAATCTGTCCAAACTTGCAATTTTGGCATAAGCATATCCATCTTCCATTTAGCTCGTGCGTTTTGAGTTTTGATCATTCAAACATCTTACATACTTGATATCAAGCCAATTCAAACCTTCATCCCTGTTCTGTAATCACTTTTCCACCATCTGCCATTGTTGATTTCAGAGCTTGCAGTTTGACTTGGCCAAGGAGTTTCAGATACTTTTAGAGTAAGGCAAAGGTTGGAATACATTCAGGGAAGTTCAAGGAAGCTCAAGCAAGCATCAGGCCTCCATCAAACTCACTCCAGTTCCATCCATGATTCCAACTGAAGGAGGTAAAATCTCAAACTCTATCTCCTTTTATAGGCAACCATAGGCCACGATTTGTGAATAAAAACTGTAGTCCTCATCATAACGAAACTGTACATATCTTTATCTTGCATTGATTTTACTTGAGTTGAGAGAATTTGGAACTTGAAATTTCTGAAAATATTAGGTTAAAATTTAGGGCTGTTAAAATTCTCTTTGATCTTTTATAGTTAGCTTACATAACTTATATGGTTGGAATCGTGAGTTCAAGCACTACAATTTTCATATTATGAGTTTTTATTTTCATGGAAGTATGAGAGAGTTACAGGGTGTCTGGCCAAGCTTGAGGAAGAAGACGAAATACAGGGCAATGACGTGTTTTGAGTTAGACTATTTTTGTTTTCCATAAGACAATGGATGTATAGCTACCCCAGTGGCAAAGTAGTGCGCTGGTGAAACCTATGTCCTTGGTTCGAACCTGGGCGCTACTTTTGGTTTTTTCATATTTTGCCATTTTTTCAGTTTTGTGACTTTTTTGCAGGATGGGCCTCCATCGTTTGGGCCACATTTTTTTGCTTGCAGGCTGCCTCTAATCGCTTGCTATACCCCCTGACCATTATTTTCCATAATACTTTTTATTTAATTTTATTTTTGTTTTCTTTAATAAATAAAAATCCAAAAAAATGTAAATTAATCATATTGTATTTTGATTTTGATTTAGTTTATTTTTCACATAAAAAATATACTTTATTTTCTAAATATATCATGCATTTTATTAATAACTTGTAAAATATATTTAGTTTAATTTATTTATTCATTTTCATACTTATAAATATTTATTTTTGCATATGTAAAAAAAAACTTCATATTTTTATACAAAATTATTTATTATTTTTAATACAAAAAATACAATAATAATACATATGAATTTCATTTTCTTTTAAAATAGAAATTAGGGTTAAGCCTCCCTTCTAATTTTTTTTTAATTTCTTTTCCTTATAATTTTAGGTTTAAATTAAAATATCTTTTACATAAAAACAAAACAAATCTTTTCTTACATGTACATTATATTGCATCTTTAAATATTGTATTATTTATTAAAATTCGTACAAATTCGATTTGGTTGTAATAATTTATTTAGGTTTATATTTTTGCAAATCCCCATTCAAATTTGTATTCCCCCCTCCCATAAATTATTGTAATAGCTTAGAAATATTTACATTACGCAATTTATCGCTTTATATGCCATGATTAGTAATTAGGGTTTGTATGACAAGATCAAAACAAAGCAAAATAGAAAACCCTAAATACAAGACAAAATCAAAGCATGAAAAATAACACACTTGCACACAAGCATCCTTAGGGTTTCTCCACTTGGTTGCCTAAAACAAAAATAGCCATATTACGCATGCGAAGTATCTTGGCAAAACAAACAAATATAAGATCATAGTCCCTCGATGACGCTATTCAAGGTTGCCTTACAAAATGATCTTGGTCCCTCAAAAATGCTAAGATACTTTACAAACAATTGCTAATCATGGTTATACGATGACCCGCGCTCGTCCCGTTAACATCCAAATATAGGGTTGCTTACCAAATCAATGGTAAGACAACAATGTCAAAGGAATAGAAAATGAATAAGAAAGACATTTGAGTAGGTAGATTGCTTCTAGTTACTTGCTCTAATTTCAAACAAACATCCTTGCTATTTTCAAAAACAAACACACACATTTCCAAACATTTTACAAACATTGAAAACATTTTCAAAAAGACAAACATCTTTGTATACATTCTTACGAACGAGAATCATTACAAAGATTGCCTAAACGAATGGCCTCTTTTACAAAATACTTTCAAAACCACACCAAACATAATTTCAAACAAACAAAAGCAAGTGATCTAACAAGTAACTAAGAGCCCATGGAAAACCATGGATGAAAAGGGTGCTAACACCTTTCCTTTTTATAATCTACCCCCCGAACTCAAGAAAATATCTCAAAGGTCTTTCCTATGCTTTTTCACCTTTCCTTTTGGATAAAAGAAAAGTCGGTGGCGACTCTTACTAACCGCAACATTTGCGATAAAATGCAAAACCCTCAAATCAGTTCTCCCACCGTATCACAGAACTGGCGACTCTGTTGGGGAAATTATAAAAGTGGGGTTACCTTAGGGCTAAACCATATTTATTTGCTTACATTGTTTGATTTGTTTGCTTTACATTATGGTTATTTGTTTGGGTTTGAATCCTCCACCCGGATTTGGGAAGAATTATAGGTAAATAGCAATACGTTGTGGAAACTGTGTGGGGTATACCGACATGGTCTAAGCAATAACTATGTTAGTGTGACATATTTGTGGGTACCAGTAGCCTTTGAGTCAATCAAAGAGAATACGGGGCCGCTGAGTGATGTCATGAAGCACTAATGAACTTCTAGAACCCTTTACTTGACCAACTTGGCCTTTTAGGATGTAGTGAGATGACCGGCTTTGGTGTAGTCCGAAGTTGGTAGATACTCGATACTACACTCATTGAGGTTTGGTTTCTTGGGATATTTCGGTCGCTATTAAAGAGGCTTGAGCTGAAACAATGACCAAGGAAACAATCCAGTGATATTGAGCTCCTTAGAACCCGGTTACTATTACTAGGACAGGTTGAGCCAACTAAACTTCAAGAGGGTACTTACCTATAAAACCCCATGCAAGCCTAAACTAAGAACTTGTTTGATTTACTTGTATATACATACTTGTGCATAACATAATGGACATCATGAGCATCATATGCATCCACTAACCATTTCAAGGATTTTGGAGATTCATCTTTGTTCTTGTTTTGTAGGATATGGGCTCACTTCGCAGGAAAACTATCCAAGTCAACCTTGTAAGAATTCCTCCACAACTTAAGGAGCTAGCTTCAAGGATCCCTGAGAACTCTCCATTCACCGAGAGGCATGGTCGTCTACTCAACTTTGTCACCTTCAACACGGAGGAGGACATGATGAAAGTTTTCTTCCAGTTCTTTGATCCTTTGCATCATTGCTTCACATTTCCCGACTATCAACTTGTGCCCACTTTGGAAGAATTATCTCAACTATTGAGAATTCCCATTCTCAATCAACTACCTTTCAATGGTACGGAAAGAGATCCAAAGCCAGAGGAGATTGCTCAAGTTCTGCACTCATCTGATGTCACAACCCATTGGGAAACTAGAAGTGGTGTCAAAGACTTCTTAGCAAAGTTCTTTTTTGAGAAGGCCCAAAGCTGTTGGAATTCCTTAGACTTGTAAGCATTTGAGGAAATTGTGGCTCTCCTTATCTATGGGATGGTCTTGTTCCATAATCCTGACCAACTCATAGATGTGAGTGCCGTCAAAATCTTCATGTCACGCAACCCAGTGCCTACATTGCTTGGGGATATCTTACACTCTTTTCACACTCGTACAATGAGGAAAAGAGGTGTTCTTATGTGTTGCACTCCTCTCCTGGCAAGATGGTTTATTTCTCATCTTCCCCAATCAGTCTTAGAGAATGAGCAAGGTTTGAGGTGGTCACAAAGGTTAATGACGCTCAAACATTCAGATATTCATTGGTGCTCCCGATCCAAGGAGAATGTTATCATTGTTGACCGTTGTGGGGAATTCCCTAATGTACCTCTACTTGGAATTAGGGGAGGCATCACCTATAAACCATGCTTGGCTCTAAGACAATTTGGTTATGCCTGAAGGGATGGCCCAAATGAGATGCTGATTCAAGGCTTGGTATTCGACTACGACAACAACGATCAAGGTCTTCGCCAGAGATTTATCCGAGCTTGGAGGATGTTAAACAAGGTGGATAGCAAGACTTTGGGACACAAGAATTCCAACCCTCTTAAGCCTTACCTCAAGTGGGTATGAACCCGCGCTCAAAGTCTTATGATGCCTTATCCTTCCATTCTCCCGGTGATCATTGAGCCTGTTAAGGAGGGAGAAGTTCCATACACTATCCTACATCCTGACATGCCCACATCTCTTGAAGACCTACAAAGGGATTGGATACAGCTTAAAGGAGAGCGTGATACTTTCGAAGCCCAATTCTACGCAAGTGAGAAGAAGGTTTTGGAACTCACTAGGCTACTACACGAGGAGCAGACTCTAAATGCCTACATTGCGCCAAAGAGGATGCACACTACTTTTTTGTCTTAGAGTATTGTATTATTTTGCCCAAGGGGCATTGATGTACTCAAAATCTATCTTATTAATATTACGTGTGTTTCTTTTTTTTTGTTTAAAACGAACTTGAATCTTTTAAAATCCTTGAAAACATTACATATGCACATATCATTCATCATAACATAAACAGGTCTTTGCAACAAGTTTCCTCATCTCTCTACTGTTTATTTCAGTAAGATGGATCTCGAACAGACAATCAAAGATCTTCAAGCTCAAAATATGTAGTTTCAACAGTTACTCACAACCTTGGCCAAAGGACAAGATGGGCTGAAGATTCTGCTGGCAAAAGAGAAAAAGAAGAAAGAGAAGAAACCAATTGGTGTTGTAATCATGGGGAGAAGGTTTCAAGGACAGGCTAGAAGAACCTTGGATTTTCCAGCAACATCTGATGGAGGAGAAAGAAAAGGAAAAGAAACAACAGTTCCTTCAAAATCATAAGAGAAGGAGGAAGAGGAAGATTACTCCGAAGAACAGTATCCTCCAGCGGATGATAAGTACAGACATCTTGAAGAGTGTCTGAATGCTATGGAAATATAGAAGGTACCAGGTCTAGACTTTGAAGAGTTGGGGCTAGTGTCAGGAATTGTGATCCCACCAAAGTTCAAAGTTCCGTTATTTGCAAAATATGATGGGGTGTCATGTCCTAAAATGCACCTCCGATCATACGTGAGGAAGATTCAGCCGCGCTCTGCCGATAAAGACTTATGGGTCCATTTTTTCCAAGATAGTTTATCCGGAACACAACTCGATTGGTTTTACCAATTAGAAAGGGCCGATGTCCACAACTGGGAAGATCTTACCGCAACTTTTTATAAGCAATACCAGTATAACACAGATTTGGCGCCTACCCGTACTCAACTTCAGAGTATGGCTATGGCTTCAAATGAGGGTTTCAAAGATTACGCACAAAAATGGAGAGATCTAGCTGGAAGAGTGCAACCCCCTCTGTTTAAAAGGAAGTTGGTGGATATGTTCTTGGGCACCCTATCGGGCCCTTTCTTCAACCATTTGATTGGGAACTCATCTGCTGGGTTTACTGAGTTAATATTAACTGGAGAGAGGGTGGAAGCTGGTATAAAAAGTGGAAAGATTCAGAAGGATGCGTCTGCCTCTACATCCATGAGAAAACCTTTCACTGGGAAGAAGGAGTTATCTGCTGTTTATTCACAAAGGAATCAAGGAAGAGCTGAACATTGACCAACGGTAGGGGCTGTTATGATCCCAAAGCCTACATCTAATTAACCAAGAAGTAACCAACCGAGGGTGGAAAGGCCAGTCCGGCAATTAACCAGGATTAATATGACTCTAGCCCAGGTTTTTCCACATCTTCTGAAATTGAATCTGGCAACTTTAAAGGAGGCCCCAAAGAATCCCAACACTGCGTCCCTTCATTATCACCCAAATGCCAGATGCGCATACCATTCTGAAAGTCCGGGTTACGACACTAACAACTGTTGGGCCTTGAAAAACAAAATTCAAGACCTTATAGATGCAAAAGATGTTGAGTTTGACGCACCTGAGAAACCAAATGTCATTTCCGCTCTGATGCCTAAGCATAGTCACAACACCAATGCTGTCGAGGAAGATTTATTTGTTGCCACAGTGGATGAACTTTTGACTCCGCTCCCAATCATTAAGATGAACTTGTTGAAAGCTGGTGTATTCCCAGGTTGTAAGGAAGACTGCCATCATTGCTTATCCTCACCAATTGTTTTCCCTTTGTTGAAGACATGCATTCAACGCCTGATAGACAACCAAGAAATTTTGTTTGAAAATGCTCCCGTTTTACCTATTCCTGTTGAAGATGTTTCAATCATAACCATCTCCGCCAATCCTTCCAGGGTCCCAAAAAGACCCGTTAGGATTACATCGGTTCCAAAAACTACTCCTCTTAAGATCACAATTCCTGGGCCGGTCCCGTATGAATCAGATAAAACAATACCGTGGAATTATTGTGGAGAAATCTACTACCATGGTATCAAACAAGATGGACTGACTGCCGAAGAAGTGAGCTCTGAAGAAGAAAACTCTGACATTAGCAATATTGTCGGAACTAGCAAGATTACCCGTAGCGGTAGAATCTTCTCTCTAGAAATTGTCCCTCCAAAGGCATTTTTTTGACCCGTGGCTGCTCCAAAGGTTACCTCCATACCAATAATCATATCCGCAAGTACTCCTATCAACAAAGATGACACAACCCTTGCTGTTATCCCCACTAATACTTCTGCTGCTGATGTTCGGGGAAAAGGTATTCAAGAAGAGCCTGTCAGGACGAAGGCTCAACCACTGACCATCCCCAAAACCTCCAAGAAGGAAATGGAGGAGATCCTGAGAATAATAAAGAAGAGTGACTATGATGTGGTTGAACAGTTGGGGCAAACTCCCTCCAAGATCTCCATGCTAGCATTGCTGCTGTGTTCTGAGGCACATGCGAAAGCTCTGGTGAAGTTTCTGAAGACAACCCATGTGCCACAAGAGACATCCGCTGACCAATTCCAAGATTGTGTGGCCAGCTTGACAACTGATAACGGCTTAGGCTTCTCTGATGCTGAACTGACACCAAGAGGGAGAAAACACAACGAGGCATTACATGTCTCTGTGGAGTGTAGAGGAACAACTCTAGCCCATGTCTTGGTAGACACAGGCTCATCTTTGAACATTTTACCGAAGAAAGCTCTCGATAGATTGGATTGAAAAGGACTGACATTGAAACCCAGTAACATAGACGTAAGAGCATTTGATGGTTCAAAGAGGATGGTCCACGGGGAGGTGGACATCCCCATAAAAGTGGGAACTCAGACTTTCAACTCAACTTTCCATGTAATGGACATTCGCCCCTCTTACTCCTATCTGCTAGGACGACACTGGATCCATGATGCTGGTGCTGTCACCTCTACACTACACCAGATGCTGAAATACCCGGTCCATGGAAAGATTATCACTGTCCACGGAGAGGAAGAGTACATGATTAGTCACCTAAATTCTTTCTGGTATGTGGAATTAGATGGCGAGTTCATTGAAACCCCTTTTCAACATTTCGAAGAAGTCTCTCAAGAGGTAGCAGTAACCAAGACGGTATCCTTGATCCCCAAGATCACAAGACCTCCGCTTCGGATGTCATCTCTAAAGGACGCCAAGGCGGTAGTAGTGGAGGGTGGATGCACCATCTGGGGGCAGCTTCCAGATATTCCGTATAAATCTGACAGGTTTGGCTTAGGGTTTACTTCAAGTGCTCAGAAGGTTGTGCGCCGTGCCCGTGCTGGAGGGCCACCATTGAAGATTAGCAACCAAGAGGTTAATGCAGTGGAAGACAGTGAAGAAGATGGCAGCTTGGAGGATTGGATGTTTCCTACTATCAACGGAGGACATCGCAATTGGGAAGCCATAAACTTTGTCCCAATAACTTTCATCTCTCAGTAATTTATCTTTTACATTTCTGTTGGACTTGTAATATTCACAAACAATTCGTACATTTTCAGCCTTGTGTCTTACCCGAGGCACAATGGTCCATTTGTAAGGGTTTTTATTTCATCTTCATATGACATTAAATGAATCATGGACATTTTTCACATACAAACTTTTTGTGCTCATTGTATTTCTTTTACATTTTATTGTTTAAAGATGGTTATACCCTTACACACACCCACACTCACAAATGCAGGTACCCCTCCATTCCGGATCCCATGGGTAAC
Organism: Vicia faba; assembly: GCA_948472305.1. Lineage (NCBI taxonomy): Eukaryota > Viridiplantae > Streptophyta > Magnoliopsida > Fabales > Fabaceae > Vicia > Vicia faba. The sequence goes on along the minus strand of OX451736.1, from coordinate 658,321,186 downwards.
AATACTGCTATGGCCTTTAGTGACTCTAAAGATCTAATCTAACAAGCCGAAGACGAAGGTGAGGAAGATTGTGAAGTACTAGGGGAGTTGGCTAGACTACTACCACAAGAGGAAAGAGCTATTCAGCCTCATGAGGAACCGTTGGATACAATCAACTTGGGTACCAAGGAAGATAAAAAGGAAATAAAGGTAGGTGCCAATATAGAGCCAAGTGTCAAGGAGCGTCTGATTCAGCTATTGCATGACTATGTTGAGATCTTTGCCTGGTCATACAAAGACATGCCAGGAATTGATACAGACATTGTGGTACATCGTCTACCCACAAGAGAAGACTGTCCACTAGTGAAACAAAAAGTCCGCCGCATGAGACCTGACATGTCGGAGAAGATCAAAGCGAAAGTTATGAAACAATTCAATGATGGGTTATTGGCTGTCACTTCCTATCCTCAATGGGTTGCCAACATTGTTCCCGTGCCTAAAAAGGACGGCAAAGTACAAATGTGTGTAGATTATAGAGATTTAAACAGGGCCAGCCCTAAAGATGATTTTCCGCTTCCCCACATTGATATCCTGGTTGACAATACGGCCCAACACAAGGTATTTTCCTTCATGGACGGATTCTCAAGCTATAACCAAATCAAAATGGCACCTGAAGATATGGAGAAAACTACATTTGTCACACAGTGGGGCACATTCTGTTACAAAGTGATGCCATTCGGACTGAAGAATGCTGGGGCAACCGATCAACGCGCCATGGTAGCTTTATTTCATGATATGATACATCATGAGATAGAGGTCTACATAGATGATATGATAGCCCGATCACAAACTGAAGAGGAGCACCTTGACCACTTACAAAAGTTATTTGAGAGGTTGAAGGAGTATAAACTAAGGTTGAATCCAAACAAGTGCACATTCGGAGTCCGGTCTGGTAAACTCCTAGGTTTTGTCGTCAGTAACAAAGGTATCAAGGTTGATCCTGCCAACGTTTAAGAGATACAAGAAATGCCTGCTCCTCGTACTAAGAAGGAAGTCATAGGGTTCTTGGGATGCTTAAACTATATTTCCAAATTCATTTCTCACCTAACAGCTACTTGTGAACCAATCTTCAAACTGTTGAAGAAAGATCAAGTAGTCAGATGGAATGATGAATGTCAGATTGCTTTTGACAAAATCAAAGAGTATTTACAAGAGCCTCCTATTTTGATGCCACCAGTCGAAGGAAGACCACTGACCATGTATCTTACCGTCTTAGAGAACTCAATGGGGGTGTGTATTGGGGCAGCATGACGAGTCTTGCCGAAAAGAGCACGCTATTTATTACTTGAGCAGAAAGTTTACCGACTGTGAAACCAGATATTCACTACTCGAGAAAACTTGCTACGCTCTGGTATGGGCTGCTCGCCGGCTAAGACAGTATATGTTGACTCATACTACTTTGTTGATATCTAAGATGAATCCAATAAAGTACATCTTCGAAAAGCCTGCTCTGTCTAGGAGGATAGCTAGATGGCAAATGATCCTAACAGAATATGACATACAATACACTACCCAAAAATCTATAAAGGGCAGTGTGCTAGTTGATCATCTTGCTCATCAAGCTGTAGAAGATTATCAGTCCATGAAGTTTGAATTCCCGGATGAAGACATCATGACATTAGACAACTGTGAAGAAATCAGACCATATGACAGACCTGAACAAGGATCCCGATGGACCCTATTCTTTGATGGGGCATCCAATGCACTTGATAATGGTATCGGTGCCGTACTCATATCTCCGGAAGGATATCACACTCCCTTTACTGCCAGCCTTTGTTTCAACTGTACGAACAACATGGCGGAATACGAGGCATGCATCTTTGGTCTCAAGGCTGCCATAGACTTGGGAATCAAATCTTTAGATGTGTTTGGAGATTCAACTTTGGTCGTCAGTCAGATCAAAGGATAATGGGACACTAAGCACCCAAACCTTATCCCTTACAAAGAACATGTTTTGACATTGTTACCACATTTTGAGAAGATTACCTTCGAGCATTTCCCGCGAGAAGAAAATCAGCTAGCAGATGCTCTAGCCATAATGTCATCTATGTTTAAACTTAATTGGGATAACGAGGCTCCCCAAATCACTATCGAACGAATGGATGAACCAGCACACTGTCACGAGGTTAATACTGAAGAGGTAGTGGACCAGCCTTGGTTTCATGAAGTCAAGAGGTATCTCGAGGCTCAGGAATATCCAGAAGGAGCTTCATTAAATGATAAAAAGTTCTTAAGGAGATTCTCTGCTAAGTTCTTCCTGAGTAATGGAATCCTATACAAATGCAATCATGACTCCATTCTGCTCCGATGTGTAGATAAGATTGAGGCTGAAAAGATCATGGCTGAATTACATGAAGGTACTTTTGGCACTCACTCTAGTGGGCATACGATGGCGAAGAAAATCCTACGGGCAGACTATTATTGGTCTACCATGGAAGCAGAATGCTATCAATACTCCCGAACCTGTCATAAGTGTCAAATTTATGCTGACAAGGTGCACGTACCTCTGGTTCCTCTGAATGTCTTAACGGCTCCTTGGCCCTTTGCTATGTGGGGAATCGATATGATTGGAGATATCAAACCTACAGCCTCCAATGGACACTGCTTCATTCTAGTGGCCATTGACTATTTTACAAAATGGGTCGAAGCAGCTTCCTTCGCATCCGTTACTAAGAATGTTGTTGGCCGCTTCATCAAGCAGAATCTCATTTGTCGGTACGGTACCCCAGAAAGGATCATTACTGATAATGGTACTAACCTTAACAATACTATGATCACCGCCTTCTGCGAGCAGTTCAAGATTCAGCATCACAATTCATCCCCCTATCGGCCAAAGATGAATGGTGCCGTCGAAGCTGCAAATAAAAACATTAAAAAGATCATACAGAAAATGACAGTCACCTACAAGGACTGGCATAAGATGCTACCATTCGCTCTCCAAGGGTATCGTACCATGGCTCGCACATCAACTGGGGCAACACCCTATTCTTTGGTTTATAGCATGGAGGCTGTTTTTCTTATTGAGGTTCAGATCCCCTTTTTGAGGATTATGAAGGATGCAGGTTTGAATGAGGACGATTGGATCCAGACTCGACTTGATCAACTAAACTTAATTGATGAAAAGAGACTTACTGCTGTTTGCCATGGTCATATGTATCAAAAACGAATGATCAAGGCTTTCAACAAGAAAGTCAGACGCCAAGTATATCAAGTTGGAGATCTAGTGATCAAGCGCATCATCTTGCCACAAAGTGATCCCAGGGGAAAATGGACTCCTACCTATGAAGGACCATTTGTAATCAAGAACATATTCTTTGATGGGGCAATGATCCTAACCACCATGGACGGCGACGACCTGCCACACTCTGCGAACGCGGACATAGTCAAAAGATACTACGCATAAGAGACCCGCTAGGTTGACACACCTAGGCAAAACAAGGGCATCCCGGCGAACCAAAATGTTCGGGAAAAAATTAGGGATAAAATTAAAAAAAAATCTGTATACCCGACAAGTTGAAAACCCGAAAGGGCGATGTGATACGGTGGAGAGAACTGACTGTTTTTGGAATGCTGGTTCGCGTTTTGCGTTTGTTTTCGCAAAATGTCGCGGTAAGCAAGAGTCGCCATCGTCTTTTATTTTATCCAACAAGGAAAGAAAAAAAGCACAGAAAAATTCCTTTTTCGAGATGTTTCTCAGGTCCGGGGGGTAGATTATAGAAAGGGAAGGTGTTATCACCCTTTCTATCTGTGGTTATCCACGGGCTCTTAGGTACTTGCTCAAAGTGTTTTCAAAATTTGCTTTTCTTTGTGTTTGTGGATTTGAAAAGAGTTTTTGTTTGAAGAGAGTGTAAGTGTGAAAAGTTTTTTTGTTTTGTTTTGAAAAGGAGCAAGTACTTAAGAACCATCTACCTACTCGAAAAAGGAATCAATTTGTGCTAATGTCCTTTAGACAACGCTATCCCACTATTGATGAGTAGGTAGCATCGTCGTTGGAGTTTAAGGGTCAATTCGATTAAGGGACGTGTGGTTACTAAAGCAATGTTAGGACGCCTTAGTGGTAACCCTAATGTCTTAGATCATTTTTCTGAGGCAACCGTTTCGAGGCAACTATGATCTTTGGACAAGAGGGCGACCTCTAAAACTTCCTATACTCAATGACCACGTTCGAAGGCAACCAAGTGAGATGTACCCTAAGAGTGCGCATGTGCGAGTGTGTTGTTTCGGTTAATTTTATCTTTGTACATGTCAATGGTTATCTATGTTGATTTTAGGTTAAAGATTTGATCTTGTCATGCATTCCCTATTATCGAACATCTAATAGTTTATAAGTTGCGGAAATTAAATTACAGAAATTAAATCTAACTATTACAAGGCGTCAGGTATTTACATCGCCAAAAACAACCCTTGAAATTAAAATGCGGAAAATAAATAAAGCGATAAAAAATAGTAAAGGTCCTATTAAACTATTACATTGCGGGAAACAATTACATCAATATGGTAAAATGGATCGCATGCGGGAAAATTAAATCGGGCGCATTTTTTAGGGTTTTGACCCTTTTGAAAGAAAATGATTTTTTTTGCTATTTTTTTAATTAAAAGGAATTAGATCTAAATTAATTATTAAATTAATGAACTAATTAATTAATAAAAATATTATTTTTTTGGATTTTTGAGTATTTAAAGAAATAAAATAAATTTGATTAATGTTAATAAAACCTAATTATCTAAATTAATTTTAATTATTACAAAAATATTAAATTTATTTCCTAATTAAACTAGATCAATTAATATAATGTTTATTTACAAAAAAAATAAAATGCTGAATTTAATTTTAATAAATAAAATATATTTTGTGTTTTTGATTTTATGAGAAAAAGTTTAATTGGTTAGTAAAAAATTAATAATGAAAATAATTAAATAAACAATATAAAAGAAAGAAAAAGAAATAACCAAAGGGGGGTGTTGGGCCTGACTGAAGGTGAGAATTGCAATTTTTTGGCCCAATTACACGCAGGCCTGGGTTGACTTTCTGATTCTCCACGTGCTGGTTGACTTGGGAGTATGGTGGATCTCCAATATGGACCACCAGATCTGGCCTGGGGCCATCTGGCATTTGGAGATTTGAAGGAGTATGATGGACCACGCAATTGGCTTTGCACTGGATCACCTGTGAAAAAATAATAATAGGCATTTGGGGGACCTGGGATTCGAACCCAGATCCTGCTACTCACTGGCCAACACGTCAACCACTCAACCAACGCGTTCTAATTGTTATTATAATGGACAACAATAATTATATGGAAAACAATTAACATGCCAGAAAATATAAAAAATAAGCGTGAAATATTTGAACCAACGAATGGGACAAGGCCACGTCTTCGTCTTCTTCGTTTGGCCTGGATATTTACCTTCGGATTCTCATCCGCAGCTAAATCCATATGTCCCTCCTAAAATCTTCTCTAGACTATGGAAATTAATTCCAAACACATGGTTGTGCTCGTCTCCTTCTACTGATTACATCCATGTCCATTATTAGCATCAATTTTGCCTGCAATTAAAATGCCCAAAAGCAAGAACCAAGAACCCTAGAATCGGCTAGGGGGTTACAGGCTATAAAAATGCAATTCAATAATGCAAAAAGCTTCTAAATGGAACGATAAGCATGAATATGCAAAGATTTTGCTCAAGAGATGCAGAAACTATGAGATACGAATTCAAATGAAAGGCAATTTTCAGAGAGACTTACAGCACGATTGAGGGAGGGACAGAGCTTGCTTTTGATTCCTTCTCACTCAGTGGATGTCCAGCAATTGAATAGCGTTGAATTTTGGCCTTGAAAACACCTTTATGCTTGATTTCAGTTTCAAACTTTTCCACCTTTTTTTCAAGTTTGGTTTTGATGTTTATGCAACCTCTAGGTCCTGAAACTCGTGCCTCTCACTTGTATATGTATAAAGCATTGTATTAGGTCAAGTTTTGGACTTTGAATCTTTGTGCATTCATGGTTGAAGATATGATTTGATTCACCATTAAAAAGCTTCCAAATTTGTCCAAAAACCACCTTTTTGTTCATGATATGGTGAGATACGAGTTTGATCATGTCCATGATGACAATTAAGACCTGTATCAATCAAAAAGATTTCAAGTGATCAATATTTGGATTTTATTTGGATTTAAATTGATTTAAAATGAATTAATTCAATAAAAATCAAATAAAATAGAAACATCAATAAATAGACACAAGACTGAAGATAGGACACGTGTGTAGTGTGACAAGATCAAATCAAGTGGAAAAACGTGGGCCCATTTGACAAAATTTGAAGTCTTGGGGATAGTTGACTTTTGGCATTTTTGCAAAAATTCCCAACTTCAACAATGCATAACTTCTTCAATTTTGAACTTTTGGAAGTGTTCTTGGACTTTTAGAAAGCTTTAGATGTCCTCTAACCAACCCTTTTGGTCTCATCTCATTTTGATATTCCATGCTCAAGTTATAAGCTTTGGCAAAAAAGGTATTTTTGTTGACTTTCAAAAATGACCTATAATGTCCAAATTTGTAAATTTTTGTGAGTGAATTTCTTGATCTTGGGGTGTGAAGATGGATTGTAGGAAATTGCATCCTCTTCAAAATTAGCTTTGGATGGGTCATTTCTCATAAAGTATGAGAAAGTTATGCTTGGTCAAAGTTGAGTTGACTTTTCCTACAAAACCCTAATTTAGCAACTTTTGAATCTTGATGAATCTTGAGCAATCCTTGATGAATCTTGATCAACCCTTGATAAAATGATGAAATATCCTTCAGAATGAGAATGTTGACAAAAAATCTTGAAGTTTGACTGTATTTAGGACATAGTTGACTTTTGCCCTAGCATAGTCGATTTTTGGACCTCTTGAGCAATTGACTGACCAAACTTCCTCTGTAAGGCTTGAAATTTGACATGGATAAACTTGAGAACATATTAGGATATTGGGGAGAACTTGGGGTCATTTGGATGTAAGGACCTTGATGCAACACAAAACCCTAATTTGAGGTTGACTGCCTTAGGAGATGATTTGACTGTCCAACTCTTGAGCAATCTTGAGCAACTTGGAGACTATTCTTGCAATGTCTTGAGAAATATGGGAGGGAAAATTTTGGGGTACAACAGCTTCCCCTGTTCAATTGTCTTAAACCCGAGGATATAGATTGGCTTTCGGGCCTTTCGTGATCTGAAGGTGGAAGATGATTGAACACTAGAGTGCCCAGAAATTTGCACTCGCATGAAGTGGTATCAGCCTTGTGATATCGGGAATGGGCTTACAGATGCCATTTGGAGACGGTTGATAGGTGGTCTGTACTTCGACTGGATCGGTATCAGAAAAATCTTTAGGAATCAATTTAACTGGACCCGACAAGGTCTTGGAGTAACTTTGACTGGATCAGCACCAAAAAAATCTTTAGGAATCGATTTAATCGGACCAGAGGAGGTCTTGAAATGACTTCAACTGGATCGGCATCAGAAAAATCTTTAGGAATCGATTTAACTGGACCAAAGGAGGTCTTGGCGCCTTTGGCTGGATCGACATCAGAAAAATCTATAGGAATCGATTTAACTGGACCAGACAAGGTCTTGGAATAACTTCAACTGGATCGGCATCAGAAAAATCTATAGGAATCGACTTAACTGGACCAGAGAAGGCCTTTGACTGAATCGACATCAGAAAAGTCTTTAGGAATCGATTTAACTGGACCAGACAAGGTCTTGGAATAACTTCAACTGGATCGACATCAGAAAAATCTTTAGGAATCGATTTAACTGGACCAGAGGAGGTCTTGAAATAACTTCAACTAGATCGGCATCAGAAAAATCTTTAGGAATCGATTTAACTGGACCAGAGGAGGTCTTGGCGCCTTTGGCTGGATCGACATCAGAAAAATCTTTAGGAATCAACTTAACTGGACCAGAGAAGGCCTTTGACTGAATCGGCATCAAAATTTTTTTTAGGAATCGATTTAATTGGACTAGACAAGGTCTTGGAATAACTTCAAATGGATCGACATCAGAAAAATCTTTAGGAATCGATTTAACTGGACCAGAGGAGGTCTTCCACATAGTTGCGAATTTAACTGTATCTTTTCTTAAAGGCAAAAGGTTAGTCATATGCAATGCATGATATGGATCAAGTAATGATGTTCTCAAAATAAATGAGATTGTGTTATATATGATGCGTATATGTATGTGTCATGATGTATGGAGATGTAATGTTTTAGCTGGGAAAATAAATCCTGGAGTTGCTGGAGAATAGAGTTGAATTCTTCGTTTCCGCTGGGGATGATGAACGAAGATGATTGTGAGAATAAACCTAAAGGAGAGGATGACTCCGTTGGGGAATAAACTGATGAGGAGATTACTCTGTGGGGAAGAGATGCTCTGCTGAGGATTCCACTGATAAACTCCACTGGGGATGCATTACCGTTGCTGGTGATATTGAATCTGATGAGGATTGAACTTCAGCTTGTGAAAGGAAAGAACTTCCCTGGGGATGATCTTTCAATTGAGATTTGTTGGGGATAACCCTGTTAGACTTTTGTGGGGATAATCCTCTGCGTTCTGCTGGGAATGATCCTTTGAACTTGGCTGGGGAGATTTATTTTTGTACTCCGTTGGGGATAAACTTCCAGAGTCTACTGGGGGTGATGATTCGACTTCGTTGGGGAAGCTTTTCAGACCGTGCTGGGGAAATATTGACTCCACTGGGGGGTATCTTGTATTCTGTCGGGGAACATTCTTATACTCCATTGGGGAATATTAAGACTGCCGGGGATATCGAGCCTTTTTAGGGATGATGGTAGATTAACTCTGCTTGGGGAGAGCATTGCTGATTTGTTCACAGTTACAAGTCTCAGCTGGGGAGAGCTACCATTATTGTCTTACTCTGTGGGGAGTGAAGGTACCTTAGCCATATTCTTCAGCTGAACTTACCGTGTACCTGATGGAAAAAGCAACTACACAACTTGGACAATTCTTACTGCCCCTGTTTCTGATATTACCAGCAACCATCTTTTGTTTCGCATGCAAATATTTATGAGCAGCAATTAATGTCAAATGCATATATAAAAAATGAACATTGGACGTTCTTTGCAAAACAAAACAGATAAAGGAAAAACAGTTTGAATTTTTTCTTTGAAAATGAATTGTATTGATTTTGAAGTTTGGCCTGTAAATAGGCGTCTTTGTACAAGAGGCTGACGTCCTAGTAAGAGAACGCCGTTGAATAATAGAATTTACACAATTTGTGAAAAGCTAAACAAAACAGTTATGTGAACAATCCCACTGGGTTCCAACTCTGCTATTGCCTTTATATCCTCGAGCATCTCATCACTTTGCTACTGGTTGAAGATGAATCAGATTGATTAGTGTCGTCCGAGCTTGATAACCGATACCAAAATCTGGATGCAAGGTGATCCAATGAGACATAGTGTTACGCTTTGATCCCTAATTTTTTCCTGGACCACCCTTTCGGGTTTTCAGTCCACCGGGATACCCTTTTTTGCCCAAGCCGCCTTTTCAGGTTTTCGACTTGCCGGGTGTACAGATTTTTTTCATTTTCATCCCTTATTTTTGCCCGAACCCTTTTGGTTCGCCGGTAAGCCCTTATTTTTGCCTAGGCCAGTCAACCTAGCGGGTCTTTGATTATGCGTAGTATCTTTTCACTATGTCTGCATTGACGGGATGAGGAAGGTCGTCACCATCCATGGTGGTTAGAATCATAGCTCCTCCTGAGAAAATGTTCTTAACCATAAACGGCCCTTCGTAAGTAGGGGTCCATTTGCCCCTGGGATCACCTTGAGGAAGTATAACGCGCTTGATAACCAGATCCCCAACTTGATACTCTTGTCGTCTAACTTTCTTGTTAAATGCCTTGATCATCCGTTTTTGGTACGTCTGACCATGACAAATAGCAGTAAGTCTCTTTTCGTCGATTAGGTTCAGCTGATCAAGTCGGGTCTGAATCCAGTCATCTTCGCTCAAACCTGCATCTTTCATGATCCGAAGAGAGGGTATCTGAACTTCAATGGGCAAGACTGCCTCCATACCATATACCAAGGAATAGGGTGTTGCCCCTGTTGACGTCCGCGCTGAGGTACGGTACCCATGAAGAGCAAATGGTAACATCTCGTGCCAGTCTTTGTATGTCACTGTCATCTTCTGCACAATCTTCTTAATGTTCTTATTAGCCGCTTCAACAACCCCATTCATCTTCGGCCGGTAAGGAGACGAATTGTGATGTTGTATCTTGAATTGCTCGCAGAGCTCAGTGATCATCTTGTTGTTGAGATTAGTACCATTGTCTGTAATGATCCTCTCTGGTACACCGTATCAACAGATCAGATTGTGCCGAATAAACCGTGCCACGACGTTCTTGGTTACAGTAGCAAAGGAAGCTGCTTCAACCCACTTCATAAAGTAATCGATTGCTACCAGGATGAAACGATGCCCGTTGGATGCCGTGGGTCTGGTCTCGCCGATCATATCAATGCCCCACATTGCAAAAGGCCAAGGTGCCGTCAAGGAGTTCAGAGGAACTGGAGGTATGTGCACCTTATCATCATAGACTTGGCACTTGTGACATGTCCGAGAATGCTGATAACAATCGGCTTCCATTATGGACCAATAATATCCTGCCCGGAGGATTTTCTTTGCCATGGTATGTCCATTGGAGTGAGTTCCGAAAGTACCTTCATGTAACTCCGCCATGATTCTTTCTGCCTCGTTCTTATCCACACATCGCAGTAAGGTTGAATCATGGTTACGTTTGTAAAGGATGCCATTGCTGATGAAGAACTTTGATGCGAACCTCCTCAAGAACTTCTTGTCATTAACAGATGCACCCTCGGGGTATTCCTGAGTCTCAAGATACCTTTTTACTTCGTGAAACCAGGGCTTTTCTGTTACCTCTTCAGTCTCAATGTCACAACAATGTGCAGGTTCGTCCAATCTTTCAATGATAATCCGGGGAGCTTCGTTGTCCCAATTGACTTTGAACATATAAGACATCGTAGCCAGCGCGTCCTCCAACTGATTCTCCTCTCTCGGGAAGTGTTCAAAGGTTATCTCCTCGAAATGGGGAAGCAATGTCAATACATACTCCTTGTAAGGAATAAGATTTGGGTGTTTCGTATCCCACTCGCCTTTGATCTGACTGATCACAAGAGCGGAATCTCCGAAGACACTTAAAAACTTAATCCTTAGGTCAATTACTGCTCGAAGACCCATGATGCATGCTTCATACTCCGCCATATTGTTGGTGCAGTTGAAACATAGTCGGGCGGTAAACGGAGTATGAGAGCCTTTAGGAGATATGATCACGGCGCCAATGCCATTACCCAAAGTGTTCGAAGCTCCATCAAAGTACATAGACCATCGGGATCCTTCTTCAGGTCCTTCATCCGGTCGAGGTGTCTCACAATCAGTTACCAACATGATATTCTCGTCCGGAAATTCAAAGTTCATATACTGGTAATCATCCACTGCCTGATGTGCTAAATGGTCTTCCAGCACACTTCCCTTGATTGCCTTTTGGGTCGTGTACTGTATGTCATACTCAATCAATATCATCTGCCATCTTGCTATTCTTCCGGACAAGGCAGGCTTTTCGAAGATATACTTGATTGGATCTATCTTTGATATCAACAGAGTAGTGTGAGTCAGCATATACTGTCTCAGCCGGCGAGCAGCCCATGCCAAAGCGCAACAAGTTTTCTCGAGCAGTGAGTATCGGGTCTCACAGTCGGTAAACTTTTTGCTAAGGTAATAAATAACATGCTCTTTTCGGCCAGACTCGTCATGCTGACCCAGCACACACCCCATTGAGTTGTCGAGTACTGTCAAGTATAAGATCAGAAGTCTCCCTTCAACTGGTGGCATCAGAATAGGTGGCTCCTGGAGATGCTCTTTGATCCTTTCGAAAGCGACCTAGTATTCATCGTTCCAACGTACTACTTGATCTTTCTTCAGCAGCTTGAAGATTGGCTCACAAGTAGCAGTCAGGTGCGAGATGAATCGGGCAATGTAGTTCAGACGTCCCAGAAAGCCTCTGACTTCTTTCTCTGTTCTGGGAGCTGGTATCTCCTGTATGGCCTTCACCTTTGCAGGATCCACTTGAATACCTTTGTTGCTTACGACGAAACCTAGTAGCTTACCGGATCTCACCCCGGAGGTGCACTTGTTCGAGTTTAACCTCAGCTTGTACAACTTCAACCTGTCAAATAGCTTCTGCAGATGGTCAAGCTGTTCTTCCTCTGTATAGGTTCTTGCAATCATATCGTCGACGTATAATTCAATCTCATGATGGATCATGTCATGAAACAAAGCAACCATGGCACACTGATACGTTGCCCCAGCGTTCTTCGACCCAAAAGGCATGACCTTGTAGCAAAAGGTACCCCACTGAGTAACAAAGGTTGTCTTCTCCATGTCTTCGGGAGCCATTTTAATCTGATTATAACCTAAGAAACCATCCATGAAGGAGAAGACCTTGTGCTGAGCGGGTGTTGTCAACCATAACGTCGATATGAGGTAGAGGGAAGTCATCTTTGGGGCTCGCCCTATTCAGATCCCTATAGTCAACACACATTCGAATCTTGCCATCCTTCTTCGGCACATGAACCACATTAGCCACCCACTGAGGGTAAAAGTAACTGCTAGAAAGCTGGCGTCGAACTGTTTCATAACTTCAGCCTTGATTTTCTCAGACATCTCTGGGCGCATTCGGCAGACCTTCTGTTTTACTGGAGGACAGTCTTCCTTGGTAGGCAGGTGATGAACCACAATATCAGTATCCAAACCCGACATATCTTCGTAAGGCCAGGCAAAGATCTCAACGTAGTCACGCAACATCTGAATCAACCGTTGCTTCACACTAAGCTCCAGATTTGCATCGACTTTGACCTCTTTCTTATATGTCTCTGTACCCAGATTCACTGATTCCACTGGCTCTTCGTGCGGCTGAATAACCCTCTCTTCTTGGAGTAGCAGTCTTATAAGTTCACCAGGCACTTCGCAATCATCTTCACCTTCATCTTCGGCTAAGTTGATCGGATTTTCGAAGTCATAACTGGTAGTAGCAGAGTCGTTACCAGTGAGATCCAGAGTGGATGTAGACCTGTATATGTGAGTGTGTGTAAAATAGTTGTTTTGCAATGTATAATAAAGAAAAACAAGTAGCGCAAAATTTGAAATGCAAGAATGTCCAATGCTTTTATTAATGATATATGAAAATGACACACATAAAGCCCTCTAAAATGAAGCCACGGTGCCCCGGGTAAGACACCGGGCCGTAAAGTTTAAAACATTGTCTGTTACAAATTCAAAAGAAAAAGTTTCATTACTGGATGATAACAGAAACGGGCATAGAATCCTTCGCTGTCCAGTTTCTTAATCCACCGTTGACAGTCGGGTAGATCCAACTGTCGATATCGAACTCTTCATCATCGTCATCCCTGATAGCATTTACCCCTGCATCTTGTTTAGGCTTTTTTGGTGCTCCAAACTCAATCTCCTTAGCATCAATCAAGTCTTGTACCTTGTTCTTCAAAACCCAACAATCATCCGTATTATGCCCCGGGCTATCAAAGTGAAAAGCACAACGGGCATTAGGGTTATACTTCGGTGATGTTGTATTTGGATTCTTCGGAGCTTCCCTTGGAATCACTAGATTGGTCTTCAGCAACTGTGGCAGAATCTGAGATAAGGTCATGTTGAGACGGGTGAATTTCCTTCGGGGTTTCTCGTCCTTTTGTTGATTGTTGTGCTGAGGAGCACCAATAAGTTTTGAAATAACAACCGCATTAACAACTTGGCGACGTTCTGGTCTGCTCTGGCTTTTCGAACTGTAGACAGCACTGGATTCTTTCTTAAAAGGTTTCTTCTCGATGCTTGATGAAGCACCCTTTTGTATCTTACCAGCCTTAATACCAGCCTCAATCCTCTCACCGGTCAAAATTAGCTCTGTAAACCCAGACGAAGAACTTCCAATCAGGTGGTTGAAAAATGGACCAGACAAGGTCCCCAAAAACATATCCACAAGTTCCCGATCAGCCAAGGGTGGTTGTACTCTTCCGGCGAGGTCCCTCCACTTCTGAGCATAATCTTTGAAACCTTCGCCCGTTCCTATTGACATAGCCTGGAGTTGGGTACGCGTGGGAGCAAGGTCGGAATTGTATTGATACTGCCTGTAGAAAGCAGTAGACAAATCCTCCCAACTGCAGATACTGGTTCTGTCCAACCGGTAAAACCATTCAAGCTGAGTCCCTGAGAGTCTGTCTTGAAAGAAGTGGATCCATAATTTCTTATCAGCGGTGTACGGCGGAATCTTCCTTACATATGACCGGAGGTGCAGCTTCGGACAAGAAACTCTATCATACTTAGCAAAAGCTGGTGCTTTGAATTTGTGTGGAATCACTACCCCAGATGATAGACCTAGATCACCAAAGTCTAGACCAGACACCTTCTGAACTTCCATAGCACTCAACCGGTCTTCCAATTGCTTGTATCTATCCTCAGGCGGAGGATACTGTTCTTCGTCGAAGTCCGTCTCGTTGTCGGAGACCACAGGGCTAGGAGCCCTCCTTTCTTCCGACTATCTTTCCCTCCAGATGAGGTGGTCAAATCAACTTCATTCTGAAGCCTGTTTCCAAACCTGTGACCAGTGTTGAACAGGATTGTCCTCTTCTTCTTCTTCTTCTTCTTCTTCTTCAGAATCAGGGTCTTCAGATCTTGCCGACCCTTAGCTAGATTCATGAACAACTCTTAAAATTGGGCATTCTGGGCCTGCAGGGCCTTGATGGCTTGCTCAGTTGAAGGTTCGGCAGACATGATGAGTGCTGAAATAAACAACGAAGAAGATAAGAGACCTGTGATGGGTACCTGTTTATGAAGTGCATGAGATGAAATGCGTATGACATGATTTCAAAGACAATTGAGAGATTCAAATTTGTAAACCAGAAAGGAAACACACTTTATTAGATAAACTTTGAAATTCAAATTATTCAACTGATGCCCTTAAGGCGTTACATGAAGGGAAATACTGAAAAATAAATAAAAACTGGAAAGGAAATCAACAAAGGCCAATCAGTGCTCCCATGGTCTCTTCTTGTCGGTGCGGACATAATCATTGAGAATCCGCTCGTTCTCCAGATGCCTAGTCAACTTCTGGATCTTCTGCTCTTGCTCGTTGAACCTTTCACGGTAAGAATCCCGTTCCTCTCTCAGCTGCATCCAAGACCTTTTCAGTGCCCCAATGTCAGTGGGCATATGAGGATGGAGGATGGTCGGAAGAACCCCTTCTTCATTAGCAACTTCAACAATGATAGGTAGGACGACTTCATAAGGCATACCCAGCTTTTGGGCACAGATACAAACCCATCTGAGACATGGCTCCATTGGGAGGGAAGTCTTTGGACCCAGCTCATGTGGATCAGATATGTGAACTCTATCCCAAGCCCTTATGAATCTGCGGCGTAGCTCGTCGCTATCCCCTTGAAAATCAAAGATGATATGAGGCATTAGCAGCTCCTGAGGTCCTTCTCTTCTGGCTCGCCCAAACTGACGTAAGGCCAAGCATGGATTGTAAGAAATCCCTCCATAGGTTCCTATCAGTGGAACATTGGGGTATTCCCCACATCGATCAATAATGGCTACCTCATCCATACCCTTGAGAGTCCAGATGATGTCATTATGAGAGAGAGACATAACTCTATAAGCCCAGCCCATGCCTTCTTTGTTCTTCAGCATTGATTTGGGAAGGTGCGAAATAAACCACCTTGCCAATAATGGAGCACAGCACATCAAGGTTCCCTGCTTTCGGGCAGTACGGGCATAAAGCTGATGAAGAATGTCACCCAAGAGGGTGGGTACAGGATTACGAGAGATGAAGATTTTCACCGCATTCACATCAACAAAAGAGTAAGGGTTCGGAAACAAAACCAAGCCATATATCAAAAGAGCCAGAATATCCTCGAACGCCTTGAAGTCTAGACTATCCCAGAAATAATTAGCCTTACCAACCAAGAACTTAGTCAGAAAGCCCTTTGCTCCACTTCTAGTCTCCCAATTAGCCATAACCTCTTCCTTGGTCAAATGAAAGGCTGCAGTAATCTCTTCCGGTCTCAGAATCTTCTCCCAGCCAGTAAACGGGGTCTGCTCCAGAATAGGGATATCGAGCAGATAAGAAAACTCTTCTAGGGTAGGAACCAACTGGTAGTCCTGAAAAGTAAAGCAATGGTACAGCGGATCATAGAATTGGACCAGGACACTCATCATCTGCTCGTCCAATTTGGAGGTGACCAAACTGAGAAGATACCCATGTCTTCTGATGAATGAAGTAGTATCAGGCATCTTTGCAATCAGATCCTTAAGCAAGGTGGGAACCTGAACAAAGTTGATCCGGATGGTATTCTTACGCATAAGCATCATGATGACCTACAAAACAGAACAAGGATGAATCCCTCATGTCTTTGAAATAGGTTACTCCAATGCAAGATGTACGCAATGTTATGATGTTATGATGTCATGATAGTAAGCACATCACAAGTATCCACAAATAGCAAACATGGTAAAGGCACATAAGTCATACAGAGAGCCCTTAGATTTCAGGCTGGCAAGGAGCTTAGGTACTACCCTCTTTCAGTTCAGTTGGTTTAAACTTGTCCTAAAAATAGTAACCGGGTTCTAGAGGATCTCAATATCACTGACTACCCTCGATCGGTCATAATTCTAGTTTAGCAACCTTTTCTTGCGGCCGAAATCATCGCGAGAGTTTAGTCTCAATGAGTGTAGCATACTGCTACTGTTCTATGGCCAAGTTGGTCAATTTAAAGGTTCTAAGGTCAGTTGGTGCTTAATGACCCCTTAGATGACCCATATTCTCCTCGTTCCAACACAAGGGATATCGGTACAATCTAAAGTGCCACACCAACGTAGCTACTACTTCAACCGTATCGGTCTATGTTGTACAGTTCCCTCACAGTTTATTGCTACTTACCTAAAGGGTATCCCCAAGATCCGGGTTAGGATCTATAGAAACTCAGATACAAGCCCACAAAGATAAATCATACAAAGCAAACAATTCAAAACACAATGATCTAATCCTAAGGTACACCCCACTTATATATTCCCCAACAGAGTCGCCAGTTCTGTGATATGGTGGGAGAGAACTGACTGTTTTTGGAATGCTGGTTCGCGTTTTGCGTTTGTTTTTGCAAAATGTCGCGGTAAGCAAGAGTCGCCACCGTCTTTTATTTTATCCAACTGTTTACCTTGGGATTTGGTAAACAACCGCTGATCCTCCAAATGGTTACTTATTTGGTTACTCGCAGGATCGATCAGATTGATCCTATGGACATAGGTTGATTTTGAAGTTTAATTAATGTGGATAAGGCTTTAAGTAAATTGTTTAAAGTAAATTGCATAAAGGAAAGGCTTGGTAAAATAAACAAGGCTTGAATGTAAAGGTTCGATAGGAATCTTAAAGGGAAAAAGCATGTAAAGTACTGGAAAAGTAAATGACTTGAATTAATAAATTGGTGTTTCACACATACATTTCTCAACAATTCGTTCGCTCACACTGGGTACTTGAATCTAAATGAGTGACTATGTATCTATTGTGAACACACGCGAGAAACTACACGTCTACTCCTATTTATACAAAAACATTCCAAGTAACCGTCGGGCAGTTACACTGCTTCGAGATCAAGCCACTTGTCACGTTCTCCATGTTCGACGCTCCAGATCCTTGCACGTTCGCACGTAGTAACTGCTGGAAACCGTTTTCCCTCCAAAGCTTTGAATTTCAAACTGCTCCACTCTGGACCATCGAACACGTTCGTCAAGAGACGTCTTCGACGAAAACTCCTTCGACGTCGAAGGCAATCAGCCTTCTTCCTTGGAAGAAATCTTCTAAGTATTTGGCCATCTTTCGACAGGCACTTCGACAGGCTCAGCCAGTCGAAAGCATCTTTCAGCTTTTAATGGCTGCCATCAATTAAAACAGAGGTGTCGAATTTAGGAGCCAACAAATTGCCCCCCAAGAATGCCTTATTTCGACTCTGAAAGAAAAAGGCATTCTTTGAAAACGCCATTCGACACCTGTTTTTTTTTTCCACGCTTAGTCACAAGTTAACTTGTGCACTTTTTGTTGCTTTTCACCAACTATTGGCAATCCCAAGAAACCATCATTGATTTGATCCTAGGACGTCACTGTCAGTACGGCGTGCAGAACCAAAACATCACTTCATAATTTGTCATTATGACAAATCTAAAAAACGAGGACGCACGCTGCGTCTCTCTGTTTCTGCAGAAACGGCCAAAACAACAGGATGCTGCCACGCGTCCCACTAATTCCTGCAGCATTAAATGACATTTAATGCCCTCGTAATTGGGAATTTCTCCCACTACTATAAATAATAGTGAATATCCCATTGTGGGACTTTTCACGCAAGCTATCTTTCAAACTCCCTTGCTTTCTTGCAAACTTGTTTTCTTTGCAGAAAAAACTCTTCCTTTTCCAACTTCATCTTCATCCTCAACAATGGCTTCTGCTTCAACTGCCCCCAAGACTAACGTATCAACTGAACAACTTGCTAAGCCCAAGGTCTTTGTAACTGCTCCGGTAGTGAACGCTACAGGGAAACGAAGGGTCCCCGAACCATCTGACATCTCCGTTCGTGACGCTTACTCGCGTCACTTGATGATTCCGGTTGGATACTCCAACCAAATCTTCGCCATGGCTGGACCCATGCACCCAAGCATTTCTGAAGCTCTAAAGATCAAGAGCTACTTCCCCATCGTCGAGAAACTCAAGCCAGTAGCTTGTGCTAAAAAGGATGCAGAAGATAACGAAGACCCCACACACGAGAAGATCGACCTTCGTTTCTTCAACAGAAGCGTTAGAGTCTTCAGGTCCTGCCCTAATCTCACCCAGGACTATGTTGCTTGGCTAACAAAGCTAGAAAAACATCAAGCTCCAGTCTGGAAGGAAATGGGCATCTTTGACCTAATAATGCTGTCGAAGACAGGTTTAAACTACTCCCCAGAGATGCTTATAGCTTCGATGCTGTTCTGGGATAGCTCTCACTTCACCTTTCACCTTCCATGTGGGATGTTAACCCCCACACTCTTCGACGTAGCAGCCATCACTGGCCTTCGACCAACCGGAGATTATTTCGACCCGGAAGAGATGTCGGAGGACCAAATTGGCTTTTCTGAGACGAAGCCAACATTCACCACCTTTATCAACCATTTTCATGACCAGTCGACAGACGCAGTGTCAGACGTTGAACACATAGCGTTTCTAGCCTTATGGCTAACTCGCTTCGTGTTCTGTTCGAAGTCTCTGCAAGTGACCAAAAAGATGGTCACTCTGGCCACCCAACTGCATCACCGCCAGAACATCTGTTTGGCAGAACTAATTCTGGCCAGTCTTTATGACTCAATCAGCAGTGGGGTTACTCTTTTGAAGCATATCGAAGATAGGAACAGTTTGTTACTCGCTGGGCCTTTCTGGCTACTTCAACTGTGGCTCAACGCCACTTTCGAATCCTTCTTACCCAAGAAGAGTCAGATAAACGAACAAGCCCCAGCGATAGCCAATAGACGGATCGAAGGAATTAGGCTGGCTCTACTGACGCCTGTAGAAGATGGGCTAGAGTTCCAACAAACCTTCACTAACTTCGTGCTGATGTTCGCTCGAAGGAAGGAATTTGTTTCGACTATGGCTCCATTCGCTCAGCGAAAGGTGGGGCCAGCTTGGTTCACAAGGCCACATCCCAAGGAATCGAGTGGTCCCAATGTTGATGAGCACACCATACTGTGGGAGGCATTCCTTACCCCAAGGATTATGCCTCTTCGATTTAAGAGTTCTAAGACTCATCTGAGTCTGCTTGCCTATCAACCAAATCTGGTATCTCGCCAGTTTGGTATCATCCAAACCCTGCCTTCTCCCATTTTCCAAAAAGAGAAGTCAATGTTGTACTTCTGCAACGATTATACAGAAGACGCTGCCACCAGGCATATCGGAAGATATGCTGGTCGAACCATCCTCTCGCTGTTCAACTACCAGCTTAACTTCCTTTGTTCGCCATCTTTTGAAGAATGGTGGAGAAGCTATTACGCTGAGTACTTCTTCGACGAGAAGGACTTCATAGCAGAGTTGCAGAAGTCTTTTGTCCTCGTGTTTGACAAAGTAAAGAAATGTAAGTTCACACTCTCACATTACTTTTTATCTTTCTCTTCGACTGTTAGCTTGTTAACTTTCCCTTTCGCTTTCAGTTGTTCGAAAACCCCTAGCCAAGAAGGCTACAGAAGGCCCACAAGGAAGGGTCCCTTCGACAAAACCTCCACCGCCGGCGAAGACTATAGCGCCGGCGAAGACAACAGGCAACCAACAGGGGGAAGGCTCTTCGAAGAGGCCTCCTGCATCGGTAACCAGATCTTCTTTATTTTCATTCCGGCTTTCGATTATTTACTTTCGACGTAATTATTCAATCGAATTCCTATTGGTTTTATAGGCCCCTTCGCCCAAGAAAAGGGCAGCACTTGTGATCGAATCGGGGAGCGATGACGAAAGTGATTCCCCTCCTTCTCCCCTAAAGAGGCGAAAGTTAACGAAGGACGCTTCTGTTCCTACTCCAACTCCTGAAGGTCGAACCGTCAGAATAAAGGTTGGTGTGAGAAAGCCTAGGCCACCTGCGGTGGTCATCGAAGAACCAACTGAGGAGGAACTGAACGCTCTAGTTACCCAGCCTGTCGAAAGTGATAATTCCAGCCCCGGGGCTGAAGCCAATCCACAGGTAATCTATTGGACCCTTCTTATAACTTAGGCATAGATACCAGTATTTGATTATATCTCTTTCGAACATCTGAAGATTTGTCTTCTTCCTCTTTTCAGGACACTACTGGGAGTTCCCCACCAAGGACTTCAGAAACTCTGGAATCTGCTGACCTTAGCAGACCTCAGGTGCAAGATTTGGGCAATGACGAAGCCCACACTGAGCATGAGGCCAATGCTGAAACAGTGGAGAAGACAACTGAAGAACCTATGGCGGAGGAAACACAGCCAGAAAAGGTTCCTGTGGTGGTCTTGTCGTCAGAAGAGAATCCTGAAGGAAGAGACCAAGGCAATGGCGAAGAGAATCAAGATGCTGTTGTCGAAGAACATGAAGGTGGTACTGGCGAAGAACACCAGGATGACGCCAGCGAAGAACCACAGAATGACGCTGGCGAAAGATCCCAAGGTGAAGTTAACGAAGAACCACGAGTCGACGCTAGTACCGCCTCAGTTCAAGTCGAAGAACAACCAAACGAGGCACTCAGCATTCAACAGCCTCCAGCCCAAGATAATGCTATGGCAAGGGTCACTTCCTCAAAGCATAGGTCGAAAGAAGACTTGGAAATCTTGAAACGAACTGACCCTATCAGCTACCTCAATGCAATCGTCGAGAGTAAGAGTTCTTCCGACACCAGTCAGGAAATTCCTACTCTGTCGGGGAAATCTACTGAGACTTCTCCTCTTGATGATGCGTTGGCGAAGGTCAAGGCCCAGTTCTTCAAGAGAGATTTAATGAAGGCTTTAGAGGGGGACCCCACTGCTCCGTCTTGCTTAAAAGAGGTTTTGAATGCTGTTGATTTCGCTGCTGTAGCCCCAGAAATCTCGGACTTAATCATGGAATTACATTCTATGATTGACCAAGTCTCAGCGGATTACCGGCGCCAACGAACTTTCAACAGTCAGCTCGAAACGCTGCATGGCAAGAGCCTATCTGCGTGGACTGCTGTTACAAGTTCGACTTCTCGAATTGCCGAGTTGTCGAAACAAAAAGCGTCTGCACAGGAAAGGTTCGATGCTATTGAGCGAGAGAATGTCTCCTTCCGAGCACAAATTGCAGAGATAGAGGCGAAGATAAACGCCAACACTGTGCTTCAGGAGGAAATTCTTTCGACCATCCCAGACGCTGAGAGCCAGACTGAGATCAAGCAAGGCCTGGAGTTCGCTGAGAAGGCCCAAAGCCTCGACGCTCAAATTGCCAAACTGGAGCAAGAAAAATCTTGGTGCAAGAAGAGGTTGGATTTGCAGCATGCTAAGTATCTTCGACTGAAGAATTCTCTTTCCTTTTGATTCTCTTTTGTAATCATCTTTTGTAATCGCTTTCGACAACAATTGCCATTTTGGCAGAAATTAATAAAAATTTCCATTTTGGCATTTTCATGATTAATTTAGTTTATTATTTTATTTTTATCTCTTGAAGTATAGGCTTATATTTTTTCAAATATTTACCATTTACTCTCAAGAGCCTTTTATCACCACTTATCTCTTCGACTTCATAGGCTCCACCAGAAAAAGTTTGGATAACTCTGAAGGGTCCTTCCCATTTGGGTGACCATTTCCCCATGCTTCGATCCCGTCGATCCATGGGAAGAATTACCTTCCAAACTAAATCTTCAGGCAAAAATACCTTAGGTTTTACCTTTCTATTATAAGAGTCTTCGACTCTTTTCTTCTGAAGCCTGAGTAAGTCGAGAGCGTGTAATCTCTCTTCGTCTAAATCCACCAATTCATCTAACATCATGTTCCAATAAACCTCAGAAGGAATATCATAATGCCTCTGAACTCTTGCAGATTGAAGACAAATTTCTGCTGGCAATACTGCGTCATGGCCAAAAGTTAGCCTATATGGTGTTGTACCAGTGGCTTCTTTTGGGGACGTTCGACAAGCCCATACAATCTGGTCTAACGTCTTATGCCAATTCTTTGGTTTCTTCCCAACATGTTTCTTTATCAAGCCAATTACCACTTTGTTAGCTGCTTCGACTTGACCATTCGCCTGTGCATAGTAAGGCGTGGATGTTAGGAGTTTGAAACCTGTTTCCTGAGCAAATTCCTGCATCTTTCGACCAGTGAAAACTGAACCTTGATCAGTTGTTATTGTCTCAGGGATTCCATACCTAAAAATAATGTTCTTTTGAATGAATTCAATGACATTTTCTTGGTCTACATTGACTAAAGGGACAGCTTCGATCCACTTAGTAAAATAATCAATGCCTACCAATATGTATTTCTGACTCTTTGATGATGCTGGTCGAATCTCTCCAATAAGATCCAACGCCCATCCTCGAAAGGGCCAAGGCTTCACTATCGAGTGAAGTTCGCTTGCTGGTACATGCTGGATGCCTGTATGAACTTGACACTCTTGGCAACCTTTGGCGAACTCAACACAATCTTTCAGCATAGTGGGCCAATATAGTCCTTGTCGAAACAACAACCATTTCATCTTATGGCCTGCTTGGTGAGCCCCACATGCCCCAGCATGCGTAGTCGAAAGGGCTATGTATGCTTCAGTTTCACTTAAACATTTCAGCAACACCCCTTCAGGCGTCTTCTTGAATAACTCATTACCCATGAGTACAAAACTCAACGCCCTGTATTTTGTCTTTCGTTCTGTCGACGCTCCTGGATTTTGAAGATAGTCCACTATGGGTTTCCTCCAATCCTGGTCTGACAAGTTATCAATGAACGAAATCTCGAAGTTTGAGTGATCAGCATATCCTAACCTTGTTGATTCCAAGTCTGTTGGTGATAGACAAGTTGCTCTTATCTTCTCTCGAACTTCGATTGCTCTTTGTAATCTCGTTTTTGAAATTTTATACCCAGATGCAATCTGTGCCAAGTCATTGGCTATTTGATTTTCGACTCTGGGTATGTGTCGAATATTGACACTTTCGAATTGTTTCAATAAACGATTTGCTATCACAAAGTACATAATGAGATTCTCTCTTATGCATTTATACTCCTTTGTGACTTGCTTGATGACTAACTCTGAGTCTCCCATTATTTCGACTCGAGTTGCCCCCAATTCCAACAATATTTCAAGGCCAGTAATTAGAGCTTCATACTCAGCCTCGTTGTTCGAACAAGAACCTTCGATTTGGTACTTGAATGTTGTTGGAATTTTATCTGGAGAAATAAGTAAGACTCCTACTCCTGTTCCATTTTTATGGCTGGAACCATCGAAGTAGAATTTCCAAGGTTCTATCTCCACGTAATTAATATCCTCGACTTGAATTGAGTGGTCGACTATGAAGTCTGCAACCACTTGTCCTTTGACTGCCTTAAGAGGCATAAAGGTCAAGGAATATTCAGTCAATGCTAATGCCCACTTGCCAATTCGACTATGCAAGATAGGTTTCGACAACATATATTTGAAAACATCAAAATGAGACGAAACATAAACATCAACTGGTTTTATATATTGTTTGAGCTTTGTACAAGAGAAATACAGACATAGACACAATTTTTCAACTTCGCTATATCTAGTTTCTGCATCATTCAAGACTCGACTGAGATAATAAATGGGTCTTTCGACTCCATTCTCATCCTCTTGGGCTAACATACTTCCCAGAGTTTTATCAGATGCAGCTATGTACAGTCTCATGCTCCTATTGCTACAAGGAGGCACCAAGATAGGTGGCTTAGTGAGGTACCCTTTGATTTTGTCGAAGGCTGCTTGTTGCTCTTGCCCCCATTCGAACCCCTCCTTATTTAGTCGAAGTAAGGGTGAAAAGGCCTGAGCTTTCCCACTTAGGTTAGATATAAACCTTCTCAAGAAATTTATCTTGCCTAAGAGAGACTGCAATTCCTTTTTATTCGATGGCGCTTTCGCTTCCAAAATTGCCTTCGTCTTGTTCTGATTAATTTCGATTCCTTTCTTGTGGACAACGAAACCCAAGAAATCTCCAGCTTTTACACAGAACGCACACTTCAAAGGGTTCATCTTCAGACCATGCTCTCTCATTCTTTCGAATGATTGTCGAAGGTGGTCAATGTGACTCTTCCTGGAAACAGATTTTATTACAATATCATCAATATAAACTTGCATAAATGTGTTAATAAAATCATGGAAGATAGTATTCATTGCTCGCTGGTACGTTGCCCCAGCATTCTTTAGGCCAAAAGGCATCACTACCCATTCGTAAGTGCCTAAGGCCCCAGGACATCGAAAAGCTGTTTTCGACACATCCTCTTCAGCAATGAATATTTGATTATATCCTGAATAACCATCGAGCATACTCAAGTATTCGTAGCCAGCGGCAGAATCGACTAGCATTTCCGCCACAGGCATAGGATATTCATCTTTGGGGGTGGCAGCATTCAGATCTCTGAAATCTATGCACACCCTTAACGTGCCATTTTTCTTAATTACTGGCACAATATTTGCAATCCATTCGACATACCTTGTAACACGGATGAATTTGCATTTCAGAAGTCTTTCGACCTCCGTTTTGATCTTCGACAAAATTTCTGGAGCGAAGCGTCTTGGATTTTGCTTGATTGGCTTCTTTCCAGGTTTGATTGGCAACTGAAGTTCTACCAATCCTCTGTCGAGACCAGGCATTTCGTCATAATCCCATGCGAAACAGTCTTTAAACTCTTTCAGCAAGTGGATTACTTCCAACCTAAGTTCTGGATCAATTTTGGCGCTGATGTAAGTTGGCCTATTCTCTGATCCTTCGCCTAAGTTAATTTCTTCTAAAGGGTCTTGTGCTAACATCTTAATGTTGTTCGCCAAGGGATCCTTTTCGAAGCCCAAAGGCTCATCGTCATAAATCGCGTCGAGCCTCTGTTCCTGCATTCCTCCTGTCGAGATATCGGGAGGTTCTGGGTCAAAATCTTTTCCAGGACCTATATCTGGTGGCTCTGGGTCGAAATCTTTTCCAGGACCTGCAGAAGGTAGTGCTTGGTCATTGGCCTTGGTGGCCATGTATTTTACTTCGGCTTCGAGAGCCGTTATCATCTTGGTTTCAGCCACATAGGCCGAAATTCGCTTCAGAGATTGTGACTCAGTCATTATCACTGAATTCACTTCCCCAACCAGTTGGTTGGATACCAGTTAGCCCACTGAATTCTATGTGTGACACGTCCTCTCTGTCCCATTGGAAACCATGCTCAGGATGCAGGTATAGGGAACAAAAGGTGTTTGGCGCTGGCGCCATGTCGAAGTCAGGAGCTGAACATGGCCCTATGTGAGCCAAGTTTTTGTCGAAATCTGTTACACCCAAGTGGTTTACTTCGCCAAGGTAGTAACTCTGATCAGCCTCTATGTTTTCGACCAGCCCATCTGGGCGCCATAGAAGCAGTCTTTGATGCATCGATGAAGGCACAGCACCTACACCATGTATCCACTCACGACCTAACAAAAGGTTGTAGTTAGGTTTGGCTGATATGACCATGAACATTGTTGGTCGAAGGATCGACCCAACTTTTATGTCGAGCTGGATCACTCCCATGGTGGTCCCAATGCCTCCCTCATAGTTGGAAAGGACCATATTGTGAGGTTTTATTTCTTCATCCCTTTTGCCGATCTTTATCAGCACAGAATGAGGGATAATATTGATAGTGGCTCCACAGTCGACCAATATCTTGTTCACAGTGGTCTCTTCGAGCTTGGCCCTTATGAACAAAGGTTTGAGGTGATTCTTCATCGCCTCTGTAGGTGGCTCGAAGAAGCCATTTTGTTCTTCTGTAGTGCCATTGTCCATGACAAAATAGCACACTGGCCTGTGTCTGGCCATTTCTTGTTCCATCTCCCAGTCACTGGCTTCGACTTCTACTTGTCGATTGAATTCCCTAGGTAGCATTGAAACAACGTTCACCATTATATCCAGAGTATCGTCGGACTCAGCATCATCTTCGTCTTCGACTTCGCTCTGGTTAGGCCAAACTAGCCTGTTGGTAACTGGTTCTCTCTCAAGAGGCTTTCTTTGTTTCCTTTGAGGCACATTCGAACTAGTCTCAGCCTTAGGTTCAGTGGCAGCCTCCCTTTCAGCTTTTCGCCTTCTTTGATACCTCCTCCATTGGGATCTCGACATAGGATTTTTTCCCTTATAGTTGCTGGACACTTGAGCAACCTTGGGTGCAGCAACTTGAGGATCTTTCTTCTGGATTAAAGAGGAACCTCTTGGCACTTCGAAAGAATGCCATTTCTCTTCACTTGGCCTTTTCCGGCCAGATGTTTTGTACCAAGTGTCTACTGGTACATTTGTTGGAGGCCTAAAAGTCGAAGGCCTCTTGTCTTGATTAGAACCCCTTCTGGGATCATGTCGAAGGTCAGAATTCTCCCTTCTCTTGTTTGCTGCCCTCACTCCTTGTATGTGTTCAGCAGCTTTTTTATCAAAGATAGAACTGCATCTTGGACACAGCATAACCTCTGATTTCTTCTTCTGGCATCTTTGTAAAAAATCTGCCAAGTTTTCGTTTTCCTTAGGGAAAGCCGTTTTATTTGCCTGCTCTTGCCTTATGGCTTCTTCTGATGCTTTAGGGTCAGAAAGTTCAACCATGTTGATATTCATGGTATCCTTATTAGCAAGAGTTAGTTGTTTCATTTGTGTTTCCAGTTTCTCCGTCTGGCCTTGAACAGTGGCCAAGTGGGAACTGGGCTTTGGTCCAGTTGTTTGTACTGCAGCAGCCTTCGACTTTGGATCTTCGACCGCTTTCTGGACAGCCTCAATTGTCTTCCTGGATAAGTTTCCAGAAAAACTGCCAAAGATTGGCATGTTGATGTGGTCCTTAGAGACTTCGACCATGTTAATGCCTGGCTTCTTCGACTGGATCTTGGTAGCCTCTATCATGTTCACCTCAGAGGGTTCTGCATAGTGGGCTTCAGCCTTCATTGGATTGGAGTCGACAGCCATGGGGGATTTGTCAGCAAACTTTAATCTCCCTTCCTCAATAGCGTCTTGCACAAGATTCCTGAAAAGAAAACATTGAGAAGTTTTATGGCCCAAAAAATTATGATATTTGCAAAAACCCCTCTTCTTTCTTTGATCAAGAGGAGGCACTTTTACCCCAGGGGGTACTATCATTTGGCCATCTTTAACTAGCAAGTCGAATATTTCATCGCATTTTGTGATGTCGAAACTGTAAGTCTTTTTTGGGAACCTATCGTTGGTCTTGTCTGGACCAATGGGATTTTTCCCATTTGAGGGGACTAACTGTTTACAAGAGTATGGAGGCCCTTGTTTTAGTTCCGCTAAATCGACTTCTCCTTCTTCGACAGCTAAAGTATCGTCGAAGGATTCTAGATCTTCGTCATCCATCTCAACGTAAGCTATTCTCTCTCTCTTATGAGTTTTTGTTGCCTTAGCTTTTTCAGCTTTAAGGCGTTCGACTTGTCGAACTCTATCGGCCAGTTGGGCCATGTCTCTTAGGTACTGGGTATCTAGCTTCTTCCTAATGGAATAGTCTAAACCACCTGCGGCCATTTCGACCAGCTCATGTTCTGGCACTTGTGTAAAACATCTCGCCTTAAGCAACCTAAACCTATTCAGATATTCGTCTATAGGTTCAGTGAAACGTCTCTTAACACTCGCCAGTTCTTTCAGGCTTATCTTGGTTTGCCCCATATAGAATTGTTCATGGAACAATCTTTCCAACTGGGTCCAATGGTGGATCGAATTGGGTGGTAGAGTTGTAAACCAAGTAAAAGCGTTCTTGGTTAAGGAACTTGGGAAGTATTTGATCCTTAGGTTTTCATTATTTGAAATGTCTCCTGCTTCGATCAAATACCTAGCCACGTGTTCGACAGTAGATTCTGTCGTGTCCCCAGAGAACTTAGTAAATTTGGGGACTTTGGTTCTAGGGGGTAAGTCGGTTTGTAACACATATTCTGACAATGGAGATGTAAAGTTGGGCCTTCGAAAGCCCATGTTCATTCCATTCTGAGTCATGATTCTTTCGATCATGGTTGCCAGATTGTTCTCCAAACCCATGTTTTGGTATTGGACATGCTGAACCACTTCGTCAGCATTTTGGTTTCTGTTGACTAACCTTACCTCTGGGGCTATTACCCTAGGTTCTTCGACAGGTTGTTCTACAGGCTGTTGGGCCTGATTAATGGTGGTTTCTTCCTCTACAAATATCCCCTGATTTCCTCTTATTTGCGCCCTTTGGGGCTGTCGAATAGGGGGGGGTACTCCAAAGAAGTCAGCCAAACGCGTCATTTGCGCTGTAACTTGCTGATTCGACTGAGTAGTATTTTGTATTAGAGGATTTAGCACTGTACTCAAAGTTTGTGCCAACATTTGCACCATATCATGGTTGCTTTCGTCCATCTGTTGCCTCAAGACTGCTGTCGAGGCATTTGTAAGGCCATGGGCTACTTGGGACGTTCCTCCTAAGAATTGGGTCCTATTTCTATTCGCCATGCCTACTCCAGAGCCTTGGAGCGGCGAAGTGGCACTCACGAAAGGGTCTGAATAAGTGGACGCAGCATTCGTCAGGCTTGCCAATTCAGAAGTTGGCATGCCATAGAATGGAATAAATCCTGGGGGAACCACTGGCCTTGGGCCAGTATTTCCCCTTGGAGGGGGGGTTCCCAAAGTCATTCTGGGGCCTGCAAACGAAGTTGTCGGCCCCGTGGTTGTGACTGACACTGCTGGTATCGAACCAGCATTCGTCGCTTCACTCACGGTCATATTAACCGTTGCTCCCACACTCGTTTGTGAGATTTCATTATTGTTTGGCGGATTCGCCATCTCTTCCCTTCTCCTGGCAGTATTATTATCGTTGGTGTATATTCTACCACTCCTCAATAACATACAACTCGAAAAGATGAGATTATTTTTCAATCAATCAACACACTGTCCCACCAGGTGTGCCAATTTGTTTACCTTGGGATTTGGTAAACAACCGCTGATCCTCCAAATGGTTACTTATTTGGTTACTCGCAGGATCGATCAGATTGATCCTATGGACATAGGTTGATTTTGAAGTTTAATTAATGTGGATAAGGCTTTAAGTAAATTGTTTAAAGTAAATTGCATAAAGGAAAGGCTTGGTAAAATAAACAAGGCTTGAATGTAAAGGTTCGACAGGAATCTTAAAGGGAAAAAGCATGTAAAGTACTGGAAAAGTAAATGACTTGAATTAATAAATTGGTGTTTCACACATACATTTCTCAACAATTCGTTCGCTCACACTGGGTACTTGAATCTAAATGAGTGACTATGTATCTATTGTGAACACACGCGAGAAACTACACGTCTACTCCTATTTATACAAAAACATTCCAAGTAACCGTCGGGCAGTTACACTGCTTCGAGATCAAGCCACTTGTCACGTTCTCCATGTTCGACGCTCCAGATCCTTGCACGTTCGCACGTAGTAACTGCTGGAAACCGTTTTCCCTCCAAAGCTTTGAATTTCAAACTGCTCCACTCTGGACCATCGAACACGTTCGTCAAGAGACGTCTTCGACGAAAACTCCTTCGACGTCGAAGGCAATCAGCCTTCTTCCTTGGAAGAAATCTTCTAAGTATTTGGCCATCTTTCGACAGGCACTTCGACAGGCTCAGCCAGTCGAAAGCATCTTTCAGCTTTTAATGGCTGCCATCAATTAAAACAGAGGTGTCGAATTTAGGAGCCAACACCAACAAGGAAAGGAAAAAAGCACAGAAAAATTCCTTTTTCGAGATGTTTCTCGGGTCCGGGGGGTAGATTATAGAAAGGGAATGTGTTAGCACCCTTTCTATCTGTGGTTATCCACGGGCTCTTAGGTACTTGCTCAAAGTGTTTTTAAAATTTGCTTTTCTTTGTGTTTGTGGGTTTGAAAAGAGTTTTTGTTTGAAGAGAGTGTAAGTGCGAAAAGTTTTTTTGTTTTGTTTTGAAAAGGAGAAAGTACTTAAGAACCATCTACCTACTCGAAAAAGGAATCAATCTGTGCTAATGTCCTTTAGACAACACTATCCCACTATTGATGAGTAGGTAGCATCGTCGTTGGAGTTTAAGGGTCAATTCGATTAAGGGACGTGTGGTCACTAAAGCAATGTTAGGACGCCTTAGCGGTAACCCTAATGTCTTAGATCATTTTTCCGAGGCAACTATGATCTTTGGACAAGAGGGCGACCTCTAAAACTTCCTATACTCAATGACCACGTTCGAAGGCAACCAAGTGAGGTGTACCCTAAGAGTGCGCATGTGCGAGTGTGTTGTTTCGGTTAATTTTATCTTTGTACATGTCAATGGTTATCTATGTTGATTTTAGGTTAAAGATTTGATCTTGTCATGCATTCCCTATTATCGAACATCTAACAGTTTATAAGTTGCGGAAATTAAATTGCGGAAATTAAATCTAACTATTACAAGGCGTCGGGTATTTACATCGCCAAAAACAACCCTTGAAATTAAAATGCGGAAAATAAATAAAGCGATAAAAAAAGTAAAGGTCTTATTAAACTATTACATTCCGGGAAACAATTACATCAATATGGTAAAATGGATCGCATGCGGGAAAATTAAATCGGGCGCATTTTTTAGGGTTTTGACCCTTTTGAAAGAAAATGATTTTTTTGTTATTTTTTGAATTAAAAGGAATTAGATCAAAATTAATTATTAAATTAATGAACTAATTAATTAATAAAAATAATATTTTTTTGGATTTTTGAGTATTTAAAGAAATAAAATAAATTTGATTAATGTTAATAAAACCTAATTATCTAAATTAATTTTAATTATTACAAAAATATTAAAGTTATTTCCTAATTAAACTAGATCAATTAATATAATATTTATTTACAAAAAAAATAAAATGCTGAATTTAATTTTAATAAATAAAATATATTTTTGTGTTTTTGATTTTATGAGAAAAAGTTTAATTGGTTAGTAAAAAATTAATAATGAAAATAATTAAATAAACAATATAAAAGAAAGAAAGAAAAAGAAATAACCAAAGGGGGGTGTTGGGCCTGACTGGAGGTGAGAATTGCAATTTTTTGGCCCAATTACACGCAGGCCTGGGT
Source organism: Vicia faba (assembly GCA_948472305.1). Taxonomy (NCBI): domain Eukaryota; kingdom Viridiplantae; phylum Streptophyta; class Magnoliopsida; order Fabales; family Fabaceae; genus Vicia; species Vicia faba. Next base: position 658,289,318 of record OX451736.1, on the reverse strand, counting down.
TGACTTTCTCATTCTCCACGCGCTGGTTGACTTGGGAGTATGGTGGATCTCCAATATGGACCACCAGATCTGACCTGGGGCCATCTGACATTTGGAGATTTGAAGGAGTATGATGGACCACGCAATTGGCTTTGCACTGGATCACCTGTGAAAAAATAATAATAGGCATTTGGGGGACCTGGGATTCGAACCCAGGTCCTGCTACTCACTGGCCAACATGTCAACCACTCAACTAACGCGTTCTAATTGTTATTATAATGGAAAACAATAATTATATGAAAAACAATTAACATGCCAAAAAATATAAAAAATAAGCGCGAAATATTTGAACCAACGAATGGGACAAGGCCACGTCTTCGTCTTCTTCGTTTGGCCTGGATATTTACCTGCAGATTCTCATCCGCAGCTAAATCCGTATGTCCCTCCTAAAATCTTCTCTAGGCTATGGAAATTAATTCCAAACACATGGTTGTGCTCGTCTCCTTCCACTGATTACGTCCATGTCCATTATTAGCATCAATTTTGCATGCAATTAAAATGCCCAAAAACAAGAACCAAGAACCCTAGAATCGGCTAGGGGGTTACAGGCTATAAAAATGCAATTCAATAATGCAAAAAGCTTCTAAATGGAATGATAAGCATGAATATGCAAAGATTTTGCTCAAAAGATGCAGAAACTATGAAATACGAATTCAACTGAAAGGCGATTTTCAGAGAGACTTACAACACGATTGAGGGAGGGAGAGAGCTTGCTTTTGATTCCTTCTCACTCAGTGGATGTCCAGCAATTGAATAGCGTTGAGTTTTGGCCTAGAAAACACCTCTATGCTTGATTTCAGTTTCAAGCTTTTCCACCTTTTTTTCAAGTTTGGTTTTGATGTTTATGCATCCTCTAAGTCCTGAAACTCGTGCCTCTCAGTTGTATATGTATAAAGCATTGTATTAGGTCAAGTTTTGGACTTTGAATCTTTGTGCATTGATGGTTGAAGATGTGATTTGATTCACCATTAAAAAGCTTCCAAATTTGTCCAAAAACCACCTTTTTGTTCATGATATGGTGAGATACGAGTTTGATCATGTCCATGATGACAATTAAGACCTGTATCAATCAAAAAGACTCCAAGTGATCAATATTTGGATTTTATTTGGATTTAAATTGATTTAAAATGAATTAATTCAATAAAAATCAAATAAAATAGAAATATCAATAAATAGACACAAGACTGAAGATAGGACACGTGTGTAGTGTGACAAGATCAAATCAAGTGGAAAAAAGTGGGCCCATTTGACAAAATTTGAAGTCTTGGGGATAGTTGACTTTTGGCAATTTTGCAAAAATGGCCAACTTCAACAATGTATAACTTCTTTAATTTTAAACTTTTGGAAGTGTTCTTTGACTTTTTAGAAAGCTTGAGGTGTCCTCTAACCAACCCTTTTGGTATCATCTCATTTTGATATTCCATTCTCAAGTTATAAGCTTTGGCAAAAAAGGTGTTTTTGTTGACTTTCAAAAATGACCTATAATGTCCAAATTTGTAACTTTTTATGAGTGCATTTCTTGATCTTAGGGTGTGAAGATGTATTGTAGGAAATTTCATCCTCTTCAAAATGAGATTTGGATGGGTCATTTATCATAAAGTATGAGAAAGTTATGCTTGGTCAAAGTTGAGTTGACTTTTCCTACAAAACCCTAATTTAGCAACTTTTGAATCTTGATGAATCTTGAGCAATCCTTGATGAATCATGATCAATCCTTGATAAAATGATGAAATATCCTTCAGAATGAGAATGTTGACAAAAAATCTTGAAGTTTGACTGTATTTAGGACATAGTTGACTTTTGCCCTAGCATAGTCGATTTTTGGACCTCTTAAGCAATTGACTGACCAAACTTCCTCTGCAAGGCTTGAAATTTGACATGGATGAACTTGAGAACATATTAGGACATTGGGGAGCACTTGGGGTCATTTGGATGTAAGGACCTTGATGCAACACAAAACCCTAATTTGAGGTTAACTGCCTTAGGAGATGATTTGACTGTCCAACTCTTAAGCAATCTTGAGCAACTTGGAGACTATTCTTGCAATGTCTTGAGAAATATGGGAGGGAAAATTTTGGGGTACAATAGGCGACTTGGGCAAAAAATGGTTTCTCGGTGGACTGAAAACCCGAAAGGGCGGTCCAGGCAAACGTTAGGGAATTAAAGCGTATGACTATATCCTGACGGATCACTTTGAGGACAACCTCTTGACTTCCACTGACAGAATCAGAGTTTCTGATCAATTCAATCATCTTCGGACGAAGCAACAAATAGATAAGATATTCGGAGATATGAAGGCTATAGCAGAATGGAAACCCCATGGGATTAGTACACATAACTATCTTTCTTTGTATAAAGTTTTTCTTATTTTCATGGCATCATTCTCTTACTAGAATGATTGTCTCTTTTGTACAAAATACTTATTCAAAGTCAATACAAGGATATCTCTTTGAAAGTACAGAAAACTATTTATCTTTTTCTTCACACTTGTGTTTTATTTGCAAAAACGTCCAATGATTCATTAATGAATATATGCATTTGAACATAATTACTGTTTACAAATAAACAAAATGAGGAAGACAATTACTGATAAGTTGGAAGAGCCAGAAAAACGTCTCTAGGCTATTTCATAAGCAACCTCCCTAGTGTATCATTTAGATCCCCAGCGGAACTAAAACTTCAAACTATTAATCCCCAGTAGAGATCGGCAAATTTCTCAGGATTCCTCAAAGCAATATGTGGCATTGCCCTCACAGGTGAATTTTTGCCAGTACTTCAAACTTCAAGACATGAAGAATCCATATATCCCCAGCAGCTTTCAGGGATTTATTTTCCTCAATCAGGCAGCAATACAACAAATCAGCTTACATGCGCATACATTACATCCATACATCATAAACATTGATTAAAGTAAATACATTGCATCATGCATCGCATGCAACATAACTCTGTGTTTCAGCTAACATTTTACCCTTTTTAGGATAAGATTAACAACTACCATTAATAATATGCAATCATGATACAGTTCAGATACGCTCCAGACACGGAAGCCATTCTATTACTCATTCAGATTCAGACTTCAGATACAGTTCAGATACGCTCCAGGCACGGATGCCATTATGTTACTCATTCAGATTCAGACTTTAGATACTGTTCAGATACGCTCCAAGCACGAATGTCATTCTGTTACTCATTCAAATTCAGACTTCAGATACTGTTCAGATACGCTCCAGGCACAGATGCCATTCTGTTACTCACCCAGATTCAGATATAGTTCAGATACGCTCCAGGCACGGATGCCATTCTATTACTCATTCAGATTTAGACTTCATATACAGTTCGGATACGCCCCAAACATAGACGCCATTTTGACACTCATTCTTTCAGCTTACAATTTACAATTCAACAAACATTCTTGGATGGCATCTACAAGCCCATCTCCAACAAGGATCTATTACTTCTCCAAATGGCATCTTTAAGCCCATTCCCTCAACTACGTATTGTCGAGTGCAAATTTATGGGCACTCTAGTGTCCAATCATCCTTCACCTTCGAGTCACGAATGGTAAACTCGCCAATCTAACTCTTCAGGTTCAAGAAGATTGAACAGGGGCAGATGTTGTACCCCAAAATTTTCCCTCTCTCATTTATCAAGACTTTTCTCACAAGATTTCTTTGACTCAAGACTGGATTAGGGTTTGGTCAGCTCAAGGCATATCATCTTGCACTGATGACCCAAATTTAGGGTTTGAGATTGCACAAGGATTTTTTGACTATCAATGCTTCATGTGACTTTCAAACATCATTATGGATCCCTAAGATTTCTCATGACAAGTTTCAAACCTTGAACCACATTTTTTATCAGTCAATTAGACAGTTGACCTAAAAATCAGCTGTATTGGGGAAAAAGTCAACCATGGCCAATTTACAGTCAAAGTTCATAATTTTTTATTCACATAAACATTTTAGACTCATATGTATCATTTGATCAAGTTTGGATTACAATCCCTCAAGAAATTTGATCAAATCATCAAAAGGGTAAAATGGTCAAAATTAGGGTTTTGATTGAGGAAGGGCAATTTCTGATTTTTAACCTAGAAAATGACCAATTGAGTTAAAGCATGATATCAAGGATTAAATTGCATCATATTTACTTAATTACATGGCTCAAAATATTTCAATTTCATTGGATTGACAAATGAAATTTGCAGTCAATTGATCAAAAGTCAACTGTATACTAAAAAGTCAAACTTTGACTTTTTGGTCAAAATGAAGTGCCAAGGGTCACAATTCATCAAAACATGTCAAAATGTGAAACTTGTTCATCAATAAATCCAAATTTGAAGATTAGGGTTTAAATTTGAAAATTTTCTTAACTTAGAAATTTTCTAAGTATAGAAAATTTCTTATTTTTTCTCAACTTTAGGCCACCTTTTCACCATGATGCACAATGATTCAAAGAAAATTCCCAACATAAAAGTTGTAGACCTCCATGAAATATACAACTTTGCTTCACACACTTTTCCCTAAAGATGTTTGGATCTCAAGATATAAATTTGTGAATACATGCTCATGAACTAAATAACTTAGTGAAATTTTGCCCTAATTTAGGCAGGTTTTGGACCCAACTTCATGGCAATTTTTCACCTAGTTCCAAGAGGTATCTCAAAATGCATTTCAAAGATGAGTAACAGAGCACATTGCAAGCTTTCCAAAATTTCCAATAACTCCTCAGGATAATTTTTGAGTAGGGAGAATTGAAGAGATGAAGTTGGTATTTTCTCACTTTTTGTCCAAGCCATTTCATGAAGAACAAAGTTGCAATCAGTACCTATGCTGCCTAATCCATGCTTTATAGGTCCCTAACTTGTTCCATACTCCTTAATTAAATGCTTACTCTGTTGACAAAGCTTTGATCCATGCCTTAGAACCATTATCCAACTTGCAATTCCATTTATGGCAAAAAGTGACCATTGCCATTTTGAAAAAGATCAACTTTTGCAAAATTTACAATCTTGAGCATTGGACTTGTCCCCTTTGCACATACAAGTCTCACAGGTCTAAATTAAATTGTACAAGCTGATACCAACCCTAAGAGAGCAAGTACAAGCATGGCAAGCCTTGTCCCTTCACTTTGCTTCAAAAGCAAGAAAGGTGGCCAAAAGGCTAGAACTGGCACATATGTTGAAGGGAAGATAGGAAACAGTTCTTATACTAATATACAAACATTATGCAACACAAGGGAGGATGAAAAAAGGCTTGGAACACTCCCAAGCAGAAAAACCCCAAAAATCTGTCCAAACCTGCAGTTTTGGCATAAGCATATCCATCTTCCATTTGGCTCGTGCATTTTGAGTTTTGATCATTCAAACATCTTACATACTTGATATCAAACCAATCTAAACCTTCATCCATGTTCTGTAATCACTTTTCCACCATCTACCATTGTTGATTTCAGAGTTTACAGTTTGACTTGGCCAAAGAGTTTCAGATAGTTTCAGAGCAAGGCAAAGGTTGGAATACATTCAGGGAAGTTCAAGGAAGCTCAAGCAAGCATCAGGCCTCCATCAAACTCACTCCAGTTCCATCCACGATTCCAACTGAAGGAGGTAAAATCTCAAACTCTATCTCCTTGTATAGGCAACGAAAGGCCATGATTTGTGAATAAAAAGTGTAGTCCTCATTATAATGAAACTGTACATATCTTTATCTTGCATTGATTTTACTTGAGTTGAGAGAATTTGGAACTTGAAATTTCTGAAAATATTAGGTTAAAATATTAGGCTGTTAAAATTCTCTTTGATCTTTTATAGTTAGCTTGCATAACTTATATGGTTGGAATCGTGAGTTCAAGCATTACAATTTTCATATTATGAGTTTTTATTTTCATGGAAGTATGAGAGAGTTACAGGGTGTCTGGCCAAGCTTGAGGAAGAAGATGAAATACAGGGCAAGGATGTGTTTTGTGTTATATTATTTTTGCTTTCCATAAGACAATAGATGTATAGCCACCCCAGTGGCAAAGTAGCGCGCTGGTGAGACCCATGTCCTGGGTTCGAACCTGGGCGCTACTTTTGTTTTTTTTTCATATTTTGCCATTTTTTCAGTTTTGCGACTTTTTTTGCAGGATGGGCCTCCATCGTTTGGGCCACATTTTTTTTTGCTTGCAGGCTGCCTCTAATATGCTTGCTATACCCCCTGACCATTATTTTCCATAATACTTTTTATTTAATTTAATTTTTGTTTTCTTTAATAAATAAAAATCCAAAAAATGTAAATTAATCATATTGTATTTTTATTTTGATTTAGTTTATTTTTCACATAAAAAATATACTTTATTTTCTAAATATATCATGCATTTTATTAATAACTTGTAAAATATATTTATTTTAATTTATTTTTTCATTTTCATACTTATAAATATTTATTTTTGCATATGTAAAAAAAAACTTCATATTTTTATACAAAATTATTTATTATTTTTAATACAAAAAAATACAATAATAATATATATGAATTTCATTTTCTTTTAAAATAGAAATTAAGGTTAAGCCTCCCTTCTAAAAAAAATTTTAATTTCTTTTCCTTATAATTTTAGGTTTAGATTAAAATATCTTTTACATAAAAACAAAACAAATCTTTTCTTACATGTACATTATATTGCATCTTTAAATATTGTATTATTTATTCAAATTCGTACAAATTCGATTTGGTTGTAATAATTTATTTAGGTTTATATTTTTGCAAATCCCCATTCAAATTTGTATTCCCCCCTCCCATAAATTGTTGTAATAGCTTAGAAATATTTACATTACGCAATTTATCGCTTTATATGCCATGATTAGTAATTAGGGTTTGTATGACAAGATCAAAACAAAGCAAAATAGAAAACCCTAAATACAAGACAAAATCAAAGCATGAAAAATAACACACTTACACATAAGCATCCTTAGGGTTTCTCCACTTGGTTGCCTAAAACAAAAATAGCCATATTATGCATGCGAAGTATCTTGGCAAAACAAACAAATATAAGATCATAGTCCCTCGCTGACACTATTCAAGGTTGCCTTACAAAATGATCTTGGTCCCTCAAAAATGCTAAGATACTTTATAAACAATTGCTAATCATGGTTATACGATGACCCGCACTCGTCCCGTTAACATTCAAAGATAGGGTATCTTACCAAATCAATGGTAAGACAACAATATCAAAGGAATAGAAAATGCATAAGAAAGACATTTGAGTAGGTAGATTGCTTCTAGTTACTTGCTCTAATTTCAAACAAACATCCTTTCTATTTTCAAAAACAAACACACACATTTCCAAACATTTTACAAACATTGAAAACATTTTCAAAAAGACAAACATCCTTGTATACATTCTTACGAACGAGAATCATTACAAAGATTGCCTAAACGAATGTCTTCTTTTACAAAATACTTTCAAAACCACACCAAACACAATTTAAACAAACAAAAGCAAGTGATCTAGAAAGTAACTAAGAGCCCTTGGAAAACCACGGGTGAAAAGGGTGCTAACACCTTCCCTTTTCATAATCTACCCCCCGAACTTAAGAAAACATCTCAAAGGTCTTTCCTGTGCTTTTTCACCTTTCCTTTTGGATAAAAGAAAAGTCGGTGGCGACTCTTGCTAACCGCAACATTTGCAATAAAATGCAAAACCCTCAAGTCAGTTCTCCCACCGTATCACAGAAGGATTCAAGGAATATGCATAGAAATGGAGGGATTTGACTGGCATGGTGCAACCTCCTCCGACTGATTGGGAAATGGTAGACATGTTCATGGCACTCTAACATGCCTTTTCGTTAATCTGTTGATTGGGAGTTCTTCGTCTGGTTTTACAAAGATGATTCTGACTGGGTAAATGATTGAAAGCGGTATCAAAAGCGGGAAGATCTCAATGACCTCAACCTCTAATGATGTGAAGAAGCCCTTTTTTGGTAAAAAAAAAACTAATGCTATCTATGGTCAAAGAAGCCATAGTAAAAATGACCACCATCAGTCCGTGGGAGCAGTGTTAATTTCTAATCCTATACATGTTCACCAACAATAGGGAAATAGGCGTAGGATAAAGTATCAAAAAAGGTAGTACACTAAGATTAATATGCCATTGTCTCAAGCGTTACAATATTTGCTAAAAGTGGAACTGGTTACACTAAGGGATCCTCCTCAAAACCCCGATACCTCCTCTCCCAAGTACAATCCGATTACAAAATGTGCCTACCATTCTAATAGTATTGGGTACGATATTGACAACTGCTGGTCTTTGAAAAACAAGATTCAAGATTTAATTGACAACAAGGAGATTGAATTTGACCCTCATAAGGCTCCCAATGTGATCACTACTCCCATGCCAAATCATGGAAAAGATTGAGAGCGTTTATTTCATTTGAATTCTCAAATTGTAATTTCTTTTGATTGTTCGAACACTTATTTTATGTCAAACTTTATTGTTCCATTAATGCATTGCATATGTTTATCTTAAATTAATCCATTCATTTTCACTATATTCAAACTATTCTTTTACTTCCTTTTTGTGATATTCAACTCTCAATTAAAAAACTGTAAGCCTTTAGAGGGAGGATGATGAAAAAGATACCACAATCTCTACAGTATGCTTTTGAATAGACATGGCTGACGATGTACAGACGTTGTTTCAAATCCTAAATAGTGGAGTTATAAGGAAGATAATACCTAGTCAACCCCTTTGAGCCTAAGAAGTAGGAGTTTTCTTTTTTACACAAATTGAAACCTTTAATCATAACCTGGGGCAGGGTAGTTTCTCAGTTAATTCAATGGTGCATTCAATCACAAGCTTTCCCTTCGTACACAACGAGTAGTGTCTGAGGTATCCTTCCAAAACAAAAGATGGTGATGGTTTTGCACAATTATTAAAACAGACAGTCATTATATCTCAAAATAAAAGCCCGCTAAGTAAAAACCTATGAAGGAGACTTAAAGAAAAAAACTAGGGCATCCCGCTGATCGTAATCACAAAAGAAATAATTCAGGCAAAATGTAGGGATAACAAAATCAAACAAATAGGTCGCTACAAATCCTCAACAAAAAGAAAAGATTACAAAAATGACTGCCTTCTCAAATAAACTTTCAGTATCCGAACCATCATCGGAATATCAGGGCAAAGATTCCAGACTCAATTGGGATCTAAACGTATAATTAACTGAGTATATGACTGAAGAACATCATGAAGAACAGGTTGAGTACAAACAAAGTTTGAGCCTTTATCCTTTGTTTCTTAAACCGTGAACCAGGCCACGTTACAACCCTTAAAAGTCCTAACTGAAGCATGGGTTAGTTCGAAAGTGTTGTACCCCAAAATTTGCCCTCTCATTTCTCAAGGGATCATCCTGGACCCTCATGATTGCTTCTGTCAAGTTTCAAGTCTCAGATTACAATTTTCCAAGAAAGTCATTCAGAAGGGCAAAAATGGTCAAATGCACACTAAAAAGTCAAACTTTGACTTTTTGATCAAAATCAAGTTTCAAAAATCATATTTCATCAAGACATGAAGTTGGTTCATCAAGAAATCAAAATTCAAAGATTACTTTGAAAAGTCAAATTTCTAAACACTTAGAAAATTTTTTAAGTGTTAAGAAAATATGATAATTTCATAACTTTGGGCCAGATTTTCATTATGATGCAAGATGATTCAATCAGAACTTATGACATGAAAGTTATAGATCTCAATGAGATCTAAAACATTGTAGAATATAACTTTTTTTATAAAGGTTGGGATTTCAAGTTATAAATCCATGAAGACATCCTTGAAGTTAAAACACATAGTAAATTATGAGCATTTTTAAGTCAGAACTTGGACAGAACATCTGGGCCAGTTTTCACACAAGTACAATCAGAATTTGCAAAAGTTATTCAGAATATGACCCTTCGATCAGAACATGGCCCTTCGATCAGAACATGACCCTTCGATCAGAACATGACCATTCGATCAGAACATATAGAAGCTTTACTCTTCGATCAGAACATGACCCTTCGATCAGAACATGACCCTTCGATTAGAACATATAGAAGCTCTACTCTTTAATCAGAACATGACCCTTCGATCAGAACGCGACCCTTCGATCAGAACATATAGAAGTTCTACTCTTCGATCAGAACATCACCAAGCCCCAAAACCTCGTTTTGAACAGTTTGTTGTACTGCTATGACACAGTCCTGCATCCAGCTGCCACAACACTCCAAAATTATTGCTGACCCAGTCCATGCCTGCATTTCCTCAAACCCCATATTTGCATAAAATTAGCACATAACAGCTGTATTTAAAAGCAATGAAATAGTATGCCAAAATGGTTCAAATCCCATTTGTTTTCCCTCCAAAACTACATTAAACTCGTCTATAAATAAATTATTCCACCATACATCTAAGGGGATGACTTTTGGGGAGAAGAGAGTTATTGAATACAAAAAGATAGAAAAGAAAACATTCAAACACTTTTAAACCAAGAATTCTCAAAACAATCGAATCAAAGAACTTAACATTTCTGTTTTGTTTCTTGCTAACCCCAGAACATTTGAAGGCAGCAGCTCAAGTCCCAAACACACGCTTCAGATTCAAGGTAAGTCATCCTGATTTTGAACTTTTCATTCAGAACATCATTAAAAATGTAGATATCATAGTGTTGAGATTGTATATATCATTGCCCAAGTAGAAAAATTATGGATCAGAACTTCTTGAAGAAAACTAGGCTCATAATTAGGAATGGAACTTCTATAAATCGTCGTGCTTTTATTTTTCTATTTTGCTATTGTTAAGAACTGAATAAGTTGAAGATGCTCTGGCTAATGTAAGGAAAAAGGTGAAGTGTAACATTAGAACTTCTAGGTCTTTCTCACTGTTGTAACACAACACACATAACTTCTAGGTTTTTCTCACTGTTGTAACACAACACACATAACTTCTAGGTCTTTCTCACTGTTGTAACACAACACACATAACTTCTAGGTTTTTCTCACTGTTGTAACACAACACACAGAACTTCTAGGTCGTTATCACTGTTGTAACACAACACACATAACTTCTAGGTCTTTCTCACTGTTGTAACATAGCACACATAACTTCTAGGTATTTCTCACTGTTGTAACACAACACATATGACTTCTAGGTCTTTCTCACTGTTGTAACACCGCACACAAAACTTCTAGGTTTTCCTCACTATTTTAACACCCAGAACTTCAGCGCGCAGCAACCCAGAACTTCTGGTTTCCTCTAACGTTTCTTTCTGAACTATAGCGTGCCTAGTTTTCAGAAACATGTTAATCTTGTTTTCGTTATTTTTTCTTTTCTTTCTTATTTTTATTATTTTTAGCATTAATACTATTTTTATTGATATAAAAAAGACATAAAAAATATTTTCTTTTTATTCAATAATTATTTTTTCTTTTAATTTATTAAGACCAAAAAACCTTTTTTTTAAACAAATCCTTTCCTTTTTTTTTTGTATTGTACAATTCAATATGGTTGTAATAGATAATTAGGATTTAAATTCTTGCAATCCCCATTTGTAAATTTGTACCCCCATTCCCTAAAGCTCCGTAATAACGTATAATTTTAATTTCCATAATTTACTGTTTTTCTTTATACTATATAGTAATTAGGTGTGTATAAAGAAAAACAGGTAGTCAGGTAGTTAGATGGAATGATGAGTGCCAAGATACTTTCGACAAAATAAAAGAATACCTATAAGAACCTCATATTCTCATGCCTCAAGTTGAAGGAAGACCCTTGATCATGTACTTGACAGTACTAGAGAACTCTATGGGGTGTGTTTTGGGCCAACATGACGAGTCTGGCCAAAAAGAGCATGCTATTCATTACCTGAGCAAAAAGTTTACCGACCGTGAGACCAAATATTCACTGCTCGAGAAAACTTGCTGCACTCTGGCATGGGCTGCTCGCTGGCTAAGACAATATATGTTGACTCATACCACTCTGTTGATTTCTAAGATGGACCCGATCAAGTACATCTTCGAGAAACCTGCCCTTTCCGGACGGATAGCCAGATGGCAAATGATCTTGACTGAGTACGACATTCAATACACTACACAAAAAGCCATCAAAGGAAGTGTGCTAGCAGATCATTTGGCCCATCAAGCTATGGATGATTATCAGTCTATGAACTTCGACTTCCCTAATGAGAACATCATGCAAGTAACCGAGTGTGCGAAACCTGGACCATATGATGGACCTGAACAAGGATCCCGATGGACTATGGTCTTAGATGGGGCTTCCAACCCCTTAGGTAACGGAATTGGTGTTGTGATCATCTCTCCTGAAGGTTTCCACACTCCATTCACTGCCAGATTATGCTTCGATTGCACGAACAATATGGCCGAGTATGAAGCATGCATCTTGGGTCTGAAAGCTGCTATTGACTTGAGGATCAAGCATTTGAATGTGTTTGGGGATTCTGCTCTAGTGATCAGCCAAGTAAAAGGAGATTGGGACACTAAACACCCTAATCTTATCCCTTACAAGGAACTTGTGCTATCCCTAATTCCTTACTTCGAAAAGATCACTTTCGAGCACTTCCCTATGGAAGAAAATCAGTTGGCTGGCGCTTTGGCGACCATGTCTTCAATGTTCAAGGTCAGATGGGATAACTAGGCCCATATGATTACAATTGAAAGATTCAACGAACCTGCACATTGCTGCGAGCTTGACACTGACGCGGAAAATCCATGGTACCATGAGGTGATGAGATATCTTGAATCACAAGAGTATCCACATGGAGCATCCATCAATGACATAAAGTTTTTACGAAGATTTTCAGCTAAATTCTTCCTAAGCAACGAGATATTGTACAAGCGCAACCATGACTCTACTCTACTCCGATGCATGGATAAGAAGAAGGCAGAGGAAATCATGGAAGACATGCACGATAGACTCTTTTGGTACTAACTCAAGTGGACATACAATGGCCATGAAGATCTTGAGAGCTGGCTACTATTAGTCAACAATGGAGGCTGATTGCCATCAACATTCAAGGACTTGTCACAAATGCCAAATATATGCTGACAAGGTCCATGTGCCTCTTATCCCTCTGGACGTCATGACTGCTCCGTGGCCATTTGCAATGTGGGGCATTGATATGATCAGAGAAATCAAGCCAACTACTTCCAACGGACATCGCTTCATTCTTGTCGCTATCGACAATTTCCCCAAGTGGGTCAAAGCCGCTTCTTTCGCCTCAGTCACAAAGAATGTGGTAGCCAGATTCATCAAACACAACATCATCTGCCGCTATGGTATTCCCGAAAGGTTTATCACCGACAATGGGACTAACCTTAATAATGTTATGATTACTGAGCTTTGCACTCAGTTTAAGATCAAGCATCACAATTCTTCTCCATATATACCGAAAATAAATGGTTCAGTCGAAGCAGCCAACACAAATATCAAGAAGATTGTGCAGAAAATGGTGGTAACCTATAAGGATTTACATGAGATGTTGCCGTTTGCTCTACATGGCTACCGCACTTCAGCTAGAACATCAACTGGGGCACCCCCCTTTTCTCTAGTCTATGGTATGGAAGTTGTTTTGCCAGTGGAAGTTCAGATTCCCTCGCTGAGGATTATGAATGAGGTAGGCCTAGGTGAAGACAAGTGGATTCAAACGAGATTGGATCAGCTGAACTTGATCGACAAAAAACGATTGGCTGTTGTTTGTCATGGTCAGACGTACCAAAATGTATGATCAAGGCTTTCAGCAAAAAGGTTAAGCCTCGAGTATATCAAGTTGGTGACTTGGTGATAAAGCATATTATTCTGCCACAAGGCAACCCCAGAGGCAAATGGACTCCCACCTATGAAGGGCCACTTGTTGTCAAGAGAGTGTTCTCTGGTGGTGCCATGATGCTGACTACCATGGATGGTGAAGACTTCCCACATGCCATAAACGCAGACGTAGTTAAAAAAGACTACGCATAAGAGACCCACTAGGTTGACACACCTATGCAAAATAAGGGCATCCCAGCAAACCGAAAGGTTTGGGCAAAAATTAGGGATATATGCAAAAGATCGTACACCCGGCAAGTTGAAAACCCGAAAGGGCGACTTGGGAAAAAATGGGTATCCTGGTGGTCTGAAAACCCAAAAGTGCGGTCCAGACAAAATTTAAGGATTAAAAGCGTATGACTATGTCACGTGGATTAACCACAACCAACTTTATCACCAAGGTTCGAGTTCAAATGGCCCAAGATCAATCCAATCAATTTCTGTCAACAGCAAGGGGCATTCGAAGACATTGGGGAAATAGTAGAGTTGGAAGGAAATGAGATCATTTCACATGGATATTTGTTTTTGTTTTCAATTTTGTTTCCCTTTTGACGATTTCCTCTTACTAGGATTTCCATCTCTTTGTAAAAAAATGCATATTCATGGGAAAAATATTAATACAAATATACTTTGAAGTGCAAACTTCTTGTCTTTGTTTTGAATGCAAACTTGTCCAATGACTAAAATTGAATGAGTATATGCATATGAACATAATTAAAACTGTTTGGCACATATGACCTAAGCAGTAACAAGCACCTATTTAATGTATATGGAATACCCCCACAGAGTTATTTCATTAATATCCTCCTCAACAAATTTACTCACCAAGTCTCTTTGCATAGGATAATCACTAACCAGAGTCTCAATCTCTTGGCAGCTCTTTCCCCAGCTAAGTCGAGTCTTACAAGTAGAGGCTTTGTGGATCTCTTCCTAATAAGAACTCACCTCTTAAACAGGGTTTATTTCCCCAACAAACAATAGATAGCATAACACCCCAACTGAGTACAAAATTCCCCAGCTGAGCCTGATATCCCCAACTAAATATACCTCACCAAGCTGAGTTTGTCCTCCCTGACTAAGTCTATGCTCTCCAGTTTGAGTTTGTCTTTCAGACTATTACAAATCATAGGGCCACAACCCCTAATCTCCAGTAAAGTCATAAACAAGACCTTTATTATCTCCAAAAGCTACTATGAAGCCTGGACCCGACCATATATTAGTACAAATTTCAAATTACTATGAAGCCTGGACCTGACCAGATAATAGTCAACTTCTCAAGACACTATAGAGCCTGGACCCGACCATATAATAGTTTGACTACATCAATTGCTGAAACCTGGACCCGACCAGATAACAATTTAAGTTTCTGAAACCTGGACCCGACCAGATAACAGTTAATCTCAATTTTAAGTTGCTGAAACCTGGACCCGACCAGATAACAGTTGAGTTTCTGAAACCTGGGCCTGACCATATACCAGTTAATCTCAAGTTCAAAATTGCTGAAGCTTGGACCCGACCACATAGCAGTTTAATTCCTATAAAATCACTAGCAAAACTCCTCTTCTTCAGTAGAGTTTGCCATTATCCCCTGTGAGTTACTAAAAGCCTGGACCTGACCAGATAATAGTTTAACTCTTCAAAATATAGAAGAACCTGGACTCAACTAGACCAAGGTTTAACTTCTTCTCCCCAATTGCGTTACCTCTCCCAATGAGTTTTTGTAAAGCCTGGATCCAACCAGATAGCAAGTACCCTTAGAGTTTTGTTGTGAAACCTGAACCCGACCAGATAAAATTTGACCTCATCAACCTCAGAGATCTGCAAAGCCTGGATCCAACCAGGTGTCAGTTTTTCAAACAGTTTATTGTGAAACCTGGAGCCCGACCAGATAACAATTGACTATGATCCCCAGAGAGACACTATGAAGCCTGGACCCGACCAGATAATAGTATAACTTTCCAAAAAACCATGAAACCTAGACCCGACCAGATAGTAATTACCACTTCAAGTTACTGCAAAGCATGGATCCAACCAGATAATAATTAACTTCCTTATCCCCAGCAAGATGTTGTGAAGTCTGGATCCGACCAGATAACCATTCAATTTCAAGAAATTTCCTGCGAAGCCTGGAACCCGACCAGATAACAGTTAATTTATTTATTCCCCAGTGAGTTACCGTGAAGCCTGGATCCGACCAGATAGCAGTTGACTTCCTCATCCTCAGCAAATTGTGAAGCTTGGATCTGACTAGATAACAACTAACGTTCAAGAGATATTCCCCAGTGGAAGCATCCTTTCAGCAAAGTTTGAAGATGTGTATATTCTTAATCCCCAACGGAAATCCGGGAATCAACTTTCCAAAAATCTTCAGCAACAATCATCGATTTATTTTCCCAGACAAAAACATACATCTCACATTCATACATCATTACACATACATACTGTGATCGGTGGATCTGGAACTGACTGTTTAACGCTGGTTCGCGAAATGTCGCGGTAAGCAAGAGTCGCCACCGTCTTTTATTTTCTCCAATTGGAAAGGACAAAAGCACAGAAAAATTCCTTTTAAGAGATTGCTCTCGGTTCGGGAGGTAGGTTATAGAAAGGGAAGGTGTTAGCACCCTTTCTATCCATAGTTATCCATGGGCTCTTAGATACTTGCTCACTTGTGTTTTCAAAATTGTTTGTTTGCTTTTCAATGTGGGTTTAAAAAGGTTTCTTTGAAAAATTTCAGTTCGACTCGTACGTCAGAGTGTTTAAAAAATTTGCTTTGAAAGCTTTTGAAAAGTGTTGGTGAAAAGATTTTTGAGTTTGTTTTGAGATTAGAGCAAGTATCCTTGAGAACCTACCTACCCTAAGGAATTCGTCTGTGTAGATGTCCTTAAAAGTAGTGCCATCCCACCATTGAGAGGTAGGTAGCACCACCGTTGGAGGTGTTCGGGTCAATTCGAGTTTGTAGGGACATGGTGATCACCAGAGCAATGGGAAGACACCTTAGAAGCTACCCTCATGCCAGGTTCCCGGATCATGAGGACTCACTAAGACGTCCTCTACTCGACGATCACCTTTCGAAAGGCAACAGTGAGGCGTACCCTAGGGGTGGTGCGTGCGATTCGTGTGTCGTTTTCAGATATTTGTCTTGTCATGTTTATTTGTGTTCTACGCTTGATTTTAATTAAGACATTCATTCTTGCATGCTTATTTAACAGTTAAAAGTATTTGCGGGAAAATAAATCTAAGGCTATTACAAAGGCGCGGGTCCACATCGCCAAAATTAAACCGGACCCGATTTGACGGAAAATAAAGAAAGCGAAGTAAAAGTGCGAGAAGTTAAATGTTACAATGCTTTGGGAGAGATACAAAATTAATTAAACGACATAAAATAAAATACGCGAAATCAACAATTAAAAATATGGGCGTTGGACCCTTTTGCAAAAAATTAAAGTTAATGAATTAATTAATTAGAATTTTTTGTGGAATTAAAAATTAAAGTCAAATGTTTTTGGTATTTTGTATTTTTTAAGATTTAATGAAAAAAAATAATTAACTAAAATTAAAATGAAGCGTCAAACCCTAATTCTAACGTTTTTTAAGTTTATTGTGAAAATGTCATATTAACCCAAATTAAACCCTAATTTTTACTTATATACATTTAATTATAAAAATAAATAAATAAATAAATAATACTGTGAAAAAAAGGAAAATTTAAAAGATGTAAAAATTATCAATTAACCTAATTCTATATTTTTGGATTTTTATTATGAAAAGAATTAACAATAAACCCTAATTTAAATTAACTAATTAACATGCAAATTTTTATGAGAAAATAATTAAGATAAAATGAATATTATATTTTTGCCTTTTTTCTGATTTTTAATGAAGTTTTTTTTTTTATATTTTGTGAAAAAAAATAAATTAATTAAATTGAGATAATAAATTAATTAAAATTGCAATTGAAAATAAGATATAAAAAAAAAGAAAAGAAAATGCAAACCAGGGGGGGGGGGGTAGCCCCAATATGGAGGTTTTGATGGTAAAGCCTGGCCCAATAAGACATGGCCTTGTTGACTTTTTGCACAGCGTGTGGTGCGTTGACTGGGAGCGTAGCGTGTTCCTCCATCTTATGCCTTTGATCTGAATGGGATGGACGCGTGGACGCTTGGATGAGGGAAGCATATGGTACGTCTCCACAGAAGCGCTGCATAGGAATGAGTATAGAAAAATAATAACAAAATTATTCAGACCTGGGGTTCGAACCCAGGTCTTTGGACATCAATGCGTTGATAGCTTGCCAGCTGAGCTATTTGAATTAATTGATATGTTAATAATACACAAACAACAAAAAGAAAGAACAAGCGCATTAGTGATTAAACGCGCGAAATTCAAATATGCCTATCACGTTTTGACACGGAGTCGTCTTCCTCATTTTTTCTGAAAACATGAAAGTATGGCAACGGTTTTCCACGCGTTGCTGTAGACAACCTACAAGAAAATAACGATTAGATGCTGGGTGTATATAAATTGATCGCGAATGCATGAATCTCTTCGTCTTGGTGTACTGAATGCAATGGTGGTACTGGGATGGCCTAATTTTGCTTGTATTGGGAAACCCCAATTTTGAAACCTGCAAACCCTAACATTTAACAATGGCGTAATCTCGTATAGCACAGAAAAACTCAATTAAACATATCAGTTAGCTTCAAAACATTATGATAAACATGAATCAATGGACAAAATGCTGTAAAAACTTTTAAATCATGATGCACGATTTTGGAAATTTTACTATACAGTTCGAGTTCAAACTACCAATTCTTGGAGATTGGCTTGTTGTTTGTGATTGGTGCACGTTCAGAATTACCCAAGGAAGCTAATGGGATCAGGATTAGGGCTTGAATCGACCTCTAGAGTTGATTTCAGTTTTGAGTTTTTCAAGCAATTTTTCAAGTTTGTATATTGATCTTATGCGCAGCTTTTCAGTCCCTTGCCATTAGGTTTCTCATCCTGCATATGTAGTGAGTAATTAGGTTAAGAAAATTGGATCAAAATCCATTGCTTTTATGAATTGGAGATTTGATTTGTTAAGGATCTTTTTTCAATCTTTTTCTCATGTATTTTGTATCAATTAAGCTCAATTAGTCCAATTCTTTCCCAATTAGCATGTGCACGAAATCTTGAGTCTAGAATGTGCATAAAAAGATTTTTTTAGGTCAAGTTTATATTTTCTACATATTTAAATAATTTAAATGAATTAATATTGATATAAATTCAAATAAATAATTAAAAAATGAGAAAATACTTCCCCTTGGGCTTAATGGTCGTGCATAGGCTTGGCATGAAGAAACTTGGAAGAAAAATGGGCCCATTTGCATTTTTAGGTCATTTGGATCAAAGTTGATTTTTCAAAATTCCCAAACATTTCCCAACTTCCACAAGGCATAACTTGCTCAATTTTTAAGCTTTTCACATGTTCTAGGACATTTTGGAAAGGTCTTTGAGTCCTTTAACCAATGCCTTTGGTCCCATGTCATTTTGATTTACCAATCTCAAGTTATGGCCTTTGACTTAAAGTCCCTTTTTGTTGACTTTTGAAAATGACCTATAATGTTGAAATTGATAACTTTTTGTGAGAGCATTTCTTGGACTTGGAATATGAAGATGAATTGTAGGAAATGTCTTTCTCTTCAAAATGAGCTTTGGATGGAATTTTTCTGATAATCCATGTGAAAGTTATGCCCTGGTCAATTTCAGTTGACTTTTTCAGCTGTCCAAATATAGTAACTTTGCATCTCTGATTATTTCTGAGCCAAATTTTGAGAATCATGATCAAGCATTGATCAAATGATGTTTGTGGCTTCAAAATGATATATTGACCAAAAATTTGGACTTTTGACTGTCAAATGACCATTTTGCCCCTACAGTTGACTGTAGTGCAATTTAGGGTTTTGACTGTGCAATTTTGAGCTGAATGCCTTGAAACTTGATATGAGGATACTTGACCATCTTTGTAAGCATATGAGACTTGATTGGGTCCTTGAAAACTTCCTTTCTTTGATCAGAACACAAACCCTAGTTTTGACTGTATAGGAGACAGTTGAACTGCACAACCTTTGGGGAATTTTGTGACTTGCCTTGGCAATTTCTTGGGGAATATGGGAGGGCAAATTTTGGGGTACAACAGTTGCCCCTGTTCAATCTTCTTAGACCTGAGGATGCAGATTGACTGACGTGTCTTTCGTAATCCGAAGGTAGAAGATGATTGGACACTAGAGTGCCCAGAAATTTGCGCTCACATAGTAGCAGTGTGGTGGAATGGGCTTATAGATGCCATTTAGGAGATTGCTGGACAGGATGATGGGATTATAGATGCCATCTGGATGTTGATTGCGTAGGAGATTCCTTAGCGAGAACCTGCTTACCTGCAAAAGAAAAATGAGTACCTGACACGTTGCAGGAGCTGATTTTAGATGCTTGGTATAGATATGTCCTGACTGGTTACAGGAGCTGAGTCTGGAGCTTCAAATGCTGACGAATGAACCAGGGATGGTTACTGCCTTAGCATGAATGGTAAGAGAACCTTGGGCGACTTTAATCTCAACAACGCTCGTTGAGAAAAATCTTGGCGGGAATTACCATCTTTGCAATATCGGGAAGCAAACCATAAGCTATTATAATCTGAAAGGGAATCACCTCACTCGCCGTCGGAGAGGGAATCATAGGAAAAGGAATTGTCACCTCACACACCGTCGGAGAGAGAAACATAAGAGACTATTACCTCACGCTCATCGTCAGAGAGGGAATCATCTGAAAAGGGCTTACCACCTCACACACCGTTGGAGAGGGAACCATCTGAAAAGGGCTTACCACCTCACACACCGTTGGAGAGGGAACCGTAGGAGAATATCACCTCACACTCATCGTCGGAGAGGGAAACATCTAGAAAATGGATTACTACCTCACACACCGTTGGAGAGGGAACCATAGGAGATTATCACCTCACACTCATCGTCGGAGAGGGAAACATCTAAAAAGGACTTCTGGAAGCAGTATCAGAACGTCACCATATCTGGTTTACATCTGAAACTATATCTGGAAGGAAATCTGGAAGCAGCATCAGAACGTCACCATATCTGGATCATATCTGAAACTATATCTAGAAGGAAATCTGGAAGCAGCATCAGAACGTCACCATCTCTGGATCATATCCGAAACTATATCTAGAAGGAATTCTGGAAGCAGTATCAGAACGTCACCATGTCTGGATCATATCTGAAACTATATCGAGAAGGAGTTCTGGAAGCAGTATCAGAACGTCACCATATCTGGATCATATCCGAAACTATATCACGAAGGAATTCTGGAAGCAGCATCAGAACGTCACCATGTCTGGATCATATCCGAAACTATATCAAGAAGGGAATCTGGAAGCAGCATCAGAACGTCACCATATCTGGATCATATCTGAAACTATATCAAGAAGGGAATCTGGAAGTAGTATCAGAACGTCACCATATCTGGATCATATCCGAAACTATATCAAGAAGGGAATCTGGAAGCAGCATCAGAACGTCACCATATCTGGATCATATCTGAAACTATATCAAGAAGGGAATCTGGAAGCAGTATCAGAACGTCACCATATCTGGATCATATCTGAAACTATATCTAGAAGGAAATGCGTTAGTTGATAGTAATCATTTTTGTATTGATCTTTTTCCTGAAAAGGCAAAACATAATTGTATGCAAAATCATGATGCATGAACTGTATGTCTTTTAAGATCAATGAGATTCGTGTAGTATGACGCATATGCATGCTATAATGATGTATGTGACGTTTTATGAATGTATGCTTTCGTCGTAGGAAAATAAATCCTTGACGGGTGCCGGGAAGTCACTCCTGGGCTGATGTTTGAAGAATAGACTTTGCCTCTGTTAGGGATGATAGTTGCAAATATACCGGTAGGAGAAGATAACTCCGTTGGGGAATAAACTTGGCGAATGAATAATTTGGCGGGAAGAAAAAGATATTCTAGCGACCATGCTGGGAAGAAATACTCTGTGGGGAGATGCTTTTGCTGAATTGCTAAGAGTGACTTGCTGCATTGGAAGTATGAATGGACTTCGCTGGGGGTAAGAAGATTTTGTCGACGACGCTCTTTCCGTGGCTTTTGGCTGAGGATAACCCAGTTATATCCTGTTAAGGGAATAACTCTTTAAATCAAGCCGGACGACGCGTTCGTGCCCTGCTAGGGGATAAGCTTCCAGAATCTACTGGGGGTACGCTTACTGCTTGGAGAGATGGATTCCAATTTTCTTGGGGAAACTGGATTGGACTCTCTTGGGGGAGTATTGAACTGTATTGGTTAGGTCTTTCGATGGAACCTACCTTGATACCCTGGAGGACAGAACGACCAGATTGCTTAGACCACTCTTCATTGCCCCTGTTTCTTGCGGGGTGCTGATAGTTGTTGGCGGACAAACCTTCTTCTGGTAGACAGGTAGTAGGACAACGGGACATAATCGTACGCTTTAATCCCTAATTTTTGCCTGGACCGCCCTTTCGGGTTTTCAGTCCACCGGGATACCCATTTTTGCTCAAGCCGCCTTTTCAGGTTTTCGACTTGCCGGGTGTATAGATTTTTCATTTCATCCCTTCATTTTGCCCGAACCCTTTTTGGTTCGCCGGGAAGCCCTTATTTTTGCCTAGGTACGTCAACCTAGCGGGTCTTTGATTGTGCGTAGTATTTTTCCGACTATGTCCGTTCTCAGAAAGTGGGGAGTTGCCCCTGTTTAGAAGTGTTTTGTCACCAGAAGATGTTTGATCAGGCGAGATTTGTTGTTGAAATGCCCCAAGTGACTCAGGTGGAGATTTTCCCCCAGGCTGGTTGGCCTTTTGAGAGATTCTCCGAATCTTGATTGGACTGCCCCAGATGATGGACAATAGTCGTGCCATGCCCCTTGATTGGAGGTACTTCTGTTCATTAGGCATTCGTCGTGTAAACTTCTATACTGTTCAAACAAAAAGTCATATGCAAACAAAGTTATGTTAAAAATGCAAAACTTACGTCTGTCTTGAAGATTTTGAAAATGCATTTTTTTCATAAAACATGTGAATGTTTGTAGAACATGATGTCAACTCTGTATTTACCGTAGCCTTAAGGAGTCAGGATACCTTCGTAACAGTATGCTTTCGGACTAACCCATGCTTCAGCTAGGACTTTTGAGGGTTATAACGTGGCCTGGTTCACGGTTTAAGAAACAAAGGATAAAGGCTCAAATTATTTGTACCCACCCGCTCTTCGTGATGTTCTCCAAACCTAAACTCAGTTGATCATACGTTAGACCTCATTTGAGTCTTTGCTCTGACTTTCTGGTGATGATTCGGATGTTGATAACTTGTTTTGAATAGGCAGTCATTCCTTCTTGTCGAGGGTTTATAGGACCTCTTTCTTTTTTGATTTTGTTATCCCTTTCTTTTTGCCTGAACTGTTTCCTTTTTGGAATTACAGTCAGCGGGATGCCCCAGTTTCATAAGTCCCTTTTACAAGTTTTGACTTCTTGGGCTATTCATTGATGATTTTTTTGATAGTGACTGCCTGTCCTTATGATTGTTCTGAACCATCACTGTCTTTCTTCGTTTTGTAAAGATGCACTTGGATCAGCTGAGTGAACTACCCTGCCCCAGGTTGTGATTAAGGGTTTTAAATTTCGAAAAGAAAAACTCCTACTTCTTTGGCTCTGATGGGTTGACGAGGGATTATCATCCTTATAACTCCAGTGTTTGGGGATTGAAACAATGCCTGTACCTCATCAGTGGGGTTTGTTCAAAAGCATACTGTAGGTCGTAGTATTGTTTTCGTCATCCTCCCTCAAGAGGCTAAGAATTATTAACCAAGAGTTGATCATCAGAAAAAATATGAAAAGAAATTTGAACATAATGAAAACAATTGTATTAATTCTCAAAACAGACGTATGCGATGCATTGATAACATAAAAGAGTTTGCTATGACATTAATCGTTTGTATAAGCAATGAAAAATACAACTCAAAATTCAAATAAACAAAAGGCTTCAATGATTGGGCAACGGAGCAGTGATTATGTTCAGAGTCTCAGGCGCTTCAAACTGAATCTCTCCAGCGTCGATCATGTCTTGAATTTTGTTCTTGAGAGGCCAGCAGTTGTCTGTAGTATGCCCCGGGCTATCTGAATGATATGCGCACCTATCGTTGGGATGATAGTTGGGTGCAGAAGTGTTCGGATTCCGAAGAGGAGCCCTTAAGGTGATCAACCCTGCTTTCAACAGTTGTTGCAGTGCTTGATCCATCGACATGTTGAGTTTGGTATATTGCCGTTTCTCCTTGCGCTGCTGCCCCTGTCCTTGTTGAGCAGGTCCGGGATTGGATATTTGGATTGCCCCTGCCTCATGACGACTCTTTTTACCGTGCACGGCATTGGATTCTTTCTTTCCATGATGAGGCTTTTTATCAGCAGATGCAGCCTCTTGAATTTTCCCAGACCAGATACCAGCTTCTATTCGCTCTCCAGTCAAGATAAGATCTGTGAATCCAGCAGATGAATTCCCAATCAGGTGATTATAAAATGGACCAGACAAGGTCCCCAAGAACATGTCCACAAGTTCCCGATCAGTCAGAGGTGGTTGTACCCTTCCAGCCAGATCCCTCCATTTCTGCGCATATTCTTTAAAACCTTCACTTGATCCTAACGACATACCCTGGAGTTGGGTACGCGTAGGGGCAAGGTCGGCATTATATTGATACTGCTTATAGAAAGCAGTAGCCAACTCCTCCCAGTTACGAACTTTGGTCCCATCCAACTGATAGAACCATTCGAGGTGAGTCCCTGAAAGACTCTCCTGGAAGAAGTGGATCCATAAATTCTTGTCCACCGTATATGGCTGAATCTTCCGAACATAGGACCTTAGATGCAGCTTGGGGCAAGACGCCCCGTCATACTTAGTAAAGGATGGTGCTTTGAACTTCCGAGGAATAACCACACCAGTTGACAAACCCAGATCTCTGAAATCCAGCCCAGGTACCTGTTGAACCTCCATAGCCTTCAACCTATCCTCCAACTGTTTGTACTTGTCCTCAGCCGGAGGGTACTGTTCGTCGTCGAAATCTGTTTCATTGTCAGAGACCACTGGACTGGGCACCTCCCTCTCATGGTGACTGCTTTCCCTCACAGATGGGGTAGTCCTCTCAGTTTCAGTCTGCGGTGTATTCCCAGATCTGCGTCTAGGGCTGAACAAAACAGTCCTCTTCTTTTTCTTGTCCTTCTTCAAAAGCAAAGCCTTCAGGTCTTGTTGCCCCTGGGTCAAATTCATGATCAGCTCTTGGAACTGGGCGTTCTGAGCCTGGAGGTCCTTGATAGTCTGCTCGGCTGATGATTCAGGATTCATGGCGATCGGCTGAAATAAACAGCGAGGAAGGGTAAGCAACCTGTCAAGGGATACCTGCAATGCAATGAGATGTATGACATGCATGTAATGTTTTCAAGGACCTCGCGGGATAAACAGAGAAATTGTTAGAGTTGAGAACCGGTAACTTGATTGAAGGAACTTCCTGTTGTTGAGAGTCCTTCTTCAAGGGTCAAAGGCTCACCATATCCAGTGGGTCATAGCCCCTGACGACCTTAGCTAGAGGAAAATAAATTCTCTTTGCCCCTTGTTGGGCAGTTGGTTCATCATGACCTGCATCACAAGCCCTTGAGATCCTTGAAATGGGTTAGGATGTATGCAATGGTATGCAATGGTATGATGTCATGCTATGCATGGGGTGATGTAGGTAAACCCTGTTATGAGTCCCAATTAAGGACTATAAACAGACCCTGCAAGAAATTCAGTATACTTTGTTATGAGTCCCAATTAAGGGCTATAAACAAAACCTGCAAGAGATCTAGTAAACCCTGTTATGAGTCCCAGTTAAGGACTATAAACAAAACCTGCAAGAAATTTGGTAAACTTTGTCATGAGTCCTAGTTAAGGACTATAAACAAAACCTGCAAGTAGTTTGGTAAACCTTGTCATGAGTCCTAATTAAGGACTACAAACAAAACCTGCAAGAAGCTCAAGTGTCAGACAACAAGCATGCAAATAGTCAAGTACGAAGGCACACAAGTCACACAAGAGAAACCCTTAGAGTTTAGGCCAGCATGAGGTCTGGGTATTACCCTCTTGAAGTTGGTGGGTTCAACCTGTCCTATCAGAAGTAACCGGGTTCTAAGGTTCCCAATATCACGGGATTGCTTTCATTGTTCATCGTTTCGATTTAGCCACTGAACTGGCGACCGAAATATTCCAGGAAAGCAACCCTCAATTGAGCGTAGTATCGAGTATCAACCAACCTTGGACTGCACCAAAGTCAGTTATCTCACTACCCTAAAGAGGCCAAGATAGTTCAATTAAGGTTCCTAAGGTCTATTGATGCTTCATGACACCATGCGGAGGCCCCGTACTCTCCTTGACTGAACTCAAGGGTTACCGGTACACACCAAAGTGCCACATCAACGTAGCAGACTGTTTCAACCATGTCGGTATACCCCGCACAGTTCCCTCACAGCCTTGTTGCTACTTTCTAAGAAAGGTATCCCCAGATCCGGGTTTAGGATCTATAGAACTCCCAAGCAACCCACAATTTAAAGCACACAAAGCAATACAATTGAAAACATAGTTATAAGCTAGCCCTAAGGTATACCTCACTTTATAAAGTATCCCCAGCAGAGTCGCCAGTTCTGTGATCGGTGGATCTGGAACTGACTGTTTAACGCTGGTTCGCGAAATGTCGCGGTAAGCAAGAGTCGCCACCGTCTTTTATTTTCTCCAATTGGAAAGGACAAAAGCACAGAAAAATTCCTTTTAAGAGATTGCTCTCGGTTCGGGAGGTAGGTTATAGAAAGGGAAGGTGTTAGCACCCTTTCTATCCATGGTTATCCATGGGCTCTTAGATACTTGCTCACTTGTGTTTTCAAAATTGTTTGTTTGCTTTTCAATGTGGGTTTAAAAAGGTTTCTTTGAAAAATTTCAGTTCGACTCGTACGTCAGAGTGTTTAAAAAATTTGCTTTGAAAGCTTTTGAAAAGTGTTGGTGAAAAGATTTTTGAGTTTGTTTTGAGATTAGAGCAAGTATCCTTGAGAACCTACCTACCCTAAGGAATTCGTCTGTGTAGATGTCCTTAAAAGTAGTGCCATCCCACCATTGAGAGGTAGGTAGCACCACCGTTGGAGGTGTTCGGGTCAATTCGAGTTTGTAGGGACATGGTGATCACCAGAGCAATGGGAAGACACCTTAGAAGCTACCCTCATGCCAGGTTCCCGGATCATGAGGACTCACTAAGACGTCCTCTACTCGACGATCACCTTTCGAAAGGCAACAGTGAGGCGTAGCCTAGGGGTGGTGCGTGCGATTCGTGTGTCGTTTTCAGATATTTGTCTTGTCATGTTTATTTGTGTTCTACGCTTGATTTTAATTAAGACATTCATTCTTGCATGCTTATTTAACAGTTAAAAGTATTTGCGGGAAAATAAATCTAAGGCTATTACAAAGGCGCGGGTCCACATCGCCAAAATTAAACCGGACCCGATTTGACGGAAAATAAAGAAAGCGAAGTAAAAGTGCGAGAAGTTAAATGTTACAATGCTTTGGGAGAGATACAAAATTAATTAAACGACATAAAATAAAATACGCGAAATTAACAATTAAAAATATGGGCGTTGGACCCTTTTGCAAAAAATTAAAGTTAATGAATTAATTAATTAGAATTTTTTGTGGAATTAAAAATTAAAGTCAAATGTTTTTGGTATTTTGTATTTTTTAAGATTTAATGAAAAAAAATAATTAACTAAAATTAAAATGAAGCGTCAAACCCTAATTCTAACGTTTTTTAAGTTTATTGTGAAAATGTCATATTAACCCAAATTAAACCCTAATTTTTACTTATATACATTTAATTATAAAAATAAATAAATAAATAAATAATACTGTGAAAAAAAGGAAAATTTAAAAGATGTAAAAATTATCAATTAACCTAATTCTATATTTTTGGATTTTTATTATGAAAAGAATTAACAATAAACCCTAATTTAAATTAACTAATTAACATGCAAATTTTTATGAGAAAATAATTAAGATAAAATGAATATTATATTTTTGCCTTTTTTCTGATTTTTAATGAAGTTTTTTTTTTATATTTTGTGAAAAAAAATAAATTAATTAAATTGAGATAATAAATTAATTAAAATTGCAATTGAAAATAAGATATAAAAAAAGAAAAGAAAATGCAAACCAGGGGGGGGGGGGGGTAGCCCCAATATGGAGGTTTTGATGGTAAAGCCTGGCCCAATAAGACATGGCCTTGTTGACTTTTTGCACAGCGTGTGGTGCGTTGACTGGGAGCGTAGCGTGTTCCTCCATCTTATGCCTTTGATCTGAATGGGATGGACGCGTGGACGCTTGGATGAGGGAAGCATATGGTACGTCTCCACAGAAGCGCTGCATAGGAATGAGTATAGAAAAATAATAACGAAATTATTCAGACCTGGGGTTCGAACCCAGGTCTTTGGACATCAATGCGTTGATAGCTTGCCAGCTGAGCTATTTGAATTAATTGATATGTTAATAATACACAAACAACAAAAAGAAAGAACAAGCGCATTAGTGATTAAACGCGCGAAATTCAAATATGCCTATCACGTTTTGACACGGAGTCGTCTTCCTCATTTTTTCTGAAAACATGAAAGTATGGCAACGGTTTTCCACGCGTTGCTGTAGACAACCTACAAGAAAATAACGATTAGATGCTGGGTGTATATAAATTGATCGCGAATGCATGAATCTCTTCGTCTTGGTGTACTGAATGCAATGGTGGTACTGGGATGGCCTAATTTTGCTTGTATTGGGAAACCCCAATTTTGAAACCTGCAAACCCTAACATTTAACAATGGCGTAATCTCGTATAGCACAGAAAAACTCAATTAAACATCTCAGTTAGCTTCAAAACATTATGATAAACATGAATCAATGGACAAAATGCTGTAAAAACTTTTAAATCATGATGCACGATTTTGGAAATTTTACTATACAGTTCGAGTTCAAACTACCAATTCTTGGAGATTGGCTTGTTGTTTGTGATTGGTGCACGTTCAGAATTACCCAAGGAAGCTAATGGGATCAGGATTAGGGCTTGAATCGACCTCTAGAGTTGATTTCAGTTTTGAGTTTTTCAAGCAATTTTTCAAGTTTGTATATTGATCTTATGCGCAGCTTTTCAGTCCCTTGCCATTAGGTTTCTCATCCTGCATATGTAGTGAGTAATTAGGTTAAGAAAATTGGATCAAAATCCATTGCTTTTATGAATTGGAGATTTGATTTGTTAAGGATCTTTTTTCAATCTTTTTCTCATGTATTTTGTATCAATTAAGCTCAATTAGTCCAATTCTTTCCCAATTAGCATGTGCACGAAATCTTGAGTCTAGAATGTGCATAAAAAGATTTTTTTAGGTCAAGTTTATATTTTCTACATATTTAAATAATTTAAATGAATTAATATTGATATAAATTCAAATAAATAATTAAAAAAATGAGAAAATACTTCCCCTTGGGCTTAATGGTCGTGCATAGGCTTGGCATGAAGAAACTTGGAAGAAAAATGGGCCCATTTGCATTTTTAGGTCATTTGGATCAAAGTTGATTTTTCAAAATTCCCAAAAATTTCCCAACTTCCACAAGGCATAACTTGCTCAATTTTTAAGCTTTTCACATGTTCTTGGACATTTTGGAAAGGTCTTTGAGTCCTTTAACCAATGCCTTTGGTCCCATGTCATTTTGATTTACCAATCTCAAGTTATGGCCTTTTACTTAAAGTCCCTTTTTGTTGACTTTTGAAAATGACCTATAATGTTGAAATTGATAACTTTTTGTGAGAGCATTTCTTGGACTTGGAATATGAAGATGAATTGTAGGAAATGTCTTTCTATTCAAAATGAGCTTTGGATGGAATTTTTCTGATAATCCATGTGAAAGTTATGCCCTGGTCAATTTCAGTTGACTTTTTCAGCTGTCCAAATATAGTAACTTTGCATCTCTGATTATTTCTGAGCCAAATTTTGAGAATCATGATCAAGCATTGATCAAATGATGTTTGTGGCTTCAAAATGATATATTGACCAAAAATTTGGACTTTTGACTGTCAAATGACCATTTTGCCCCTACAGTTGACTGTAGTGCAATTTAGGGTTTTGACTGTGCAATTTTGAGCTGAATGCCTTGAAACTTGATATGAGGATACTTGACCATCTTTGTAAGCATATGAGACTTGATTGGGTCCTTGAAAACTTCCTTTCTTTGATCAGAACACAAACCCTAGTTTTGACTGTATAGGAGACAGTTGAACTGCACAACCTTTGGGGAATTTTGTGACTTGCCTTGGCAATTTCTTGGGGAATATGGGAGGGCAAATTTTGGGGTACAACACATACGAAATGCATTTAGCATAATACCGCATCTGGTGAACATCATGCATACATCTACATTTGACTAACTCTTTTTCTCACAGGTAAAGCATCAAGTTTTTGTATAAATCAACAAGAGATTTGTGCTGATATTCCTTCCAGTATTTACCAACGTTCCTCCAAATGGCATCTATAAGCCCATTCATAATCCATCTTCGAGTGCAAATTTCTGGGCACTCTAGTGTTCAATCATCTTTCACCTTCAAGTCACGAATGGTGGATCCGCCAATCTAACTCTTCATGTTTAAGAAGATTGAACAGGGGAAGCTGTTGTAACCCAAAATTTCCCCTCTCATTTATCAACTATTCTCTCACAAGATCTCCTTTGGTTCAAGACTGAATTAGGGTTAATCAGCTCAAGACACCTCCTCGAGCACTGATGACTGGAAATTAGGGTTTCAGATTGCACAAGGATAAATGGAATTTTAATGCCCAATATTACTTTCATGGATCATTATGGACCCTCAAGATTGCTCATGTCAAATTTCAAGTCTTGGATCACATTTTTGCTCAGTCAATTGATCAGTTGACCTAAAAACCAGTTGTATTAGGGAAAAAGTCAATTGTAGCCAATTTACAGTCAAACTTCATAATTTTTTATCCATATCAACATTATAAACTAATATATGTCATTTGATCAATTTTGGACCACAATTCCTCAAGAAATTTGATCAGATCATCAAAAGGGCAAAATGGTCAAAATTAGGTTTTTGATTGAGAAAGGGAAATTTCTGATTTTTGACCTAGAAAATGGTTGATTGGTTGGAAACATGAACTCAAGGATTCAATTGCATCATTTTAACCTAATGGCATGACTCATACCTTCCCTCAAGATCAATTGATTGATAGTTGACTTTTAGTTAACTACTCAAAAGTCAATTGTACACTGAAAAGTCAAACTTTGACTTTTTGGTCAAAATCAAGTCAAGATTTCATTTTGAAAAGTCAAAATTTCTAAACTTAGAAATTTTTCTAAGTGTTGGAAATTTCATATTATTTCACAACTTTGAGCCAATTTTTCACCATGATGCAAGATGATTCAAAGGAAACTTTCAACATGAAAGTTATAAATCTCAATGAGATCTAAAATATTGATGAACACAACTCCTCCTAGAAATGTATGGATTTCAAGTTATGATTTTGTGAATACATGTTCATGAAACTTGGAAACTTAGTGAAATTTTGCCCTAGTTTAGGCAGGATTTTGACCTAACTTCATGGCAATTTTTCACATAGTTCCAAGGGGAATTTTCAAAAGTGACCAACATAGAGGTTGTAGAGGATGTTACAAGCTTTCCAAAATATCCAAGAACTCAATGAGATCATGTTTGAGCAAGGAGAATCGAAGGCATGAAGTTGGCATTTCATTCTTGAATTATAGGTTATTTCCATGATGAACAAGAATTTAAATCCAAGCCCATGTTATACAAATCCTACTTTGCAGGCTTCTAACTTGCCTTTCACTACATAATTAAATGCCTACACAGCTGTTAGAAGCTTCAATCCAAGCATTCAATGCATTGTGCATGCTTAATTCCATTTTAGGAAGAAAGTAACCATTCCATTCTAGTAAAGTTGCTTTAACCACAAAATCAGCTTTGTCTTGAGCATTGAACTTGTCCTTTCTGCACAAGCATTCCCTACACAATCAGAAAAAGCATGTTTAAAGGTTACAACCACCCTACAAGCTTTGTACTTCACATTGAAACAAGATGTTTCAAGCTTGCTTCAAAAACAAACAAAATCCCATAACTTGTACTTGTGTGATTCTGACCCTCTCAAGCCTCAAAATCTTTTCCATATAGTTATACAAATTGTTTACAAGCAAAGACATGAATACAGAAGCTCCCAAACTCCCTAAAACTCAGAACTGCATCACAAACCACCATTGTTGCATATTCTAACCAAGAACTTCAAACTTCCATTTCACTCGTGCGTTTCTTGGCCTTTTGCTTCCAAAAGCTTCCAAACATCATACATAAGCCATCCTTGTCCCTGTTACACGACTATAACATCATATTTATCAACTTCCAAGTTCAAAAACAGGGCATTGTAGTTGGACTTCTCCAGACCATTCCAGCCACTTTTAGTTGAAGCCAGCCATTGCATTAGCTTCCTAGAGGTTCAAGGAAGCTAACCTGATCATCACCATCACTTGAAACAAGCTCAAACTCATTTCACGATTTCAGTTTTTGAGGTATTTTTCTTGAACTTCTATCTCATTATTTAGGCATTGTTAGGCTTGCATCTGTGAAGATAGAATGTAGATATCATTGCCCTGAAACTATACATATCCATAGATTTCATTTATGTTGCTTGAGCATGGAGAATTTTGAGTTTGAACTTGCTGAAACATTTAGGTCAGAATTTGGTACTTTCATAAATTCATCCTTATCTTTGAATGTTAGCTTAAATTAGTTACATGGTTGGATTCATGGTGGAAAAGTGCACAAGTTTCATGTTTACATTTTTGAAAATGGTTGAGGAATGAGCAAGTTACTGATCCTTTGGCTGGAGGTTGAAGATGAAGTACAGTCAGGGCAAAATTTATGTTTATGTATTTATTTTTGTGTCAATGTTAACAGATGTACAACCACCTCAATGGCAAAGGTAGCGCACGTGTATGCATATGGTCAAGGGTTCAACACCCAGCGCTACCTTTTGGTGTTATTTTTCACATTTCCCCCCCTTTTTTTTCTTCCAAACAGCGTCTGGGCCTCCTGTTGGGCCTAACCTTCTTTTTGCTAGCTTCTAACTCCATGCCTTGTTTCAGCACCCACTGGCCCATTATTTCTTTATTTCATTTTTTTTGTTTTATTTTACTTTCATATTTTCTTTTATTATCTTTATTATTATTATTATTATTATTATTATTATTATTAATATTATTATTATTAATAAAAAATCCAAAAATATTTATTTTATTATTTTTACACTCATTTATATTTTATTTCTCTTTATAAAAACTAAAACGAACAAAAACAATTTTCTTAATAAATTAATTTCTTTTTCTTGATTAATATTTAGATAATTAGGTTTAATTATTATATTATATTATTTTATTATAAATTAAAATTAATTTAGAACTTAGGTTTATTTTAATTAATTAATTTTTATATACTTTTTTTTATTTCAAAACCTTTCATAAAAAACCCTAAAAATACTTTTTAATTTAATTTATTTCTTAATTAGTTTTATTTAATTTTCACTAATCATTTTATAAATTAGGTTAAGCCCCTTTCATAAAAATCCAAACAAAGATCCATTTCCTTTCCATTACATACTTGTATATTTATCCATTTTTATACATTATTTATTCAATTATTTGTACATATTCAATATGATTGTAATAATTAATTAGATTTAATTTTCTTGCAATTCCCCCATTTGTAAATTTGTACACCCCCTCCCCTATTGATGTAATAGCTTAATATTTTTATTTTCCGCAATTTAATGTTTTATATATAAATGCTAGTAAATTAGGGTTTGTATGGAAAGATTAAAATCAACAAGTTAGCAAACCTTAATTCAAGACAAAATAATGCATGTAAATCAACACACTTGCACACTTACACCCTTAGGGTAATTCCACTTTGTTGCCTTATAAAAATGGCCATGTTATACATGTGGGATATCTTAGCAAAAGCAATCAAAAATAAAAGATCATGGTCCCTCGATGACGCTATCAAAGTTGCCTTTTCAAAATGATCTTAGTCCCTCAAAGAGAATTGCTAAGATATTTCACAACATTGCTATCATGGCTATACGATGACCCACACCCGTCCCTTTACATCCAAAGATAGATTTTTTTACCAAATCAATGGTAAGATAACAATATCAAAGGAAAGGAAGAAATGAACTATGACTTTTGAGTAGGTAGATTGTTCCTAGTTTCTTGTTCAATTCCAAATCAAACACTCCTTGCTTATTTTAAAAACAAACACCAACACTTTCAAAAACACTTTCAAAACATCTTCCAAACTTGAAACATTTTCAAAAGCTCAACACTTTGTATACGTTCTTATAAACGAGAACTATTACAAAGTTTACCTAAACGATGGCGCCTTTTCAAAAATACTTTCAAAAACCACACAAAGCAAATTTTCAAACAAAAGCAAGTGATCTAGCAAGCAACTAAGAGCCCATAGATAACTATGGATGAAAAGGGTGCTAACACCTTCCCTTTTCATAATCTACCCCCCGAACTCAAGAAATAATCTCAAAGGTCTTTCCTGTTCTTTTCAGCCTTTCCTTTTGGATAAAAGAAAAGCCGGTGGCGACTCTTACTAACCGCAACATTTGCAATAAAACGCAAAACATCCCAAGTCAGTTCTTCCACCGTATCACAGAACTGGCGACTCTACTGGGGTGAAACTTAAAAGTGGGGTTACCTTAGGGCTAGATCACATTTACTTGCTTTCATTGTTTGATTTGTTTGCTTTACATTTTGGTTCTTTGTTTGGGCTTAAATCCTCTACCTGGATTTGGGATACCTTATAGGTAAGTAGCAATACGTTGTGAAAACTGTGCGGGGTATACCAACATGGTCTAAGCAATAGCTACGTTAGTGTGATATATTTGTGGGTACCAGTAGCCCTTGAGTAGTCAAGGAGAATACAGGGCCGCTGAGTGATGTCATAAAGCACTAACTGACTTTTAGAACCTTTACTTAACCAACTTGGCCGTTAGGACATAGTGAGATGACCGACTTTGGTGCAATCCGAAGTTGGTAGATACTCGATACTACATTCATTGAGGTTTGGTTTTTTGGGATATTTTGGTCGCCATTAAAGAGTCTTGTGGTGAAACAATGCCCGAGAAGACAAACCAGTGATATTGAGATCCTTTAGAACCTGGTTATTATTTCTAGGACAGGTTTGAGCCAACTAAACTTCAAGAGGGTACTTACCAATGAGACTCCATGCAAGCCTTAACCTAAGGACTTGTTTGCCTAGTTTGTATATATTTACTTGTACATAACATCGTAAACATCATAACATCATACTCATACTCACTAACCATTTTAAGGATTTTTTTTGGATTTATCTTTGTTCTGTTTTGTAGGACATGGATTCTATTCGCAGGAAAACCATTCAAGTCAATCTCGTAAGGATCCCTCCTCAACTCAAAGAGTTATCATCAAGGGTCCTTGAGAACTCTTCATTCACTGAAAGACATGGTCACCTCCTAAAGTTGGTTACCTCTGTTGTACCCCAAAATTTGCCCTCCCATATTCTTCAAAATTTGCCAAGTCAAAGCTTCAAAAATCTCCCCAAGGGTTGCACAGTTCAAGGGCCTCCTAACAGTCAAAATTAGGGTTTTGGTTCTGACAAAGAAAATGAAGTTTCCAAGGGTCCAATCAAGTCCCACATGCCTACAAACATGGTCAAGCATCCTCATACCAAGTTTCAAGACTTACAGCACAAAATTGCACAGTCAAAAACCCTAATTGCTCTACAGTCAACTGTAGGGGCAAAATGGTCATTTGACAGTCAAAAGTTCAAATTTTTGGTCAACATCTCATTTTGAAGCCACAAACATCATTTTATCAATGCTTGATCATGATTCTCAAAGCTTGGCTCAAAAAGTCTCAAGATGCAAAAGTTTCCATATTTGGACAGTTGAAAAGTCAACTGTAACTTGACCAAGGCATAACTTCCACATGGTTCATCAGAAAAATTCCATCCAAAGCTCATTTTGAAGAGAAATACATTTCCTACAACTCCTCTTCATACTTCAAGTCCAAGAAATGCTCTCACAAAAAGTTATCAATTTCAACATTATAGGTCATTTTCAAAAGTCAACAAAAAGGGACTTTAAGTCAAAGGCCATAACTTGATATTGGTAAATCAAAATGACATGGGACCAAAGACATTGGTTAGAGAACTTCAAGACCTTTCCAAAATGTCAAAGAACATGAGAAAAGCTTAAAAATTGAGCAAGATATGCCTTGTGGAAGTTGGGAAATTTTGGATATTTTGAAAAAGTCAACTTTGCTTCAAATGTCTTAAAATTGCTAATGGGCCACATTTTCTTCCAAGATTCATCATCCAAAGCATGTGCACGACCATTTGGCCCAAAGGGAAGTTATTCATCATTTTTATTTATTTATTTGAATTTTTAATTGCTAATAATTCATTTAATTAATTAAAATATGTGAAAAATACCAAAGGAAGCTTTTTAAATCTTTTTATGCATGAAATACACTCAAGATTCGTGCATGATCTGATATGGGAAGAATCAATGTGATTTGGACATAATTGGCATCAAATATGCATGGAAAAGATTTGAAAGATTATG
Organism: Vicia faba; assembly: GCA_948472305.1. Lineage (NCBI taxonomy): Eukaryota > Viridiplantae > Streptophyta > Magnoliopsida > Fabales > Fabaceae > Vicia > Vicia faba. The sequence goes on along the minus strand of OX451736.1, from coordinate 658,252,625 downwards.
CATGAAAATCAAATATTCTCTACATCAATGCAAAGGGTTTTTTGATCCAATTTTCAACCCTAATCATTCCATACATAAGCCAGATACTAACCCTAAAGTTCATGACCTGAAAGCTGCGCCAGAATTGAAGAACCAAACTTGCACTTTTGTCAAAAAATTCTAAAACTGAAAACGTGGTTCCAAGGCTTTTCAAGGCAAGAAAACCATCCTATCGTGTTCCTGAGGCTTCAAGGAACGTGCCTGAATCAAAACCATCATCCCTAACGCGAAGAACTGGTAGAATAACCTCATTCTGTTCATGACTTTTTCCATATTCTTGAATCATAATTCATGCATTATTTGCAATTTTTAATATTGGATTTGTGTTCATTGGATCATTCTAAAGCTAACCACATGTTTTAATTGAGTTTTTAAGCATCGTACGCGATTTCACCATTGAAACATGCTAGGGTTCTTCAAGCTTCGAATTGGGTATTTTCATATACTGTAAAATTAAGACTTCTCAGTACCATGGTTAAATTCAGGACACTTGGACGAATCGAATGCAACCGTCGCGCCCAATTTATGAAGCAAGATGGCCTAATCGCTATTCTTGAAAAGGGCATATTTTGGGGGGGGGGGGTTTAAAACCCCCGCTAATTCCTTTTATGTTTCAGGTAAAATGCAAACGAGGAAGAAGAAGACTAGGTGGCAAGGCATGGTTGGCTCGTTTGAATTTCGCGCTAAAATCTGCCACTAACGCTTGTTTTATCTTATGATATTTATTTGTTATTATATATTCAAAGCGCGTTCATAGCTCCACTGGTCAAGCGTAGCATTGGTAACCTCTGGGACCTGGGTTCGAACCCCAGGTCCCCCCTTCTTATTCCATGTTATTTTTCTAATCATGCTTCTGTGCAGTTTCAATATAAGCGTCCACCATACGTCCCTCATCCAGGTTTGTCACGCGCTTATCAAGATCAATCAAATGGCTATGATCTGAAGAACATAATATGCATCAGTCAACGCACATGCATGCTTCCAGGAAAAGTCAATAAGGCCAAGGCTTAATAGGCCAAAAATGCTGGAGATACCTCCAATCTGGGGACAGAACCCCCCCCCCCCCCCCCCCCCCATGGTTTGCCTTTCATTCTTTTTTCATATTTTTCTAGTTTATTTATTTTAATTAGTTTTAATATAATTCTTTCAATTAATTTATTTTCATAAAACATAAAGATAATAAAAAATCAGAAAGACAAAAATTAAAATATATTTTATTTAATGTTATTTTTTGTAAATAAAACCTTTATTAATTGATTTAGTTTTAAATTCTAGGCATAATTTTAAACATTTTCTTAATAAACTTAAAATTGTAGAATTAGGTTTTAATTACTTTAATTACTTTTTCTTTTATTTTCTCATCACTAATAATTAATTATTTATTTTTATAAATCAAATTGCATTAATTAATTAGGTTTAATTTTAGATTAAATTTCAATGCTTTTCTTAATAAATAAAAATTGTAGAATTAGGGTTAATTAAATTTTTCATTTTCATTTAATCTTCTCATAAAAAATTCATAAATACAAAAAACTCAAAAATCTTTTCTTTTTCTTTAATTTAATTAATTTGTTAACTATAATTTAATTTCATTAAAAAGGGTCCAACGCCCTCGCTTTCAATTTTAATTCAATTCGCGCATTTATTTCTTTTCTTATAATTATTTATGTAATTCTCCCAAAGCCATGTAATTCGGACATTTTATATTTCTCGCACTTTATTTCTTTATTTTATGTCAAATCGGGTCCTGGATTTAATTTGGCGATGTGGACCCGCGCCGTTGTAATAGTTTAGGAACTTTATATTTCTCGCAATTTTTTAACTGCTAATAAATTTGCATGCAAGAATGAATGTTAAAATAAAAACAAAAGCGTAGATCACCCATGACATGACAAAAGACAAAAATATCTGAAAACGACACACAAATCACACACCACCCCTAGGGTACGCCTCACTGTTGCCTTGCCTCTCGAAAGGTGATCGTCGAGTAGAGGATGTTTTAGTAAGTCCTCATGATCCGGGAACCTGGCATGAGGGTAGCTTCTAAGGTGTCTTCCTATTGCTCCGGTGATCACCATGTCCCGAACCTCGAATTGACCCGAACACCTCCAACGGTGGTGCTACCTACCTCTCAATGGTGGGATGACACTACTTTAAAGGACATTTACATAGACGAATTCCTTAGGGTAGGTAGACGACTCTAGATACTTGCTCTAATTTCAAAACAAATCAAAAATACTTTTCACACCGACACCTTTTCAAAAAGCTTTCGAAAGCAAACTTTTCAAACACTCTTGAGGACCGATACAAGAGTCGAACTGAAATTTTCAAAGAAACTTTTTAAAACCCACAGTTGAAAAGCAAACAAACAATTTTGAAAACACAAATGAGCAAGTATCTAAGAGCCTATGGATAACCATGGATAGAAAGGGTGCTAACACCTTCCCTTTCTATAATCTACCTCCCGAACCGAGAGCAATCTCTATAAGGAATTTTTCTGTGCTTTTGTCCTTTCCATTTGGAGAAAATAAAAGACGGTGGCGACTCTTGCTTCCGCGACATTTCACGAACCAGCGTTAAACAGTCAGTTTCAGATCCACCGATCACAACCTCCAACACTGAGGAAGATATGATGAAGGTGCTTTTCTAATTCTTTGATCCTCTACACCATTGCTTCACTTTTCCTGATTATCAACTTGTGCCAACTTTGGAGGAATTCTCCCAACTCTTAAGGATTCCCATTCTCAATCAGCTACCCTTCAATGATAAGGAAATAGATCCAAAACTTGAGGAGATTTCCCAAGTACTACACTTGCAACAATCTGATATCACAACTAATTGGGAAAAAAGGAGTGGTGTCAAAGGTTTCTAGGCCAAGTTCTTGTTTGAGAAAGCTCAAGATTGTTGGAACTCTTTGGAATTACAAGGTTTTGAAGAAATTGTGGCCCTTCTCATCTATGGGATGGTTTTGTTTCCAAATCCTAATAAACTCATAGATGTAAACACCGTCAAAATCTTCATGTCTCGTAACCCGATGCCTACTTTGTTAGGGGATATCCTACATTCTTTTCACTCTCGCACTATGAGGAAGAGAGGTATCCTCATGTGTTGTACTCCTCTCTTGACAAGATGGTTTATTTCGCATCTTCCCCAATTTGTATTAAAGAATGAGCAAGGTTCAAGGTGGTCCCATAGGTTGATGACGCTCAAACATTCAGATGTTCATTGGTGTTCCCGATCTTTGGAGAATGTTACTATTGTCGACCGTTATGGAGAATTCCCTAATGTCCCCTTGCTTGGCATTACAGGAGGTATCACTTACAACCCCTGCTTAGCCTTACGACAGTTTGGTTACGCCCGGAGAGATGGTCCACATGAGATGCTTACCCAAGGAGTGGTATTTGACTACGAGAATGATGATCAAGGTTACTGTCTGAGGTTTATCCGAGCTTGGAGGATGTTGAACAAGGTGGATAGAAAGACACTAGGATACAAGAATTCCATTCCCCTCGAGCCTTACCTTAAATGGGTACGAGCTCATGCTCAGAAAATTGTGATGCCTTATCCCTCCATCTTACCAGTCATCATGGAGCATGTGGTTGAAGGAGATGTCCCATACACCATCCTCCATCCCGATATGCCTACCTCTCTCGAAGACTTGCAAAAGGGTTGGATTAAGATGAAGGAAGAACAAGATACTTTCTAGGCTCAATTCTATGCTAGTGAGAAGAGGGTCTTGGAGCTTACGAAGCAGCTATAAGAAGAACAAAGTGTGAAAGCCTATCTCGCACCGAAGAGGATGCATTCAGTCTTTTTATCTTAGAAAGTTATTTTGTAAGCCCAAGAGGCATGATGTAATCTTTCTTGTTTAATGAAAATTGGCGTTTGTTCATTTCTTTTGTCTATACAAATTTAAATCTCATTTATCCTTAAAATAATTTGCATATACATATTCCATGCATCATAACATGCCAGATTTTCACATAACAGGTTTCCTTATCTTTCTGCTGTTTATTTCAGCAAGATGGATCTAGAAAAAATTGTAGAGGATCTCCAGGCACAAAATTCTCAGTTCCAAGAAACTATACTAGCCCTAGCCAAGGGGCAACAAGACATGATGGCTTTGCTGGCAGTTAAGAAGAAGCCCAAGAAGAAAGCTCTACTCAATATGGGTAGAAGGTTCAAGGACCCAGTTGTGATACGGTGGGAGAACTGACTTGAGGGTTTTGCGTTTTATTGCAAATATTGCGGTTAGCAAGAGTCTCCACCGACTTTTCTTTTATCCAAAAGGAAAGGTGAAAAAGCACAGGAAAGACCTTTGATATTGTTTCTTGAGTTCGGGGGGTAGATTATGAAAAGGGAAGTGTGATACGGTAGGAGAACTGACTTGATGTTTTGCGTTTCAATCGCACTTGTGCGGTTAGCAAGAGTCGCCACCGACTTTTCTTTTATCCAAAAGGAAAGGTAAAAAAGCACAAGAAATACCTTTCGAGATTTTTCTCGGGTTCAGGGGGTAGATTATGAAAAGGGAAGGTATTAGCACCATTTTCACTCATGGTTTTCCATGGGCTCTTAGTTACTCATTTAGATCACTTGCTTTTGTTTGATTGTGTACTTGTGGTGTGGGCTTTGAAAGTATTTTGAAAAATCTCTTTGTAATGGTTCTCGTCTCTATAAGAACGTATACAAAGTTTTTGTTTCAAAAAGTGGTTCAAAGATGTGTTTGTGAATCGTGTTTCGAAAAGTGTTTTGAAAAGAGGTTTTTCAATGGTTCTTGTCTCTATAAGAACGTATACAAAATGTTTTGTTTTTTTGAAAATGTTTTGAAATGGAAGTGTAGGTGTAAAAGTTTTTATCGTGAGCAAGCGAGTAACTAAGAGCGAATCTATCTACTCGAAAGGTCTTAAATTGTTCTTTTCTTCTTCCTTTTAATGGTGCTATCTTACCATTGATTTGGTAAGAAGCCCCGTCGTTGGATGTGAAGGGACAGGCGCGGGTCAATTTTACAATCATTGAAGGCAACTTGTGAGACGCTTTAGCAATTTTTGTAAGGGACAAGATCATTTTAATCGAAGGCAACATTGAGGGTCATCGAGGGACTACGATCTTCTTTATCGAAGGATCATTGCTAGAGCGTCTCATATTCGAGGGACATGATTGTATTTCCGAGGCAACGAGCGAGGTTACCCTAGAGGTGCGCGTGTGAAAAGGTGTGTTGGTTTCAAGTTATTTATTCTTTGATTAGGTCATCTAGCGATTGATTTTTGAATCTTGCCATACATGCCTAGTTTCTATACAGTATATAGAAAGCAATAAATTGCGGGAATTGAAATTCTAATCTATTACAGAATGTTCGGGAATGGGGGTACAATTGTTACAAATGGGGATGAATCAAATGAGATAGTAAAGATCCAAATGTCAAACAATACAACCAAATCGAATGTTTGTGCGATTTAATTAAAGCTATGACAATTTATGAAAATAATATTAACAAAATATGAAATGCCAAATATTTACATGAAAAGAGGAAAATAAAACCTTATTCTAAAAAATGATTAAATTAAAATCTTTATTATTTTTGCATTTTATTAACTATATAAATAAGTTTAAAGAAAGAAAACAAATTAAGTTAATTTTTGATGTTTTATTAAATGTAAAAAATTAATAAAAATAAGTTTATAAAAAAAATAAAATGATAAAAATTAATTTTCAAGACTTAAATCAAATGTATGAAAATGTATTTTATGTTTTATCTAGTAATTTTGTTAACAAATAAAAATATAAAAAGGAAACAAATAAAAAAAAACAAGGAACATGGGCTTAAGTGAGTTTAAGGGTGTTAGGCCCAAAGAAACATAGTTGTTATTGCTGAAATACAAAAACAAGTCCAAAAGGGGGGGTGAGACCAGTAAAATACGAATGGGCTTATGGTAATTTGAACAAAACAGGCCCAGATCCTTAAATCTGTTTAATTTGTTTGATTAAGGGTGGAAACAAAATTAGGGTTCTTGGAACCCTTTTGTGTTTCACAGCAGCGCTGCCTCATCACCTCTTTCGCTCATCTCTTGTTCATCTCTGTTGAAATCTCCTAAGCTAACTCACTATCCATCCCTATTTCTTTGAATGGAATCGCTCTTTTCATCTCTATCTCACCATGATTCGCGTTTTTTCTGAAAACCCTAAGTTCAGATTTAAACCTAGAAACAACGAAACTGTTTTATCTGATCTTCCCCCTAAATTTCTGTTGCCGGAGCGCCCCTCAATCTCACCTTGTGATCTGTGGGAATAGAACTGACTATTTTGGATATGCTGGTTCGCGTTTGCGTTTCGCAAAATGTCGCGGTAAGCAAGAGTCGCCACCGTCTTTTATTTTATCCAACAAGGAAAGGACAAAAGCACAGAAAAATTCCTTTTTGAGACATTTCTTGGGTTCGGGAGGTAGATTATAGAAAGGGAAGGTGTTAGCACCCTTTCTATCCATGGTTATCCACGGGCTCTTAGGTACTTGCTCATTATGTTTTCAAAGGTTTGCTTTTCTTTGTGTTTGTGGATTTGAGAAGAGTTTTTATTTTGAAAGGGGTGTAAGTGCGAAAAGTTTTGTTTTTGTTTTAAAAGGAGCAAGTACTTAAGAACCATCTACCTACTCAAAAAGGAATTAAATTGTGCAAATGTCCTTTAGACAGTGCTATCCCACTATTGAGAAGTAGGTAGCACCGTCGTTGGAGTTTTTGGGTCAATTCGATTAAGGGACGTGTGATCACTAAAGCAATATTAGGATGCCTTAGCGGTAACCCTAATGTCTTATATCATTTTATCCGAGGCAACCGTTTCTAGGCAACTTAAGATCTTTGGACAAAAGGGCGGCCTCTAAAACTTCCTATACTCAATGACCACGCTCGAGGCAACCAAGTGAGGTGTACCCTAAGAGTGCGCATGTGCGAGTGTATTGTTTTTCAGTTATTTATCTTTGTACATGATAATGGTGAGCTACTGTTGGTTTTAAATTAAAAATTGATCTTGTCATGCATCGCCTATTATTCAAACATCTAACAGTTAATGGTTGCGGAAATTAAATTGCGGAAAATAAATCTAAGCTATTACAAGGCGTCGGGTATTTACATCTCCAAAGACAAACCCTTTTAAAATTAAATTGCGAAAAGTAAATAAAAGCGATAAATAAATAAATAAAGTCCTAAGTTAAAAACTATTACATTCCCGAAGCAGTTACAATATTGAAATATGGATCAAAAATAATTCGCGCGCGAGAAAATTAAATCGAAGTGTCTTAGGGTTTTGACCCTTTTTATTAAATAAAGCATATTTTTTGTTATTTTTTGAATTAAAAATTAGTCTAAGTTAATAATTGAATTAATTAATTAAATGAAAAGATTTTTGGGTTTTTATTTTAATTAAGGAAATAAAATAAGAATGGTATATTAAAAACCTAATTCTAAATTAATTTTAATTTATTGCAAAATATGTTATTTGTTAAACCTATTTAAACTAAATAAATAAATTAATTGTTTATTTACAAAAATAAATAATAAAATTAATGGAATTAATAAAAATATTATTTTTGTTGTTTCTGATTTTTTTTATGAAAAAGTTAATTGGTTAATTAATTAATTAAGATAATAATAATAATAAAATAGAAATAGAAAAATAATGAAAACAAAATAAAATAAACACAAACTCAGGGGGTATTGGGCCTGAAGAGGGAGTATGATCAACAATTTCCAGGCCCATTTTCGCCCAGCCTTGTTTGACCTTTGAAATCTAGCGCATGCTTATTAACCCTAGTCCATGGTGGTCCTTCAACCTTGGCCATTGGTTTTGCCCTGTGAGCCACTTGGCATTGGAGATCTGGAGGTATATGGTAATCCATGCTTGCTGAGTCCACATAAAATAACCTGAAATAAAATTGCAATAAAGTTTGGGGGACCTGGGATTCGAACCCAGGTCCCATTGCTCACATGCCAGCGTGCTCAACCACCCAACCAAACTGCTCATTCGTTATAAGAATACAAAACAAATAATATATGGAAAAACATTTACTATGCCTGAAAAATAAAAAAAATTGGCGCGCTGTTTAAACCGGCCAATGGGAAGAGGATGCGTAGTCGTCTTCTTCATTGAAATAACCAGGTTTTTACCTGCGGATTTTGTCCGCAGCTAAATTCCTAGGTGTGTCCTAGAATTCACCCTAGGCCATAGAAATGCAACCCAAAGCCATGTCTGACTTCGTCTCTCCTTCCTGAGTATCCCTGTACCAATTATTTGATCCAATATTCCCTGTAACTCAAACGCCTAAAAACAACACATGTAAACCCTAGATTCGGGCATCGTTATACATGCCATGAAAATCAAATTGGATAATGCCAAAACATTCTAAATCAAATAACAATCACAAATATGCCAAGATTTTAAAGAAAAGATGCAAGAATTGGAGATTTGGATTCCATGTTCAGAGCAAGGTTCGTGGAGACTTACAGTGAGTTTTAGGCAATGAAAAGGCTTGGTTTTGATCCCTTTGGCTTCACTGGATGTCAGGGAAGAGAACTATGTCCATCTTTTGGACTGAATCGTGCTCTAATGTTGTTTTTGATCTCACACTTTTTCACACTTTTTCCAAACATGGTATGGCCGTTTCTGCAATGCTTTGTGCCTCTCCTTGGTCTGCCTCTCTTGTGTGCATATAATAGAATGTGTTTAGGTCAAAATTTGGGCATTAAACCTTATGCATTGAAGAATCAAGATTTGCTTTTGATCACCATAATCAAGTTGCCATATTTGCATAAAATCTGAGATTTTGTGCTTGTTTTGACTTGGCACGAGTTTGATTGAGTATCACATGATATTTTTAAGCTGTAATGATCACAAGAATCCCCTTACATCAATTTTTAGATTTTATTTGATTTAATATTGATTTAAAATGAATTAAATCAATAAAAATAAAATAAAATAGAAAAATAAATGAATGGCCATGAAATTAAAGATGGAACACGTGTGTGGCATGACAAGACTATATCAAGTGGAAAAAAGTGGGCCCTTTTGTCAAAAATTGGAGTTTTGAGGATAGTTGACTTTTGGCAAATTTGGAAAAATGCCCAACTTCAACAATGCACAACTTCCTCAATTTTGAACTTTTGGAGGTGTTATTGGACTTTTTAGAAACCTTGATATGTCCTCTAATAAACCCTTTTAGTCTCATCTCATTTTGATCTTCCATGCTAAAGTTATAAGCTTTGAAAAAAAAGGTGTTTTTGTTGACTTTCAAAAATGACCTATAATGTCCAAATTAGTAACTTTTTGTGAGAGCATTTCTTGATCTTGGGGTGTGAAGATGGATTGTAGGAAATTGCATCCTCTTAAAAATTAGCTTTGGATGGGTCATTTATCATAAAGCATGAGAAAGTTATGCTTGGTCAAAGTTGAGTTGACTTTTCCTACAAAACCCTAATTTAGCAACTTTTGAATCTTGATGAGTCTTGAGCAATCCTTGATGAATCATGATAAACCCTTGATAAAATGATGAATTATCCTTCAAAATGAGCATTTTGACAAAAAAACTTGAGGTTTGACTGTATTTGGGACACAGTTGACTTTTGCCCTAGCACAGTCGATTTTTGGGCCTCTTGAGCAATTGACTGACCAAACTTCCTCTACAAGGCTTGAAATTTGACATGGATGAACTTAAGAACATATTAGGGCATTTTGGAGCACTTGAGGCTATTTGGATGTGAGGACCTTGATGCAACACAAAACCCTAATTTTGAATTGACTGCCTTAGGAGGTGATTTGACTGTCCAATTCTTGAGCCAACTTGAGCAACTTGAATATTATTCTTGACATGTATTGAGGAATATGGGAGGGAAAATTTTGGGGTACAACACACCTCCTTAAACGATTTCTAGCGACTTTCCTTGAAAAGGTACGGTTCTGTTATTAGTGAAGCTTACGAATTCATTGTTTCTTTTGTCTTGTTACGTTTTTATGTTAATCAATCTTATTCCTTAGATGCAGGGAAATATGTTATGAGGAAGGTGAAGAATCCATACCTGTTTGGAACTTTTCTGTGAAATGGAAAGGGGATGGTGAGACTGAGGGAGGTGCTCCTTGGTGGCCGGAGATGCATGGGGGAAGAAATGAAGATTGAAAGCGTGATTTTCTGGCTTGGGTTCCTTTTGATAGGTAACAGTTTTTGTTGTTTTGATGATGATTTTGATTTGATGAACTTTGGGATTTTTGTGATTGTTGGATGTTGTTCTATCAGTTTGAAGCTTTGTTGGTTTTTTTGATGATGTTACTGTCTCCTCAGTTTGAGACTTGTTGTTGTTTTTTTGGTTGTTTTTGTGGCTTACTGATTTGGTTTGGAAGCTGACGGTTGTTGGGATGTTGTTCATAGTTATTGTGTTTTTGGTTTTGACAGTTTGGCTTTGAATGTTTTGAGGTGGTTGCTGGTTTGTGTTGATGGTTTGGGAATTTTACTGGTTTTTTCAGTTTGTGAAATTGTATTTTGGATTTTGGATGCTTGGACAATTTGTTACAGGTTTTGCCATTTGAGGATGGCTTGGGATATTTGGCTTAGTAGGCAGGTTTCAGGTTTGAGGGTGGTTCTGTAAGCTTGAAGCTTGAGACTTTTTTCTGTTTCTTTGTTTTGTTTTGGGTTGATGATGGTTTTTGAAGTTTGACAACAGTTTTGGCAGGTTTGATGAGTTTTGTGATGGTTTTGACCGTTTTGAAACTTTTTCTGGTTTTTTGAGTTTGAAATGTTTGACAGGTTTGATGAGTTTTTTGGTTTTGGAGGTTTGGTGATTTTCTATATTTTGGTATTTGGCTTCGTATCTTTTTGTTAATAGGTTGCATGTTGTTGATAGTTTGGGGTTTTTTTCCTGGGTTTTGGTTACAGTGTTTGGTATTGTTACAGGTTTTGTTAGTTTGGGATCTTGTTACTGTATGCTGATGAACAGGTTGCGGGTTTGGTTGGTTTTTTTGAACTTGCTACTGTATGCTAGTTTTTTATAAGCTTGAAGCTTGGTTCTTGCCGTTTGAGGATGGCTTGGGATACTTGGCTTAGTATGTTTGTTAACAGGTTTTGGACTTTTTGGTTTGAGGCTTGGATGTTTTTCGTTTGCTGAGTTTGATAATTTTTTCTATGTCTCACCTGCTTGAGATTTGTGTCTACTGTTATATTAGTGTTGCTTCTGTTGAATTCTTATTCAAAAAGGGGGGAAACAAAGAAATTGAAAATTTTACTATATTGTTCCTTTGGCTTTTTGATGGCAGTTTTGTTTTCTAGCAACTTCTATGTAACTTGTGACAATCAATACAGCAGGGCTGTGCATCCCAATAACCTAGGTGACTTCTTTCCTCTCTTCTCTCTCAATGACACTAAGAAAGTGAATTGCTCTTTTGCCTTTTTTTCAATTCTGAAAAGTTTGCAATAAAATGGAAAATGATGACTTAGCTTCTTGAATAAGCCTTTGCTTGTTTGACTTGTTATATTGCCATACTTCTGCCTTTGTTGATGCTGTTTGTTGTTTGCTAGCTTGTTGCCTCGTTTTTGCTCTTTGTTGCGCTGCTGTTTGGATAAATTTGTACCATTCTGTTTGGACAGTTTTGCTAATGCTGCTGTTTGTTGCCTAGCTTGCTTGCATTCAGTTTGTAGTATTCTGTTTGTTTGGATAAATTTGCTTGCCTTTGGACAATTTTGTAGCATTTCTTGGACAGTTTTGTAACATTTGCTTGTTTGGACAACTTGCTTGCATTTCTTTTCCTTCTTTTTGTGAACCAAGAAGAATAATCTTCTTGTGATTTGCAAAAATAGAGGAAATAAAATATGATGAATTAAAATGGCCTTCTGATTCCAATTTGCAAACTTTAATGATGAATAACACTTTTTTTCTTTTGAAAATTCTTGCTCATGCCCAAATAATTTGTACTAACTATTTTCCTTTCTTTTATTTTCATGTGAGCACAATTGGATGTGACAAAGCAGGGGAAGCAAGAGACTCTGGCAAGCATGGAAGCAAAGGAACTTCAGTCAACCTTAGGCATAGATCCATTTAGATTTTCTTTGTAATTTAGAGAGAAATATTCTTGTATTGTAACCAATAGTTGTACTAATTTATTTTCAAATACGATAAGTTGTAAAACCTAAAGTATTTAAATAATAAATTGTTTTGTAACAACGTTTGAAAAATTGGAGAAAGTCTTATGAAATATTCTAGTGTTAATTGAAATCCTTTACTGTCAAGAACTTGTAATTTTCTCTTCGCATCCTAACTGATTCTTAAATATTCCCAATCAAGATAATTGAAACAAAATGCTCCAATCTGATAACTTAAATTCCAATAATTCTGTAATCTTGCAAATGCATTCCAAACAAACACGCACTGTACATTACATTTCCTGACCAAGCAAATGTTTTAAAAGATGCAAATCATCTGGTTAACCTGGATTAAACAATCATGAGTGTCCTACATGTCAGTCTTAAATTCCATCTCTTGTCTCAAACAACCATGTCTTGAGAACAAACATTGTCTCTTTTAGTGAACCTGAGGAATCATGAAGACCTGTGAAAACCAATTGAATTTCTGAGAACTCAATTTCTTCTGAGGAATGCAAGAAAAACCCTAATTGCTGGTTTACTGCCATAGAAGAGAATCTGTCTGGTCGATTTCTAAGCCAACTTGAATATCTGAGAAACCCTAGGGTTGGGTCTTCTATGAAAAATGAGAGGACAAATTTTGGGGTACAACAGCTGCCCCTGTTCAATCTTCTTGAACCTGAAGAGTTAGATTGGTGAGTTTTGCCGTTCGTGACTCAAAGGTAAAAGATGATTGGACACTAGAGTGCCCATAAATTTGCACTCGGCAAAAGTGTAGCTGAGGGAATGGGCTTAAAGATGCCATTTGGAGAGTATGTCCGAAACTTGTTGGAGATGGGCTTGTAGATTCTATCCAAGAATGTTTGTTGTAAATCAAAAGAATAAGCATCAGAATGGTGTCCGTATTTGGAACGTATCTGAACTGTATCTGTAGGATGAAACTGAATAAGTAGCAGAATGGCTTCCGTGTCTGGAGTGTATCTGGATTGTATCTTGAAATTGAAATCTGAATGAGTAACAGAATGACTTCCGTGTCTGGAGTGTATCCATACTGTATCGGTACTTGGAATCTGAATGAGTAACATAATGACTTCCGTGTCTGGAGTGTATTTGTACTGTATCTGGAGTTGAAATCTGAATGAGTAATAGAATGACTTCTGTGTCTGGAGTGTATCCGTACTGTATCGGTACTTGGAATCTGAATGAGTAACAGAATGACTTCCGTGTCTGGAGTGTATCTGTACTGTATCGATACTTGGAATCTGAATGAGTAACATAATGACTTTCGTGTCTGGAGTGTATCTGTACTGTATTGGTACTTGGAATCTGAATGAGTAACATAATGACTTCCGTGTCTGGAGTGTATCTGTACTGTATTGGTACTTGGAATCTGAATGAGTAAAAAAATGACTTCCGTGTTTAGAGTGTATCTGTACTGTATCTGAAATGTTTGAATATTTGTTAAAGATAACTGTTAATCTTATCATGAAAAGGGTAAAATGTTAGCTGAAACACAAAGTTATGTTGCATGAAATGTATGATGCAATAAATTTGTTTTATCTATGTTTATGATATATGAATGTAATGTATGCGCATGTAAGCTGATTTGTTGTATTGCTGAGGAAAATAAATCCTTGACTGGTGTCGGGGAAAATAAATCCTTGACTGCTGAGGATTCCACTGTGAGAGTAATTCCATATACTTCTTGAGGAATCTGCTTGGGGAATCCAGAGAATTTTAATGACTCCTACTGGGGATTATTGACGGGAGTCTTTGTTCTGTCGAGAAGCAATAAAAACTCTGTGGGGAAAAAGTTTATCCTGTAGTGAAAACTCTGTGGGGAAAAGCTTATTCCGCTGGGAGTTCAGGAGTTTCTGTCATCTGCCACTCTACTGGGGAGTTACTCTAGGTTGGGGAGAAACAAAAGTTAACCATTATCTGGCTGATTTTCAATCTTCAAGACAACTTGCTTGGGGAACCTGGAGAAACTAGATGATTTTCGCTGGGGATTGAAAGTTTCAGCTCCGCTGGGGATTGGTAGTTGGTAGTCTCATCTCCGCTGGGGATCTGTAGTTCAAAGTTTTGGCTCCGCTGGGGATCTTAATGACGTGCTGTAGGGATTGCTCATGGAATATCCTAAAGACGTTTTCCTAATCTTTCTACCTATCAGTAATTACTCTTTTTCGTCATGTTTATTTGTAAACAGTAATTATGTTCAAATGTATATGTTCATTAATGAATCATTGGACGTTTTTGCAAATAAAACACAAGTGTAAAGAAAAAGGCAAATAGTTTTCTGTACTTTGAAAGAGATATCTTTGTATTTACTTTGAATAAGTGTTTTGTACAAAGGAGACAGACATCCTAGTAAGAGGATGGTGTCATAAAAGTAAGAAAAATTTATATAAAGAAAGATAGCTATGTGTGTAAAAATCCCATGGGGTTCCCATTCTGCTATAGCCTTCGTATCTCTGAATATCTTGTCCGTCTGTTGCTTCTTCCGAAGATTATTGAATTGATCAGAAGCCTCAAAGTTTGTCCTTAAAGTGATCCGACGAGACATAGTCATACGCTTTAATTCCCTAACTTTTGCCTGGACCGCCCTTTCGGGTTTTCAGTCCACCGGGAAACCCTTTTTTGCCCAAGTCGCCCTTTCGGGTTTTCAACTTGTCGGGTGTATATATATTTTTGTTTTATCCCTAATTTTTGCCCAAACCTTTTGGTTCGTCGGGATGCCCTTGTTTTGCCTAGGTGTGTCAACCTAGCGGGTCTCTTATGCGTAGTATCTTTTGACTATGTCTGCGTTCGCAGGGTGCGGCAGATCGTGGCCGTCCATGGTGGTTAAAATTATTGTCCCACCAGAAAAGATGTTCTTGATCACAAATGGTCCTTCGTAGGTAGGAGTCCATTTTCCCCTGGGATCACTTTGTGGCAAGATGATGCGCTTGATCACAAGATCTCCAACTTGATACACTTGGCGTCTGACTTTCTTGTTGACAGCTTTGATCATCCGTTTTTGATACGTCTGACCATGGCAAATAACAATAAGTCTCTTCTCGTCAATTAAGTTTAACTGATCAAGTCGGGTTTGGATCCAATCGTCTTCACTCAAACCTGCATCCTTCATGATTCTCAAAGAGGGGATCTGGACCTCAATAGGTAAAACAGCCTCCATGCCATATACCAAAGAATAGGGTGTTGCCCCAGTTGATGTGCGAGCCGTGGTACGGTACCCGTGGAGAGCAAACGGTAGCATCTCATGTCAGTCCTTGTAGCTGACTGTCATTTTTTGTATGATCTTTTTGATGTTTTTGTTCGCAGCTTCAACTGCACCATTCATCTTTGGCCGATAGGGGGATGAATTGTGATGTTGAATTTTGAACTGCTCGCACAGGGCGGTGATCATAGTATTGTTAAGGTTTGTACCGTTATCAATGATGATCCTTTCGGGGATACCGTATCGGCAAATAAGGTTCTGCTTGATGAAGCGGACAACAACATTCTTTGTAACGGATGCGAAGGAAGCTGCTTTGACCCACTTTGTGAAGTAACCATTGGACACCAGAATGAAGCGGTGTCCATTGGAGGTTGTAGGCTTGATCTCCCCAATCATGTTGATTCCCCACATAGCGAAGGGCCAAGGAGCTGTTAAGACATTCAGAGGAACCGGAGGCACGTGCACCTTGTCTGCATAGATTTGACATTTATGACAGGTACGAGAGTGTTGATAGCAATCAGCTTCCATGGTAGACCAGTAATAGCCTGCCTGTAGAATTTTCTTCGCCATCGTATGCCCGCTAGAGTGAGTGCCAAAGGTTCCTTCATGCAATTCAGCCATAATCCTTTCAGCCTCAGCCTTGTCCACACAACGGAGCATGATAGAATCATGATTGCGCTTGTACAGGATACCATTACTCAGGAAGAACTTAGCTGAGAATCTTCTTAAGAACTTTTTGTCATTGACTGAAGCTCCTTCAGGATATTCTTGAGCCTCGAGATACCTTTTGACTTCATGAAACCAAGGATGGTCCACTACTTCTTCGGTATTAATCTCGTGACAGTGTGCAGGTTCGTCCATCCGTTCAATGGTGATCCGGGGAGCCTCATTATCCCAATTAAGTTTAAACATGGATGACATTGTACCTAGAGCATCTGCTAGCTGATTTTCTTCTCGCGGGAAGTGCTCGAAGGTAATCTGCTAGAAATGTGGTAACAATGTCAAGACATGTTCTTTATAAGGGATGAGGTTTGGATGCTTAGTGTCCCAATCTCCTTTGATCTAACTGATGACCAAAGCTGAGTCCCCAAACACAACTAAAGATTTGATTCCCAAGTCTATGGCAACCTTGAGTCCAAAGATGCATGCTTCATACTCTGCCATGTTGTTCGTACAGTTGAAGCAAAGTCTGGCTGTGAAAGGAGTATGGCAACCTTCTGGAGATATGAGCACAACATCGATACCATTACCAAGCTCATTGGATGCCCCATCAAAGTACAGAGTCCATCGGGATCCTTGTTTAGGTCCGTCATATGGTCTGAAATCTTCAACATTGTTCAATGTCATGATGTCTTCGTCGGGGAAGTCAAACTTCATAGATTGATAATCTTCTACAGCTTGATGGGACAGATGATCAGCTAGCACACTGCCCTTTATAGCTTTTTGGGTAGTGTACTGTATGTCATATTCCGTTAGGATCATCTGCCATCTAGCTATCCTTCCGGACAAAGCAGGCTTTTCGAAGATGTATTTGATCGGGTCCATCTTAGATATCAGCAAAGTGGTATGAGTCAACATGTACTGCCTTAGCCGGCGAGCAGCCCATACCAAAGCGCATCAAGTTTTATCAAGCAGTGAATATCTTGTTTCACAGTCGGTAAACTTTTTGCTAAGGTAATAAATGGCATGCTATTTTTGGCCAGACTCGTCATGCTGCCCCAACACGCACCCCATTGAATTTTCTAGGACGGTCAGATACATGATTAGCGGTCTTCCTTCAACGGGTGGCATCAGGATAGGAGGTTCTAGCAAATACTCCTTGATTTTATCGAAAGAAATTTGACAGTCATCATTCCATCTAACTACCTGATCTTTCTTCAACAGCTTGAAGATTGGTTCACAAGTAGATGTTAAGTGAGAAATGAACCTAGCAATGTAGTTTAGGCGTCCCAAGAAACCTCTGACTTCCTTCTCAGTGCGAGGAGCAAGCATTTCTTGTATAGCTTTGACTTTGACAGGATTAACCTCGATGCCTTTGTTGCTGACAATGAAACCTAAGAGCTTACCGGACCAGACTCCGAATGTGCACTTGTTTGGATTCAATCTTAACTTGTACTCCTTCAACCTGACAAACAGCTTTTGCAAGTGATTAAGGTGTTCTTCTTCAGTTTGTGATCAGGCTATCATGTCATCTACGTAGACCTCTATCTCATGATGTATCATATCATGAAACAAAGCTACCATGGCGCGTTGATAGGTTGCCCCGACATTCTTCAGTCCGAATGGCATCACTTTGTAGCAGAACATACCCCATTGTGTGACAAAAGTAGTTTTTTCCATGTTCTCAGGTGCCATTTTGATCTGGTTATAGCTTGAGAATCCATCCATGAAATAAAATACTTTGTACTGGGCTGTGTTGTCGACCAGGATGTCAATGTGTGGAAGTGGAAAATCATCTTTAGGGTTGACCCTGTTTAAGTCTCTATAATCCACGCACATTCTCACTTTGCCGTCTTTTTTAGGCACAAGCACAGTGTTGGCAACCTGTTGTACCCCAAAATTTGCCCTCCTCTTTTCCACAAGAAATCACAGCTTCGGGCATTTCCTGATTTTTTCAGATTGGTTTAAGAATCGGTCAAACAGACTTTTCTTATCAGTCAGACAAAATTAGGGTTTCTATTGATTTGGTTGAGTTTGGCTCAAGGTTTGGTTAAGCAGACACTTCTTTGACAATAAATCAAGAATCAGGGTTTGCACGCGCATTCTCGGAAGAATTTGAATCCACAGTGTCTTAATTGGCTGTTACACTGCTTTGACGCCTGCTCAAGATTTCAGTTTGTTTCTCAAAAAACCTGAACCTCTGGGTTAGAAGCTGAGGCTTCTGGTTGGAAATTTGCAGTGTTTGGTTTAATCAGTAAAAGGAAAGGCATGTGGATGTTTGTTTAATTAACTGTGCAATGCTTATGGTTAATTGGAAAGCTGGGTTTATTATTGATTAATGCGAAGTTGCAAGACTACGGTGTTTATTAATTATTTATTTTATCTAAGTTAGAATAATTTGGATTTACTTCCAGTTATTTTAATTCAAGAAACTTAAATAATTAAATAGACAGTGAATTAAAAGAGAATTAACTGACAAAGGATTATTTTTATTCATTTTTAATTGTTTGTTACAATTATTATTTGAACACTGTAAATTTATTTACAATTGTTTACATTAATATTGTTACAATGATTAAAGGTAATTTAAAACTATATCCTAAATCTCCTAAATCTTCATCTTCTACTGCTGCTCCCCCATTGCTCAACTGATTTTTATCTGCAAAGACAAAAAGAGAAGAAAGAAGTCAAATACAGATGAATTTAAAAAAAGCATTCTCAGACAGTTAATCATAAAAAACTCATCATTAAAAGTGTTGGCCGGAATCAGTTTATTCGCCCTCTCTGCAAATCACAAGAAGACTCTTGGTTCACAAAGAGGGAAAGGAAATATGTTTGCAAATATAAAAATGTACAAGGCTGCATAATTGAACCAAATGCACAAAGCTACATGAAAAGGGGCAAGCTACTGAATATGCCAAAACAAGTTGCAAAGTCAAACGGAAACAAACAAGTTACAAAGTTCAAATTGAATAAACAACATAAGTGCAAACAACCAAGTTACAGTTACAAAGGCAAACTAAGCCGTCAAAGGCAAACTGAATGTCAAAACAAACTGTCCAAAGGCTGTCAAAGAGATATCAACAAGTACACAAAAGATATGCAGGAAATCTGGAAAAGAAGAAAGTACACAGAGCAAAGCTAACAATGCAAGCAAACTTATTTCAAATTTCCATCATTTTCCAGGACAAACACTTTTTCAGAGTAAGTACAGTCTAAAGCAATAAAAAATGCTTTTTATCTATGGAGAGAGAAAGAGAGAGAGAAATAGAAAGGCTTACAATTTACAGGCTTAAGGCTTAAGAGATATAAAACAAACATGATTTTAACACTGTAAAAAGGGGGGCAGAAAAACATATAAACCCAAACCACCTCAAACCTGTGCCAAGCTTACAAACATTCAACCTGCTTTCAACTTACAAACTGAAGCAAGCCAAAGCACAGTAAACCTGTTTCAAACACAAACCAAAGCTTGCCTCAAGCCAAAAGCCTAACACATCCTGCCTAAAAACAGCAATCAAAGGCATGCCTTCAAATCAACACAAGCACAAAGCCTGTCAAAACCAATACAACAAACCTCAAACCAGAAGCCTGTAACCTCAAGCCATCCAAACCTGTGTTCAAAGCTCAAACCTGCATAAATCTCAAACAAAATTCCAAACTGTCTCAAGCCCGTCTCAAGCCCACAAGCCTAAAAGAAAACTGTCAAACTACACCAAGCCTAAACCTTAAGCCTGTCAAAACCAGATATCACAACAAAGCCAAAGCCAAACAACAACTAAAGCAAAAGTCATTCTCAGATATTTATCATCATTGAATCATCAGAGTCCAAACCAAATATCCAAACCAACTCAGAACAAAGCATCCAAATAACCAACAAAACGCCTCAGAACGTGTTCATCATAGGCCAAGCTAACCAGGCAAAAGAGAGGAAAAGCTACTCAGAAGTAAAACACGCTAAAGCAAACAACTCTCAGAAATCATCATTGAGAATCAAAGTTCAAAAAGAGGAAGAAGCCAGAAGTGAAACAATAGGCAACTCAGATATCAAAATCATCAAAATCATCAATATCAGAACAACAAGGTTCAACAACATCAACATTTCAACAACAAGTATCTCAGAGCAATAAACAGAAGAAGAAGAGAGAACTAAAAGCTAGGGTTTTCAGACGTTCATCACAAAACCTAACAAAAGAAAGATACGAGGTTACCAGCAAGCTCTCGTCATCATACTCCCTCGCCTTGGCCACCGGAAGCGTCGTCGTCCTCCTCCGTCTCCTCTCTAAAGGTAGTAATTCCTTCTCCCTTTTTCTTTAACACCTCATGCAAACAATAATAATACAAAAGATCAGGATTTGAAAAAAGCTAAAAACATGCGCGGATATTCAAAACCCTAAGAACACATGAAAGACAGAAATCGTTACCTTCCCTTGTCATCGCCTTGCTCAACCATGGAGAGAGGGAGTCGGAGGTGGCGTCCAGTGGCCAGGCATGGAAGTTTGTCAGTGGTTCTGATCAAGAAAGACGAAGAGGCGAAGGAGATGAGAAGCGGCGCCGTTTGTTCACGCACAAACCCTTGTTCTGAGTAACAACTAATTCCAACCCTAAAAAAGTTATGACCCGTTTGGGCCTGTCCCTTGCAAAACAAATCCCTAAGGCCTAATGCTTTCAGTGTGCGTACCCCCCTCTTTATGTTCTCCTCATGATTTCACCATGGGCCAAATGTTTAACTTAAGGCCCACATAACTTTCTTTTGTTTTTTTTAAACCAACATTCCTTAATTTTCATTTTTCTTTTATAACTTAATTCTTTTTTTGTTGTTGTTAAATAATATGTTAATTTTTTCATGTAAAATTTTTATTAAATACTTTTTTTATTACGCTTAAAAATACATAAATATTAGGTTATTAGGTTTAAATAATTTTCTTGTGTTTAAAACCTTTCTTTTGCTTAATAAATCTTTTTTTACATAAATTTCTAAAAAAACATTAACAAATACATAAACAATAGATTTTTTAAGTTAAAATTTTCTTTTCATTAAAACTTTTGTTTATACATAATTAACAAAAATAATAAAATACTTAATTTTGCATTAAGTTAACATTTTGCATCACTTGTAAATAATCACATACACTTTAACAAATACTTTTTACATTACTTTTGATTCTCTTTTATTCTTATACATTGCTATATTTTACATTGAGAATGCGATTCGATTTGGTTGTAAATATTATTTGAACACTACTATCCTGATAAGACTCATCCCCATTTGTAAATATTTGTACCCCCATCCCCGGATACTTATTTGTAATAGCTTAGACTTTAAATTCCCGCAATTTATCGCTTTTCATATTCTGTATAGTAATTAGGGTTTGTATGCGAAGATTCAAAATCAACCGCTAGATAACCTAACACAAGATAAATGCATGGCAATCAATACACAATTCACACTTGCACCCCTAGGGTAATCCCGCTTGTTGCCTTCAAGAATGGGCCATGTTTGCAAGTCAAGTACTTTGGCAAAACAAAAACAAATCACATGATCATAGTCCCTCGATGACGCTTTCGAAGTTGCCTAAACAAAAATGATCATAGTCCCTTAAAGGAAAATTGCCAAAGACACTTGGCACTATTGCATTCATGGTCTAAACGATGACCCGCGCCCGTCCCGTTAACATCCTAACGCAAGATTGCCCACCAAATACAATGGTGGAACAATACTGTTAAAAGGGTTAAAACATGAGAAAGATCTTTGAGTAAATTTAGGGGTAGACAACTCTTAGTTACTTGGTCAAACTTGCAAAACACACTTGCCTACTTTCAAAACACACTCCACAACACAACTTTCAAAAAAAACTTTCAAAAAAACATTGAAACATCTTTTCAAAAAGACAAACACCTTTGTAAAACATTCGAGTAAAGAATTGTTACAACGGTTGCCTAGACAAGGCATCTTTTTCAAAACATTTTCAAAAACCATACACACAAAAACACCATTTCAAGCAATTGAAAATCAAGGTAAGTGATCTAAAACAAGTAACTAAGAGCCCATGGATAAACATGGATGAAAAGGGTGCTAGCACCTTCCCTTTTCATAATCTACCCCCCGAACCCACGAAAACATCTCAAAGGTTTTTCCTGTGCTTTTTAACCTTTCCTTAGGATAAAATAAAAAGTCGGTGGTGAATCTTGCTAAACCGAACAAGTGCGAATACAAACGCAAAACCTTAAGTCAGTTCTCCCATCGTATCACACAACCCATTGAGGATAGGAAGTAATAGCCAAAAATCCAACATTGAACTGCTTCATAACTTCTGCTTTGATCTTTTCTGACATGTCAGGTCTCATGCGGCGGACCTTTTGTTTCACTGGTGGACAGTCTTCTCTCTTGGGTAGACAGTGTACCACAATGTCTGTATCAAGTCCCGACATGTCTTCGTATGACCATGCAAAGATCTCAACATAATCATGCAACAACTGAATTAAGCGCTCCTTGACACTTGGCTCTAGATTTGCACCTATTTTGATTTCTTTTTTGTCATCCTTAGTTCCCAAGTTGATTGTATCCAACTGCTCTTCATGAGGCAAAATAACCCTTTCCTCTTGTTGTAGAAGTCTAGCCAATTCCCCTGGCACCTCACAATCTTCCTCACCTTCGTATTCGGCTTGGTAGATCAGATCTTCAGAGTCACTGAAGGCTATAGCAGTATCATTACCCATGGGATCCGGAATGGAAGAGTACCTGCATTTGTGAGTATGGGTGTGTGTAAGGGTATAGCCATCTTAAAACAACAAAATGTAAAAGAAAGATAATGAACACAAAAGTTTATATGAAAAACATCCATGATTCATTAAAATGACATATGAAAATGAAATAAGAACCCTTACAAATGGACCATTGTGCCTCGGGTAAGACACAAGGTTGAAAAAGTACGAATTGTTTGTGAATTATTACAGATCCAACATAAATGGAAAAGATAAATTACTGCGGTATGAAAGTAATCGGAACAAAGTCTTTTGCTTCCCAGTTGCACAGTCCTCCACTGACAGTAGGAAATATCCAGTCTTCCAAGCTGCCCTCTTCTTCACTGTCCTCTAGTGCATTAACCCCTTGGTGGATGATCTTCACAGGTGGCCCTCCGGAACGAGCGCGACGCACGGCCTTCTGACCAGTCGAAGTAAATCCCAAGCCAAACTTGTCTGATTTGTAAGGAAAGTCTAGAAGCTGCCCCCAGATTGTACTTCCTCCCTCTTCAACCACTGCTTTTGCATCCTTGAGAGATGACATCCGAGGCGGAGGTCTGGTAATCATGGGTACAGAGGACACTGTTTTGGTCGCCGCTATCTCCTGAGCTACCTCTTCAAAATGCTGGAAAGGGGTTTCGATGAATTCGCCATCCAATTCTACATAGCAGAAAGAATTTAGATGAATGATCATGTATTCCTCTTCGCCATGAACAATTATGATTTTCCCCTGGACAGGGTACTTGAGCATCTGATGCAGGGTAGAAGTGACAGCTCTGACATTATGAATCTAGGGTCTTCCCAACAGACAAGAGTAAGAAGGACGGATGTCCATCACGTAGAATATGGAGTTGAAGGTTTCAGTTCCCACCTTAATCGGGATGTCCACCTCCCCGTGGACCATCCTTTTAGAACCATCAAAGGCTCTGACAATTATATTGCTGGGTTTCAGGGTGAAGCCTTCACAATCCAGTCTGTCCAAGGCTTTCTTCGGCAAGATGTTCAAAGACAAACCAATGTCTACCAGTACGTGTGCTAGGGTTGTCCCTCTGCATTCCATTGAGACATGCAAAGCATCATTATGTTTTCTCCCTTTCGAAGTTAAATCTGCATCGGAGAATCCTAGACCATTGTCAACTGTTAAACTAGCCACACATTCCTGGAACTGATCAGCGGAGGTTTCATGTGGCACGTGGGCCGTCTTCAAAAATATTATCAGATCCTTAGCATGAGCTTCTGAACAAAGCAACAGGGCCAACATGGAGATCTTTGAGGGGGTTTGCCCCAGCTGTTCCACCACATCATAATCGCTTTTCTTGATTATTTTCAAAATTTCCTCCATTTCTTTTTGAGAGGTTTCAGGGATGATCAATGGCTGAGCCCTCGCCCTGACGGGCTCTTCTTGGATCCCTTTCCCTCGAACATCAGTAGCAGCATAAGGGATAACCACGGGGGTTGTGAATTCTTCTAGGATAGGTCTACTTGCAGATACGTTTACCGGTGTAGAGATAACCTTAGGAGCATATGAGGGTCAAAAAATTGCCTTTGGAGGGGCAATCTTTGGAGAAAAGATTCTTCCACTACGGGTAACTTTACTTGTTCCGGCAATGTTACTGATGCCAGAATTGTCTTCTTCAGAACTCTCTTCCTCGACAGTCTGTTCAATCTGTTTGACACTATGGTAGTAGATTTCTCCACCATAGTTCCATGGTACTGATTTGTTGGACTTGTACGGGACTGGCCCAGGCATGATTATCTTCAGAGGTGCAGCCTTCGGAGCAGATGTAATCCTAACAGGTCTTTTAGGGACCTTGGAAGGATTGGCGGATATGGTTATTATTGAAACATCGTTAACAGGAGTTGATAAAACAAGAGTCTTCTCAAATAGGATTTCTTGGTTATCAATTAGGCGTTGGATGCCTATCTTCAACAATGGACAGTAGGTTAATGAGGATGAAAAAAGGTGACAATCTTCTTCACAACCTGGGAAAACCCCAGCCTTCAACAAATTTGACTTGATTATAGGGAGCGGAGTTATCAAATCATCTACAGTAGCAACAAACAGATCTTCCTCAACAGCATGGGTGTTGTGGCCGTGTCTTGGCATTGGAGCAGAGATAACATTGGGTTTTTCAGGTGCGTCGAATTCAACTTCTTTAGCATCTATCAGATCCTGAATTTTATTCTTCAGGGCCCAACAGTTGTCAGTGTCGTGCCCTGGGCTCTCCGAATGGTAAGCACACATGGCGTTCGGATGGTAATATGGAGAAGCAGTATTGGG
Source organism: Vicia faba (assembly GCA_948472305.1). Taxonomy (NCBI): domain Eukaryota; kingdom Viridiplantae; phylum Streptophyta; class Magnoliopsida; order Fabales; family Fabaceae; genus Vicia; species Vicia faba. The sequence continues at coordinate 658,227,575 of OX451736.1, read as the reverse complement.
ATTTTTAGGGGCCTCCTTTAACATGGCAAGACTCAACTTCAGGAGATGTGGTAAGACTTCAGCAGGAGTCATGTTTATCTTGGTGAATTGCCTTACTGGCCTTTCCACCCTTTGCTGATTGTTTCTAGGCTGATCATTCCTTGGCTGATTGTTTCTTGGCTGGTCTGATCCAGACTTTTGAATCATAATGGCCCCCACCATTGAATGGTGCTCGGTTCTTCCCTGATTCCTCTGAGCATAGACAGTCGACACTTCCTTCTTTCCTGTGAAGGGCTTTTTTACAGCAGCAGAGGTAGACACGTCTTTCTGAATTTTCCCGCTTCTTATACCGGCTTCTATCCTCTAACCAGTTAAAATCAACTCAGTGAACCCCGCAAAGGAGCTTCTAATCAGATGATTAAAGAATGATCCTGACAGAGTTCCCAAAAACATGTCTATTAGCTCCCTCTCCGATAGGGGTGGTTGCACCCTTCCGGCTAAATCCCTCCACTTTTGGGCGTAGTCTTTGAACCCCTCATTGGACACCATGGCCATACTCTGGAGTTGAGTACGGGTTGGTGCCAAGTCGGTGTTGTATTGATACTTTTTATAGAAGGCGGCTGCCAAGTCTTCCCAATTATGCACATCAGACCTCTCCAACTGGTAGAACCAATCAAGCTGCGTTCCTGACAAACTGTCCTGGTAAAAGTGGACCCACAAATTTTTGTCAGCAGAATGCGGTTGAATTTTCCTGACATAAGATCGTAGGTGCATCTTGGGACAAGACACCCCATCATACTTGGCAAATAGGGGTACTTTAATCTTAGGCGGGATTACAATTCCAGATACCATCCCTAACTCCTCAAAGTCCAGCCACGGTACTCTCTGTACTTCCATAGCAGCTAGTTGCTCTTCCAAGTTTTTGTATTTGTCATCGGCCGGAGGGTATTGTTGTTCAGAGTAATCCTCATCTTCTTCTTCTTCTTCAGCTTCAGAGTATGAAGGAATTACAGTCTCTTTACCTTTTCCCTCCCCTTTCTCAGAGGTTGATGGAAATTCCAAGGCCCTTCTGGCTTGTCCTTCAAATCTTCTTCCCATGATAGCCACGCCGGCTCGCTTCTTCTTCTTTTTCCCTTTTCCTTTCTCTAGCAGAGTCTTGAGCTCCTCCTGCCCCTTGGCCAAGGTCAAGAGTAGCTGTTGACATTGTGAATTCTGAGCTTGCAAGTCTTTAACCGTCTGTTCAAGATCCATGTTGCTGAAAGAAACAGCAAAGGGATGAGGAAACTTCTTGCAAAGACCTGCTTATGCATATGATGAATGATATGTATTCATGTAATGCTTTCAAGGATTTGATAAAAATTCAAATTTGTGTCAAACAAAAAGGAACAAACGTTATATTAATAAAATATAATTTGTTTACATCAATGCCCCTAGGGCAAAATAGTACAAAATTCTAAGATAAAAATACGTTGCGCATCTTATTTGGCGCAATGTAGGTGTTGAGAGTCTGCTCTTCGTGAAGTAACCGAGTGAGTTCTAAAACCTTCTTCTCGCTTGCGTAGAATTGGGCTTCAAAAGTATCGCGTTCTCCCTTGAGCTGTATCCAACTCCTTTGCAGATCTTCGATGATGTTGGCATGTCAGGATGCAGGAGGGTGTATGGAAGCTCTCCTTCCTTAACAGGCTCTATAATCACTGGGAGAATGGAGGGGTAAGGCATCATAAGACTTTGGGCGCGGGTTCGTACCCACATGAGGTAAGGCTCAAGGGGGATGGAATTCTTGTGTCCCAAGGTCTTACTGTCTACCTTGTTAGGCATCCTCCAAGCTCGGATGAACCTTTGTCAGAGTCCTTGATTGTCGTTGTCGAAGTCGAAAACCAAGCCTTGAATCAGCATGTCATGTGGGCCATCCCTTCAAGCATAGCCAAAATGTCTTAGAGCCAAGAAGGGGTTGTAGGTGATGCCTCCCCTAATTCCATGTAGAGGGACATTAGGGAATTCCCCACAGCGGTCGACGATGATAACATTCTCTTTGGTTCGAGAACACCAATGAATATCTGAATGTGTAAGAGTCATCAATCGTTGTGACCACCTCAAGCCTTGCTCATTCTTCAAGACTGATTGGGGAATATGAGAAATAAACCATCTTGCCAGAAGAGGAGTGCAACACATGAGAACACCTCTTTTCCTTATTGTACGAGTGTGAAAAGAGTGTAAGATATCTCCAAGTAATGTAGGTATCGGATTACGAGACATGAAGATCTTGACAGCATTCACATCTATAAGCTGGTCAGGGTTTGGGAACAATATCATCCCATAGATTAGAAGAGCTACAATCTCCTCAAAAGCTTGTAAGTCCAAGGAATTCCAACAGTCTTGGGCCTTCTCAAACAGGAACTTTGCCAAGAAGCCTTTGACACCACTTCTAGTTTCCCAATGACCAGTGACATCTGATGGTTGCAAGTACAGGGCTTGAGAAACATCTTCTGGCTTTGGATCTCTTTCCGTACCGTTGAAAGGTAGTTGATTGAGAATAGGAATTCTCAAGAGTTGAGAAAATTCCTCCAAAGTGGGCACGAGCTGATAGTCAGGGAATGTGAAGCAGTGATGCAGGGGTCAAAGAACTGGAAGAGAACTTTCACCATATCTTCTTCTGTGTGGGAAGTGACTAAGTTGAGAAGACTACCATGCCTCTATGTTGTACCCCAAAATTTGCCCTCTCATTTCCTCAATATTTTCTCACCACAAGACCCTTGGAGCTCAAGATCAAGTTAGGGTTTACTCTGCTCAAGACTCCTCCTTGCACTGTTGACCCAAATTAGGGTTTGTGTTTGCACAAAGATGTTTTGACCTAAAAGGCCCAAAATGACTTTCATGCTTCATGTTGGACTCACAAGTTTATCCATACCAAGTTTCAAGCCTTGATTCCAATCTTTGCCCAACCAATTGGACAGTTGACCTAGAAATCAGCTATATTGGGGAAAAAGTCAACTGTGGTCAATTGACAGTCAAATCTCATGATTTTTGACCCACATCAACATTATGAACTCATATGGACCATTTGATCAAGTTTGGATCACAATTCCACAAGAAATTTGATCAGATTACCAAAAGGGCAAAATGGTCATTTTTAGGGTTTTGACTGTACAAAGGCAATTTTTGATTGTTTGACCTAACCAATGGCAATTCAAGCTCACATATGGACTCAAGGACTCAATGGCATGGCCTTGACATATTCAACAAGTTCAAAAGATCCCAAATGCACAAGATTGACAAATGAATTTTCCAGTCAACTGATCAAAATTTGACTGTATACTGAAAAGTCAAACTTTGACTTTTTGGTCAAAATCAAGTGCCAAGATTCATTTTTCATCAAAACATGTCAAATTATGAAATTTGTTCATCAAGAAACCAAGAATTACAAATTAGGGTTTGAAATGAAGAAATTTCATAACTTAGAAATTTTCTAAGTTATGAAATTTCCTAATTTTTTCCTAACTTTGTCCCATCTTTTCATCAAGATACATTTGGATTCAAACAAAACTCAAAACATGAAAGTTATAGTCCATTGCAAAATCTACAACTTTGATTCACAAAGTTTCCTCAAAAGAAGCTTGTAGCTCAAGTTATGATTTTTGGAATAGGGGTGCAAAATATTCTTAACTTAGAAATTTTTTTGACCTATTTTAGGCAGGATTTTTGCCTAACTTCATGGCCACTTTTCACATGCTTCCACTTGGAATCTCAACTTTCATTACAAAGATGGATTGTAGTACACATTCCAAGCTTTCCAAATTGTCCAAGAACTTCTCAAACACCCTTGTGGTTACGGAGAATCGAATTTGTCAATATGGGCAAAAGTCACTTTGATTCATGGCCAAATGCATGTTCATAACTTGGGCATTTTTGAAATCAGCTTGCACAAGCTAGGTTACAGGCCTCTAATCCCTTTCTTACTCAATAATTCAATGCTAAAACATTGTGTCAAGATGTTATTTCATTCATTTGGGCAATACATGTTAGATTAATCCATAATTAGAAAAAGCATTTTAGCCATTTTGATAAAGTTACACTTTATGTCAAATACAAATCCAAGAAGCATGGTGTGATACGATGGGAGAACTGACTATGGTTTTGCGTTTGTTTTCGCAAATGTTTCGGTTGAGCAAGAGTCGCCACCGACTTTTTATTTTATCCTAAGGAAAGGTTTAAAAAGCACAGAAAAAACCTTTGAGATTTTTCTTGGGTTCGGGGAGTAGATTATAGAAAGGGAAGGTATTAGAACCCTTTCTATCCATGGTTATCCATGGGCTCTTAGGTACTTGCTTAGATCAACTTGCCTTGGTTTTCAATTGTTTGAAATGGTACTTGGTGTGTGGTTTTGAAAATGCTTTGAAAAAGATGCCTTGTATAGGCTACCCTTGTAACAATTCTTTACTCGAATGTTTTACAAAAGGTGTTTGTCTTTTTGAAAAGATGTTCCAAGGTTTTTTGAAAGTTTGTTTTGAAAGTGTTTGTGAAGTGTGGTTTTGAAAATAGGCAAGTGTTTTGTTTTGTAAGTTGACAAGTACTTAAGAGCTATCTACCCTAAAGTTCTCAAAGATTTTTGTTATGTTTTAACCCTTTTGACAATTTTGTTCCACCATTGCATTTGGTGGACAATCTTGTGTTAGGAGGTGAAAGGGACGGGCGCGGGTCATCGTTTAGACCATAGTTGCAATAGTGCTAAGTATCTTTGGGCAATTTTCTTTGAAAAGGACTTGATCATTTTAGGCAACTTTTCGAAAGCGTCATCGAGGGACTATGATCAATTGATTTGTATTTGTTTTTGCCCAAAGAGACCTAACATACAATATGGCCCAATTATTTGAAGGCAACAAGTGGAATACCCTAGGGGTGCAAGTGTGAGATGTGTTGTCCATTTTCATGCTTGATTATCTTGAAATTAGGTCAAGCTATTTTTGTTCGTTTTATTTGCATACAAACCCTAATTCTAGCATGGTATATTTAGAAAGCGTTTAAAGTGTGAAAAGTAAAATTCCTACACTATTACAACACAATATGGGAAGGGGGGTACAAATGTTCAAATGGGGGGGATATTTAGACAAGAAATTTAAACCTAGCTATTACATCAATTTTGGAATATTTACAAGATAATTGATTGCATAAATTAAATGGAAAATAAAATAAAGATGCAAAAATGCAAAAATGCAAAAAGGGTTTTTATATGTATGAAAAAAAGTATTATTTATGTCAAATAAAAAAAAAACAAGTATTATTTTTGGAGTTTTTGTATTTTAAGGGTAAAACCCTAATTTTTATTAAGTAATATATATATTATTTAATTTATACAAGTATTTGTTTATTATGTACAAAAAATAAAATAAAATGAAATATATTTATAAAAAGTATTTTTCATGTCAAACATTAATAAAATAAAAAAATGTATGTATTTTGGTATTTTTTCCCTAAGTATATTAATATATAAATATCTTTATTATTTACTAAATAAATGTTATATATATAAAAATAACAATATTTAATATTTATATAAAAAAAAAGTATATTTTGTATAAAATATTTTCAAAAGAAAAATGAAACAAAAATCAGAAATAAAGTATATTTGCACTATTTTTTTCTAGTTTTCTAAATAATAGTATATATATATATTATTTACGCACAAATGATTCTTATAAACAAATAAATGCTTAAAAATAGAAAAATGGTGTAAAAATAATTTTTCATGTTTTTAATATTATTAGCAAAAATAAATAAGTCAAAATGAAAAAAGAAAAGTCAAAAAATCATGAAAATAAACATAATGGGCTCAGGGGGTATGAAACCAAAAATGTGGTGTGAAAAGGAAAGACAAAGCTGGCCCAGCCCATGAAACTTCTTCTTCAACCTCTGAACAAAAAAATGTTCAAAAACGCGCGCCTGAAACTCCATTCAAACATCCTGATTCCTTGATCTTTTGCACAAACTGTTCAGTTGAAGTTCTATCTGGCAATGGGGGAGCTTTCAGAGCAAGATGATGATCTGTATAGCTTGCCTGAGGTGTGGTGATGCTATTCCAATGCTTGCTTTGCTTTGAAACACCTTGAATCGAGCTATGGACCTTCAACTGTAAAATAAGAAAGTGAAAATGGTGGAACTGGTTAGAGGAATTACAGGTCGTGTTTTAGGTTTTGGTTAGCTTGCATTGATGCTAGGGAATGTGTTTGATGAGCTTTGGGCAAGAAATCATGCAAGGGATGAGAGTTGGCACTCAAACTGCAGTGAGAACTCTGTTTGAGCAGTTTGAGGGTGGTTCTGAGTTTGTGGAGGTATTGGAGGTATTGGAGTCGTGTGCTAGCTTAGTTAGGATGATTAGAAGGTGTACAAAACAATTGCTTAAGTGTTCTAATGCTGAGATGAGAGTTATGTTGTGAAATGCCAAGTTTCTTAACACTTAAGCAAACAAAAGCCAAGTTGTATTCTAGACAGGTAGAGGACCCCTAATCATGCTGCAAAACCTTTCCTTGATCAGTGTTTTATGCTCATAATCTTGTGCCAATTGGATTTGATCTGTACCTCTTGGATTTGCATTATGACATAAAGCTTGCTTTTGCAAAAATGGTCATTTTGCTTTTTCCATAAATGGCTTAATTCAACATGTAATGCAAAAACTCATGAAATAAAGCCTTAGCACAATGAACATGCATTAAATTATTGAGTGTTTCATGGTTTAAGGGCCTGTAATGCAGCACAAACCAAGCTGACTTGCAAATGGCATAAGTTATGAACATGTACATGACCAATTCAAAAGTGAGTTTTTGCCATATTGTGAAATTCGATTCTCTCAAGTTATGAGGTTGTTTGATGAGTTCTTGGACATTTTGGAAAGCTTGGAATGTGTACTACAATCCATATTTGAAATGCAAATTGAAATTCCAAGTGGAAGTGTATGGAAAATGGTCTTGAAGTTAGGTAGAAAACCTTGCCAAAATAGGTTAAAATTTCACTAAGTTAAGAATGGTTTAGTACCCTTATTCCAAAAATTGCAACTTGAGATACAAGCCTCATTTGGGAAAACTTTGTGAATCAAAGTTGTAGATTATGCAACAAGCTACAACTTTCATGTTTTGACTTTTGCTTGAATCCAAATGAATCTTGGTGAGAAAGTGGGGCAAAGTTGGGAAAAAATTAGGGTTTTTCATAACTTAGAAAAATTCTAAGTTATGAAAAATTCTCATTTCAAACCCTAATTTGCAATTTTTGATTTCTTGGTGAACAAGTTTCATGATTTGGCATGTTTTGATGAAAAATGAATCTTGACTCTTGATTTTGACCAAAAAGTCAAAGTTTGACTTTTCAGTATACAGTCAAAATTGATCAATTGACTGGGAAATTCAACTGTCAATCTTGTGTACTTGGGATCTTTTGAACTTGTTGAGCATGTCAAGATAATTCCATGGGGGCCTTGAGTCCATATGTGAGCTTGGTTTGCCATTGGTTGGGTCAAACAGTCAAAAATTGCCTTTGTGCAGTCAAAACCCTAAAAATGACCATTTTGCCCTTTTGGTGATCTGATCAAATTTCTTGTGGAATTGTGATCCAAACTTGATCAAATGGTTCATATGAGTTCATAATGTTGATGTGGGTCAATTTCCATGAGATTTGACTGTCAATTGGTCACAGTTGACTTTTTCCCCAATACAGTTGATTTCTAGGTCAACTGTCCAATTGACTGGGCAAAATTTGGAATCAAGACTTGAAACTTGATATGGATAAACTTGGGAGTCCAATATGAAGCAAGAAGGTCATATTAGGAATTTTAGGTCAAAACATCTTTGTGCAAATACAAACCCTAATTTGGGTCAACAGTGCAAGGAGAAGTCTTGAGCAAATGAAACCCTAACTGGATCTTGATCTCCAAGGGCTTTGTGATGAGAAATGTTGAGAGAATGGGAGGGCAAATTTTGGGGTACAACAGTTGCCCCTGGTCAATCTTCTTGAATCCAAAGAGTTAGATTGGCAGGTTTGCCTTTCGTGACTCGAGGGTAAAAGGAGATTGGACACTAGAGTGCCCTTAAATTTGCACTCGTCAAAGCAATGGATGCGGGAATGGGCTTAGAGATGCCATTTGGAGATGGGCTTAACGATGACATCTGGAAGAATGACAGAAACTTGTCGGGGGTGGGCTTAAAGATGCCATCCGGAATGAGTATCAGGAAGGTGTCCATGCTTTGGACCATCTTCGAACTGGGGGTCTGAATAAGCAATAGATTGACATCCGTTGTTGGGAGGAATCCGTAAACTGTTTTCAAAAGTTGCATATGAACAAGTTGATAGATTAACATCCGTTGTTGGGAAGAATCCATAAGCTGTTTTCAGAAGTCTTGAGAAGTAACTGAACAAGCGATAGGTTAACATCCGTTACTTGGAGAACCCGTAAACTGTTTTCAGAAGTCTTGAAGTTGAATAAGCAATAGAGCAACATCCGTTGTTGGGAAGCATCCGCAAACTGTTTTCAAAAGTTGCATCTGAACAAGTTGATGGATTAACATCCGTTGTTGGGAAGAATCCATAAGCTGTTTTCAGAAGTCTTGAGAAGAAACTGAACAAGCGATAGGTTAACATCCGTTACTTGGAGAACCCGTAAACTGTTTTCAGAAGTCTTGAAGTTGAATAAGCAATAGAGTAGCATCCGTTGTTGGGAAGCGTCCGTAAACTGTTTTCAAAAGTCGCATCTGAACAAGTGATAGATTAACATCCGTTGTTGGGAAGAATCCATAAACTGTTTTCAGAAGTCTTGAAGTTGAAGGGAGAACCGGCGTAGAGTTCTCTGATGATGAGTTTGTGTAAAACTGCATCTGGATAAATCTGGAATAAGCATTAGAATGTTGCCATGTCTGGGTCACATCTGAACTATTCCTGGAAAGAATCTCGGAAGATAATGATTTTAGTCCTTCGACTGATCTTACCTGAAAGGGTAAGGAGTTAGTTATATGTGATGTCATGATGCATGATACAATGTATGTTATGTAATATGAATGTAAATGAATGCGCATGTAAGCTGGAGAGCTGTCTTGCAAAGGATAGATGAATCCGAGATGGCTGAAGATGACAGTATCTTGACTGCTGCCGGGAAGAATAATTCCTGGTTATTTCTGGATAAAGAACTTGGGTTGTATACCAATCTTCTAGGGAATTCCTGATGACTTTTACTGGGGAGTTCCAATCTAATAGACTCATGCTGGGGAGGTAAGACCGAGAATCTTTAGCTTGGCGGGAAGTATCTCTGGCGACTTCACTGGGGAACTCAAGATTTGCTCTCCTAAAACTCTGTGGGGAGAAGGTTCATTAGTCTGGCTTTGCTGGGGATACTGAAACTTAAATTATGAGGGGAATTGAGTTCTGGAGGATCCTCTGGCTGGAGACAACAAAGATAAACTCCTCTGGGGATCGTATTGATAAGTTATTGCTGGGGAATTTTGATGAACTCCGCTGGGGATAGGAATAAATTTGACGAGTGCGATCTTCCGTGGCAGTTAGCTGAGGATAACCCAGTTATAAGCCCTTGTGAGGAATAACTTTGAATAAAACTCGGGAGAGACGTTCGTACTCTGCAGGGGATAAGCTTCAGGGTTTGCTGGGGATATAGATTCCAAATCTCTTGGGGGTTTTCTTTGAAGGGTATCAAGATATCCAACTGCACCTTTGACCTATCAGTAATCCTCTTTCTTGATTCGTAAGAAAATGATTATGTTCAAATGCATATGCCTATTTAACAAAACATTGGACGTTTCTCAAAATAAAACAAATAGTGCAAGAGAAAAGAAAAGGAAATGACACAAATTTCTGAGAAAAGTATTTGTATTTAATTTCTATGAGTATATTTGTACAAAGGAGACAACCATCCTAGTAAGAGGATTTGGTCGTAAATATTGAAAGATTTATACAAAATAAAGGATGGCTATGTGAAATAATTCCATGGGATTCCATTCCGCTATAGCTTTCACAACTCTGAATATCTGTCCATTCAATGCTTCGTTTGCCGATGACTGGATTGATCAGAAGCCTGGAACCGGTTGATGAAGAGATTGTCTTTGAAGTGATCCGACGAGACGTAGTCATACGCTTTAATTCCCTAACTTTTGCCTGAATCGCCCTTTCGGGTTTTCGATCCACCGGGAAAACCCCTTTTTGCCCAAGCCTCCCTTTCGGGTTTTCAACTTGCCGGGTGTACAGATTTTTTTGTTTTTATCCCTAATTTTTGCCCGAACCGCCCTTTCGGGTTTTCGATCCACCGGGATGCCCATTTTTGCCCAAGCCGCCCTTTCGGGTTTTTGACTTGTCGGGTTATTTTATGCGTAGTATCTTTTGACTATATATGCGTTCGCAGGGTGTGGCAAGTCGTTGCCGTCCATGGTGGTCAGAATCATTGCACCACCAGAAAATATGCTCTTGATCACAAACAGTCCTTTATATGTAGGAGTCCATTTGCCCCTGGGATCACTTTGCGGCAAGATAATCCGCTTGATTACGAGATCTCCGACTTGATACACTTGACGTCTGACTTTCTTATTGAAGGCCTTGATCATTTGCTTTTGATACGCCTGACCATGGCATATAGCAGCGAGTCGCTTTTCGTCGATCAGATTGAGTTGATCAAGTCGGGTCTGCATCCAATCATCTTCATTCAAACCTGCATCCTTCATAATCCTTAGAGAAGGAATATGGACTTCCATAGGCAAAACAGCTTCCATGCCATATACCAAATAAAATGGGGTTGCCCCAGTTGAAGTACGCGCCGTCGTACGGTATCCATACAGAGCAAACGGTAACATCTCATGCCAGTCTTTGTAAGTGACTGTCATTTTCTGAATGATCTTCTTAATGTTTTTGTTCGCAGCTTCAACATAACCATTCATCTTCGACCGATAGGGAGATGAATTGTGATGATAAATCTTGAACTGTTCGCACAATGCAGTGATCATCGTGTTATTCAGATTTGTACTGTTGTCTGTGATGATTCTGTCTGGAACACCATACCGACATATGAGATTTTGCTTAATAAAGCGGGCAACCACATTTTTAGTAACAGAGGCGAAGGAAGCTGCTTCGACCCATTTGGTGAAATAGTCAATGGCAACCAGGATGAAGCGATGTCCGTTGGAAGCTGTGGGCTTGATCTCTCCAATCATATCAATGCCCCACATTGCAAAGGGCCAAGGAGCAATCAGGACGTTGAGAGGAACCGGAGGGATATGAACTTTGTCAGCATAGACTTGACATTTGTGGCAAGTACGGGAATGTTGATGGCAGTCAGCTTCCATGGTAGACCAGTAATAGCCTGCCCTTAGGATCTTCTTAGCCATTGTATGCCCGCTCAAGTGAGTGCCAAATGTGCTGCTGTGTATGTCAGTCATAATTAACTCCGCTTCAGCTTTGTCTACGCATCGGAGTAATACACAATCATGGCTTCGTTTGTAAAGGATGTCGTTGCTCAGGAAGAACTTAGCAGCAAATTTCCTTAAGAACTTCTTGTCATTTACGGAAGCTCCTTCGGGATAATCTCTAGTCTCGAGATACCTTTTAATTTCATGGAACCAAGGTTGTTCCACTACTTCTTCGGTATTAATCTCGTGGCAATGCACAGGTTCATCCATTCGCTCGATGGTGATTTGGGGAGCCTCGTTATCCCAGTTGAGTTTAAACATGGAGGACATTGTGGCTAGAGCATCTGCTAGCTGATTCTCTTCTCGCGGGAAATGCTCGAAGGTAATTTGCTCGAAATGAGGCAACAATGTCAGGACATGTTCTTTGTATGGGATAAGATTAGGATGCTTGGTATCCCACTCTCCTTTGATTTGACTGATGACCAAAGCCGAGTCCCCAAATACGGTCAAAGATTTGATCCCCAAGTCTATAGCAGCCTTGAGACCAAAGATGCAAGCTTCATACTCAGCCATGTTGTTTGTGCAGCTGAAGCAAAGTCGGGCCATGAAAGGTGTGTGACAACCTTCTGGAGAAATGAGTACTGCGCCGATACCATTTCCAAGTGCATTTGAAGCACCATCAAAGTACAGGGTCCATCAGGATCCCTTTTCGGGTCCGTCATACGGTCCGTTACTTTCAATGTTGTCCAAATTCATGATGTCCTCGTCCGGGAAGTCAAATCTCATGGGTTGATAATCTTCGATAGCCTGATGAGCCAGATGGTCAGCTAGTACACTCCCTTTTATAGCTTTTTGGGTGGTGTACTGGATGTCATACTCAGTCAGGATCATTTGCCATCTAGCTATCCTTCCAGATAAAGCGGGCTTTTCGAAAATATACTTGATAGGGTCCATTTTGGAAATCAACAAGGTAGTATGAGTCAACATATACTGTCTTAGTCGGCGAGCAGCCCATACCAAAGCGCAGCAAGTTTTCTCGAGCAGTGAGTAGCGAGTCTCACAGTCGGTAAACTTTTTGCTAAGGTAATAAATAGCATGCTCTTTTCGACCAGACTCGTCATGCTGGCCCAAAACACACCCCATTGAGTTATCCAAGACGGTCAAATACATGATCAATGGTCTTCCTTCGACGGGTGGCATCAGAATAGGAGGTTCTAGCAAATACTCCTTGATCCTATCAAAAGCAGCTTGACAATCGTCGTTCCATTCGACTACCTGATCTTTCTTCAAGAGTTTGAAAATTGGCTCACAGGTAGAAGTCAGATGGGAGATGAATCTGGCAATATAGTTCAAGCGCGCCAAGAATCCTCTAACCTCCTTTTCAGTACGGGGAGCAGGCATCTCTTGTATTGCTTTTACTTTTGCGGGATCGACTTCAATGCCTTTGTTGCTTACAATGAATCCCAGGAGTTTACCAGACCTAACTCCAAAAGTGCATTTACTTGGATTCAGCCTGAGCTTGTATTCTTTCAACCTGGCAAACAGCTTTTCTAGATGTTCAAGGTGCTCTTCCTCTGTTTGTGACCGAGCTATAATATCGTCTACGTAAACTTCAATCTCATGATGTATCATATCATGAAATAAAGCTACCATGGCGCGTTGATAAGTTGCCCCTGCATTCTTTAGCCCGAACGACATCACCTTGTAACAGAAAGTGCCCCATTGTGTGACAAAAGTAGTTTTCTCCATATCCTCGGGGGCCATTTTGATTTGATTGTAACCCGAGAATCCATCCATGAAGAAAAACACTTTGTGCTGAGCTGTATTGTCGATCAAAATGTCAATGTGTGGGAGTGGAAAATCGTCTTTGGGGCTGGCCCTATTCAAATCCCGGTAGTCCACACACATCCTGACTTTGCCATCTTTCTTAGGTACTGGCACGATGTTAGCGACCCATTGAAGATAGGACGTAACAACCAGAAAGCCAGCGTCGAATTGCTTCATTACTTCTGCTTTGATCTTTTCAGACATGTCAGGCCTCATTCGGCGAACTTTTTGCTTGATCGGTGGACAATCCTCTCTTGTGGGGAGACGGTGAACCACGATGTCTGTGTCTAAACCCGGCATGTCTTCATAAGACCAAGCGAATATTTCAACATACTCATTCAACAACTGTATCAGGCGCTCCTTGACTCTTGGTTCCAGATTGGCACCCACTTGTACCTCCTTCCGGTCTTCCTTGGTTCCCAAATTGACAGTTTCTAATGACTCTTCGTGAGGTAAGATGGCTCTTTCCTCTTGTTGTAGAAGTCTGGCTAGTTCCCCTGGTACTTCACAACCTTCGTCATCTTCATACTCGGCTTGATTGACCAGATCTTCAGAGTTATTGAAAGATACAACAGAATAGTCACCCATGGAATCCGGAGTGGATGGGTACCTGCATTGGTGAGTGTGGGTGTGTGTAAGGGATAGCCATCCTTAAACAAAAATGCAAAAGGAAAGAAAATGAACACAAGCAGTTTATCAAATGTAAAACGTCCAATGAATCATTAAACATGGCATATGGATATGAAAAATAATCAAAACCCTTACAAATGGACCTACATGCCCCGGGCAAGGCATGAGGTGAAAAGATAGTGTACGGATTGTTTGAAAGTAAATATTACAGACCAAATAGGAAATGTTTAACAGATAAATTACTGATGAATAAAAGTGATGGGGACAAAGTCTTTTGCCTCCCAGTTGCTCAATCCTCCTTTGACAGTTGGATAAATCCACTCTTCGATGTTGCTCTCTTTGTCTTCGTCTTCCAAAGCGTTGACTCCGTAGGGAGAAATTTTGACTGGCGCTCTTTCAATCTTCGACCGGCGCATAGCTTTCTGGCCAGCGGCTGTGAACCCTAATCCAAATTTGTCTGTCTTATGTGGAATGTCAGGTAACTGCCCCCATGCTGAATTCTTCCCTTCCTTTATTGCGGCCCTTGCGTCCTCTAGAGATGCCATCTTGGCCATCTGCCTCGGTGCCTCAGCTGCCAACTTTGCTACTGTTAACTCAGGAAGGACTTCTTCGAAATGCTGAAAAGGCGTCTCAATGAATTCCCCTTCAACCTCCACATATCGGAAAGAGTTCAAGTGGCTAATCATATACTCCTCTTCACCATGGACAGTAATGATCTTTCCCTTAACAGGATACTTCAACATCTGATGTAAGGAGGAGGTGACTGCTCCAGCATGGTGTATCCAAGGCCTACCCAGCAAGCAAGAGTATGACGGACGGATGTCCATCACATAGAAAGTAGACTTAAACACCTCAATGCCTATCTTGATGGGAATTTCAACCTCTCCATGGACCATTCTCTTCGAACCATCGAAAGCCCTGACAACAATATCACTCGGCTTCAACTCCAGCCCTTCACAATCTAGTCGGTCCAAGGCCTTCTTAGGCAATACATTCAGCGACGAACCAGTATCGACCAAGACATGTGCGAGAGTAGTTCCTCGACACTCGACTGAAATGTGCAAAGCATCATTGTGATTTCTTCCTTTAGGAGTTAGGTCGGCATCGGAAAACCCTAATCCATTGTCAACAGTAAGGCTAGCCACGCAATTCTGAAATTGATCTGCAGAGGTTTCCTGGGGCACATGGGCTGCCTTCAGGAATTTTATCAGGGCTTTAGCGTGCGCTTCTGAGCAAAGTAGTAGTGCCAGCATGGAGATCTTGGAGGGGGTTTGCCCCAGCTGTTCTACCACATCGTAATCACTTCTTTTGATTATCCTCAAAATCTCATCCATTTCCTTCTTGGAGGTTTCCGGGGTAACCAAGGGCTGAGCCCTCGTCCCGACGAGCTCATCTTGGATTCCCTTACCTTTATCAGCAGCGGTAGGAGAGACAGCACTAGGAAAAATAACATCCTCAATCAAAGGGGTTCTAGCAGAGAGTTCTATTGGGACAGGGATGACCTTGTCAGCTGATGAGGGTCCAAAGATTGCTCTTGGAGGGGCAATCTCTGGAGAAAATATTCTCCCGCTCCTGGTGATTTTGCTAGTGCCTGCAATGTTACTAATGCTGGCTTCTTCATCATCCGAACTTTCTTCAATTATTTCGATTTGTTTGATACCATGGTAGTAAACGTCACCGCCATAGTTCCATGGTATGGACTTCTCAGAAATATAGGGGACAGGCCCTGGCATTGTTATCTTCAAAGGAACAGATTTCGTAGCTGGCGTAATCTTAACAGGCTTTTTGACGGCCTTGGAAAGATTGGCGTGAATGGTTATGATTGAGACATCTTCAGTATGAACTGGAACAGCAGAAATTTTTTCAAACAAAATTTGTCGACTATCCATAAGGCCCTGGATGCCTTTCTTCAGTAACGGACAATCAAACGGCAGAGAGTAACAACAATAGCAGTCTTCCTTACATCCCGGGAAGATCCCGGCCCTTAACAAATTCAACTTAATGGTTAGCAATGGAGTAGTCAGATCATTGACATCAGCAACATACAAATCTTCTTCAATAGCATTGACATTTTGGCCGTGCTTCGGCATGGGTGCAGATATCACATTAGGCTTCTCCAGAGCGTCAAACTCCACCTCCTTCGCCTCTATCAGGTCTTGGATCTTATGCTTGAGTGCCCAACAATCATTGGTGTCGTGCCCGACACTGTCAGAATGGTAGGCGCATTTAGCATTAGCATGATAGTGTGGAGAGGACGTATTCACATTCTTTGGTGCCTCCTTGATGGTGGAGAGATTCAACTTCAACAGATGAGGAAGCACTTGCGTTGGAGTCATATTAATGCGGGTGAACTGCCGTTGTGGCCGTTCCACCCGTTGTTGATTTGGTCTGGACTGGTTGTAGCGAGGCTGCTCATTTGGAGTATTTTGAATCATTACGGCCCCCACAGTTGGCCGGCGTTCAGTCTTCCCTGCTCTTCTTTGAGAATATACCACAGCTGTCTCCTTCTTAAAAGGCTTCTTCTCAACACTTGCAGCAACACCCTTCTGAATCTTTCCTGACTTGATGCCAGCTTCTATTCTTTCGCCTGTTAAGATCAAATCGGTAAACCCCGCGGAAGAGTTACCAATTAGATGATTGAAAAACGGCCCAGATAGGGTCCCAAGAAACATATCAACGAGCTCACGATCGGTTAAAGGAGGCTGCACCCTGCCAGCCAAATCCCTCCATTTTTGTGCATATTCTTTGAATCCCTCGCCTGTTCCTAATGACATACCCTGAAGTTGGGTACGAGTAGGAGCAAGGTCAGAATTATACTGGTATTGTTTGTAGAAAGCGGTGGCCAAATCTTCCCAATTTCGGACGCTGGTTCCCTCTAGCTGATAAAACCACTCCAACTGAGCTCCAGAAAGACTGTCTTGAAAAAAATGAATCCAAAGGTTTTTATCTGCCGTATAGGGTTGGATCTTTCTCACGTAGGACCTGAGATGCATTTTGGGACAAGACAGCCCATCATACCTCACAAACACTGGCACTTTGAATTTTGGGGGAATCACAATCCCGGCAACCAAACCCAAGTCTTCAAAATCCAAACCCGGTACTCTTTGTAGCTCCATGGTGGCCAACCTGTCTTCTAAACCTTTGTATTTATCATCAGCTGGAGGGTATTGCTGATCAGAATAATCTTCATCCTCTTCGACCTCTTCTTCTTCCGCATCAGACTCGGAAGGTACCGCAGCCCCACCTCCTTTGCTGGTTCCTTCATCAGAAATAGGAGGAAATTCAAGCACTCTCCGAGCTTCTCCGTCAAATCTTCTCCCCAAAGTAGCCACCCCGAGTCTCTTTTTCTTCTTTTTCACTGGGTCTTTGTTCCCCAATTGAGTCTTGATATCTTCCTGACCCTTAGCCAAGGTCATCAGGAGTTACTGGAACTGTGCATTTTGAGCTTGCAGGTCTTTGGCTGTTTGCTCGAGATCCATCCTACTGAAATAAACAGCAGACAGATAAGGAAACCTGGCGTGAGACTTGCTTATGCACATGATGAATGATATGCTTATGTATGCAATGCATTCAAGGATTTAGGACATTCAAAATTGTTTCAGACAAAGAAGAACGCACATCATATTAATAAGAAGAAATTTGTTAGTACATAAATGCCCCATGGGCCAAATATTACAAAATAACTTCTCAAGGCAAAAAGACATTGCGCATCCTCTTTGGTGCGATGTAGGTGTTGAGGGCCTCTTGCTCATGGAGTCGGCGGGTAAGCTCTAGAACCTTCTTCTCACTGGCGTAGAAGCTAGCTTCAAAAGTATTCCGTTCCTCCTTGAGCTGAATCCAACTTTTCTGCATTTCCTCCCACGATGTAGGCATGTCTGGATGTAGGGTGGTGTAGGGAACCTCTCCTTCCTTAACAGGCTCTTTAATCACAGGGAGAACATGCGGATAAGGCATCATCAGACTTTGGGCTCGGGCTCGTACCCACTTGAGATAAGGCTCAAGAGGGATGGAGTTCTTGTGTCCCAGAGTCTTGCTATCAACCTTGTTGGGTCTTCCCCAAGCTCTGATGAATCTTTGGCGAAGTCCTTGTGCATCGTTGTCGAAGTCAAAAACTAGGTCAGGAATCAACATATCATGAGGGCCATCCCTCCGTGCATATCCAAATTGCCTCAAAGCTAGGCAAGGGCTGTAGGTGATACCTCCTCTGATTCCAAGTAAAGGAACATTAGGAAACTCTCCATAACGATCGAATATGATGACATTTTCTCTGGACCGAGAACACCAATGTACATCAGAGTGAGTAAGAGTCATCAACCGTTGGGACCACCTTGAGCCTTGGTCATTCTTCAAGACAGATTGTGGAAGGTGCGAAATAAACCACCGTGCAAGGAGAGGAGTACAACACATGAGAACACCCCTCTTTCTCATTGTTCGTGTGTAAAATGAGTGAAGAATGTCCCCAAGCAATGTTGGTATTGGATTTCTGGACAAGAAGATTTTGACGGCGTTGAGATCTACCAATTGGTCAGGATTTGGGAACAAGACCAACCCATAGATAAGGAGTGCCATGATTTCTTCAAAGGCTTGTAGGTCCAATGAGTTCCAACATTCTTGTGCCTTCTCAAACAAGAATTTTGCTAAGAATCCTTTGATGCCGCTTCTGGTTTCCCAATGCCCCTTGATTTCAGATGGTTGTAGATGTAATGCTCGAGCAACATCTTCCGGCTTTGGTTCCTTTTCCGTACTGTTGAAAGGTAGTTGATTAGGGATAGGGATTCTTAGGAGTTGAGAAAACTCCTCCAAAGTGGGTACCAACTGGTAATCATGGAAAGTGAAACAGTGGTGGAGAGGGTCAAAGAACTGGAATAGCACTTTCATCATGTCCTCTTCAATGTTGGTGTTGACTAAGCTGAGCAGTCTACCATGTCTTTCACTGAAGGATGAATTTTCCGGAATTCTTGAGGTGAGCTCCTTGAGTTGAGGAGAGATTCTCACAAGGTTAACTTGAATGGTGTTTCTGCAAGGAATTTCCATGACCTACAAAACAGGAACAAAGATGAAGATCCAAACCCTTGAAATGGTTAGTGAATGCATATGATGCTTTATGATGTTTATGATGTATGCACAAAACATATGTACAAGCAAATCACACCAAACCCTAGTTTCAGGCTTGCATGGGGTTTCATAGGTAAGTACCCTCTTGAGTGTAGTTGGCTTAAAAACCTGTCCTATAAATAGTAACCGGGTTCTAAGGAGCTCAATATCACGGGATTGTTTTCATTGTTCACTGTTTTAGTTTAGCCACTTAACTAGCGACCAAAATATTCCAAGAAAACAACCCTCAATGAGTGTAGTATCGAGTATCTACCAACTTCGGACTGCACCAAAGCCGGTCATCTCACTACCCCTAATAAAAAGGCCAAGATGGTCAAGTAAGGTTCTAGGTCATTAGTGCTTAGTGACATCACTCAGCGGCCCCGTACTCTCCTTGATTGAACTCAAGGGTTACCGGTACTCACAAATATGTCGCACTAATATAGCTATTGCTTCGACCGTGTCGGTATACCCCGCACAGTTTCCACAACATATTGCTATCTATGAAATGCTTCCCAAAATCCGGGTGTAGGATTGCAAACCCAAACAATAGAGCCAAGATATAAAGCAATCAATTCAAGCAATTAGTCATGCAAGAGGGTGATCTAAGCCCTAAGGTTACTCCACTTTTAAAATTCTCCCCAGCAGAGTCGCCAGTTCTGTGATACGGTGGGAGAACTGACTATGGTTTTGCGTTTGTTTTTGCAAATGTTTCGGTTGAGCAAGAGTCGCCACCGACTTTTTATTTTATCCTAAGGAAAGGTTTAAAAAGCACAGAAAAAACCTTTGAGATTTTTCTTGGGTTCGGGGAGTAGATTATAGAAAGGGAAGGTATTAGCACCCTTTCTATCCATGGTTATCCATGGGCTCTTAGGTACTTGCTTAGATCAACTTGCCTTGGTTTTCAATTGTTTGAAATGGTGCTTGGTGTGTGGTTTTGAAAATGCTTTGAAAAAGATGCCTTGTATAGGCTACCCTTGTAACAATTCTTTACTCGAATGTTTTACAAAAGGTGTTTGTCTTTTTGAAAAGATGTTCCAAGGTTTTTTGAAAGTTTGTTTTGAAAGTGTTTGTGAAGTGTGGTTTTGAAAATAGGCAAGTGTTTTGTTTTGCAAGTTGACAAGTACTTAAGAGCTATCTACCCTAAAGTTCTCAAAGATTTTTGTTATGTTTTAACCCTTTTGACAATTTTGTTCCACCATTGCATTTGGTGGACAATCTTGTGTTAGGAGGTGAAAGGGACGGGCGCGGGTCATCGTTTAGACCATAGTTGCAATAGCGCTAAGTATCTTTGGGCAATTTTCTTTGAAAAGGACTTGATCATTTTAGGCAACTTTTCGAAAGCGTCATCGAGGGACTATGATCAATTGATTTGTATTTGTTTTTGCCCAAAGAGACCTAACATACAATATGGCCCAATTATTTGAAGGCAACAAGTGGAATACCCTAGGGGTGCAAGTGTGAGATGTGTTGTCTATTTTCATGCTTGATTATCTTGAAATTAGGTCAAGCTATTTTTGTTCGTTTTATTTGCATACAAACCCTAATTCTAGCATGGTATATTTAGAAAGCGTTTAAAGTGCGAAAAGTAAAATTCCTACACTATTACAACACAATATGGGAAGGGGGTACAAATGTTCAAATGGGGGGGATATTTAGACAAGAAATTTAAACCTAGCTATTACATCAATTTTGGAATATTTACAAGATAATTGATTGCATAAATTAAATGGAAAATAAAATAAAGATGCAAAAATGCAAAAAGGGTTTTTATATGTATGAAAAAAAGTATTATTTATGTCAAATAAATAAAAAATAAAAAAAAACAAGTATTATTTTTGGAGTTTTTGTATTTTAAGGGTAAAACCCTAATTTTTATTAAGTAATATATATATTATTTAATTTATACAAGTATTTGTTTATTATGTACAAAAAATAAAATAAAATGAAATATATTTATAAAAAGTATTTTTCATGTCAAACATTAATAAAATAAAAAAATGTATGTATTTTGGTATTTTTGCCCTAAGTATATTAATATATAAATATCTTTATTATTTACTAAATAAATGTTATATATATAAAAATAACAATATTTAATATTTATATAAAAAAAAAGTATATTTTGTATAAAATATTTTCAAAAGAAAAATGAAACAAAAATCAGAAATAAAGTATATTTGCACTATTTTTTTCTAGTTTTCTAAATAATAGTATATATATATATATTATTTATGCACAAATGATTCTTATAAACAAATAAATGCTTAAAAATAGAAAATGGTGTAAAAATAATTTTTCATGTTTTTAATATTATTAGCAAAAATAAATAAGTCAAAATGAAAAAAGAAAAGTCAAAAAATCATGAAAATAAACATAATGGGCTCAGGGGGTATGAAACCAAAAATGTGGTGTGAAAAGAAAAGACAAAGCTGGCCCAGCCCATGAAACTTCTTCTTCAATCTCTGAATAAAAAAATATTCAAAAACGCGCGCCTGAAACTCCATTCAAACATCCTGATTCCTTGATCTTTTGCACAAACTGTTCAGTTGAAGTTCTATCTGGCAATGGGGGAGCTTTTAGAGCAAGATGATGATCTGTATAGCTTGCCTGAGGTGTGGTGATGCTATTCCAATGCTTGCTTTGCTTTGAAACACCTTGAATCGAGCTATGGACCTTCAATTGCAAAATAAGAAAGTGAAAATGGTGGAACTGGTTAGAGGAATTACAGGTCGTGTTTTAGGTTTTGGTTAGCTTGCATTGATGCTAGGGAATGTGTTTGATGAGCTTTGGGCAAGAAATCATGCAAGGGATGAGAGTTGGCACTCAAACTGCAGTGAGAACTCTGTTTGAGCAGTTTGAGGGTGGTTCTGAGTTTGTGGAGGTATTGGAGTCGTGTGCTAGCTTAGTTAGGATGATTAGAAGGTGTACAAAACAATTGCTTAAGTGTTCTAATGCTGAGATGAGAGTTATGTTGTGAAATGCCAAGTTTCTTAACACTTAAGCAAACAAAAGCCAAGTTGTATTCTAGACAGGTAGAGGACCCCTAATCATGCTGCAAAACCTTTCCTTGATCAGTGTGTTATGCTCATAATCTTGTGCCAATTGGATTTGATCTGTACCTCTTGGATTTGCATTATGACATAAAGCTTGCTTTTGCAAAAATGGTCATTTTGCTTTTTCCATAAATGGCTTAATTCAACATGTAATGCAAAAACTCATGAAACAAAGCCTTAGCACAATGAACATGCATTAAATTATTGAGTGTTGGATGGTTTAAGGGCCTGTAATGCAGCACAAACCAAGCTGACTTGCAAATGGCATAAGTTATGAACATGTACATGACCAATTCAAAAGTGAGTTTTTGCCATATTGTGAAATTCGATTCTCTCAAGTTATGAGGTTGTTTGATGAGTTCTTGGACATTTTGGAAAGCTTGGAATGTGTACTACAATCCATCTTTGAAATGCAAATTGAAATTCCAAGTGGAAGTATATGGAAAATGGTCTTGAAGTTAGGTAGAAAACCTTGCCAAAATAGGTTAAAATTTCATTAAGTTAAGAATGGTTTAGTACCCTTATTCCAAAAATTGCAACTTGAGATACAAGCCTCATTTGGGAAAACTTTGTGAATCAAAGTTGTAGATTATGCAACAAGCTACAACTTTCATGTTTTGACTTTTGATTGAATCCAAATGAATCTTGGTGAGAAAGTGGGGCAAAGTTGGGAAAAAATTAGGGTTTTTCATAACTTAGAAAAATTCTAAGTTATGAAAAATTCTCATTTCAAACCCTAATTTGCAATTTTTGATTTCTTGGTGAACAAGTTTCATGATTTGGCATGTTTTGATGAAAAATGAATCTTGACTCTTGATTTTGACCAAAAAGTCAAAGTTTGACTTTTCAGTATACAGTCAAAATTGATCAATTGACTGGGAAATTCAACTGTCAATCTTGTGTACTTGGGATCTTTTGAACTTGTTGAGCATGTCAAGATAATTCCATGGGGTCCTTGAGTCCATATGTGAGCTTGGTTTGCCATTGGTTGGGTCAAACAGTCAAAAATTGCCTTTGTGCAGTCAAAACCCTAAAAATGACCATTTTGCCCTTTTGGTGATCTGATCAAATTTCTTATGGAATTGTGATCCAAACTTGATCAATTGGTTCATATGAGTTCATAATGTTGATGTGGGTCAATTTCCATGAGATTTGACTGTCAATTGGTCACAGTTGACTTTTTCCCCAATACAGTTGATTTCTAGGTCAACTGTCCAATTGACTGGGCAAAATTTGGAATCAAGACTTGAAACTTGATATGGATAAACTTGGGAGTCCAATATGAAGCAAGAAGGTCATCTTAGGCATTTTAGGTCAAAACATCTTCGTGCAAATACAAACCCTAATTTGGGTCAACAGTGCAAGGAGAAGTCTTGAGCAGATGAAACCCTAACTGGATCTTGATCTCCAAGGGCTTTGTGATGAGAAATGTTGAGAGAATGGGAGGGCAAATTTTGGGGTACAACACATGGGCCAAATCTTGAGGGCTAGCATTTTGTACACAATTCACTCTGATCAAGAAGAAGAGGTGCAACATAGTTTAGGGCATTGGACATGCTGGTTTAGAAACTTGTATTTTCTTACTTATCAAAGAAGCAACTTTGCAAAAGAGGTCCAACATTGAGTTCCTGTTAACACAAGCCTAAACAAACTTCTTGAACACTTTCCAAACATCAAACCAAGTCTGAAACACGACCAAACCATCTCTCAAACCTCCATATACAGAAAAACACAGTTTTGTGGCAAAATAGGGCATAGGCTGCAGTTTGAATCCCACAGTCCATTCCTATTGTGCGTTTTGGCTGAAACCTCTTCAAACACACTCCCTATCATCCATTGAAGCTATTCCAAGCATTGAACTGGAACTGTAACAGCCATAGCCAAGTGTGCCATTTTCATTTTTCATCTGTGCAGGTTGACTTCTGTAGCTCGATTCAGTAAGATTCAAAGCAAGCCAAGCATAGAGGAAGCATCCCTGGACCTCAAGCAAGCTGTACAAGTCCTCACACTGCATTGAAAGTGCCTCCATTGTTGCACACGATTCAAGCTGAACAGGTAAAAGTTTGAACTTCTATCTCTCTATCCAAGCATATCTAGGCTTAGGTTTATGAAGAAGTTATGTCCTATTCATGGCCCTGAAGCTACCCATATCCTCACTTTCCATTTATATTGTGTGTGCTGAGAGAATTTAAGACATGAACATTGAACAAAAGTTAGGTCAGGAATTGGGGGAGGAGAAATTCTCTCTCATTTCTGAGTTAGATCAAGTTCTTGGTATGTATGGATTGGTCATTTGATGCTTTACATTTTTGGTGTTATAAGTTTGTGCTAAAAATCAAAGAATCAGGATGTTTGAACAAGCATGAGAAACGCGCGTTTTTGAGACAAACTGGCTGGAGGTTGAAGAAGATAGACTTGGGCTGAGCCTGAGTTTTGTTTTCCTGTTTACACCACTTTTTAACACATACACCCCCTTGGCCCATTGTGTGATTTTTTAATCATTTTTGACTTTTTTCTTTTTGATTCTGACTTGTTATTTTTTGTTAAAATATAAAAAAACATTAAAAATATTTTTTTCACATTTTTTATATTTATTTGGCATTTATTTGTTTTGTTAGGCATATGTATGTAAATAAATAATATATATACTTTTATTTAAAATACTAGAAAATAATACAAATACCATTTTATTTTCTGATTTTATTTTATTTTATCTTTTGAAAACATTTTCTAAAAAAAATATACCTTTTTGTAAATAATAAATATTTTTATTTTTGTACATATTTAATATATTTAGTAAATAATATAAATACTTATCTATCTTTTATTAAATATTTAGGATAAATACAAAAATAATACATTTTTCATTTTATTAATATTTAACCTCAAAAATTACTTTTTTACAATATACTTCCTTTTTATTTATTTTTTGTATATAATTAATAAATATTGTATATAATACATAATAAATACCCTTTTATTTACAAAATTAGAGTTTTGCCCTAAACATGAAAATATCCAAAATTAACCTTTTTTTATTTCACTTGTAAATAAATCACATACACTTACACAAATACATTTACACATACACATTGCTTTATTCTTGTACATTTGATCATTTTACATTTGCGATTGATTCGATTTGGTTGTAAATTTATTTGGATACTACTCTCCTATTAAGTCTCATCCCCATTTGGACATTTGTACCCCCATCCCCATGATTATTATGTAATAATTTAGGACTTTTAATTCCGCATTTTAAAGCTTTCTAAATATGCCATGATAGACTTAGGGTTTGTATGCAAAAATCAAATAACAAATAGTTTGACCTAATTCAAAGATAACAAAGCATGAAAATGGACAACACCAATCACACTTGCACCCCTAGGGTTCCTCAACTTGTTGCCTTCAATAATGGGCCATGTTGCATGTTGGGTGTCTTTGGCAAAACAAAACAATTCAAATGATCATAGTCCCTCGATGACGCTTTCGAAAGTTGCCTATCAAAATGATCATAGTCCCTTCAAGCAAATTGCCAAAGACACTTGGCACCATTGCAATCATGGTCTAAACGACGACCCGCGCCTGTCCCGTCAACATCCTAACACAAGATTGTCCACCAAATACAATGGTGGAACAAAAATTGTTAAAAGGGTTAAAACATAGGAAGAACCTTTGAGTAAATTTAGGGGTAGACAACTCTTAGTTACTTGACAAAACTTGCAAAACAATCCTTGCCTTCTTTTCAAAACCACACATCACAACACACTTTCAAAACAAATTTCAAAAACATTGAAAACTTTTCAAAAGATAAGTACACCTTTGTATACATTCAAACATGAATCATCACAAAGGTTGCAACAACAAATGGCCTCTTTTCAAAACATTTTCAAACCCACACACAAAGCACCATTTCAAACAATTGAAAACACAAGGCAAGTGATCTAAGCAAGTAACTAAGAGCCCATGGATAACCATGGATAGAAAGGGTGCTAATACCTTCCCTTTCTATAATCTACCCCCCGAACCCAAGAAAACATCTCAAAGGTTTTTGCTGTGCTTTTTAACCTTTCCTTAGGATAAAATAAAAAGTCGGTGGCAACTCTTGCTCAACCGAAACATTTGCGAAAACAAACGCAAAACCCAAGTCAGTTCTCCAACCGTATCACAGAACTGGCGACTCTGCTGGGGAGTTACTCAAAAGTGGGGTTACCTTAGGATTAGATCACTCTTGTTTTCAATTGCTTGCTTTGTTTGCTTTTATATTTGTGGGCTTTGCATCGGAGTTTCATAGATCCTAACCCAGATCTGGGGAATACCCTTTTAGGTAGCATAAGCTGTGAGGGACCTATCCGGCGTAGACCGACATGGGTGAAGCAGTGGCTACGTTGGTGTGACATCTTGGTATGTACCGATATCCCTTGTGTTGCAACGAGGAGAATATGGGTCTTCTAAGGAGCCATTAAACACCAACCGACCTTAGAACCCTAAATTGACCCAACTTGGCCATAGAACAGTAGCAATATGCTACACTCATTGAGGCTAAACTCTCGTGATGGTTCTGGCCGCAAGAAAAGATTGCGATGCTGGAGTTATGACCGATTGAGGGTAGTCAATGATATTGAGATCCTCTAGAGCCCGGTTACTTTTGATAGGACAGGTCTTAACCAACGAAACTGAAAGAGGGTAATACCTAAACTTCATGCTGGCCTAAACCCTAAGGGTTGTCTTGTGACTTGTGTGCCTTATCATGTTTGCCTTTGTGAATACTTGTGGTGTGCTTTATCATAACATCATACCATCATACCATTGCATGCATCCTGCATAAGGACTGACTCATTTCAAAGACAAGAGGGTTTCATCTTTGCTCTGTTTTGTAGGACATCATGATGCCCATGCATAGGAATACTATCCGGCTCAACTTTGTTCAACCACCTACTTTGCTCAAGGAATTGGTTGATAGGATTCCAAACACTACTTCCTTCATCAAGAGGCATGGTTCTCTCCTCGGTTTAGTCACTTCAAAGTGGGACCAACAACTGATGAGTGTCCTGGTCCAGTTTTATGATCCCCTTTACCATTGCTTCACTTTTCAAGACTTCCAGCTGGTCCCTACCCTGGAAGAATTCTCTGAGTTACTTGGTATCCCTGTTTTGGAGAAGACTCCATTCACTGGTTGAGAGAAGACTCTTAGGCCTAAAGAGATTGCTGCAGCCCTTCCCTTGACCAAAGAAGAGGTAATGGCTAACTGGGAAACTAGAAGTGGAGTTAAGGGCTTTTTTGCTAAATTTCTGGTTGGCAAAGCTAATAGTTTCTGGAATGACTTAGATTTCAAGGCGTACGAAGACATTCTGGCTCTCTTAATCTATGGTCTAGTATTGTTTCCAAATCCTGATAACTTTGTCAATATCAATGCCGTAAGGATCTTCATGTCTCGGAACCCTGTACCCACTCTCTTGGGTGATATCCTGCAACAACTCTATGCTCGTACTGCCCGAAGACGGGGAACTATGTGGTGTTGTGCTCCTTTATTAGTGAGGTGGTTTATTTCGCACCTCCCTAAGTTCGTGCTGAAGAATGAAGAAGGAAAAGGCTGGGCTCATAGGTTAATGTCTCTCACTGATAATGACATCATTTGGACTCTCAGAGGTTTGGATGAGGTAGCCATTATTGACCGTTGCGGAGAATATCCTAATGTTCCATTGATCGGTACCCAGGGAGGAATCTCTTATAATCCATGTTTAGCTCTCCGTCAGTTTGGAAGAGCCAGAAGAGCAGGGCCTCATGAGATGTTGGTGCCTCACATCAGTTTTGAGTTTCAGGTAGACAGTGACGAGCTGCACCGTAGATTCATCAAGGCTTGGGACAGAATTCACAAAGCTGACCCACATGAGTTGGGATCGAAGACTTCTCTACCAATGGAACCCTACTGCAGATGGGTCCGCATCCGTGCTCAGAAGTTAGGTATGCCATACGAAGCTGTCAGGCCTATCATTCTTGAATTTCCTGATGAAGACGGGGTTCCTCCAACTGTCCTCCCTCCTCAGATACCCACTGATGTTGATACACTAAAGAGATCTTGGGCGCAGCTACAGGAAGAACGGGATTTCTATCGGGAAAAGTTCAACGAACAGGAACAAAAGATCCAGAAGCCGACTAAGCAATTGGAGGAAGAGCGGATCCTGAATGACTATATCCGTACTGAGAAGAGAAGGCCATGGGAGCACTGATGGGCTTTGGATGTTTCTTTTACAGCTTTTATTTCCTTTTCAGTATTTTCATTCTTGTAACGCCTAAGGGCAAATTGTTGAACAATTTAAAGTTTGAATCTAATGAAGTATGTTTCCTTTTTGTCTACAAAGTTGAATCCCGGTTGTCTTTGAAAACATAAATCATACGCATCTCATTGCATCATATGCATAACAGGTACCCTTTCTTCTACAGGTTGCTTAATCTTCTTCGTTGTTCATTTCAGCACTCAATCATCATGTCTTCCGAGCCTACTACCGAACAAGCTATCAAGGCCCTCCAGGCCCAGAACGCCCAGTTTCAAGAGATGGTCATGAGCTTAGCCCAGGGTCAACAGGAGTTGAAGACTTTGCTCTTGAAGAAGAAGAAGAAGAAGAGGACTGCGCTGTTTAACACTGGATGGAGGTTTGGGAATACACTGCAGAATGAGGCTGATCAGGCTACTTCCTCTGTAGGGAGGGATAGCCCCCAAGAAGGAAGGGTTCCTAGTCCTGCGGTCTCCGACAACGAGACAGATTACAATGATGAACAGTACCCTCCTGCCGAAGACATGTACAAGCAACTAGAGGACCGTTTAAGTGCCATGGAGGTTCAACATGTGCCGGGGCTGGATTTTGGAGATATAGGTTTATCTTCTGGGGTGGTGATCCCACACAAGTTCAAGGCACCTGCCTTTGCGAAGTACGACGGGGCTTCCTGCCCTAAGCTGCATCTCAGATCATATGTAAGAAAGATCCAACCTTACACTGCAGATTAGAACCTTTGGATCCATTTCTTCCAGGATAGCCTTTCGGGGTCTCAACTCGAATGGTTCTATCAGCTGGATGGAGCCAGTATCCGAAACTGGGAGGACTTGGATACTGCATTTTATAAATAGTATCAGTATAATTAGGACCTCGCTCCCACGCGTACCTAACTCCAGGGTATGTCACTGGGGACGGGCGAAGGTTTTAAGGAGTATGCGCAAAAGTGGAGAGACCTGGCTGGCAGGGTGCAACCACCTTTGACTGACCGTGAACTTGTTGACATGTTCCTAGGGACCCTGTCTGGTCCGTTCTTCAACCATCTGATTGGGAATTCTTCTGCTGGGTTTACAGATTTGATCTTGACTGGTGAGAGAATAGAAGCTGGTATCAAGTCGGGGAAGATACAGAAAGGTGCCTCCTCGAGTACTGAAAAGAAGCCCTTCAAGAAGGAAGCCAATGCTGTTTATGGTCCCAGAAGACAAATTAAACCGGAACGCCGCCAAGCTGTCAATGCGTTGGTAATTTCGAAGCCTGCTGCTGCTCCTCAACAGTATAACCAGCCAAGGGGTGAGAGACCCAAAAGGCAGTACACTCGGCTCAGCATGACCCTGTCTCAGATTTTGCCGCAACTACTGTCAACCAATCTGGTAACTGTCAAAGAAGCTCCGAAGGTAGTGAACACAACTTCTCCAAAGTACAACCCCAACTCCCGTTGCGCCTATCACTCTGATAGCTCGGGGCATACTACAGATGATTTCTGGGCTCTAAGGAATAAGGTTCAGGACCTTATTGATGCTAAAGAAATACAGTTTGAGGCGCCCGAAAGGCCCAATGTTGTGACTGCTCCCATGCCCCAGCATGGAGTGAATGCTGTGGAAGAAGACCTGTATGTGGCCTCCGTGGATGATATTGTTACTCCGTTGTTGACTGTCAAGAGGAACCTGTTGCTAGCCGGTTTATTTCCGGGATGTAGTAAAGGTTGCCATCTATGTGCTGTTTCACCTGCTGGTTGTCCCTTGCTGAAGTCAGGCGTCCAAAATCTGATGGATAGCAAAGAGATCTTGTTCGAGAAGATTGCTGTTCCTGCTATCCCTGCTGAAGAAGTGTCCATTGTTACTATTTTTAACAACCCTCCTAAGGCTCCTTCGAAGAAGCCTGTCAAAATCATGTCTACTCAGAAGATTGCTCCTATCATCATCACTGTTCTGGGGCCTCTCCCTTATACATCCGACAAAGCTGTCCCATGGCACTATGGGGAAGATGTTTATGTGCTTGGAGTTAAACAAGAGTTTGATACAAGTACCGGCGTCAGCAACATCACCAGGCCTGCCAAAGTTACTCGCAGTGGTAGGCTGTTCTCACCAGATATTGCGCCACCAGCTATTCAGAGACCTCTTATCATCACACCTGCAAGTGTGCCTGCTCCCCTTCCTGATCAAGTTCCTGTTTCTACCCCTGCTTCCGAGTCATCTGACACTCGGGGCAAAGGGATTGCTACTGATTTGCCTGCCCTGACGGAGGCACCAAAGACAACCAATGTTGAAGCTTCCCAGCAAGAGATGGAAGAGATTCTCAAGATCATTAAGAAGAGTGATTTCAACGTAGTTGAGCAGCTGGGGCACACCCCATCAAAGATTTCTATGTTATCACTGTTGCTGTGTTCAGAGGCCCATGCCAAGGCCCTGATTTCCTTTCTGAAGACGGCCCATGTGCCACAAGAAACGTCTGCTGATCAATTTACCGATTGTGTGGCCAACTTGACTGCCGATAATGGGTTGGGCTTCTCTGACGCCGATCTGACTGCCAAAGGAAAGAACCATAACGATGCCCTGCATGTCTCCATTGAATGCAGGGGCACTAATCTTGCCCATGTGTTGGTAGACACCAATTCTTCATTGAACGTATTACCCAAGAAGGCCCTAGATAGGTTGGATTGTGAGGGTTTAGAGCTCAAGCCTAGTAACATTGTTGTCCGGGCCTTTGACGGTTCGAAAAGGATGGTACATGGGGAAGTTGACATTCCAATCAGGGTTGGTTCTCAGGTCTTTGATTCAACTTTCTATGTGATGGACATCCGACCATCCTATTCTTGTTTGCTGGGTCGTCCATGGATCCACAAGGCTGGAGCTGTGACCTCCACACTACATCAGAAGCTTAAGTACCCGGTCAGAGGGAAGATTGTTACAGTTCAGGGGGAAGAAGAGTATATGGTCAGCCACCTTAACTCATTCTGGTACATAGAGATGGATGGGGAGTTCATTAAGACCCCCTTTCAACACTTTGAAGAGGTGCCTCAGACACTGGCGTCAGCAGAGACTGTGACTGTAGAAGATTCTCCTTTGAAGATGGCTTCCTTGAAGGATGCCCGAGCTGTTATTGAGAAGGGTGAGTGCGCAAACTGGGGCCGACTTCCTGATTTCACTCCGAAGACCGACAAGTTTGGTTTGGGTTTCACTGCAGAAGCTCAGAGGGTTATTCGTAAGGCAAGGGTTGGAAGACCTCCTGTGTTCATCACCAACCCGGGAGTAAATGCTATTGAAGACGACGTGGAGGAATCTGAATTCGACAGCTGGATCTACCCAACAACCGACGGTGGACCAAGCAACTGGACTGCAAAAGACTTCACACCTATTACTTTTGTCACTCAGTAATGAACTCTTTTGTTTTGAATTTGTAACAGACAATATTTTGAAACTTTTATGGCTCGTTGTCTTACCCGACGCACCGTGGCTTCATTTGTGAGGGCTTTTGTGTGTCATTTTCATATATCATTAATAAAAACATTGGACGTTTGTTGCATTTCAAAATCTTGCGCTCCTTTTCTTTCTTTATTATATATTGCAAAACAGCTATATTTACACACACTCACCTATACAGGTTCCAATCCACTCTGGATCTCACTGGTAACGACTCTGCTACCGCCAGTTATGACTTCGAAAATTCGATCAACTTAGCCGAAGACGAAGGTGAAGATGATTGCGAAGTGCCTGGTGAGCTCGCAAGACTGTTACTCCAGGAAGAGAGGGCCATTCAGCCACATGAAGAGCCAGTGGAAACAGTAAATCTGGGTACTGAGACAGACAGAAAGGAAGTCAAGATTGGTGCCAATCTAGAGCTCAGTATGAAACAACGGCTGATTCAGATGTTGCATGACTATGTGGAAATCTTTGCCTGTTCTTACGAAGACATGCCTGGGTTGGATATCGACATTGTGGTTCATCACCTGCCTACCAAGGAAGATTGCCCTCCGGTTAAACAGAAGGTCCGCCGTATGCGTCCAGAGATGTCCGAGAAAATCAAAGCTGAGGTTATGAAACAATTTGATGCCGGGTTTCTAGCAGTGACTTCTTACCCTCAGTGGATTGCCAACGTGGTTCCAGTGCCAAAGAAGGATGGTAAGGTCCGAATGTGTGTTGATTACAGGGATTTGAACAGGGCGAGCCCTAAGGATGATTTCCCTCTGCCTCATATCGACGTTCTGGTTGACAACACTGCTCAGCATAAAGTATTCTCCTTCATGGACGGTTTCTCCGATTATAATCAGATCAAGATGGCTCCTGAAGACATGGAGAAGACCACTTTTGTTACTCAGTGGGGCACCTTTTGCTACAAGGTCATGCCTTTTGGGTTGAAGAATGCTGGGCCAACCTACCAACGTGCCATGGTTGCTTTATTTCATGACATGATCCATCACGAGATAGAAGTATACGTCGACGATATGATTGCAAGGTCCCAAACTGAGGAGGAACACCTTGACCACCTACAGAAGCTGTTTGACCGTCTGATGTTGTACAAGCTGAGGTTGAACCCAAACAAGTGCACCTTCGGAGTGAGATTTGGAAAACTACTAGGTTTCGTCGTGAGCGACAAAGGTATTCAAGTGGACCCTGCCAAAGTGAAAGCCATACAAGAGATGCCAACTCCTAAGACAGAGAAAGAAGTCAGAGGCTTTCTAGGACGGTTGAACTACATTGCCCGATTCATCTCACATCTAACTGCTACTTGTGAACCAATCTTCAAGCTGCTGAAGAAAGATCAAGTAGTACGTTGGAACGATGAATGTCAGGCCACTTTCGAAAAAATCAAAGAGTATCTCCAAGAACCACCCATTCTTATGCCGTCGGTTGAAGGGAGACCTCTAATCTTATACTTGACAGTACTGGACAACTCAATGGGGTGTGTGTTGGGGCAGCATGACGAGTCTGGCCGAAAAGAACACGCCATTTATTACCTTAGCAAAAAGTTTACCGACTGTGAGACCCGATACTCACTGCTCGAGAAAACTTGCTGCGCTTTGGTATGGGCTGCTCGCCGGCTGAGACAGTATATGTTGACTCACACTACTCTTTTGATTTCAAAAATGGATCCAATCAAGTACATATTCGAAAAGCCTGCTCTGTCCGGAAGAATAGCAAGATGGCAGATGATCTTGACGGAATATGACATCCAGTACACGACTCAAAAAGCAATCAAGGGAAGTGTATTGGCAGACCATTTGGCACATCAGGCAGTGGACGATTACCAGTCGATGAACTTTGAATTTCCAGACGAGGATATCATGGTAGTGACTGATTGTGAAGTACCTGGACCGGATGAAGGACCTGAGGAAGGATCCCGATGTTCTATGCACTTAGAAGGAGCCTCGAACGCTTTGGGTAATGGTATCGGCGCTGTGATCATATCCCCTAAAGGCACTCATACTCCACTCACCGCCCGACTATGTTTCAACTGCACCAACAATATGGCAGAGTATGAGGCATGTATCATGGGTCTTCAAGCTGCAATCGACCTAAGGATCAAGTTTCTGAGTGTCTTTGGAGATTCCGCTCTCGTGATCAATCAGATCAAAGGCGAGTGGGATACGAAACACCCAAATCTTATTCCTTACAAAGAGTACGTATTGACGTTGATTCCCCATTTCGAGGAGATAACTTTTGAACACTTCCCAAGAGAGGAGAATCAGTTAGCGGACGCGTTGGCTACGATGTCTTATATGTTCAAAGTCAAATGGGACAACGAGGCGCCCCGAATCATTATTTGGAAGTTGGATGAGCCTGCACATTGCTGCGATCTCGAGACCGAAGAGGTAACAGAAAAACCCTGGTATCATGAAGTGAAGAGGTACCTTGATACTCAAGAATACCCCGAAGGCGCATCTATTAATGACAAGAAGTTCCTGAGAAGGTTTGCGGAAAAATTATTCCTCAGCAATGGCATTCTCTACAAGCGAAACCATGATTCAACCTTACTGTGTTGTGTGGATAAGACTGAAGCAGAAAAGATCATGGCGGAGCTACATGAAGGTACCTTCAGAACACATTCCAGTGGACATACCATGGTAAAGAAAATCCTTCGGGCAGGATATTTCTGGTCCACAATGGAAGCCGACTGTTATCAGCATCCTCGAACTTGTCATAAATGCCAGATCTATGCTGATAAGGTGCACATTCCTCCGGTTCCTCTGAACGTCTTGACAGCACCTTGGCCTTTTGCAATGTGGGGCATTGATATGATCGGAGAAATCAGACCTACGGCATCCAACGGGCATCACTTCATCTTGGTGGCGATTGATTACTTCACAAAATGGGTTGAAGCAGCTTCCCACGCTACCGTAACCAAGAACGTCGTGGCACGGTTCATTCGGCACAACCTGATCTGTCGATACGGTGTACCTGAGAGGATCATTACGGATAATGGTACCAATCTTAACAACAAGATGATCACTGAGCTCTGCGAGCAATTCAAGATACAACACCACAACTCTTCTCCCTACCGGCCGAAGATGAATGGGGCTGTAGAAGCGGCGAATAAGAACATCAAGAAGATTGTGTAGAAGATGACACTGACCTATAAAAATTGGCACGAAATGTTATCGTTTGCTCTTCATGGGTACCGTACCTCAGCGCTGACGTCAACAAGGGCAACTCCCTTTTCCTTGGTCTATGGCATGGAGGCAGTCTTGCCTATTGAAGTCCAGATACCCTCTCTCCGGATAATGAAGGATGCAGGTTTGAGCAAAGATGACTGGATCCAGACTCGGCTTAATCAGTTAAACCTAATTGACGAAAAAAGACTCACTGCTATTTGTCATGGTCAGACGTATCAAAAACGGATGATCAGGGCATTTAACAAGAAGGTCAGACGATAAGAGTATCAAGTCAGGGACCTGGTAATCAAGCGTATCATTCTTCCTTAAAGTGATCCCCGGGGCAAATGGACCCCTACGTACGAATGGCCATTTATGGTTAAGAACATCTTTTCAGAAGGTGCGATGATTCTAACCACCATGGACGGTGACAACCTTCCTCACCCCGCCAATGCAGACATAGTAAAAAGATACTACGCATGATTAAAGACCCGTTAGGTTGACACACATAGGCAAAAATAAGGGCTTCCCGGCGAACCAAAAGGGTTCGGGCAAAAATAAGGGATGAAATGAAAAAATCTGTACACCCGGCAAGTCGAAAACCTGAAAAGGCGGCTTGGGCAAAAATGGGTATCCCGGTGGACTGAAAACCAGAAAGGGCAGTCCAGGCAAAAGTTAGGGATAAAGCGTAATACTATGTCTCATTGGATTACCTTGCATCCAGAATTCGGCATCAACTATCAGGCTCAGACGGCGCCAATCAATCAGCTTCATCTTCAACTAAGCAGCAGAGTGATGAGACGCTTGAAGACATAAAGGCGATAGCAGAGTTGGAACCCAGTGGGATTATTTTTCACATAGCTGTTTTGTTTCCTTTTTTACAAAATTGTATAAACTCTATTTTGCTCGGCGGCGTTCTCTTACTAGGACGTCAGCCTCCTGTACATAAAACGCCTATTTATAGGCAAATTTCAAAATCAATACAAGTTCAATTTTTCAGACAAATTACCCATCATTTTTCCTTTTTCTGTTTTGTTTTGCAAAGAACGTCCAATGTTCATTTTTGATATATGCATTTGACATTAATTTCTAATCATGAATATTTGCATGCGAAACAAAGGACTAATTACAGATGACATCAGAAACAGGGACAGTAAAGAATTGTCTAAGCGACCTAATTGCTCTATCCACCGAGGTACCAAGGTAAGTTCGGCTGAAGAACGTAACCAAGTTACCTCAACTCCCCACAGAGTAAGATAAGATTCAGCAATACTCTCCCCAGGAAGAGTTGGTCCCCCATCGACCCTAAAGGCACAGTATCTCCAGCAAGTCAGCGATACTCTCCCCCAAGCAGAGTTAGTCTACTGTCAGCCTTAAGGAAGTTGGGTATCCCTAGAAGATCTCAACATTCCCCAGCAGAATATAGACATTCCTCAACAAGCATCCCCGGCAGTCTTAATATAAGATTGTTCCCCGGCGGAATACCGACATCCAGTGGAACCATTCCCCAGTACAGTCTGAAAAGTTTCCCCAGGAAAGTGGAATCCATATCCCCAGTAGATTATGAAGCTTATCCCCAGTAGATTCTGGAAGCTTATCCCCTGTAGAGTACGAACGCATCTCCCCAGCTTTATTCAAAAGTTATTTCCCCACCAGGGTATAACTGGGTTATCCTCAGCTAATTACCACGAAAAGTTCGTCCTCGGCGAAGTTCTTCCTATCCCCAGCGGAGTTCATCAAATTCCCCAATATAACTTATCAGTGGAATCCCCAGCGGAGCTCTCATCAAAACCTCAGCGAAGTATGTCTTCCCACAGAGTAATTCCCCGCAGAGTAATCTCTCCAACAAGTTTATTCCCCAACGGAATCATCTTCTCCTACCGGTTTATTCTTACAACCATCATCCCCAACGGAAGCTAAGAACTCTACTCTTCAAAAGATCAGCCCAGGATTCCACAAACTCCCAGCAGTCGTCAAGGATTTATTTTCCTAGACAAAAATACATTCATCACATTATCATACACCATGACGCATGCATATACGCATCATATCACACAATCTCATTTATTCTTGAGAACATTATGACATCATGCATCTCATACATCATGACATTGCATACAACTAATGTTTTGCCTTTTCAGGGAAAGGTCAATCCAAAGATGATTACTATCAACTGTCACAATTCCAGATTCGATTCCTGTATCTAGCCGGGGCACATATGTGAGTGATTTGATCGTGGATTCAACACCTGTATCTAGCCAGGGCACATCTGCATGAAGAGTTTAGAGATTTGATACCTGTATCCAGCCAGGGCACGTCTGTAAGCAACCTTTTGAAGTTCCAGATTCGATTCCTGTATCCAGCCAGGGCACAACTGTGAGCGATTGATTGTGGATTCGACATCTGTATCTAGCCAGGGCATATCTGCATGAATAGTTTAGAGATTCGATACCTGTATCCAGCCAGGGCATATCTGTAGACGACAATTTCCGGATTCGATTCCTGTATCCAGCCAGGGCATATCTGTAGACGACAAATTCCAAATCCGATACCTGTATCCAGCCAGGGCATATCTGTAGACGACCAATTCAGATTCGATTCTTGTATCCAGCCAGGGCATATCTGTGAGGGATTGATTGTAGATTCGATACCTGTACCTAGCCAGGGCATATCTGCATGAAGAGACTGAAGATCAACACCTGTAGCAAGCCAGGAAACCATCTTTCTTTCTCAAAGTACGCAAGTTCTCGCTAAGGAATCTCTTACGCGATCAACGCTTCCAAATGGCATCTATAAGCCCATTCCCGACAAGGTTCTGTCACATCTCCAGATGGCATCTATAAGCCCATCCTCCTATCCATCCTATCTCCAAATGGCATCTATAAGCCCATTCCCGCCATCACATTGCTGATACTCCACTATGCGAGTGTAAATTTCTGGGCACTTTAGTGTTCAATCATCTTCCACCTTTGGATCACGAAAGGCACGCAAGCTAATCTACATCCTCAGGTCTAAGAAGATTGAACAGGGGCAACTGTTGTACCCCAAAATTTTCCCTCCCATTTCCTCAATATTTTCTCACCACAAGACCCTTGGAGCTCAAGATCAAGTTAGGGTTTGCTCTACTCAAGACTCCTCCTTGCACAGTTGACCCAAATTAGGGTTTGTGTTTGCACAAATATGTTTTGACCTAAAAGGCCCAAAATGACTTTCATGCTTCATGTTGGACTCACAAGTTTATCCATACCAAGTTTCAAGCCTTGATTCCAATCTTTGCCCAGCCAATTGGACAATTGACCTAGAAATCAGCTGTATTGGGTAAAAAGTCAACTGTGGTCAATTGACAGTCAAATCTCATGATTTTTGACCCATATCAACATTATGAACTCATATGGACCATTTGATCAAGTTTGGATCACAATTCCACAAGAAATTTGATCAGATTACCAAAAGGGCAAAATGGTCATTTTTAGGGTTTTGACTGCACAAAGACAATTTTTGACTGTTTGACCTAACCAATGGCAATTCAAGCTCACATATGGACTCAGGTACAATGGCATGGTCTTGACATATTCAACAAGTTCAAAATATCCCAAATGCACAAGATTGACAGATGAATTTTCCAGTCAACTGATCAAAATTTGACTGTATACTGAAAAGTCAAACTTTGACTTTTTGGTCAAAATCAAGTGCCAAGACTCATTTTTCATCAAAACATGTCAAATTATGAAACTTTTTCATCAAGAAACCAAGAATTACAAATTAGGGTTTGAAATGAAGAAATTTCATAACTTAGAAATTTTCTAAGTTATGAAATTTCCTAATTTTTTCCTAACTTTGTCCCATCTTTTCATCAAGATACATTTGGATTCAAACAAAACTCAAAACATGAAAGTTATATTCCATTGAAAAATCTACAACTTTGATTCACAAAGTTTCCTCAAAAGAAGCTTGTAGCTCAAGTTATGATTTTTGGAATAGGGGTGCAAAACATTCTTAACTTAGAATTTTTTTTGACCTATTTTAGGCAGAATTTTTTCCTAACTTCATGGCCACTTTTCACATGCTTCCACTTGGAATCTCAACTTGCATTACAAATATGGATTGTAGTACACATTCCAAGCTTTCCAAATTGTCCAAGAACTTCTCAAACACCCTTGTGGTTAGGGAGAATCAAATTTGTCAATATGGGCAAAAGTCACTTTGATTCATGGCCAAATGCATGTTCATAACTTGGCCATTTTTGAAATCAGCTTGCACAAGCTAGGTTACAGGCCTCTAATCCCTTTCTTACTCAATAATTCAATGCTAAACCATTGTGTCAAGATATTATTTCATTCATTTGGGCAATACATGATAGATTAATCCATAATTAGAAAAAGCATTTTAGCCATTTTGATAAAGTTACACTTTATGTCAAATACAAATCCAAGAAGCATGGGCCAAATCTTGAGGGCTAGCATTTTGTACACAATTCACTCTGATCAAGAAGAAGAGGTGCAGCATAGTTTAGGGCATTGGACAGGCTGGTTTAGAAACTTGTATTTTCTTACTTATCAAAGAAGCAACTTTGCAAAAGAGGTTCAACATTGAGTTCCTGTTAACACAAGCCTAAACAAACTTCTTGAACACTTTCCAAACATCAAACCAAGTCTGAAACACGACCAAACCATCTCTTAAACCTCCATATACATAAAAACACAGTTTTGTGGTAAAACAGGGCATAGGCTGCAGTTTAAATCCCACAGTCCATTCCTATCGTCCGTTTTGGCTGAAACCTCTTCAAACACACTCCATATCATCCATTGAAGCTATTCCAAGCATTGAACTGGAACTGTAACAGCCATAGCCAAGTGTGCCATTTTCATTTTTCATCTGTGCAGGTTGACTTATGTAGCTCGATTCAGTAAGATTTAAAGCAAGCCAAGCATAGAGGAAGCATCCCTGGACCTCAAGCAAGCTGTACAAGTCCTCACACTGCATTGAAAGTGCCTCCATTGTTGCACACGATTCAAGCTGAACAGGTAAAAGTTTGAACTTCTATCTCTCTATCCAAGCATATCTAGGCTTAGGTTTGTGAAGAAGTTATGTCCTATTCATGGCCCTGAAGCTACCCATATCCTCACTTTCCATTTATATTGTGTGTGCTGAGAGAATTTAAGACATGAACATTGAACAAAAGTTAGGTCAGGAATTGGGGGAGGAGAAATTCTCTCTCATTTCTGAGTTAGATCAAGTTCTTGGTATGTATGGATTCGTGATTTGATGCTTTACATTTTTGGTGTTATAAGTTTGTGCTAAAAATCAAAGAATCAGGATGTTTGAACAAGCATGAGAAACGCGCGTTTTTGAGACAAACTGGCTGGAGGTTGAAGAAGATAGACTTGGGCTGGGCCTGAGTTTTATTTTCCTGTTTACACCACTTTTTCACACATACACCCCCTTGGCCCATTGTGTGATTTTTTAATCATTTTTGACTTTTTTCTTTTTGATTCTGACTTGTTATTTTTTGTTGAAATATAAAAAAACATTAAAAATATTTTTTTCACATTTTTTATATTTATTTGGCATTTATTTGTTTTGTTAGGCATATGTATGTAAATAAATAATATATATACTTTTATTTAAAATACTAGAAAATAATACAAATACCATTTTATTTTCTGATTTTATTTTATTTTATCTTTTGAAAACATTTTCTAAAAAAAAATACCTTTTTGTAAATAATAAATATTTTTATTTTTGTACATATTTAATATATTTAGTAAATAATATAAATACTTATCTATCTTTTATTAAATATTTAGGATAAATACAAAAATAATACATTTTTCATTTTATTAATATTTAACCTCAAAAATTACATTTTTACAATATACTTCCTTTTTATTTATTTTTTGTATATAATTAATTAATATTGTATATAATACATAATAAATACCCTTTTATTTACAAAATTAGGGTTTTGCCCTAAACATGAAAATATCCAAAATTAACCTTTTTTTTTATTTCACTTGTAAATAGATCACATACACTTACACAAATACATTTACACATACACATTGCTTTATTCTTGTACATTTGATCATTTTACATTTACGATTGATTCAATTTGGTTGTAAATTTATTTGGATACTACTCTCCTATTACGTTTCATCCCCATTTGGACATTTGTACCCCCATCCTCATGATTATTATGTAATAATTTAGGACTTTTAATTCCGCATTTTAAAGCTTTCTAAATATGCCATGATAGACTTAGGGTTTGTATGCAAAAATCAAATAACAAATAGTTTGACCTAATTCAAAGATAACAAAGCATGAAAATGGACAACACCAATCACACTTGCACCCCTAGGGTTCCTCCACTTGTTGCCTTCAATAATGGGCCATGTTGCATGTTGGGTGTCTTTGGCAAAACAAAACAATTCAAATGATCATAGTCCCTCGATGACGCTTTCGAAAGTTGCATATCAAAATGATCATAGTCCCTTCAAGCAAATTGCCAAAGACACTTGGCACCATTGCAATCATGGCCTAAACGACGACCCGCGCCTGTCCCGTCAACATCCTAACACAAGATTGTCCACCAAATACAATGGTGGAACAAAAATTGTTAAAAGGGTTAAAACATAGGAAGAACCTTTGAGTAAATTTAGGGGTAGACAACTCTTAGTTACTTGACAAAACTTGCAAAACAATCCTTGCCTTCTTTTCAAAACCACACATCACAACACACTTTCAAAACAAATTTCAAAAACATTGAAAACTTTTCAAAAGATAAGTACACCTTTGTATACATTCAAACATGAATCATCACAAAGGTTGCCACAACAAATGGCCTCTTTTCAAAACATTTTCAAACCCACACACAAATCACCATTTCAAACAATTGAAAACACAAGGCAAGTGATCTAAGCAAGTAACTAAGAGCCCATGGATAACCATGGATAGAAAGGGTGCTAATACCTTTCCTTTCTATAATCTACCCCCCGAACCCAAGAAAACATCTCAAAGGTTTTTGCTGTGCTTTTTAACCTTTCCTTAGGATAAAATAAAAAGTCGGTGGCAACTCTTGCTCAACCGAAACATTTGCGAAAACAAACACAAAACCCAAGTCAGTTCTCCCACCGTATTGATCGGGACTTTATGAGTCTGTCGGGATACTAACTACAAGTATACAGTTCAGTCGTTCTAGTTTTAAAAGATTATCGAACCCACAGAGACTGAGGATCAATCGCATACGATCTAATGCTACAATATGTCTAACTAAGCGATGACTATTCGATTTTTGGGGGAAACAGTTTAATTAAAAATAATAGTACTAGTTATATCGGTATGTGATAATCGGACTTAGGGAATTCGGTGAACCGCTTGGCCTATAAAGTATTTCGGTAAAAGCTAATTGTTTAAAAACCTGAGACATACACTCTCGTGTTTATGAAATAAGTCATGCTACTAAACCTAGTGGATGCACTTTAAATTTAATAACACTTTTTGAAAACAATTTGAGTTTAATTAATTTATTAAAACACT
This sequence comes from Vicia faba, assembly GCA_948472305.1. Classification (NCBI taxonomy): domain Eukaryota; kingdom Viridiplantae; phylum Streptophyta; class Magnoliopsida; order Fabales; family Fabaceae; genus Vicia; species Vicia faba. The sequence continues at coordinate 658,185,208 of OX451736.1, read as the reverse complement.
CTCGTGTATTTAAAAACCAATGTTTCGTTACCACTATCTGGGTCGAACCCCAGCTCTCGCATGCAGGTTCTTGCCTTAATTAATTTCCCACTCTCGTGGCAAAATCGTGTTAATTAACCTCTCACTCTCGTGACAAGGTTAGTTAAATTAATCTTGGAAATTGGAAACCAGAAATTGTTTTATAAATATTTTTGGCCAAGGTATCACTGAATTCCTTTAGTTCTTACGGGTCACATACCGGTATTAATAATTTAGCCGGACATAATAAACTTGGAAGCAATACAATTCAAAATATAATTCATAACAACAATTGGCATAATATAAAAACTAAATAAATATTAATTTCAATAAAAACCTGGAATCAAAGTTGCTATGGTAATCTTGAAGTATTACAATAATCCTTGAGCTTGATTGCAGTAAATAATTCGTGTTAATTCTTGAAGGAAGAATTAACACTTAAAACTAAAAACTAAAACTTGGAATGAAAATTACAGTAATATAGAAAAAGCTCAAAAACAAGGAAATAGAAATAATGCAGAAAAATAGAAATTTGGTCTGTAGAAAATTCTTCGACCCTTGCTCTGAAGGTTGAACTTGTATTTATAGGCTTCATTTGTACTTTCCGTTTCCATGTTGTACGAAGGCTAGTGGAGATCATGGGAATAACTACCAGAATCATGGGAGAACATGGGAATAACTACCAGAATCATGGGAGAACATGGGACACGTCTCCATGACGTGAGGAAGTTGAAATAAAGCGTGTTACGGTCGTCACAAGGCTGTTACGGTCGTAACACCTTGTGGACTGAACTTCTGCTGGGCTTTTGCTCTTCTGGGCTTAGTCTTTTTCTTTGTATAATTATTTCTTTCTTCTTAACTCCTCCTTTTTGCTATATCACCCCTTTGCTTCATTTCTTTGTCTTTTTAATCCGATTTTCCCTCAATTTATTTCTTTTGCTCAATTGATCTTTTATTTAATACAAATACCTGAAACAAAAGAAATACCAACGTAATACAAAAATAAAATAGAATAAATAAATAAAATACTAATATTATCTATGAAAATTAAGCTAAATATGTTATATAAATTCGTGTTATCAACACCCCTATACTTAAACCTTTGCTTGTCCTCAAGCAAAAATTAAAAATGAAAAATTACTTAAGCATAAGTCAAACGTAGATATAGAACACAATTCAATTCGTATTTGGTTGCAGGTCAATTCTTTTGTTTGGATAACTCAAGTTCAGACTTCGACACCAAAATTACCGTAATGACACTAGATACCCTCATTTATGCAGACCAAATTAAGTCATGAATTATAACTCGACCTAATACTTTCGTTTCGTTTCACCCGTTTTCATTCTGGTGCAATCACATTAAGCCCTTTACCTTACGCGCACATAGTGGAGTAACCGGTTAGTGACTTTGATCTTTATAATCTAGCTTGGAGTTCTGGTAGTTATATTTGGTACTCCTTTATCCAATTACAAATTGTGGGGGATCGGACCGTTGTCCGCCCTACCAAGTTCAGCACCAGAGACCATTGAACCAATTCATAATGGTTGTTTGCATAAATATTTTATAGTTTCTGCAACCGTTGAATTAAATGATCTGGTAAGGATCATCTAACTTAATAAGTGCATCTTCTAATAAAAATTTCTCTTTAAAAATCTTGATCAAACACTTATATTCATCGATTCTCCACGTAGTTTGTCGTTCAAGGCGGTGCTGACTGCTTTTATAAACTACTCGGGATTACTTTAAAACTAAGTCTTAAGGTGTTGGTATAATAAGTACTTAAATCAATCTAACACGTTGGGGTATTGAAGTGTTATGATGATAATAATTTTGCTTTAGTCGCGCTCGAGTTCTTATTTATAAAAATAAGCAACCTTAATACTAGTTGAATATGTTAATATAACGTTTGAATTTTTTCGTTATGGCTCAAGAATATGGAGGAATTCGAATAAGCACGAGAATTTTACATAAAAGGCTAAAATTTCATAAACATGTATTTTATTAAATGGAAATTTCGCAGTACATAGGAAAAAAAAGGAAACTAAAAGGGAATACTAAATAGAGCAAAGATAATAAAAATGAAGTAAGAAATGTTCTGACTCCCCTAAACTTAAAGTAAGCATTGTCCTCAATGCGATAGTACCAGGAGAAATCAGAAAAGAGAAGGGTGATCACTCGTCGCTTGGAGAATTTTGTCCTCTGGCTCCTCTATTTTTATTTCGTTGTCTTCTACGTCTATCAGAGTCGTAATCATGCAATCCATCGATTCTAAGGTTTAAGGCATGTATGGACTCGTTGAAATCCTCCATTTGATTTGATATCGCTTCGTAATTGCGGTTATTCCAATGTGCGTAGTCGTGTTGGTCGCGTTGCATTTCTCGAACTAGGCGCAATGTTTCATTTTGAACGACTTCCATTGCTTGGAAACGTTGATCTTGTTGTAGAATCGTAGCATACATTGCTTCTAGAGTAGCCGGAGGATGATCATTATCTGGTTGTGCAGCCGGCTTGACTGGTGCATTCAAATTGAAACGCCAATTTTGGAAATTTTGCACATTAATCTGATTTGGACATGGAAGTATTATATTGGGAATCAGATGTGAATCGCGGCAGTACATAACATCTAGCGTCTGGGCCGGCATCATATATTGTCCCAAGGATAAAAGCTCGTCGAAAAGGCCTAAAGCATATGCTAAATATGTGATGATTCCATCGAAGACAAATGGGTTGGTACCGGCCGCATTTACGCATGTGTGAAAGTGGCTAAGCATGAAGGGAGCGGCGTTGACAGCTTGACCGTTGAGGGCACAGAAAATAAGAAACATCTCATTTTGGTTGACCTTGTGATTATTGGTCCTCCCAAAAATGATGTTTGCGAGAATTCGATGAAAGTACCTCAGAGCGGGATTATGAATATGTGAAGCGCAGAGATCTCGCCAACTTTCCGTGGGTTGACCGGTTAGATCATCCCAAAGGGAAAAACCAACTTTATCCCAAGAAATGTCGCCTTCGAGGTCGAAAGGTTTGCAATGAACGGTTGGACCTCTAGTGAATTCTAAAAGTTCAGCGACTCTTTCTTGATCAATTGAATATTCTTGATTAAACATGCAGAAGTTCGCGGTACTGGTTGTGAATGGATCGTCGGGAGGCGTATTGTATGAGAATGAACCGAGGAACTCAAGCACGAGCGGTTCGAAGGTCGGAGAAGGATTTAAACAGAGATTTAACAAACCCGTATTCGTAAGCATAAAAGTGATGCTTTCCGCCCTACCCAAGGCATCCAAACAATCGGTGTCCACATATTTAGTGGGGACAATCGAACGGGAATAGAATTTCATGTACTTTCCTCTTTGTTGGCCATCATCGTCTTTTCAGAATATAATCGTGGATAGGTCGGGTGGTGGTCGGTCTGGCCTCACTTGACGTTGAGTGTTTCGTGGAGCCATGGAAGAGAATGAAATGAAGGATAAAATGGTAGAAAATGAAATGGATGAGAGAAAGTATATGAGAATTAGATGGAAGGGACGTGAAATGAGAAGAAATGTAGAAGAGTGTTTATAGAGGGTTAAGATTGAAGAGGAATTATTATAATAATAATGTGTTGGGAAATGAAGAGGGAAAGTTTGAATAAGAATTATGGTGGAAGATGAATAAGAAGAATATTTTGATGGAAGAGTAAATAAGAGTTGAATGGGAGTAATGTGGGAAAATGAAAAGAAGAAAAAGACGAAACAAACAGTCAGTCAAGGGAGCAAAAAAGACAACATGCATCTGGAGAAGCACGAGCTGAGGCGGGGGTTATGGACGTAGTGGGACGGTTATGGAGGTAGTGGAAGAAGAAGAAGAGATTCTGTCTGCTATAGGGGTTACTGATATAACCCGTGTTACGGTCGTAACACGGGCATGACGGTCGTAACGCTAAAAGGCGTGTGACGGTCGTAAGGGCTTTGTTACGGTCGTAACAGCTACAAATTTTGTAACTTTTAGCAGAACAGAGCTGTTTCTGTTCTGTGACATTTCTTTCTTACTACAGATACATTACAAAGCATTATTGCGTCCAGTATTTATTTTCAAACTAGTGCAGATATATTCCAGAGCATGGTGTGGGGACTTGAGGCGACCGTCTTGGGCAGCGATTTGAATTTAGGCAGAATAAGGAACAAGGACTTGTATTTCAGCTCACATGCATACATACTACATACTATATATATATATATATATATATATATATATATATATATATATATATATATATATATATATATATATATATATATATATATATATATATATATATATATATATATATATATATATATATATATATATATGTATAATAGATAAATCTAGAATTTTAATTAATAGTATATATATATAATACTAGTATATAATGCATTATGATTGATACTATAAATATTGGGAAGTATTAGTTCAGTATATTGATACGAGATGGGGAAATACGATAATTAAAATAATATTCAATTATAATTATAAATATTAACGTGAATTATTTAATTGAGTATAATTATCGGTATTACAGGGAAATAGTTCAAACGCATCAGATGAAAGGGTGCAACCGATAATCGACTTAAATATAAAATTTAACATAAAATAGAAAAAAAATGAAAATATGGAAGAGAAAATTTAAAATTAGAAACCAGGACGACTACTGGTTGATTTTCCATGGCCACTTATCAAGCCATCTCACATATCCCTCACCTTTTCTTTTCTTTCTTCTGTGGGGTGGTTCATTCTTTTGAACTTGTGGTGGTGGTTCTGGATCTATCCTAAGTATCAACTTTTCAAGTTTGGGCTTAGTGATTTCATCCACCACCTCAAAGGTTAACCTTACCTTCTTAACAGTAATTAAATCCCTAGTTTCACGGTCCTCTAATTTTCTCTTTTTATGCAAGACTTCCAACAAGGGTGCATTAGTGTGGATATTTTCCAATACCTCCACATACGTTTTAGAGTTGGAGTCTATCTGAGCTTCCATAAAACTTTTCGAGAAAGGAAAAGGTGGGGTATAGGGGTGAGGCATAACAATAGGTGCTCCCTTTTCTACCTCTTCTACAACCTCCCTATTAGATGGTGTTGGAGGATTTTTCTCAATCTTTACTCTTTTCTCGTCTGAACTCTCCTCATCCACATCATCACTCTCCTCAAGATTTTCAACCAATTTTTCACTACTGGTTGTTACAACATCCAATTTATCCTCAGGGAAGGGTCCTAGAGGGTTTTGTTCAAGCTGAGAGATTTGGGTCTCTAAGGCTATGTTGTGGGTCACGAGCGAGTCAACCACAGTGGTCAGTTGCCTAAGGTTTTCACTTTTTTGAAGACTTTGTTTTCTAAACTCTTCGTTCTGGACAATTTGTGTCTCTACAAAGTGCTCCATCAGAGATTCTACCCTAGAGTGAATTAGCGTCGCGTCGGAATCCTCCATTGATGTTTCGAAGTCGAAATCATGTGATTCTTCTGATTCTTCAAATTGAGATAGAGTCGAATTTTATGTTTCCGTAAAGCGCTTTGTCATCATTGATATTTCATTAAAATTTTCCATTAATATTTCGAGGTCGGATTTATAGGATACTTGCGTCTCCTCGAAATATTGGGTGCAGTGATTGTAGGGGAAATTTGGTTGAGGATAAGTTTGGTTGGAATTATAATATTCTTGCGATTCCTCAAAACGTTGGGATTGGTGGTTGGAAAGGTAATTTGGATGAGAATGAGTCTATGATGCATTGAGATTCTCCAATAGTATTTCGAGGTCGGATTTATAGGATTCTTGTGATTCCTCGAAATACTCAGAGTGGGGGTTGTAGAAAAAATTCGGGTGATACATAATAACTGGGATAAGATTTGAAGATGCAAAGGCTCGCTTCAGGAGTGAGTATTTGTCATACAAATCGAAAGAGGGTTTTTGTTGCCTAGTCTAAACGCGCAACATAAGAATCGTACTTAATTGATTAATCAGTCCCCGGCAACGGCGCCAAAAACTTGATCGGGACTTTATGAGTCTGTCGGGATACTAACTACAAGTATACAGTTCAGTCGTTCTAGTTTTAAAAGATTATCGAACCCACAAAGACTGAGGATCAATCGCATACGATCTAATGCTACAATATGTCTAACTAAGCGATGACTATTCGATTTTTGGGGGAAACAGTTTAATTAAAAATAATAGTACTAGTTATACCGGTATGTGATAATCAGACTTAGGGAATTCGGTGAACCGCTTGGCCTATAAAGTATTTCGATAAAAGCTAATTGTTTAAAAACCTGAGACATACACTCTCGTGTTTATGAAATAAGTCATGCTACTAAACCTAGTGGATGCACTTTAAATTTAATAACACTTTTTGAAAACAATTTGAGTTTAATTAATTTATTAAAACACTCTCGTGTATTTAAAAATCAATGTTTCGTTACCACTATCTGGGTCGAATCCCAGCTCTCGCATGCAGGTTCTTGCCTTAATTAATTTCCCACTCTCGTGGCAAAATCGTGTTAATTAACCTCTCACTCTCGTGACAAGGTTAGTTAAATTAATCTTGGAAATTGGAAACCAGAAATTGTTTTATAAATATTTTTGGCCAAGGTATCACTGAATTCCTTTAGTTCTTACGGGTCACATACCGGTATTAATAATTTAGCCGGACATAATAAACTTGGAAGCAATACAATTCAAAATATAATTCATAACAACAATTGGCATAATATAAAAACTGAATAAATATTAATTTCAATAAAAACCTGGAATCAAAGTTGCTATGGTAATCTTGAAGTATTACAATAATCCTTGAGCTTGATTGCAGTAAATAATTCGTGTTAATTCTTGAAGGAAGAATTAACACTTAAAACTAAAAACTAAAACTTGGAATGAAAATTACAGTAATATAGAAAAAGCTCAAAAACAAGGAAATAGAGATAATGCAGAAAAATAGAAATTTGGTCTGTAGAAAATTCTTCGACCCTTGCTCTGAAGGTTGAACTTGTATTTATAGGCTTCATTTGTACTTTCCGTTTCCATGTTGTACGAAGGCTAGTGGAGATCATGGGAATAACTACCAGAATCATGGGAGAACATGGGAATAACTACCAGAATCATGGGAGAACATGGGACACGTCTCCATGACGTGAGGAAGTTGAAATAAAGCGCGTTACGGTCGTCACAAGGCTGTTACGGTCGTAACACCTTGTGGACTGAACTTCTGCTGGGCTTTTGCTCTTCTGGGCTTAGTCTTTTTCTTTGTATAATTATTTCTTTCTTCTTAACTCCTCCTTTTTGCTATATCACCCCTTTGCTTCATTTCTTTGGCTTTTTAATCCGATTTTCCCTCAATTTATTTCTTTTGCTCAATTGATCTTTTATTTAATACAAATACCTGAAACAAAAGAAATACCAAAGTAATACAAAAATAAAATAGAATAAATAAATAAAAATACTAATATTATCTATGAAAATTAAGCTAAATATGTTATATAAATTCGTGTTATCACGTATCACACTCTCGGTGAATGGAGAGTTCTCAGGAATCCTTGAACTAGCTCCTTGAGTTGTGGAGGAATTCTTACAAGGTTGACTTGGATAGTTTTCCTGCGAAGTGAATCCATAACCTACAAAACAAGAACAGAGATGAACTTCCAAAAATCCTTGAAATGGTTAGTGGATGCATATGATGCTCCATGATGTCCATGATGTTATGCTCAAGTATATATGTACAAGCAAATCACACAAGTTCCTAGTTTAGGCTTGCATGGGGTTTCATAGGTAAGTACCCTCTTGAAGTTTAGTTGGATCAACCTATCCTAGAAATAGTAACCGGGTTCTAAGGAGCTCAATATCACTGGATTGTTTTCCGTGTTCATAGTTTCAGTGTAAGCCTCTTTACTGGCGACCAAAATATTCCAAGAAACCAACCCTCAACGAGTGTAGTATCGAGTATCTACCAACTTCAGACTGCACCAAAGTCGGTCATCTCACTACATCCTAAAAGGACAAGTTGGTCAAGTAAAGGTTCTAAAAGTTCGTTAGTGCTTCATGACATCACTCAGCGGCCCCGTATTCTCTTTGATTTACTCAAAGGCTACCGGTACCCACAAATATGTCACACTAACATAGCTATTGCTTAGACCGTGTCGGTATACCCTGCATAGTTTCCACAATGTATTGCTATTTACCTATGAATGTTTCCCAAATCTGGGTAGATGATTCAAACCCAAACAATAGAACCAAAGTGTAAAGCAAACAAGTCAAGCAAGATAAGCATGTAAAGGTGATCTAAAACCCTAAGGTAACCCTACTTTTATATTTGTCCCCAGCAGAGTCGCCAGTTCTGTGATACGGTGGGAGAACTGACTTTATGTTTTGCGTTTCGATCACACTTGTGCGGTTAGCAAGAGTCGTCACCGACTTTTCTTTTATCCAAAAGGAAAGGTAAAATAGCACAGGAAATACCTTTCGAGATTTTTCTCGGGTTCGGGGGGTAGATTATGAAAAGGGAAGGTATTAGCACCCTTTTCATCCATGGTTTTCCATGGGCTCTTAGTTACTCGTTTAGATCACTTGCTTTTGTTTGATTGTGTGCTTGTGGTGTGGGCTTTAAAAGTATTTTGAAAAATCTCTTTGTAATGGTTCTCGTCTCTATAAGAACGTATACAAATTTTTTGTTTTGAAAAATGGTTCAAAGATGTGTTTGTGAATCGTGTTTCAAAAAGTGTTCTGAAAAGAGGTTTTGCAATGGTTCTCGTCTCTATAAGAACGTATACAAAATGTTTTGTTTTTTTGAAAATGTTTTGAAATGAAAGTGTAGGTGTAAAAGTTTTTATCGTGATTAAGCGAGTAACTAAGAGCGAATCTATCTACTCGAAAGGTCTTAACTTGTTCTTTTCTTCTTCCTTTTAATGGTGCTATCTTGCCATTGATTTGGTAAGAAGCCCCATTGTTGGATGTGAAGGGACAGGCGCGGGTCAATTTTATAATCATTGAAGGCAACTTGTGAGACGCTTTAGAAATTTTTGTAAGGGACGAGATCGTTTTAATCGAAGGCAACATCGAGGGTCATCGAGGGACTACGATCTTTTTTATCGAAGGGTCATTGCTAGAGCGTCTCATATTCGAGGGACACGGTTGTATTTTCGAGGCAACGAGCGAGGTTACCCTAGAGGTGCGCGTGTGAAAAAGTGTGCTGGTTTCAAGTTATTTATTCTTTGATTAGGTCATCTAGCGATTGATTTTTGAATCTTGCCATACATGCCTAGTTACTATACAGTATATATAAAACAATAAATTGCGGGAATTGAAATTCTAAGCTATTACAGAATGTTCGGGAATGGGGGTACAATTATTACAAATGGGGATGAATCAGATGAGATAACAAAGATCCAAATATCAAACAATACAACCAAATCGAATATTTGTGTGATTTAATTAAAGCCATGACAATTTATGAAAATAATATTAACAAAATATGAAATGCCAAATATTTACATGAAAAGAGGAAAATAAAACCTTATTCTAAAAAATGATTAAATTAAAATCTTTATTATTTTTGCATTTTATTAACTATATAAATAAGTTTAAAGAAAGAAAACAAATTAAGTTAATTTTTGATGTTTTATTAAATGTAAAAAATTAATAAAAATAAGTTTATAAAAAAAAGAAAATGATAAAAAATTAATTTTCAAGACTTAAATCAAATGTATGAAAATGTATTTTATGTTTTATCTAGTAATTTTGTTAACAAATAAAAATATAAAAAGGAAACAAATTTAAAAAAAACAAGGAACATGGGCTTAAGTGAGTTTAAGGGTGTTAGGCCCAAAGAAACATAGTTGTTATTGCTGAAATACAAAAACAAGTCCAAAAGGGGGGGTGAGACCAGCAGCAAACGAATGGGCTTATGGTAATTTGAACAAAACAGGCCCAGATCCTTAAATATGTTTAATTTGTTTGATTAAGGGTGGAAACAAAATTAGGGTTCTTGGAACCCTTTTGTGTTTCACAGCAGCGCTTCCTCATCACCTCTTTCGCTCATCTCTTGTTCATCTCTGTTGAAATCTCCTAAGCTAACTCACTATCCATCCCTATTTCTTTGAACGAAATCGCTCTTTTCATCTCTATCTCACCATGATTCGCGTTTTTTCTGAAAACCCTAAGTTCGGATTTAAACCTAGAAACAACGAAACTGTTTTATCTGATCTTCCCCCCAAATTTATGTTGCCGGAGCGCCCCTCAATCTCACCTCCTTAAACGATTTCTAGCGACTTTCCTTGAAAAGGTACGGTTCTGTTATTAGTGAAGCTTACGAATTCATTGTTTGTTTTGTCTTGTTACGTTTTTCTGTTAATCAATCTTATTCCTTAGATGCAGGGAAATATGTTATGAGGAAGGTGAAGAATCCATACCTGTTTGGAACTTTTCTCTGAAATGGAAAGGGGATGGTGAGACTGAGGAAGGTGCTCCTTGGTGGCCGGAGATGCGTGGGGGAAGAGATGAAGATTGAAAGCGTGATTTTCTGGCTTGGGTTCCTTTTGATAGGTAACCGTTTTTGTTGTTTTGATGATGATTTTGATTTGATGAACTTTGGGATTTTTGTGATTGTTGGATGTTGTTCTATCAGTTTGAAGCTTTGTTTTTTTTTTGATGATGTTACTGTCTCCTCAGTTTGAGACTTGTTGTTGTTTTTTTGGTTGTTTTTGTGGCTTACTGATTTTGTTTGGAAGCTGACGGTTGTTGGGATGTTGTTCACAGTTATTGTGTTTTTGGTTTTGACAGTTTAGCTTTGAATGTTTTGAGGTGGTTGCTGGTTTGTGTTGATGGTTTGGGAATTTTACTGGTTTTTTCAGTTTGTGAAATTGTATTTTGGATTTTGGATGCTTGGACAATTTGTTACAGGTTTTGCCATTTGAGGACGACTTGGGATATTTGGCTTAGTAGGCAGGTTTCAGGTTTGAGGGTGGTTCTGTAAGCTTGAAGCTTGAGACTTTTTTCTGTTTCTTTGTTTTGTTTTGGGTTGATGATGGTTTTTGAAGTTTGACAACAGTTTTGGTAGGTTTGATGAGTTTTGTGATGGTTTTGACAGTTTTGAAACTTTTTCTGGTTTCTTGAGTTTGAAATGTTTGACAGGTTTGATGACTTTTTTGGTTTTGGAGGTTTGGTGATTTTCTGTATTTTGGTATTTGGCTTCGTATCTTTTTGTTAACAGGTTGCATGTTGTTGATAGTTTGGGGTTTTTTCTTCTGGGTTTTGGTTACAGTGTTTGGTATTGTTACAGGTTTTGTTGGTTTGGGATCTTGTTACTGTATGCCGATGAACAGGTTGCGGGTTTGGTTGGTTTTTTTGAACTTGCTACTATATGCTAGTTTTTTATAAGCTTGAAGCTTGGTTCTTGCTGTTTGAGGATGGCTTGGGATACTTGGCTTAGTATATTTGTTAACAGGTTTTGGACTTTTTGGTTTGAGGCTTGGATGTTTTTCGTTTGCTGAGTTTGATAATTTTTTCTATGTCTCCTCTGCTTGAGAGTTGTGTCTACTGTTATATTAGTGTTGCTTCTATTGAATTCTTATTCAAAAAGGGGGGAAAACAAAGAAATTGAAAATTTTACTATATTGTTCCTTTGGCTTTTTGATGGCAGATTTGTTTTCTAGCAGCTTCTATGTAACTTGTGACAGTCAATGCAGCAGGGCTGTGCATCCCAATAACCTAGGTGACTTCTTTCCTCTCTTCTCTCTCAATGACACTAAGAAAGTCAATTGCTCTTTTGCCTTTTTTTCAATTCTGAAAAGTTTGCAATAAAATGGAAAATGATGACTTAGCTTCTTGAACAAGCCTTTGCTTGTTTGACTTGTTATATTGCCATACTTCTGCCTTTGTTGATGCTGTTTGTTGTTTGCTAGCTTGCTGCCTCGTTTTTGCTGTTTGTTGCACTGCTGTTTGGACAAGTTTGTACCATTCTGTTTGGACAGTTTTGCTAATGCTGCTGTTTGTTGCCTAGCTTGCTTGCATTCAGTTTGTAGTATTCTGTTTGTTTGGATAAATTTGCTTGCCTTTGGACAGTTTTGTAGCATTTCTTGGACAGTTTTGTAACATTTGCTTGTTTGGACAGCTTGCTTGCATTTCTTTTCCTTCTTTTTGTGAACCAAGAAGAATAATCTTCTTGTGATTTGCAAAAATAGAGGAAATAAAATATGATGAATTAAAATGGCCTTCTGATTCCAATTTGCAAACTTTAATGATGAATAACACTTTTTTTCTTTTGAAAATTCTTGCTCATGCCCAAATAATTTGTACTAACTATTTTCCTTTCTTTTATTTTCATGTGAGCACAATTGGATGTGACAAAGCAGGGGAAACAAGAGACTCTGTGGCAAGCATGGAAGCAAAGGAACTTCAGTCAACCTTAGGCATAGATCCATTTAGATTTTCTTTGTAATTTAGAGAGAAACATTCTTGTATTGTAACCAATAGTTGTACTAATTTATTTTCAAATACGATAAGTTGTAAAACCTAAAGTATTTAAATAATAAATTGTTTTGTAACAACGTTTGAAAAATTGGAGAAAGTCTTATGAAATATTCTGGTGTTAATTGAAATCCTTTACTGTCAAGAACTTGTAATTTTCTCTTCGCATCCTAACTGATTATTAAAGATTCCCAATCAAGATAATTAAAACAAAATGCTCCAATCTGATAACTTAAATTCCAATAATTCTGTAATCTTGCAACTGCATTCCAAACAAACACGCACTGTACATTACATTTCCTGACCAAGCAAATGTTTTAAAAGATGCAAATCATCTGGTTAACCTGGATTAAACAATCATGAGTGTCCTACATGACAGTCTTAAATTCCATCTCTTGTCTCAAACAACCATGTCTTGAGAACAAACATTGTCTCTTTTTAGTAAACCTGAGGAATCATGAAGACCTGTGAAAACCAATTGAATTTCTGAGAACTCAATTTCTTCTGAGGAATGCAAGAAAAACCCTAATTGCTGGTTTACTGCCACAGAAGAGAATCTGTCTGGTCGATTCCTGAGCCAACTTGAATATCTGAGAAACACTAGGGTTGGGTCTTCTATGAAAAATGGGGGGGTAAATTTTGGGGTACAACAGGAAGGTATTAGCACCCTTTTCATCCATGGTTTTCAATGGGCTCTTAGTTACTTGCTAGATCACTTGCTTTTGTTTGAATGTGTGCTTGTGATGTGGGTTTTGAAAGTATTTTGAGAATGTAATTTTTTAAGGATTCTCGTTTCTATAAGAATGCATACAAAGTGTTTGTTTCGAAAATAATTCAAAGATGTGTTTGTGAAATGTGTTTTTGAAAGTGATTTTGAAAAGGGTTTCCTTTTTAATGACTCTCGTCTCTATAAGAACGCGTATAAAGTGTTGTCTTTTAAAAATGTTTCAAATGGAAGTGTTGCTGTATAAAATGTTTTTGTTGTGAGTAAGCGAGTAACTGGGAGCGAACCTACCTACTCAAAAGGTCTTAGATGTGTTTTTCCTCCTCCTTTAGATGTTTCTATCTTACCATTGTTTTGGTAAGAAGCCACATCGTTGGATGTGAAGGGATGGGTATTGGGACGTTTGTATAGTCATAGAAGGCAACCCATGGAAGGTATTAGCAATGTCATTTTAGGGACTAGATCGTTTTATCGAAGGCAACATCGAGGGTCATCGAGGGACTACGATCTTTTATCGAGGGTCTTTTGCTAAAACGCCCATGTTCGAGGGAATTGACTATTTTTCCCGATAGGCAACAAGTGAGATTACCCTAAGGGTGTTAGTGTGCAAGTGTGTTTGATTGCATGCATTTAGTCTTGCTTAGGGTTGTCTATTTATTGGTTTTATCTTGCCATACACGCCTAATTACTATACAGTGTAAGGAAAACAATAAATTGCAAAAAAATAAAATTCTACGCTATTACAATATTTAGGGGATGGGGGTACAAATTTACGAATGGGGTTGCAAGTAAAAATAAGTCCTAAATTACTATTATAACCATATTGAAATGCATAAGAATATACAAGAAAATGTAAAACGAACTTATTTTGTTTTAAGAAAATATTTTTGGTCTTTTGTTTTAAGAAATGAAATAAAGCGTGGAATAAATGTTTTTGATGTTTGCTGGTTAATGGAATAGGAAATGGTAGTAAAATAATGAGAAAAAAAGGGAGAAAAACGAATCAGCGTGTTGCTGGTCATAATGAAGTCAGAGGTTCTGACCCTGGCACGCTACAAAACAGAAACCTGTTAGTGAAAATGTATAAGGTCAGAAGTTCTGAACCCACTGGGAACATAGTAATTTTCATAAGTTCTGATACCCACTGGTAGCAAAACAAGCTTCAGAAGTTCTGGTACCACTGTCAACAAAATGGGCTTTAGAAGTTCTGAGACCACTGGCAGAACTTGGTTTCTCTTTCTATGCTAGTCAGAACATCTGTAATTTGGTTATTTCTCCATAAAACAGAATACATGCATAGAACAATTATAGCAGGTGTCATAGCGTTTCAGAAGATAAGAAAAATCAGGACTATAAATCAGAGGTAAGCATGCATTTGCTAATCCTAACTCTGAGTTCTATTTTCTTCAAGAAGCTTTGAACTGATTTACTTCCTACTTAGGCAGATAGAATGCATGAAATTTTAGAGTATGTATGACACCAAAACCTGATATCTACATTGTATCTGAATATATAATTATGGTAATGCTTAAATAATGTGGTGAGGGTCAGCAGAAACTTACCTTGTAGCTGGAAGAAATTCTGTGAACCGGGGTTAACCTCAACTTTGATGAAGCTCTGAACAGCTTCTTCACGTACTCAGTAAGCTGGAAGTTTTCAACTTCTAGGGATGGCAAGGAGGTGATATTCAGATTTTTTTAGTGGATGGATGGAGAGTATATAGTAGTATGAACACATAAGTTTAGGTAGTTTCTAACGTATGGATCAGAAACTGTGCGAGTGGTTTTTAGTCAAGAAATATTTGAGAACAAGTGGAGTTTTAAATGCAAGGAACCAACAATTAACATGTTTTGTGTGTTGTGTTTACATTTCTTGGAACTCTTGAAATTTTGGCAGGGACTCAAGGCTTTTCTTTCTCAAATTTTCCACCTCTTTTCAACAACTTTTTTCTGGACCCTTTTTCAGTGACCAATGGTATTCTATTTATAGGAAAAGTTTTGTGGGTTTTGAAATGTCAAGTAGCGCCAACATCATACACTAGACGCTGACTTGCTCTTGAAGCAAGTTCCAAAAAAGGTGTGATCGTTGACAGTTTTTTTTAGCCTAGACTGGATTAGCAAGCAGGGATTAAGGAAAGGTGAACCCACAAGCAAAAAGTAACGCATGGACCCTCCCATACTTCTGTATAAAAGTTTGCTTTTAAGGATAACAAGAGTATTCATATGCCACACGTGGAGAGGTCCCTTGGACAAAGACTCAAAAGTGGTTGTAAGCATTAATGAGCATTAAATGATGATGAGATTTGTCAAAATCAGAAATCCTGTAATTTGAGATTTTTCATCATTGCTTGATTCTGGATCAAAAGTTCTATCTAGGACAAACATCCATCTTCTGATCTTTGTACCTTGTTGCCTCAGCATGTTCTGAAGGAGCTTTCAGGCTTTGTAGTAACCTTCTTTGATTTATCTTTGAAAACTCTAGATCAGAAGTTCTGCTTCAGCGTAACATCCAATCTTCTGATCTTCTTACCTTCTGGGTCTAGCATGTTCTGAAGGAGCTTTCAGGCTTTGTATTACGCTTTATTACCTTCTTTGCATTATCCTAGTAAACTCTGACTGAACTTGCGTAGATGCTGAAGAGCCATGTTCTGACTGAAGACTATGTGATGAACCATGTTCACAACTTCTAACTGCACTTTCCTGGAGGCTGGCTCAGAAGTTCTGAAGTGTCATTTTTTCCTAAATATTTAGAAAAGTCCCAAGTATTTAGAAATTTTGCTTTTCCATAGTAAATTTGACTTTGAACTTTTTGGTGATACAAATTTCATATTCCAACATGTCTTGATGAAATATGATTCTTGTAACTTGGTTTTGGTCCAAAAGTCAAAGTTAGACTTCTCACCATACAAATGACCATTTTTCCCTTGTGAATGATTTGCTTGGAAAAATTGATAATTCAAGGCTTGGAATTGTATGAGAGAAAACTTGAGAATCTAGGGTGATTCTTTGAGAAATGAGAGGGAAAATTTTGGGGTAAAACACCGGTCCATCAAATCCCAGTAGGAGGAGATTCATCTGAAGAGGACGAGAACCAAATTGGTGAGGTCAAAAGTACTCAGGATGACCGTGTTAATGATCAAGTATTTGATGATGATTATTTCGACGAGCAGCATCCACCCGCTGATATCAAATATAAGCAGTTAGAAGACAAATTGAAAGCTGTTGAAATCTAGGCCGTCCCTGGTTTAGATTTTGATGATTTGGGTCTGATCTATGGGATAGTCATCCCCTACAAATTCAAAATACCAGTCTTTGCAAAGTATGATGGAGTTTCTTGTCCAAAACTCCATTTGAAATCTTATGTGCGCAAGATACAGCCGCACATTACCGATAAGAAGCTTTGGGTTCACTTTTTCCAAGAGAGCTTGGCTGGAATGCAACTTGAATGGTTTTATCATTTGGATGCTTCTCGTATCAATACTTGGGAGGATTTAGCTACTGCCTTCTACCATCAGTATCAATACAACGCCGAATTAGCGCCAATGAGGGTTCAATTACAAGATATGACCATGGGAAAGAATGAAGGATTTAAGGAATATGCGCAAAAGTGGAGAGACCTTGCTAGTAGGGTTCAACCACCCTTAACTGATAGGGAGCACATTGACATGTTCATGGGCATTTTTTCTGGTTCCTTCTTTAATCTGTTGGTTGGTTGCTCTTCTTCTGGTTTCACCGAATTAATCTTAACCGGTGAAAGAGTGGAAAGAGGCATTAAAAGTGGGAAGATCTTTTTGGCATCTACCTCCACTTCCAATCCTATCAAGAAACCTTTTGCTGCAAATAAGGAAGTCAATATTGTGTACAGGGCAAGGGCCCGTACCAAGGAGAATGATCATCCGTCTATAAATGCCATCCGAATCTCCAATACAACTCCCACTCCAAGACCGTATGCAAATCATCAACACTTTGAAACTCCAAGATGACAATTTACGAGTTTAGGCATGTCACTGTATCAAGCCTTACAACACATGCTCAAAGCTGATTTAGTGACATTGCACGATCCTCCCGCCAACCCTCATACCTCGTCACCAAAGTATAATCTAAATGCTAAGTAGAGTGCTTACCACTCGAGCAGCCCTGGGCACGAGACTGACCAGTGCTGGGCCTTGAAGAACAAAATCCAGGATTTGATTGATAACAAGACTATTGAGTTTGATCCTCCTTCCATGCTGAATGTAATTACCGCTCCGATGCCGAAGCATGACAAGAGTGATAATGTTGTTGAAGATACATTTTTTGTTGCCTATGTTGAATAATTGACTACTCCGCTGAATATAATCAAGAACAATCTGTTGAAAGCTGGGATCTTCCCTGGCTGTGTAAAAGATTGTGTGTGCTGTACAAGATAACTTAATGGATGTGAAGGGCTAAAGAAAGGCATACAACGCCTAATGGATAGCCACGAAATTATATTCGAGAAAACCCCACTTGCCAAAAATTTGATTAATAAATATGAAGACCTCTCCATTATTACCATCTCAAACAAGCCTCTTAGGATCACCTCCAAAGGTCCTATTAGGATTTTAAATGAACCCACTGTTGCTCCCTTAATAATTACCAATCCCGGACCGATTCACTACTCTTCAAATAAGGCAGTACCATGGAATTATGGTGCTGAGGTGTTCTATCATGGGATTAAACAAGACGTATGGATCGAAGAAGAAAAAGATGACAATGTTGGTAACATAGCTGGCTCAAGCAAAGTAACTAGGACTGGGAGAATATTTTCACCTAATATCTCACCACCAGTTGTTACAAGTACGCCCATCCGTATTACTGCTGCCAAGCCAAGTACCGATACAAGAGGGAAGGAGAAGGTTGTGGAGCCTGGTGTGATTGAAGTGCCCTCCAAGGATGTTGCTGATGGAGAACCCTCCGCTCGTGAGATGGATGAGATCTTGAAGTTAATAAAAAGAAGTGACTTCAAGATCGTGGAACAGTTGGGGCAAACCCTTTCTAAGATTTCAATGTTGTCATTGCTGCTCTGTTCCAATGCCTATGCTCTGACATTAATCAAGTTCCTGAAAAAGGCTCATGTCCCCCATGAGACAACAACGGACCAATTTGAGAATTACGTGGCTAGCCTGACAACTGATAATGGTCTGGGATTTTCAGATGCTGGCTTAACACCCCTTGGAAAAAATCACAATAAAGCTTTACATGTTTGGAGCGTATCCGAACTGTATCTGAACTTGAAATATGAATGAGTATCAGAATGACATCCATTTCTGGAGCGTATCTGTACTGTATCATGAACTTGAAATCTGAATGAGTATCAGAATGGCATCCGTGTCTGGAGCGTATCTGTACTGTATCATGATTGCTTATTGTTAATGGTAGTTGTTAATCTTATCCTGAAAAGAGTAAAATGTTAGCTGAAACACAAAGTTATGTTCCATGAAATGTATGATGCAATGTATTTTCTTTATCAATGTTTATGATATATGGATGCAATGTATGTGCATGTAAGCTGATTTGCTGTATTGCCGTGCGATTGAGGAAAATAAATCCTTGAATGCTGCTGAAGATATGTTGAAATTTCCATGTCTTAAAGTTGAAGTACTGACGAACTCTTGTTGAGAGGAGTAAATTCAATGCCATGTACTGCTTGTAATATCTGTTTGAGGAATCCTGAGAAATTTGATGATTTCTAACGGGGATTAATAGTTTGAAATTTGTTCCGCTGGGGATTTAAATGACATACTGTGGGGATTTCTTATGGAATAGCCTAGAGACGTTTTCCTGTCCTTTCAACCTATCAGTAATTGTCTTACTCATTTTGTTTATTTGTAAACAGTAATTATGTTCAAATGCATATGTTCATTAATGAATCATTGGATGTTTTTGCAAATAAAACACAAGTGTAAAGAAAAAAAAACAAATAGTTTTTTGTACTTTCAAATAGATATCTTTGTATTGACTTTGAATAAGTATTTTGTACAAAGGAGGCAATCATTCTAGTAAGAGAATGGTTCCATAAAACAAGAAGAGTTTATACAAAGAAAGATAGCTATGTGTAATGATCCTATGGGGTTCCCATTCTGCTATAGCCTTCGCATCTCCGAGCATCTTGTCTACTTGTTGCTTCATCTGAAGATGATTGAATTGATCAAAAACTCCGAGTTTGTCAGTGGAAGTCAAAGGTTGTTCGTAAAGTGATCCGACGGGAAATAGTCATATGCTTTAATTCCCTAACTTTTGCTTGGACCGCCCTTTCGGGTTTTCAGTCCAGCGGGAAACCCTTTTTTGCCCAAGTCGCCCTTTCGGGTTTTCAACTTGTCGGGTGTACAGATTTTTCTATTTTATCCCTAATTTTTGCTCGAACCTTTTTGGTTCGCCGGGATGCCCTTTTTTTGCCTAGGTGTGTCAACCTAGCGGGTCTCTTATGCGCAGTATCTTTTGACTATGTCTGCGTTCGCAGGGTGTGGCAGGTCTTCACCTTCCATGGTGGTTAAGATCATTGCCCCATCGGAGAATATGTTCTTGATTACAAATGGTCCTTCATAGGTAGGAGTCCATTTTCCCCTGGGATCACTTTGTGGTAAGATGATACGTTTGATCACTAGATCCCCAACTTGATATACTTGGCGCCTGACTTTCTTGTTGAAAGCCTTGATCATCCGTTTTTGATACATTTGACCATGGCAAACAGCAGTAAGTCTCTTTTCATCAATTAAGTTCAGTTGATCAAGTCGAGTCTGGATCCAATCGTCTTCACTCAAACCTGCATCCTTCATAATCCTTAGAGAGGGGATCTGAACCTCAATAGGCAAAACAACCTCCATGCCATATGCCAAAGAAATGGGTGTTTCCCCAGTTGACGTGCGAGCCGTGGTACGATACCCATGGAGAGCGAATGGTAGCATCTCATGCCAATCTTTGTACGTGACTGTCATCTTTTGTATGATCTTTTTAATGTTTTTATTCGCAACTTCGACAACACCATTCATCTTTAGCCGATAGGGAGAAGAATTGTGATGCTGAATCTTGAATTGCTCACACAAGGAGGTGATCATAGTGTTGTTAAGATTTATACCATTGTCAGTGATGATCCTTTCGGGGATACTGTACCGGCAAATGAGATTTTGCTTGATGAAGCGGGCAATAACATTCTTAGTAACAGAAGAGAAGGAAGCTGCTTCGACCCACTTTGTAAAATAGTCAATAGCCACTAGGATGAAGTGGTGTCCATTAGAGGTTGTAGGCTTGATCTCCCCAATCATATAAATTCCCCACATAGCGAAGGGCCAAGAAGCCGTCAATACATTCAGAGGAACCGGAGATACGTTCACCTTGTCAGCATAAATTTGACATTTATGACAGGTCCGAGAGTGTTGATAGCAATCTGCTTCCATGGTAGACCAATAATAGCCCGCCCGTAGGATTTTCTTCGCCATCGTATGCCCACTGGAGTGAGTGCCAAAAGTACCTTCATGTAATTCAGCCATGATCTTTTCAGCTTCAACCTTGTCCATGCACCGAAGCAAAACGGAGTCATGATTGCATTTGTACAGGATGCCATTACTCAGGAAGAACTTAGCAGAGAATCTCCTTAAGAACTTTTTATCATTGATTGAAGCTCCTTCTGGATATTCTTGAGCCTCGAGATACCTCTTGACTTCATGAAACCAAGGCTGGTCCACTACCTCTTCAGTATTAATCTCGTGACAGTACGCTAGTTCGTCCATTCGTTTGATAGTGATTTGGGGAGCCTCGTTATCCCAATTAAGTTTAAACATAGATGACATTGTAGCTAGAGCGTCTGCTAGTTGATTTTATTCTCACGGGAAATGCTCGAAGGTAATCTTCTCAAAATATGGTAGCAATGTCAAAACATGTTCTTTGTAAGGGATAAGATTTGGGTGCTTAGTGTCCCATTCCCCTTTGATCTGACTGATGACCAAAGCTGATTCCCCAAACACATCTAAAGATTTGATTCCCAAGTCTATGGCAGCTTTGAGACCAAAGATGCATGCTTCGTACTCCGCCATGTTGTTCGTACAGTTGAAGCAAAGTCTGGCGGTAAAAGGAGTATGACACCCTTCTGGAGATATGAGTACATCGCCGATACCATTACCAAGTGCATTGGATGCTCCATCAAAGAACAGAGTCCATCGGGATCCTTGTTCAGGTCCGCTGTATGTCCTGATTTCTTCACAGTTGTCTAATGTCATAATGTCTTCATCCGGGAATTCAAACTTCATGGACTGATAATCTTTTAAAGCTTGGTGAGCAAGGTGATCAGCCAATACACTGCCCTTTATAGCTTTCTGGGTAGTATACTGTATGTCATATTCTGTTAGGATCATCTGCCAACTAGCTATCCTCCCAGACAGAGCAGGCTTTTCGAAGACGTATTTTATCGGATCCATCTTAGATATCAACAAAGTATTATGAGTCAGCACATACTGTCTTAGCCGGCGAGCAGCCCATGCCAGAGCGCAACAAGTTTTCTCAAGCAGTGAATATCTGGTTTCGCAGTCAGTAAACTTTTTGCTCAGGTAGTAAATAGCGTGCTTTTTTCGGCCAGACTCGTCATGCTGCCCTAATACACACCCCGTGAGTTTTATAAAGCGGTCAGATACATGATCAATGGACTTCCCTCGACTGGTGGCATCAAAACAGGAGGCTCTTGTAGGTACTCTTTGATTTTGTAAAAAAGCAATCTGGCATTCATCATTCCATCTGACTACTTGATCTTTCTTCAATAGTTTGAAGATTGGCTCACAAGTAGCTGTTAGGTGAGAAATGAATCTGGAAATATAGTTTAAGCGCCCCAAGAATTCTCTGACTTCATTCTCAGTACGAGGAGCAGGAATTTCTTGAATTGCTTTAACCTTGGGGGGATCGACCTCAATACCTTTGTTGCTGACCACAAATCCTAGGAGTTTACCAGACCGTACTCTGAATGTGCACTTGTTTGGGTTCAACCTTAATTTATACTTCTTCAACCTCTCAAACAACTTTTGCAAGTGATCAAGGCTCTCTTCTTCTGTTTGTGATCGGGCTATCATATCGTCTATGTAGACCTCTATTTCATGATGTATCATGTCATGAAACAAAGCTACCATGGCGCGCTGATAGGTTTCCCCAGCATTCTTCAGTCCAAATGTCATCACTTTGTAGCAGAATGTGCCCCACTGTGTGACAAATGTAGTTTTCTCCATGTCCTCAGGTGCCATTTTAATTTGGTTGTAACCCGAGAATCCGTCCATGAAGGAAAACACTTTGTGCTGGGCCGTATTGTCAACCAGGATATCGATGTGGGGATGTGGAAAATCATCTTTAGGGATGGCCCTATTCAAATCTCCATAGTCCATGCACATTCGTACTTTGCCGTCCTTTTTAGGCACGGGAACAATGTTGGCAACCCATTAGGGATAGGAAGTGACAGCCAAGAATCCGACATTGAATTGTTTTATGACTTCTGCTTTGATCTTCTCTGACATGTCAGGTCTCATGCGGTGAATTTTTTGTTTTATTGGTGGACAATCTTCTCTTGTTGGCAGACGATGTACCACGATGTCTGCATCAAGTCCTGACATGTCTTCATATGACCAGGCAAAGATCTCAACATACTCATGCAATAGCTGAATCAGACGCTCCTTAATAATAGGCTCCAGATTGGTGCCCACCTTGATTTATTTTTTATCCTCCTCGGTAGTCAAGTTGATTGTATCCACAGGTTCCTCGTGAGGCTGAATGGTTCTTTCCTCTTGTTATAGTAGTCTGGATAGTTCCCCTGGTACTTCACAATCTTCCTCACCTTCGTATTTGGCTTGGTAAATTAGATCCTCAGAGTCACAAAAGGTCGTAACAGTATCGTTACCCATGAGATCCGGAATGGAGGGGTACCTGCATTTGTGAGTGTGGGTGTGTGTAAGGGTATAGCCATCCTTAAAGAATAAAATGTAAAAGAAAGAAAGTGAACACAAATGTTTATATGTGAAAAACGTCCATGATTCATTGAATGTCACATGAAGATGAAATAAAAACCCTTACAAATGGACCATTGTGCCTCGGGCAAGACACAAGGTTTTACATGTGCAAATTGTTTATGAATATTACAAGTCCAACTGAAATGTAAAAGATAAATTACTGAGGGATGAAAGTTATTGGGACAAAGTCTCTGGCTTCCCAATTGCGAAATCCTCCGTTGATAGTAGGAAAGATCCAATCCTCCAATCTGCAATCCTCTTCACCATCTTCTATTGCACTGATCTCTCGGTTGCTAATCTTCAAGGGTAGCCATCCAGCACGGGCACGACGAACTGCCTTTTGAGCATTTAAAGTAAACCCTAAGCCAAACTTGTCAGATTTATACGGAATATCCAGAAGCTGCCCCCAGATGGTGTATCCACCCTCTTCTACTACTGCTTTGGCGTCCTTCAGAGATGACATCCGGAGCGGAGGTCTTGTGATCTTGGGGATCTGGGACACCGAATTGGTTACTGCTACCTTTTGAGAGACTTCTTCGAAATGTTGAAAAGGAGTTTCAATGAACTTGCCGTCCAATTCCATATACCGGAAAGAATTGAGGTGGCTAATCATATACTCTTCCTCTCCGTGGACAGTGATAATCTTTCCATGGACCGGATATTTCAGCATGTGGTGCAGTGTGGAGGTGACAACACCGATATTATGGATCCATGGTCGTCCTAGTAGACAAGAGTAAGAGGGGCGAATGTCCATTACATAGAAGGTTGAGTTGAAAGTTTGAGTCTCAACCTTTATGGGGATGTCCATCTCCCCGTGAACCATCCTCTTTGAGCCATCAAATACTCTTACGACTATGTTACTGGGTTTCAATGTTAATCCTTCACAGTCTAGTCTATCGAGAGCTTTCTTCGGTAAAACATTCAAAGATGAGCCAGTGTCCACCAAGACATGGGCCAGTGTTGTTCCTTTACATTCCACAGAGATATGTAATGCCTCGTTGTGCTTCCTTCCCCTTGGTATCAGATCAGCATCCGAGAAGCCTAGGCCGTTATCCACCGTCAAACTGGCCACACAATCTTGAAATTGGTCAGCAGACGTCTCTTGAGGCACATGGGCTGTCTTCAGAAACTTCACCAGAGCTTTCGCATGTGCCTCTGAGCACAGTAACAATGCCAGCATGGATATTTTGGAGGGAGTTTGCCCCAATTGTTCAACTAAGTCGTAGTCGCTCTTCTTTATTATTTTTAGGATCTCCTCCATTTCCTTTTTGGGGGCCTCGGGGATAGTCAGCGGTTGAGCCTTCATCCGAACAGGCTCTTCTTGAATACTTTTCCCTCGTGTTTCATTAGTAGGAGTGTTGGTAGGGGTAACAACAGGGGTTGTGTCGTGTTTGTCAATAGGAGCACTTGCAGATATGATTACTGGTACGGAGGTAACCTTTGGAACAGCCACGGGTCCAAAAACTGCCTTTGGAGGGGTAATATTTGGAGAGAAGATTCTACCACTACGGGTAATCTTACTGGTTCCGACAATATTGCTAATGTCAGAGTCTTCTTCTTCGGAGCTTATCTCTTCGTCGGCCAACCCATCTTGTTTGATGCCATGGTAGTATATGTCTCCACCGTAATTCCACGACACTGTTTTATCTGATTCATACGGGACCGGCCCAGGCATTGTGATTATAGGAGGAGTAGTTTTTGGAACCGATGTAATTCTAACGGGCCTTTTGAGGACCCTGGAAGAATTGGCGGAGATGGTTATGATTGAAATGTCTTCAATAGGAACAGGTAAAACAAGAGTACTTTCAAACAGAATCTCTTTGTTGTCCATCAAGCGTTGAACTCCTGCTTTCAGCAAAGGGCAAACAGTTGGTGAGGATAAGCAAAGATGGCAGTCTTTATTACAACCCGGGAATACATCGACTTTTAACAAGTTCATCTTAATGATTGGGAGTGGAGTCAAGAGTTCATCAATTGTGGTAACAAACAAATCTTCTTCAACAACATTGGTGTGGTGACCATGTCTAGGCATAGGAGCCGAAATGACGTTTGGCTTCTCGGGCGCATCAAACTCAATCTCTTTTTCCTCTATAAGATCTTGAATTTTGTTTTTCAAGGCCCAACAGTTGTTGGTGTCGTGACCCGGACTTTTAGAATGATATGCGCAACGGGCATTTGGATGATAATGAGGGGACGCCGTGTTGGGGTTTTTGGGAGATTCTTTCAAAGTCGCCAAATTAGATTTCAGAAGGTGTGGTAAAACTTGGGCTAGAGTCATATTAATTCTGGTGAATTGCCAGACTGGCCTTTCCACCCTTGGTTGATTACTTCTTGGTTGATCAGATGTCAGCTTTGGGATCATAACAGCTCCTACCATTGGTCGGCGTTCAACTCTCCCTTGGTTCCTTTGTGGATAAACAACAGATACCTCCTTCTTCCCAGTGAAAAGCTTTCTCACAGCTGTAGAGGCAGATGAATCCTTTTGAATCTTTCCACTTTTTATGCCAGCTTCCACTCTCTCTCCGATTAGTATTAACTCAGTAAATCCTGCAGATGAGCTTCCAATCAGATGGTTGAAGAAAGGACCCGATAGAGTGCCTAAGAACATATCCACCAACTCCCTTTCAGATAGAGGGGGTTGTACTCTCCCAGCTAGATCTCTCCATTTCTGTGCGTAATCCTTGAAACCCTCATTTGAAGCCATAGCCATACTCTGAAGTTGAGTACGGGTAGGCTCCAAATCTGCATTATATTGATATTGCTTATAGAAAGCTACGGCAAGGTCTTCCTAGTTCTGGACGTTGGCCCTTTCCAATTGGTAAAACCAATCAAGTTGTGTTCCAGATAGGCTATCTTGGAAAAAATGCATCCACAAGCTTTTGTCAGCGGAGTGCGGCTGGATCTTTCTTTCATATGATCGAGGGTGCATCTTAGGACATGGCACCCCATTATATTTTACAAACAATGACACTTTGAACTTCGGTGGGATCACAATTCCCGACACTAGTCCCAATTCTTCAAAGTCTAGACCTGGCACCTTTTGTATTTCCATAGCTCTCAAATGTTCTTCCAGATGTCTGTACTTATCATCTGCTGGAGGATACTGTTCCTCGAAGTAGTCTTCCCCCTCTTCAGATTCTGACGGAACCACTGTTTCTTTCCCTTTCCCTTCTCCTTCCCCGAAAGTTGTTGCAAAATTCAAGGTTCTTCTAGTCTGTCCTTGAAACCTTCTCCCTATGTTCAAAACCCCAGTGACCTTCTTTGTTTTCTTCTTTCTTTCTTCAGCCAACAGAGTCTTCAACTCCTCTTGCCCCTTGGCTAGGGTCACGAGTAACTATTGAAACTGCATGTTTTGAACTTGAATATCTTTGACTGTCTGTTCGAGATCCATCTTACTGAAATAAACCGTAGAGAGATGAGGAAACTCGTTGCAAAAGACATGTTGATGTTATGACGAATGATATGTGCGTATGCAATGTTTTCAAGGATTTTTAAAGATTCAAGTTCGTTTTAGACTAAAAGAAAACACACGTTATATTAATAAGATAGAGTTTGAGTACATCAATGCCCCTTGGGAAAAATAATACAAAACTCTAAGATAAAAATTAGTGCGCATCCTCTTTGGTGCAATGTAGGCATTTAGAGTCTGCTCCTCATGAAGTAGCCAAGTGAGTTCCAAAACCTTCTTCTTGCTTGCGTAGAATTTGGCTTCGAAAGTATCTCGCTCTCCTTTGAGCTGTATCCAATCCCTTTGTAGGTCTTCAAGAGATATGGGCATGTCAGGATGTAGGATAGTGTAGGGAACTTCTCCTTCCTTAACAGGCTCAATGATCACCGGGAGAATGGAAGGATAAGGCATCATAAGACTTTGAGCGCGGGTTCGTACCCACTTGAGGTAAGGCTCAAGAGGGATGGAATTATTATGTCCCAAAGTCTTGCTATCCACCTTGTTTAGCATCCTCTAAGCTCGGATGAATCTCTGGCGAAGACCTTGATCGTCGTTGTCGTAGTCGAATACCAAGCCTTGAATCAACATCTCATGCGGGCCATCCCTTCAGGCATAACCAAACTATCTTAGAGCTAAGCATGGGTTGTAGGTGATGTGTGATACGATGGGAGAACTGACTTGAGGTTTTGCGTTTGTATTCGCACTTGTTCGGTTTAGCAAGAGTCGCCACCGACTTTTTATTTTATCCTAAAGGAAAGGTTAAAAAGCACAGGAAAAAACCTTTGAGATGTTTTCGTGGGTTCGGGGGGTAGATTATAGAAAGGGAAGGTATTAGCACCCTTTCTATCCATGGTTATCCATGGGCTCTTAGTTACTTGTTTTAGATCACTTGCCTTGAGTTTCAATTGTTTGAAATGGTGTTTTGTGTGTGCGGTTTTGAAAATGTTTTGAAAAAGATGCCTTGTCTAGGCAACCCTTGTAACAATTCTTTACTCGAATGTTTTACAAAAGGTGTGCGTCTTTTTGAAAAGATGTTTCAATGTTTTTGAAAGTTGTTTTGAAAGTGTGTCGTGGAGTGTGTTTTGAAAGTAGGCATGTGTGTTTTACAAGTTTGATCAAGTAACTAAGAGTTGTCTACCCCTAAATTTACTCAAATATTTTTCTCATGTTTTAACCCTTTTAACAGTATTGTTCCACCATTGTATTTGGTGGACAATCTTGTGTTAGGATGTTAACGGGACGGGCGCGGGTCATCAGTTAGACCATGAATGCAATGGTGCCAAGTGTCTTTGGCAATTTGCTTGAGAGACTATGATCATTTTGTTTAGGCAACTTCGAAAGCGTCATCGAGGGACTATGATCATTTGATTTGTTTTGTTTTGCCAAGGAAACTCAACATGCAAGCATGGCCCATTTTCGAAGGCAACAAGCGGGATTACGCTAGGGGTGCAAGTGTGATTGGTGTATTGATTATCATGCATTTGTCTTTGTATTAGGTTATCTAGCGGTTGATTTCGAATCTTCGCATATAAACCCTAATTACTATACAGTATATGAAAAGCGATAAATTGCGGGGATTTAAAGTCTAAGCTATTACAAATAAGTATCCGGGAATGGGGGTACAAATATTTACAAATGGGGATGAGTCTTATCAGGATAGTAGTGCCCAAATAATATTTACAACCAAATTGAATCGTATTCTCAATGTAAAATATAGCAAAGTATAAGAATCAAAGCAATGTATCAAAAGTATTGGTGAAAGTGTATGTGATTATTTACAAGTGATGCAAGATGTTAACTTAATGCAAAATTAAGTAAGTATTTATTCTTTTTGTGCTTTTTGTTAATGTATAAACAAATGTTTTAGTGAAAAGAAAAGAAAAATGTTTTAAGTTAAAGAAAACTATTATTTGTATTTTAGTTTATATACAAAAGTTTATTAAAAAAAAAATTCTAAAAAAAAAGAAAATTAATTAATTTAGAAAAATCCTATTTTTTAAATGTGATAAAAAGTATTAATAAAAATTCTTCATGAAAGGTTAATATATTATTTAACAACAAAAGGAATTAAGTTATGAAAATTAAAAAAAGTGTTGATGTTTTAAAAAAA
Organism: Vicia faba; assembly: GCA_948472305.1. Lineage (NCBI taxonomy): Eukaryota > Viridiplantae > Streptophyta > Magnoliopsida > Fabales > Fabaceae > Vicia > Vicia faba. The sequence goes on along the minus strand of OX451736.1, from coordinate 658,156,447 downwards.
AGTATAAAAAAGGTTATATGGGCCTAAAAGGGGGTGTTTGGCCCAAGAAAACAAAATGAAAACAAAAAATGAGAAGAGAAACAGGGGGGGTGCGCCAATTCTGAGATGGGCTTTAGGCGTGTAATGGGGCAGGCCCAGATGCGTTTTGATAGTTTTGTTTGTTAGGATTTCCAATGTTGTTCTAAGAGTTAGGTTTTACAGTGTTGAGCTTAGAACGGCGCCGCTTCCACCTTTGTCCTCTTCATCTCTTCCTCGCTCTTGAGCCACGCTTCTGATGCTCCTCCTTTTGTCTTAGCCGCCGGACGCCACCTCCATCTTCCTCTCCTCACAGTCGTTCAGACAATGACAAAAAGAAGGTAACAATTTTTAGACGCTTTAGGGTTTTCAGTCTCTTGTCTCTTGCATGTTTAGCTTTTGACACATTATTGATTTTTATGTACTATCTGCTTCTGTGTGAGGTGTGGAAAAGAAAGGGAAGAAATTACTACCTTTGGGGTTTTGGAGACGGAAGTTCTGGAAGTGGACAGGAGGCGTCCTAGGGCGGCCAAGGCGAGGGAGTATGATGCGTTGTGAGCTTTGCTGGAAATCTGGTATTTGTATCTTTTAGCTTTTTGATGGTTTTGTGATGAGCTTCTCTGAAAACCCTAGTTTAATCGCTTCTTTTCCTCTTCTGACTGCTTACTTGCTCTGAGATACTTGATTTGATGTTACTCAATGATGAACTTTTAGTTATGAGAGTTTGGATTTTGGCCTATGATGAATTTGATTCTGAGGCATTGGAATTTGTTTGTTTCTGAGATGCCTGATATGCTTGTCTCTGAATACTTGTTAAAATGTTGATGTTGATTCTGAGTTATTTGATGCGCTAACCCTATGATGAAGTCATTCTGAGGGTTTTGTTGGTTTGAATGTTTTGATTTGAGAGGGCTTCTGTTGAAGCAGGTTAGAGGCTTGTTTTGAAAGGTTGTGTTTGAAGCTACATGCTTGTATTACTGCTTGCTATTTACTGAGTTTTTCTGGTTTAGTTTGAAGCAGGTTTAAGGTTTAGGTTTGATAGTTTGTAGCCTATGCAGGTAATTTTGAGGCTTGAGGCTGTTTGCTTAAGCTTGTGTTATGTAACAGGTTTTGGGGCAGTTTGAATGTAAGCTTTGTATAGTTTTACACAGGTTTTTGAAAGGGCTTGTGTTTGAGATTTATGCAGGTGTTTAGGCTTTAGGCAAGCTGCTTGTTTTTGACAGGCTGGGGTTGCAAGCTTGTTGTTTTTGCTTGACACATGTTGGAGGCAATTTGTGTTATTGTTTAGGCAGGCGGGATGTTACAGTTTTGTGTGAACTGGTTTTATGTTTGTAGGCAGGCTGTTTGTTTTGGTTTTTGATACAGGCTTGAGAGCTTGTGTTCTTTTTCTTTGTATTTGGTTCTGCCTCCCTTTGTTCTGTTCTGAACTGTTTGTTTTATATCCTTTAAGCCTAAGCCTGTAAGCCTCTCCACTTCTCTCTCTCTTTCTCTCTCCACAGATAAAAAGCTTTGTTTATTGCTTTAAACTGTACCTTCTGAAAAAGTGATTGGTTGGGAAATGATGATAATGTGAATATGTTGCTTGCATTATGGTTTTGCTATGCATATCTCTTTTCCAGATTTCCTGCATATCTCTTGACAGCTTTTTGTACTTTCTTTGGACAGTTCTGCACTTGGTTAGGCATTTTGACTTAGTTTGGTTATGTGCAGTTCAATTTGCCTTTGTGCATTGTTTGTTCAGTGTGAACTTTGTAGCTTGTTTTGGCATATTCACTTGGCTGTTCAGTTTGCCTCTTTGGTTGACAATTTGGAATTATGCAGCATTGTATATTTCCATGTAGCTTTGTGCATTTAATTGCTTGCAAACATTTTCTATCCCTCTTTGTGAACCAAGAGTTTTCTTGTGATTTGCAGAGAGGGCGAACAATTGATTCCGGCCAATCACTTTTAATGACGAGCTTTTAAATATCTGTCTGCTTTTGATTTCATCTGTGTTGACTTCTCTTCTTTTCTTTGTTTTTGCAGATAAAAATTAATTGAGCAATGGGGAGCATCAGTAGAAGATGAAGACTTAGGAAACTTTAGGATAGCTTTATTTTATTTCCAATTATTTGTAATAACATTATTTGTAAATACTGTAAATGTATCCAAATAACATTTGTACTAATAATTAAAAATAAATAAAAGCTCTTTTGTCAATTAATCTCTTTTAATTCTTCTTCAATTGTTTATTTAATTATTTATATTTCTTAAATTATAATAACTGGAAAATATCCAATAATTTTAACTTAGAAATGATAAATAATCAATAAATGTCCGGCGTTCTGAATAATCAAAAGTATTGCACAGTCAATCACAATAAATGCCCATATGTCCTTTCTTTTACTAATTAAACCAAACACTGCAAATTCTCAATTCAAATGCCTCAGCTTTTATCCCAGATGTTTAGACAGAAATCTTGAACAAACGTCAAAACCATGTGACAGTCAATTAAGACACTGTGGATTCAAATTCTTCTGAAAATACGCGTGCAAACCCTAATTCTTGATTCATTGCCAAAGAAGCGTCTGCCTGATCAAACCCTGAGCCAAACTCAACCAAACCCTAACAATCTGCTTGAATTGATTCTAAATCAATAAAAACCCCAATTTTGTTTGACTGACAAGAAAAGTCTGTTTGACCGATTCTTAAGCCAATCTGAAAAGTCAGGAAAAGCCCGAAGCTGTGATTTCTTGGGGAAAAGAGAGGGCAAATTTTGGGGTACAACAGTTGCCCCTGTTCAATCTTCTTGAACTTGAAGAGTTAGATTGGCAAGTTGCCGTTCGCGACTCGAAGGTAAAAGGAGATTGGACACTAGAGTGCCCAAAAAAATTTGCACTCGTCAAAATATGGATGCGAGAATGGGCTTAGAGATGCCATTTGGAGATGGGCTTAAAGATGCCACCTAGGGATGTGACAGAATCTTGTCGGGGGATGGGCCTAGAGATGCCATCTGGAAGTTGTTGGTAGGAGGATGGGCTTAGAGATTCCATCTGGAATGTATGTTGAACTGTATGTCGTTGGTGAGTGGGTGAGTATCAGAAAGGTATCCATGTTTCGGAACATCTCTGAACTGGGGGTCTGAATAAGCAATAGATTGACATCCGTATCTGGAAGCATCCGTAAATTGTTTTCAAAAGTTGCATCTGAACAAGCGATATATTAACATCCGTGTCTGGAGAACCCGTAAACTGTTTTCAGAGGTCTTGAAGTTGAATAAGCAATAGAGCAACATCCATGTTGGGAAGCGTCCGTAAACTGTTTTCAAAAGTTGAGTCTGAACAAGCGATAGATTAACATCCGTGTTTGGAGAATCCGTAAACTATTTTCAGAAGTTGAAGAATCTGAACAAGCGATAGGTTAACATCCGTGTTTGGAGAACCCGTGAACTGTTTTTAGAAGTCTTGAAATTGAATAAGCAATAGAGCAACATCCATGTTGGGAAGCGTCCGTAAACTGTTTTCAAAAGTTGCATCTGAACAAGCGATAGATTAACATCCGTGTTTGGAGAATCCGTAAACTGTTTTCAGAAGTCTTGAAGAATCTGAACAAGCGATAGGTTAACATCCGTGTCTTGGAGAACCTGTAAACTGTTTTCAGAAGTCTTGAAGTTGAAAAGGAACCGGTGTAGGGTTTCCTGATGATGAGTCCGTGTAAAACTGCATCTGAATTTGAGAAGGAACCAGTATAGGGTTTCCTGATGATGAGTCCGTGTAAAACTGCATCTGGATGAATCTGGAATAAGTATCAGAATGTCGCCATGTCTGGGTCACATCATGATGCATGATGCAATGTATGTTATATCAATGTTTATGATATGAATGTGATGAATGCGCATGCAAGCTGATGAGCTGTCTTGCTGAGGATAGATGAATCCTGGATGGCTGGAGATAAAAGAATCTTGACTGCTGCCGGGGAAAGTAATTCCTTGACTGCTGCAGGGGATTGAAAATCCTTTGATTGTTGAAAATGAGAAGTCCTGGGACCGCTGTTGGGGGATCAGGAGCTTGGGTTGTATGCCAATCTACTGGGGATTCCTGTCTTGAGGAGATCTTCACTGGAGAATATCTGAATATCCTGTGAGGAACTGAGAATGAGAGTCTTCACTCTGCTTGGGGATTGATAGTTGGAAGTTTTAGCTCCGCTGGAGATTGATAGTTTTGACTTCAACTGGGAAATGAGATTTTGAAACTTGACTCTGAGGGGAATTAGGTTCTGGGAGGCTCTCTGGCTGGGGAAATCAGCTTTGAGAAAGCTCTTGTTCTGCTGAGGATCCTGAAGTTTAACTCTGCTCGGGGAATTAGGAACTCAGGTTATATGCCACCTTGAGAATGAGAATCTTCATTCTGTCGGGAATGTCAGGAGCTTGGGTGTATGCCAATCTACTGGGGGTTCAAGGATGAGAGTCTTCATTCTTGAGAGAAACAGATTTTCAGTTGTCTGTTATCTTGTTGGTGGTCGTAATTTCCAGCAGGGGATAAAGGAAATTTTGACGATTACTACTCCAAAAGATGAAGGAACCTTTGATTACTACTTCAAAAGATGAAGGAACCTTGATGATTACTACTCCAAAAGATGAAGGAACCTTGACGATTACTACTTCAAAAGATGAAGGAACCTTGATGATTACTACTTCAAAAGATGAAGGAACCTTGATGATTACTACTTCAAAAGATGAAGGAACCTTGATGATTACTACTCCAAAAGATGAAGGAACCTTATCTGTCGATCAATCTGCATATGTTAAGAATGCTGTTGAAATGTAATTTGTTCTGGAGAATAAATCCTTGACAAATGTTGGGGAAATAAACCCATGACTGCAGGTCTGCTAGAGAGGTTTCATCACTGCCCCCAGTATCAGATGCTTGTGATATTACCAGGAAAATTGGACTGTTCGTAACCCTTGAGCTTGACATTCAAATGCCCCAAGTGATGGTGACGGAGACTTGCCCCAGGTTAATCTGCAATTGAGAGATTTTGTTGAAATCTTGACTGGACTGCCCCAGGTTAATTGAACTTTGAAAGATTTGTTGAAATCTTGACTGGACTGCCCCAGGTTAACTGGATAGTGACATGTCATACCCCCTTGTTGATAGGAGATTTGTCAATGGAAGTGTCATCCTTTTTGAATTGATTTTATTCACTGAGAGAGCTTTCGTTCATCGGATATTCATTGTGTGAATTTCTCCGCTGTCAAACAAATAGCCACATGCAAACAATGATATTCAAGCAATGCAAAGTTTATGTTTGTCTCGAAGTTTTGAAAAATGCGTTTTTTAGCAGAAAACTTTTCATAAGACAAAATCAACACAAGATTTAGAGCAAAGCCTTACAGGAGTCAGGATACCTTTTGTAACAGTATGCTTTCGAACTAACCCATGCTTCAATTAGGACTTTTGAAGGGTTGTAACGTGGCTTGGTTCACGGTTTAAGAAACAAAAGATAAAGGCTCAAAGTATATTTGTACCCACCCGCTCTTCGTGATGTTCTTCAGTCCTAAACTCAATTAATTGTGCGTCGCACTCTATTCGAGTTTGGAACGACTTTTTTTTTTTGGTGATGGTTCACACAAGTTGACTTTGGAAGGCAGTAATTTTTGCAACATTTTTCATATTATTTGAGTATTTGTAATGACCTCGTTCTTTTGATTTGTTATCCCTAACTTTTGCCTGACGGTTCTTGTTTTCGAGATTACCGTCAGCGGGATGCCCCAGCTTTCTTAAGCCTCCTTTATAGGTTTTGGCTCAGTGGGCTCTTCTCTTTTTGAGAGGTTGACTGCCTATGTGATAGGGAACCATCACTGCCTTTTGATTCTAAAGGAATGTCTTTTCTTTTTTTGATGTCGTTCGTTTGTATTACGAACTGAGAGTTTGCGACTTCAATGCGCACCTTTTTTTGAATTAACTGAGAGACTACCCTGCCCCAGGTTTAAATCAAAGGTTTCAATTTGTTTAGAACAGAAAACTCCTACTTCTTTGGCTCGAATGGGTTGACTAGGGATTATCTTCCTTATAACTCCAGTGTTTGAGAATTGAAAGAAATGCCTGTACATCATCAGCAAGGTCTGTTCAAAAGCATAATGTATGAGATCATGGTATTGTTTCGTCATCCTCCCTCTAAAGGCTTGTAGCTTTTTATCAAGAGTTAAATATCATAAAGAAAGCATAAGAGTAGTGAAAACGAATGGATGAATTCAAGACAAACATATGCAATGCATTAATGAAACCAAGTTTGACATTAATAGATAATTGTTTGAATAACAAAGAGATTACAACTTGAAAATCCAAATGAAACAAAAGTCTCTCAGTTTGAGCCTTGTCACTTCAGGTGGAGAAACCCTTAACGGAAGATTTTCATCTCGCCATCTGGCATGAATCTCAGCACCCCAATGTCAATCAGATCTTGAATCTTGTTCTTCAAGGCCCAACAATCGTCGGTGTCATGTCCTGGGCTATAGGAGTGGTATACACAAAACGCGTCGGGATGATAGTTAGGAGCGGAGGTATTGGGCTTCCGAATAGGATCCCTCAAATCAGTCAGATTGACCTACAACAAGCGCTCCAGTATTAGAGATGACGGTATGTCATTCTCAGTGAACTGTCTTCCCGACGTATTTTGCTTACGCTGATTACCCCGTTGATGCTGACGAGGCTGTTGGTGGGCTTGTGACCCTGAAGCAAGTAGAGGAGCCTTCCCCTTGTCTTCTTGTCTGGAAGGGGGTTGAGTGGTGACTTGCTCTTCAACCTCAGATGTTTGCCCCACTCGGTTATCCCGAAGAAGTTGGTTGACGAGAACTCTGAGCTCCTCTTGTCTTTGAGCCAAGTCCTGGATGAGAGCCATCTAGCCCACCAGTTGCCCCATCATTTGGATCCTCATTGTTGTCAGCTCAGACTGAAGTTCTTCCAACTGATCACTCCTGGCATTGCTTGAATTCCCCTGGACCAAGCCCCTTGTGAGGAGAGCCTTCACTTCTTCTTGCCCCAAGGACAGGTTCAAGAACATTTCCTGAAGCTGAGCATTTTGGTCCTGGATATCCTTGACAGTCCTCTCTAGAGCCATCTCTTACTGAAATAAACAGTAGGAGAGTAAGGAAACCTGAAAAGGAGAAATTGTTATGATGCAATGCATGATATGTGGATGCATTTTTTCAAGGATCTCTTGGGGTAAACACAAGAGAAAGTTAGGGGTTGAACTTCGATCTTTGATTGGAGAACTTTGCACCGGTGGATGTCTTTCCACGAGAATCAAGCTCACCATGTCAAGTGGGTCATAGCCCCTGATTCAAGTTGTTGCACTTGATCTTTGATGGCATTTGTTTAGAGGAAAAAACCTCTTGCCCCTTGGTAGACATCTGGTTCAACGTGACCCTGCATCAACAGACCCTCGAGTTCCTTGAAATGGTTAGTAAAAAATGTTATGGTATGATGTCATAATGTTATGTACATGTATGCAAAAGCAAGCAGATGTATATACAGGTAATCATATTCACACAGAGAAAACAAGTCCTTAGGTTTAGGCTTGCACGAGGTTCATAGGTAAGTACCCTCTTGAAGTTAGTTGGCTCATCCTGTCCTAGAATAGAAATCGGGTTCTAAGGAGCTCAATATCATTGGATTGTTTTCTGTGTTCATTGTTTTTGGTTTATCCACTTAACTGGCGACCAAAATATTCCAAGAAAACAATCCTCAATGAGTGTAGTATCGAGTATCTACCAACTTCGGACTGCACCAAAGCCGGTCATCTCACTACCCCTAAAAAGGCTAAGATGGTCAATTAAGGTTCTAAGAGTTCGTTAGTGCTTCACGACATCACTCAGCGGCCCCGTACTCTCCTTGATTGAACTCAAGGGTCACCGGTACTCACAAATATGTCACACTAACATAGCTTACTGCTTCAACCGTGTCGGTATACCCCGCACAGTTCCCTCACAGTTTTATTGCTATTTACCTAAAAAGGTGCCCCCAAATCCGGGTGTAGGATTTACAACAAACCCAAACAAGGACCCAAAAAGTAAAGCAATCAAAGCAATCAAAGCAAGTATGTATAGGTGATCTAAAACCCTAAGGTAACCCCACTTTTTTTCAATCCCCAGCAGAGTCGCCAGTTCTGTGATACGGTGGGAGAACTGACTTGAGGTTTTGCGTTTGTATTCGCACTTGTTCGGTTTAGTAAGAGTCGCCACCGACTTTTTATTTTATCCTAAAGGAAAGGTTAAAAAGCACAGGAAAAAACCTTTGAGATGTTTTCGTGGGTTCGGGGGGTAGATTATAGAAAGGGAAGGTATTAGCACCCTTTCTATCCATGGTTATCCATGGGCTCTTAGTTACTTGTTTTAGATCACTTGCCTTGAGTTTCAATTGTTTGAAATGGTGTTTTGTGTGTGCGGTTTTGAAAATGTTTTGAAAAAGATGCCTTGTCTAGGCAACCCTTGTAACAATTCTTTACTCGAATGTTTTACAAAAGGTGTGCGTCTTTTTGAAAAGATGTTTCAATGTTTTTGAAAGTTGTTTTGAAAGTGTGTCGTGGAGTGTGTTTTGAAAGTAGGCATGTGTGTTTTACAAGTTTGATCAAGTAACTAAGAGTTGTCTACCTCTAAATTTACTCAGATTTTTCTCATGTTTTAACCCTTTTAACAGTATTGTTCCACCATTGTATTTGGTGGACAATCTTGTGTTAGGATGTTAACGGGACGGGCGCGGGTCATCGGTTAGACCATGAATGCAATGGTGCCAAGTGTCTTTGGCAATTTGCTTGAGGGACTATGATCATTTTGTTTAGGCAACTTCGAAAGCGTCATCGAGGGACTATGATCATTTGATTTGTTTTGTTTTGCCAAGGAAACTCAACATGCAAGCATGGCCCATTTTTGAAGGCAACAAGCGGGATTACCCTAGGGGTGCAAGTGTGATTGGTGTATTGATTATCATGCATTTGTCTTTGTATTAGGTTATCTAGCGGTTGATTTCGAATCTTCGCATACAAACCCTAATTACTATACAGTATATGAAAAGCGATAAATTGCGGGGATTTAAAGTCTAAGCTATTACAAATAAGTATCCGGGAATGGGGGTACAAATATTTACAAATGGGGATGAGTCTTATCAGGATAGTAGTGTCCAAATAATATTTACAACCAAATTGAATCGTATTCTCAATGTAAAATATAGCAAAGTATAAGAATCAAAGCAATGTATCAAAAGTATTGGTGAAAGTGTATGTGATTATTTACAAGTGATGCAAGATGTTAAATTAATGCAAAATTAAGTAAGTATTTATTCTTTTTGTGCTTTTTGTTAATGTATAAACAAATGTTTTAGTGAAAAGAAAAGAAAAATGTTTTAAGTTAAAGAAAATTATTATTTGTATTTTAGTTTCTATACAAAAGTTTATTAAACAAAAAATTCTAAAAAAAAAAGAAAATTAATTAATTTAGAAAAATCCTATTTTTAAATGTGATAAAAAGTATTAATAAACATTCTTCATGAAAGGTTAATATATTATTTAACAACAAAAGGAATTAAGTTATGAAAATTAAAAAAAGTGTTGATGTTTTAAAAAAAGTATAAAAAAGGTTATATGGGCCTAAAAGGGGGTGTTTGGCCCAAGAAAACAAAATGAAAACAAAAAATGAGAAGAGAAACAGGGGGGGTGCGCCAATTCTGAAATGGGCCTTAGGCGTGTAATGGGGTAGGCCCAGATGCCTTTTGATAGTTTTGTTTGTTAGAGTTTCCAATGTTGTTCTCAGAGTTAGGTTTTACAGTGTTGAGCTTAGAACGACGCCGCTTCCACCTTTATCCTCTTCATCTCTTCCTCGCTCTTGAGCCACGCTTCTGATGCTCCTCCTTTTGTCTTAGCCGCCGGACGCCACCTCCATCTTCCTCTCCTCACAGTCATTCAGACAATGACGAAAAGAAGGTAACAATTTTTAGACGCTTTAGGGTTTTCAGTCTCTTGTCTCTTGCATGTTTAGCTTTTGACACGTTATTTATTTTTATGTACTATCTGCTTCTGTGTGAGGTGTGGAAAAGAAAGGGAAGAAATTACTACCTTTGGGGTTTTGGAGACGGAAGTTCTGGAAGTGGACAGGAGGCGTCCTAGGGCGGCCAAGGCGAGGGAGTATGATGCGCTGTGAGCTTTGCTGGAAATCTGGTATTTGTATCTTTTAGCTTTTTGATGGTTTTGTGATGAGCATCTCTGAAAACCCTAGTTTAATCGCTTCTTTTCCTCTTATGACTGCTTACTTGCTCTGAGATACTTGATTTGTTGTTACTCAATGATGAACTTTTAGTTGAGAGTTTGGATTTTGGCCTATGATGAATTTGATTCTGAGGCATTGGAATTTGTTTGATTCTGAGATGCCTGATATGCTTGCCTCTGAATACTTGTTGAAATGTTGATGTTGATTCTGAGTTCTTTGATGCGCTAACCTTATGATGAAGTCATTCTGAGGGTTTTGTTGGTTTGAATGTTTTGATTTGAGAGGGCTTCTGTTGAAGCAGGTTAGAGGCTTGTTTTGAAAGGTTGTGTTTGAAGCTACAGGCTTGTATTACTGCTTGCTATTTACTGAGTTTTTCTGGTTTAGTTTGAAGAAGGTTTAAGGTTTAGGTTTGATAGTTTGTAGCCTATGCAGGTAATTTTGAGGCTTGAGGCTGTTTGCTTAAGCTTGTGTTATGTAACAGGTTTTGGGGCAGTTTGAATGCAACCTTTGTATAGTTTTACACAGGTTTTTGAAAGGGCTTGTGTTTGAGATTTATGCAGGTGTTTAGGCTTTAGGCAAGCTGCTTGTTTTTGACAGGCTGGGGTTGCAAGCTTGTTGTTTTTTCTTGACACAGGTTGGAGGCAATTTGTGTTATTGTTTAGGCAGGCAGGATGTTACAGTTTTGTGTGAACTGGTTTTATGTTTGTAGGCAGGCTGTTTGTTCTGGTTTTTGATACAGGCTTGAGAGCTTGTGTTCTTTTTCTTTGTATTTGGTTCTGCCTCCCTTTGTTCTGTTCTGAACTGTTTGTTTTATATCCTTTAAGCCTAAGCCTGTAAGCCTCTCCACTTCTCTCTCTCTTTCTCTCTCCACAGATAAAAAGCTTTGTTTATTGCTTTAAACTGTAACTTCTGAAAAAGTGATTGGCTGGGAAATGATGATAATGTGAATATGTTGCTTGCATTATGGTTTTGCTATGCATATCTCTTTTCCAGATTTCCTGCATATCTCTTGACAGCTTTTTGTACTTTCTTTGGACAGTTCTGCACTTGGTTAGGCATTTTGACTTAGTTTGGTTATGTGCAGTTCAGTTTGCCTTTGTGCATTGTTTGTTCAGTTTGAACTTTGTATCTTGTTTTGGAATATTCACTTGGCTGTTCAGTTTGCCTCTTTGGTTGACAATTTGGAATTATGCAGCATTGTATATTTCCATGTAGCTTTGTGCATTTAATTGCTTGCAAACATTTTCTATCCCTCTTTGTGAACCAAGAGTTTTCTTGTGATTTGCAGAGAGGGCGAACAACTGATTCCGGCCAATCACTTTTAATGATGAGCTTTAAATATCTGTCTGCTTTTGATTTCATATGTGTTGACTTCTCTTCTTTTCTTTGTTTTTGCAGATAAAAATTAATTGAGCAATGGGGAGCATCAGTAGAAGATGAAGACTTAGGAAACTTTAGGATAGCTTTATTTTATTTCCAATTATTTGTAATAACATTATTTTTAAATATTGTAAATGTATCCAAATAACATTTGTACTAATAATTAAAAATAAATAAAAGCTCTTTTATCAATTAATCTCTTTTAATTCTTCTTCAATTGTTTATTTAATTATTTATATTTTTAAATTATAATAACTGGAAAATATCCAATAATTTTAACTTAGAAATGATAAATAATCAATAAACGTCCGGCGTTCCGAATAATCAAAAGTATTGCACAGTCAATCACAATAAATGCCCATATGTCCTTTCTTTTACTGATTAAACCAAACACTGCAAATTCTCAATTCAAATGCCTCAGCTTTTATCCCATATGTTTAGATAAAAATCTTGAACAAACGTCAAAACCATGTTGTGATCGGTGGATCTGGAACTGACTGTTTTAAAGCTGGTTCGCGAAATGTCGCGGAAGCAAGAGTCGCCACCGTCTTTTATTTTCTCCAAATGGAAAGGACAAAAGCACAGAAAAATTCCTTAAAAGAGATTGCTCTCGGTTCGGGAGGTAGGTTATAGAAAGGGAAGGTGTTAGCACCCTTTCTATCCATGGTTATCCATGGGCTCTTAGATACTTGCTCAATGTGTTTTCAAAATGTTTGCTTGCTTTTCAATTGTGGGTTTCAAAAAGATTCTTCGAAAAGTTTCAGCTCAACTCGTACGTCAGAGTGTTTGAAAAGTTTGCTTTGAAAGCTTTTGAAAATGTGTTGGTGTGAAAAGATTTTGAATTTTTGTTTTGAAGAGAGCAAGTATCCATGAGTCGTCTACCTACCCTAAGGAATTCGTCTGTGTAAATGTCCTTTTAAAGTAGTGCCATCCCACCATTGAGAGGTAGGTAGCACCACCGTCGGAGGTGTTCGGGTCAATTCGAGGGTCGGGACATGATGATCACCAGAGCAATAGGAAGACACCTTAGAAGCTACCCTCATGCCAGGTTCCCGGATCATGAGGACTTACTAAGACATCTTCTACTCGACGATCACCTTTCGAAAGGCAACAGTGAGGCGTACCCTAGGGGTGGTGTGTGCGGTCCGTGTGTCATGTTTCAATTATTTTGTCTTGTCATGTTTGTTGTGATCTACGCTTGATTTTAGTTTTAGGGCCATTCATTCTTGCATGCATTTAACAGTTATAAAGTTTGCGAAAAAATAAATCTAAACTATTACAAATGGCGCGGGTCCACATCGCCAAAATAAACCGAACCCGATTTGACTGAAAGTAAAAGAGCAATAAAATAAAAGTGCGAGAAATAAAGTAAAAATTATTACAAGGCTTTGGGGTATATACATAATTATTTAAACGATATAAAATAAATGCGCGAAATAAAGAAATTAAAAAAAACAAAACTAGGGCGTTGGACCCTTTTGCAAAAGTATTGAAAGTTAATGAATTAATTAATTAAAACTAATGAAGAATTAAAATTAAAGAAAAAGGAATGTTTTTTTTTATATTTTTGCATTTTTTAAGATTTAAAAGAAAAAGAAAAAGAAGGAATTAAGTATTATTGACTAACCCTAATTCTATTGTTTTTTAAGTTTATTGTAAAAATGTTATATTAATCTAAATTAAACCCTAATTTTTACTTATGTGCAAATTTGATTATAAAAAATAACTAAATAATATTGTGAAAAAAAAGAAAATTAAAAAGGTATAAAAATTATTAATTAACCTAATTCTATTTTTTTTGGATTTTTGTTATTAAAAGAATTAAAGTTAAAAGACCTAATTAAACTAATTAATTACATGTAATTTATTTACAAGAGAATAAATAAAATAAATATTTTTTTATGTTTTTGTCCTTTTTTGATTTTTTGTGATGTTTTTATATTTTATAAAGAAAATAAACTAATTAAATTGAGATAATAAATTAAATAAAATTGCAATTAAAAATAAGATCTATAAAAAAAATGAAAGGAAAATGCAAACCAGGGGGGGGGGGGTGACCCCAAAACTGGAGGTGCAGGCCATAGAACTCTGGCCCATTAAGCTGAAAATTTGTTGGACTTTTGGAATCAGGTGTGACACGTTTGACTAAAGCATAGCATATTCTTCAATCCTAGCCTTTGATGTGGATACTCTGGGACGCGTGGATGATCTGATTTTGAGGTGTATGGTAGGCATCAATGATAGCGCTGCATGGGAATTCGCGTTGAAAAATAATATGAGAAATATGTGAGACCTGGGGTTTGAACCCAGGTCATGAGAGTCACAAGCGTATGTCCCTGCCAGCTGAGCTATCACGCGTTAGTTAACATATTATGGCAAATAAATAATAAAAAGAAAAAAGCAGATACGTTAGTGGAGGGCGCGCGAAATTCAAATGCCCCTAATCCCTGTATGCCACGAGTCCTTCTTCTTCGTCCCTGCAAAACAAAACTCAAAGGCAACGGTTTGGCAAACGTTGCCTAATACCATCTAACAGAAAATAGCGAATAGGCCCTCGACGCTCATAAATTGAGCGCGAGGGTTGGAATCTTTTCGTTTGGATGTACTGAGTGCAATGGCAATGGTCTTGAGCTCTGATTTTTCTTATTTGCAAAAGCCCTAAATTAAGCTCTACAAAACCCTAGAATATAAAAATGGTAGAATCACGTATGGCCACTGAAAACTCAATTGAACACATCAGTTAGCTTGTAAACTTCACATTAAACAAGAATTCGCAAATAAAAAGTGCAAAGGATGCTTAAAAAATGATGCACGATTTCAACAATTTTTCTTTACAGTTTGAGTTGTAGCCACCACCTCTTCGCGTTTTGATTGATGTTAGGGATTGGCACACGTTCAGAGTTTGTCCAGGAAGCTACTAGAAAAAGAATTAAGGCCTCAAACTCTCTCCAACCTTGATTTCAGATTTGACTTATATGGCTCATTTTTCAAGTTCTCAATAGGCTTTTCAGCGCAGCATATGGTGTCCTATGGTTAGGGTTTGACTTGGTGCTTATGATGGAAGAGAATTGGCTTGCTAACTGACCTAGATTCATGCTCATGAGAGAACTAGTCCTAGGGTTTTTTCATTAACAAATTTTCCTTCTTTTAAGCCAAGACCAAGACTTAGTGTGCCATTTAACCCTAGCCTGAGTTTTTGAGTTGGCCCATGATATATGGAAGTTGTCCAAATTCACATGACACTATTCCATTGGTTTTTGAATTTTATTTGAATTTTCCAAGATTTAAAATGAATTAAATTATCAAAAATTAAATAAAATAGAAAAATCAATATTTGGTCTTGAAATTAATCATGGGACACGTGTGTGGCATGACAAGGATGAATCAAGTGGAAGAAAGTGGGCCCTTTTGTCAAAAATTGGAGTTTCAAGGATAGTTGACTTTTGCCATTTCACAAAAATTTCCCAACTTCTACAAGGCATAACTTGCTCAATTTTTAAGCTTTTCACATGTTCTTGGACATTTTGGAAAGGTCTTTGAGTCCTCTAACCAATGCCTTTGGTCCCATGTCATTTTGATTTACCAATCTCAAGTTATGGTCTTTGACTTAAAGTCCCTTTTTGTTGACTTTTGAAAATGACCTATAATGTTGAAATTGATAACTTTTTGTGAGAGCATTTCTTGGACTTGAAGTATGAAGATGAGTTGTAGGAAATGTCTTTCTCTTCAAAATGAGCTTTGGATGGAATTTTTCTGATAATCCATGTGAAAGTTATGCCCTGGTCAATTTCAGTTGACTTTTTCAACTGTCCAAATATAGCAACTTTTGCATCTTTGATGATTTCTGAGCCAAACTTTGAGAATCATGATCAAGCATTGATCAAATGATGTTTGTGGCTTCAAAATGATATGTTGACCAAAAATTTGAACTTTTGACTGCCAAATGACCATTTTGCCCCTATAGTTGACTGTAGTGCAATTTAGGGTTTTGACTGTGCAATTTTGAGTTGAATGCCTTGAAACTTGATATGAGGATGCTTGACCATGTTTGTAAGCATATGAGACTTGATTGGGCCTTTGAACACTTCCTTTTCTTGATCAGAACACAAACCCTAGTTTTGACTGTATAGGAGACAGTTGCACTGTGCAACCCTTGGGGAATTTTATGACTTGGCTTGGCAATTTCTTGAGGAATATGGGAGGGCAAATTTTGGGGTATAACAGTTGCCCCTGTTCAATCTTCTTAGACCTAAGGATGCAGATTGGCTGACGTGCCTTTCGTAATCCGATGGTAGAAGATGATTGGACACTAGAGTGCCCGGAAATTTGCGCTCACATGTTAGCAATGATGGTGGAATGGGCTTATAGATGCCATCTGGATGTTTAATTGCGTAGGAGATTCCTTGGCGAGAACCTGTATACCTGCAAAAGAAAATGAGTACCTGACACGTCGCAGGAGCCGATTTTTTAGATGCCTGGTATAGATGTGTCCTGACTGGTTACAGGAGCTGAGTCTGGAGCTTCAAACGGCGATGAAAGAACCAGGGATGATTACTTCCTTAGCATGAATGGTAAGAGAGCCTTGGGCGACTTTAACTTCAACAACGCTCGTTGAGAAAAATCTGGGGTGTCTTCTACTGGGATAAGAATCAGGGAGATCTTATGGTCGATCTGACTGAACCAGAGAGGCCTTTGACTGGGTAAGAATCAGGAAAATCTTAAGGTCGATTTAACTGAACCGGTCTAGGTCTTGAAATGTCTTCAACTGGATAAGCATCAGGGAGATCTTAGGGTCGATCTGACTGAACCAGAGAAGGCCTTTGACTGGATAAGCATCAGGAAAATCTTGGGACGATTTAACTGAACCGGTCTAGGTCTTGAAATGTAGCTTGAGAACTTAACTGGATCTTTCCTGAAAGATAAAAGTCCGTCATATGCAGTGCATGATATGGATCGAGAAATGATGTTCTCAACATAAATGAGATTTATATGATGCAGTGCGTTATGCATGCTACAATGATGTATGTGATGTTTTATGTATGTTTTTGTCTAGGAAAGTAAATCCTTGACGGGTGCCGGGAAGTCGTATCCTGGGCTGATGTCGGAGAATAGATTTTGCTTCCGCTGGGGATGATAGTAGTTGCAAGGATACCGGTAGGAGATGATGACTCCGTTGCGGAATAAACTTGGCAAATGACGGATTCTGCGGGGGGAAAAGATACTCTAGTGACCATGCTGAGAAGCAATACTCTGTGGGAAGAGGGATGCCTTGCTGCGTTGTTGATAACTTGCTGAGGATATCGTTGTTATATTGGAAGTGTTGATGGACTTCGCTGGGGTGAGAAGACTTCGTCGAGGACGCTCTTTCTGTGGCTTTTGGCTGAGGATAACCCAGTTATATCCTGTTGAGGAAATAACTCTTTAAATCAAGCCAGACGACGCGTTCGTGTTCTGATGAAGGATAAGCTTCCAGAATTTACTGGGGATAAGCTTACTGCTTGGGGAGATGGATTCCTAACTTTCTTGGGGAACTAGATTAGGCTCTCCTGGGGAAGTTTTGGACTGCGGGGAAGTGATTCCTTTGAACGTTGGTATACCGCCGGGGAACAATCTTTAGACCAAGACTGTCGGGGATGCTTGTTAAGAATATATGCTGCTGGGGAATGTTGAGATCTGCGGGAGGAAACCCAACTTCTGTAAGGTTGATAACTGTTTTGCTTGAGGGGAGTATACTGCTTGCTGGCTCGCTCTCTGGGGAATTAAGATACCTGGTTGTGTTCTTCAGCTGAACCTACCTTGGTACCTTAGAGGATAGAACAATTAGACTGCTCAGACAACTCTTTATTGCCCCTGTTTCTAGTGTCACCTGCAATTAATTCTTTGTTTCGTATGCAAATATTTATGAGCTAGCAAATTATTGTCAATGCATATATCACAAATTGAACCTTGGACGTTCTTCGCAAAACAAAAACAGAAAAAGAAAAACAGTTGGCACGTTTAACTGAAAAGTGTATTTGTATTGATTTTGAACAGCCTGTGAATAGGCGTTTTGTGTACAAGAGGCTGACGTCCTAGTAAGCGGAACGTCGCCGAACAAGAGAGTTTATACAAGTTTTGTACAAAAGAAAATAAACAGCTGTGTGAAATATGAATGATCCACTGGGTTTTAACTCTGCTATTGCCTTTATACTCCATGCGTCTCATCACTTGATGACCTTGGTTGAAGGTGAAGCTGACTGATCGATGCCGTCTGAACTTGATGTAGATACCGGATTCTGGATGCAAAGTGATCCAATGAGACATAGTATTACGCTTTTATCCCTAATTTTTGCCTGGACTGCCCTTTCGGGTTTTTAGTCCACCGGGATACCCCTTCTTGCCCAAGCCGCCTTTTCAGGTTTTCGACTTGCCGGGTGTACAGATTTTTCATTTTCATCCCTTCATTTTGCCCGAACCCTTTTGGTTCGACGGGAAGCCCTAATTTTTGCCTAGACATGTCAGCCTAGCGGGTCTTTTTTCATGCGTAGTATTTTTTAACTATGTCTGCATTGGCGGGGTGAGGAAGGTCGTCACCATCCATGTTGGTTAATATCATTGCTCCTCCTGAGAACACATGCTTAACCACAAATGGCCCTTCGTACGTAGGGGTCCATTTGCCCCTTGGATCACTCTGAGGAAGGATGATTCGCTTGATCACCAGATCCCCGACTTGATATTCCTGTGGTCTGACCTTTTTGTTAAATGCCCTGATCATTCGTTTCTGATACGTCTGACCATGACAGATAGCAGCAAGTCTCTTTTCGTCAATAAGGTTGAGC
This sequence comes from Vicia faba, assembly GCA_948472305.1. NCBI lineage: Eukaryota > Viridiplantae > Streptophyta > Magnoliopsida > Fabales > Fabaceae > Vicia > Vicia faba. Next base: position 658,137,997 of record OX451736.1, on the reverse strand, counting down.
TGATCAAGTCGCGTCTGGATCCAATCATCTTCATTCAGATTTGCATCCTTCATTATCCGGAGGGAAGGAATTTGTACTTCGATCGGCAAGACTGCCTCCATGCCATAAACCAGAGAGAACGGGGTTGCCCCGGTTGACGTCCTAGCTGAGGTACGATACCCATGCAGAGCGAACGGTAACATCTCGTGCCAATCTTTATACGTTACTGTCATCTTCTGCACGATCTTCTTGATGTTCTTATTTGCTGCTTCTACAGCCCCATTCATCTTCGGTCTATAAGGAGAAGAGTTGTGGTGCTGTATCTTGAATTGTTCGCAGAGTTCAGCGATCATTTTATTGTTTAGATTGGTACCGTTGTCTGTAATAATTCTCTCAGGGACACTATACCGACAGATCAGGTTGTGCCGAATGAACCGTGCCACCACAGTCTTGGTTACCGTAGCATAGGATGCTGCCTCAACCCACTTCGTAAAATAATCAATCGCCACTAGGATGAAGCGATGTCCATTGGATGCCGTAGGTTTAATCTCGCCGATCATGTCTATGCCCCACATTGCAAACGGCCAAGGTGCAGTCAGAACATTCAGGGGAACCGGAGGAACATGCACCTTGTCTGCGTAGATCTGACATTTATGGCATGTCCTAGAATGTTGGTAGCAATCAGCTTCCATGGTGGACCAGTAATACCCTGCCCGTAGGATCTTCTTTGCCATGGTATGTCCACTGGAGTGTGTACCAAAGGTCCCTTCATGTATCTCTTCCATGATTCTTTCTGCTTCAGTCTTATCTACACAACGCAGTAGGGTTGAATCCTGGTTTCGCTTGTACAAGATGCCGTTGCTAAGAAAGAACTTGGCTGCAAACCTCCTCAGGAATTTCTTATCATTGACAGAGGCTCCTTCAGGGTATTCCTGTGCTTCCAGATATCTCTTCACTTCGTGGTACCAAGGCTTCTCAGTTACCAATTCAGTTTCGAGATCACAACAGTATGCCGGTTCGTCCAGTTTCCAGATGATGATCCGGGGAGCTTCATTATCCCATTTAACCTTGAACATTGAAGACATTGTAGCTAATGCGTCCGCCAACTGATTCTCTTCTCTTGGAAAGTGCTCAAATGTTATCTCTGTGAAGTGGGGGATCAGGGCCAACACGCATTCTCTGTAAGGAATCAAGTTTGGATGTTCCGTATCCCACTCTCCTTTGATCTGATTGATCACGAGAGCGGAATCTCCGAAGACACTCAGAAATTTGATCCTCAGGTCGATCGCAGCTTGAAGACCCATAATACACGCTTCATACTCCGCCATGTTGTTGGTACAGTTGAAACACAGCCGGGCGGTGAGTGGAGTATGAGTACCTTGTGGAGATACGATTATGGCGCCGATACCATTACCCAAAGCATTGGAGGCTCCGTCAAAGTGCATAGACCATCGGGATCCTGGTTCAGGTCCTTCATCCGGCCCAGGTATTTCACAGTCAGTTACTATCATAATGCTTTCATCTGGAAACTCGAAGTTCATTGATTGGTAGTCATCCACAGCTTGATGTGCTAAGTGGTCTGCCAATACACTTCCCTTGATGGCTTTTTGGGTCGTGTACTGAATGTCGTATTCCGTCAAGATCATCTGCCATCTTGCAATTCTCCCAGACAGAGCAGGCTTTTCGAATATGTACTTTATAGGATCCATTTTTGAGATCAACAAGGTAGTGTGAGTCAGCATGTACTGTCTCAGCCGGCGAGCAGCCCATACCAAAGCGCAGCAAGTTTTCTCAAGCAGTGAGTATCGGGTCTCACAGTCGGTAAACTTTTTGCTAAGGTAATAAATGGCATGCTCTTTTCGGCCAGACTCGTCATGCTGCCCCAGCACACACCCCATTGCATTATCAAGCACTGTCAGGTAAAGTATCAAAGGTTTCCCTTCAACTGGTGGCATAAGGATGGGTGGTTCTTGGAGATATTCTTTGATTCTGTCAAAAGCAGCCTGACATTCATCATTCCAACGTACTACCTGATCTTTCTTCAGCAGCTTGAAGATTGGCTCACAGGTAGCAGTCAGATGTGAGATGAACCGGGCAATGTAATTCAGACGTCCTAGAAAGCCTCTGACTTCCTTCTCTGTCTTAGGAACTGGCATCTCTTGAATGGCTTTGACCTTAGCAGGGTCCACTTGAATTCCCTTGTCACTCACCACGAAGCCTAGCAACTTTCCAGATCTTACCCCGAAGGTGCACTTGTTCGGGTTCAACCTCAGCTTGTACAGTTTCAAACGGTCAAACAGTTTCTGCAGATGATCAAGGTGTTCTTCCTCAGTCTGGGACCTAGCGATCATGTCGTCAACGTACACTTCTATCTCATGATGGATCATGTCATGAAATAAAGCAACCATGGCACGTTGGTAGGTTGCCCCAGCATTCTTTAGTCCAAAAGGCATGACTTTGTAGCAGAAGGTGCCCCACTGAGTAACAAATGTAGTCTTTTCCATGTCTTCCGGAGCCATCTTGATCTGATTGTAGCCTGAAAAACCATCCATGAAAGAGAACACTTTATGCTGAGCTGTATTATCAACAAGGACATCAATGTGGGGCAGAGGGAAGTCATCCTTGGGGCTGGCCCTGTTCAGATCCCTGTAATCGACACACATCCTAACCTTGCCGTCCTTCTTAGGTACCGACACCACATTAGCAACCCACTGAGGGTAAGAAGTCACTGCAAGAAACCCGGCATCAAATTGCTTCATAACCTCGGCTTTAATCTTCTCAGACATCTCTGGACGCATACGGCGGACCTTTTGCTTAACCGGAGGGCAATCTTCTTTAGTTGGTAAGTGATGGACCACAATGTCGGTATCTAATCCGGGCATATCTTCGTAGGACCAGGCAAAGATTTCTTTATAGTCATGCAGCATCTGAGTCAACCGTTGCTTCACGCTGAATTCTAGGTTGGCACCAATCTTCACCTCTTTCTTGTCTTCTTCAGTACCCAAGTTTATTATTTCCACTGGTTCTTCATGGGGTTGAATTGCCCTCTCTTCCTGTTGTAACAGTCTTGCAAGTTCACCAGGCACTTCGCAATCATCTTCACCTTCGTCTTCGGCTAAGTTGATCGGATTTTCGAAGTCATAACTGGCAGTAGCAGAGTCGTTACCAGTGAGATCCAGAGTGGATTGAAACCTGTATGAGTGAGTGTGTGTGTAAATACAGCTGTTTTGCAATATGTAAAGAAAGGAAAGAAAAGGAGCGCAAAATTTGAATTGTGAAAAACGTCCAATGCTTTTATTCATGATATATGATAGTGACAAACAAAAGCCCTCATAAATAAAACCACGGTGCCCCGGGTAAGACACCGGGCCATATAGTCTCAAATTATTGTTCATTACAGACCAAAAACAAAGAAATTCATTACTGAGGCACAAAAGTTATGGGTGTAAAATCTTTAGCAGTCCAATTGGTCAATCCACCGCCGGTTGTCGGGTAGATCCAGCTGTCGAACTCTGACTCTTCCACTTTGTCTTCCTCTCCAATAGCATTCACTTCTGAGTGGGTGATGAGCACAGGAGGTCTTCCAATTCTCGCCTTGCGCACCGCTTTCTGAGCTTCTGTGGTGAAACCCAGCCCAAACTTGTTAGTCTTAGGAGTAAGATCAGGGAGCTTGCCCCAGTTTGCACATTCACCTTTTTCGATCACAGCCCGGGCGTCCTTTAAGGAGGCCATCTTCATAGGAGAAACCTCTTCATCTGCTTCTGCTGCTGCCAAGGTTTGTGGTACTTCCTCAAAATGTTGAAAGGGGGTTTCAATGAACTCCCCATCCATTTCTACATATCTGAAGGAGTTGAGGTGACTGACCATGTACTCCTCTTCCCCTTGCACTGTTACGATCTTCCCCCTGACCGGGTACTTGAGCTTTTGATGCAATGTGGAGGTCACAGCTCCAGCCTTGTGGATCCACGGGCGACCCAGCAAACAAGAATAGGACGGATGGATGTCCATCACATAGAATTTTGAATCGAATACCTGTGACCCAACCCTGATTGGGATGTCCACCTCACCATGCACCATTCTTTTGGACCCGTCAAAGGCCCGGACAACAATGTTACTTGGTTTGAGCTCTAGACCCTCACAATCCAGCCTATCCAGAGCCTTCTTGGGCAGCACGTTTAATGAAGAACCTGTGTCAACCAGCACATGAGCAAGAGTAGTGCCCCTGCATTCAATGGAGACATGCAGGGCATCATTATGGTTCTTCCCCTTTGCTGTCAAATCGGCATCAGAGAAACCCAGGCCATTATCAGCAGTTAGGTTGGCCACACAGTCGGTGAACTGGTCAGCAGACGTCTCTTGGGGTACGTGGGCTGTCTTTAAGAAAGCAATCAGAGCCTTTGCATGGGCCTCTGAACACAGCAGCAGTGACAACATGGAGATTTTAGAGGGGGTGTGCCCCAGCTGTTCTACAACGTTGAAATCACTTTTCTTTATTATCTTGAGGATTTCTTCCATTTCCTGCTTGGAAGCCTCAACAATGGTCTTTGGTGCCTCCGTCCTGGCAGGCATATCAGCAGCAATTCCCTTGCCCCGAGTATCAGATGACTCAGTAGCAGGGGTGGATACTTGGTCAGGGGGAGAAACAGGCACTCTGGCAGATGTGAAGATCAAAGGTCTATGAATTGCCGGAGGAGCAATGTCTGGCGAGAACAGTCTTCCACTACGAGTGACCTTAGCAGGCCCGGTGATGTTGGAGACACCAGTATCAATGTTGCACTCTTGTTTCACACCCAGAACATAAACATCCGCCCCATAGTGCCAGGGGACAGCCTTATCAGATTTGTAGGGTATAGGCCCCGGAACAGTAATGGTGATGGGAGCACTCTTGTGAACTGACAAAATTTGTATAGGCTTCTTTGAAGGAGCCTTGGAATGGTTGTTGAAGATGGTAACGATCGACACTTCTTCAACAGGAGCAGCAGGAACAACAGTCTTTCTGAACAAAATCTCTCTACTATCTATCAGGTTTTGGATGCCTGACTTCAACAGAGAACAACCAGCAGGGGAAGCAACACATAGAGGGCAACTTTCGCTACATCCCGGAAATAAACCGGCTAGCAACAAATTCCTCTTGACCATCAGCAACGGAGTAGCAACATCATCCACCGAAGCTACATATAAATCCTCCTCAACAGCATTCACTCCATGCTGGGGCATGGGAGCAGTTACAACATTCGGCCTCTCGGGCGCCTCAAACTGTATCTCCTTTGCATCAATGAGGTCTTGAACCTTATTCTTTAGGGCCCAACAGTCATCTGTGTTATGCCCCGGGCTATCAGAGTGATAAGCACAGCGAGCATTTGGATTGAACTTGGGGGATGCAGTATTGGCAAACTTTGGAGCCTCCCTGACAGTCACTAAATTGGTGGATAGCAACTGTGGCAGGATCTGTGATAAGGTCATGCTTAACCGGGTATACTCTCTCCGGGGTCTTTCAAACTTTTGAGGATTAGTTGGCCGAGGAGCGGCAGCAGGTTTGGCAATCATTACCGCGCTGACAGATTGACGGTGTTCAGGTCGCTCTGTTCTCCGGGAGCTATGTACAGCACTAGCCTCCTTTTTGAAGGGTTTCTTCTCAGTACTGGAGGAGGCAACTTTCTGTATCTTCCCCGATTTTATACCGGCCTCGATCCTTTCACTAGTCAGGATCAGATCAGTAAACCCAGCAGAGGAATTACCAATGAGATGATTGAAAAATGGACCAGATAGGGTCCCCAAGAACATATCTATCAGCTCCCGATCCGTCAATGGTGGCTGCACCCTGCCAGCCAGGTCTCTCCATTTCTGGGCGTACTCCTTAAAACCTTCACCCGACCCTAGCGACATACCCTGGAGCTGGGTACGCGTAGGAGCGAGGTCGGCATTATACTGATACTGCTTGTAAAAAGCAGTGGCCAGATCCTCCCAGTTACGAATGTTGATTCCATCCAGCTGATAGAACCAATCGAGGTGAGTCCCTGAAAGACTCTCCTGGAAGAAGTGGATCCAAAGGTTCTTGTCTGCTGTGTAAGGCTGGATCTTCCTTACATAAGAACGGAGGTGCATCTTGGGACAGGAAGCCCCATCATATTTCACGAAGGCAGGTGTTTTGAACTTGTGGGGGATCACCACCCCAGTAGATAACCCCAAGTCTCCGAAATCCAATCCAGGCACCCGCTGAACTTCCATAGCCTTTAATCTGTCTTCCAGCTGTTTGTACCGGTCTTCAGCAGGAGGGTACTGTTCGTCGTTGAAGTCTGTTTCAGTATCAGAGCCCACAGGAGTAGTGACCTCCCTTTCTTGGTGACTACCTTCCGTCACAGATGGAGGAGTCCTTTCAGCTTCAACCAAAGTGTTCCCGTGTCTGCGCCCAGTGTTAAATAGCACAGTCCTCCTCTTCTTCTTAGTCTTCTTCAGAAGCATGGTCTTCAACTCTTGTTGACCCTGAGCCAAGCCCTTGATCAGCTCCTGAAATTGGGCGTTCTGCGCCTGAAATTGGACATTTTGCGCCTGAAGAGCCTTGATAGATGCCTCGGTTGATGATTCAGGATTCATGATGCTGAAATAAACAGCGAAGAACAGTAAACAACCTGAAAAGAAGAGTACCTATGATGCACATGATGAATGATATGTGTTTATGCGATGCATTCAAGAGTTCGAAAATTCAAATTTGTTGTAGACCAAAAGGAACACACGTTATTATTAAGAAAATCATTGTTTAATACATCAAAGCCTCATGAGCAAAAGTACAAAAAGATCAAATCAATCCCAAAATATGTTGCGCATCTTCTTTGGAGCTATGTAAGTGTTGAGGTTCCTTTCCTCGTGCAACAGGCGGGTGAGCTCCAAGACCTTCCTTTCACTGGCATGCAAACTAGTCTCAAGAGAATTCCGCTCTTCCTTAAGCTGGATCCAACTCTTCTGCATCTCTTCCCAGGATGTGGGCATATCAGGGTGCTGAATAACATGAGACACCTCTCCTTCCAAGGCAGGCTCTTTGATTACTGGAAGCATGTGAGGATAAGGCATTACTAATTTCTGAGAGCGGGCTCGTACCCACTTGAGGTAAGGCTCCAAAGGGATGGAGTTCCTGTGCCCCAGTGTCTTGCTGTCTATCCTACTAGGCATCCTCCAGGCTCTGATAAATCTCTGGCGAAGTCCGTGAGTATCGTTGTCGAAGTCAAAAACTATGTCAGGTATCAACATGTCATGAGGACCATCCCTCCGAGCATAACCAAATTGTCTCCAAGCCAGGCATGGACTATAAGTAATACCCCCTCTGATTCCAAGTAAAGGAACATTGGGATACTCCCCACAACGATCAATGATAGTGACCTCTTCTCTGGACCTAGGGCACCAATGTATATCTGCATGTGTAAGAGTCATCAACCGTTGTGACCATCTCAAACCCCGCTCGTTCTTCAGGACTGATTGTGGAAGGTGCGAAATAAACCACTTTCCCAGGAGAGGAGTGCAACACATAAGGACACCTCTTTTTCTCATGGTTCGAGTGTAACATGAGTGAAGGAGGTCCCCCAGCAACGTAGGTATAGGATTCCTGGACATAAAGATCTGGGCAGCACTGATACCAATGAGCTGATCTGGGTTAGGGAACAACACCAAACCATAAACAAGGAGGGCCACAACCTCTTCAAAAGCTTGCAAGTCAAGGGAGTTCCAACATTCATAGGCCTTTTCAAACAGAAACCTGGCTAAGAACCCTTTAATACCACTTCTGACTTCCCAATGTCCCTTGAGGTCAGATGACTGTAGGTGCAAGGCTTTAGCAATCTCTTCAAGCTTAGGTTCCTTTTCTGTACCGTTGAAGGGTAGCTGATCAAGGATAGGGATCTTCAGGAGTCGGGAGAACTCCTCCAATGTAGGTACCAATTGATAGTCCAAGAAGGTGAAACAGTGATGCAGAGGGTCAAAGAATTGGAACAGGACCTTCATCATATCTTCCTCAATGTTGGTATTGACCAAGCTGATGAGACTTCCATGCCTTTCACTGAATGAAGAGTTCTCGGGAATCCTGGATATAAGCTCCTTAAGCTGAGGAGGGACCCTTACAAGACTGATTGGAATTGTCTTTCTACGAACAGTTTCCATGTCCTACAAAACAAGAACAAAGATGAAAATTCGAACCCCTGAAATGGTTAGTCAATGCGTATGATGCTGGATGATGTCATGATGCTATGATTAAACACACCACAGATATTTACAAAGACAAACATGTAAGGCACACAAGGCACACAAGACAGGCCCTTAAGGTTTAAGGCCAGCATGGGGTCTGGGTAGTACCCTCTTGAAGTTGGTGGGTTCAACCTGTCCTAATCAAAGTAACCGGGTTCTAAGGTTCCCAATATCACGGGATTGCTTTCATTGTTCATCGTTTCGATTTAGCCACTGAACTGGCGACCGAAATATTCCAGGAAAGCAACCCTCAATTGAGTGTAGTATCGAGTATCAACCAACCTCGGACTGCACCAAAGTCAGTTATCTCACTACCCTAAAGAGGCCAAGATTGTTCAATTAAGGTTCCTAAGGTCTGTTGATGCTTCACGACACCACGCGGAGGCCCCGTACTCTCCTTGACTGAACTCAAGGGTTACCGGTACACACCAAAGTGCCACATCAACGTAGCAGACTGTTTCAACCATGTCGGTATACCCCGCACAGTTCCCTCACAGCCTTGTTGCTACTTTCTAAAAGGGTATCCCCCAGATCCGGGTTAGGATCTATAGAACTCCCAAGACAGTCCCACAATAATAAAGCAAACAAGGAAAGCAATTGAAAACACAATGATCTTAGTCCTAAGGTACACCTCACTTTAAGTTTTATCCCCAGCAGAGTCGCCAGTTCTGTGATCGGTGGATCTGGAACTGACTGTTTTAAAGCTGGTTCGCGAAATGTCGCGGAAGCAAGAGTCGCCACCGTCTTTTATTTTCTCCAAATGGAAAGGACAAAAGCACAGAAAAATTCCTTAAAAGAGATTGCTCTCGGTTCGGGAGGTAGGTTATAGAAAGGGAAGGTGTTAGCACCCTTTCTATCCATGGTTATCCATGGGCTCTTAGATACTTGCTCAATGTGTTTTCAAAATGTTTGCTTGCTTTTCAATTGTGGGTTTCAAAAAGATTCTTTGAAAAGTTTCAGCTCAACTCGTACGTCAGAGTGTTTGAAAAGTTTGCTTTGAAAGCTTTTGAAAATGTGTTGGTGTGAAAAGATTTTGAATTTTTGTTTTGAAGAGAGCAAGTATCCATGAGTCGTCTACCTACCCTAAGGAATTCGTCTGTGTAAATGTCCTTTTAAAGTAGTGCCATCCCACCATTGAGAGGTAGGTAGCACCACCGTCGGAGGTGTTCGGGTCAATTCGAGGGTCGGGACATGATGATCACCAGAGCAATAGGAAGACACCTTAGAAGCTACCCTCATGCCAGGTTCCCGGATCATGAGGACTTACTAAGACATCTTCTACTCGACGATCACCTTTCGAAAGGCAACAGTGAGGCGTACCCTAGGGGTGGTGTGTGCGGTCCGTGTGTCATGTTTCAATTATTTTGTCTTGTCATGTTTGTTGTGATCTACGCTTGATTTTAGTTTTAGGGCCATTCATTCTTGCATGCATTTAACAGTTATAAAGTTTGCGAAAAAATAAATCTAAACTATTACAAATGGCGCGGGTCCACATCGCCAAAATAAACCGAACCCGATTTGACTGAAAGTAAAAGAGCAATAAAATAAAAGTGCGAGAAATAAAGTAAAAATTATTACAAGGCTTTGGGGTATATACATAATTATTTAAACGATATAAAATAAATGCGCGAAATAAAGAAATTAAAAAAAACAAAACTAGGGCGTTGGACCCTTTTGCAAAAGTATTGAAAGTTAATGAATTAATTAATTAAAACTAATGAAGAATTAAAATTAAAGAAAAAGGAATGTTTTTTTTTTTTATATTTTTGCATTTTTTAAGATTTAAAAGAAAAAGAAAAAGAAGGAATTAAGTATTATTGACTAACCCTAATTCTATTGTTTTTTAAGTTTATTGTAAAAATGTTATATTAATCTAAATTAAACCCTAATTTTTACTTATGTGCAAATTTGATTATAAAAAATAACTAAATAATATTGTGGAAAAAAAGAAAATTAAAAAGGTATAAAAATTATTAATTAACCTAATTCTATTTTTTTTGGATTTTTGTTATTAAAAGAATTAAAGTTAAAAGACCTAATTAAACTAATTAATTACATGTAATTTATTTACAAGAGAATAAATAAAATAAATATTTTTTATGTTTTTGTCCTTTTTTGATTTTTTGTGATGTTTTTATATTTTATAAAGAAAATAAACTAATTAAATTGAGATAATAAATTAAATAAAATTGCAATTAAAAATAAGATCTATAAAAAAAATGAAAGGAAAATGCAAACCAGGGGGGGGGGTGACCCCAAAACTGGAGGTGCAGGCCATAGAACTCTGGCCCATTAAGCTGAAAATTTGTTGGACTTTTGGAATCAGGTGTGACACGTTTGACTAAAGCATAGCATATTCTTCAATCCTAGCCTTTGATGTGGATACTCTGGGACGCGTGGATGATCTGATTTTGAGGTGTATGGTAGGCATCAATGATAGCGCTGCATGGGAATTCGCGTTGAAAAATAATATGAGAAATATGTGAGACCTGGGGTTTGAACCCAGGTCATGAGAGTCACAAGCGTATGTCCCTGCCAGCTGAGCTATCACGCGTTAGTTAACATATTATGGCAAATAAATAATAAAAAGAAAAAAGCAGATACGTTAGTGGAGGGCGCGCGAAATTCAAATGCCCCTAATCCCTGTATGCCACGAGTCCTTCTTCTTCGTCCCTGCAAAACAAAACTCAAAGGCAACGGTTTGGCAAACGTTGCCTAATACCATCTAACAGAAAATAGCGAATAGGCCCTCGACGCTCATAAATTGAGCGCGAGGGTTGGAATCTTTTCGTTTGGATGTACTGAGTGCAATGGCAATGGTCTTGAGCTCTGATTTTTCTTATTTGCAAAAGCCCTAAATTAAGCTCTACAAAACCCTAGAATATAAAAATGGTAGAATCACGTATGGCCACTGAAAACTCAATTGAACACATCAGTTAGCTTGTAAACTTCACATTAAACAAGAATTCGCAAATAAAAAGTGCAAAGGATGCTTAAAAAATGATGCACGATTTCAACAATTTTTCTTTACAGTTTGAGTTGTAGCCACCACCTCTTCGCGTTTTGATTGATGTTAGGGATTGGCACACGTTCAGAGTTTGTCCAGGAAGCTACTAGAAAAAGAATTAAGGCCTCAAACTCTCTCCAACCTTGATTTCAGATTTGACTTATATGGCTCATTTTTCAAGTTCTCAATAGGCTTTTCAGCGCAGCATATGGTGTCCTATGGTTAGGGTTTGACTTGGTGCTTATGATGGAAGAGAATTGGCTTGCTAACTGACCTAGATTCATGCTCATGAGAGAACTAGTCCTAGGGTTTTTTCATTAACAAATTTTCCTTCTTTTAAGCCAAGACCAAGACTTAGTGTGCCATTTAACCCTAGCCTGAGTTTTTGAGTTGGCCCATGATATATGGAAGTTGTCCAAATTCACATGACACTATTCCATTGGTTTTTGAATTTTATTTGAATTTTCCAAGATTTAAAATGAATTAAATTATCAAAAATTAAATAAAATAGAAAAATCAATATTTGGTCTTGAAATTAATCATGGGACACGTGTGTGGCATGACAAGGATGAATCAAGTGGAAGAAAGTGGGCCCTTTTGTCAAAAATTGGAGTTTCAAGGATAGTTGACTTTTGCCATTTCACAAAAATTTCCCAACTTCTACAAGGCATAACTTGCTCAATTTTTAAGCTTTTCACATGTTCTTGGACATTTTGGAAAGGTCTTTGAGTCCTCTAACCAATGCCTTTGGTCCCATGTCATTTTGATTTACCAATCTCAAGTTATGGTCTTTGACTTAAAGTCCCTTTTTGTTGACTTTTGAAAATGACCTATAATGTTGAAATTGATAACTTTTTGTGAGAGCATTTCTTGGACTTGAAGTATGAAGATGAGTTGTAGGAAATGTCTTTCTCTTCAAAATGAGATTTGGATGGAATTTTTCTGATAATCCATGTGAAAGTTATGCCCTGGTCAATTTCAGTTGACTTTTTCAGCTGTCCAAATATAGCAACTTTTGCATCTTTGATGATTTCTGAGCCAAACTTTGAGAATCATGATCAAGCATTGATCAAATGATGTTTGTGGCTTCAAAATGATATGTTGACCAAAAATTTGAACTTTTGACTGCCAAATGACCATTTTGCCCCTATAGTTGACTGTAGTGCAATTTAGGGTTTTGACTGTGCAATTTTGAGTTGAATGCCTTGAAACTTGATATGAGGATGCTTGACCATGTTTGTAAGCATATGAGACTTGATTGGGCCTTTGAACACTTCCTTTTCTTGATCAGAACACAAACCCTAGTTTTGACTGTATAGGAGACAGTTGCACTGTGCAACCCTTGGGGAATTTTATGACTTGGCTTGGCAATTTCTTGAGGAATATGGGAGGGCAAATTTTGGGGTATAACACATGTGACAGTCAATTAAGACACTGTGGATTCAAATTCTTCTGAAAATACGCGTGCAAACCCTAATTCTTGATTCATTGCCAAAGAAGCGTCTGCCTGATCAAACCCTGAGCCAAACTCAACCAAACCCTAACAATCTGCTTGAATTGATTCTAAATCAATAAAAACCCTAATTTTGTTTGACTGACAAGAAAAGTCTGTTTGACCGATTCTTAAGCCAATCTGAAAAGTCAGGAAAAGCCCGAAGTTGTGATTTCTTGGGGAAAACAGAGGGAAAATTTTGGGGTACAACACGATGCCTCCCCTAATGCCAAGTAGAGGGACATTAGGGAATTCCCCACAACGGTCAACAATGATAACATTCTCTTTGGATCGAGAGCACCAATGAATATCTGAATGTTTGAGCGTCATTAACCTTTGTGACCACCTTAATCCTTGCTCATTCTTTAAGACTGATTAGGGAAGATGAGAAATAAACCATCTTGCCAGGAGAGGAGTGCAACACATAAGTACACCTCTTTTCCTCATTGTACGAGTGTGAAAAGAGTGCAGGATATCCCCTAGTAATGTGGGCACCGGATTGCTTGACATGAAGATTTTGACGGCACTCACATCTATGAGTTGGTCAGGATTGGGAAACAAAACCATCCCATAGATGAGGAGAGCCACAATTTCCTCAAAGGCTTGCAAATCTAAGGAATTCCAACAGCTTTGGGCTTTCTCAAACAAGAACTTTTCTAGGAAACCTTTGACACCACTTCTAGTTTCCCAATGAGTTGTGACATCAGATGAGTACAAGTGCAGAGCTTGAGCAATCTCTTCTGGCTTTGGGTCTCTTTCCATACCATTGAAAGGTAGTTGATTGAGAACGGGAATCCTCAAGAGTTGAGAGAATTATTCCAAAGTAGGCACAAGTTGATAGTAGGGAAATATGAAGCAATGGTGCAAAGGATCAAAGAACTGGAAGAGTACTTTCATCATATCCTCATATGTGTTGGAGGTGACCAAGTTGAGTAGACGACCATGCCTATCAGTGAATGGAGAGTTCTCAGGGATCCTTGAAGCTAGCTCCTTGAGTTGTGGAGGAATTCTTACAAGGTTGACTTGGATAGTTTTCCTACGAAGTGAATCCATATCCTACAAAACAAGAACAAAGATGAATCTCCAAAATCCTTGAAATGGTTAGCGGATGCATATGATGTTCATGATGTCCATGATGTCACATACAAGTATGCATATACAAGCAAAGCAAACAAGTTCTTAGTTTAGGCTTGCATGGGGTTTTATAGGTAAGTACCCTCTTGAAGTTTAGTTGGCTCAACCTGTCCTAGTAATAGTAACTGGGTTCTAAAGAGCTCAATATCACCAGATTGTTTCCTTGGTCATTGTTTCAGCTCAAGCCTCTTTAATGGCGACCGAAATATCCCAAGAAACCAACCCTCAATGAGTGTAGTATCGAGTATCTACCAACTTCGGACTGTGTTGTACCCCAAAATCTGCCCTCCCATATTTCTTAAAACATTTCAAGAAAAATCTCCAAGTTGCTCAAGGTTGCTCAAGGATTGGTCAGACAAGCTCTCTCCTAAGGCAGTCTACCCCAAACTAGGGTTTTGTGTAGCATCAAGATCCTTGAGTCAAAATTACCTCAAGTTCTCCCCAATGTCCTAATATGTTCTCAAGATCATCCGTGTCAAATTTCAAGCCTTGCAGAGGAAGTTTGCTCAGTCAATTGCTCAAAGGTCCAAAAATCGACTGTGCTAGGGCAAAAGTCAACTGTGACCTACATACAGTCAAGCTTCAAGATTTTTTGTCAACATTCTCATTTTGAAGTGTATTTCATCATTTTATCAAGGTTCTATCATGATTCATCAAGGATTGCTCAAAATTCATCAAGATTCAAAAGTTGCTAAATTAGGGTTTTGCAGGAAAAGTCAACCCAACTTTGACCAAGCATAACTTTCTCATACTTTATTAGAAATGACCCATCCTAAGCTCATTTTGAATAGGATGAAATTCCCTACAATCCATATTCATACCCAAAGATCAAAATATGCACTCACAAGAAGTTATGAATTTGGACATTATAGGTCATTTTTGAAAGTCAACAAAAACACCTTTTTTGTCAAAGCTTCTAACTTAAGCATGGAATATCAAATTGATATGAGACTAAAAATGTTGATTATAGGACATCTCAATATTTCTAAAAAGTCCAAGAACACCTCCAAAAGTTCAAAATTGAAGAAGTTATGCATTGTTGAAGTTGGACTTTTTTGCAAAATTGCCAAAAGTCAACTATCCCCAAAACTTCAAATTTTGCCAAATGGGTCCATTCTTTTTCACTTGTTTCGAGTTTGTCTTATTGACCACGTTCTCCAGCTTTGGCCATGTGTCCATATCTTATTTTTATTATTTAATTTAATTTTTATTTGAATTAATTCATTTTAAATCAAATAAAATCACATAAAATCAAAAAAATTGAAAGCTAAAGATCTTGTGATCATTTCAGGCTCCAATTACAGCTAGCATTGCAATCAAACTCGTATCAAGGTCATCATGCACAAAGAGATTGGATTTAGGACAAATTTGGAAAGCTTTGAAAGAGAATCAAATCACACATCAAGAGCATTGATAGAGGAAGATTTGGACATAAATTTTCACCCTAATGTATTGTACAATACATAAGGAAGCGAAACACACAAGAATCAGGGTTGGAGATCAATTGGAGAGGCATAACCAAACTTGCAAAAACAAAGAAAAAGTGTGGGATCGAAATCAAGGTTAGAGGTCGTTTCAGGGCTTGGCAAGTATCCCAATCGCTTCCTGGCAATCTCCAGAAGCTAAACCAATCCAAACCACGCATTTTCAAGCTTCCTAGAGAGCTGTAAGTCCCTCACGGATCCGCCCCATTCTTGATTTCGATTTGTATTATTCTTGCATCTATAACAAAAACTAATTGCATATTCTGATTCACCATGACATTTGCTGGCTTTCTGCAATAACCAATTTCATTCTTATGCATTATATCGTGGATCACCATTGTAGCATTTTCTAGGTTTTTTTAGGGCTTTTTATTACAAGCATAATTGGCTTGCGTGAAGGGTATCATCTTGTTCAGGGAAACAAGACGAGCTTAACCATGGTACTACCTTTCATTTATATTGCCTGAGGAAGATTTTGGAACGAAGCTATGCTTTTAGCTGCGGATAAAAATCAGCAGGTAAAAGTTGCAGATCCTCAAGGACAGGGACGAACTCGTGTCATCCATCCATTGGCCGGTTCAAAATAATCGCGCGTTTTTATTTTTCTGGAAATTGATTTGGTTTTTATATATTATACATTATTTGTATTATTATAACAAAAACAATAACACGCTTCAGTGGTAGCCACATAAGCCTTAAAGGACCCAAAGCCTGGAGGTCATGGGTTCGATCCCTGCCTCCAGCAAACTGTATTTTCTCATTTGTTTTCAGGAGATCTAGTGCGTATACAAGCCCGAGGTGCACCATGTTCATCCTTCATCCATGTGTCAGATGGCCAGATCTGGTGGCCAATCCTTGAAGACGCATCATAAGCAAGTCAACGCACGTGCATGGAATCCCAAAAGTCAACTGGACCTTCAGCTAATGGGCCAACAAAATTACTTTCAACACCTCCCAAATCAGGCCCAATTTCTCTACTTTTCTTTATTTTGTTTATTTAATTTAATTGCTTTATTTTATTTAATTTATTTTCTAACCAATAAACCAATTTTATTTATTTATCAAAAATCACAAAAAATATTTTTATTCAATAAAATTTCAGAATTCTTTTTTTATTAATAAATACTAACTAATTAATTAGGTTTTTAATTCTAGGAAACTTTAATTTATTTTTGTAAATATTTAAAATTAATTAGAAATCATTAGGTTTTAATTCTAATTTAATTATTTTAATTTCTTTCTTAAATAATAAAAAAACTCCAAAAACATGTCATTAACTATTTTTTTCATTTAATTTATTTAATTTCCAATTTAGTATTTTAATTTAGGATTTAATTTCTTTTCTTAAATAAAAAACAACAAAAAAAATTTTCTTTAATCAAAAGGGTCAAAACCCTAATCCCACATTCGATTTAATTTCCCGCGTGCTTTATTTATTTTTATCCAATTAATGTATCTGCTTCCGGTATATAATAGTTAATTAGGACATTTAATTATTTTACCGCTTTATTTTATTTTCAAAGGGTTGCTTTTGGCGATGTAAATACCCGACGCCTTGTAATTTAATTTCCGCACCTTTAATTTCTGCAAATTACAACTGTTAGATGTTTGATAATAGGGTTTTCATGACAATAATGAATGCTTAAACTAAAATCAAATTAGATCACCCTTAACATGTGCAAAGATAAAAATAACTGGAAACAACAAACTCGCACATGCACACTCTTAGGGTACACCCCACTTGGTTGCCTTCGTACACGGTCATTGAGTATAGGTCGTTTTAGAGGTCGTCCTCTTGTCTAAAAGATCATAGTTGCCTCGAAATGGTTGCCTCGGATATTGTTGCCTCGAACAAATGATCTAAGACATTAGGGTTACCGCTAAGGCGTCCTAACATTGCTTTAGTGACCGTATGTCCCTCATTCGAATTGACCCTCAAACTCCAACGACGGTGCTACCTACTCATTAATAGTGGGATAACATTGTCTAAAGGAAATTAGCATAGAACAATTCCTTTTTCGAGTAGGTAGATTAGTTCTTAGATACTTGCTCATCCAAAACAAAACTTTTCTCACACTTACACTCTTTTTTAAACAAAGTTTTCAAAAACACTTCATTACACTCTTGAGGACAAAAGCAAGAGTTAAATCAAAGTTAAAAACAAAAACTTTTCAAAACCCACAAGCACAAAGAAAACAATTTTGAAAATGATGAGCAAGTATCTAAGAGCCCGTAGATAACTACGGATAGAAATGGTGCTAATACCTTCCCTTTCTATAATCTACCCCCCGTACTCAGGAAATCTCAAAAAACGTAATTTTTCTGTGCTTTTTTCCTTTCCTTGTTGGATAAAATAAAAGTAGGTGGCGACTCTTGCTTACCGCGACATTTTGCAAATACAAAATGCAAAATGCAAACCAGCATTCCAAAAATAGTCAGTTCTTCCCACCGTATCACAGACTGCACCAAAGCCGGTCATCTCACTACATCCTAAAGGCCAAGTTGGTCAAGTAAAGGGTTCTAGAAGTTCATTAGTGCTTCATGACATCACTCAGCGGACCCGTATTCTCTTTGATTGACTCAAAGGCTATCGGTACCCACAAATATGTCACACTAATATAGTTATTGCTTAGACCATGTTGGTATACCCTGTACAGTTTCCATAACGTATTGCTATTTACCTATAATGTATCCCAAATTCGGGTAGAGGATTTCAAACCCAAACAAAGAACCAAAATATAAAGCATACAAGTCAAACAATGTAAGCAAGTAAATGTGATCTAGCCCTTAAGGTAACCCCACTTTTATAATTTTCCTCAGCAGAGTTGCCAATTCTGTAGTACGGTGGGAGAACTGACTTAAGGGTTTTGCGTTTTATCGCAAATTTTGCAGTTAGCAAGAGTCGCCACCGACTTTTCTTTTATCCAAAAGGAAAGGTGAAAAAGCACAGGAAAGACCTTTGAGATTGTTTCTTGAGTTCGGGGGGTAGATTATGAAAAGGGAAGGTATTATCACCCTTTTCATCCATGGTTTTCCATGGGCTCTTAGTTACTTGCTAGATCACTTGCTTTTGTTTGAATGTGTGCTTGTGATGTGGGTTTTGAAAGTATTTTGAAAATGTAATTTTGTAAGGATTCTCGTTTCTATAATAACGCATACAAAGTGTTTGTTTCGAAAATAATTCAAAGATGTGTTTGTAAAATGTGTTTTTGAAAGTGATTTTGAAAAGGGTTTCCTTTTTAATGGCTCTCGTCTCTATAAGAACGCATACAAAGTGTTGTCTTTTAAAAATGTTTCAAATGGAAGTGTTGGTGTATAAAATGTTTTTGTTATGAGCAAGCGAGTAACTGGGAGTGGACCTACCTACTCAAAAGATCTTAGACGTGTTTTTCCTCCTCCTTTAGATGTTGCTATCTTACCATTGTTTTTGTAAGAAGCCCCATCGTTGGATGTGAAGGGACGGGTATTGGGAAGTTTGTATAGTCATAGAAGGCAACCCATGGAACGTCTTAGCAATGTCGTTTTAGGGACTAGATCGTTTTACCGAAGGTAACATCAAGGATCATCGAGGGACTACGATCTTTTATCGAGGGTCTTTTGCTAAAACGCTCATGTTCGAGGGACATGACTATTTTTTCCAATAGGCATCAAGTGAGATTACCCTAAGGGTGTTAGTGTGCAAGTGTGTTTGATTGCATGCATTTAGTCTTGCTTAGGGTTGTCTATTTATTGGTTTTATCTTGCCATACACGCCTAATTACTATACAGTGTAAGGAAAACAGTAAATTACAAAAAAATAAAATTCTACGCTATTACAATATTTAGAGGATGGGGGGTACGAATTTATGAATGGGGTTGCAAGTAAATATAAGTCCTAACTTACTATTACAACCATATTGAAATGCATAAGAATATACAAGAAAATGTAAAACGAACTTGTTTTGTTTTAAGAAAAATATTTTTGGTCTTTTGTTTTAAGAAATGAAATAAAGCGTGGAATAAATGTTTTTGATGTTTGCTGGTTAATGGAATAGGAAATGGTAGTAAAATAATGAGAAAAAAGGGAGAAAAACGAATCAGCGTGTTGCTGGTCATAATGAAGTCAGAGGTTATGACCCTGGCACGCTACAAAACAGAAACCTGTTAGTGAAAATATATAAGGTCAGAAGTTATGAACCCACTGGGAACACAATAATTTTCAGAATTTATGATACCCACTGGTAACAAAACAAGCTTCAGAAGTTCTGGTACCACTGGCAACAAAACGGACTTCAGAAGTTCTGAGACCACTGGCAGAACTTGGTTTCTCTTTCTATGCTAGTCAGAACATCTGTAATTTGGTTATTTCTCCACAAAACAGAAGACATGCATAGAACAGTTATAGCAGGTGTCATAGCGTTTCAGAAGATAAGAAAAATCAGGACTATAAATCAGAGGTAAGCATGCTTTTGCTAATCCTAACTCTGAGTTCTAGTTTCTTCAAGAACCTTTGAACTGATTTACTTCCTACTTAGGCAGATAGAATGCATGAAATTTCAGAGTATGTATGACACCAAAACCTGATATCTACATTGTATCTGAATATATAAATCTGGTAATGCTTAAATAATGTGGTGAGGGTCAGCAGAAATTTACCTTGTAGCTAGAAGAAATTCTGTGAATCGGGGTTAACCTCAACTCTGATGAAGCTCCAAACAGCTTCTTCACGTACTCAGTAAGCTGGAAGTTTTCAACTTCTGGAGATGGCAAGGAGGTGATATTCTGATTTTTGTTGAGTGGATGGATGAAGAGTATATAGTAGTATGAACGCAGAAGTTTAGGCAGTTTCCAACGTATGGATCAGAAACTGTGTGAGTGGTTTTTAGTCAAGAAATATTTGAGAACAATTGGAGTTTTGAATGCAAGGAACCAATAGTTAACAGGTTTTGTGTGTTGTGTTTACAGTTTTTGGAACTCTTGGAATTTTGGCAGGGATTCAAGGCTTTTCTTTCTCAAAATTTCCACCTCTTTTCAGCAACTTTTTTCTGGACCCTTTTTCAGTGACCAATGGTATTCTATTTATAGGCAAAGTTTTGTGGGTTTTGAAATGTCAAGTAGCGCCAACATCATACACTAGACGCTGACTTGCTCTTGAAGCAAGTTCCAAAAAAGGTGTGATTGTTGACAGTTTTTTTTAGCCTAGACTGGATTAGCAAGCAAGGATTAAGGAAAAGTAAACCCACAAGCAAAAATTAACGCATGAAACCTCCCATACTTTTGTATAAAAGTTTGCTTTTAAGGATAACAAGAGTATTCATATGCCACACGTGGAGAGGTCCCTTGGACAAAGACGAAAAAGTGGTTGTGAGCATTAATGAGCATTAAATGATGATGAGATTTGTCAAAATCAGAAATCCTGTAATTTGAGATTTTTCATCATTGCTTGATTCTAGATCAGAAGTTCTATCTAGGACAAACATCCATGTTCTGGTCTTTGTACCTTGTTGCCTTAGCATGTTCTGAAGGAGCTTTCAGGCTTTGTAGTAACCTTCTTTGATTTATCTTTGAAAACTATGGATCAGAAGTTCTGCTTCAGCGTAGCATCCAATCTTCTGATCTTCTTACCTTCGAGCTCTAGAATGTTCTGAAGGAGCTTTCAGGCTTTGTATTACGCTTTATTGCCTTCTTTGCATTATCCTAGCAAACTCTGACTGAACTTGTGTAGATGCTGAAGAGCCATGTTCTGACTGAAAACTATGTGCTGAACCATGTTCACAACTTCTGACTGCACTTGCCTGGAGGCTGGCTCAGAAGTTCTGAAGTGTCATTTTTTCCTAAATATTTAGAAAAGTCCCAAGTATTTAGAAATTTGGCTTTTCCATAGTAAATTTGACTTTGAACTTTTTGGTGATACAAATTTCATATTCCAACATGTCTTGATGAAATATGATTCTTGAAACTCGGTTTTGGTCTAAAAGTAAAAGTTAAACTTCTCAGCATGCAAATGACCATTTTGCCCTTGTGAATGATTTGCTTGGTAAAATTGATAATTCAAGGCTTGGAATTGTATGAGAGAAAACTTGAGAATCCAAGGTGATTCTTTGAGAAATGAGAGGGCAAATTTTGGGGTACAACACCAGTCCATCAAATCCCAGTAGGAGGAGATTCATCTGAAGAGGACAAGAACCAGATTGGTGAGGTCAAAAGTACTCAGGATGACTGTGTTAATGATCAAGTATTTGATGATGATTATTTTGACGAGCAACATCCAACCGCTGATATCAAATATAAGCAGTTAGAAGACAGATTGAAAGTTGTTGAAATCCAGGCCGTCCCTGGTTTAGATTTTGATGATTTGGGTCTGATCTCTAGGATAGTCATCCCCTACAAATTCAAAATACCAGTCTTTGCAAAGTATGATGGAGTTTCTTGTCCAAAACTCCATTTGAAATCTTATGTGCGCAAGATACATCTGCACATTGCCGATAAGAAGCTTTGGGTTCACTTTTTCCAAGAGAGCTTGGCTGGAATGCAACTTGAATGGTTTTATCATTTGGATGCTTCTCGTATCAATACTTGGGAGGATTTAGCTACTTCCTTCTACCATCGGTATCAATACAACACCGAATTGGCGCCAACGAGAGTTCAATTACAAGATATGACCATGGGAAAGAATGAAGGATTTAAGGAATATGCGCAAAAGTGGAGAGACCTTGCTAGTAGGGTTCAACCACCCTTAACTGATAGGGAGCACATTGACATGTTCATGGGAACTTTGTCTGGTCCCTTCTTTAATCTGTTGGTTGGCTGCTCTTCTTCTGGTTTCACCGAATTAATCTTAACCGGTGAAAGAGTGGAAAGAGGCATTAAAAGTGGGAAGATCTTTGTGGCATCTACCTCCACTTCCAATCTTATCAAGAAACCTTTTGCTGCAAAAAAGGAAGTCAATGCTGTGTACGGGGAAAGGGCCCGTACCAAGAAGAATGATTATCCATCTGTAAATGCCGTCCGAATCTCCAATCCAACTCCCACTCCAAGACCGTCTGCAAACCATCAACAGTTTGAAACTCCAAGAAGACAAGTTACGAGTTTAGGCATGTCACTGTCTCAAGCCTTACAACACATGCTCAAGGCTAATTTGGTGACATTGCGCGATCCTCCTGCCAACCCTCATACCTAGTCACCAAAGTATAATCCAAATGCTAAGTGTGCTTACCACTCGAGCAGCCCCCGGCACGAGACTGACTAGTGCTGGGCCTTGAAGAACAAAATCCAGGATTTGATTGATAACAAGACTATTGAGTTTGATCCTCCTTCCACGCTGAATGTAATTACCGCTCCGATGCCGAAGAATGACAAGAGTGATAATGTTGTTGAAGATACTTTTTTTGTTGCCTCTGTTGAAGAATTGACTACTCCGCTGAATATAATCAAGAACAATCTGTTGAAAGTTGGGATCTTCCCTGGCTGTGTAAAAGATTGTGTGTGCTGTACAAGATAACTCAATGGATGTGAAGGGATGAAGAAAGGCATACAACGCCTAATGGATAGCCACGAAATTCTATTCGAGAAAACCCCACTTGCCAAAAATTTGATTAACAAATGTGAAGACCTCTCCATTATTATCATCTCAAACAAGCCTCTTAGGATCCCCTCCAAAGGTCCTATTAGGATTTCAAATGAACCCACTGTTGCTCCCTTAATAATTACCAATCCCAGACTGATTCCCCACTCTTCAAATAAGGCAGTACCATGGAATTATGGTGTTGAGGTGTTCTATCATGGGATTAAACAAGACGTATGGATCGAAGAAGAAAAAGATGACAATGTTGGTAACATAGCTGGCTCAAGCAAACTAACTAGGACTGGGAGAATATTTTCACCCAATATCTCACCACTAGTTGTTACAAGGACGCCCATCCGTATTACTGCTGACAAGCCAAGTACCGATACAAGAGGGAAGGAGAAGGTTGTGGAGCCTAGTGTGATTGAAGTGCCCTCCAAGGATGTTGCTGATGGAGAACCCTCTGCTCGTGAGATGGACGAGATCTTGAAGTTAATAAAAAGAAGCGACTTCAAGATCGTGGAACAGTTGGGGAAAACCCTTTCTAAGATTTCAATGTTGTTATTGCTGCTCTGTTCCGATGCCCATGCTCGGACATTAATCAAGTTCTTGAAAAAGGCTCATGTTCCCCATGAGACAACAACGAACCAATTTGAGAATTACGTGGCTAGCCTGACAACTGATAATGGTCTGGGATTTTCAGATGCTGACTTAACACCCCTTGGAAAAAATCACAATAAAGCTTTACATGTTTTTGTCGAGTGCAAAGGGATTACCCTAGCACATGTGCTAGTCGACACTGGTTCTTCTCTGAATGTATTACCCAAGGGGGGTTAGACCACCTAGACTGTGAGGGTTTAGTCTTGAAGCCAAGCGATATCATTGTAAAGGCATTTGACGGATCAAATAGGACTCTTCATGGGGAAGTAGATCTTCCATTTAAAGTGGGCTCCCAAATCTTCAACTCCACCTTCTATATTATGGATATTCGTCCTGCATATTCTTGTCTGTTAGGTCGCCCGTGGATCCATAAAACTGAGGCAGTAACCTTAACTCTCCATCAGAAACACAAATATCTAGTCAAGGGAAGAATAGTCACCGTCTATGGAGAAGAAGAGTTTATGGTAAGTCACCTTAACTCGTTCAAATACATAGAAATGGATGGAGAATTCATTGAAACCCCATGCCAAGCCTTTGAAGTCATGCCACCGATGATTGCTGCTACCAAATGTTCTTTTGATGAGTCTAAAGCTGTTAAGGCCATGCCAAAGATGGTTTTAGTCAAGGATGCTCGTGCGGTAATTGAAGAAGGAAACTGTGATACTTGGGGGAAACTCCTCGATATCCCTTTTAAAGCGGACAAGTTTGGTTTGGCATTCACTGTCAAAGCTCAGAAGGAAGTAAGGCGTGCTCGTGCTGGAAAGCCACCTCTCCGCATTGGAAGCCATGAAGTCAATGTCGTGGTTGATTATGATGAAGAAGCTGCATTTGAATATTGGGTGTACCCAACTACAACGGAGCTGAAAAATTGGCATATAAAGGACGTCGTGCATATCTCCTTCATTGAGGAGTAATCTAATTGTTATTGTCTTTCTTTAAATTCAAGAACTTATTGTCTGTAATATTTTAACAATGACTTTTAAGCCATGTGCCTGGCCCAGGGCACTTTAGTCCATTTGTCAAGGGTTTTATTTACGTTCATATAATCATATGATCATTCAGTATATTGGACTCTTTTGCATTCAAATATTTGTGTACATTGTCTTTCCTTTATTTCAAATACATTTTAAAAAAATAGCCATGTATCTTACATGCACACACACACATTCTTGCAGGTCCTCTTCCACTCTGGATCCTATTGCCAATGACTCCACTATTGCCGACTATGACTATGAATGACCAATTAACCAAGCTGAAGATGAAGGCGAGGAAGATTGTGACATACTGGGAGAATTAGCCAGACTTCTATTACAAGAGGAAAAAGCTATTCATCCGCACGAAGAGTCAGTTGCAGTCATCAATCTGGGCACTGAAGCAGATAAGAAGGAAATCAAGATCGGCGTTAACTTAGAAGACAATGTCAAGAGTAGGTTAGTTCAGATGTTGCATGATTATGTGGAAGTATTTGCTTGGTCTTATGAAGATATGCCTGGTTTGGATACCGACATCATAGTTCATCATCTGCTGACAAAAGAAGATTACCCTCATGTTAAACAAAAGGTTCGTCGCATGAGGCCTGATATGTCTGAGAAGATCAAAGCTGAAGTAATGAAACCATTTGATGCAAGGTTCCTAGTTGTGACATCCTATCCCCAATGGGTTGCCAATGTGGTGCCAATGTCGAAGAAGGACAAAAAAGTTCGCATGTGCATGGACTATAAGGATATGAGTAGGGCAAGCCCCAAGGATGATTTCCCTCTACCACACATTGACGTCTTAGTCAATAATATTGCTTAGCATAAAGTCTTCTCATTCATTGATGGTTTCCCAGGCTATAATCAAATAAGGATGGCTCCCGAAGATATGGAGAAGACTACTTACGTTACGCAGTGGGGCACCTTCTGCTACAAGGTTATGCTGTTCGGATTAAAGAATGTAGGGGCAACATATCAAAGATCTATGGTAGCTTTGTTTCATGATATGATTCATCATGAAATAGAGGTCTATGTGGATGATATGATTTCCAAATCAAAAAATGAAGAAGAATATCTCGATCACCTGTACAAACTATTCGAAAGGCTGAAAAAGTACAAGCCGAGGTTAAACCCTAACAAGTGAACGTTTGGGGTACGATCTGGAAAGCTTCTAGGTTTTGTTGTCAGCAATAAAGGCATTGAAGTTGATCCTGCCAAGGAAAAGGCCATCCAAGAAATGCCAGTCCATCATTCTGAAAAAGAAGTTAGAGGATTCTTGGGTCGTCTCATTTACATTGCCCGCTTCATATCACACTTAACTGCTACTTGTGAGCCAATCTTCAAACTCTTGAAGAAAGATCAGGTAGTCTGATGGAATGATGAGTGTCAAGCTGCTTTCGACAAAATCAAAGAATACCTTCAAGAACCTCCTATTCTCATGCCTCCAGTTGAAGGAAGACCCTTGATCATGTACTTGACTATACTAGAGAACTCCATGGGGTGTGTTTTGGGCCAACATGACGAGTCTGGCCGAAAAGAGCATGCTATTTATTACCTGAGCAAAAAGTTTAATGACTGTGAAACCAGATATTCACTGCTCGAGAAAACTTGCTGCGCTCTAGCATGGGCTTCTCGCCGGCTAAGACAGTATATGTTGACTCATACCACTTTCTTGATTTCTAAGATGGACTCGATCAAGTACATCTTCGAGAAACCTGGCCTTTTCGGACGGATAGCCAGATGGAAAATGATCTTGACTGAGTATGACATTCAATACACTACACAAATTGCCATCAAAGGAAGTGTGCTAGAAGATCATTTGGCTCATCAAGCTATGGATAATTATCAGTCTATGAACTTCGACTTCCCTGATGAGAACATTATGCTAGTAACCGACTGTGCAAAACTTGGACCATATAACAGACCTGAACAACGATCCCGATGGACTATGGTCTTCGATGGGGCTTTCAACGCCTTAGGTAACGAAATTGGTGATGTGATCATCTCTCCTGAAGGTTGCCACACTCCATTCACTGAGAGATTATGCTTTGATTGCACGAACAATATGGCCGGGTATGAAGCATGCATCTTGGGTCTGAAAGCTGCTATTGACTTGAGGATCAAGCATTTGAATGTGTTTGGGGATTCCTCTCTAGTGATCATCCAAGTAAAAGGAGATTGGGACACTAAACACCCTAATCTTATTCCTTACAAGGAACTTATGCTATCCCTAATTCCTTACTTCGAAGAGATCACTTTCGAGCACTTCCCTAGGGAAGAAAATTAGTTGGCTGACGCTTTGGCGACCATGTCTTTAATGTTCTAGGTCAGATAGGATAATCAAGCCCCTATAATTACAATTGAAAGATTCAACGAACCTGCACATTGCTGCAAGCTTGACACTGACGTGGAAAAGCCATGGTACCATGAGGTGATAAGATATCTTGAAGCACAAGATTATCCAGAGGGAGCATCCATCAATGACATAAAGTTCTTACGAAGATTTTCATCTAAATTCTTCCTAAGAAACGTTTGGCAGATAATTAAAACTGTTTGGCACATATGAACTAAGCAGTAACAAGCATCTCTTTAGTGTATATGGAATACCCCCACAGAGTTATTTCATTAACATCCTCCTCAACAAAGTTACTCACCAAGTCTCTGACAACGAGAAATCGTATCATATATTTACTATGAAATTAAACCGCTTTATATCATATTGACCCGATTAACTCCCGAATACTCTGAGTTTTGTATGATTTTATGCAGGTACAACATATCTCAGCTCAAACTAGAAAGAAACGTAAAATGTACAAGATTGCGGCCAAGACCAGAAGAGAAAAGATAAATCTGTCAAAAATCCAAAATTGCTGCTATTACGGTCGTCACGCCCTTGCCACGACCGTAAGACACTTCAGAAGCGTGTTACGACCGTCATGCATTGGCCACGACCGTAACGCGCTATTTCATGGAATCTGCACGTCACACCCTTGCCACGACCGTAACAAGCATTATATTGGTTATTTTGAACGTGCAGTGCGTGGTCAAGTAACGGATGCATGTGCGCCTTATTTTTCTCCAACTTCCAAGACCACCTTCTCCTTATTTTTCTCAGCAAGCCAAGAATCTAGCAACGTGAAATATAATTCCAACTGTATTTATTCTCGATAAATAGCTTGGACTTCAAAGAAGAAAATACGGAGTTCAATTTAGAAAATTCTTGCGGAAGCTCTGCCGATTTAAAACCCGATTCTATTTTCTGATTTTATTTTGTTCTTGTTATTCCTTTTCCTTTAAGAACCTTTAATAGCATTTCCAACATCAGGAAATTGCTATTCTTGTTAGGATTTCTTTCAAGCCTCATCATTTTGTTTATTTAATTTTCATTTCGACGTTCCAATCTTGCCGGCTTGTGGAAGAGGGATCTAAGATATTATTGCTTTTCAGGTTTTTTACCGTATTCAATATAATTGCAATTTTATTTATGTTAAATTTCTGTTCTTTATTTATAATGCATGTGTTATTGTTTTCTGATTTTATTTCCAGCATTTTAATTCTAAGCATTATGAGTAGCTAAATACCCGTAGTTGGGGTGTGATGAAATAACCGAATGAATTGATTCATTTCTAAGCTAAAACCTTAATTAACTTAATGTCTGGCCGTGACTTTTTATAATTAAAAATTAAGCTTTTTGTTACGAGAGTAAGGAAAGTAAAATAGGGAGAAATCAAGACCACGAGAGTGTGAGGTTTTAACCGGATAGCTAAAGTTAGGCATTCGATTTAAATACAGCGAGAGCGCTTTAAAACGAATTAGATTTATTTAGTTTTCAAAAAGATGCTTTCTAAACACTTATGGGCTAGTGAGAGCAGACATTTGGCTTTAGGAGTATGATCCGAGGTAAGACCACGAGAGTGTGAATCGAGGGTTTTTAAACTGATAAGTACTACAGAACAATTTAAGTTAAATATTTTTATATGCTTAGGTACAATTTAATTCGCATAGGTTCAAAACATTACACTCCGACCACTTTAATATTATAATTCTTTTAATTGAATTTAGTTTCTCCTTTAGTTTTAAACTTCTAAAAACCAAACGTGACAATTTCCGCCTTAGCTAAACTAACCTGTTTTATAACACTAGAGTAATTACGAAGTCCCTGTGGGTTTGACATCTTTTTATTACTACCGCGATAGACTGTGCACTTGTAGTTAAGATACCGTTAGACACATTAGGTCAATCGCCACATCAAGTTTTTGGCACCGTTGCCGGGGACTTTAGTTTAGTCACTAGTGTATTCTGAAAACAATGCTGTCTAGACTAAGGCAACTTTTTATATTTCCCTCTGTTGTATGCCAAATACTCGTTCTCAAGGCGAGCCTTTGCATCTACAATTTAACGATATCGAGCGTTACTTAAGATTAAGACGCCGAATTCAAGAATACCGATCTCTCAATAATCTTTCTCCGACTAAAATTCCTGATATCCCGTTACCAGAATTTATCGAAGAATCGACAATGGCTGACGTACCAAATCCGCCTCGTGCTCTTAAGGACTACGCAGTTCCTTTGCAAGCGGAACCTCACAACAGCATTGCCGCTCCTGCTATTGCTCGAAACGATTTCGAGCTGAAACCTTCGCTTTTATCCGCCGTTCAGCAGAACCAATTTTCTGGATCTCCTACTGACGACCCTAACCTACATTTGTCAGTGTTTGTGCAGTACACAGACACTATAAAAGCGAATGGAGTAAACCCCGAGGCGATACGATTGCGCCTATTTCCTTTTTCTTTAAGAGACAGAGCCCGAGCCTGGCTCCAATATCTTCCTTCAAATTTAATCACCACATGGGATGAATTGAAGAAAGTCTTCTTGGCTAGATATTTCCCACCAAGCAAAACTGCTATGCTTAGAGCTAACATCAATGGTTTTAGACAAAAAGATAACGAATCACTTTTCGAAGCATGGGAACGTTACAAGGATATGATTAGACTCTATCCTCATCATGGTTTAGAAGAATGGCTAATCATTCATACGTTTTATAACGGTCTCTTGTATAACACAAGATTGACTATAGACGCCGCTGCAGGTGGCGCACTGATGGATAAACCATATGCCGAAGCAAATCAACTTATCGAAAGTATGGCCCAGAACCACTATCAATGGGGAAGGGAAAGAGCTAATGTGGAGAAATCCCAAACCAAAGGTGGAATGTCTGAAGTGAATATTCTGGACCAAGTCAATGCTAAAGTGGAAGCTCTTACCCAAAAGTTAGAAAACCTTACCACTACTCCTGCAACTACCGTAGCTGCAGTTGTCCAAAGTTGCGATCTATGTGGTCCTCAATCACATCCTGCTCCAGAATGCCCACTTCTAACGGGAGTTCCAGCTGAACAAGCAAATTACATACAAGGGAACCCTTATAGCAATACCTATAACCCTGGTTGGAAAAATCATCCGAATTTTTCATACAAAAGTAACAATGCGTTATACGCACCTGGACAAGCTCCCGCCACACCACCCGGTTATCCAAAAGCTATCCCAAATCATCCTGGTAATGGACCTAATACTCCTAGGAAATCTAACCTAGAAATCATGATAGAACACTTCATTGCTTCCCAAGCTCAGACTAATAAAGACGTTATAAATCAGAATTTACATACTAATGAGCAGATAAAACAATTAGCTAGCAAAGTTAATGCTTTAGCCACCCATAACAAGATGCTTGAGATGCAAATTTCACAGGTAGCTCAACAACAAGCACCTACTGCAGAACCGGCTGGAATTTTTCCTGGTCAACCACAGCCCAACCCAAAAGGACATGCTAATGTTGTGATACTGAGAAGTGGAAAAGAACTCGACAGACCTGTTGACCCAAGACTAGAAAGTCCAACCATGTACCAAAAACAGAGCAAGCCGACTGAAAAAGCCAATGAACCTAAAGAAAAAGAAAAGGAAAACGAAACTCAAGAGGCAGTGGAGCAAGAGAAGCCTTATGTACCTCCACCGCCTTATAAACCACCAATTCCGTATCCTCAGAGACTTACAAATTCCAAAACGATGGGCCAATTTAAGAAATTCGTTGAACTTCTGAAACAACTCAATATCACAATACCTTTTACAGAAGCCATCACTCAGATGCCCTCGTACGCTAAATTTCTCAAGGAAATTCTATCTAACAAGAAGAAGATAGAAGATAACGGAACAATTACACTCACTAACGAGTGTAGCGCGATCATTCAAAACAATATGCCTCCTAAGTTAAAAGACCCAGGTAGTTTCTCTATACCTTATAATATTGGAAAGTTTGTCATAGACAAAGCTCTATGTGACTTAGGAGCAAGTATTAGCGTCATGCCCCTATCTATCTGCAAAAAGCTAGAGATGGGAGAACTCAGACCCACGAAAATGTCCGTTCAATTAGTTGACCGATCAGTTAAATACCCTGTAGGTATACTGGAAAACGTTCCAGTTAGAATAGGTCAATTCTATATCCCGACCGATTTCATCATCATGGACATAACCGAGGACTCAGTTACCCCTATCATATTAGGAAGACCTTTCCTAGCCATAGCCGATGCTATAATTGATGTAAAGAAGGGCAGACTAACATTCGAAGTTGGAGAAGAAAAAGTGGAATTCATCCTTACTCAATTCTTACAAGCACCAGCCATGAACGACACATGCTATCTTATAGATGTCATAGACGAGTGCGTAAGAGAAATGGAAGCAGAACAGACAAAATATTCTGAGATAATGGAAATCCAAACCCCTCCAATATTCGAAAACGATGACAGTCTAAATGAAAGCTTAGCACTCACGCCCGATCATATGCCATTCCCGAAGAACCCCAGTGTAGAATTGAAAATCTTACCTAAGAATCTAAGATACGAATTCCTTGATACCGAACACACGCGACCAGTAATAGTAAACTCCAACTTAGGAAAGCTCGAAACTGAAAAAATTTTAGACGTCCTAAGGAGATACCCAACCGCACTAGGTTATAACATATCTGATTTGAAAGGAATATGTCCTTCAATCTGTATGCACCATATTATGCTAGAAGAGAATTGTAAAACCTCTAGAGAACCTCAAAGAAGGATTAACCCGATTCTTAGCACTGTAGTCAGAGATGAAATTACAAAGCTTATGGAAGCTGGAATCATATACCCGATCTCTGATAGTAAGTGGGTGAGCCCAGTACACGTGGTGCCCAAGAAAGGAGGTATCACCATTGTTAAGAACGCAAAAGGCGAACCAATAACGCAAAGAGTAGTCAATGGACATAGAGTGTGTATAGATTATAGAAAACTAAACAAAGCCACTCGTAAAGACCATTTTCCTCTACCTTTCATAGACCAAATGCTAGAACGGTTAGCCAAACATTCCTATTTCTGCTATCTAGACGGTTACTCCGGATTCTTTCAAATTCCCATTCACCCTGACGATCAAGAAAAGACTACTTTCATGTGTCCGTATGGAACGTTCACATATAGACGAATGCCTTTCGGATTGTGTAATGCCCTAGCGACCTTCCAACGATGTATGATGTCAATCTTTGCAGATTTTATAGACAACATCATGGAAGTGTTCATGGATGATTTCTCAGTGTGTGGGGGAAGTTTCGAAGGATGTCTATCAAACCTAGAGAAAGTCTTAGAAAGATGTGTAAAAGTAAACCTCGTGCTCAATTGGGAAAAATGCCATTTCATGGTCCGAGAAGGAATCGTACTAGGACATGTCATATCCAATAAAGGGATTGAAGTTGACAAAGCCAAAATAGAAGTCATAAAAGAACTTCGACCACCTAAGACCGTTAGAGAAATACGAAGCTTTTTAGGACACGCCGGTTTTTACCGGTGAATCATTAAAGATTTCTCAAAAAATACTAAACCACTTACCGGTCTGTTAATGAAAGACGCTGAGTTCGTATTCGACGATGATTGTCATAAAGCGTTTGAAACTCTAAAATCAGCCCTTATCACCGCACCAATCATCCAACCACCCGATTGGAATTTACCCTTCGAAATCATGTGCGATGCAAGTGATTACACCGTAGGCGCAGTTCTTGGACAAAGGAAGGACAAGAAACTACACGCCATTTACTAAACTAGTAGAACGCTAGATCCAGCCCAAATGAACTACGCCACGACTGAGAAAGAGCTGTTAGCAGTCGTCTTTGCGCTTGACAAATTCTGTTCCTATCTAGTAGGAGCCAAAATCATCATCTACACGGACCACGCTGCTATAAGATATCTATTAAATAAGAAAGATGCAAAACCAAGGCTCCTCAGATGGATCCTACTTTTACAAGAATTTGACTTAGAGATTAAGGATAAAAAAGGGACCGAAAACGTCGTAGCGGATCACTTGTCAAGATTGGAAGATATAAAACCCGAACAAGTACCGATTAACGATGATTTTCCATATGAACAACTGATAACCCAAATAAGGAGCGACCTGGCTCAGTTAAACCTAAACGAACCAAAACCCAAGGAAGCCGTAAAAGCAATCCATGCAACCATGGGATTGCCATGGTATTCCGACATAGTTAACTATCTAGCTGCAAACGCGCTCCCACCAGACCTTACCTACCAACAGAAAAAGGAATTCTTCCACGATCTCAAATACTACTATTGGGACGAACCCTTACTGTTTAAAAGAGGACCAGACGGAATCTTCCGTCGATGCATACCCGAAGAAGAGATAGAAGATGTCATTTCCCACTGTCATTCATCTCCTTACAGGGGACACACAAGCACTTCCAAAACTTGTGCAAAGATCTTACAAGCCGGCCTATTCTGGCCTAATCTATGGAAATATGTCCACATCGCTGTTAGAAATTGCGATCGGTGTCAACGCACCGGTAATATTTCAAGACGCGATGAAATGCCTTAAAGAGGAATCCTAGAGGTAGAAATCTTTGACGTATGGGGAATCGATTTCATGGGACCTTTCCCATCTTCTTTTGGAAACAAATATATACTCGTCGCGGTCGATTACGTTTCAAAATGGATCGAGGCCATAGCCTCTCCTACAAATGACACACGAGTGGTAATCAAACTTTTTAGAAACATAATCTTTCCAAGATTCGGTGTACCGAGACTCGTCATTAGTGACGGTGGCTCCCATTTCATCTCAAAGATATTCAACAAATTACTATTTAAGTATGGAGTGAAATATCGTATAGCGACACCATACCACCCATAAACCAGTGGACAAGTCGAAGTCTCAAACAGAGAAATTAAGCAGATCTTAGAAAAAACTGTAGCCACATCCAGGAAAGATTGGTCATCAAAGCTCAACGAAGCTTTATGGGCCTATAGGACGGCCTACAAGACCCCTATAGGAACCACACCCTTCAAGCTCGTATACGGAAAATCCTGTCACCTCCCAGTAGAATTAGAACACAAAGCGTATTGGGTAATTAAAACGCTTAACATGAACTACACTGCTGCGGGAGAAAAACAAGTCCTAGATTTAAATGAATTAGAAGAATTAAGATTAGATGCTTATGAGAATGCTAAAATATACAAAGAAAGAACTAAAAAATGGCATGATAAGCGTTTATCTAGGAAATAATTTAGTGTGAGAGATCTCGTACTATTATTTAACTCAAGACTTAGGCTCTTCCCTGGTAAATTAAAATCTAGATGGTCAGGTCCGTATGAAATTACAAAAGTGTTCCCTAGCGGAGCAATAGAAATTAAGGGTAGAAATACTGACCCGTTTATAGTAAATGGGCAGCGGTTAAAAATATACAATAACATTGAAAATAGAGACTATACGAATAGTCTAAGACTTTTAGAATTGCCCAATATTTCACCCGAATAATCTGTTGCTAGGCACTATGTCAGGCTTTTGACGTTAAAAACAGCGCTAAGTGGGAGGCAACCCACCTATTTGTTAATTGTTATTTGTTTCTATTTATTTATTTATTATACTTTTCGTTTTTGCATTTATTCCTATTTAAGTTTTATTTTTCATTTTCTTTCTTTTGTTATAATTTTCATAAAACTGCTGCTGATTTCAAAATAATTTTAATTGCCACAGGATTTCTGAAAAGTTTTTGTTTCTCTTCTACCTTCTCTCCTGACTTGTTTCACTGACTAACAATAACCATGGAACCAAAACCACATAATTTCTTGGAAACCACCTTTAGGGGTAGAAACCAAAAGAGAAAATTCGAGGAATTATCAAAAAGAAACATTGGTATGACACTTTATTATGATGAACCCACTATGAATGCTTTAGGTATAACGGATAGTGTTATGTACTTGTTTAACCAGCTGGGGTGGGAAAAAGCCCACATTAAGATTAGGTTTGCCACCTACCGTGAGCTCACCTTTGAATTTCTAAGCTCACTAGTCCATATACCCGAACATGGGAAAGGAACCCGAAAGGAATTTATAAGTTTCCGTCTCTTTGGCATTGATTTTGTTTACACTCACAAGGAACTAGCTGACCTATTAGGATTCCCTAGCGGCCCTTTTGCTTACTCTACTACCCAGGTTGAACTGATGGATATTGAGCTAGATTACTTCTGGGGGACTTTAACTGGTAATTATCACCCTGATCCGGATAACATGGATAACGATGAGATACATAACCCTGCTATCCGCTACTTCCATAAGATTCTAGCCCACACTGTATTCGGGAAAGAGGAGAACTGTACTGCAGTGTCTAAGGACGAGATATTTTTAGTATATTGTATGAACCAAGGCCACCCCGTTAATGCCGTGCCATTCCTAATGCAAACCTTTTACCGTATTATCAATAACCCTGATGAACCAATCATCATAGGTGGCCTGGTCACAATGATTGCACATGCCCTCGGCCTTAGACACCAGCTGAATATGTGCCCACATTTTAGTACGATTCGTCCTATGAACATTGCTTTTTGCTTTGACCGCCGTATAATAGAAAACCATGATTACCCACCTTATGAGTATTGTTGTACCCCAAAATTTGCCCTCTCATATTCCTCAAGATTTGTCAAGTCAAGGTCACAAAATTCCCCAAGGGTTGTGCAGCTCAACTGTCTCCTATACAGTCAAAACTAGGGTTTGAGTTCTGGTCAAGCAAATGAACTTTTCAAAGGCCCAATCAAGTCTCATATGCCTACAAAGATGGTCAAGTATCCTCATGTCAAGTTTCAAAGCATTCAGCTCAAAATTGCACAGTCAAAACCCTAGATTGCACTACAGTCAACTGTAGGGGCAGAATGGTCATTTGACAGTCAAAAGTTCAAATTTTTGGTCAATATATCATTTTGAAGCCACAAACATCATTTGATCAATGCTTGATCATGATTCTCAAAATTTGGCTCAGAAATCATCAAAGATGCAAAAGTTGCTATATTTGGACAGCTGAAAAAGTCAACTGAAATTGACCAGGGCATAACTTTCACATGGATTATCAGAAAAATTCCATCCAAAGCTCATTTTGAAGAGAAAGACATTTCCTACAACTCATCTTCATACTTCAAGTCCAAGAAATGCTCTCACAAAAAGTTATCAATTTCAACATTATAGGTCATTTTCAAAAGTCAACAAAAAGTGACTTTAAGTCAAAGGCCATAACTTAAGATTGGTAAATCAAAATGACATGGGACCAAAGGCATTGGTTAGAGGACTCAAAGACCTTTCCAAAATGTCCAAGAACATGTGAAAAGCTTAAAAATTGACCAAGTTATGCCTTGTGGAAGTTGGGAAACTTTTGGGAATTTTGAAAAGTCAACATTGATGCAAAAGGCCTAAATTTGCTATTGGGCCCATTTTTCTTCCAAGTTTCTTCATGCCAAGCCTATGCACGACCACTAGGCCCAAAGGGAAGTATTTTCATATTTTTTAATTGTTTATTTGAATTTATATTAATTTATATTCATTTAAATCATTTTAATACATGAAAAATATAAACCTAACCTAAAAAAATCTTTTTATGCACACTCCAAGGTCAATATTTCGTGCACATCTCAAATAGGCAAGTTTTGATGAGATTTGGGCATGATTGAACAAAAAAACCATGAAAAAAGATTTGGAAAAGATATGAAGAAATCAAATATGTGAAATCATCAATGCAAGAGATTTTGTACAACTTTCTTAACCTAAATCGTTCCATACAAGTACTAGAACACAACCCTATGCCAAAGAGGACTGCAAGCTGCGCCAAAACAAGCCATTGCATATTGAAAATTTTTCTTAAAAACTCAAATCTGAAAAGTGCCTTAGAGGTCGATTCAAACCCCCAAACCTATTCCAAAAGCTTCAGTGGCAATTGCTGGACACATTCCAATCATTAACATCAACCAAAACACCTTGAATTGGTACCCCTAAGTCAAACTGTATCTCAACAATTCTGAAATCGTATAGCATGATTCAAGCATAGTTTTGCATTTTTATTTATGTATTCATACTCATAATGGTGTTTTAAAGCTAATCATCATATTTAATTTGATTTTCCTGCTGTCTATAAGGATTTGCCATGCGCGATTTTTAGGTTTTACAGGTTTCAGATTTGGGGTTTTCTGCCCAAGGAAAAATTACGCTTCCAGACCAATGCCATTAGCTTAAGCAGGTTGAGACGAAGAAGATGGCACCCTCGCGCTCAATTTATGAGCGTCGAGGGGCTAGTCGCTATTTTCTTATAGGCCCTCTAGAACAACGCTTCAAAAACCGTGGCCTCTGAGTTTTGTTTTTACAGGGATGAAGACGATGGTGTCGTGTCACACAGGGACAGGCCAATTCGAATTTGCGCGCGTTTTAATTACTATGCGCTGATTTTGTTTATTTATTATGTTTACGCGTTATTATATATTAAATGACAAGCGCTTGGCTCAGTGGTAACACGTTGTGCATGTAACATCAAAGACCTGGGTTTAAGTCCCAGGTCTGGCAAAATTCCATGTTATTTTTCCAAATAAAATCCTATGCTATGCTAACATCCAGGTACATCATGTTCTCTCATCATCAAGCCACACACGTGTCCCAGACGACCAAATCAAAGGCATGGATCCCAGGAGCACAATAAACTCCAGTCAACGCACCATAGGGAATCTTGAAAAGTCAGCAAATTCAAGGCTTATTGGGCCAAAACTCCATGCCTATACCTCCTGAATTGGGGACTACCCCCCCCCCCTTGGTTTGCCTTATTATTTTTTTATTCTTTCTTTAATTTTTCTTTTTATTTCTTTTATTTGCCATTTATTTAGTTAATTATTTTTATAAAATATAAAAACATTCAAAAATCAGAAAAAGACCAAAAATAATAATTTTCATGTTATAATTATTTTCATAAAAAAAAATGCTTGTAATTATTTAGCTTTAATTTAGGTTTATTAAATATTTTTCATAACAAAAATCCAAAAAATAGAATTTAGGTTTAATAACTTTTTATTTTCTTTTTTAGTTTTCCTTTTTTTTTCAGAATAATAATATTATTTATTTATTTTCATAAATTAAAAATTGTACATAAATTAATTTAGCGTTAAATTAGGTTAAAAGTCAATATTTTCATAATAAACTTAAAAAACATTAGAACTAGGGTTTAGCATTTTAATCTTTAATTAATTTTTCTTTTTTCTTTTAAATCTAAAAAATACAAAATACCAAGAAAAAAAACATTTAATCATTTAATTTTTAATTCTCATTAACCATTAATATTTTGCAAAAGGGTCCAACGCCCTAGTTTCGTTTCAATTCCTTTACTTCGCGCATTTATTTTACAATCGTTTAAATAATTATGTAATTGTCCCTAAGCCTTGTAATTTTACTTTTCGCACTTTATTTTTCCGCTTTATTTATTTTCCGCTAAATCGGGTCCGGTTTAATTTTGGCGATGTGGACCCGCGCCATTTGTAATAGTTAGATTTATTTTTTCGCAAACTTTATAACTGTTAAATATGCATGCAAGAATGAATGGACAAATTAAAATCAAGCGTAGAACACGACAAACATGACAAGACAAATAACTGAAACATGACACACAATTCGCACACACCACCCCTAGGGTACGCCTCACTGTTGTCTTTCGAAAGGTGATCGTCGAGTAGAGGACGTCTTAGTAAGTCCTCATGATCCGGGAACCTGGCATGAGGGTAGCTTCTAAGGTGTCTTCCCATTGCTCCGGTGATCACCACGTCCCTAAAACTCGAATTGACCCGAACACCTCCAACGGTGGTGCTACCTACCTCTCAATGGTGGGATGGCACTACTTTAAAGGACTCTTACACAGACGAATTCCTTAGGGTAGGTAGGTTCTCAAGGATACTTGCTCTAATCTTCAAACAAATCAAAAGACTTTTCACCGACACTTTTCAAAAGCTTTCAAAACAAACTTTTCAAACACTCTGACGTATGAGTCGATCTGAAATTTTTTCAAAGAAACTTTTAAACCCACAATTGAAAAGCAAACAAACAATTTTGAAAACACATTGAGCAAGTATCTAAGAGCCCATGGATAACCATGGATAGAAAGGGTGCTAACACCTTCCCTTTCTATAACCTACCTCCCGAACCGAGAGCAATCTCTTTAAGGAATTTTTCTGTGCTTTTGTCCTTTCCATTTGGAGAAAATAAAAGACGGTGGCGACTCTTGCTTCCGCGACATTTCGCGAACCAGCGTTAAACAGTCAGTTCCAGATCCACCGATCACAGAACTGGCGACTCTGCTGGGGAATGAAACTTAAAGTGAGGTGTACCTTAGGGCTAGCTTATAACTATGTTTTCAATTGTTTTCCTTGTGTGCTTTAAATTGTGGGTTGCTTGGGAGTTCTATAGATCCTACACCCGGATCTGGGGATACCTTCTTAGAAAGTAGCAACAAGGCTGTGAGGGAACTGTGCGGGGTATACCGACATGGTTGAAGCAGTCTGCTACGTTGATGTGGCACTTTGGTGTGTACCGGTAACCCTTGAGTTCAGTCAAGGAGAGTACGGGGCCTCCACGTGGTGTCGTGAAGCATCAACAGACCTTAGGAACCTTAATTGAACTATCTTGGCCTCTTTAGGGTAGTGAGATAACTGACTTTGGTGCAGTCCGAGGTTGGTTGATACTCGATACTACGCTCAATTAAGGGTTGCTTTCCTGGAATATTTCGGTCGCCAGTTCAGTGGCTAAATCGAAACGATGAACAATGAAAGCAATCCCGTGATATTGGGACCCTTAGAACCCGGTTACTTCTAATAGGACAGGTTGAGCCCACCAACTTCAAGAGGGTAATACCCAGACCCCATGCTGGCCTCAACTCTAAGGGCTTTCTCTTGTGTGACTTGTGTGCCTTCATACTTGACTATTTGCATGCTTGTTATCTGACACATGAACTACTTGCAGGGTTTGTTTATAGTCCTTAATTGGGACTCGTAACATGGTTACTAAGTCTTGTAGGTTTTGTTTATAGCCCTTAACGGGGACTCGTAACAAAGTATACTGAATTTCTTGCAGGGTTTGTTTATAGTCCTTAATTGGGGCTCATAACAGGGTCACTTACATTACCCCATGCATAGCATGACATCATACCATTGCATACATCCTAACCCATTTCAAGGATCTCAAGGGCTTGTGATGCAGGTCATGATAAATCAAACATCTAGCCGGGGGCAATGAGGATTTATTTTCCTCTAGCCAAGGTTGTCAGGGGCTATGACCCACTGGATATGGTGAGCCTTTGACCCTTGAAGAAGGGTTCTCAACAACATGAAGTTCCTTCAATCGAGCTACCGGTTTCCAATTCTAACAAACTGTCTTGTTTATCCCGCGAGGTCCTTGAAAACATTGCATGCATATCATACATCTCATTGCATTGCAGGTGTCCCTTTGACAGGTTGCTTACCCTTCTTCGCTGTTTATTTCAGCCGATCGTCATGAATCCTGAATCATCAGTTGAGCAGTCCATCAAGGCCCTCCAGGCTCAGAACGCCCAGTTCCAAGGGTTGATCATGAACTTGACCCAGGGGCAACAAGATCTGAAAGCTCTCCTATTGAAGAAGGAAAAGAAGAAGAAGAGGACTGTTTTGTTCAGCCCTAGACGTAGATCTGGGAATGCACCACAGATTGAAACTGAGAGGACAACTCCATCTGTGAGGGAAGGTAGTCATCAGGGGGAAAGGGTTCCCAGTCCAGTGGTCTCCGACAACGAGACAGATTTCAACGACGAACAATACCCTCCTGCCGAAGACAAGTACAAACAGTTGGAGGATAGGCTGAATGCTATGGAGATCCAACAGGTACCTGGGCTGGATTTTGGAGATCTGGGTTTGTCAACTGGTGTGATTATTCCTCGGAAGTTCAAAGCACCATCCTTTACCAAGTATGACGGGGCGTCTTGTCCCAAGTTACATCTCAGGTCCTATGTTCGGAAGATTCAACCATATACGGTGGACAAGAATTTGTGGATCCACTTCTTTCAGGAGAGTCTTTCAGGGACTCATCTCGAATGGTTCTATCAGCTAGATGGGACCAAGGTTCGTAACTGGGAGGAGTTGGCTACTGCTTTCTACAAGCAGTATCAGTATAATGCCGACCTTGCCCCTACGCGTACCCAACTCCAGGGTATGTCGTTAGGATCAAGTGAAGGTTTTAAAGAATATGCGCAGAAATGGAGGGATCTTGCTGGAAGGGTACAACCACCTCTGACTGATCGGGAACTTGTCAATATGTTCTTAGGGACCCTGTCTGGTCCGTTCTACAACCACCTAATTGGGAATTCGTCTGCTGGATTCACAGATCTTATATTGACTGGAGAGCGAATAGAAGCTGGCATTCGGTCTGGGAAAATTCAAGAGGCTGCACCTTCTGATAAAAAGCCTCATCATGGAAAGAAAGAATCCAATGCTGTGCACGGTAAAAAGAGCCGTCATGAGGTAGGGGCAATCCAGATCTCCAATCCCGGACCTGCTCAACAAGGACAGGGGCAGCAGCGCAAGGAGAAACGACAGTATACCAAACTCAACATGTCGCTGGATCAAGCACTACAACAAATGTTGAAGGCAGGGCTGATCACCTTAAGGGCTCCCCTTCGGAATCCGAACACTTCGGCTCCTAACTATCATCCCAACGATAGGTGCGCATATCATTCTGATAGCCCGGGGCATACTACGGACAACTGCTGGCCTCTCAAGAACAAAATTCAAGACATGATCGACGCCGGGGAGATTCAGTTTGAAGTGCCTGAGACTCCGAACATAATCACTGCTCCGTTACCCAATCGTTGAAGACCTTTTGTTTATTTGAATTTCTGAGTTGTGTTTTTCTTTGCTTATATAAACAATTAATGTCATAGAAAACTCTTTTATTCTATTAATGCATCGCATATGTCTGTTTTGGGAATTAATACAATTGTTTTCATTATATTCAAAATTCTTTTCATATTTTTTCTGATGATCAACTCTTGGTTAATAATTCTGAGCCTCTTGAGGGAGGATGACGAAAACGATACCGAATCTACAGTATGCTTTTGAACAGACCCCGCTGATGAGGTACAGGCATTGTTTCAATTCCTAAACACTGGAGTAATAAGGAAGATAATCCCTCGTCAACCCCTTTGAGCCAAAGAAGTAGGAGTTTTTTATTTTCGAAAATCAAAACCCTTAATCATAACCTGGGGTAGGGTAGTCTCTCAGTTGACCCAAGTGCATAACGAATGGCACCAAAGAGGTCCTTACAAAACGAAAGACAGTGATGGTCCAGGACAATCATAAGGACAGGCAGTCATGATAAAAAAAAATCATAAATGAAAAGCCCAAGAAGTCTAAAAAAGGGACTTATGAAACCGGGGCATCCCGCTGACTGTAATTCCAAAAAGGAAACAGTTCAGGCAAAAGAGAAAGGGATAACAAAAATCAGACAAGAAAGAGGTCCTACAAACCCTCAACAAGAAAGAAATGACTGCCTATTCAAAATAAGTTATCAACGTCCGAATAATCATT
Source organism: Vicia faba (assembly GCA_948472305.1). NCBI lineage: Eukaryota > Viridiplantae > Streptophyta > Magnoliopsida > Fabales > Fabaceae > Vicia > Vicia faba. The sequence continues at coordinate 658,095,570 of OX451736.1, read as the reverse complement.
GGAACATCAGGACAAAAACTCAAAAAAGGTCTAACGCACGATCAACTGAGTTTAGGTTTGGAGAACATCACGAAGAGCGGGTGGGTACAAATAAAATTTGAGCCTTTATCCTTTGTTTCTTAAATCGTGAACCAGGCCACGTTATAACCCTCAAAAGTCCTAGCTGAAGCATGGGTTAGTTCGAAAGCATACTGTTACGAAAGGTATCCTGACTCCTTAAGGCCTACGGTAAATACAGAGCTGACATCACGTTTTACAAACATTCACTTGTTTTATGAAAAAGAATGCATTTTTAAAATCTTCAAGACAGACATAAGTTTTGCATTTTTGATATAACATTGTTTGCATATGACTATTTGTTTGAACAGCAGGGAAATCTGCACGACGAATGCCTAATGAACAGAAGTACCTCCAATCAAGGGGCAGACATGACCATGGTCCATTATCTGGGGCAGTCCAATCAAGATTCAAGGAATCTCTCAAGATGCCAAATAGCCTGGGGCAAATCTCCACCTGAGTCACTTGGGGCATTCCAACAACGAATCTTGCCTGATCAAATACCTTCTGGTGGCATGACAAAACACTTCTAACAGGGGCAACTCCCTACTTTCTGAGAACGGACATAGTCGAAAAAATACTACGTACAATCAAAGACCCGCTAGGTTGACACACCTAGGCAAAAATAAGGGCTTCCCGGCGAACCAAAAGGGTTCGGGCAAAATGAAGGGATGAAATGAAAAAAACATGTACACCCGGCAAGTCGAAAACCTAAAAAGGCGGCTTGGGCAAAAATGGGTATCCCGGTGGACTGAAAACCCGAAAGGGCGGTCCAGGCAAAAGTTTGGGATCAAAGCGTACGACTACGTTCCGGTATCTCATCACTTGTCTACTCAAAGATTTGTCAATCACCCACACGGGTATCCTCTTCCCTCACCTCCGAAGCAGGGGAAACAATGAGTTATCCAGGCGATCCAATTGCTCTGTCAACCAAAGTACAAAGGACAGATCAACATAAGAATGATTACCATCTACCTTTACGAATTCCAGATCGTGGGCTAACGTCCGAGACCAAACAGGACAATCATCCACTTAATCAAAATCATGCAACCCAACACCGGTTTCTTCTCAACCTTAAGACAAAGTCATACACAGACTCCTCCTCCACAAGATGACCTAACCCCGGTTCATCAAGAAGTTTTTACACAAACTTATCCAAGTAACCTAACCCCGGTTCCTCCTGAAGTCTTACATGGACCTATCTCAAGATGACCTAACCCCGGTTCATCAAAGTTTTTACACAAACTTATCCCGAAGTAACCTAACCCCGGTTTCACCAGAAGTCTTACATGGACCTACCTTAAGATGACCTAACCCCGGTTCATCAAAGTTTTTATACAAACTTATCCAAGTAACCTAACCCCGGTTCCTCCTGAAGTCTTACATGGATTTAGCTCAAGATGACCTAACCCCGGTTCATCAAGAAGTTTTTACACAAAACTTATCCAGGTAACCTAACCCCGGTTCCTCCAGAAGTCTTACATGGATTTAGCTCGAGATGACCTAACCCCGGTTCATCAAAAAGTTTCTACACAAACTCGTCTCCAGCAACCTTACCCCGGTTCGTCAAGAAATCTCACATGGATTTACCCCAAGGCAACCTAACCCCGGTTCCTCCAGAAATCTTACATGGATTTATTTCAAGATAACCTCACCCCGGTTCATCAAGAAGTTTTACATGAACTTACCTCACCAAGCAACCTTACACCGGTTCTCTCTTTTCAAGATGCAGTTTTACATGGACTCGTCGCCCAGAAACCCTACACAGGTTCTCCCTTTCCAAAAACGAAGTTTTACACGAACTCGTCATCAAAGCAACCCTACACAGGTTCTCCCTTTCCAAGAACGCAGTTTTACACGAACTCATCAGCAGGCCACCCTACATAGGTTCCCTCTTTCAACCTACAGCATTACAGTTCAAAACTTCCCCAGAAGTCCAATCCAGTTTCCCCAGGAAAGTTGGAATTCATATCCCCCAAGCAATAAGCTTATCCCCAGTAAATTCTGGAAGCTCCTCCCCTCGCAGAGCACGAACGCGTCGTCCGGCTTGATTTAAAGAGTTATTTCCTTAACAGGATATAACTGGGTTATCCTCAGCCAAAAGCCATGGAAAGAGCGTCGTCGACAAAGTCTTCTTACCCCAGCGAAGTCTATCAACACTTCTAACAACAAGGGTATCCCCAGCAAGTAACTCTCAACAATTCAGCAAGGTATCCCTCTCCCACAGAGTATTGCTTCCCAGCATGGTCGCTAGAGTAGCTTTTCTCCCCGCAGAATTATTCATTCGCCAAGTTTAGTCCCCAACGGAGTTATCTTCTCCTACCGGTATCCTTGCAACTGTCATCCCCAGTGGAAGTAAAAGCTTATTCTTCAACATCAGCCCAGGATACGACTTCCCGGCACCCGTCAAGGATTCACTTTCCTAGACAAAAACATACATAACACATCACATGCATCATTATAACATGCATAGACACATCATATCATACAAATCTCATTTATGTTGAGAACATCATTGCTTGATCCATATCATGCATTGCATATGACTGACTTTTACCTTTCAGGAAAAATGCAGTTTAAATTCTCAATCACATTTCAAGACTTTGTCCGGTTCAGTTAAATCGACCCTAAGATTTTCCTGATGCTTATCCAGTCAAAGGCCTTCTCTGGTTCAGTCAAATCGACCCCAAGATCTCCCTGATGCTTATCCAGTTGAAGATATTCCAAGACCTTGTCCGGTTCAGTTAAATCGACCCTAAGATTTTCCTGATGCTTATCCAGTCAAAGGCCTTCTCTGGTTCAGTCAGATCGACCCTAAGATCTCCCTGATGCTTATCCAGTTGAAGATATTCCAAGACCTTGTCCGGTTCAGTTAAATCGACCCTAAGATTTTCCTGATGCTTATCCAGTCAAAGGCCTTCTCTGGTTCAGTCAGATCGACCCTAAGATCTCCCTGATGCTTATCCAGTTGAAGATATTCCAAGACCTAGCCTGGTTCAGTTAAATCGACCCTAAGATTTTCCTGATGCTTATCCAGTCAAAGGCCTTCTCTGGTTCAGTCAGATCGACCCTAAGATCTCCCTGATACTTATCCAGTTGAAGATGTTTCAAGACCTAGACCGGTTCAGTTAAATCGATCCTAAGATTTTCCTGATTCCTACCCAATCAAAGGCCTCTCTAGTTCAGTCAGATCGACCCTAAGATCTCCCTGATTCTTATCCCAGTAGAAGACACCCAAGATTTTTCTCAACGAGCGTTGTTGAAGTTAAAGTCGCCCAAGGTTCCCTTACCATTCATGCTAAGGTAGTAACCATCCCTGGTTCATTCATCAGCATTTGAAGCTCCAGACTCAGCTCCTGTAACCAGTCAGGACACATCTATACCAAGCATCTAAAATCAGCTCCTGCAACGTGTCAGGTACTCATTTTCTCTTTTTTAGGTATGCAGGTTCTCGCTAAGGAATCTCCCACGCGATCAACATCCAGATGGCATCTATAAGCCCATCATCCTATCCAGCAATCTCCAAATGGCATCTATAAGCCCATTCCACCATCACTGCTACTATGTGAGCGCAAATTTCTGAGCACTCTAGTGTCCAATCATCTTCTACCCTCGGATTACGAAAGGCACGTCAGCCAATCTGCATCCTCAGGTCTAAGAAGATTGAACAGAGGCAACTGTTGTACCCCAAAATTTGCCCTCTCATATTCCTCAAGATTTGTCAAGTCAAGGTCACAAAATTCCCCAAGGGTTGTGCAGCTCAACTGTCTCCTATACAGTCAAAACTAGGGTTTGAGTTCTGGTCAAGCAAATGAACTTTTCAAAGGCCCAATCAAGTCTCATATGCCTACAAAGATGGTCAAGTATCGTCATGTCAAGTTTCAAAGCATTCAGCTCAAAATTGCACAGTCAAAACCCTAGATTGCACTACAGTCAACTGTAGGGACAGAATGGTCATTTGACAGTCAAAAGTTCAAATTTTTGGTCAATATATCATTTTGAAGCCACAAACATCATTTGATCAATGCTTGATCATGATTCTCAAAATTTGGCTCAGAAATCATCAAAGATGCAAAAGTTGCTATATTTGGACAGCTGAAAAAGTCAACTGAAATTGACCAGGGCATAACTTTCACATGGATTATCAGAAAAATTCCATCCAAAGCTCATTTTGAAGAGAAAGACATTTCCTACAACTCATCTTCATACTTCAAGTCCAAGAAATGCTCTCACAAAAAGTTATCAATTTCAACATTATAGGTCATTTTCAAAAGTCAACAAAAAGTGACTTTAAGTCAAAGGCCATAACTTGAGATTGGTAAATCAAAATGACATGGGACCAAAGGCATTGGTTAGAGGACTCAAAGACCTTTCCAAAATGTCCAAGAACATGTGAAAAGCTTAAAAATTGACCAAGTTATGCCTTGTGGAAGTTGGGAAATTTTTGGGAATTTTGAAAAGTCAACATTGATGCAAAAGGCCTAAATTTGCTATTGGGCCCATTTTTCTTCCAAGTTTCTTCATGCCAAGCCTATGCACGACCACTAGGCCCAAAGGGAAGTATTTTCATATTTTTTAATTGTTTATTTGAATTTATATTAATTTATATTCATTTAAATCATTTTAATACATGAAAAATATAAACCTAACCTAAAAAAATCTTTTTATGCACACTCCAAGGTCAATATTTCGTGCACATCTCAAATAGGCAAGTTTTGATGAGATTTGGGCATGATTGAACAAAAAATCCATGAAAAAAGATTTGGAAAAGATATGAAGAAATCAAATATGTGAAATCATCAATGCAAGAGATTTTGTACAACTTTCTTAACCTAAATCGTTCCATACAAGTACTAGAACACAACCCTATGCCAAAGAGGACCGCAAGCTGCGCCAAAACAAGCCATTGCATATTGAAAATTTTTCTTAAAAACTCAAATCTGAAAAGTGCCTTAGAGGTCGATTCAAACCCCCAAACCTATTCCAAAAGCTTCAGTGGCAATTGCTGGACACATTCCAATCATTAACATCAACCAAAACACCTTGAATTGGTACCCCTAAGTCAAACTGTATCTCAAAAATTCTGAAATCGTATAGCATGATTCAAGCATAGTTTTGCATTTTTATTTATGTATTCATACTCATAATGGTGTTTTAAAGCTAATCATCATATTTAATTTGATTTTCCTGCTGTCTATAAGGATTTGCCATGCGCGATTTTTAGGTTTTACAGGTTTCAGATTTGGGGTTTTCTGCCCAAGGAAAAATTACGCTTCCAGACCAATGCCATTAGCTTAAGCAGGTTGAGACGAAGAAGATGGCACCCTCGCGCTCAATTTATGAGCGTCGAGGGGCTAGTCGCTATTTTCTTATAGGCCCTCTAGAACAACGCTTCAAAAACCGTGGCCTCTGAGTTTTGTTTTTACAGGGATGAAGACGATGGTGTCGTGTCACACAGGGACAGGCCAATTCGAATTTGCGCGCGTTTTAATTACTATGCGCTGATTTTGTTTATTTATTATGTTTACGCGTTATTATATATTAAATGACAAGCGCTTGGCTCAGTGGTAACACGTTGTGCATGTAACATCAAAGACCTGGGTTCAAGTCCCAGGTCTGGCAAAATTCCATGTTATTTTTCCAAATAAAATCCTATGCTATGCTAACATCCAGGTACATCATGTTCTCTCATCATCAAGCCACACACGTGTCCCAGACGACCAAATCAAAGGCATGGATCCCAGGAGCACAATAAACTCCAGTCAACGCACCATAGGGAATCTTGAAAAGTCAGCAAATTCAAGGCTTATTGGGCCAAAACTCCAGGCCTATACCTCCTGAATTGGGGACTACCCCCCCCCCCCCTTGGTTTGCCTTATTATTTTTTTATTCTTTCTTTAATTTTTCTTTTTATTTCTTTTATTTGCCATTTATTTAGTTAATTATTTTTATAAAATATAAAAACATTCAAAAATCAGAAAAAGACCAAAAATAATAATTTTCATGTTATAATTATTTTCATAAAAAAAATGCTTGTAATTATTTAGCTTTAATTTAGGTTTATTAAATATTTTTCATAACAAAAATCCAAAAAATAGAATTTAGGTTTAATAACTTTTTATTTTCTTTTTTAGTTTTCCTTTTTTTTTCAGAATAATAATATTATTTATTTATTTTCATAAATTAAAAATTGTACATAAATTAATTTAGCGTTAAATTAGGTTAAAAGTCAATATTTTCATAATAAACTTAAAAAACATTAGAACTAGGGTTTAGCATTTTAATCTTTAATTAATTTTTCTTTTTTCTTTTAAATCTAAAAAATACAAAATACCAAGAAAAAAAACATTTAATCATTTAATTTTTAATTCTCATTAACCATTAATATTTTGCAAAAGGGTCCAACGCCCTAGTTTCGTTTCAATTCCTTTACTTCGCGCATTTATTTTACAATCGTTTAAATAATTATGTAATTGTCCCTAAGCCTTGTAATTTTACTTTTCGCACTTTATTTTTCCGCTTTATTTATTTTCCGCTAAATCGGGTCCGGTTTAATTTTGGCGATGTGGACCCGCGCCATTTGTAATAGTTAGATTTATTTTTTCGCAAACTTTATAACTGTTAAATATGCATGCAAGAATGAATGGACAAATTAAAATCAAGCGTAGAACACGACAAACATGACAAGACAAATAACTGAAACATGACACACAATTCGCACACACCACCCCTAGGGTACGCCTCACTGTTGTCTTTCGAAAGGTGATCGTCGAGTAGAGGACGTCTTAGTAAGTCCTCATGATCCGGGAACCTGGCATGAGGGTAGCTTCTAAGGTGTCTTCCCATTGCTCCGGTGATCACCACGTCCCTAAAACTCGAATTGACCCGAACACCTCCAACGGTGGTGCTACCTACCTCTCAATGGTGGGATGGCACTACTTTAAAGGACTCTTACACAGACGAATTCCTTAGGGTAGGTAGGTTCTCAAGGATACTTGCTCTAATCTTCAAACAAATCAAAAGACTTTTCACCGACACTTTTCAAAAGCTTTCAAAACAAACTTTTCAAACACTCTGACGTATGAGTCGATCTGAAATTTTTTCAAAGAAACTTTTAAACCCACAATTGAAAAGCAAACAAACAATTTTGAAAACACATTGAGCAAGTATCTAAGAGCCCATGGATAACCATGGATAGAAAGGGTGCTAACACATTCCCTTTCTATAACCTACCTCCCGAACCGAGAGCAATCTCTTTAAGGAATTTTTCTGTGCTTTTGTCCTTTCCATTTGGAGAAAATAAAAGACGGTGGCGACTCTTGCTTCCGCGACATTTCGCGAACCAGCGTTGAACAGTCAGTTCCAGATCCACCGATCACAAGTATTTTATAAGAGATGAAGTTGTAAACCTATTCACCCTTCCAAACCATAACAAAGTAAGTGTCCATAACCGTGATAACTGGCTTTATGAGCTAAACCCACCCGACCACCCTCCTACACCTGAGACACCATAAGATTATCAAATTTATGATGATGTTATGTCCGACATGGGTGACCCTGAGACTCCTCCTGGTTACTACGAAAACTTCAACATGGTAGAGGCCCATGAAGCCTCTGAAACAACCAAGAAGGATTACGCTGATAATCTGAATAAAATTGTTACCACACTTGATACCTACCAGACTAACATTAATGGAATAAAAGATGAAATAAAAAGCATGCGTCTGGAGATAATCGGATTAACTGACATAACTGTGGAGCAATTTTATCACATTCATAATTCACTCGAAGACATAAAAGCAAAGCTTGGATGAACTCACAAAAAGCAACTCTAGTTTTATATTTCCTTTTGTTTTGTTTCTAGGAAGTTTCCCATTTTCGCATATTTTCAGTTTCGTTTTAATTTGGAACAAATTTACTTTTATGTAGTTTTTGAATTTCTGGTGTTGAACAAGCAAATTTATGGAATCAAAGTTTCAGTTATTTAGTATTCATTTGCTAGTTTCACCTATGCCAATGTTAATGCTATACATGAAATTGCGAGCTTTGCTCTGATCGATTGATGTTGTGATGTTTTGGAATATATATGTTTGCATTTGCTTGGTAAAACACTGAATGTATACTGCCATTGAAATGCCTCTGTGTAAAGATATGATGTTGCAGAATTGGTACAAAATTGTCTACTAAAAATTACATATTTTGCTGATGTTACGACCGTCACAACCCCCTTACGATCGTCACACGCCTTTTAGCGTGTTACAACCGGCATGACTGTGTTACGACCGTAACACGGGTTATATCAGTAACCCCTATAGCAGACATAAGCTCTTCTTCTTCAACCTTTCCCTCCTCCTCCACTACTTCAAAACCGTCCCACTACCTCCATCAATCCTCATTCACACCACTTAACTCACCATTATTCTCCATTAATTTTCAAACTTCCCATTACTTTCCCTCATTATATATACATCTCATAAACCGTATCCCTCACCAATTCAAACCCACAACCCACTCTCTCTAACACTATTGCATGCACAAATGGCAAACGTAAACCAGCAAATTCCAGGCATCCACTTACGCAATGGTGAACAAGGTGAAACCCAACGCACGAAGTTCTTGAAGTTTCAACGCCGAGGCCTCCATCCCACTAGGTACGTCGACATAGAATGCCTCAGAGACCTTGGATTACTTCAAAGTGTCCAACATCTCCTTCAAAATGTCAACCTTTGGACCCTCTGTAGCCAGCCCCAACCCATGTACGAGAATCTCACTCTCGAGTTCCTCAGTTCCTTCTGCTACATCACTCCTAATGGTCCAACAAATCAACTTACTGGTGCGGTAAGGTTTCGCATTTTCGGAACCAAATACGACTTCTCTCAGAATGCATTCGGTCGATTACTCGACTTCTGTACTAATGAAGGCGCTCACCTCCGTGTACCTGACACCTTCCATGAGGAATCCTTTAATCTATGGCATAGCCTGACCAACAACCGTGCTAGCTCCTGCGATCACCTCAATGCCACACAAATTCACAATCCCGCCATTCGCTATTTCCATCGCCTCCTGTGCAACACCATTTTCGCAAGGGATAGTAACCATAAGCTCAACTCCAAAGAGCTATTCTTCATGCACTGCGCGTTCACCGATCAGAAAATCAACGCCGCACCCTTCCTCTTGGCCCATATTCATTCGATTTTCACTCGAGGAGGAAAACCCTTCTACTTCGGAGGGCTTGTCAATTCTATTGCCTTGGATTTGAATCATGGCGACACCCTTGCCCATCTGCCCTCCAGAGCACCGGTTTTGCTCACCTTGGACCATTGCAAATCTGCTCATCTCATTCACGAGCGGGACGACAACAAGTTCAATCCAGTGATCCATAACGTTGATTATTCTAACATTGTTCTGCCTTACAGGGACCGTATCGATCCACACAACCGAGCCAATTGGCTATTTGATGCCCCTGACGGCCATGCTCCCGTGCATGATGACCAACCGGATGCTCCAACTGACGAGATTCAGGAGGAATTAGACCGTGAAGCACCTGTTCCCGACATCCCTGAGTCCTCTTCTGCACCACCTCCTTTTACTATGGAGGACATCCTCAGAGCCCTCCATCAGCAAAATCAGATGGCTGTAGCTCTTGAAAGGAAGCATCAGGAGCAGTATGACACTATATATGCACATAACGTCCAAATTCTGAGCGGCCAGCGCAACGTCAACGAGAAGCTATACGAGGTTTTCTCTGAGCTTAACGCCTTACAGATGGACGTAACCGCTCTTGGCTCACATGATACCGACCTTGAGGCTACACCTACCCGACGCTCCCGCACCCGTAGCAGAGGCAGAGGCCACCAATAGTTTTCTTTTGTTTTTGTTTCTGTATTTCCTTCATTTCCCTTTCCGTATAGTTTTTCTATTTGCAATCCTTCCTACCGTATATCATGACATTGAGACAATGTATGATATAGTGTGGGAGAGGCACCATGCTTTTCATTCCGCATTTTCTTCATGTTGCAAATTCTAGTAATTTTATGGTAATTTTTTGATATTTTCAAGTTTTTCAAGTTTTCCCCGTATTATAAGCCATACCAAAAATTCTCTGTTCGCATAGCTCGACATACCTACCTTAAACGGAAACCTAGTTAGGAAGACGAGAACGAGTAAACAAAATCAATACGACTATGACACCGCAAACATCCTGCTTATGCAACCCGTCTAAAATAACGTTATACGTACCCCTCGATTTTTAAGTTCTGAAGTAACCCCTAGTAGTTTATACTAGCAGTCAGCACCGTCTGGACACAAACCACGTGGGGAGCCGATGAATATAAGTGTTTGATGCCTAATCAATGAAACACCCTTCTCATCTCGATGCTAAGCAAAGAAAATCTTATGCCAAAAGACAAAGATCGCATACGAGACATAAGTATAAGATAAGAAGTCCATTGTTGGTTGGTTCAGAGGTATCTGGTTCTGAACTTGGTAGGGCGTGCTACGGCTCTATCCCCCGCAACCTCCGATTTGGAAAAATATAGGGTAACCACATCCGTGTACCAGACCCCGTGATAAAAATAGGATCAAAGTCACTAACCGGCTACTCCACTATGTGCGTGCAAAGACAAAGGGCTTAATGTGATTGCGCCAGAATGAAACCGGGAGAAAAAAGCACGAGAGGATCGAGGTTGAAATGTGACGAAACGATTAAGTGGTTTGTTAAAGTGGAAAGGCGCGTCTCAATTGTGTCATTGGCGTAATCACTAACGCTTTACTCAAGTACCGACCGACTGGCGATTGGTTTTACATGTTTTATCTCGAAAATCAAAGGTATGTCGTGCATGTGCGCCTGACGAACACTTGTCCGATTTTTACGACTATTTGCTTGAGGACAAGCAAAGGTTTAAGTATGGGAGGATTTGACAACGAGAAATGGTATCATATATTTACTATGAAATTAAACTACTTTATATCATATTGACCCGATTAACTCCCGAATACTCCGAGTTTTGTATGATTTTATGCAGGTACAACATATCTCAGCTCAAACTAGAAAGAAACGTGAAATGTACAAGATTGCGGCCAAGACCAGAAGAGAAAAGATAAATCTGTCAAAAATCCAAAATTGCTGCTATTACGGTCGTCACGCCCTTGCCACGACCGTAAGACACTTCAGAAGCGTGTTACGACCGTCATGCATTGGCCACGACCGTAACGCGCTATTTCATGGAATCTGCACGTCACGCCCTTGCCACGACCGTAACAAGCATTATATTGGTTATTTTGAACGTGCAGTACGTGGTCAAGTAACGGATGCATGTGCGCCTTATTTTTCTCCAACTTCCAAGACCACCTTCTCCTTATTTTTCTCAGCAAGCCAAGAATCTAGCAACGTGAAATATAATTCCAACTGTATTTATTCTCTATAAATAGCTTGGACTTCAAAGAAGAAAATACAGAGTTCAGTTCAGAAAATTCTTGCGGAAGCTCTGCCGATTTTAAACCCGATTCTATTTTCCGATTTTATTTTGTTCTTGTTATTCCTTTTCCTTTCAGAACCTTTAATAGCATTTCCAACACCAGGAAATTGCTATTGTTGTTAGGATTTCTTTCAAGCCTCATCATTTTGTTTATTTAATTTTCATTCCGACGTTCCAATCTTGCCGGCTTGTGGAAGAGGGATCTAGGATATTATTGATTTTCAGGTTTTTTACCGTATTCAATATAATTGCAATTTTATTTATGTTAAATTTCTGTTCTTTATTTATAATGCATGTGTTATTGTTTTCTGATTTTATTTCCAGCATTTTAATTCTAAGCATTATGAGTAGCTAAATACCCGTAGTTGGGGTGTGATGAAATAACCGAATGAATTGATGTATTTCTAAGCTAAAACCTTAATTAACTTAATGTCTGGCCGTGACTTTTTATAATTAAAAATTAAGCTTTTTGTTACGAGAGTAAGGAAAGTAAAATAGGGAGAAATCAAGACCACGAGAGTGTGAGGTTTTAACCGGATAGCTAAAGTTAGGCATTCGATTTAAATACAGCGAGAGCGCTTTAAAACGAATTAGATTTATTTAGTTTTCAAAAAGATGCTTTCTAAACACTTATGGGCTAGCGAGAGCAGACATTTGGCTTTAGGAGTATGATCCGAGGTAAGACCACGAGAGTGTGAATCGAGGGTTTTTAAACTGATAAGTACTACAAAACAATTTAAGTTAAATATTTTTATATGCTTAGGTACAATTTAATTCGCATAGGTTCAAAACATTACACTCCGACCACTTTAATGTTATAATTCTTTTAATTGAATTTAGTTTCTCCTTTAGTTTTAAACTTCTAAAAACCAAACGTGACAATTTCCGCCTTAGCTAAACTAACCTGTTTTATAACACTAGAGTGATTACGAAGTCCCTGTGGGTTCGACATCTTTTTATTACTACCGCGATAGACTGTGCACTTGCAGTTAAGATATCGTTAGACACATTAGGTCAATCGCCACATCAGTCTCTTTGAATAGGATAATCTCTAACCAGAGTCTCAATCTCTTGGCATCTCTTTCCCTAGCTAAGTCGAGTCTTACAAGTAGAGGCTTTGTGGATCTCTTCATAATAAGAACTCACCTCTTCAACAGGGTTTATTTCCCCAACAAGGTTTATTTACCCAACAAAAAATGGATAGCATAACTCCCCAACTGATTACAAAATTCCTCAGCTGAGCCTGATACCCCCAGCTGGATATACCTCACCAAGCTGATTTTGTCCTCCCCGAATAAGTCTACGCTCTCCAGTTTGAGTTTGTCTTTCAGACTATTACAAATCATATAGCCACAACCCCTAATCCCCAGTAAAGTCGTCAACAAAACCTTTACTATCTCTAAAAGCTACTATGAAGCCTGAACCCGACCAAATATTAGTAAAAATTTCAAATTCCTATGAAGCCTGCACCCGACCATATAATAGTCAACTTCTCAAGTCACTATAGAGCATGGACCCGACCAGATAATAATTTAACTACATCAATTGCTGAAACATAGACCCGACCAGATAACAGTTTGAGTTTCTGAAACCTGGACCCAACCAAATAACAGTTAATCTCAATTTTAAGTTGCTGAAACCTAGACCCGACCAGATAACAGTTTGAGTTTCTGAAACCTGGACCCGACTAGATACCAGTTGATCTCAAGTTCAAAATTGCTGAAGCCTGGACCCGACTAGATAGCAGTTTAATTCCTACAAAATCACTAGAAAAACTCGTCTTCCCTAGTAGAGTTTGCCACTATCCCCAGTGAGTTACTAAAAGCCTGGACCCGACCAGATAATAGTTTAACTCTTCAAAATATAGAAGAACTTGGACTCAACCAGACCAAGGTTTAACTTCTTCTCCCCAGTTGAGTCACCTCTCCCAAAGAGTTGTTATAAAGCCTGGATTCGACCAGATAGCAAGTACCCTCAGAGATTCGTTGTGAAACCTGGACCCGACCAAATAGCATTTGACCTCATCAACCTCATAGATCTGCAAAGCCTGGATTTGACTAGATGTCAGTTTTTCAAACAGTTTATTATGAAACCTGGAGCCCGACCTGATAATATTTGACTATGATCCCCAGAGAGACACTATGAAGCCTGGACCCGACCAGATAATAGTACAACTTTCCAAAAAACCATGAATCATCGACCCGACCAGATAGTAACTACCACTTCAAGTTACTGCAAAGCCTGGATCCGACCAGATAACATTTAACTTCCTTATCCCTAACAAGATGTTGTAAAGTCTGGATCCGACCAGATAACCATTCAATTTCAAGAAATTTTCTACGAATCCTGAAACCCGACCAGATAACAATTAATTTATTTCTTCCCTAGTGAGTTACCGTGAAGCCTGGATCCGACCAGATAGCAGTTGACTTCTTCATCCTCAGCAAATTGTGAAGCCTGGATCCGACCAGATAACAGCTAACGTTCAAGAGATATTCCCCCAACGGAAGTATCCTTTCATCAAAGTTTGAAGATATGTATATTCGTCATCCCCAACGGAAATCCGGGAATCAACTTCCCAAAACACTCCAGCAACAGTCAAGGATTTATTTTCCCAGACAAAAACATACATCTCACATTCATACATCATGACACATACATACAAAATGCATTTAGCATAATACCGCATCTGGTGAACATCATGCATACATCTGCATTTTACTAACTATTTTTCTCACAGGTAAAGCATCATGTTTTAGTATAAATCAACAAGAGATTTGTGCTGATACTCCTTCCAGTATTTACCAACGTTCCTCCAAATGGAATCTATAAGCCCATTCACAATCCATCTTCGAGTGCAAATTTCTGGGCACTCTAGTGTTCATTCATCTTTCATCTTAAAGTCACGATTGGCGGATCTGCCAATCTAACTCTTAAGGTTTAAGAAGATTGAACATGGGCAGTTTTTGTGCCCCAAAATTTTACCTCTCATTTATCAAGTATTCTCTCACAAGATCTCCTTTGGTTCAAGACTGAATTAGGGTTAATCAGCTCAAGACACCTCCTCGAGGACTGATGACTGAAAACTAGGGTTTGATGTTGCACAAGGATAAATGAACTTTTAATGCCCCATATGATTTTCATGGATCATTATGGACCCTCAAGATTTCTCATGTCAAATTTCAAGTCTTGGATCCCATTTTTGCTCAATCAATTGATCAGTTGACCTAAAAACCAATTGATTGGGGAAAAAGTCAATTGTAGCCAATTTACAGTCAAACTTATAATTTTTGATCCATATCAACATTATGAACTAATATATGTCATTTGATCAATTTTGGACCATAATTCCTCAAGAAATTTGGTTAGATCATCAAAAGGGCAAAATGGTCAAAATTAGGGTTTTGACTGAGAAAGGGCAATTTCTGATTTTTGACCTAGAAAATGGTTGATTGGTTGGAAACATGATCTCAAGGATTCATTTGCATCATTTTTACCTAATGGCATGACTCAAAACTTCCCTCAAGATCAATTGATTGATAGTTGATTTTCAGTCAACTGATCAAAAGTCAACTATACACTGAAAAGTCAGACTTTGACTTTTTGGTCAAAATCAAGTATCAAAGATCACAATTCATCAAAACATGTCAAAATATGAAACTTATTCATCAAGAAATCAAAAAGTCAAGATTTCATTTTGAAAAGTCAAAATTTCTAAACTTAGAAATTTTTCTAAGTGTTGAAAATTTCATATTTTTTCACAATTTTGAGCCAATTTTTCACCATGATGCAAGATGATTCAAAGGAAACTTTCAACATGAAAGTTAGAATCTCAATAAGATCTAAAATATTTCTAAATACAACTCCTCCTAGAAATGTATGGATTTCAAGTTATGTTTTTGTGAATACATGTTCATGAAACTTGGAAACTTAATGAAATTTTGCCATAGTTTAGGCAGGATTTAGACCTAACTTCATGGCAAATTTTCACATAGTTCCAAGGTAAAATTTCAAAAGAGACCAACATAGAGGTTGTAGAGGATGTTACAAGCTTTCATTCTTGAATTATAGGTCATTTTCATGATGAACAAGAATTCAAATCCAAGCCCATGTTGTACAAATCCTACTTTGCAGGCTTCTAACTTGCCTTTCACTCCATAATTAAATTCCTACACAGCTGTTAGAAGCTTCAATCCAAGCATTCAATGAATTTCCCATGCTTAATTCCATTCTAGGAAGAAAGTAACCATTCCATTCTAGTAAAGTTGCTTTAACCACAAAATCAGCTTTGTCTTGAGCATTGAACTTGTCCTTTCTGCACAAGCATTCCCTACACAATCAGAACAAGTATGTTTAAAGGTTACAGCCACCCTACAAGCTTTTTACTTCACATTGAAACAAGATGTTTCAAGCCTGCTTCAAAAACAAGCAAAATCCCATAACTTGTACTTGTGTGATTTTGACCCTCTTAAGCCTCAAAATCTTTTCCATATAGTTATACAAATTGTTTACAAGCAAGGACAAGAATACAAAAGCTCCCAAACTCCCCAAAACTCAAAACTGCATCACAAACCACCATTGTTGCATATTCTGACCAAGAACTTCAAACATCCATTTCACTCGTGTGTTTCTTGGCCTTTTGCTTCCAAAAGCTTCCAGACATCATACATAAGCCATCCCTGTCCCTGTTACACGACTGTAACATCATCTTCATCAACTTCCAAGTTCAAAAATAGGGCATTGCATTTGGACTTCTCCAAACCATTTCAGTCACTTTTAGCTCAAGCCAACCATTGCATTAGCTTCCTAGAGGTTCAAGGAAGTTAACCTATTCATCACCATCACTTGAAACAAACTCAAACTCATTTCACGATTTCAGTTTTTGAGGTATTTTTCTTGAACTTCTATCTCATTATTTAGGCATTGTTAGGCTTGCATTTGTGAAGATAGAATGTAGATATCATTGCCCTGAAACTATACATATCCATAGATTTCATTTATGTAGCTTGAGCATGGAGAATTTTGAGTTTGAACTTGTTGAAACGTTTAGGTCAGAATTTGGTACTTTCATAAATTCATCCTTATCTTTGAATGTTAGCTTAAATTAGTTACATGGTTGGATTCGTGGTGGAAAAATGCACAAGTTTCATGTTTACATTTTTGAAAATGGTTGAGGAATGAGAAAGTTACAGATCCTTAGGCTGGAGGTTGAAGATGAAGTACAGTCAGGGCAAAATTTATGTTATGTATTTATTTTTGTGCCAATGTTAACGGATGTACAGCCACCCCAGTGGCAATGGTAGCGCGCGTGTATGCATAAGGTCTAGGGTTTAACACCCAGCGCTACCTTTTGGTGTTATTTTTCACATTTCCCCTTTTTTTGTTTCAAACAACGCCTGGGCCTCCTGTTGGGCCTAACCTTCTTTTTGCTAGCTTCTAACTCCCTGCCTTGTTTCAGCACCCCTGGCCCATTATTTCTTTATTTCATTTTTTTGTTTTATTTTACTTTCATATTTTCTTTTATTATCTTTATTATTATTATTAATAATAAAAAATCCAAAAGTATTTATTTTATTATTTTTACACTCATTTATATTTTATTTCTCTTTATAAAAACTAAAAAGAACAAAAACAATTTTCTTAATAAATTAATTTCTTTTTCTTGATTAATATTTAGAAAATTAGGTTTAATTATTATATTATATCATTTTCTTGTAAATTAAAATTAATTTAGAACTTAGGTTTATTTTAATTAATTAATTTTTATATACTTTTTTTTTTAATTTCAAAACCTTTCATAAAAAAACCCTAAAAATACTTTTTAATTTAATTTCTTTCTTAATTAGTTTTATTTAATTTTCACTAATCATTTTCTTAATTAGGTTAAGCCCCTTTCATAAAAATCCAAACAAAGATCCATTTCCTTTTCATTACATACTTGTATATTTATCCATTTTTATACATTATTTATTCAATTATTTGTACATATTCAATATGATTGTAATAATTAATTAGATTTAATTTTATTGCAATTCCCCCATTTGTAAATTTGTACACCCCTCCCCTATTTATGTAATAACTTAGTATTTTTATTTTCCGCAATTTAATGCTTTATATATAAATACTAGTAAATTAAGATTTGTATGGAAAGATTAAAATCAACAAGTTAGCAAACCCTAATTCAAGACAAAATAATGCATGTAAATCAACACACTTGCACACTTGCACACTTACACCATTAGGGTAATTCCACTTTGCTGCCTTATAAAAATGGCCATATGTTATGCATATGGGATATCTTAGCAAAAGCAATAAAAAATACAAGATCATAGTCCTTCGATGACGTTATCAAAGTTTCCTTTTCAAAATGATCTTAGTCCCTCAAAGAGAATTGCTAAGATATTTCACAACATTGCTATCATGGCTATATGATGACCCACGCCCGTCCCTTTACATCCAAAAATAGGTTTTCTTACCAAATCAATGGTAAGATAACAATATCAAAGGAAAGGAAGAAATGAACTAAAACTTTTTAGTAGGTAGATTGTTCCTAGTTGCTTGCTCAATTCCAAATCAAACACTCCTTTCTTATTTTCAAAACAAACACCAACACTTTCAAAAACACTTTCAAAACATCTTCCAAACTTGAAACATTTTCAAAAGCTCAACACTTTGTATACGTTCTTACGAACGAGAACTATTACAATGTTTGCCTAAATGATAGCGCCTTTTCAAAAATACTTTCAAAAACCACACAAAGTACATTTTCAAACAAAAGAAAGTGATCTAGAAAGCAACTAAGATCCCATAGATAACTATGTATGAAAAGGGTGCTAACACCTTCCCTTTTCATAATCTACCCCCCGAACTCAAGAAACAATCTCAAAGGTCTTTCCTGTTCTTTTCAGCCTTTCCTTTTGGATAAAAGAAAAGTCGGTGGTGACTCTTACTAACCGCAACATTTGCGATAAAATGCAAAACATCCCAAGTCAGTTCTCTCACCATATCACACCTACCATTCTGATAGTCCTGGACACGACACCGACAACTATTGGACTTTGAAGAACAAGATTCAAGACTTGATTGACGCCAAGGAGATTGAGTTCGACCCTCCAGAGACTCCTAACATGATCACTACTCATATGCCAAATTATTAAGAGCGTCCTTTTCATTTTGAATTTTCAATTGTAATCTCTTTTGTTGTTCAAAAACTTATCTATTAATGTCAAACTTTGTTTCATTAATGCATTGCATATGTTTGTATTGAATTAATCCATTCATTCTTATTCTATTTAAACTATGCTTTTTACTCCCGTTATTATATTCAACTCTTGTTTAAAAGTTACAAGACTTTAGAGGGAGGATGACGAAACTAATACCATAATCTCATACAATATGCTTTTGGACAGACCTTGCTGACGATGTACAGGCGTTCTTGCAATCCCTAAACACTGGAGTTATAAGGAAGATGATCTCTAGTCAACCCCTTTGAGCCAAAGAAGTAGGAGTTTCCTTTTACACACAAATTGAAACCTTTAATCAAAACCTAGGGCAGGTTAGTTTCTCAGTTATTTCAAATGCATGTTCAGTCGCAAATTTTCACTTCGTATACAACGAATGACATCAAAAAAATTCATCTAGAATCAAAAGACGGTGATGGTTCCTTACCAAATAGGAAGTCATTATCTCTTAAAAGAAAAAGCCCACTAAGTCAAAACCTATGAAAGAGGCTTAAGAAAACTAGGGCATCCCACTGACTGTAATCTCAAAACAATAACAATCAGGCAAAAATCCTGGATAATAAATAAAAAAGAGGTCACTAAAAATCCTCAACAACATGGAAAATATGACAAAAAATGACTGCCTTCCAATAAACTTAACTTGTCTGAACCATCACCAAAATGTCATTCCAGACTCAATTGGAGTTCAAACGCACAATTAAATGAGTTTAGGACTGAAGAACATCACGATGAACGGGAAGGTACAATTACACTTTGAGCCTTATCCTTTGTTTCTTAAAACGTGAACCTAGACCACGATACAACCTTTCAAAGTCCTAATTGAAGCACGGGTTAGTTAGAAAGCATACTGTTACAAAAGGTATCCTGACTCCTGTAAGGCTTTACTCCAAATCCCGAGTTGAATTTTCTTACAAAAATTCTTTTATCTGCTAAAACGCGTTTTCAAAACTTTAAGACAAGCATAAACTCTGCATTATTCGAATATCGTTGTTTGCATATGACTAATTTTTTGACAGCGGAGAAATTCACACGACGAATGTCCAGCGAACGAAAGCTCTTTCAATGAACAAAGTCACTTCAAATAGGATGACACTTCCAATGACAAATCTCCTATAAGAAAGGGGGCACGACATGATCATTATCTAGCACATCTGGGGGCATTCAAGTCAAGATTCCAAGAAACCTCTCAAGAAATGCTGAATAACCAGTGGCAGATTTGCATCCGAGTCACTTGGAGCATTGAATATGAACTCCAATAAAGGGTTATATACAGTCAAGCAAACATTTCCTAGAAATATTACAAACACTTGCTACTAGGGGCAGTGATAAGTCTCCCACAAAGTCCTTTTCATAGGGTGATCCCCAGCCAGAGTTTCAATCTCTGAAAACTTCTCCCCAACTAAGTTGATCTCAAGAATCCTCGAGGAGTTCTCTTAAAAGCGCCCCTCCAGCAGATTGGTGATAGAGTTTATTTCCCGAACAAACGGAAAGATTTCCCAGCTTGGATTTTCCTCCTAGACTATCACAAATCCATGGACCACAACTCCTCTTCCCCAGTAGACTGCTCTACAATCCCCAATAGCTACCCAATAGAGCAATGGACAACGAAGAATCCTAAAATCTTTTCCCTAAGCGGAAATCAACACTCTCCAAAGAATTTTCTTCTCAAGCAAAATCAACATTCCCCAACGGAGTTCTCCTCAAACAAAAAAATAGGAATCCCCAGTGGAAACATTCTAAAAGCAAGATCTAGAGAGGTGCATACTCTTCATCCCCAACTGCAGTCCGGGATTTAGCCTCCCAAAACTCCCAACACTTATCAAGGATTTATTTTCCAAGACAAAATTACATTCCAACAACATTTCATGCATACAACATAATCTCATCTACTTTGAGAAACATCATTACACCATGCATTTCATCCATCATGACATTGCATACAACTAACTCTTTACCTTTTCAGGAAAAGATCAATAGATAAGTGTCATTAATCTATAAACTTCTCAGAGATAAAATCAAGCTTGGATTTAATTATCTGTTGAGGTAGTAATCGTCCCAGATTCCTTCATTATCTATTGAGGTAGTAATCGTCTTAGATTCCTTCATCATCCGCTGAGGTAGTAATCATCCAAGATTCATTCGTTATCCGTTGATGTAGTAAACGTCCCAGATTCCTTCATTATCTGTTGAGGTAGTAATCGTCCAAGATTCCTTCATCATCTGTTGAGGTAGTAATCATCCCTGATTCCTTCATTACCTACTGAGGTAGTAATCATCCAAGATTCCTTCATCATCCGTTGAGGTAGTAATCGTCCCAGATTCCTTCATTATCTATTGAGGTAGTAATCGTCTCAGATTCCTTCATCATCCACTGAGGTAGTAATTGTCCCATATTCCTTCATTATCTGTTGAGGTAGTAATCGTCCTAGATTCCTTCATTATCTGCTGAGGTAGTAATCGTCTCAAATTCCTTCATCATCCGTTGAGGTAGTAATCGTCCAAGATTCCTTCATTATCTATTGAGGTAGTAATCGTCCCAGATTCCTTCATTATCTGCTAAGGTAGTAATCGTCTCAAATTCCTTCATCATCCGTTGAGGTAGTAATCGTCCAAGATTCCTTCATTATCTATTGAGGTAGTAATCGTCCCAGATTCCTTCATTATTTGTTGAGGTAGCAATCGTCTTAGATTCCTTCATCATCCACTGAGGTAGTAATCGTCTAAGATTCCTTCATTATCTGTTGAGGTAGTAACTGTCCCAGAATCCTTCATTATCTATTGAGGTAGTAATCGTCCCAGATTCCTTCATCATCCATTGAGGTAGTAATCGTCCAAGATTCCTTCATTATGTGTTGAGGTAGTAATCGTCCCAGATTCCTTCATTATCTGTTAAGGTAGTAATCATCCAAGATTCCTTCATCATCCGCTGAGGTGGTAATCATCCCTGATTCCTTCATTACCTACTGAGGTAGTAATCATCCGAGATTCCTTCATCATCCGTTGAGGTAGTAATCGTCCAAGATTCCTTCATTATCTGTTGACGTAGTAATCGTCCAAGATTCCTTCATTATCTGTTGAGGTAGCAATCGTCCCAGATTCCTTCATCATCCGTTGAGATAGTAATCGTCCCAGATTCCTTCATTATCTGTTGAGGTAGTAATCATATCAGATTCCTTCATCATCCGCTGAGGTAGTAATCGCCCCAGATTCCTTCATTATCTATTGAGGTAGTAATTGTCCCAGATTCCTTCATTATCTGTTGAGGTAGTAAGCGTCCAAGATTCCTTCATCATCCACTGAGGTAGTAATCATATCTAATTCCTTCATTATCTATTGAGGTAGTAATCATCCCAGATTCCTTCATTATCTATTGAGGTAGTAATCGTCTCAGATTACTTCATTATCCACTGAGGTAGTAATCGTCAAAGATTACTTCATTATCTGTTGAGGTGGTAATCGTCCCAGATTCCTTCATCATCCGTTGAGGTAGTAATCGTCCCAGATTCCTTCATCATCTGTTGAGGTAATAACCATCCCATATTCCTTCATTATCTGTTGAGGTAGTAATCGTCCTAGATTCCTTCATCATCCGTTGGAGTAGTAATCGTCCAGGATTCCTTCATCATCTATCATCATCAAGCTTAATACCTGAAACCAGACAGGATAAATATCTATGAACAAATCAATTATAGATAAATTCCCGAGACAAGACAGGTTGGCTATCTACATGACAAACACTTCCTTTAAAACCTCAGCTGGTTCATTTTAAATCTCTCAATGGTTTATTTTGATTCCTTTCCGGTAGACATTTTCTCTGGTTCAGATAAATTGCTCCAAGATTTGTTCTGATTCTTTCCATACCTCTGCTGGTTCAGTTTAAATCTCTCAATGGTTTATCCTGATTCTTTCCCATAGACATTTTTCCATGGTTCAGATGAGTCGTCCCAAGATTTGTTCTAATTCTTTCCAGACTTCTGCTGGTTCAGTTTAAATCTCTCAATGGTTTATCCGATTCTTTCCCGTAGACATTTTCTCTAGTTCAGATAAATCGCTCCAATATTTGTTTTGATTCTTTCCAGACCTCTGCTGGTTCAGTTTAAATATCTCAATGGTTTATCCCGATTCTTTCCCGTATACATTTTCTCTGGTTCAGATAAATCGTCCCAAGATTTGTTCTGATTCTTTCCAGACCTCAGCTGGTTTAGTTTAAATCTCTCAATGGTTTATCCTGATTCTTTCCCGTAGACATTTCTTTGGTTCAGATAAATTGCTCTAAGATTTGTTCTGATTCTTTCCAGACCTCTGTTGGTTCAGTTTAGATCTCTCAATGGTTTATCCTGATTCTTTCCAGTAGACACTTTCTCTGGTTCAAATAAATCGCTCCAAGATTTATTCTGATTCTTTTCAAGACCTCTGTTGGTTTAGTTTAAATCTCTCAACAGTTTATCCTGATTCTTTTCCATAGACATTTTCACTGGTTCAGATAAATCACTCCAAAGATTTATTCTGATTCTTTTCCAATTGAAGTTAAATTTAGACTTAGTCTAATTTCTGTCAACAATCACCTTTGGATGGCATCTATAAGCCCATCTCCTAAAACTTTCCGTCATCCCTCCAAATGGAATCTGTAAGCCCATTCCCTACACAATCAACCACCATATCATCGAGTGCAAATTTTTGGACACTCTAGTGTTCAATCATCTTCCACCTTCAAGCCACGAATGGCAGGTTCGCCAATCTAACTCTTCAGGTTTAATAAGATTGAACTGGGGAATCTGTTGTACCCCAAAATTTTCCCTATCATTTATCAAGGGATCTTCATGGACCCTCAGGGTTGCTTCTGTCAAGTTTGAAGTCTCGGATTACAATTTTCTAAGAAAGTCATTCACAAGGGCAAAAATAGTCAAATGCATACTGAAAAGTCAAACTTTGACTTTTTGATCAAAATCAAGTTTCAAAAATCATATTTCATCAAGACATGAAGTTGGTTCATCAAGAAACCAAAAGTCAAAGATTACTTTGAAAAGTCAAATTTCTAAACACTTAGAAAATTTTCTAAGTGTTAAGAAAATATGATAATTTCATAACTTTGGGCCAGATTTTAATCATGATGCAAGATGATTTAATTAGAACTTTTGACATGAAAGTTATAGATCTCAATGAGATCTAAAACATTGCAGAACAAAACTTCTTCTAGAAAGGCTGGGATTTAAGTTATAAATCCATGAAGACATCCTTGAAGCTAAAACACTTAGTAAATTCTGAGCATTTTTAAGTCAGAACTTGGACAGAACTTCTGGGCCAATTTTCACATAAGTACAATCAGAATTTGCAAAAGTGATTCAGAACATGACCCTTCGATCACAACATATAGAAGCTCTACTCTTTGATCAAAACATGACCCTTCGATCAGAACATGGCCCTTCGATAAAAACATATAGAAGCTCTACTCTTTGATCAGAACACGACCCTTCGATCAGAACATAACCCTTCGTCCAGAACATATAGAAGCTCTACTCTTAGATCAGAACACGACCCTTCAATCAGAACATGACCCTTTGATAAGAACATTTAGAAGCTCTACTCTTCGATCAAAACATCACCAAGCCTCAAAACCTCGTTTTGAACAGTCTGCTGTACTACTATGACACATTCCTGCATCCAGCTACCACAACACTCCAAAATTGTTGCTGACCCAGTCTACGCCTGTATTTTCTCAAACCCCATATTTGCACAAAATTAGCACATAAAAGTTGTATTTAAAAAGCAATGAAACGGTATGCCAAAACGGTTCAATTCTCATTTGTTTTTCCCTCCAAAACCACAACAAACTCATCTATAAATAAATTGTTCCACCACACATCTAAGGGGCTGGATTTTGGGGAGTAAAGAGTTATTGATTAAAAAAAGAGAGAAAAGAAAACATTTAAACCCTTTTAAACCCAGAATTCTCAAAACAATACCCTTGTTCTTCTCTTCGAATCAAAGAACTTAACATTTCTGTTTTGTTTCTTGCTAACCCCATAACATTTGAAGGCAGCAACTCAAGTCCCAAATACACGCTTTAGATTCAAGGTAAGTCATCCTGATTTTGAACTTTTCATTCAGAACATCACTAAAAATGTAGATATCATAGTGTTGAGACTGTATATATCATTGCCCAAGTAGAAAAATTATGGATCCGAACTTCTTGAAGAAACCTAGGCTCAAAATTAGGAATAGAACTTCTATAAACTGTCGTGCTTTTATTTCTGTTTTACTGTTGTTAAGAACTGAATAAGTTGCAGATGCTCTGGATAATGTAAGGAAAGAGGTGAAGTGTAACATTAGAACTTCTAGGTCTTTCTCACTGTTGTAACACAACACACAAAATTTCTAGGTTTTTCTCACCGTTGTAACACAACACACATAACTTTTAGGTCTTTCTCATTGTTGTAACACAACACACAGAACTTCTAGATTTTTATCATTGTTGTAACACAACACACATAACTTCTAGGTCTTTCTCACTATTGTAACACATCACATAAAACTTCTAGGTCTTTCTCACTGTTGTAACACAGCACACAAAACTTCTAGGTATTTCTCATTGTTGTAACACAACACACAAAACTCCTAGGTCTTTCTCACTGTTGTAACACCGCACACATAACTTATAGGTTTTCCTCACTGTTTTAACACCCAGAACTTCAGCATGCAGAAACCCAGAACTTCTGGTTTCCTCTAACGTTTCTTTCTGAACTACAGCGTGCCTATCATCAGAACTTCTGGTCCCTCTCATTTTTGTTTTTAGGAACATGATGGTTCTGTTTTCGTTATTTTTCATTTTCTTTCTTATTTTTATTATTTTTAGCATTAATACTATTTTTATTAGTATAAAAAAGACATAAAAATATTTTATTTTTATTAACTAATTATTTTTTCTTTTAATTTATTAAGACTAAAAAACCTTTTTTAAAACAAATCCTTTCCTTTTTTTTGTATTGTACAATTCAATATGGTTGTAATAGATAATTAGGATTTAAATTCTTGCAATCCCCATTTGTAAATTTACCCCCATTCCTGAAAGATCTGTAATAGCGTAGAATCTTGATTTCTGCAATTTACTATTTTACTTTATACTATATAGTAATTAGGCGTGTATGATAAGATATAAAATCAATCGCTAGACAACCCTAATCAAAAGAAAAATTTACTTGAATCAAACACACTTTTCACACGCGCACCTCTAGGGTAATCTCGCTTGTTGCCTTCAAAAAAATACAGTCATGTCCCTCGAATGTAGGATGCTTTAGCAAAGACCCTTCGATAAAAAAAAGATCGTAGTCCCTCGATGTCCCTCGATGTTGCCTTCGGTAAAACGATCTAGTCCCTTACAAAAATTGCTAAAAGCGTCTCACAACTTTCTTTCTATGACTGTACGATTGACTCGCGCCTGTCCCTTCACATCCAATGATGGGGCTTCTTACCAAATCAATGGTAAGATAGCAACATCTAAAGGAGGAGGAAAAGAACACTAAGATATTTTGAGTAGGTAGGATGTTCCTAGTTGCTCGCTTGCTCACAACAAAAACATTTTATACACCAACACTTTCATTTGAAACATTTTCAAAGTTAAAACACTTTGTACATGTTCTTATAGAAACGAGAACCGTTACAAAGACACTTTTCAAAATCACTTTCAAAAATACATTCCACAAACACCTCTTTGAGCTATTTTCAAAACAAAACTTTGTACGCGTTCTTATAGAAACAAGAACCATTACAAAGACGTTTTCAAAATACTTTCAAAACCCACATCACAAACACATTTTCAAACAAAAGCAAGTGATATAGCAAGCAACTAAGAGCCCATAGATAACTACGGATGAAAAGGGTGCTAATACCTTCCCTTTTCATAACCTACCCCCCGAACTCAAGAAATAATCTTGAAAGGTCTTTCCTGTTCTTTTCCACCTTTACTTATTGGTTAAAATAAAATTCGGTGGCGACTCTTGCCAGCCGCAACAATTGCGACAAAACATAAAACACCCAAGTCAGTTCTCCTACCGTGTTACAGAAAGCATACTGTTACAAAAGGTATCTTGACTCTTCTAAGGTTTACTGTAAATCCTGAGTTGAATTCATATTTTTACAAAATTCTGTTTGTTTACTAAAAATGCATTTTTAAAACTTCAAGACAAACATAAGTTTTGCATTTTTAAATGACATTGTTTGCATATCACTAATTGTTCGCAACAGAGAAATTCGCACGACGAATATTCAATGAACGGAAATCCTCTCAATAAACAGAATCACCTCAAATGGAAAGAGATTTCCAATAACACCCCTTTCATAATCAAGGGGCATGGCATGGTGTCCAACTGATCTGGGGGCAGACGATTCAAGATTCAAGGAATCTCTTAAAAGTGTCGAATAGCCAGGGACAAATCTCCATCTGAATCACTTGGGGCATTGGACATGAATTCCAACAAAGGATCATGTACGATTGAGAAAACATTTTTCTAGCAATGCTACAACACTTACTGTTATGGATAATGACAATTCTCCGCACCCAGTGAATGCGAACATAGTCGAAAAATACTACACATAAAAAAGACCCGCTAGGTTGACCAGCCTAGAAAAAAATAAGGGCATCCTAGCGAACCAAAAGAGTTCGGGCAAATGAAGCTTTTGGCATCATTTATTTGTACCTGGAAGCATCCACATGTGTTATGAGTTTTCACTTCAAGAGGTAAGTTCTCTAAACTTTGATATCTTGATTTAAGAATCATTTGCAAATACATTTTAAAGCAAAATGTAGATATCATGCCTTTAAATCTAATCATGTCCTTAGTTTTCATTTATATTTCTTGTGTGTTGATAATTTTAGCTTTGACCAGTTAGGGTTCGTTTTTGGTACTGAGAAAAATTCTTGATAATATTTAAGTGTTAGTAAAAATAAGTGGCATGGTTGAATTCGTGTTCAAATTTCAAGCAAGTTTGGTTTTGGAAGTTTTCAAAATGGTTGAGAAATAACAGTTTTATAAAATCAAAGAATGGAAGTTGTTGTTGTCGTTACAGGGAAGAAGAAGAAGAAGGTTGGCGCGAAATAAGAGTTTAAAAATTGAGTTTATAATATATTTATTGGGGGCTGTTTCATAACCTGATGAAATAGCCACCCCAATGGCAAGCGTGTATGTGTGTAGGGCGTTAGTGTGTCAGGGCAGGGGTTCGATCCCTGCCTCTGGAATTTTATTTTTCAACATTTCCTTTGTTGATCAGGTGCAAGAAAATCCAAAGCACGCATGATATACCTCTCATCAACACCATCAGATCTCATCAAGCCAGATCTGGATGCCTCAAACACGCGTTTCCACCATGAACTATCAAAGACTATCACCACTGGATCACAAACAACGCCTGGACTCTCTATCTTGGGCCTGGAATTTTTGCTTTCTTTTCAACCCCATTCTACTTGTTTACACTCAGGCCCATTAAATTTCTTTTTATTGTTTTTTTAATTAACTATTTTCTTTTCTTTTAAATATTTTTATTTAAAATCAGAAAAATCATTAAAAAAAATAGATTTAGGTTTTTAATTAATTATTTTAATTTTTGACAAATAAAATTAATTAATTTAATCACTTTGATTTTATTTAATAGAATTAGGTTTTGTACTTCAAATATTTTTCTAAATAAAACACCAAAAATATTTTCTAAATACTTAAAACTCTTTAGATTTTAATTAATTAATTTAATTTTTTATAATAAAGATTAATTAATTTAATCACACCTTATTTTATTAAATTGTAAATTAAATTAGAATTAGGTCTAACTTTTTATTTCACATTTCAGATATTTTCTAAACAAAGAAACAATAAAATATTTTCTTAAGATACTTAGAATTTTTAGGGTTTTTTACATCTTTCCCCTTTCTATCTCCGTGTATTTGTTTATTTTTCACATTATTACAATTATGTAACTGTCAAAAGTATGTAATAAATAATTAGGGTTTATTGCTTTCCTCCCCCATTCATAAACTTGTACCCCCATCCCTGGAGCATTGTAATAGCGTAAGACATTTAATTTCCGCAATTTACTATTTTCCTTATTATTGTTAGTAATTAGGGTTTGTATGGCAAGATTAAAATCAATGGTTAGATAACCTAATCTCAAAGACAAATACTTGAAATCAAAATACTTCACACACACACACACACACCTCTATGGTTACCCTCACTTGTTGCCTCAGATTAACTAGTCATGTCCCTCGAACGTGGGATGCTTTAGCAAAAACCCTCAGTTAAGAGACCATAGTCCCCCGATGACCCTTCGATGTTGCCTTCGGTAAACGATCTTAGTCCCTTACAAAAATTTCTAAAGCATCCTACAAGTTTCCTTTTATGACTGTACAATGACCCACGGCCGTCCCTCACATCCAATGATAGGGCTTCCTACTAACTAATAGTAGGTTAGCACTATCTAAAGGAGGAGGAAAAGAACAAATACTTTTTGAGTAGGTAGATCGCTCATAATCGCTTGCTCACAAGCTAAAACAATCTTTACACTTCACACTTTTAAAATAATTTCTTTCAAAAAACTTTATAAACACTCTTGAGGACATATACAAGGGTTATTATAAAGAAAATTGCCTTACTTTGGCATTTTCAAAAACATCTTTCCATAAAACAGACACTTCCTTTTCATAAATGTTTTTAAAACAAATATTTTGTATACATTCTTAACGATACGAGAATCATTACAAAATTGTCGCACTTAGGCATTTTCAAAATATTTTCTAACATACACAAACACATAGGATTTCAAAGGTCAGCAAACCATTAAGAGCCCGTAGATAACTATGGATGAAAAGGGTGCTAACACCTTCCCTTTTCATAACCTACCCCCCGAACTCAAGAAAATTCCCAAAGGTCTTTCCTGTTCTTTTCACCCTTTCCTTTATTGGATAAAAGAAAAGTCGGTGGCGACTCTTGCTATTCGCAACATTTGCGATAAAATGTAAAACCAAAAGTCAGTTCTCCCACCGTATTACACACAGGCTTATACTTCTTTAATTACTTGCTATTTATCTTGAAGATTATTCGATCTTCTGTCAACTCTTCTACTTCATAAGCATTATTTGAGAATGTTTGAATGATTCAAAAGGGTTATTCCCAATGTGGGGACCATTTCCCTAATAATTTATTCAATCTATTGGTAGTATTACCTTCCAAACCAAGTCATCAATTAAAAATACTTTGCCCCTGACTATTTTATTGTAAGCTTTAGTTATTCTTTCTTTTTGTCTCTATAGGATTTCCAAAGCATGCAATCTTTCTTCATCCAAGTCAACTAATTCATTCATCATCATTTCCCAATAATAGTAGAATGGATTTCATTTTGCCTCTGGATTCTCACTGATTGCAGATGTATTTCTACCGGCAGAACTACATCATGTCCAAATGTCGATCGAAAAGGCATAATATTAGTTTCTTCTTCGGGAGATGTTCAACAAGCCCATAAAGCTTGATCCAATGTCTTATGCCAATTCTTTGGATTTCTTCACACATGCCTCTTCATCAAACCAATAATCACCTTTTTAGCAGCTTCGACTTGTCTGTTCTCTTGAGCATAATATGGTGTAGAAGTTAACAATTTGAATCCCATTTTCTTAGCAAATTCTTGCATCTTTTGACCAGTGAAAACTGATCCCTGTTCAATTGTAATGGTTTGTGGGATTCCAATTCTGTAAATATCTGTCTTTGGATGAACTTAATGATAGTTTCTTGATCCATGCTCACCAAAGGTATTGCCTCAATCCACTTTGTAATATAATCAATTCCCACTAGAATATATCTCTGACCTTTGAATGAGGCTGGTCAAATTTCTCCAACCAAGTCCAGTGCCCAACCTCTAAAGGGTCATGGCTTAGTTATCGAATGTAGTTCACTTGCAAGAGCATGTTGAATGCCTGCATAAATTTGACATTCTTGGCATCCCTTGGCGAATTCTATACAATCTTTAAACATGGTGGACCGATATATGTCATATTGAAACAAAAGCCACTTCATCTTGTGACCTGCTTGGTGTGTTCCACATGCCCCACTATGCACATTCGACAATGCCAAGAATGCTCACTTTCTCCTAAACATTTGAGTAAGACTCCTTCTGGTGTTTTCTTGAATAGTTGGTTGCCCATCAAATACGTAACTTAGCGCATGATGCTTAACCTTCCTTTCTGCATTTGCTGAAGGATTTTTTTAAGTAATATATTATTGGGGCATTGATAGGTTTCCCTGGCATTTGCTGCAGTTTGTTATCGGGCTATCATGTCATCTACGTAGACCTCTATCTCATGATGTATCATATCATGAAACAAAGCTACCATGGCGCGCTGATAGGTTTCCCCGACATTCTTCAGTCCGAATGGCATCAATTTATAGCAGAACGTACCCCATTATGTAACAAAAGTAGTTTTCTCCATGTCTTCAGGTGCCATTTTGATCTGGTTGTAACCTGAAAATCCGTCCATGAAATAAAATATCTTGTGCTGAGCTGTATTGTCAACCAAGATGTTAATGTGCATTAGTGGAAAGTCATCTTTAGGGCTAGCCCTGTTTAAATCTCTGTAATCCATGCACATTCTCACTTTGCGGTCCTTCTTAGGCACGATCACAATGTTAGCAACCCATTATGGATAGGAAGTAACAGCAAGAAATCCAGCATTGAACTGCTTCAAAACTTCTGCTTTGATCTTTTCAGACATGTCGGGCCTCATTCGGAGGACTTTCTGTTTAATTGGTGGACAATCTTCTCTTGTAGGGAGACGGTGAACCACAATATTTGTATCGAGTCCCGACATGTCTTCGTAAGACCAGGCGAAAATCTCAACATATTCATTCAACAGCTGAACTAAGCGCTCTTTGGCACTTGGCTCTAGGTTAGCACCCACTCTGACTTCTTTTCTGTCTTCATCAGTACCCAAGTTGATTGTCTCTAACAGCTCCTCATGAGGCAGGATTGCTCTTTCTTCCTGTTGTAGCAGTCTAGCCAATTCTCCCGGCACCTCACAATCTTCCTCACTTTCGTATTCGGCATGGTAGACTAGATCTTCAGAGTCACTGAAGGCCATAGCAGAATTGTTACCCATGGAATCCGAAATGGAAGGGTACCTGCATTTGTGAGTGTGGGTGTGTAAGGGATAGCCATCTTTAAACAAATAAAATGTAAAAAGAAAGAAAATGAACACAAAAGTTTATATGTGAAAACGTCCATGATTCGGTAAAATGGCATTTGAAGATGAAAAATCAAACCCTTACAAATGGACCTATGTGCCTCGGGTAAGGCACAAGGTTAAAAGTGAACGAATTGTTTGAGAATTATTACAAACCAACATAAATGCTTGAAAGATAAATTACTGATTTATGAAAGTAATGGGAACAAAGTCTTTTGCCTCCCAGTTGCACAGTCCTCCGTCAATAGTAGGGAAAATCCAGTCTTCCAAGTTGCTCTCCTCTTCACTATCCTCCAAAGCGTTGACTCCATGATGGGTGATCTTCACTGGTGGCCCCCAGCCCGAGCGTGGCGTACAACTTTTTGAGCAGAAGCAGTGAATCCCAAGCCGAATTTATCTGATTTATGAGGAAAGTCTAGAAGCTTCCCCCAGATTGTGCTTCCTCCTTCTTCAATCACAGCCTTTGCATCTTTGAGAGACGACATCCGAGGTGGAGGTCTGGTAATCATGGGTACAGAAGGCACTGTTTTGGTTGCCGCAATCTCCTGAGCTACCTCTTCAAAATGCTGAAAGGGGGTTTCGATGAATTCACCATCCAATTCTACATAGCGGAAGGAATTTAAATGGCTTATCATGTATTCCTCTTCGCCGTGAATAATTATAATTTTCCCCTGGACAGGGTACTTGAGAATTTTATGCAGAGAAGAAGTGACGGCTCCAGCATTGTGAATCCAAGGTCTTCCCAACAAGCAAGAATAGGAAGGATGGATGTCCATCACATAGAATATGGAGTTGAAGGTTTCAGTTCCTACTTTAATCGGGATGTCCACCTACCCGTGTACCATCCTTTTAGAACCATCAAAAGCTCTGACAATAATGTTGCTGGGTTTCAGGGTTAAACCTTCACAATCTAGCCTGTCCAAGGCTTTCTTCGGCAGGACATTTAGAGACGACCCAATATCAACCAAGACGTGAGCTAGAGTAGTCCCTCTGCATTCCACCGAGACATGCAAAGCGTCATTATGCTTTCTCCCTTTAGATGTTAAATCAGCATCGGAGAATCCTAGACCATTGTCAGCTGTTAAGCTAGCTACACATTCCTGGAACTGATCCGCGGAGGTTTCCTGTGGCACGTGGGTCGTCTTCAAGAATCTGATCAAAGCTTTGGCAGGAGCTTCAGAACAAAGCAGCAGGGCCAACATAGAGATCTTTGAGGGGGTTTTCCCCAGTTGCTCCACAACATCATAATCTCTTTTCTTGATTATTTTCAAAATCTCTTCCATTTATTTTTGAGAGGTCTCAGGGATGACCAATGGCTGAGCCCTCGTCCTGACGGGCTCTTCTTGGATTCCTTTCCCTCTATCATCAGCAACAGCAGAGGTGACAACCACAGGAGACACAACTTCTTCAATAATTGGAGTCTTCTCAAAAAGGATTTCTTGATTATCCATTAGGCTTTGGATGCCTAACTTTAACAACGGGCAATCGGTTGGTAAGGATGAACAAAGGCAGCAATCTTCTTCACAACCTGGGAAAATCCCAGCCTTCAGAAAATTCAACTTGATTATCGGTAGCGGAGTCATCAAATCATCAACAGTAGCAACAAATAGATCCTCTTCAACAGCGTGGGCATTGTGGCCATGCTTTGGCATTGGAGCAGAGATTACATTAGGCTTTTCAGGGGCGTCGAATTCAACTTCTTTAGCATCTATCAAAGCCTGAATTTTATTCTTGAGGGCCCAACAACTGTTGGTGTCGTACCCCAGGCTGTCTGAATGATAAGCACACTTGGCATTCGCATGGTAGAACGGAGAAGTAGTATTCGGATTCTTCGGGGCCTCTTTCAAAATTTCAAGGTTTAACTTCAAGAGATGGGGTAGAACTTGAGCAGGAGTCATGTTTATTCGGGTGTATTGCCGTGCATGCCTTTCCACCCTTGCTTGGTTGGTTCTAGGTTGATTGTTTCTGGGCTGATCAACTGCAGACTTTTGAATCATTACGTCCCCCACCGCTGGCCGGCACTTAACTCTTCCTTGACCTCTTTGGGAGTAGACAGTTGAGACTTCCTTCTTTGCTGGAAAAGTCTTTTTGATGGCAGCAGAAGCAGATGCATCTTTTTGAATTTTCCCGCTTTTTATGCCGGCTTCAACTCTCTCACCAGTTAGAATCAACTCGGTGAACCCCGCAGACGAACTTCCAATCAGGTGATTAAAGAAAGGACCTGACAGAGTCCCTAAGAACATATCTACAAGCTCTCTCTCAGATAGAGGTGGTTGTACTCACCCCGCCAAGTCTCTCCATTTCTGGGCATACTCTTTGAAACCTTCATTTGAGACCATGCCCATACTCTGTAATTGAGTACGGGTTGGTGCTAAGTCCGCATTATATTGATACTGCTTGTAGAAGGCAGCAGCCAAATCCTCCCAATTATGCACGTCAGACCTCTCTAGCTGGTAGAACCAATCTAACTGCGTCCCCGACAAACTATCCTGGAAGAAATGGACCCACAGGTCTTTGTCAGAAGAATGTGGTTAAATTTTTCTGACGTAAGATCGTAGGTGCATTTTTGGGCAAGACACCCCATCGTACTTAGAAAACAGTGGCACTTTGAATTTGGGAGGGATTACAATTCCAAAAACCAACCCTAACTCTTCAAAATCCAGCCCAGGCACTCTCTGCACCTCCATAGCTGCCAGACGTTCTTCCAGATTTTTGTATTTGTCGTATGTAGGAGGATACTGCTGTTTAGAATAGTCTTCATCCTCCTCTTCTTCAGCCTCAGATTCAGATGGCACTGCAGTTCCTTTACCCTTTCCTTCCCCCTCTTCAGATGTTGATGGAAAATCTAGGACCCTTCTGGTTTGACCATCAAATCTTCTGCCCAAGGTAGCCACACCAACTCTCTTCTTCTTCTTTTTCTCTTTTTCCTTCTCTAACAGTGTTAGAATTGTGAATTCTGCGCTTGCAAGTCTTTGACCGTCTGTTCTATATCCATCTTGTTGAAATAAACAACAGAGAGATGAGGAAACTTGGTGTGAAGACCTGTTTATGCATATGATGAATGATATGTATTCATGTAATGCATTCAAGGATTTAGAAACTCAAATTTTTTTAAACAAAAAAGAAACACACGTCATATTAATAAGATAGAATTTGTTAGTACATCAATGCCCCATGGGCAAAATAATACAAAATTCTAAGGTAAAAAGACGCTGCGCATCCTCTTTGGTGCAATGTAGGTGTTGAGAGTTTGATCTTCGTGAAGCTGACGAGTATGTTCTAAAACCTTTTTCTCGCTTGCATAGAATTAGGCTTCAAAAGTATCATGTTCTCCCTTGAGCTGTATCCAACTCCTTTGCAGATCTTCTAGTGATGTTGGCATGTCAGGATGTAGGAGGGTGTATGGAACCTCTCCTTCCTTAACAGGCTCTCTAATCACAGGGAGAATGTTGGGGTAAGGCATCATAAGGCTTTGGGCGCGGGTTCGTACCCACTTGAGGTAAGGCTCAAGGGGGATGGAATTCTTGTGTCCCAAGGTCTTACTGTCCACCTTGTTGGGCATCCTCCAAGCTCGGATGAACCTTTGTCGAAGTCCTTGATCGTCGTTGTCGAAGTCAAAAACCATGTCTGGAATCAGCATGTCATGTGGGCCATCCCTTCGGGCATACCCAAACTGTCTCAGAGCCAAGAAGGGGTTGTAGGTAATGCCTCCCCTAATGCCAAGTAGAGGGACATTAGGGAATTCTCCACAACGGTCAATGATGATAACATTCTCTTTTGATCGAGAACACCAATGAATGTCTGAATGTGTAAGAGTCATCAATCGTTGTGACCACCTCAAACCTTGCTCATTCTTCAAAACTGGTTGGGGAAGATGAGAAATAAACCATCTGGCCAGTAGAGGAGTACAACACATGAGAACACCTATTTTCCTCATTGTTCGAGTGTGAAATGAGTGGAGGATATCCCCAAGCAATGTAGGCACCGGGTTGCGAGCCATGAAGATTTTGATAGCATTGACATCTATAAGCTGTTCAGGGTTTGGGAACAAGACCAACCCATAGATGAGAAGAGCCACAATCTCCTCAAAAGCTTGCAGGTCTAGAGAATTCCAACAGTCTTGAGCTTTCTCAAACAGGAACTTTGCCAAGAAACCCTTGACACCACTTCTAGTTTCCCAATGACCTATGACATCAGATGGTTGCAAGTGTAGGGTTTAAGCAACATCTTCAGGCCTTGGATATCTTTCCGTACCGTTGAAAGGTAGTTGATGGAGAATAGGAATCCTCAGGAGTTGAGAAAATTCCTCCAAAGTAGGCACTAGCTGGTAGTCAGGAAATGTGAAGCAGTGGTGTAGGGGGTCAAAGAACTGGAAGAGAACTTTCACCATATCTTCCTCTATGTTAGAGTTGACCAAGTTGAGAAGTCTACCATGTCTTTCAGTGAATGAAGAATACTCTGGAATCTTGGAAGAAATCTCCTTGAGTTGAGGAGGAATTCTCACAAGGTTGACTTGGATAGTTTTCCTGCGGAGTGAATCCATTACCTACAAAACAGGAACAAAGATGAAAATCCAAACCCTTGAAATGGTTAGTGGATGCATATGATGCTTCATGATGCTCATGATGTTATGCACAAGTATATGTACAAACAAATCACACAAGTTCATAGTTTCAGGCTTGCATGGGGTTTCATAGGTAAGTACCCTCTTAGTTGGCTCAACCTGTCCTATAAATAGTAACCGGGTTCTAAGGAGCTCAATATCACTGGATTATTTTTCTGTGTTCATTGTTTCAGTTTAGCCACTTTACTGGCGACCGAAATATTCCAAGAAAACAACCGTCAATGAGTGTAGTATCGAGTATCTACCAACTTCGGACTGCACCAAATCCGGTCATCTCACTACATCATAAAAGGCCAAGTTGGTCAAGTAAGGGTTCTAAAAATCCATTAGTGCTTCATGACATCACTCAGCGTCCCCGTATTCTCTTTGATTGTCTCAAAGGCTACCGGTACCCACAAATATGTCGCACTAGTATAGCTATTGCTTAGACCGTGTCAGTATACCCCATACAGTTTCCACAATGTATTGCTATTTACCTATGAATGTTTCCCAAATCCGGGTAGAGGATTCAAACCCAAACAATAGGACCAAATGTAAAGCAATCAAAGCAAACAAGGTAAGCATGTAAAGGTGATCTAAACCCTAAGGTAACCCCACTTTTAGAATTGTCCCCAACAGAGTCGCCAGTTCTGTGATACGGTGGGAGAACTAACTTGAGGTTTTGCTTTTGTGTTTGCAAATGTTTTGGTTTAGCAAGAGTCACCACCGAATTTTTATTTTATCCAAAGGAAAGGTCAAACATCACAGGAAATACCTTCGAGATGTTTTCTTGGGTTCGAGGGGTAGATTATGAAAAGGGAAGGTGCTAGCACCCTTTTCATCCATGGTTTTCCATGGGCTCTTAGTTACTTGTTTAGATCACTTGCTTTTGCTTTTCAATTGTTTGAAATGGTGCTTTTGTGTATGGTTTTGAAAGTATTTTGAAAAGAGGCCTTTGTTTAGGTAACCTTTGTAATGATTCTTGTTTGAATATATACAAAGGTGTTTGTCTTTTGAAAAATATTTCAATGTTTGAAAGTTTGTTTTGGGAAATGTTTTTAAATTGTATGTGTGGTTTTGAAAATAGCAAGGATGTTTGCAAATTGATCAAGTAACTAGGAGTTGTCTACCCTAATCAAAGATCTTTCCTACACATTTTTAACCCTTTGACATTGTTGTTTTACCATTGTATTTGGTAAACAACCCTATCTTTGGATGTTAAACGGGACGGGCGTGGGTCATCGTATGACCATGATAGTAATTGTGCCAAGTATCTTAGCAAGTTTTTGAGGGACTAAGATCATTTTTGTATAGGCAACCAAGATAGCGTCATCGAGGGACTATGATCTTTTTGTTTTATTTTGTTTTGTTTTGTTTTGCCAAGATACCTAGCATGCATACCATGGCCATTTTAAGGCAACAAAGTGGATGAAATCCTAGGGGTGCTTGTGTGCATTGTGTTGTCATTTTTCATGCATTTTTGTCTTGTGTTTAGTCATGCTATTTGTTTGATTTTGGTCTTTGCATACAAAACCCTAATCTTACTATCATGGCATTTGAAAGCGATAAATTGCGTAAAAGTAAATCTAAGACTATTACAACAATATTATGGGGAGGGGGATACAAGTTTGAATAGGGGGATATTGCTCAAAATAAAACCCTAAAACTATTACAACCATATTGAATTAAATGTACAATAAATAAATAAGCAAATATTTAAATGTACAATAAAATGTAAATATGCAAGATGTTTTTTTTTGTATTTATTTTATGTATGTAAAATAAATTTATTTATGTCCTAAAAATAAGAAAATAAAATGATTATTTTTTGAAAGGGTGAAAACCCTAATTTTTTTGGTTAAAAGAAAATAGTTTATTCTATTATTATTTATTTCATTTATGTACAAGAACGTAAATAAAAATATATACAAAAATATTAAAAAATAGAATATGTGAGAAAATAATATTTTAAGTATATAAATAATAAAAATTAAAATGTATAATATTTTTATATTATTTATAAGTTTATTCAAGAAAATAAATTATATTTAACCTACTAAACTATTTCTTGTTATAAAAATAATAAAAATAATAAAATAAAAAATGTAAAAATTAAGAAAATATTTTTGATGATTTTTAATGTTCAAGAAAAATAAATAAAAGTCAGAAATGTGGAATATGCAAGAAAATATGAAAAATAAAAGAAATGGGCCAAGGGAGTGCAAATAATAGAATGAGGGGTGTCAAAAGTAGGACAAAACAGGCCCAAGCTGCACTTCGTCCCTGTCCTCTGGCCAAAATGCGCGCGCCCTATGTTCAAAACAGTATCTCCTGCATACGTGCTTAAAAACAAAATCTTGCAACATAAAAGTTATAACTCATCATCACACGATTCTAATGATATAAAAAATTTGATCTAACTCTCAAAGACCAGAGAGAATTTTATCACCCCCAATTTCTGACCTAAAAATTTCAGCATGTTCATCATCTAAATTCTCCTAGCTCAGTTAATATAAATACAAGCTATGCATATGTACAACTCAAGGACATTAAGGAATACATTTTTGCTTCACAAACCTAAGCCTAATGATGTCTAAATAAGGAGATAGAAAGTTGGAAATTACCTTGTTCAGTCAAGTTCAAATATGGCATTATAGGAGTTGTGAGTGAGGCCTGAAGGTCGTGTTAGCTTGCCTGAAGTTCACTTGACCTTTCCCAATGCTTAGCTTGATTTGAAATGGCCTGAACCTCCTTGTAGAACTCAACCTACAAAGCTTCAAAATGAAAATGGTGAAGTGTGCAAACGAGGTTACAGTTGCAAAGTAAGGGCCTGGACAGTTTAGGTATGTTGTATGGAATGTGTTTGAAGTGATTCAAGATAAAATGCACGAGCCAAATTGGTTTTGGAAGTGGTTCTGCAGGTATGGCCCTGTTTTGACAAGAACTTGGTGTTTTTGTGTTTAAGGGTGTTTTCAATGCTTGGCAATCGTGTTTCAGGCTTGGTGTGTTATGCTGAGGTCGTTTGAAAATGTTGCAAGAGTTGGTTTTAACAGATACTCAAGTTATGGACCTTTTGCAAGCTTACTTGCTTTTGAAGCAAAAGTGAGTTGACAAAGGCAAAGGCTTGTACAAGCTAGCTCAGGGTCTGCACATAGTTGGTACACTTTTCCTGATATTTGTGGAGTTGGTTTGCAGCAAAAGCTTTGGTCCATGGCTCAAGATAAACAAAGTTGCATAAAGTGTGCTTTATCAAAGTAGTAATGTAACCTTTTTGCCATTTTTGGATTAAATCTTTGTGTAATGCTCCATAACTCAGAACAATGCCTTTGTCCAATGTATTTGAATTTAATTTATGAGTGTATAAAGGATTAGAACCTGTAAACCAAGTACAATCATGATCCAAACTGATTTACAAGTTGTAACATGGTGCAAAATGCCTTGGACAAAAGTGAGAAATGGCCATTTTCAAACTTTCGATTCTCCCTAACCATAAATGATCTTGGAGGGTTCTTAGACATTTTGGAAAGCTTGTAACATTATCTAAAATCCATATTTGAAATGAATTTTGAGATTCCACTTGGAACTATGTGAAAAGTTGCCATGAAGATAGGTCAAAATCCTGCCTAAATTAGGGCAAAATTTCACTAAGTTAAAAGTTTCATGGACCCTTGTTCACAAATTCATAACTTGAGATCCAATAATATTTTGGGAAAACTTTGTGAATAAAAGTTGTAGATTTTATGTAGGACTACAACTTTCATGTTGGAAGTTTTGTTTGAATCCAATTTCATCATGGTGAAAAAGTTGGGAAAAGTTGGGAAAAAATAAGAAATTTTCATAACTTAGAAAATTTCTAAGTTATGAAAATTTTCAATCTTAAACCCTAATTTCCAAAATTAGGTTTCTTGGTGAAAAAGTTTCATGTTTTGACACATCTTGATGAAAAATGACCCTTGGCAATTGATTCTGACCAAAAAGTCAAAGTTTGACTTTTCAATGTACAATTGATTTTTGATCAGTTGACTGGAAAATTCATGTATCAATCCAATGCATTTGAGATCTTTTGAACCTTGTGATTAGGTCAAGATAATGCCATTGAGTCCTTGAAACCATGATTGAACCAAATTTGCCATTGGCTAGGTGAAAAATCAGAAATTGCCCTTCTACAGTCAAAACCCTAATTTTGACCATTTTGCCCTTTTGATGATATGATCAAATTTCTTGAGGAGTTGTGGTCCAAACTTGATCAAATGGTTTATATGAGTCTATAATGTTGATGTGGATAAAAAATTATGAGGTTTGACTGTAAATTGGCCACAGTTGACTTTTTCCCCAATACAACTGATTGTTAGGTCAACTGTCCAATTGACTGGGCAAAAATTTGATTCAAGGCTTGAAACTTGGTATGAGCAATATTAGAGGTCCAACATGAAGTATGAAAGTAACATGAGGTATTGGAAGTCCAAAAATCCTTGTGCAAACTCAAACCCTAATTTCAGGTCAACAGTGCAAGGAGATGTCTTGAGCTGAGCAAACCCTAATCCTGTCTGGAGTCCAAAGAGTCTTGTGAGGGGAAATCTTGATAAAATGAGAGGGAAAATTTTGGGGTACAACAGCTGCCCCTGTTCAATCTTCTTGAACCTTAAGAGTTAGATTGGCGAGTTTGCCGTTTATGACTTGAAGGTAAAAGATGATTGGACACTAGAGTGCCCGTAAATTTGCACTCGTCAAAATGTAGTTGAGGGAATGGGTTTAAAGATGCCATTTGGAGAGGTGACAGAATCTTGTCGGAGATGGGCTTGTAGATGCCATCAAGAATGTTTGTTGAACTGCATGTTGTAAGTCAGAAGAATGAGTATTAGAATGGTATCCACGTCTGGAACGTATCTGAATTGTATCTGGAGACTGAATATGTATGAGCAATGGAATGACGTCCATGTCTGGAGCGTATCCGAGCTGTAACTGTATTTGAATCTGAATGAATAACAGAATGACTTCCGTGTCTGGAGTGTATCTGTATTGGATATGTATTTAAATTTGAACGAATAACATAATGACTTCCGTGTCTGGAGCACCTCTGGGCTGGGAAAAAAGTCAGAATAAGTGACAGCATGGCTACCGTATCTGGAGCGTATCTAGACTGTATCTGAAGTTGAGATCTGTATGAGTAGCAGAATGACTTCCGTGTCTGGAGTGTATATGAACTGTAACTGAATAAGAGATCTGAATGAGTAATAGAATGACTTCCATGTCTGGAGTGTATCTTTACTGTATCTGAAATCTTTGAATATTTGTTAAAGATAGCTTTTAACCTTATCCTGAAAAAGGCTAAAATGTTAGCTGAAACACAAAGTTATGTTGCATGAAATGTATGATGCAATAAATGTGTTTTATATGACTGTAATGTATGCGCATGTAAGCTGATTCGCTGAGGAAAATAAATCCTTGATAGCTGGAG
This sequence comes from Vicia faba, assembly GCA_948472305.1. Lineage (NCBI taxonomy): Eukaryota > Viridiplantae > Streptophyta > Magnoliopsida > Fabales > Fabaceae > Vicia > Vicia faba. The sequence continues at coordinate 658,053,518 of OX451736.1, read as the reverse complement.
ATAATAAAATCCTTGACTGCTGTCGGGGAAAATAAATCCTTGACTGCTGCTGGAGATTCAAAATCTTTGACAACTTTTGTGGGGCTGTGAGAATCCTTCATGACTTTTCTGGGGATATAGGGATCCTTCAAGTCTTTGGAGTTGGAGGATGATAAACATTCTGTTGTGAGAACAATGCCAAGTGTTGCTTGAGAAACCTGCTTGGGGAGTCTCGAGAACTTTGATGACTATGGTTGGGGATTTTACAATGGGAATCCTTACTCGGCTGGGGAGTAGGGAAAACTCTGACGATCTCTACTGGGGATCAAACAAAGGAAAAACTTGATCTGCTAGAGAATAAGGAAGGCTCTGATGGCTTCTGCGAGGAACTGAGAATGGGAATCTTCATTCTGCTAGGGGAATTTGAATCCTTCGGGACTTCATACTGGGAAGTCAAGAATGAGAATCTTCGATCTGCAGGGGATTAAAAATTCTGACAAATTCATGCTGGGGAGTCATGAAGATTCTGGAAACTTTACTGGGGAATCAAGAACGAGAATCTTCATTCTGTTGGGGAGTAAAAACTCTGTGGGGAATAACTATACTGCTAGGGAGTAACTATCCTGCTGGAGAGTAAGTTCAGGACTCTGGGGGAAACAGCTTATTCCTGTTTGGAAAAAGTTCAGGAGTTTGGGTTGTATGCCAATCTACTGGGGAATTATCCTAGGTTTGGGAGAGACAAAAGTTAACTGTTAATCTGGTTGATTCTCAGACTTTAAGACAACTTGCTGGTATCTGGGGAATACTGAATGGTTTCCGCTGTAGATGGATAGTTAGAATTTTGACTTCGCTGGGGAAGAAGGTTTCATCTTTGCTGAGGGTCTGTAGTTCAAAGTTTTTCTCCGTTGGGGATTGGGAGTTTGAAAACTTAACTCTGATGGGGATTAAGGGATTTGAAATTTAGCTCCGCTGGGGATATGTATTTCAAGGTTTTAGCTCCACTGGGGGATCTAGATGATATACTGCAGGGGATTTCTCTTGGAATAGCCTAAAGACGTCTTCCTATACTTTCAACCTATTAGTAATTATTCTTTCATATTTCGTTTATTTGTAAACAGTGATTATATTCAAATGCATATGCTCATTTAATAAATCATTGGACGTTTTCAAATAAAACACAAGTGTAAAAAAAAAAGAAGAAAAGGCAAATAGTTCTCTGCACTTTGAAGTATCTTTGTATTAACTTTGTGTAAGTATTTTGTACAAAGGAGACAAACATCCTAGTAAGAGAACGTTGTCATAAAAATGAGAAAATATTTATACAAAGAAAGATGGCTATGTGTAAAAATTCCATGGGGTTCCCATTCTGCTATAGCCTTCGTAACTCTAAATATCCTGTCCATTCGTTGCTTCGTCCGAAGATGATTGAATTGATCAGAAGCCATGAGCTTGTCTGTGAAGAGATTGTCCTTAAAGTGATCCGACGAGACATAGTCATACGCTTTAATTCCCTAAATTTTTCCTGGACCGCCCTTTCGGGTTTTCGATCCACTGGGAAACCCTTTTTTGCCCAAGTCGCCCTTTCGGGTTTTCAACTTGCCGGGTGTACAATTTTTTTTATTTATCCCTAACTTTTGCCTGAACCGCCCTTTCGGGTTTACGATTCACCGGGATTCCCTTTTTTTTTTGCCTAGGTTTGTTAACCTAGCGGGTCATTTATGCGTAGTATCTTTTGACTATGTCTGCGTTCGCAGGGTGCGGCAGGTCGTCGCCGTCCATGGTAGTTAATATCATTGCCCCACCAGAAAAGATGTTTTTGATCACAAATGGTCCTTCGTAGGTAGGAGTCCATTTTCCCCTGGGATCACTTTGCGGCAAGATGATCTACTTGATTACAAGATCCCCGACTTGATATACCTGGCGCCTTACTTTCTTGTTGAAAGGCTTGATCATCCGCTTTTGATACGTCTGACCATGGCAAACAGCAGTAAGTCGCTTTTCATCAATCAAGTTAAGTTGATCAAGCCGGGTTTGAATCCAATCGTCTTCACTCAAACCAACATCTTTCATGATTCTCAAGGAGGGAATCTGAACCTCGATAGGCAAAACAGCTTCCATGCCGTATACCAAAGAATAGGGTGTTGCCCCAGTTGATGTACGCGCCGTTGTACGGTACCCGTGGAGAGCAAACAGTAACATCTCATGCCAGTCCTTGTAGGTGTCTGTCATCTTTTGTATGATCTTCTTGATATTTTTGTTCGCAGCTTCGATATCACCGTTCATCTTTGGCCGATAGGGAGATGAATTGTGATGTTGAATCTGGATTTGCTCGCACAAGGCGGTGATCATAGTATTATTCAGGTTGTACCATTGTCAGTGATGATCCTTTCGGGGATGCCGTACCGACAAATGAGGTTCTGCTTGATGAAGCGGGCAACAACATTCTTTGTAACGGATGCAAAGGAAGCTACTTCGACCCATTTGGTGAAGTAATCAATGGCCACCAGAATGAAGCGGTGTCCATTGGATGTTGTAGGCTTGATCTCTCCAATCATGTTGATTCCCCACATTGTGAATGGCCAAGGAGCTGTTAAGACATTGAGAGGAACTGGAGGTATATGTACCTTGTCCACATAAATTTGACATTTGTGACAAGTCCTGGAATGTTGATGGCAGTCAGCTTCCATGGTAGACCAGTAATAACCTGCCCTTAGAATCTTCTTAGCCATCGTATGCCCGCTAGAGTGAGTGCCAAAGGTACCATTGTGCAGTTCAACCATGATCTGTTCAACTTCAATCTTGTCCACACAACGAGGCAGAATGCAATCATGATTGCGCTTGTATAGGATACCATTGCTCAGGAAGAACTTGGCAGAGAATCTCCTCAAGAACTTTTTGTCGTTGACCGAAGCTCCTTTAGGGTATTCTTGCGCCTCGAGATACCTTTTGACTTCATGAAACCAAGGTCGGTCCACTACTTCTTCGGTATTAATCTCGTGATAATGTGCATGTTCGTCCATCCTTTCAATGGTGATCTGGGGAGCCTCATTATCCCAGTTAAGTTTAAACATGGATGATATTGTAGCTAGAGCATCAGCTAGCTGATTTTCTTCTCGCGGGAAGTGCTCGAAGGTAATCTGCTCGAAATGTGGTAACAATGTCAAGACATGTTCTTTGTAAGGGATGAGGTTTGGATGTTTAGTATCCCACTCTCCTTTGATCTGACTGATGACCAAAGCTGAGTCCCCAAACACAACCAAAGATTTCATTCCCAAGTCTATTGCAGCCTTGAGTCCAAATATGCAAGCTTCATACTCGGCCATGTTGTTGGTGCAATTGAAGAAAAGTCTAGCAGTGAAAGGTGTATGGAAACCTTCTGGAGAAATGAGTACCGCGCCGATACCGTTACCAAGTGCATTGGAGGAACCATCAAAGTACAGGGTCCATCGGGATCCTTGTTCAGGTCCGTCATATGGTCTGAAGTCTTCAATGTTGTCCAATGTCATAATGTCTTCGTCGGGGAAGTCGAACCTCATGGATTGGTAATCTTCGACAGCTTGATGAGCCAGATGGTCAGCTAATACACTCCCCTTTATAGTTTGTGGGTCGTGTACTGGATATCGTATTCTGTCAGGATCATCTGCCATCTAGCTATTCTTCCAGATAAAGCAGGCTTCTCAAAGATGTACTTGATCGGATCCATCTTAGATATCAGCAAAGTGGTATGAGTCAACATATACTGCCTTATCCGGCAAGCAGCCCATACCAAAGCGCAACAAGTTTTCTCGAGCAGTGAGTATCGGGTCTCACAGTCGGTAAACTTTTTGTTAAGGTAATAAATGGCATGCTCTTTTCAGCCAGACTCGTCATGTTGGCCCAATACGCACCCCATTGAATTCTCCAAGACGGTCAGATACATGATTAGCGGTCTTCCTTCGACGGGAGGCATTAAGATAGGAGGTTCTAGCAAATACTCCTTGATTTTATCGAAAGAAACTTGACATTCATCATTCCATTCAACCACCTGATCTTTCTTCAACAGCTTGAAGATTGGCTCACAGGTTGATGTTAGGTGAGAAATGAACCTTGCAATGTAGTTTAGGCGTCCCAAGAAACCTCTGACCTCTTTCTCAGTGCGAGGGGCAGGCATTTCTTGTATAGCTTTGACTTTGGCAGGATCAACCTCGATGCCTTTGTTGCTGACAATGAAACCCAAGAGTTTACCGTACCTGACTCTGAAAGTGCACTTGTTAGGGTTCAGTCTGAGCTTATACTCCTTCAACCTGACAAACAACTTTTGCAAGTGGTCGAGGTGTTCTTCTTCAGTTTGTGATCGGGCTATGATGTCATCTATGTAGACCTCTATCTCATGATGTATCATATCATGAAACAAAGCTACCATGGTGCGTTGATAGGTTGACCCGACATTCTTCAGTCTGAATGGCATCACTTTATAGCAGAACGTACCCCACTGTGTAACAAAAGTAGTTTTCTCCATGTCTTCAGGTGCCATTTTGATCTGGTTGTAACCTGAAAATCCGTCCATGAAAGAAAATATCTTGTGCTGAGCTGTATTGTCAACCAAGATGTCAATGTGCGGTAGTGGAAAGTCATCTTTAGGGCTAGCCCTGTTTAAATCTCTGTAATCCACACACATTCTCACTTTGCCGTCCTTCTTAGGCACGGGCACAATGTTAGCAACCCATTGTGGATAGGAAGTAACAGCAAGAAATCCAGCATTGAACTGCTTCAAAACATTTGCTTTGATCTTTTCAGACATGTCGGGCCTCATCGGCGGACTTTCTGTTTAATTGGTGGACAGTCTTCTCTTGTAGGTAGACGGTGAACCACAACATCTGTACCGAGTCCCAGCATGTCTTCGTAAGACCAGGCGAAAATCTCAACATATTCATTCAATAGTTGAACTAAGCGCTCTTTGACACTTGGCTCTAGGTTAGCACCCACTCTGACTTCTTTTCTGTCTTCATCAGTACCCAAGTTGATTGTCTCTAACAGCTCCTCATGAGGAAGGATTTCTCTTTCTTCCTGTTGTAGCAGTCTAGCCAATTCTCTCGGCACCTCACAATCTTCCTCACTTTCGTATTCGGCATGGTAGACTAGATATTCAGAGTCACTGAAGGCCATAACAGAATTGTTACCCATGGAATCTGGAATGGAAGGGTACCTGCATTTGTGAGTGTGGGTGTGTGTAAGGGATAGCCACCTTTAAAAAAATAAAATGTAAAAAGAAATAAAATGAACACAAAATTTTATATGTGAAAACGTCCATGATTCATTAAAATGGCATATGAAGATGAAAAATCAAACCCTTACAAATGGACCTATGTGCCTCGGGTAAGGCACAAGGTTAAAAGTGTACCAATTGTTTGAGAATTATTACAAACCAACAGAAATGTTTGAAAGATAAATTACAGATTAATGAAAGTAATGGGAACAAAGTCTTTTGCCTCCCAGTTGCACAGTCCTCCGTCAACAGTAGGGAAAATCCAGTCTTCCAAGTTGCTCACCTCTTCACTATCCTCCAAAGCGTTGGCTCCATGATGGGTGATCTTCACTGGTGGCCCCCAGCCCGAGCGCGACGTACAACCTTTTGAGCAGAAGCAGTGAATCCCAAGCTGAATTTATCTGATTTATGAGGAAAGTCTGGAAGCTGCCCCCAGATTGTGCTTCCTCCTTCTTCAATCACAGCCTTTGCATCTTTGAGAGACGACATCCGAGGCGGAGGTCTGGTAATCATGGGTACAGAAGGCACTGTTTTGGTTGCCGCAATATCCTGAGCTACCTCTTCAAAATGCTGAAAGGGGGTTTCGATGAATTCACCATCCAATTCTACACAGCGAAAAGAATTTAAATGGCTTATCATGTATTCCTCTTCTCCGTGAACAATTATAATTTTCCCCTGGCCAGGGTACTTGAGCATTTGATGCAGAGAAGAAGTGACGGCTCCAACATTGTGAATCCAGGGTCTTCCCAACAAGCAAGAATAGGAAGGACGGATGTCCATCACATAGAATGTAGAGTTGAAGGTTTCAGTTCCTACTTTAATCGGGATGTCCACCTACCAGTGGACCATCCTTTTAGAACCATCAAAAGCTTTGACAATAATGTTGCTGGGTTTCAGGGTTAAAACTTCACAATCTAGCCTGTCCAAGGCTTTCTTCGGCAAGACATTTAGAGACGACCCAGTATCAACCAATACGTGAGCTAGAGTAGTCTCTCTGCATTCCACCGAGACATACAAAGCGTCATTATGCTTTCTCCCTTTAGATGTTAAATCCGCATCGGATAATCCTAGACCATTGTCAGCTGTTAAGCTAGCTACACATTCCTGGAACTGATCCGCGGAGGTTTCCTGTGGTACGTGGGCCGTCTTCAAGAATCTGATCAAAGCTTTGGCATGAGCTTCGGGACAAAGCAGCAGGGCCAACATAGAGATCTTTGAGGGGGTTTTCCCCAGTTGCTCCACAACATCATAATCGCTTTTCTTGATTATTTTCAAAATCTCTTCCATTTATTTTTGAGAGGTCTTAGGGATGACCAATGGCTGAGCCCTCGTCCCGACGGGCTCTTCTTGGATTCCTTTCCCTCTATCATCAGCAACACCAGAGGGGACAACCACAGGAGTCACAACTTCTTCAATAATTGGAGTTCTCGCAGATACGTTGACCGGTATAGGAGTAACTTTAGGAGCAACTGAGGGTCCGAAGATTTCCTTTGGAGGGGAAATCTCCAGAGAGAAAATTCTTCCACTGCGGGTGATTTTGCTTGTTCCGATAATGTTTCCAATGTCGGAAGTCTCTTCATCAGAACTCTCTTCAGTTGATTCAATTTGTTTAATACTGTGGTAATAGATCTCTCCACCATAATTCCACGGTATTAATTTGTTAGACTTGTACGGGACGGGCCCGGGAATGGTTATCTTCAAAGGTGCAATCTTCGGATCGGATGTAATCTTAACAGGTCTGTTGGAGACTTTAGAAATATTGGCGGATATGGTAATTATTGAAACATCATTGACAGGAGTCGGTGTAACAGGAGTCTTCTCAAAAAGGATTTCTTGATTATCCATTAGGCGTTGGATGCCTAACTTCAACGACGGACAATCGGTTGGTAAGGATGAACAAAGGCAACAATCTTCTTCACAACCTGGGAAAATCCCAGCCTTCAGCAAATTCAACTTGATTATCGGTAGCGGAGTCATCAAATCATCAACAGTAGCAACAAATAGATCCTCTTCAACAGCATGGGCATTGTGGCCATGCTTTGGCATTGGAGCAGAGATTACAATCGGCTTTTCAGGGGCGTCGAATTCAACTTCTTTAGCATCTATCAAATCCTGAATTTTATTCTTGAGGGCCCAACAACTATTGGTGTCATGCCCCAGGCTGTCTGAATGATAAGCACACTTGGCATTCGCATGGTAGAACGGAGAAGTAGTATTCGGATTCTTCGGGGCCTCTTTCAAACTTGCAAGGTTTAACTTCAAGAGATGGGGTAGAACTTGAGAAGGAGTCATGTTTATTCGGGTGTATTACCGTGCAGGCCTTTCTACCCTTGCTTGGTTGGTTCTGGGTTGATTGTTTCTAGGCTGATCAGCTGCAGAATTTTGAATCATTACGGCCCCCACCGCTGGCCGACACTCAACTCTTCCTTGACCTCTTTGGGAGTAGATAGCTGAGACTTCCTTCTTTGCTGGAAAAGTCTTTTGATGGCAGCGGAAGCAGATGCATCTTTTTGAATTTTCCCGCTTTTTATGCCGGCTTCAACACTCTCACCAGTTAGAATCAAATCGGTGAACCCCGCAGACGAACTTCCAATCAGGTGATTAAAGAAAGGACCTGACAGAGTCCCTAAGAACATATCTACAAGCTCTCTCTCAGATAGAGGTGGTTGTACTCGCCCCGCCAAGTCTCTCCATTTCTGGGCATACTCTTTGAAACCTTCATTTGAGACCATGCCCATGCTCTGTAATTGAGTACGGGTTGGTGCTAAGTCCGCATTATATTGATACTGCTTGTAGAAGGCAGCAACCAAATCCTCCCAATTATGCATGTCAGACCTCTCTAGCTGGTAGAACCAATCTAACTGCGTCCCCGACAAACTGTCCTTGAAGAAATGGACCCACAGGTCTTTGTCAGAAGAGTGTGGTTGAATTTTTCTGACGTAAGATCGTAGGTGCATTTTTGGGCAAGACACCCCATCGTACTTAGAAAACAGTGGAACTTTGAATTTGGGAGGGATTACAATTCCAGAAACCAACCCTAACTCTTAAAAATCCAGCCCAGGCACTCTCTGCACCTCCATAGCTTTCAGACATTCTTCAAGATTTTTGTATTTGTCGTCTGCAGGAGGATACTGCTGTTTAGAATATTCTTCATCCTCCTCTTCTTCAGCCTCAGATTCAGATGGCACTGCAGTTCCTTTACCCTTTCCTTCCCCCTCTTCAGATGTTGATGGAAAATCTAAGACCCTTCTGGTTTGACCTTCAAATCTTCTGCCCAAGGTAGCCACACCAACTCTCTTCTTCTTCTTTTTCTCTTTTTCCTTCTCTAACAGTGTTTTGAGCTCCTCATGACCCTTAGCCAAGGTCATGAGTAGCTGTTGGAATTAAGAATTCTGCGCTTGTATGTCTTTGATCATCTATTCTATATCCATCTTGCTGAAATAAACAACAGAGAGATGAGGAAACTTGGTATGAAGACCTGTTTATGCATATGATGAATGATATGTATTCATGTAATGCATTCAAGGATTCAGAAACTCAAATTTGTTTTAAACAAAAAAGAAACATACGTCATATTAATAAGATAGAATTTGTTAGTACATCAATGCCCCATGGGAAAAATAATACAAAATTCTAAGGTAAAAAGACGTTGCGCATCCTCTTTGGTGAAATGTAGGTGTTGAGAGTCTGCTCTTCGTGAAGTTGACGAGTGAGTTCTAAAACCTTTTTCTCGCTTGTGTAGAATTGAGCTTCAAAAGTATCACGTTCTCCCTTGAGCTGTATCCAACTCCTTTGCAGATCTTCTAGTGATGTTGGCATGTCAGGATGTAGGAGGGTGTATGGAACCTCTCCTTCCTTAACAGGCTCTCTAATCACAGGGAGAATGTAGGGGTAAGGCATCATAAGGCTTTGGGCGCGGGTTCGTACCCACTTGAGGTAAGGCTCAAGGGGGATGGAATTCTTGTGTCCCAAGGTCTTACTGTACACCTTGTTGGGCATCCTCCAAGCTCAGATGAACCTTTATCGAAGTCCTTGATCATCGTTGTTGAAGTCAAAAACCAAGTCTGGAATCAGCATGTCATGCGAGCCATCCCTTCGGGCATACCCAAACTGTCTCAGAGCCAAGCAGGGGTTGTAGGTAATGCCTCCCCTAATGCCAAGTAGAGGGACATTAGGGAATTCTCCATAACGGTCAATGATGATAACATTCTCTTTTGATCGAGAACACCAATGAATGTCTGAATGCGTAAGAGTCATCAATCGTTGTGACCACCTCAAACCTTGCTCATTCTTCAAAGTTTATTGGGGAAGATGAGAAATAAACCATCTTGCCAGTAGAGGAGTACAACACATGAGAACAACTCTTTTCCTCATTGTTCGAGTGTGAAATGAGTGGAGGATATCCCCAAGCAATGTAGGCACCGGGTTGCGAGACATGAAAATTTTGACAGCATTGACATCTATAAGCTGATCAGGGTTTGGGAACAAGACCAACCCATAGATGTGAAGAGCCACAATATCCTCAAAAGCTTGCAGGTCTAGAGATATCCAACAGTCTTGAGCTTTATCAAACAAGAACTTTGCTAAGAAACCCTTGACACCACTTCTAGTTTCCCAATGACCTATGACATCATATGGTTGCAAGTGTAGGGCTTGAGCAACATCTTCAGGATTTGCATCTCTTTCCGTACCGTTGAAAGGTAGTTGATGGAGAATATGAATCCTCGGGAGTTGAGAAAATTCCTCCAAAGTAGGCACTAGCTGGTAGTTAGGAAATGTGAAGCAGTGGCGTAGGGGGTCAAAGAACTGGAAGAGAACTTTCACCATATCTTCCTCTATGTTAGAGTTGACCAAGTTGAGAAGTCTACCATGTCTTTCAGTGAATGGAGACTACTATGGAATCTTGGAAGCAAGCTCCTTGAGTTGAGGAGGAATTCTCACAAGGTTGACTTGGATAGTTTTCCTGCGGAGTGAATCCATTACCTACAAAACAGGAACAAAGATGAAAATCCAAACCCTTGAAATGGTTAGTGGATGCATATGATGCTTCATGATGCTCATGATGTTATGCACAAGTATATGTACAAACAAATCACACAAGTTCCTAGTTTCAGGCTTGCATGGGGTTTCATAGGTAAGTACCCTCTTAGTTGGCTCAACCTGTCCTATAAATAGTAACCGGGTTCTAAGGAGCTCAATATCACTGGATTATTTTCTGTGTTCATTGTTTCAGTTTAGCCACTTTACTGGCGACCGAAATATTCCAAGAAAACAACCCTCAATGAGTGTAGTATCGAGTATCTACCAACTTTGGACTGCACCAAAGCCGGTCATCTCACTACATCCTAAAAGGCCAAGTTGGTCAATTAAAGGTTCTAAAAGTCCATTAGTGCTTCATGACATCACTCAGCGGCCCTGTATTCTCTTTGATTGACTCAAAGGCTACCGGTACCCACAAATATGTCGCACTAATATAGCTATTGCTTAGACCGTGTCAGTATACCCCGCACAGTTTCCACAATGTATTGCTATTTACCTATGAATGTTTCCCAAATCCGGGTAGAGGATTCAAACCTAAACAATAGGACCAAATGTAAAGCAATCAAAGCAAACAAGGTAAGCATGTAAAGGTGATCTAAACCCTAAGGTAACCCCACTTTTAGAATTGTCCCCAGCAGAGTCACCGGTTCTGTGATACAGTGGGAGAACTAACTTGAGGTTTTGCTTTTGTGTTCGCAAATGTTTCAGTTTAGCAAGAGTCGCCACCGACTTTTTATTTTATCCAAAGGAAAGGTCAAAAATCACAGGAAATACCTTCGAGAAGTTTTCTTGGGTTCGGGGGGTAGATTATGAAAAGGGAAGGTGCTAGGACCCTTTTCATCCATGGTTTTCCATGGGCTCTTAGTTACTTGTTTAGATCACTTGCTTTTGCTTTTCAATTATTTGAAATGGTGCTTTTGTGTGTGGTTTTGAAAGTATTTTGAAAACAGGCCTTTGTTTAGGCAACCTTTGTAATGATTCTTGTTTGAATATATACAAAGGTGTTTGTCTTTTGAAAAATATTTCAATGTTTGAAAGTTTGTTTTGGGAAATGTTTTGAAATTGTATGTGTGTTTTTGAAAATAGCAAGGATGTTTGCAAATTGATCAAGTAACTAGGAGTTATCTACCCTAATCAAAGATCTTTCCTACACATTTTTAACCCTTTGAAATTGTTGTTTTACCATTGTATTTGGTAAACAACCCTATCTTTGGATGTTAAACGGGACGGGCGTGGGTCATCGTATGACCATGATAGCAATTGTGCCAAGTATCTTAGCTAGTTTTTGAGGGACTAAGATCATTTTTGTATAGGCAACCAAGATAGCGTCATCGAGGGACTATGATCTTTTTGTTTTGTTTTGTTTTGTTTTGCCAAGATACCTAGCATGCATACCATGGACATTTTAAGGCAACAAAGTGGATGAAACCCTAGGGGTGCTTGTGTGCATTGTGTTGTCATTTTTCATGCATTTTTGTCTTGTGTTTAGTCATGCTATTTGTTTGATTTTGGTCTTTGCATACAAAACCCTAATCTTACTATCATGGCATTTGAAAGCGATAAATTGCGTAAAAGTAAATCTAAGACTATTACAACAATATTATGGGGAGGGGGATACAAGTTTGAATAGGGGGATATTGCTCAAAATAAAACCCTAAAACTATTACAACCATATTGAATTAAATGTACAATAAATAAATAAGCAAATATTTAAATGTACAATAAAATGTAAATATGCAAGATGTTTTTTTTTGTATTTATTTTATGTATGTAAAATAAATTTATTTATGTCCTGAAAATAAGAAAATAAAATGATTATTTTTTGAAAGGGTGAAAACCCTAATTTTTTTGGTTAAAAGAAAATAGTCTATTCTATTATTATTTATTTCATTTATGTACAAGAAGGTAAATAAAAATATATAAAAAAATATTAAAAAATAGAATATGTGAGAAAATAATATTTTAAGTATATAAATAATAAAAATAAAAAGAAATGGGCCAAGAGGGTGCAAATAACAGAATGGGGGGGGGGGTGTCAAAAGTAGGACAAAACAGGCCCATGCCCAAGCTGCACTTCGTCCCTGTCCTCTGGCCAAAACGCGCGCGCCCTATGTTCAAAACTGTATCTCCTGCATACGTGCTTAAAAACAAAATCTTACAACATGAAAGTTATAGCTCATCATCACACGATTCTAATGATATAAAAAACTTGATCTAACTCTCAAAGACCAGAGAGAATTTTATCACCCCCAATTTCTGACCTAAAAATTTCAGCATGTTCATCATCTAAATTCTCCTAGCTCAGTTAATATAAATACAAGCTATGCATATGTACAACTCAAGGACATTAAAGACTACATTTTTGCTTCACAAACCTAAGCCTAATGATGTCTAAATAAGGAGATAGAAAGTTGTAAATTACCTTGTTCAGTCAAGTTCGAATATGGCAATGTAGGAGTTGTGAGTGAGGCCTGAAGGTCGTGTTAGCTTGCCTGAAATTCCCTTGACCTTTCCCAATGCTTAGCTTGATTTGAAATGGCCTGAACCTCCTTGTAGAACTCAACCTGCAAAGCTTTAAAATGAAAAATGGTGAAGTGTGTGAACGAGGTTACAGTTGCAAAGTAATGGCCTGGACAGTTTAGGTATGTTGTATGGAATGTGTTTGAAGTGATTCAAGATAAAACGCACGAGCCAAATTGGTTTTGGAAGTGGTTCTGCAGGTATGGCCCTGTTTTGACAAGAACTTGGTGTTTTTGTGTTTAAGGGTGTTTGCAATGCTTGGCAATCATGTTTCAGGCTTGGTGTGTTATGCTGAGGTCGTTTGAAAATGTTGCAAGAGTTTCTTTTAACAGATACTCAAGTTATGGACCTTTTGCAAGCTTACTTGCTTTTGAAGCAAAAGTGAGTTGACGAAGGCAAAGGCTTGTACAAGCTAGCTCAGGGTCTGCACATAGTTGGTACACTTTTCCTTATATTTATGGAGTTGGTTTGCAGAAAAAACTTTGGTCCATGGCTCAAGATAAACAAAGTTGCATAAAGTGTGCTTTATCAAAGTAGTAATGTAACCTTTTTGCCATTTTTGGATTAAATCTTTGTGTAATGCTCCATAACTCAGAAAAATGACTTTGTCCAATGTATTTGCATTTAATTTATGAGTTTAGAAAGGATTAGAACATGTAAACCAAGTACAAGCATGACCCAAACTGATTTGCAAGTTGTAACATGGTGCAAAATGCCTTGGACAAAAGTGAGAAATGGCCATTTTCAAACTTTCGATTCTCCCTAACCATAAATGATCTTGGAGGGTTATTGGACATTTTGGAAATATTTTAACATGATCTACAATCCATATTTGAAATGCATTTTGATATTCCACTTGGAACTATGTGAAAAGTTGCCATGAAGATAGGTCAAAATCCTGCCTAAACTAGGGCAAAATTTCACTAAGTTAAAAGTTTCATGGACCCTTGTTCACAAAATCATAACTTGAGATCCAAGTATCTTTTGGGAAAACTTTGTGAATCAAAGTTGTAGATTTTTTGGAGGACTACAACTTTCATGTTGGAAGTTTTGTTTGAATCCAATTGCATCATGGTGAAAAAGTTGGGAAAAAATAAGAAATTTTCATAACTTAGAAAATTTCTAAGTTATGAAAATTTTCAATCTTAAACCCTAATTTCCAAAATTAGGTTTCTTGGTGAAAAAGTTTCATGTTTTGACACATCTTGATGAAAAATGACTCTTGGCACTTGATTCTGACCAAAAAGTCAAAGTTTGACTTTTCAGTGTACAGTTGATTTTTGATCAGTTGACTGGAAAATTCATCTATCAATCCAATGCATTTGAGATCTTTTGAACCTTGTGATTAGGTCAAGATGATGCAATTGAGTCCTTGAAACCGTGCTTGAACCAAATTTGCCATTGGCTATGTGAAAAATCAGAAATTGCCCTTCTACAGTCAAAACCCTAATTTTGACCATTTTGCCCTTTTGATGATCTGATCAAATTTCTTGAGGAGTTGTGGTCCAAACTTGATCAAATGGTTCATATGAGTCTATAATGTTGATGTGGGTAAAATATTATGAGGTTTGACTGTAAATTGGCCACAATTAACTTTTTCCCCAATACAACTAATTTTTAGGTCAACTGTCTAATTGACTGGGCAAAAATTTGGTTCAAGGCTTAAAACTTGGTATGAGCAATCTTAGAGGTCCAACATGAAGTATGAAAGTCACATGAGGTATTGGAAGTCCAAAAATCCTTGTGCAAACTCAAACCCTAATTTCAGGTCAACAGTGCAAGGAGATGTCTTGAGCTGAGCAAACCCTAATCCTGTCTGGAGTCCAAAGAGTCTTGTGAGGGGAAATCTTGATAAAATGAGAGGGAAAATTTTGGGGTACGACAGGTACTATATTTGCAATCCATTTGACATACCTTGTAGTCCTGATGAATTTGCATCGGAGGAGTCTTTCGATCTCTTCCTTTATCTTCGAAAGAATCTCTGGCACGAATCTTCATGGAGTCTGCTTGATGGGCTTTTTGCCATCCTTTATAGGCAGCTTCAATTTGACCAGGTATTTGATCAACCATGTAATTTCATCATAGTCCCAAGAAAAGCAATCCTTGTATTTCTTTAGCAGCTAGATCACCTTGTATTTCGTTTCTTGGTTGAGTTTGGCACTGATGTACGTGGGTCTTTTAGTGGTCCCATCGCCTATATCAATTTCTTCGAGAGGATCTTGTGCCATCATTTGGCCGCTTGTGTTGCTGGATCCTTCTCGAATCCCAAAGGATCTTCTTCATATATTGCATCTGGCCTCTGGTCTTTTCCATCCATGGATTTTATTTCTTCAAGAGTCTCTAGCTTGAAGTTTATCCCATGTCCATTTGTGTAACTTTCTTTATCAATGGCTTCGACAACCATATATTTGACTTCAGCCTCCAAGGTCGTTTTTAATTTGTTTTCGGCTAAGTTAGGTGAAATATGTTTGAAGCAATTTGACTCAGACATCATTATCATCTTCGTCACTCCAGCCAATTGGCCTAAGTTCAGGTATTCCCTCCATATCATTTTATTCCCCCATTATTTCCATATCCCACTGAAAGCCATGGATTGGGTGTAGTACGAGGAAGTAGAGAGTATTATTTGTTGGGCAGTATGCAACATCTGAAGGATTACACGGGCCTATGTTGGCTAAGTTCCTGTTGAAGTTTCTCCCATCGACATGGTTGGTCTCCACCATATAATAGCTTTTATTTTCCTCTATGTTCTCCACAATCCCATCTTCTCTCCATATTGCTACCCTTTGGTGCAATGATGTTGGAACCTCCCCCACGCACGAATCCATTCACGACCCAGCAGCAGATTGTAATTTGCCTTTGGTGCAATCACCATGAACATGGTGGGTCTTATAATGGATCCCACAATTAGATCAACTTGTATTACACCCAAGGTGTGACCCACTTTTCCTTCATAATTTAATAGAACCATATTGTGAGGTTTGAGGTCCATATCAAACATCCCAATATTTCTGAGCATGCATTGTGGCATCAGATTAACCGGTGCTCCTCCATCAACCAGTATTTTGTTTATCCTCGTGTTCTCCACCTTTCCCCAAATGAACAAGGGTTTGAAATGGTTCTTCATACCTGAATCTGGGTGTTCGAAGAATGTATTTTGTTCTTCCACCACTCCATTGTTCATAACATAGTAACAAACTGGCCTATGCCTGGCCGTTTTGATTTTGTCGAACGTTTCACCTTCTTCGACCCCATTCACTCTATTGTATTCATGTGGAAATATAGATACCACATTGTAGTTCAAACCCGGAGACAATTCATCTTTTGAGTCGAAGTTGTCCGTCAACATTTCTTCGTCCTCTATGGACTTTTGTCTTTTTCACTGTTTTTTTCCATCTTTGAGGAAAAGAGTTTTCTCCTCACTGGATGTCTCTCGTCTACTTGGTTTGGAGGAGGGAGTTGATTTGTGATTGATTCACTTATATCCTTTGCAGATAATTTCCTTTGAGCCTTCTTAAGCCTCTGGTGTCTCCTCTATTGAGACCTTGACATTTGGTGCTTTCCTTTATAGTTTTTAGACTGGTAAGATTTCTGCTTTGACACTTGGAATTCCTTCCTGTATGTAATGGACAAACCTCTTCCAAATTTGAAGCTCTTCTAGTTCTCCTGCCCCTGCCCTCTATTCTACACTGGCTTCACCCACTTGTCATTTCGAACATTAGCAGGTGGTTTGAATATCGCTTTTTAACTCTTCTAGGGGTAAGGATTATCCGGCCTTCGAGTAATCACACGCTTGTTGAACACGAATCTACTTTCGGTGTCTCTCCAGTTTCCCCTCTTTCGAGCGATTTTCACCCTTTCATAGTTTTTTGCAGCCTTTCGATCATACACCGAGCTTCACCTTGATCACATCAAGGCTTCAGAGTGTTTTTTTTTGGCATCGAATAAGAAAATCTAGCAGACTCTCTCTTGACTTTGGGTATGCCTTGTTCATCTAGTCCTCCTTAGCATGTTGGTTCCTTTCTAACACGTTAACTTCAAGGATAGGACCATCAGTAATCCTGGTTGCTTCAAATTTTACTCTAAGGCCCTCAATGGCCTTATCCATATCAGAACTTGGAACAAAACCATTATCAGTTTTTCCCTCAACATCTTTGGTAACGAAGCCTTCAGTAGCCTCTACCATATTGATATCCACAAGTTCAACATAGTTAGTCTTTGCCTCCTGCATAGGTCAGGCATCAACTTTTGTCTTACTCTTCTCGCCAAACTTCAATCTTCCGTTGGTGATAGCATTCTGAATTAAATCCCTGAAAAGAAAACATTGTGAGGTTTTATGTCCTAAATAATTTTGATATTTGCAAAAACCTATTTTCTTCTATTGTTCTAACAGAGGAATTTTGGCGCCAGGTGGCATAATCATTTGGCCATCCTTCACCAATAAATAAAAAATTTCATCACACTTTGTTATATCGAAAGTGTATGTTTTCTTAGGGAGTTTATCACTCTTCTCTGGTTCAACAGGATTTTTCCCATTAGAAGGGGCTAAGACTTTACAAAAATATTGTGGGGATTGCTTTAATTTAGCCAAATCCACTTTGCTTTCTTCGAGACCTATAGGGTCACTATAGATTTCTTGTTCATCCTCTTCAGCTTCGACATACGCCACTCTTTCTTTTCTATTATTTTTGTTTGCCCTAGACTTTTCAGCCATCAGACGTTCGACTTGTCAAATTATATCCACTAATTGGGCCATATCCCTCAAATATTGGGTATCTAACTTCTTTTGAATGGAATAATCCAAACCTCCTATGGCCATTTTGACCAACTCATGTTCAGGCACTTGTGTAAAATACCTTGCCTTCAACAAACAGAACCTATTTAAATTATCATCAATTGGCTCAATGAAATTTCCCTTGATACTAACTGTGATACGGTGGGAGAACTGACTTGGGTGTTTTGTGTTTTATCTCAAATGTTGCGGTTAGAAAGAGTCGCCACTGACTTTTCTTTTATCCAAAATGAAAGGCTGAAAAGAACAGGAAATACCTTTGAGATTGTTTCTTGAGTTCGGGGGGTAGATTATGAAAAGGGAAAGTGTTAGCACCCTTTTCATCCATAGTTATCTACGGGCTATTAGTTGCTTGCTAGATCACTTGCTTTTGTTTAAAAATATGCTTTGTGTGGTTTTTGAAAGTATTTTGGAAAGGCGCCATCGTTTAGGTAAACTTTGTAATAGTTCTCATTCGTAAGAACGTATACAAAGTGTTGATCTTTTGAAAATGTTTCAAGTTTGGAAAATGTTTTGAAAGTGTTGATGTTTGTTTTGAAAATAAGCAAGAGTGTTTGATTTGAAATTGAGCAAGCAACTAGGAACAATCTACCTACTCAAAAGTCTTAGTTCATTTCTTCCTTTCCTTTGATATTGCTATCTTACCATTGATTTGGTAAGAAGCCCTATCTTTGGATGTAGAGGGACGGGCGTGGGTCATCGTATAGCCATGATATCAATATTGTGAAATATCTTAGCAATTCTCTTTGAGGGACTAAGATCATTTTTGAAAGGCAACATTGATAGCGTCATCGAGGGACTATGATCTTGTATTTGATTACTTTTTGATAAGATATCCCACATGTATAACATGACCATTTTTGTAAGACAACAAAGTGGAATTACCCTAAGGGTGCAAGTGTGTTGATTTACATGCTTGTTTGTATTGAATTAGGGTTTGCTAACTTGTTGATTTTAGTCTTTCCATACAAACCCTAATTTACTAGCATTTTTATATAAAGCGATAAATTGCGGAAAGTAAAAATACTAAGCTATTACATCATTAGGGGAGGGGGTGTACAAATTTACAAATGGGGGATTTGCAAGAAAATTAAATCTAATTAACTATTACAACCATATTGAATAAATGTACAAGAATTGAATAAATAAAAATACAAAAATGCAAATGGGTAAAGAAATGATTTTGTTTGATTTTATGAAAGGTTTTAACCTAAACCTAATTAAGAAAAATAATAAATAAATAAAATTAACTAAAATTAACTTAAACTAATTAAGAAAAGAAATTAATTTAAAAGGGTTTTTAGGGTTTTTTTATGAAAAGGTTTTAAATTAAAAATAATATGAAAATTAATTAAAAAAAGAAACCTAAGTTCTAGATTAATTTTAAGTAAGAAAATAAAATAATATAATAATTAAACCTAAGTCTAAAAAGAAATAAATTAATTTGTTAAAAAAATGTTTTTTAGTCTTTTGTTTTATTTATAAATAGAATAATAAGCATGAAAATAATAACAATAATATTTTTTTGGATTTTTATTAATAAAAATAATAATGATAATAATAATAATAATAATAATAATAATAATAATAATAATAATAATAATAATAATAATAATAATAATAATAATAATAATAATAATAAAAAGGTAAAAAGGAAAATATGAAGTAAAAATAAAAATAAATGAGAAAAATGAAATAATAAATAAACAATGGGCCAGGGGTATGAAAATGAAATAAGGAGTATGAAACAAGCAAAAAGCCAGGCCCAACAACATGGAGCCCAGCGCCCGTATCAAACAAAAAAATGGAAGAAAAAATATGAAAAAAAAGCAAAAGGGTACCACTGGGGCTCGAACCCAGGTCCTATAGGTAACAGGCGCCCGCTTTAACCACTGGGGTGATGATACATCCGTTAACTTAAGCAAAACAATAAATATGTAACATAAATCTTGCCCTGAATGTACTTCATCTTCAACCTCCAGCCAAAGGATCTGTAACTTATTCATTTCTCATCCATTCACAAAACTTCCAACATCAAACTTGTTAGAAATTTTCTCACGATTCCGAATATGTAAATAAATTAAGCTAATTCTCAAAGATGAGCATGAATTTCTAACAGTACCAAATTCTGACCTAAATATTTTCAGAAGTTCAAACTCAAAATTCTCCCTACTCAAGCAACATAAATGAAATCTATGGACATGTATAGTTTCAGGGCAATGATGTCTACATTTTATCTTCACAAATGCAAGCCTAACAATGCCTAAATGAAAAGATAGAAGTTCAATAAAAATACCTCAAAACTGGATATCATGAAATAAGTTTGAGCTTGATTCAAGATGCTGCAATGATCAGGTTAGCTTCCTTGAGTCTCTAGGAAGCTAATGCAATGCTTAGCTTGAGTTGAGAGTGGCTGAAATGGCCTGGAGAAGTCCAACTGCAATGCTCTGTTTTTGGCTATGGAAGTTGATGAAGATGATGTTACAGTCTGCAAACAGGTACATGGATGGTTTGTATTTGATATGAGGAAGCTTTTGAAACTAAAAGGCCAAGAAATGCACGAGTGGTTTTGAAGATTGAAGTTCAAAGTCAGAAATGACACAAAAATGGAGATTTTGTGCAATTTGAGTTTTTAGGGAGTTTGGGAGTGTTTCAGGACTTCTAATCTCGTGTGCTAGGTTTCTGTTGTACCCCAAAATTTTCCCTCTCATTTATCAAGATTTTCTCACAAGATCTCTTTGACTCAAGACTGGATTAGGGTTTGACCAGCTCAAGACATCTCATCATAACCTGATGACCCAAAATTAGGGTTTGGGATTGCACAAGGATTTTTGGACTATCAATGTTTCATATGGATTTTGTTGTACCCCAAAATTTTCCCTCCCAAATCTCTTAAGACATTTCAAGAATAATTTCCAAGTGATTCAAGTTAGCTCAAGAGTTGGACAGTCAAATCACCTCCTAAGGCAGTCAATTCAAAATTAGGGTTTTGTGTTGCATCAAGGTCCTTACATAAAAATGACCTCAAGTGCTTCCCAATGTCCTAATATGCTCTCAAGTTCATCCATGTCAAATTTCAAGCCTTGCAGAGGAAGTTTGGTCAGCCAATTGCTCAAGAGGCCCAAAAATCGACTGTGCTAGGGCAAAAGTCAACTGTGACCTATAACCAGTCAAACTTCAAGATTTTTGTCAACATTCTCATTTTGAAGGATAATTCATCATTTGATCAAGGGTTGAGCATGATTCATCAAGGATTGCTCAAAATTCATCAAGACTCAAAAGTTGCTAAATTAGGGTTTTGTAGGAAAAGTCAACTCAACTTTGACCAAGTATAACTTTCTCATACTTTATGAGAAATGACCCATCCAAAGCTCATTTTGAAGAGGATGCAATTTCCTACAATCCATCTTCACACTCCAAGATCAAGAAATGCACTCACAAAAGTTACAAATTTGGACATTATAGGTCATTTTTGAAAGTCAACAAAAACACCTTTTTTTCCCAAAGCTTATAACTTAAGCATGGAACATCAAAATGATATGATACCAAAAGGGTTGATTAGAGGACATATCAAGGTTTCTGAAAAGTCCGAGAACACCTCCAAAAGTTCAAAATTGAAGAAGTTATGCATTGTTGAAGTTGGGCATTTTTCCAAATTTGCCAAAAGTCAACTATCCTCAAAACTCCAATTTTTGACAAAAGGGCCCACTTTTTTCCACTTGATATGGTGTTGTCATGCCACACACGTGTCCCATATTTGATTTCATGGCCATTCATTTATTTTTCCATTTTATTTAATTTTTATTGATTTAATTCATTTTTAATCAATATTAAATCAAATAAAATCTAAAAATTGATGAAATAATATCTTTGTGATTGGTACAACTTTCAATTGTCATGATTCATCAAATCAATTCGTATCAAGGCTTATTCATGCATAAAAAAAATCAGATTTAAGCTATTTTGGGAAGTTTGATAATGGTGATCAAAATCAAATCTTCTATCTTCAATGCATATGGATTATGGCCCAAGTTTTGACCTAAATTCATTCTATAACACTCACACAAGTATTAGGGATCAAGGAGGCGCACAAAGAGTTACAGAAAGAGCCAACTCAGAATTGAAAAAAAGTGTGAAAAGTGAGAGATCAAATTCTTGTTTGGAGGCATTTTCAAAGCAAGATCTCAACACTACTCCCTTGCCTGATATCCTGTGAAGCAAAAGCAACCAAAACCAGGCCTTGAGACCATCTGAAACTCGTTGTAAGTCGTCACGAATATACCTCTGCATATGAAATCATAAATCATTTTTCTTGCATCTTTTTGCCAATTTGATTGCACCATCATGCTTAACATTCAAATTCTAACAATTCTACATTATTTAATTTGATTTTCATGGCATGTACTGTAATGCCCGATCCTAGGGTTCTTGTTCTTGTTTTTTAGGCCTTTTTGATACAGGCAAAATCAACGCTAATGATGGGTATAGGGATAACTAGGAGGAAGAGACGAACGCATTGGTACTCTTATGTTTCGTTTACATGGCCTGGAGAAGATTTTTGAGATACCCTATGAATCTTCCTGCGGATAAAAATCCGCAGGTAAATAACCAGGGTTATTTGAAGAAGATGATAACGTGGCTAGGCGTGATTGGCCAGTTCAAATCATTGGCGCTCTTTTTTTTATATTTCAGGCTTAGTGCGTTGTTTTACATATATTATTTATTGCTTATTCTAATAACAAATACGCAACACAATTGAGTTGGAAAGCATGCTATGGCAAAACCCCTTGGGACCTGGGTTCGAATCCCAGGTCCCCCAAAACGCTTCTTATTATTTTCTTGCAGCTATTCCAGTGAATCTTCAAGCGTAAAGACCACCATGCGCCTCAAGGATCAACGTGCCAGATGGCCTTCAGGCCAAACCTGGTGGCCATGAATGAGGGACTACCATGGTCTCAAGTCAATGCACGCATAGCAAACTGAAAAAGTCAAGCAGGCTGAACGTTAATGGGACTCAAAAATTGCAACTCAAACCCTCTCTTCAGGCCCACACCCCCCTGAGTATTTCTTTTAATTTCTATATCTTTTTATTTATTTACTTATTTTATTTAATTAATTACTAACCTATTAATTTTTTCTCATAAAAAATCAGAAACAACAAAAATAATATTTTTATAAAATCCATTAATTTCATTATTTATTTTTGTAAATAAACGTTAATTAATTTATTTAGTTTAAATAGGTTTAACAATAATATATTTTGCAATAAATTAAAATCAAATTAGAATATTATGTTTTTAATATTTTTTACCATTCTTATTTTATTTCCTTAATTAAAATAAAACCCAAAAAATATTTTCATTTAATTAATTAATTAATTCAATTATTAACTTAGACTAATTTTTAATTCAAAAAATAACAAAAAATATGCTTTATTTAATAAAAAGGGTCAAAACCCTAAGACACTCCAATTTAATTTTCTCGCGCGCGAATTATTTTTGATCCATATTTCAATATTGTAACTGCTTCAGGAATGTAATAGTTTTTAACTTAGGACTTTATTTATTTATTTATCGCTTTTAATTACTTTTCACAATTTAATTTTAAAGGGTTTGTCTTTGGCGATGTAAATACCCGACGCCTTGTAATAGTTTAGATTTGATTTCCGCAATTTAAATTTCGTACAATATTAACTGTTAGATGTTTGATAACTAGGCAATGCATGACAAGATCAATTTTTAACTTAAAATCAACAGTAGCTCACCATAACATGTACAAAGATAATATAACTGAAAAATAACACACTCGCACATGCGCACTCTTAGGGTACACCTCACTTGGTTGCCTCGAACGTGGTCATTGCGTATAGGAAGTTTTAGAGGTCGCCCTCTTGTCCAAAGATCATAGTTGCCTCGAAACGGTTGCCTCGGAAAAATGATCTAGGATATTAGGGTTACCACTAAGGCGTCCTAACATTGCTTTAGTGACCACACGTCCCTTAATCGAATTGACTCGAAAACTCCAACGACGATGCTACCTACTCCTCAATAGTGGGATAGCATTGTCTAAAGGACACTTGTACATATTAATTCCTTTTTGAGTAGGTAGATGTTCTTAAGTACTTGCTCCTTTTAAAACAAAACAAAACTTTTCGCACCTACACTTTCTTCAAAACAAAAACTCTTTTCAAACCCACAAACACAAAGAAAAGCAAACTTTTGAAAACGTAATGAGCAAGTACCTAAGAGCCCATGGATAACCATGGATAGAAAGGGTGCTAACACCTTCCCTTTCTATAATCTACCTCCCGAACCCGAGAAATATCTCAAAAAAGGAATTTTTCTGTGCTTTTGTCCTTTCCTTGTTGGATAAAATAAAATACGGTGGCGACTCTTGCTTACCGCTACATTTTGCGAAAACAAACACAAACGCGAACCAGCATTCCAAAAACAGTCAGTTCTCTTTCCCACCGATCACAGAACTGGCGACTCTGCTGGGGAAGAATAATAAGTGAGGTGTACCTTAGTATTAGATCATTGTGTTTTCAATTGTATGCTTTGTATGCTTTAATTTTGTGGGCTTGTATCGGAGTTTTATAAATCATAACCCGGATCTGGGGATACCCTTTAGGTAAGTAGCAATAAACTGTGAGGGATCTGTACATCATAGACCAATACGGATGGAGCAGTAGCTACATTGGTGTGGCACTTTAGTCTGTACCGATATCCCTTGTGTTGGAACGAGGAGAATATGGGTCTTCTAAGGAGTCATTAAGCACCAACTGACCTTAGAACCTTAAATTGACCAACTTGGCCATAGAACAGTAGCAGTATGCTACACTCATTGAGACTAAGCTCTCGTGATGATTCCGGCTGCAAGAAAAGGTTGCTAAATTGGAATTATGACCGATTGAGGGTAGTCAGTGATATTGAGATCCTCTAGAACCCGGTTACTATTTTTTAGGACAGGTCTTAACCAACTGAACTGAAAGAGGGTAGTACCTAAGCTTCATGCCAGCCTGAAATCTAAGGGCTCTTTTGTGTGACTTGTGTGCCTTTGCCATGTTTGCTTTTTGTGGATACGTGTGGTGTGCCTCTATCATGACATCATGACATCATAACATTGCATACATCTTGCATAAGGACTAATCTATTTCAAAGGCAGGAGGGCTTCATCTTTGCTTTGTTTTGTAGGTCATCATGATGCCCATGCGTAAGAATACTATCTGGATCAACTTTGTCCAAGTTCCTACCTTGCTTAAAGAGTTGGTTGTCAGGATTCCAAACACTACTTCCTTCATTAGAAGGCATGGTTCTCTTCTCAGTTTGGTCACCTCAAAATTGGACGAACAAATGATGAGTGTCTTGGTCCAATTCTATGATCCGCTGTACCATTGTTTTACTTTCTAGGACTTCCAGCTAGTTCCTACCCTAGAAGAGTTCTCTGAGCTACTCGGTATCTCTATTCTGGAGCAGACCCCATTTACTGGATGGGAGAAGACTCTTAAGCCCGAAGAAATTGTTGCAGCCCTTCACTTGACCAAAGAAGAGGTAATGGATAACTGGGAGACTAGAAGTGGAGCTAAGGGTTTCCTGACTAAGTTCTTGGTTGGCAAGGCTAATTACTTCTGGGACAGCTTAGACTTCAAGGCGTTCGAGGATATTCTGGCTCTCTTGATTTATGGTTTGGTATTATTTCCGAATCCTGATACTTTTGTTGATATTAATGCCATAAAGATCTTCATCTCTCAGAACCCTGTACCCACTCTCTTGGGTGACATCCTTCATCAGCTCTATGCTCGTACTGCCCGAAAGCGAGGAACTTTGATGTGCTGTGCTCCTCTATTGTCGAGGTGGTTTATTTTGCACCTCCCGAAGTCAGTGCTGAAAAACAAAGAAGGAATGGGTTGGGATTATAGGGTGATGTCTCTTTCTAATAATGACATTATCTGGACTCTCAAAGGTATGGATGAAGTGACTATCATTGATCGCTGTGGAGAGTATCCCAATGTTCCCCTGCTAGGAACCCATGGAGGAATTTATTACAACCCATGCTTAGCTCTCTGTCAGTTTGGAAGAGCCAGAAGAGAAGGACCACATGAAATGTTGATGCCTCATATCATCTTTGATTTTCAGGGAGATAGCGACGAGCTACGTCGTAGATTCATAAGGGCTTGGGACAAAGTTCACCAATCTGATCCACATGAATTGGGTCCAAAGACTTCTCTGCCAATGGAGCCATATCTCAGATGGGTTCGCATCCGTGCCCAGAAGTTCGGTATGCCATATGAAGCTGTCCGGCCTGTCACTCTTGAAGTCGCTAATGAGGAAGGGGTTCTTCCAACCATTCTCCACCCTTATATGCCCACTGATATTGGGGCACTGAAGAGGTCCTGGATGCAATTGAGGGATGAACGGGATTCTTATCGGGAGAAGTTCAATGAACAAGAGCAGAAGATCCAGAAGCTGACTAGGCAACTGGAGAATGAGCGGATCCTGAATGATTATGTCCGCACTGAGAAGAAGAGACCATGGGAGCATTGATGGACCTTTGATGATTTCTTTTACAGTTTTTATTTACTTTTTAGTATTTCCATTCTTGTAATGCCTAAGGGCAATTTGTTGAACAATTTAAATTTTGAAGTTTAAATCTAATAAAGTGTGTTTCCTTTCTTGTTTACAAATTTGAATCTCGACTGTCTTTGAAATCATAATCATACGCATTTCATCCCCATGCACTCCATAAGCAGGTACCCATTAGAAGTCTCTTATCTTCTTCGCTGTTTATTTCAACGCTCATCATGTCTGCTGAACCTTCCACTGAGCAAGCTATCAAGGCCCTCCAGGCCCAAAATGCCCAATTTCAGGAACTGTTCATGAATCTAGCTAAGGGTCAGCAGGACCTGAAGACCTTGATTCTGAAGGAGAAAAAGAAGAAGAAGAAGAAGAAGAAGAAGAAGAGGACCATCTTGTTCAATATTGGACGCAGGTTTGGAAACGGGATACAGAATGAAGTTGATCTGACCACCTCATCTGGAGGGAAAGATAGTCCACAAGAAAGGAGGGCTCCTAGCCCTGAAGTCTCCGACAACGAGACGGACTATGATGAAGAACAATATCCCCCTGCTGAGGATAAGTACAAACAGCTGGAAGACCGTTTAAGCGCTATAGAAATTTAGAAGGTGCCTGGTCTGGACTTCGGAGATCTAGGTCTATCCTTTGGGGTGGTGATTCCCCATAAATTCAAGGCACCTGCCTTTGCCAAGTATGACAGAGTTTCCTGTCTGAAGCTGCACCTACGGTCATATGTGAGAAAGATCCAGCCTTACACTGCTGATAAGAACTTATGGATCCATTTCTTTCAAGACAGTCTCTCAGGGACTCAGCTTGAGTGGTTCTATCAGTTGGACGGAGCCAGTATCCGCAACTGGGAAGATTTGGCTACTGCATTCTACAGGCAGTAGCAGTATAACTCCGACCTTGCTCCTACGCGTACCCAACTCCAGGGTATGTCAATAGGAACGAGTGAAGGATTTAAAGAGTATGCTCAGAAATGAAGAGACCTTGCCGGAAGAGTGCAACCACCTTTGGCTGATCGTGAACTTGTTGACATGTTTTTGGGGACCCTGTCTGGTCCATTCTTTAACCATCTGATTGGAAGCTCTTCACCTGGGTTTACAGATCTTATTTTGACTGGTGAGAGGATTAAAGCTGGTATTAAGGCTGGAAAGATACAGAAGGGTGCCTCATCAAGCACTGAGAAAAAGCCGTTTAAGAAAGAGTCCAGTGTTGTCTACAGTTCGAGAAGACAGAATAAACCTGAACACCGCCAAGCTGTCAATGCAGTTGTTATTTCAAAACCTGCTGGTGCTCCTCAGCACAACAATCGACAGAAGGACGAGAGACCTTGAAGGCAATTTACTCGTCTCAGCATGACTTTGTCTCAGATTCTGCCCCAGTTGCTGAAGACCAATCTGGTAATTCTAAAAGAAGCTCTGAAAAGTCCAAATACCACATCACTGAGGTATAACCCTAATGCCCGCTGTGCTTTTCACTCTGATAGTCCGGGCATAATACAGACGATTGTTGGGTTTTGAAGAACAAGGTGCAAGACTTAATTGATGCAAAGGAGATTGAGTTCAAGACGCACGAGAGGCCTAATGTTGTGACTGCTCCCATGCCCAAACATGGAGTAAATGCTGTAGAGGAAGACTTGTTTGTATCTTCCATGGATGATATTGTTACCCCTCTGATGACTGTCAAGAAGAACCTGTTGCTAGCCGGTTTATTTCCGGGTTGTGGCGAAGGTTGCCATATGTGTTCTGTTTTACCTACTGGTTGCCCATTTCTGAAGTCAGGTATCCAAAACCTGATGGATAATAAGGAGATCCTGTTTGAGAATATTGCTGTTCCTTCCATTCCTACTGAAGAAGTCGCCATTATTACTATTTTCAACAATTCTTCCAAGGCTCCCTTGAGGAAGCCTGTTAGAATTACATCTGTTCCGAAGATCGCACCTGTAATCATCACTGTTCCGGGTCCCATCCCCTACACCTCTGACAAAGTTTTCCCTTGGCACTATGAGGCTGATGTTTATGTTCTAGGAGTTAAGCAAGAGTTGGATGCTGATACCGGCGTCAACAACATTACTGGACCTGCTAAAGTCACCCGCAGTGGTAGACTTTTCTCACCTGATATTGCTCCACCAACTGTCCGAAGACCTGTTGTCATTACACCTGCAAGTGTACCTATCACTATTCCTGATCAAGTTCCTATCCTTACCCCTGTCGCCGAGTCATCTGACGCTCGGGGCAAAGAGATCATCACTGATGTTCCTGCCCAAACGGAGGCACCAAAGACAATTACTGTTGAAGCTTGCAAAAAGGAGAAGGAAGAGATTCTGAAGATTATTAAGAAGAGTGATTACAACGTAGTTGAGCAACTGGGGCAAACCCCATCCAAGATTTCTATGTTGTCATTGTTGTTGTGTTCAGAGGCCCATGCTAAGGCTCTGATTACCTTCCTGAAGTCTGCCCATGTGCCACAAGAGACATCAGCTGATCAATTTACAGATTGTGTGGCTAATTTAACTGCTGATAATGGTTTGGGTTTCTCCGACGCTGATTTAACTACTAAAGGGAAGAACCATAGCGATGCCCTACATGTCTCCATTAAATGCAGGGGCACTACTCTTGCACATGTATTGGTTGATACTGGTTCCTTACTGAACGTCTTGCCCAAGAAAGCTCTAGACCGGTTGGATTGCGAAGGGTTAGAGTTAAAACCAAGTAACATCGTTGTCAGGGCCTTTGATGGGTCTAAAAGGATGGTGCACGGTGAAGTTGATATTCCAATTAAAGTTGGTTCTCAGGTCTTCAATTCTACGTTCTATGTGATGGACATTCGACCATCCTACTCTTGTTTGTTGGGTCGTCCATGGATCCACAAAGCTGGGGCCGTAACCTCAACGCTCCACCAGAAGCTGAAGTACCCAGTCAGAGGGAAGATTGTGACAGTACAAGGGGAGGAAGAGTATATGGTCATCCACCTCAACTCATTCAGATATGTAGAGATGGATGGGGAGTTCATTGAGACCCCATTTCAACACTTTGAAGAGGTTCCCCAGACACTGGCGTCAGCTGAGATTGTGGTTGAAGATTCTCCTATGAAGATGGTTTCCTTAAAAGATGCCCGGGTTGTTATTGAGAAGGGTGAGTGTGCAAATTGAGGCCGACTTCCTGATTTTACACAAAAGACTAACAAGTTTGGTTTGGGTTTCACTGCAGAAGCTCAAAGGGTTGTTCGAAGTGCAAGGATTGGAAGACCTCCTGTGTTCATCAGCAACTCGGGAGTAAATGCCATTGAAGATGATGTAGAAGAGTCTGAATTCGATAGCTGGATCTATCCTACGACCAACGGTGGACCAAGAAACTGGACAGCAAAGGACTCCATCCCTATTACTTTTGTTACCCAGTAATGAACTCTTTGTTTTGAACTTGTAACAGACAATGTTTTGAAACTTTATGGCCCGGTGTCTTACCCGGGGCACTGCTGGCTTCATTTGTGAGGGCTCTTGTGTGACATTTTCATATATCATTAATAAAAGCATTGGACGTTTTTGCATTTCAAATTTTGTGCTCCTTGTCTTTCTTTATTATATATTGCAAAATAGCTATTTTACACACACTCACATATACAGGTCCACATCCACTTTGGATCTCACTGGTAACGACTCTGCTACTGCCAGTTATGACTTCGAAAATCCGATCAACTTAGTCGAAGACGAAGGCGAAGATGATTGCGAAGTGCCTGTTGAACTTGCAAGACTGCTACTCCAGGAAGAGAGGGCCATTCAGCCACATGAAGAGCCAGTGGAAACAGTGAATCTGGGTACTGAGACAGACAAGAAGGAAGTCAAAGTTGGTGCAAATCTGGAGCCTAGTGTGAAACAACAGTTGATTCAGATGCCGCGTGACTACGTTGAGATCTTTGCCTGGTCTTACGAAGATATGCCTGGTTTAGATACTGACATTGTGGTTCATCGCCTGCCTACCAAGGAAGATTGTCCTCCGGTAAAACAGAAGGTTCGCCGTATGCGCCCAGAGATGTCCGAGAAAATCAAGACTGGAGTTATGAAACAGTTTGACGCCGGCTTTCTAGCAGTTACTTCTTACCCTCAGTGGGTCGCCAATGTGGTTCCTGTGCCGAAGAAGGATGGGAAGGTTCGAGTGTATGTTGACTACAGGGATTTGAACAGGGCAAGCCCCAAGGATGACTTCCCTCTACCTCACATCGATGTTCTGGTTGACAATACTGCTCAGTACAAGGTATTCTCCTTTATGGATAGTTTCTCCGGATATAATCAGATAAAGATGGCTCCCGAAGACATGGAGAAGACAACCTTTGTTACTCAGTGGGGTACCTTTTGCTATAAGGTCATGCCTTTTGGACTAAAGAATGCCGGGGCAATATATCAGCGTGCCATGGTTGCTTTGTTTCATGACATGATCCATCATGAGATTGAAGTATACGTCGACGATATGATTGCAAGGTCCCAGACTGAGGAAGAACACCTTGACCATCTACATAAGCTTTTTGACAGGTTGAAGTTGTACAAGTTAAGGTTGAACCCGAACAAGTGCACCTTCGGGGTGAGGTCTGGTAAGCTACTGGGTTTCATCGTGAGCGACAAAGGTATTCAAGTGGATCCGGCAAAAGTGAAATCCATACAAGAGATGCCAGCTCCCAAGACAGAGAAGGAAGTCAGAGGCTTTCTGGGACGACTGAATTACATTGCCCGATTCATCTCACACCTAACTGCTACTTGTGAGCCAATCTTCAAGTTACTGAAGAAAGATCAAGTGGTACGTTGGAATGATGAATGATAGGCCGCTTTCGAAAATATCAAAGAGTATCTCCAAGAGCCACCTATTCTGATGCCACCAGTTGAAGGGAGACCTTTGATCTTATACTTGACAGTGCTCGATAACTCAATGGGGTGTGTGCTGGGGAAGCATGACGAGTCTGGCCGAAAAGAGCATGCTATTTATTACCTTAGCAAAAGGTTTACCGACTGTGAGACCCGATACTCACTGCTTGAGAAAACTTGTTGCGCTTTGGCATGGGCTGCTCGCCGGCTGAGATAGTATATGCTGACTCACACTACTCTATTGATTTCAAAGATGGATCCAATCAAGTACATCTTCGAAAAGCCTGCCTTGTCCGGAAGAATAGCAAGATGGCAGATGATATTGATTGAGTATGACATCTAGTACACAACTCAAAAGGAAATCAAAGGAAGTGTATTGGCAGACCATTTGGCACATCAGGAAGTGGATGATTACTAGTCTATGAACTTTGAATTTCCGGACGAGAATATCATGGTGATAACTGATTGTGAGACACCTGGACCGGATGAAGGACCTGAGGAAGGGTCCCGATGGTCTATGCACTTTGATGGAGCTTCGAACGCTTTAGGTAATGACATTGGCGCTGTGATCATATCTCCTAAAGGCTCTCATACTCTGTTTACCGCCCGACTATGTTTCAACTGCACCAACAATATGGCGGAGTATGAAGCATGCGTTATGGGTCTTCGAGCAGCAATTGACCTAAGGATTAAGTTTCTAAGTGTCTTCGGAGATTCCGCTCTCGTGATCAGTCAGATCAAAGGCGAGTGGGATACGAAACACCCAAATCTTATTCCTTACAAGGAGTATGTATTGACGTTGCTTCCCCATTTCGAGGAGATAACCTTTGAACACTTTCCTAGAGAGGAGAATTAGTTGGCGGATGCGCTGGCTACGATGTCTTCTATGTTCAAAGTCAATTGGGACAACGAGGCTCCCCGAATCATTATTGAAAGATTGGATGAACCTGCACATTGCTGTGATCTTGAGACTGAAGAGGTAACAGAAAAGCTCTGGTATCATGAGGTGAAGAGGTACCTTGAAGCTCAAGAATACCCCGAGGGTGCATCTGTTAATGACAAGAAGTTTCTGAGGAGGTTCGCGGCAAAGTTCTTCATCAGCAATGGCATTATTTACAAGCGTAACCATGACTCGACCTTACTACGTTGTGTGGATAAGATTGAAGCAGAAAGAATCATGACAAAGCTGCATGAAGGTACCTTTGGAACTCATTCCAGTGGACATACCATGGCAAAGAAAATACTTCGGGCAGGATATTACTGGTCCACAATGGAAGCTGACTGTTATCAGCATTCTCGGACATGTCACAAGTGCCAGGTCTATGCTGATAAGGTGCACATTCCTCCAGTTCCTCTGAATGTTTTGACAGCACCTTGGCCTTTTGTAATGTGGGGCATTGATATGATCGGCGAGATCAGACCTACGGCATCCAACGGGCATCGTTTCATCCTGGTAGCGATTGATTACTTTACAAAGTGAGTTGAAGCAGCTTCCTTTGCTACTGTAACCAAGAACATCGGGGCACGGTTCATTCGGCATAACCTGATTTGTCGATACGGTGTACCTGAGAGGATCATTACGGATAATGGTACCAATCTCAACAACAAGATGATCACTGAGCTCTGCGAGCAATTCAAGATACATCATCACAACTCTTCTCCCTACCGACCAAAGATGAATGGGGTTGTCGAAGCGGCAAATAAGAACATTAAGAAGATTGTGCAGAAGATGACAGTGACATATAAAGACTGGCACGAAATGTTACCATTTGCTCTTCATGGGTACCGTACCTCAACACGAACGTCAACAGGGGCAACACCCTATTCCTTGGTTTATGGCATGGAGGCAGTCCTGCCCATTGAAGTTCAGATACCCTCTCTTCGGATCATGAAGGATGCAGGTTTGAGTGAAGATGACTGGATTCATACCCGACTTGATCAACTGAATCTAATCGACAAAAAGAGACTTACTGCTATTTGTCATGGTCAGACGTACCAAAAATGGATGATCAAGGCATTTAACAAGAAAGTTAGGCGAAAAGAGTATCAGGTTGGGGATCTGGTAATCAAACGCATTATCTTACCTCAAGGTGATCCCAGGGGCAAATGGACCCCTACTTACGAAGGGCCATTTGTGGTTAAGAACGTCTTCTCATGAGGAGCTATGATTCTAACCACCATGGATGGTGACGACCTTCCTCACCCCGTCAATGCGGACATAGTAAAAAGATACTACGCATAATCAAAGACCCGCTAGGTTGACTGGCCTAGGAAAAAATAAGGGCTTCCCGACGAACCAAAAGGGTTCAGGCAAAAATAAGGGATGAAAATGAAAAATCTGTACACCCGACAAGTCGAAAACCTGAAAAGGCGGCTTGGGCAAAAATGGGTATCCCGGTGGACTGAAAACTCGAAAGGGCGGTCCAGGAAAAAGTTAGGGATTAAAGCGTAATACTATGTCTCATTGGATCACCTCGCATCCAGACTTCGGTATCAACTATCAAGCTCGGACGGTACCAATCAAATAAATTCATCTTCAACTAAGCAGCAAAGTGATGAGATGCTTGAAGATATAAAGGCGATAGTAGAGTTGGAACCCAGTGGGATTGTTCACATAACTGTTTTGTTTTCTTTTCACAAATTGTAGAAATCCTATTTGTTCGGCGGCGTTCTCTTACTAGGACGCCAGCCTCTTGTATAAAAACGCCTATTTACAGGCAAAACTTCAAAGTCAATACGAATTCATTTTCATACAAATTTCAAATTGTTTTTTCTTTATCTGTTTTGTTTTGCAAAGAACGTCCAAAGTTTCATTTTTGATATATGCATTTGACATTAATTGCTACTCATAAATATTTACATATGAAACAAAGGATGAATTACTGGTAATATCAGAAACAGGGGCATAAGAATTATCCAAACTGTGTAGTTGCTTTGTCCACCAGGTACCAGGGTAAATTCAGCTAAAGAATATGACTAAGATACCGTCACTCCCCGCAGCGTAAAACAGTAATGGTAGATCTCCCCAGCTGAGATTTGAAACCATGAGCGAATCAGTAATACTCTCCCCAAGCAGAGTTAGTCTACCATTAACCCCAAAAAGGTGTGGTATCCCCAGAAGGTCTTAATATTCTCCAACGGAGTATAAAGACATTCCCTAGCAAGTATAAGAATACCCCCGTCAGTCTTAATATTCCCCAACAGAATATACGAATGTTCCCCGGAGGAATACAAGATATCCATAGTGGAGTCATTTCCCCAGCGCAGTCTAAAAAAGTTTTCCCAACAGAGTTGAACCATCTTCCCCAGTAGATTATGGAAGCTTATCCCCGACAGAGCACGAATAAATCTCCCCAGCCAAATTCATAGGTTTATCCCCACAAGAGTCTAACTGGTTTATCCTCAGCAAGTTGCAACTGAAAGATCATCCCCAACAAAGTTCTTTCTTTCCCCAGACAGGAGTACAATCCTCAACAGATTCCATATCACCAGTAACAGTAATCCATCCCCAGCAGAGTTCATCATTGAAATCCCTAACAGAGTTTATCAGCGGAATTCCCAACAGAGTTTATCGTTAAAATCCTCAGCAGAACATCTCTTCCCCACAGAGTAATTCCCCTCAATAATCTCTTCATCAGTTTATCCCCCAACTGAGTTCTCCTCTCCTACAAATTTATCACCTTCGTCCACCATCCCTAGCAAAAGCGAAGCATTCAACTTTATTCTCCAGCAGCTACGGGATTTATTTTCCCAGCTAAAACATCACACTTCCATACATCATGATACATGCATATACGCATCATACGAATACAATCTCATTTATTTTGAGAACATCATTGCGTGATCCATATCATGCATTGCATGTGACTGACCTTTACCTTTCAGGAAAGATACAGTTAAAGTTCTCAGTTACGTCGAAGACCTGACCGGTTCTTAAATCTCAATTGAATTATCCTCGGTTAAATTTCGGATAAGGTTCTCAATCTCGACGGTTTCCCTACGTCATAGTATGGATAAGTGTTATAACCTCAACGGTATACTACGTTGAGCACGAGTCAGTTCCTAGATCTTGATGTTTTCCTCCGTCATAGTATGGACGAGTGCTATAACCTCAACAGTATACTATGTTGAGCACGAGTCAATTCCTAGATCTTGATGTTTTCCTCCGTCTTAGTGTGGACGAGTGCTATAACCTCAACGGTATACTACATTGAGCACGAGTCAGTTCCTAGATCTTGATGTTTTCCTCCGTCATAGTGGGGAAGAGTGCTATAACCTCAACGGTATACTACGTTGAGCACGAGTCAGTTCCTAGATCTTGATGTTTTCCTCCGTCATAGTGTGGACGAGTGCTATAACCTCAACGGCATACTACATTGAGCAAGAGACAGTTCCTAGATCTTGATGAAGATGTTTCCCTACGTCATAGTGTGGACAAGTGATATAACCTCAATGGTATACTACGTTGAGCACAAGTCAGTTCCTAGATCTTGATGTTTTCCTCCGTCATAGTATGGACGAGTGCTATAACCTCAACAACATACTACGTTGAGCACGAGACAGTTCCTAGATCTTGATGAAGATGTTTCCCTACGTCATAGTGTGGACAAGTGCTATAACCTCAACGGTATACTAAGTTGAGCACGAGTCAGTTCCTAGATCTTGATGTTTTCCCCCGTCATAGTGTGGGCGAGTGCTATAACCTCAACGGCATACTACGTTGAGCACGAGTCAGTTCCTAGATCTTGATGTTTTCCCCCGTCATAGTGTGGGCGAGTGCTATAACCTCAACGGCATACTACGTTGAGCACGAGACAATTCCTAGATCT
Organism: Vicia faba; assembly: GCA_948472305.1. Lineage (NCBI taxonomy): Eukaryota > Viridiplantae > Streptophyta > Magnoliopsida > Fabales > Fabaceae > Vicia > Vicia faba. The sequence continues at coordinate 658,017,685 of OX451736.1, read as the reverse complement.
TGATGAAGATGTTTCCCTACGTCTTAGTGTGGACAAGTGCTATAACCTCAACAGTATACTACGTTGAGCACGAGTCAATTCCTAGATCTTGATGTTTTCCTCCGTCATAGTGTGGACGAGTGCTATAACCTCAACGGTATACTATGTTGAGCACGAGACAGTTCCTAGATCTTGATGAAGATGTTTCCCCCCAATTGGATTATGGACAGATTCTTAAGACTCAGCCGAGGCATTCTCTCAGTTGAAGTACAAGCAAGTTCCCAAATCTCAACAAAAGTTAGGCTTCCCCAGCGGAATCTTCTACAACAACAGGTATGCAAGTTCTCGCTAAGGAATCTCTTATGCAATCGACACTCCTGCAGATGGCATCTGTAAGCCCATCCTCCTACCAAGAATCTCCAAATGGCATCTGTAAGCCCATTCCCGACCTCACAATGCTGATACTACACCATGCGAGTGCAAATTTCTGGGCACTCTAGTGTTCAATTATCTTCCACCTTCGGATCACGAAAGGCTCGAAAGCCAATCTATATCCTCAGGTTTAATAAAATTGAACAGGGGAAACTGTTGTACCCCAAAATTTTCCCTCCCATATCTCTCAAGACATTTCAAGAATAATCTCCAAGTGATTCAAGTTAGCTCAAGAGTTGGACAGTCAAATCACCTCCTAAGGCAGTCAATTCAAAATTAGGGTTTTGTGTTGCATCAAGGTCCTTAAATCCAAATTACCTCAAGTGCTTCCTGATGTCCTAATATGCTCTCAAGTTCATCCATGTCAAATTTCAAGCCTTGTAGAGGAAGTTTGGTCAGCCAATTGCTCAAGAGGCCCAAAAATCGACTGTGCTAGGGCAAAAGTCAACTGTGACCTATAACCAGTCAAACTTCAAGATTTTTGTCAACATTCTCATTTTGAAGGATAATTCATCATTTGATCAAGGGTTGAGCATGATTCATCAAGGATTGCTCAAAATTCATCAAGACTCAAAAGTTGCTAAATTAGGGTTTTGCAGGAAAAGTCAACTCAACTTTGACCAAGCATAACTTTCTCATACTTTAAGATAAATGACCCATCAAAAGCTCATTTTGAAGAGGATGCAATTTCCTACAATCCATCTTCACACCCCAAGATCAATAAATGCTCTCACAAAAAGTTACAAATTTGGACATTATAGGTCATTTTTGAAAGTCAACAAAAACACCTTTTTTTCCAAAGCTTATAACTTGAGCATGGAACATCAAAATGAGATTATACCAAAATTGTTGATTAAAGGACATCTCAAGGTTTTTAAAAATTCAAAGAACACCTCCAAAAGTTCAAAATTGAAGAAGTTATGCATTGTTGAAGTTGGGCATTTTTCCAAATTTGCCAAAAGTCAACTATCCTCAAAACTCCAATTTTTGACAAAAGGGCCCACTTTTTTCCACTTGATATGGTCTTGCCACGCCACAAACGTGTCCCATATTTTATTTCATGGCCATTCATTTATTTTCCATTTTATTTAATTTTTATTGATTTAATTCATTTTTAATCAATATTAAATCAAATAAAATCTAAAAATTGATGAAATAATATCTTTGTGATTGGTACAACTTTCAATTGTCATGATTCATCAAATCAATTCATATCAAGGCTTATTCATGCATAAAAAAAAATCAGATTTGAGCTATTTTGGGAAGTTTGATAATGGTGATCAAAATCAAATCTTCCATCTTCAATGCATATGGATTATGGCCCAAGTTTTGACCTAAATTCATACTATAACACTCACACAAGCATTAGGGATCAAGGAGGCGCACAAAGAGTTGCAGAAAGAGCCAAATCAGAATTGAAAAAAAGTGTGAAAAGTGAGAGATCAAATTCTTGTTTGGAGGCGTTTTCAAAGCAAGATCTCAACACTACTCCCTTGCCTGATATCCTGTGAAGCAAAAGCAACCAAAACCAGGCCTTGAGACCATCTGAAACTCGCTGTAAGTCGTCACGAATATACCTCTGCATATGAAATCGTAAATCATTTTTCTTGCATCTTTTTGCCAATTTGATTGCACCATCATGCTTAACATTCAAATTCTAACAATTCTGCATTATTTAATTTGATTTTCATGGCCTGTACTGTAATGCCCGATCCTAGGGTTCTTGTTCTTATTTTTTAGGCCTTTTTGATACAGGAAAAATCAACGCTAATGATGGGTATAGGGATAACCAGGAGGAAGAGACGAACGCATTGGTACTCTTAGGTTTCGTTTACATGGCCTGGAGAAGATTTTTGAGATACCCTACGAATCTTCCTGCGGATAAAAATCCGCAGGTAAATAACCAGGGTTATTTGAAGAAGATGATAACGTGGCTAGGCGTGATTGGCCAGTTCAAATCATTGGCGCTCTTTTTTTATTTTATTTCAGGCTTAGTGCGTTGTTTTACATATATTATTTATTGCTTATTCTAATAACAAATACGCAACACAGTTGAGTTGGCAAGCATGCTATGGCAAAACCCCTTGGGACCTGGTTTCGAATCCCAGGTCCCCCAAAACGCTTCTTATTATTTTCTTGCAGCTATTCCAGGGAATATTCAAGCGTAAAGACCACCATGCGCCTCAAGGATCAACGTGCCAGATGGCCTTCAGGCCAAATCTGGTGGCCATGAATGAGGGACTACCATGGTCTCAAGTCAATGCAGGCATAGCAAACTGAAAAAGTCAAGCAGGCTGAACGTTAATGAGCCTCAAAAATTGCAACTCAAACCCTCTCTTCAGGCCCACACCCCCCTGAGTATTTCTTTTAATTTCTATATCTTTTTATTTATTTACTTATTTTATTTAATTAATTACTAACCCATTAATTTTTTCTCATAAAAAATCAGAAACAACAAAAATAATATTTTTATAAAATCCATTAATTTCATTATTTATTTTTGTAAATAAACATTAATTAATTTATTTAGTTTAAATAGGTTTAACAATAATATATTTTGCAATAAATTAAAATCAAATTAGGATATTAGGTTTTTAATATTTTTTTACCATTCTTATTTTATTTCCTTAATTAAAATAAAACCCAAAAAATATTTTCATTTAATTAATTAATTAATTCAATTATTAACTTAGACTAATTTTTAATTCAAAAAATAACAAAAAATATGCTTTATTTAATAAAAAGGGTTAAAACCCTAAGACACTCCGATTTAATTTTCTCGCGCGCGAATTATTTTTTATCCATATTTCAATATTGTAACTGCTTCGGGAATGTAATAGTTTTTAACTTCGGACTTTATTTATTTATTTATCGCTTTTATTTACTTTTCACAATTTAATTTTAAAGGGTTTGTCTTTGGCGATGTAAATACCCGACGCCTTGTAATAGTTTAGATTTAATTTCCACAATTTAAATTTCGTACAATATTAACTGTTAGATGTTTGATAACTAGGCAATGCATGATAAGATCAATTTTTAACTTAAAATTAACAGTAGCTCACCATAACATGTACAAAGATAATATAACTGAAAAATAACACACTCCCACATGCGCACTCTTAGGGTACACCTCACTTGGTTGCCTCGAACGTGGTCATTGAGTATAGGAAGTTTTAGAGGTTGCCCTCTTGTCCAAAGATCATAGTTGCCTCGAAACGGTTGCCTCGGAAAAATGATCTAGGATATTAGGGTTACCACTAAGGCGTCCTAACATTGCTTTAGTGACCACACGTCCCTTAATCGAATTGACCCGAAAACTCCAACGACGATGCTACCTACTCCTCAATAGTGGGATAACATTGTCTAAAGGACACTTGTACAGATTAATTCCTTTTTGAGTAGGTAGATGTTCTTAAATACTTGCTCCTTTTAAAACAAAACAAAACTTTTCGCACCTACACTTTCTTCAAAACAAAAACTCTTTTCAAACCCACAAACACAAAGAAAAGCAAACTTTTGAAAACGCAATGAGAAAGTACCTAAGAGCCCATGGATAACCATGGATAGAAAGGGTGCTAACACCTTCCCTTTCTATAATCTACCTCCCGAACCCGAGAAATATCTCAAAAAAGGAATTTTTCCTGTGCTTTTGTCCTTTCCTTGTTGGATAAAATAAAAGACGGTGGCGACTCTTGCTTACCGCGACATTTTGTAAAAACAAACGCAAATGCGAACCAGCATTTCAAAAACAGTCAGTTCTCTTTCCCACCGATCACATCTTTCAAGTATCATTATGGACCCCTAAGATTACACATATCAAGTTTCAAGCCTTGAATCACATTTTTGATCAGTCAATTGGACAGTTGACCTAAAAATCAGCTGTATTGGAAAAAGTCAACCATGACCAATTTACAGTCAAACTTCATAAGTTTTGATCCACATCAACATTTTAGACTCATATGTATCATTTGATCAAGTTTGGACCATAATTCCTCAAGAAATTTGATCAAATCATCAAAAGGGCAAAATGGTCAAAATTAGGGTTTTGACTGAGAAAGGGCAATTTCTGATTTTTGACCTAGCAAATGACCAATTGGTTCATCTTGACCTATTGGAATGGTTCAAAACATTGCAATATCATTGGATTGACAGATAAAATTTGCAGTCAACTGATCAAAAGTCAACTGCATACTGAAAAGTCAAACTTTGACTTATTGGTCAAAATCAAGTGCCAAGGATCACAATTCATCAAAACATGTCAAAATATGAAACTTATTCATCAAGAAATCAAATATTGAAGATTTTGTTTTGAAATTTGAAATTTTCTTAACTTAGAAAATTTTCTAAGTATAGAAAATTTCTTATTTTTTCTCAACTTTAAGCCAAATTCTCACCATGATACAAGATGATTCAAAGGAAGTTCCCAACATGAAAATTGTAGATCTCTATGAAATCTGAAAATTTGGTTCACACATTTTTCCCTAAAGATGCTTGGATCTCAAGATATAATTTTGTGAATACATGCCCATGAACTAAAATAACTTAGTGAAATTTTGCTCTAACTTAGGCAGGTTTTTGGCCTAACTTCATGGAAATTTTTCACCTAGTTCCAAGAAGAATCTTGAAATGCATTTCAAAGATGAGTTATAGGGCACATTGCAAGCTTTCCAAAATGTCAAAGAACTCCTTAAGATCATTTTGAGTAGAGAGAATCAAAGAGAATAAGTTGGTAATTTCTCACTTTGATTTCAAGCCATTTCATGAAGAACAAAATTAAAATCTGAACCTATGCTACCTAATCCTTGCTTTATAGGTCTCAAAATTTTTTCTCACTTCATAATTTAATGCTTACACAGTTGATAAAGACTTAATCCAAGCATAAGAGTCTTTGTCCAAGCTTTAATTCCATAAATGGCACAAAGTTGCCATTGCCATTTTAGAAAAGCATAACTTTTGCATTTGTCAACTCCTTGAGCATTGGACCTGTTTTCTCTGCACACACAAGTCCTATAAACCAAAAGCAAATTGTCTAGGACTTATACCAACTCCAAGCAGGCTTGTACAAGCATGAGGAGAGTTGTCTCTTCACTTTTCTTAAAAGGAAAGTGTTGTACCCCAAAATTTGCCCTCCCTTTTTCACAAGAAATCACAACCCCAGGGTTCTTCTCTGATTTTTAAGATCGGCTCGAGAATCGGTCAAACAGACTCTCATTTATCAATTAATCCAGAATTAGGGTTTCCACTGATTTTGTTGAGATTGGCTCAGGAATTGATCAAGAAGATTTTTCTTTGGCAGTAATCAAGGATTAGGGTCTGCGCTCGCATTTCTCAAAAGAAACTGAATCCTCAGAAATTCAGTCAACTGTTACATCATTTTTATGCTTGTTCAAGATTATTGGTTGTTTCTCAAAACCTAAATATCTGGGATAGGATCTGAGACTTTTGTTTGGAACTTTGAGGCATTGGTTTGATCAGTGGAGTGAAAGGTTTATGGAATGCTTGTCTGTTTAACTGTACAACACATATGTTAATTGGAATACCGGACGTATTGTGATTAATGCAAGGTTGCGAGACGGCAAATTTTGTTGATTATTTATTTCATCTGGATTAAAGTTATTGGGATACATTTCCAGTTATTTTAATTTAAGAGTCTTAAATAATTAAATAGACAATACAAGGAAAGATTGGAATATTTGACAGTAGAAAATTCTTTTTTGATAAAGACTTTTATTTATTTTCAAATGTTGTTACAAATTTTATTCGAATATTGTAAGAATACAACTTATAATATTTACAATAAAATTTGTTTACAATAAATGGAAAAATAAATCTAAGCCTAAATCTCTTGAGATCTTTGACTTTTACTGCGTCCTCCATTATCCAACTGGTACTTACCTATAAAAGACAGAAATAAATTATTATAAGAATTTTTAAGCAGAAGCAGATAAAAAGAAAAATCATCATTAAAGTCTGCTGGCCGGAATCAGAAATGCTATGTTCATCATGTTTCATTTTCCTCTCTGCAAATCACAAGAAGATTTCTCTTCTCGGTTCACAGAGAGAAAAATAAAATATATAAAATGCAAGCATGTCAAACTAAAAGCACATAATTTATTCAAATGCAAAGGCACAAGGCTGCACACAAAGTAAACTGAACTGCCAAACTGAGTTTCAAAATTCATTAACCAAATGACAAACTAAGTTGCAAAGCTGTCAAACCAAAGTACAATGCAGAAGTATACAATGCAGGAAATATGAAAACAAGTACACAATGCAGAGATAAACCAAGTTACAAGCAAGAGAGCTTGTCCTAGCGCTCATCATGTTCTGGCCAGCAGCTTTTCAGAATAAAATATATTAAGCAAGAAAGTGCTTTAGAGAGAGAAAAAGAGAGAACCAGAAAAAGTTGGCAGTTTTGGCAAAAGCAGGCTATTGTTCAAGACAGTAAGAGAACACAAAAGATATAAAAGAGCAAGACTGTATAGCAGTCCAAGAGAGGAGGATATAGAGCCCAAAAACTGCAAGTTACAAACCGACACAAAAAATCATCAACCTGTAAACTCACAAACCTGCTTAAACTGCATCAGCCTGTTCAAACAAACATTGAGCAACCAAAAACAACTCAAGCCTGCTTCAAAAACTATTGCAGAATACTCATCAAAACTGCATCTCAAACTGCAGTAACAAAGCAAACCTGTTTAAACTGCATAGCCTGCCTTCCAAAAGAAAACAACAAGTTTGCCTTCCCAAAACTGAACAACCTGCAAGTCAAAAACTTGCAAATCCAAAGCAAACAGCAAACAAACTTGTTTAAACAACAACCTGCTCACCAAAAGCTTACTCAAACACAAGCAAACCTGTTTAAACAACACCCTGCATAACCTCCAAACTGAAAGTCAAAAACCAAAACCACAAACTGGTTCACCAACAAATCAAACTGCATAAGAAACCTGTTTACCATACTCAAACAAACTGCAACTTGCTCAAAAAGCCCAACCAAAACAATCTCAGATTACATTCATCATCAACCTCAAAACAGGGAGAAAAGAAAAAGTTTCAGAAATATACATTCATCATCAACCTTAAAACAGGGAGAAAAGAAAAAGTTTCAGAAATATACATTCATCATCAACCTCAAAACAGGGAGAAAAGAAAAGGTTTTTCAGGAACTTCAATAAAGTTCATCATCATCAGAACATCAATGGCCAAAAGAAAGGAAGAGTTTTAGAAGTAAAACAAAAAGTTTCAGAAGGTAGTTTCATCATCAACGAATCATCAAGCCAACAAAAAACATATCAAAAGGCAGAAGTTTCAGAATATATCATCATCATCAACTGATCATCAAACATAAAATAACCCACAAGGAGAAAAGAAGAAGATTTTCAGAAAAAAGCCAACAGTTCTCAAGATAATATCATCATCAAACAATCAATATTCAAGCACTCAGAGGAAGAGAATCAACAATACCAACAAAGCCAACAGTTCTCAGAGCGATCTCATCATCAAACGATTTAAAGAGAAGTCAAAAGATACAGAGATACCAGAAAGGCAGTCATCTTCATCTTCCCTCCGCCTGGCCACCAAGGAGCGCCACCGGTCTCACGCCTCTCTCTCTTCTTCCGTTTTCAACCTAGAAAAACGCCAAAGGTATAGTCTCTTTCCCTCAAACTTTTGCTGCATCTCACAACATAAACATCAAAGATTAAAACATTGCAAACGATAAGCATGCAAGAATCAAGCGTTGAAACTGTAAAAAACCTAAACAAAATAAAATTTGTACCGCTCAAGCACAATCAACATGGACCGCTGTGAAGATGAGAGAGATGGGAGGCAACGCTCCGGTGGCTAAGGCAGGAGAGGAGGAATCAGTTGTTCATGGGTTTGAGAAAGACGAAGAGAAGAAGAAGAGACGAGAAGAGGCGCCGTTGTGGCCAAAAAACGCACGAACCCTAAACTGAATTAACCCTAACAAAATTTGTTTAACATCCACTTGGGCCTTCGCCCCAAACAAACACCTAAGCCCACAATACTTCTGGCTCTCGCATACCCCCCATCTTCTCTTTAGTTTCTTTTGTTTCTTTCTTTTGTACCACTTTGGGCCAAATACTAATCTCAGGCCCATCACCTTCATCTCTTCTTATTTTAAAAAAAAAACTATTACTTTTCTTTTTGATTTTTTTATTTTAATAATAATTACTTTAAATTGTCTTAACATAATTTTAATTACTAATTAATATTTATCATACAATAGTAATAGAGTTTTTTATAAAAGTTTTCTTTAAAAAAATATACAAAAATGATAGAAACATTGATTTAAATAATTTTCTTTCTTTAAAACTTTTTCTTCACAAATACAAAAATAATAATAAATACTTAATTTTACTTAGGTTAAATTTTATTTGTTTCATTTGTAAATAAATACATGCATCTCACAATACTTTTGATTCTCTTTATTTTTTACGTTTTGTTACAATTTGTTACACTCTTTACATTGAAAAAGCAACAGTTCAATTTGGTTGTAACATAATACTTGGACATTATTATTCTGATAAGACTCATCCCCATTTGTAAACATTTGTACCCCTATCCCAGGATACTTATTTTTAATAACTTAGACTTTAAATTCCCGCAATTTATTGCTTTCGATATACTGTATAGTAATTAGAGCTTGTATACGAAGATTCAAAATCAATCGCTAGATAACCTAATACAAGATAAATACATGAAAATCAACACACAATTTACACTTTCACCTCTAGGGTAACCTCGCTTGTCGCCTCGGAAAATGCAATCATGTCCCTCGAGTATGAGACACTCTAGCAAATTCCCCTTCGATAAACAAAGATTGTAGTCCCTCGATGACCCTCGATGTTGCCTTCGATAAAACGATCTCGTCCCTTACAAAATTGCTAGAGCGTCTCACAAGTTGCTTTCAATGATTGTATACGATGTTAAAAAGGGTTAAAAACATAAGGGGAAACAAAAGGGTTACAATCATTGAAAGCAACTTGTGAGACACTCTAGCAATTTTGTAAGGGACGAGATCATTTTATCGAAGGCAACATCGAGGGTCATCGAGGGACTACGATCTTTGTTTATCGAAGGGGCATTTGCTAGAGTGTCTCATACTCGAGGGACATGATTGCATTTTCCTAGGCGACAAGCGAGGTTACCCTAGAGGTGCAAGTGTAAATTGTGTGTTGATTTTCATGCATTTATCTTGTATTAGGTTATCTAGCGATTGATTTTGAATCTTCGCATAAAAGCCCTAATTACTATACAGTATATCGAAAGCGATAAATTGCAGGAATTTAAAGTCTAAGTTATTACAAATAAGTATCCGGGGATGGGGGTACAAATGTTTACAAATGGGGATGAGTCTTATCAGAATAATAATGTCCAAGTATTATGTTAAAACCAAATTGAACTGTCGCATTTTCAATGTAAAGAGTGTAACAAATTGTAACAAAACGTAAAAAATAAAGAGAATCAAAAGTATTGTGAGATGCATGTATTTATTTACAAATGAAACAAATAAAATTTAACCTAAGGAAAATTAAGTATTTATTATTATTTTTGTATTTGTGAAGAAAAAGTTTTAAAGAAAGAAAATTATTTAAATCAATGTTTCTATCATTTTTGTATATTTTTTTTAAAGAAAACTTTTATAAAAAACTCTATTACTATTGTATGATAAATATTAATTAGTAATTAAAATTATGTTAAGACAATTTAAAGTAATTATTATTAAAATAAAAATATCAAAAAGAAAAGTAATAGTTTCTTTTTTTTTTTAATTTTAAATAAGAAGAGATGAAGGTGACGGGCCTAAGATTAGTATTTGGCCCAAAGTGGTACAAAAGAAAGAAACAAAAGAAACTGAAGGGAACATGGGGGGTATGCGCTAGCCAGAAGTATTGTGGGCTTAGGTGTTTGTTTGGGGCGAAGGCCCAAGTGGATGTTAAACAAATTTTGTTAGGGTTAATTCAGTTTAGGGTTCGTGCATTTTTTGGCCACAACGACGCCTCTTCTCGTCTCTTCTTCTTCTCTTCGTCTTTCTCAAACCCATGAACAACTGATTCCTCCTCTCCTGCCTTAGCCACCGGAGCGTTGCCTCCCATCTCTCTCGTCTTCACAGCGGTCCACGTTAATTGTGCTTGAGCGGTACGAATTTTATTTTGTTTAGGTTTTTTACAGTTTCAACGCTTGATTCTTGCATGCTTATCGTTTGCAATGTTTTAATCTTTGATGTTTATGTTGTGAGATGCAGCGAAAGTTTGAGGGAAAGAGACTAAACCTTTGACGTTTTTCTGGGTTGAAAACGGACGAAGATAGAGAGGCGTGAGACCGGTGGCGCTCCTTGGTGGCCAGGCGGAGGGAAGATGAAGATGACTGCCTTTCTGGTATCTTTGTATCTTTTGACTTCTCTTTGAATCATTTGATGATGAGATCGCTCTGAGAACTGTTGGCTTTGTTGGTATTGTTGATTCTCTTCCTCTGAGTGCTTGAATATTGATTGTTTGATGATGATATTATCTTGAGAACTGTTGGCTTTTTTTCTGAAAATCTTCTTCTTTTCTCCTTGTGGGTTATTTGATGTTTGATGATCTGTTGATGATGATGATATATTCTGAAACTTTTGCCTTTTGATATGTTTTTTGTTGGCTTGATGATTCGTTGATGATGAAACTACCTTCTGAAACTTTTTGTTTTACTTCTAAAACTCTTCCTTTCTTTTGGCCATTGATGTTCTGATGATGATGAACTTTATTGAAGTTCCTGAAAAACCTTTTCTTTTCTCCCTGTTTTGAGGTTGATGATGAATGTATATTTCTGAAACTTTTTCTTTTCTCCCAGTTTTGAGGTTGATGATGAATGTATATTTCTGAAACTTTTTCTTTTCTCCCTGTTTTGAGGTTGATGATGAATGTATATTTCTGAAACTTTTTCTTTTCTCCCTGTTTTGAGGTTGATGATGAATGTAATCTGAGATTGTTTTGGTTGGGCTTTTTGAGCAAGTTGTAGTTTGTTTGAGTATGGTAAACAATTTTCTTATGCAGTTTGATTTGTTGGTGAACCAGTTTGTGGTTTTGGTTTTTGAATTGCAGTTTGGAGGTTATGCAGGGTGTTGTTTAAACAGGTTTGCTTGTGTTTGAGTAAGCTTTTGGTGAGCAGGTTGTTGTTTAAACAGGTTTGCTTGTTGTTTGCTTTGGATTTGCAAGTTTTTGACTTGCAGGTTGTTGTGTTTTGGGAAGGCAGACTTGTTGTTTTCTTTTGGAAGGCAGGCTATGCAGTTTAAACAGGTTTGCTTTGTTACTGCAGTTTTAGATGCAGTTTTGATGAGTATTCTGCAGTAGTTCTGGAAGCAGGCTTGAGTTGTTTTTGGTTGCTCAATGTTTGTTTGAACAGGCTGATGCAGTTTAAGCAGGTTTGTGAGTTTACAGGTTGATGAGTTTTTGTGCCGGTTTGTAACTTGCAGTTTTTGGGCTCTATATCCTCCTCTCTTGGACTGCTATGCAATCTTGCTCTTTTATATCTTTTGTGTTCTCTTACTGTCTTGAACAATAGCCTGCTTTTTCCAAAACTGCCAACTTTTTCTGGTTCTCTCTTTTTCTCTCTCTAAAGCACTTTCTTGCTTAATATATTTTATTCTGAAAAGCTGCTGGCCAGAACATGATGAGGGCTAGGACAAGCTCTCTTGCTTGTAACTTGGTTTATCTCTGCATTGTGTACTTGTTTCCATATTTCCTTGCATTGTATACTTCTGCATTGTACTTTGGTTTGACAGCTTTACAACTTAGTTTGTCATTTGGTTAATGAATTTTGAAACTCAGTTTGGCAGTTCAGTTTACTTTGTGTGCAGCCTTGTGCCTTTGCATTTTGAATAAATTGTATGCTTTTAGTTTGACATGCTTGCATTTTATATATTTTATTTTTCTCTCTGTGAACCGAGAAGAGAAATCTTCTTGTGATTTGCAGAGAGGAAAATGAAACATGATGAACATAGAATTTCTGATTCCGGCCAGCAGACTTTAATGATAATTTTTCTTTTTATCTGCTTTTGCTTAAAAATTCTTATACTAATTTCTTTCTGTCTTTTGTAGGTAAGTACCAGTTGGATAATGGAGGATGCAGTAAAAGTCAAAGATCTCAAGAGATTTATGCTTAGATTTATTTTTCCATTTATTGTAAACAAATTTTATTGTAAATAAGTTGTATTCTTACAATATTCGAATAAAATTTGTAACAACATTTGAAAATAAATAAAAGTCTTTATCAAAAAAGAATTTTCTACTGTCAAATATTCCAATCTTTCCTTGTATTGTCTATTTAATTATTTAAGACTCTTAAATTAAAATAACTAGAAATGTATCCCAATAACTTTAATCCAGATGAAATAAATAATCAACAAACTTTGCCGTCTCACAACCTTGCATTAATCACAATACGCCTGGTATTCCAATTAACATTTGCGTTGTACAGTTAAACAGACAAGCATTTCATAAACCTTTCACTCCACTGATCAAACCAATGCCTCAAAGTTCCAAACAAAAGTCTCAGCTCCTATCCCATATATTTAGGTTTTGAGAAACAACCAGTAATCTTGAACAAGCGTAAAAATGATGTAACAGTTGACTGAATTTCTGACGATTCAGTTTCTTCTGAGAAATGCGAGCGCAAACCCTAATCCTGGATTACTGCCAAAGAAAAATCTTCTTGATCAATTCCTGAGCCAATCTCAACAAAATCAGTGGAAATCCTAATTCTGGATTAACTGATAAAGGAGAGTCTGTTTGACCGATTCTCGAGCCGATCATAAAAATCAGAGAAGAACCCTGGGGTTGTGATTTCTTGTGAAAAAGGGAGGGCAAATTTTGGGGTACAACAGCAAGCAATAGAGCAAAAAGCCTACATTTGAGAAATCAGTTGTGAAGCTGACTTGAAACCTTCTCTATACTTATACACAAACACATTGCATCCTAACACACGATTACCCAAGGCCAGAAACTCTCTAAAACTCCTTATCACCAAAAACCTGTCATAACTTGCAGTTTGAGACCAAGCATAACAATCCAAAAATCTACTCGTGCGTTTCAAGTTCTAATCACTCAAACACTTAAACTACCTCATATCTAAGTGTTCCAGACCATCATCCCATCACTGTAACTCCTCCTTCTCCATCTGCCAATTTTTGTTTTTCAAGGTTGCAGGTTGACTTGGATAGGGAGATTCAGGCACTTTCAAGACAAGGTAAAGATTGGAACATACTCAGGGAGGTTTAGGCAAGCTAAAGGGATCTTCAAGCCTTCATAAAACTCACTCAAACTCCATTCATGATCTCAGCTGAAGAAGGTAAGAACTCTCACTTCTATCTTTTCATACAGACATCCATTGATCTCGATCTGTGAAGGAAAAATGTAAATATTATTGTGCTAAAGCCAACCATGTGCATAGATTTCATTTATGTTCATTATGTATGAAGAATTTTAGATTTCAAATTTATGTAAAAATTAGGTTTAAAATTAGGGCCATTGAAATTATCTTTGATCATTGATTATTAGTTTACATGAGTTACATGGTTGAAATCGTGGGAAAAAGTACTACCATTTTCATGTTTGAAGTTTCCATTTTCATGGAGAAATGAGAGAGATATGATTGGTCTGGCTAGCTTGAGGAAGAAGATGAAGTACAGGGCAAGGAGGCGTTATGTGTTATGTATTTTATATCTCATATGAACTAACGGATGTATAGCCACCCCAGTGGCAAGGCAGCGCACTGAGAATGCCAAGATCATGGGTTCGAGCCTTGGTACCTGCCTTTTGCATATTTTCTCATTTTTTGCCATTTTTCTCATTTTTGCAGCGCTGGGATTTTGCTCATTTGGGCTTGTTTTTTTTTCTAATGTCACCTCCTGATTACTCAGGACACCCCTGGCCCAATTTATTTTCATTCATTTATTTTATTTTTGTTTATTTCATTAAATATTTTTCTTTTGCATAAAAAATCATAAAAAAATATAAAACATGATAAATATTGCATTTTATTTATTTTATTTTATTTTCACATAAAAAATATTTTTATTAAAATATATACTAACTATTTTTCTTAAATAAGCTTGTAAAATAAAATAGACTTAGGTATATTTTTATCCCTTTTTCTTCATACTTGTAAATATTTATTTTGACATATAAAAAGACTAAATATTTTCATAAATATTATTTACTATTTTAAGACAAAAATACAAAAAATAATACTTAAAGAACTTTATCTTATTTTACAAATTAGAAATTAGGGTTAACCAATTTATAAAAAAATAATTTCCTTTTCTTAAATTATTAGGATTAGGTCAAAATTCTTTTGCATATGAAAAATAAAGCAAATTTCTTTTCTTGCATATACATAAACATTGCATATTTAATTTATATTGTATATTATTTATTCAAATGCTTGTACACATTCAATTTGGTTGTAATAGCTTAATTAGATTTACCTTATTGCAAATCCCCATTTATAATTTGTATACCCCCCTCCCATGAAATGTTGTAATAGCGTAGTAATCTTTAAATTACGCAATTTACCGCTTTTATAAACCATGCTAGTAATTGGGGTTTGAATGGCAAGATCAAAACAAATCAAATAGAAAACCCTAATCCAAGACAAAATCAAGCATGAAAATAGCACACTTGCACACAAGCATCCTTAGGGTTACTCCACTTGGTTGCCTTACACAAAAATGGCCATATTACCCATGCGAAGTATCTTGGCAAAAACAAACAAATATAAGATCATAAGTCCCTCGATGACGCTATTCAAAGTTGCCTTACAAAATAATCTTGGTCCCTAAAAAATGCTAAGATACTTTGCAACATTGCTAATCATGGTTATACGATGACCCACGCCCGTCCCGTTTACATCCAAAGATAGGGTTGCTTACCAAATCAATGGTAAGACAACAATGTCAAAGGAATAGAAAATGAACAAGAAAGACATTTGAGTAGGTAGATTACTTTTAGTTACTTGCTCCTTTTCAAAGCAACTATCCTTGCTATTTTCAAAGCAAACACACACATTTCCAAACATCTTACAAACATTGAAAACATTTTCAAAAAGACAAACATCTTTGTATACATTCTTACGAACGAGAATCATTACAAATATTGCCTAAGCAATGGCCTCTTTACAAAATACTTCCAAAAACCACACAAAGCATAATTTCAAAACAAAAGCAAGTGATCTAGAAAGTAACTAAGAGCCCATGGAAAACCATGGATGAAAAGGGTGCTAATACCTTCCCTTTTCATAATCTACCCCCCCCCCTGAACTCAAGAAATAATCTCAAAGGTCTTTCCTGTGCTTTTCACCTTTCCTTTTGGATAAAAGAAAAGTCGGTGGCGACTCTTGCTAACCGCAACATTTACAAAAAAAGCCCAAAACCCTCAAGTCAGTTCTCCCACCGTATCACAGTTGCATAATAGTGTTTTGATATATAGGAAAAGGTTTGGAGACTTGAGATGGTCAGAAGTACAAGATCACATGTCTTGGCTTCTTGGCTTATTTTTGAAGTAAGGTTGACAAACATGGTTTCAATGCATAATACAAGTATGGTATGAGTAGTTAGATGCTATAGACAAGTCCCTTATGGCTTTTAGATTGTGTGTGATCAGAAGGAAAAAGTTAAAAGCTCTATACATTGACTTTGTGATTAAAGTCACTTTTCCAAAATGGAAGTGTGAACTTTGTTCCATTAATGGAATACTCACTTGGACAATGACTCAAACACTTGGATCATAGCTCAAATAGTTGTGAATCTTCTAATTATGGATAGATTTAGAGGTTAGAAGCCTGCAAAGTAAGATTTATGCAGCATGGGCTTGATATTTGAATTCTTGTTCATCATGGAAATGACCTATAATTCAAGAATGAATGTCCAACTTCTTGTCTTCGATTATCTTTGCTCAAACATGATCTCAATGAGTTCTTGAACATTTTGGAAAGCTTTTAACATCCTATACAACCTCTATGTTGGACATTTTTGAAAATTCCTCTTAGAACTATGTGAAAAATTGCCATGAAGTTAGGTTAAAATCCTGCCTAAACTAGGGCAAAATTTCACTAAGTTTCCAAGTTTCATGAACATGTATTCACAAAATCATAACTTCAATCCATGAATTTCTAGGATAAGTTGTGTTATACAATTTTTTACATCTCATTGAGATCTATAACTTTCATGTTGGAAGTTTCCTTTGAACTATCTTGCATCATGATGGAAAATTGGCTCAAAGTTGTGAAAAAATATGAAATTTCCAACACTTAGAAAAATTTCGAAGTTTAGAAATTTTGACTTTTCAAAATGAAATCTTGAATTTTTGATTTCTTGATGAACAAGTTTCATATTTTGATATGTTTTGATGAATTATGATCTTTGACACTTGATTTTGACCAAAAAGTCAAAGTTTGACTTTTCAGTGTACAATTGACTTTTAATCAGTTGACTAAAAATTCCACTGTCAACCAATTGATCTTGAGAGATGTTTTGAGCCATTCCATTAGGTCAAAAGGATGCAATTGAATCCTTGAGATCATGTCTCAAACCTATAAGTCATTTGCTAGGTCAAAAATTAGAAATTGCACTTTCTTAGTTAAAACCCTAATTTTGACCATTTTGCCCTTTTGATGATCTGATCAAATTTATTGAGGTATTATGATCCAAACTTGATCAAATGACATATATGAGTTCATATTGTTTATATGGACCAAAAATTATGAAGTTTGACTGTAAATTGACCATAATTGACTTTTTCCCTAATACAACTAATTTTAGGTCAACTGGTCAAATGACTGAGCAAAAATGTGATCCAAGACTTGAAACTCGACATGAGCAATATCGAGGGTCCAAAATGAACCATGAAAGTAATATGAGGCATTAAAAGTTCAATTGTCCTTGTGCCATCTCAAACCCTAATTTTCAGTCATCAGTGCTAGAGGAGGTGTCTTGAGCTGATCAAACCTTGTGCAGTCTTGAATCCAAGGAAATCTTGTGAGAGATTTATTTGAGAAATGAGGGGGAAAATTTTGGGGTATAACATCTGCCCCTGTTCAATCTTCTTAAACCTGAAGAGTTAGATTGGCGGATCCGTCATTCGTGACTTGAAGGTGGAAGATGATTGAACACTAGAGTGCCCAGAAATTTGCACTCGAAGATGGATTGTGAATGGGCTTATAGATGCCATTTGGAGGGATGTTGGTAAACACTGGAAGAAGTATCAGCATAAATCTTTGGTCGATTTATATTAAAACTTGATGTATCACCTGTGGGACAAAAGGTTAGTAAAATGCAGATGTATGCCTGATGTCTGCAAAATGAATGAGATCATGCTAAATGTATTTTATATGTATATGATATGATGTATGAATGTGAGATGCATGTTTTTGTCCGGGAAAACAAATCCCTGACTACTGCTGAGGAATTCCTGGAAAGTTGAATCCTGGATTGCTATTGGGGATGAAGAATATACATATCTTCAAACTTTGTTAGAAGAATGCTTCCGCTGGGGAATGTCTCTTGAATGCTAGTTGTTATCTGGTCGGATCCAGGCTTCACAACTTGCTGAGGAAAAGGAAGTTAATTGTTATCTGGTCGGATTTCAGGCTTCATGGTAACTTTCTGGGGAAGGATAAACTAACTATTATCTGGTCAGATTCCAGGCTTTGCAGAAAATTTCTTGAAATTGAATAGTTATCTAGTCTGATCCAGGATTCATAATAACTTGCTGGGGATAAGGAAGTTAACTGTTATCTGGTCGGATCCAGGTTTTGCAGTAACTTGCAATGGTAACTACTATCTGGTCGGGTCCAGGTTTCATGGTTTTTGGAAAGTTGTACTATTATCTGGTCGGGTCCAGGCTTCATAGTGTCTCTCTAGGGATCATAGTTAGTTGTTATCTGGTCGGGTTCCAGGCTTCATAATAACTTGCTTGAAAACTGATATCTGATCGGGTCCAGGCTTTATAGAATTCTGAGATGGATGAGGTTAATTGTTATCTGGTCGGGTCCAGGTTTCACAATAAACTGTTTGGTGGTTTAGTTGTTATCTGGTAGGTTTTCAGGTTTCACAATGAATTTCTGAGGGGAATTGCTATCTGGTCGGATCCAGGCTTCACAATAACTTGTTGGGGTAGAGGCAAACTCTATCGGGGAAGAGAAGTTAGATCTTGGTCTGGTTGAGTCCAGGTTCTTCTATATTTTTGGAGAGTTAAACTATTATCTGGTCGGGTCTAGGTTTCATAGTATCTTTCAAAGTTAACTATTATCTGGTCGGATCCAGTCTTCATAGTTAGTTAAAAGGTTACACTATTATCTGGTCGGATCCAGGCTCTATAGTGACTTAAGAAGTTGACTACTATCTGGTCGGGTCCAGGCTTCATAGTAGTTTGAAAGTTTGTACTAATATCTGGTCGGCTCCAGTCTTCATAGTATCTTTTGGAGATAGTAAAGGTTTTGTTGACGACTTTACTGGGGATTAGGGGTTATGGCCCTATGATTTGCAATAGTCTGAAAGGAAAACTCAAACTGGAGAGTGTAGACTCAGTCAGGGAAGACATATTGAGCTTGGGGAGATACACTCAGCTGGGGATAATAGGCTCAGCTAGGGAGATAGACTATGTCGGGGAAATACAGACTCGGCTGGAGAGGATAGACTAAGATGGGGAATTTTGTACTCGGCTGGGAAGTATGCTACTCGTTGTTTGTTGCGGAAATAAACCTTGTTGGGGAAATAAACCCCGTTGGGAAAATAAACCCTGTTGATGAATACTCGATGAACTGCTGACGGAGTGGGTTCTTTGAGGAAGATATCCATAAGGCTTCTACTTGTAGGACCAACTAAGTTAGGGAGAGAGCTGCCAAGAGATTGAGACTCTGGCTGGAAATTAACCTATGCAAAGAGACTTCATGGGTAACTCTCTTGAGGATTGGTTTATTGTAACTATTTTGTAGGGGATAATGTTAATGAAAATAAAATCTATGGGAGTATTCCATATACATTACTGCTACTTAGTCAGGACACATGTGCCAAATAGTTTTAATTATGTTCATATGCATATGTTCGTTCAATTTTAATCATTGGACAAATTTGCATTCAAAATTAAAACAGAAAGTTTGTACTTCAAAGTATATTTCTATTGATATTTTGCCCATGAATATGCGTTTTTTGTACAAAGAGGCAGAGATCCTAGTAAGAGGAAATCGTCGAAAGGAAAACAAAAATTGAAAACAAAAACAAATAGCGATGTGAAATGATCTCATTGCATTCCAACTCTACTATTGCCCCAATGTCTTTGAATTCCCCTTTCCGTTGACAGAAGTTGATTGGATTGATCTTGGACCGTTTGAATTTGGACCTTGGTGATAAAGATGACTGTGGTGATTCCACGGGACATAGTCATACGCTTTTAATCCTTAACTTTTTCCTGTATCTTTTGCATATATGCCTAATTTTTGCGCAAACCTTTTGGTTTGCCGGGATGCCCTTATTTTCCCTAGGTGTGTCAACCTAGCGGGTATCTTATGCATAGTATTTTTTAACTATGTCCACGTTTATAGGATGTGAGAAGCCTTCACCATCCATGGTAGTTAGTATCATGGCACCGCCAGAGAAAACACTCTTGACAACAGATGGCCCTTCATAGGTGGGAGTCCATTTGCCTCTGGGGTCGCCTTGTGGCAGAATGATGCGCTTTATCACCAAGTCACCAGCTTGATATACTCGAGGCTTGATCTTTTTGTTGAAAGCCTTGATCATACGTTTTTGGTACATTTGACCATGGCAAATAACAGCCAATAGTTTTTTGTCGATCATGTTCAGCTGATCCAATCTCGTTTGAATCCACTTTTCTACGCCTAAGCCTGCTTCATTCATAACCCTTAAAGAGGGAATATGAACTTCTACTGGCAAAACAACTTCCATGCCATAGACTAAGGAAAAGGGAGTTGCCCCAATTGATGTTCTAGCTAAAGTGCGGTAGCCATGAAGAGAAAACGGTAACATCTCATGCCAATCCTTATAGGTTACTACAATTTTCTGCATAATCTTCTTGATATTTTTGTTGGCCGCTTCGACTGCGCCATTCATTTTCGGTCAATATGGAGAAGAATTGTGATGCTTGATCTTAAACTGAGTACAAAGCACAATAATCATAACATTGTTTAGGTTAGTCCCATTGTCGGTGATGATCCTTTCGGGGATACCATAGCTGCAGACGAGGTTGTGTTTGATGAATTTGGCTACCACATTCTTTGTGACTGAAGAAAAAGAGGTGGCTTCGACCCATTTGGTGAAATAATCAATAGCGACCAGAATGAAGCGATGTCCATTGGAAGCGGTGGGCTTGATCTCTCGAATCATGTCAATGCCCCACATTTCAAATGGCCACGAAGCGGTCATGACGTTCAGAGGGATAGGAGGCACATGGACTTTATCAGCATAGATTTGGCATTTGTGGCAGGTCCTAGAGTGTTGATGGCAATCAGTCTCCATTGTTGACCAATTGTAGCCAACTCTTAAGATTTTCTTGGCCATTATATGTTTGCTTGAATGAGTACCAATGAGACCATCGTGCATGTCTTCCATAATTTCCCCTGCCTCCTTCTTGTCCATACATCAGAGTAGAGTAGAGTCATGGTTGCGCTTGTATAATAGTCTGTTACTTAGGGAGAATTTGGATGAAAATCTTCGTAAGAACATTCTGTTATTGATGGATGCTCCCTCGGGATACTCTTGTGCTTCAAGATATCTCATCACCTCACGGTACCCTGGATTTTCTGTATCAGTGTCAAGTTCACAACAGTGCACAGGCTCGTCGAATAGCTCAATTGTAATCATAGGAGCTTCGTTGTCCCATCTGACTTTGAACATTAAAGACATGGTTGCTAAGGAACCATCCAACTGATTTTCTTCCCTAGGGAAGTGTTCAAAGGTGATCTCTTCGAAGTAAGGAATTGGGGATAGCACAAGTTCCTTGTAAGGGTGAGATTAGGGTGTTTAGTGTCCCAATCTCCTTTTACTTGGCTGATCACTAGAGCGGAATTCCCAAACACATTTAAATGCTTTATCCTCAAGTCAATGGCAGCTTTCAGACCCAAAATACATGCTTCGTACTCAACCATATTGTTCGTGCAATCAAAGCATAGCCTGGAAGTGAATAGAGTGTGGCAACCTTCGGGGGAGATGATTACAACATCAATTCCATTACCTAATGCGTTAGAAACCCCATCGAAGACCATAGTCCATCGGGATCCTTGTTCAGGTTCGTCATACGGTCCAGGTTTTGCACAGTCGGTTACCAGCATGATGTTTTCATTCGAGAAGTCAAATTTCATGGACTGATAATCATCAACAGCTTGGTGTGCCAAATGATCTGCTAGTACGCTTCCTTTGATGGCCTTTTGAGTCGTGTATTGAATGTCGTACTCAGTCAAGATCATTTGCCATCAATAGAGTGGGTCCATTTTAGAAATCAATAGAGTGGTATGGGTCAATATATACTGTCTTAGCCGACGAGCAGCCCATGCCAGAGTGCAACAAGTTTTCTCGAGTAGTGAATATCTAGTTTCACAGTCAGTAAACTTTTTGCTCAGGTAATAAATAGCATGCTCTTTTCGGCCATACTCGTCATGTTGGCCCAAAACACACCCCATAGAGTTCTCTAGTACTGTCAAGTACATGATCAAGGGTCTTCCTTCAACTGGAGGCATGAGAATAGGAGGTTCTTGTAGATATTCTTTGATTTTGTCGAAGGCAGCTTGGCATTCATCACTCCATCTTACTACCTGATCTTTCTTCAAGAGTTTGAAGATTGGCTCACAAGTAGCAGTCAAGTGTGATATGAAGCGGGCGATGCAATTGAGACGACCCAAGAATCCTCTAACTTCTTTTTCAGAATGAGGGACTGGAATTTCTTGGACGGCCTTCACCTTGGCAGGATCAACTTTAATGCCTTTATTGCTGACAACAAAACCCAGAAGCTTTCCAGATCATACTCCAAATGTGCACTTGTTAGGATTTAACCTCAACTTGTACTTTTTCAAGCTCTCGAATAGTTTGTACAGGTGATTGAGATGTTCCTCTTCAGTTTGTGATATGGCAATCATATCATCCACATATACCCCTATTTCATGATGAATCATGTCATGAAACAAAGCTACCATAGCCCTTTGATATGTTGCCTCTGCATTCTTCAACCCGAACGACATAACCTTGTAGCAGAAGGTGCCCCATTGCGTAACAAAAGTAGTCTTCTCCATGTCTTTAGGAGCCATCCTTATCTGATTATAGCCAGAGAAACCATCCATGAAAGAGAAGACTTTATGCTGAACAGTTTTATCGACCAAGACGTCTATGTGTGTTAGAGGGAAGTCGTCCTTGGGGCTTTCCCTATTCAGATCCCTATAGTCTACGCACCTGTGAACTTTTCCGTCCTTTTTCGGTACTGGCACCATATTGGAAACCCATTGGGGATAGGATGTCACAGCTAGGAACGCTGCATCAAACTGTTTCATTACTTCAACTTTGATCTTCTCAGACATATCAAGCCTCATGCGACAAACCTTTTGTTTGACGGGAGGACAATCTTCTTTTATCGGCAGACAATGAACTACGATGTCGGTATCCAACCCTGGCATATCTTCATAAGAACAAGCAAATACTTCCACATAATCATGCAACATCTGAACCAACCTGCTCTTGACACTGCTTTTCCAAGTTAGCACTGATCTTGATTTCCTTCTTATATGCCTCAATATCCAGATTGATGACTTCAACTGACTCTTCGTACGGCTAAATAACTTTTTCCTCTTGTAATAGAAGTCTGGCTAGTTCTCTCGGTATTTCATAATCTTCATCGCCTTCGTCTTCAGCTTGGTTAATTGGACATTCAAAGTGAGAGTCGGAAATAGTAGAGTCATTGGCAATAAGATCTAGAGTGGATGAGGACCTGCAAGAGTGTGTGTGTGTGTGCATGTAAGAAACATGGCTAATTTGAAAAATGTATTTGAAGGAAAAGAAATACAATGAGCATAAAGATTTGAATGCAAAAGAGTCCAATGATTTATATTGAATGATCATATGATTAGATGAACATAAATAAAACCCTTGACAAATGGACCAAAGTGCCCTGGGCCAGGCACATGGCTTAAAAGTCATTGTTAAATATTACAGACAAAATGTTCTTGAATTGAAAGAAAAGCAATAACAAGTAGATTACTCCTCAATGAAGGAGATAAGCACGAAGTCCTTGGCATGCCAATTCTTCAGCTCTGTTGTAGTTTGGTACACCCAATCTTCAAATATAGATTATTCATCCGAATCACCCACAACATTAACTTCATGGCTTCCAATGTAGAGAGGTGGCTTTCCTGCACGCGCACGCCTCACTTCCTTCTAAACTTTGATGTGAAGCCCAAACTAAACTTTTCCGCTTTGAATGGGAAATCGAGGAGTTTCCCTCATTTATCACAGCTTTCTTCTTCAATCGCAGCACGAGCATCTTAGACTGAAACCATCTTCGGTACAACTTTAACAGTTTTGGGTTCATCAGAGGAACATTTGGTAGCAGCAACCATTGGTGGCACGACTTCAAAGGCTTTACACGGAGTCTCAATGAATTCTCCATCCATCTCTACATACTTGAACGAGTTGAGGTGACTTTCCATAAACTCTTCTTCTCCACAAACGGTGATAGTTCTTCCCTTGACCAGATATTTGAGTTTCTGATGGAGAGTTGAGGTTACTTCCCCAGCTTTATGGATCCACGGGAGACCTAACAGACAAGAATAGGCAGGAAGAATATCCATAATGTAGAAGGTAGAGTTGAAGATTTGGGAGCCCACTTTGATTGGAAGACCTACCTCCCCATGAATTGTTCTTTTTGATCCATCGAAGGCCCTTACAATGATATCACTTGGCTTCAAGACTAAACCTTCACAGTCTAGACGGTCTAACGCCCCCTTGGGTAGTACATTTAGAGAAGAACCATTGTCGACTAGCACATGTGCTAAGGTAGTCCCTTTGCACTCGACATAAACATGTAGAGCTTTATTGTGATTCTTCCCAAGCGGTGTTAAGTCAGTATCTGAAAATCCCAAGCCATTATCAGCCGTTAAGCTAGCCACACAATTCTCAAATTGGTCTGTTGTTGTCTCATGGGGGATGTGATACGGTGGGAGAACTGACTTGATTGTTTTGCGTTTTATCGCAAATGTTGCGGTTAGCAAGAGTCGCCACCGACTTTTCTTTTATCCAAAAGGAAAGGTAAAAAAGCACAGGAAAGACCTTTGAGATTGTTTCTTGAGTTCTGGGGGTAGATTATGAAAAGGGAAAATATTAGCACTCTTTCCATCCATGGTTATCCATGGGCTCTTAGTTGCTTGCTAGATTACTTGCTTTTGTTTGAAATTGTGCTTTGTGTGGTTTTTTGAAAGTATTTTGTAAAAGAGGCCATTGTTTAGGAAATCTTTGTAATGATTCTCGTTCGTAAGAATGTATACAAAGATGTTTGTCTTTTTGAAAATGTTTTCAATGTTTGTAAGATGTTTGAATGTGTGTAGGTGATTATTTTGAAAATAGCAAGGATATTTGTTTTGAAATGGAGCAAGTAACTAGGAGTAATCTACCTACTCAAATGTCTTTCTTTTTCATTTTCTTTTTCTTTGACATTGTTGTCTTACCATTGATTTGGTAAGCAACCCTATCTTTGGATGTAAACGAGACGGGCGTGGGTCATCGTATAGCCATGATTAGCAATGTTGCAAAGTATCTTAGCATTTTTTAGGGACTAAGATCATTTTTGTGAGGTAACTTTGGATAGCGTCATCGAGGGACTATGATCTTGTATTTGTTTGTTTTTGCTAAGATACTTCACATGCGTAATATGGCCATTTTATAAGGCAACCAAGTGGAGAACCCTAGGGATGCTTGTGTGCAAGTGTATTGTTTTCATGCTTGTTTATTTGTCTTGAATTAGAGTTTTCTAAGTGTTGGTTTTAGTTTTTCCATACAAATCCTAATTACTAGCATTTGTATATAAAAGCGATAAATTGCGGAATTTAAAGATTACTACGCTATTACAACACTTTGTGGGAGGGGGGTATACAATTTATGAATGGGGATTGCAATAATATAAACTAAATTAGTCTATTACAACCAAATTGAATTTGTACAAATATTGGAATAAATAATGTACAAGATAATTTAAATATGCAAAGATGTATGAATGCAAAGAAGATTTTGTTTGGTTTTTTATATGGAAAAGTTTTAACCTAAACCTAATAAATAAATTAAGATTAAACTCAAATTAATTAGGAAAGGAATTATTTTTTAGAGAAGGTATTTTGTAAACCCTAATTCTATTTTGTTAAAAGGGAATAAATTTCTTTGAGAAAAAAGTAAGTATCTTTACATTTTTTTGTCTTGAAAAATAATATATGGTATTTATTAGGTATTTATGGTCTTTTTGTATTGAAGTAATATGTCTAATAAATATAAAAAAAAAATATTAAAATTAGTTCTAAATTAATTTACCAAGTTATTTAAGAAAATAGATAATATATGTAACTAAAGAAAATATTTTTTATTGAGAAAAATGAAATAAAATAAGTCAAAATAAAATCTATCATTTATATATTTTTTGTGATTTTTTTAATATTAAGAAAAATATATTTGGTAAAATAAAACAAAAATAAAATAAGTAAATGAAAATATTTGGGCCAGGGGTGCTGCAAGCAAAGAGGAGGCAGGAGGTCAGCAAAAAACACAA
This sequence comes from Vicia faba, assembly GCA_948472305.1. Taxonomy (NCBI): domain Eukaryota; kingdom Viridiplantae; phylum Streptophyta; class Magnoliopsida; order Fabales; family Fabaceae; genus Vicia; species Vicia faba. The sequence continues at coordinate 657,991,463 of OX451736.1, read as the reverse complement.
GGGCCCAAAGTCTGAAGCCCACGCTGCAAAACAACCAAAAAAAGTGGAAAAATATGAATAAAATGCAAAAGGCAGCGCCAAGGCTCGAACCCGTGACCTAGGGCATTTTTGCACGCTGCCTTACCACTGGGGTGACTGTACATCCGTTTGTCTAAATGAAAACACAAATACATAACACAAAAACATTGCCTTGCCCTGTACTTCATCTTCAACCTCTAGCCAGCCGGACCCCCTGTAACTTTTTGAATATGTGAAAAACACAAGAAGGGGGGTTGAATTGTAAAACTTAAAATCAAATGCAGACAACACGTTGTTTTTATCCTGGTTCGTTTGATCTCAAACTACTCCAGTCCACCCGTCAAGGTGATTTCACCTCTATCCAACGAGGTCTTAATCCACTATATTCAACTGAATACAACAACTACTTTAACAACTGTTAAAGCCTTCTTGAGTCTAACCACAGACCGGTTTATCTCAAGGAATTTCTCTTACAGATAATTGAACAAAAGTGTGTTTGATGTTTTCTAATAAAACTATATATCACAACTGTGATAATACACAATATGAAGCTTAGAATGAAAACTGGATTGCTAGAGCTATAGAGTAAGCGTGGTTGAAAGCTTAGCAAATGTATGAGTGAATGAAGATGATTAGCTTAGGCGTATGTGCGTGTAGAGTATTAGCCATTTCTTTTCTCACAGACTTGTTTAAATAGCCTAGGAAGAGATACATTGATGTCTATAAATCCATTTCAATGCAAATAACGTTCTTTCCTTTTTGAGAAGATCTTTGTCTTGGAATAAAGCCGTTGGTAATAAATCTGTCTTGAATGCTTAGTAACGTTGACACTCCAGAGTCTTCTCTGCTTATGGTAATCAGAGTGTTCTTTCCTTTATGCCGATGCTTCTGAGTGCTGATGACTTGGTTAGGATCTTGATCAGAGTCAAAGTATTTTATGCGCAAATTCTGTTCATCAGGCTTCAGCGTATAGCACATGTTATTTGATCTTCTGATGCTGACATATCTTCTGATGTTGATGTTGATACTGATATTCTGATGCTGATTCCATCAGAGTTTCTATAAATACACAACATAATTTAAGTAGCATATATGTCTTATATAAATCTCATAATTCATTTAATCTTGTATTTTGTTATCATCAAAACTCTAACTGAGGGTTGTAGAATCAAACTATGTTCTAACAATCTCCCCCTTTTTGATGATGACAAAAACCGGATTTTTTCAATTAAAATAAAATAATAAAAGGTATCAGAGATTAAGGATAGAGAGGAAAAGGTATCAGGGATAAACAAATAACGAGTAAAAGGTATCAGAGATAAGAAGATAAGGAATAAAAGGTATCAGAGTAATGAAGAGAAAAACTCCCCCTGAGTTGATTACTTCCCTTTAATTTCATGAGACCTTGAGCATCAGAACTTTACTTTATCAGAGTTCATCAGATTCTTGTACCTGTAAGCTTTTCAGAAGAAGGAAATTCAAATATATTAGAATGTTAGAATGTTTGAGACTTATGTCTCAGTAATCCATTATTGAAAAATATCATTCTTTCTCCCCCTTTTCGTCAGTTATCAAAAAGCACAAATAATCAGAGTTAAAGTGATCAGAGCTAAGAGAAACGTTTATATTAAAAACATAAGCAATGATTAGTTCAGAACACGTAAAATATTACAGACAAACATGTAAAGAAAACACGGAAAACACAAGAAAATTCTAAGAGGAAGGTGGAAGACGTGTGAACAGAGCTTCCAACATGCTCTTGATTAGGATTGAAAGCTTTTCTTGAGAAAGAAGAACACTGAAAACAGAAATATTCAGAGAAAACAAAAGTGAAGGTAAAAAATGTGAATGGTGTGAAGTGTGTTTAAATAGATTTCTAAAAAGGTTTTGAAAACATAAACGTTTAAGAGAGAGAAATAAATAATGATTATTAGCATTTAATGATAGCTGATTTTAGGGGATTCAGAAAGATACTTAGAACGGTTACCCATGACATGTGTCTCAATGCATCCAATCAACGCTTTGCCTTTTTCAGAAACGTGAACGCGTGTTCAGCCTCAGAAAACAGCTGATGACTGGATGACACTTGTTTGCTTGAGTGAACATCACTTCTATCCTTGAACTGAAGCGCTCAGATCTTCATGGATAGATTCTGATACAATCTGCATTTCTAAAGTTCTGAAAGAAGATTGATCAGTAGTTCACAGAAAATAAACACAATTCTGAAGGTTAATATATAAAATTAAAACAATTTTATTCTGGGCAGAGCTTCATGCTGAGATGTTTCAGAATGAAGTTGAACCTATCTTCAGAAAGTGGTTTTGTAAAAATATCAGCCCATTGATGGTATGTGTTAATAAATTTTAAATTTAAAATCCCTTTCTGAATATAGTCCCTAATAAAATGATGTTTTATTTCTATATGCTTAGCCCTAGAATGCAAAATAGGATTCTTACTAAGACAAATAGCAGAAGTATTGTCACAGAGGATAGGAATGTTACTCTCAAATATCTGGAAGTCCTTAAGTTGACTTTTCATCCAGAGCATTTGTGTGCTGCATCCAGCTGCTGCTATGTATTTAGCTTCTGCTGTTGATAGAGCAATTGTGGATTGTCTTTTGCTGGACCATGAGATCAGATTTTCTCCCAGAAACTGGCAGCTTCCAGAAGTGCTTTTACATTCAACTTTGTCTCCAGCAAAGTCAGCATCACAGTATCCTACTAAGCTGTAATCACTTGATTTTCTATAAAACAGACCTAGATTAGTAGTACCTTTCAGATACTTGAAAATTCGCTTAACAACTGTTAAGTGAGATTCTCTAGGATCTGATTGGAATCTTGCACAAATGCATACACTGAATAAAATATCAAGCCTTGATGCTGTCAGATAAAGAAGAGAACCAATCATACCTCTGTAGACCTTATGTTCTACCTTTTTGCTTACCTCTTCTCTTTCCAGAATGCACGTGGGATGCATTGGAATCTTTGATGGCTTACATTCTGAGAGATCAAATTTCTTTAGAAGTTCTCTGACATATTTGCTCTGATGAATGTAAGTTCCTTATGGGGTTTGATTGATCTGAATGCCCAGAAAGAATTTCAGTTCCCCCATTAGGCTCATCTCAAATTCTGCCTGCATACACTTGGTAAACTTTCTTCCCAGAGAAGGTTTAGTATATCCAAAAATGATATCATCAACATAAATCTGACATACTAAAATGTCATTCTTAACTATCTTACAGAATAAGGTTGTGTCCACTTTCCCTCTGGTGAATTCCTTTTCTAACAGGAAGTTACTTAGTCTTTCATACCAAGCTCTGGGAGCTTGTTTCAGACCATACAGTGACTTCTTTAGTTTGAAAACATATTCTGGATTTTTTGAACTTTCAAAACCAGGGGGTTGGTGCACATATACCTCTTCTTCTATATAGCCATTTAAGAATGCACTCTTAACATCCATTTGATACAGAGTGATGCCTTTATTTACAGCAAATGAAATTAAAATTCTGATAGATTCTAACCTGGAGACTGGAGCAAAGGTTTCTGTATAGTTTATCCCCTCTTGCTGACTATAACCTTGTGCTACCAATCGTTCCTTGTTTCTGATGACTTCACCTTGTTCATTCAGTTTGTTTCTGAACACCCATTTTGTTCCAATGACGTTGAATCCTTTTGGTTTGGGAACTAGATCCCATACGTCATTCCTTGTGAATTGATTCAGCTCCTCTTGCATTTCTAGAATCCAGTCATTGTTCATAAGTGCTTCATCAATTGAAGATGGTTCAATCAGAGAAACAAGTCCCATGAGGGATTCTTCAGAGTTTCTGAAGCTAGATCTTGTTCTGATTGGATCTTCCTTTCTTCCTAAGATTGTTTCTTCTGGGTGATCCATGCTGCTTCTGGATGGTCTTTTCTGAAGTTGATCAACAGAAGGTGCTGAATTGCTTGCAGTGCCTCTTTCTGATGTTGAGGGAGTGTCTCTGTTAAGAGCTTCTGATGACTTGTCTTCAGTACCTGTGAATTCAACTTCCATACCTGTAAGTAATTTATTCTACTTTGACTTTTGAGAGTCAAGCTTATCATCAAAACGAACACTGATTGATTCTTCAACAATCTGTGTTTCTGTATTGTATACTCTGTACCCTCTTGAGCGTTCAGAGTATCCTAACATAATACACTTTTGTGCTTTAGAGTCAAACTTGTTCAAATAATTTTTTGTATTTAAAATAAAATAAGTACATCCAAATGGATGAAAATATGAAATGTTGGGCTTTCTGTTCTTCCACAATTCATATGGAGTCTTTTCCAGAATAGGTCTTATGGAGATTCTATTCTGAATGTAGCACGCTGTGTTTATTTCCTCTGCCCAGAAGATCTTAGCAACGTTTGTCTCGTTGATCATGGTTCTGGCCATTTCTTGCAATGTTCTGTTCTTTCGTTCTACAACTCCATTTTGCTGGGGAGTTCTAGGACAAGAGAAATCATGCAGAATGCCTTTGTCATTAAAGAATGACTCAAAATCTTTGTTTTCAAATTCTCCACCATGATCACTTCTGACTTTGACGGTTCTAAGATCCTTTTCATTCTGAACTTGGTTGCAGAAGGTGACAAACACAGAGTGTGACTTGTCCTTGTGTCTTAAGAACTTTACCCATGTCCATCTGCTATAGTCATCTACGATTACTAACCCATACTTTTTGCCACTGACTGAAGCAGTTTTAACTGGTCCAAATAAGTCAATGTGAAGAAGTTCTAATGGCTTAGAGGTGGAAACAACGTTTTTAGATTTGAAAGCTATTTTTGCAAACTTGCCTTTCTGACATGCTTCACATAGAGCATCTGAATTGAACTTCAGGTTAGGAAGTCCTCTGACCAGATTGAGTTTGTTAATCTGAGATATTCTTCTCATACTAACATGTCCCAATCTTTTGTTCCAGATCCATTGCTCATTGTTAACAGACATAAGACACTTTACATTCTGACTTTTCAGTTCAGAAAGTTTGATTTTATAAATGTTGTTTCTCCTCTTTCCATTAAATAGGATAGTCCCATCTTTCTGACTAACAGCTTTGCATGAATTTTGATTAAAGATTATATCATAACCGCTATCACTTAATTGACTTATGGATAACAGGTTATGCATTAATCCATCTACTAATAAAACATTACTTATAGAGGGAAGATTTCCATTACCTACTGTTCCTGAGCCAATGATCTTTCCCCTCTGATTGCCTCCAAAGCCTACGTGGCCTCCAGGCTTAAGTTCCAGGCTTTGGAACATATTCTTTCTTCCCGTCATGTGTCATGAGCAGCCAGAGTCTAGGTACCATGACTGGTGTTTCTGCTTTGCTGCTAAAGATATCTGCCACATGTATTATTTTATCCTTAGGTACCCATATTTTCTTGGGTCCTGATTTGTTAGTTTTACCAAAACTCTGGTTGAATTTTGGTTTGACAGAATAATTACTACTAGTATATTTAATGTCATGTGTGTGCCCATATACAAAGTGAGAATCAAGTGAAGTGCGTTTTATAACTAAATCCATGGCATTCTTTGGTGTAGGTACCTTACCTTTCTATCCTATTCCTTTTCTGCCATTTCTGCTAACTCCATAAATCATTGAAGCCATTTTGCTTCTATCTATGTTTTTAGCTAGAAACTTCTGAAAGTTGTGATCATACTCCTTGATGATCTCATCAGCACTGCTGGGAGTTTAAGAGATTGTTTCCTTCTGATATTTTTGCAATAGATTTTCTAATTTTGAAACTTTATCTTTCAACTCAGAATTCTCCAATTTGAGACTCTCAGTTTTATCAGAGTCAGAAGTAAGATTCCTTTTCAGGTTTCTGAATTTGACTCTGATCTGCTGATATCTTTCCAGAATTTCATTAAGGCTTTCAGCTAGTTCAGCCTTAGTAAAGTTAATAGCAAAGTCAGGAAATACCTCTTCTGTATCTGATTCAGAGTCTGACTCAGAAGCTTCACTGTCTTCTGTTATGTTTGCCATGAGAGCTATGTTTGCTCTCTCATCATCTGATTCTGAGTCAGCTTCGGATGTGTCAGAATCATCCCATGTAGCCATGAGACTTTTCTTCTTTTCCTTGCCAAACTTCTTTTTAGGCTTCTCCTTCTGAAGCTTTGGGCAATCACTTTTGTAGTGTCCTTGCTCGTTGCATTCATAGCAGATGATGTCTTTGTTGTTTGGATTTCTGCTTCCTGAAGAGCCTTCAGATCTTCTGTGTCCAGAGGAGGATTCTGACCTTCTGTATCTAGAGAAAGATTCATTTTGATTCTCTGATCTTCTGGGATTCCTGAACTTCCTTTGCCTCTGCTTCCATAATTGATTCACCCTTCTGGAGAGGAGAGATAGTTCATCTTCTTCTGATGAGGACCCATCAGAGGTTTCTTCAACAGCCTGCAAAACTTTGGAGTCAGATTTTCTGTTAGATTCTAAAGCTAATGGCTTACCTTGCTTTTGAGGTTCATCTGCTTCTAGCTCTATCTCGTGACTTCTGAGGGAGCTGAAAGTTCCTCCAGAGAGATTTTGTTGAGATCCTTAGCTAGCTTCAGCGCTGTGACCATTGGCCTCCACTGTTTTGGCAAGCTTTTGATGATCTTCTTAACATGATCAGCAGTAGAATACCCTTTGTCCAGAACTTTGAGACCAGCAACCAGAATTTGAAATCTTGAGAACATTGTTTCTATTGATTCACTTTCTTCCATCTTGAATGCCTCGTACTTCTGAATGAGCGCAAGAGCTTTGATTTCTTTGACTTGAATGTTGCCTTCATGTGTCATTCTCAGAGAGTCAAACATATTCTTTGCAGTGTCTCTGTTTGATATCTTTTCATATTCAGAATAAGAGATGGCACTGAGAAGAATTGTTCTGGCCTTGTGATGATTTCTGAAATCACGCTTTTATTGATCAGACATTGCTTTCTTGTCAATCTTCTGACCACTTCCATCCACTGGGTGCATGTATCCATCAGTCACCATGTCCCACAGATCAACATCATGGGCCAGAAAGAAGCTTTCAATTCTGTCTTTCCAGTAGTCAAAGTTCTCTCCATCAAAGACTGGAGGTTTGCCACTGAATCTGTCTCTTTCTTCATTGTTGTCATTGCTGATATTTTGATGTGGTCCTGCCATTGTGTTTTTCTGACGCTGGATCTTGTACTGACACTGTTAAGTGTTATAAGCTCAGAACCAGGCGCTCTGATGCCAATTGAAGATGTGAAAAACACAAGAAAGGGGGTTGAATTGTAAAACTTAAAATCAAATGCAGACAACACGTTGTTTTTATCCTGGTTCGTTTGATCTCAAACTACTTCAGTCCACCCGTCAAGGTGATTTCGCCTCTCTCCAACGAGGTCTTAATCCACTATATTCAACTGAATACAATAACTACTTTACAACTGTTAAAGCCTTCTTGAGTCTAACCACAGACCGGTTTATCTCAAGGAATTTCTCTTACAGATAATTGAACAAAAGTGTGTTTGATGTTTTCTAATAAAACTATATATCACAACTGTGATAATACACAATATGAAGCTTAGAATGAAAACTGGATTGCTAGAGCTATAGAGTAAGTGTGGTTGAAAGCTTAGCAAATGTATGAGTGAAAGAAGATGATTAGCTTAGGCGTATGTGCGTGTAGAGTATTAGCCATTTCTTTTCTCACAGACTTGTTTAAATAGCCTAGGAAGAGATACGTTGCTGTCCATAAATCCATTTCAATGCAAATAACGTTCTTTCCTTTTTGAGAAGATCTTTGTCTTGGAATAAAGCCGTTGGTAATAAATTTGTCTTGAATGCTTAGTAACGTTGACACTTCAGAGTCTTCTCTGCTTATGGTAATCAGAGTGTTCTTTCCTTTATGCTGACGCTTCTGAGTGCTGATGACTTGGTTAGGATCTTGATCAGAGTCAGAGTATTTTATGCGCAAATTCTGTTCATCAGGCTTCAGCGTATAGCACATGTTATTGTTAGAACAAAGTTTGAATCTACTACCCTATGTTTGAGTTTTGATGATAACAAAGTGAAAATATATATTATTTATATGATTCATGTATGAACTATCTGCTGCCTAAATTATTACGTTCTGATTTGCAGATACTCTGATTTATATAAGCAAGATCACACCTAATCAGCATCAGAAATTTGGTTTCTGACATCAGCATCAGAAGTTGCCATATCAGAATGTCAGAATCAGAAGATTAACTCACGTACATGCTGAAGCCTGATGAACACAACTGCGCTCAACACTCTGATAAAGAAACGCAACAGTTCATCAGCAGCTAAGCAGAGTCAGAATGAGCCAAGCCAGAACTTGCATTAAGTAAGCAACGGTACTGTGCATTGAAAGCAAATTAATACCAACGGCCTCATTCCAGACAAGATCTGCTCGATAAGGAAAGTTTGTTATTAGCATTGAATCAAGAATATTGCTCCAACGTTCAACATCTCAGTGCTATATAAACAAGACTTTGAAGATTGAATTGGCTAATGCTCTCCAAATCTTTACACGCCTAAAAGCTGATCATAATCTTCCTTCTCTCAGTTTTGCTAAACACTACACATTCTCTTATTCAATCATTGTTTAGCAATCTAGTTTCTAAGCTTTAAGTTGTGTATACATCACAGTTGTGATACAGTTTTGTAGAAAACATTCACACACTTAGATTTATCTTCTTTGTAAGAAAGTGTTTCCTTGACAAACCGGGTTGTGGTTTGCATCAAGAAGGCTTTAGCAGTTGTTAAAGCAGTCTGTAATATTCAGTTGAATATAGTGGATTAAGACCTCGTTGGAGAGAGGCGAAATCACCTTGACGGGTGGACTGGAGTAGTTTGAGATCAAACGAACCAGGATAAAAATATCTTGTTCATTGCATTGTTTTTCAGTTTTACAATTCAACCCCCCCTTCTTGTGTTTTTCACTACTTCAATTGGCATCAGAGCGCCTGGTTCTGAGCTAAAACACTTAACCGTGTCAGTACAAGATCCAGCGTCAGAAAAACACAATGGCAGGAAACTATTCTCACACCAGCAATGACAACAATGAGGACAGAGACAGATTCAGCGGCAAACCTCCAGTCTTTGATGGAGAAAACTTTGATTACTGGAAAGACAAAATTGAAAGCTTCTTTCTGGCACATGATGCTGATCTGTGGGATATGGTGGCAGACGGATACACGCACCCTGTGAATGCAAGCGGTCAGAAGATTGATAGAAAAACAATGTCTGACCAACAAAAGCGTGACTTCAAGAATCACCACAAGGCCAGAACCATCCTCCTCAGCGCCATCTCCTATACTGAATATGAAAAGATCTCCAACAGAGACACAGCAAAGAATATTTTTGACTCACTCAGAATGACGCATGAGGGCAACGTTCAGGTCAAAGAAACTAAAGCTCTGGCGCTCATTCAGAAGTATGAGGCGTTCAAAAAGGAAGAATCTGAATCCATTGAAACAATGTTCTCAAGATTCCAGATTCTGGTAGCTGGTCTCAAGGTTCTGGACAAAGGATACTCTACTGCTGACCATGTCAAGAAAATCATCAGAAGTTTACCCAAGCAGTGGAGACCAATGGTTACAGCTCTGAAGCTAGCTAAAGATCTCAACAAAATCACTCTGGAGGAACTTATCAGCTCCCTCAGAAGTCATGAGATAGAGCTAGAAGCTGACGAGCCTCAGAAGCAAGGTAAGCCTTTAGCATTAAAATCTAACAAAAAATTTGAGTCTAAAGTTTTGCAGGCAGTTGAAGAAACATCTGATGGATCCTCATCAGAAGAAGACGAACTCTCCCTCCTTTCCAGAAGAGTAAATCAACTGTGGAAGCAAAGACAAAGGAAGTTCAGGAATCCCAGAAGATCTGATCAGAACAAGTCTTCTTCCAGATACAGAAGGACAGATTCTTCCTCTGGATACAGAAGATCTGAAGGCTCCTCTAGCAGCAAAAAGCCAAACACCAAGGACATCATCTGCTATGAGTGCAATGAGCAAGGACACTATAAGAGTGACTGCCCAAAGCTTCAGAGGGAAAAACCCAAAAAGAAGTTTGGAAGAGAGAAGAAGAAAAGTCTCATGGCTACATGGGATGACTCTGACTCATCTGAAGCTGACTCAGAATCAGATGATGAGAGGGCAAACATAGCTCTCATGGCTAACATCTCAGAAGATAGTGAAGCTTCTGAATCAGACTCAGAATCAGATACTAAAGAGGTATTTCCTAACTTTGCTGTTAACTTTACAAAGGCTAAACTTGCTGAAAGCCTTAATGAGATTCTGGAACGGTATCAGCAAATTAGAGTTAAATTCAGAGACCTGAAAAGGAATCTTGAATCTGACTCTAATAAGACTGAGAGTCTCAAATTGGAGAATTCTGAGCTGAGAAATAAGATTTCAAAATTAGAAAACACTTTACAAAACTCTCAGAAGGAACCAATTTTTGAAACTCCCAGCAACGCTGATGAGATCATCAAGGAGTATGATCACAGTTTCCAGAAGTTCCTCGCTAAAAGCATTGATAGAAGCAAAATGGCTTCAATGATCTATGGAGTTAGCAGAAACGGTAGGAAAGGAATAGGATACCAAGGTAAGGTTCCTAGACCAAAGAATGTCATGGACTTAACCATTAAACACACTCCTCTGAATTCACATTTTGTGTATGGTCACACACATGATATTAAATACACTAGCAGTAAGCACTCTGTGAAACCAAAATTCAACCAGAGTTTTGGTAAAACTAACAAATCAGGACCCAAGAAAATCTGGGTACCTAAGGATAAAATAATACATGTTGCAGATATCTTTAGCAGCAAGTCAGAAACACCAGTCATGGTACCTGGACTCTGGCTGCTCACGACACATGACGGGAAGAAGGCATATGTTCCAAAGCCTGGAACTTAAGCCTGGAGGCCACGTTGGCTTTGGAGGCAATCAGAGGGGAAAGATAATTGGCTCTGGAACTGTAGGTAATGGAAATCTTCCCTATATTAATAATGTTCTGCTAGTAGATGGATTGATGCATAATCTGTTATCCATAAGTCAATTAAGTGATAACGGTTATGATATAATCTTTAATCAAAAATCATGTAAAGCTGTTAGTCAGAAAGATGGGAATATCCTGTTTAATGGTAAGAGGAAAAACAACATCTACAAAATCAAACTTTCTGAACTAAAGAGTCAGAATGTAAAATGCCTTCTGTCTGTTAACAACGAGCAGTGGATCTGGCACAGAAGATTGGGGCATGTTAGTATGAGAAGAATATCTCAGATTAACAAACTCAATCTGGTCAGAGGACTTCCTAATTTGAAGTTCAATTCAGATGCTCTGTGTGAAGCATGTCAGAAAGGCAAGTTTGCAAAACCTTCTTTTAAATCCAAAAATGTTGTTTCTACCTCCAAGCCATTAGAACTTCTGCACATTGACTTATTTGGACCAGTTAAAACTGCTTCAGTCAGTGGTAAGAAGTATGGGTTAGTAATCGTAGATGACTATAGCAGATGGACATGGGTAAAGTTCTTAAGACACAAGGACGAGTCACACTCTGTGTTTGTTACCTTCTGTAACCAAGTTCAGAATGAAAAGGATCTTAGAATCGTTAAAGTCAGAAGTGATCATGGTGGAGAATTTGAAAACAAAGATTTTGAGTCATTCTTTAATGACAGAGGCATTCTGCATGATTTCTCTTGTCCTAGAACTCCCCAACAAAATGGAGTTGTAGAACGAAAGAACAGAACATTGCAAGAAATGGCCAGAACCATGATCAATGAGACAAACGTTGCTAAGACCTTCTGGGCAGAGGCAATAAACACATCGTGCTACATTCAGAATAGAATCTCAATAAGACCTATTCTGGAAAAGACTCCATATGAATTGTGGAAGAACAGAAAGCCCAACATTTCATATTTTCATCCATTTGGATGTACTTGCTTTATATTAAATACAAAGAATTATTTGAACAAGTTTGACTCTAAAGCACAGAAGTGTATCATGTTAGGATACTCTGAACGCTCAAGAGGGTACAGAGTATACAACACAGAAACACAGATTGTGGAAGAATCAATCAGTGTTCGTTTTGATGATAAGCTTGACTCTAAAAAGTCAAAGCAGAATGAAGTTTTTGCAGGTATGGAAATTGAATTTACAGGTTCTGAAGACAAGTCATCAGAAGCTCTCAACACAGACACTCCTTCAACGTCTGAAAGGAGCACTGCTAGCAATCCTACAACAGCTGCTGATCAACCTCAGAAGAGATTATCCAGAAGCAGCTTGGATCACCCAGAAGAGACCATCTTAGGAAGAAAGGAAGATCCAATCAGAACAAGAGCAAGCTACAGAAACTCTGAAGAAACTCTCATGGGACTTGTGTCTCTGATTGAACCTTCTTCTATTGATGAAGCACTTCTGGATAATGACTGGATTCTGGCAATGCAAGAAGAGCTGAATCAATTCACCAGAAACGACGTATGGGATCTCGTTCCCAGACCAAAAGGATTCAACGTCATTGGAACAAGATGGGTGTTCAGAAACAAGCTAAATGAACAAGGTGAAGTCATCAGAAACAAGGCACGACTGGTTGCACAAGGTTATAGTCAGCAAGAGGGGATAGACTATACAGAAACCTTTGCCCCAGTCGCCAGGTTAGAATCTATCAGACTTTTAATTTCATTTGCTGTTAATAGAGGCATCACTCTGTATCAGATGGATGTCAAAAGTGCATTCTTAAATGGTTATATAGAAGAAGAAGTCTATGTACACCAACCCCCTGGTTTTGAAAATACAAAACATCCAAAACATGTTTTCAAACTAAAGAAGTCACTATATGGTCTGAAACAAGCTCCCAGAGCTTGGTATGAAAGGCTAAGTAACTTTCTATTAGAAAATGAATTCACCAGAGGGAAAGTGGACACTACTCTATTATGTAAATCAGTTAAGAATGACATCTTAGTTTGTCAAATTTATGTTGATGATATTATTTTTGGTTCTACTAATCCTTCTCTTGGAAGAAAATTTGTTAAGTGTATGCAGGCAGAATTTGAGATGAGCCTCATGGGGGAACTGAAATTCTTTCTAGGAATTCAGATCAATCAAACTCCAGAGGGAACTTACATTCATCAGAGCAAATACATCAGAGATCTTCTGAAGAAATTTGACCTCTCAGAATGTAAGCCATCAAAGATTCCAATGCATCCCACGTGCATTCTGGAAAGAGAAGAGGTAAGCAAAAATGTAGATCAGAAAGTCTACAGAGGTATGATTGGTTCTCTCCTCTATCTGACTGCTTCAAGACCTGACATATTATTCAGTGTTTGTATCTTTGCTAGATTCCAATCAGATCCTAGAGAATCTCACTTAACAGCTGTTAAGCGAATTTTCAAGTATCTGAAAGGTACTACTAATCTGGGTTTGTTTTATAGAAAATCTAGTGATTACAGCTTAGTAGGCTACTGCGATGCTGATTTTGCTGGAGACAAAGTGGAGCGTAAAAGTACTTCTGGAAGCTGCCAGTTTCTGGGAGAAAATCTGATCTCTTGGTCCAGCAAAAGGCAATCAACAATTGCGCTATCAACAGCAGAAGCTGAGTACATAGCAGCAGCAGGATGTAGCACACAAATGCTCTGGATGAAAAGTCAGCTTGAAGACTTCCAGATTTTTGAGAGTAACATTCATATACTCTGTGATAATACTTCTGCTATTTGCTTAAGTAAGAATCCCATTTTACATTCTAGACCTAAGCATATAGAAATAAAACATCACTTCATTAGGGACTATATTCAGAAAGGAATTTTGAACTTAAAATTTATAGATATAGACCATCAATGGGCTGATATCTTTACTAAACCCCTTTCAGAAGATAGGTTTAATTTCATTCTGAAACATCTCAGCATGAAAGTCTGTCCAGAGTGAAAATGTTTTAATTCCATATATTTACCTTCAGAATGTAATTGTTTTACTGTGAACTTCTGATCAATCTTCTTTCAGAAAGATAGAACATGCAGATTGTATCAGATGCAAGTCTAAAGATCTGAGAGTCTAATCTCAAAGACAGACGTGCTGATCACTACATCAAACAAGTGTCATCCAATCATCAGCAAATCTCTGAAGCAGAACGCGTGCACGCATCTGAGAAGGCAAAGCGCTGATTGGGTGCATTGAGACACATGTCTGGTAACCGTTTTTAAGTATCTTTCTCAAATCCCCCAAAATCAGCAAGCATTTAATAAAAGTAATCATGCTTTTAAAATGCAATCATGATTTTTCTCTTTCTTAAAAACGTTTATTTTTTCAAAATATTCTGAAACTCTATTTAAACACATTAACCTCTCATTCTAATCCTTTACAGTTTCTCACTAATTCTCAAGCATTCTCTGCATTTTTCTGTGTTCATCTCTTGCAAAACCCCTTTTCTCAGTTTCTTCTCAAAACCTTTTTAGTGTGAACATGGCAACCTCCAGCAATGCTTCTGCAGGTCCTCAGAAGAAAGCATCATCTGAACAGTATCAAGTGCCATTCAGAACACTCCTCACTCCTGTGAAGAATCTTGAAGTGTTATCTGAATTGATCATTGATTTTGGAAGCTTGAAGGAGAACGGTTTTGACCTAACAGAAGAAGTTAGGGCACAGAAATGGGAAAGGTATTTTGACAGGTTGGTTGGACCAACATTCCCTATGTTAGTCAAGGAATTCTGGATTCATGCGAAGGCTTCAACGCATCTAGTCACCTCCTTCGTTATGGGGAAGAAGATTGTGATCACTGAGGATCACATAGCAAGGTTAATCGGTTACAGTGGCGGTGGCGTCCGCTGTGTTGATATGGCTGAAAGATGTGCTGACGTGGGCATGATAGCTGCAAGGATTTTCACCCATGGGGTGCCCAGCAGCAAGATCAAAGATCTGAAGGATCATCACAGAGTTTGGGCTAAGATAATTCTGGGGTGCTTCAACCATAGGAAGCCAACTAGTTCACCTGATTACATAAATGTGGATCAGCTGTTTTTGATCTACTTTATTGATCAGAAGGTAAAAATCAACTTGGCTCATCTTCTGTTCAACCACCTCAGAACAAGTGTGAAGGAAACCAGGGAAGAAGAAAGAACAAAGAGGGATTGGATACCCTTTGGAAGGTTGATATCAGATATTCTGACAGAGAATAGGCTGATAGAGCATCTGATAGAAGCTCAAGAGTTAAGCACCATTGAACCAACAGTTGGGAAGCCTCTGAACGCGAAGAACTTGAAGAAAATGAAGTTGATAGAGAATATCAAAAAGGAACCCAGAGCTACTCCTATTGCTGATATCACCAGCAGAAGAGTTCCACTGAGTGACTTTCCTTTATTTTCTGAGATAGAATCTAAACCAGAGGTGGTTCTCAGATACTTAGATGCGTGCAAGGCAGATGGTACAGATCCAAATCTGATTATCAAAGCTCTGCATCAACCTCAACAAGAAGTGACTCTGAAGAAGACGAAGAAGAGGAAGGCACCTTCAGAAGGATCATCCCAGCAGACACCCAAGAAAAGAGGTAATTTATCTGCTGCTTCTGTTTTAAATTCTTCTACTATTCCAGCATCTATTCCTCCTCCAACCTCTCATAGAATCTCAATTCCCATCCCAACAATAGATGAAACTGAACCAGAAGATGACCCTTCTGAGGCATTAAAACTCAGAAGACCCAGAACCAAACATCCCAAACCAACAATCTCAACAACATCAGCAATTGACAAAGTGCTGTCTGACATTGATCAACACACTTCTGATCACTCCGCCAATCCAAACTCTGAACCACAAATTGTCCCTCCTCCACAACCAGAACAACAACAATCTGCTGAAGAACCAGAACAACAACAACCTCTCTCATCAATTCCAGAAGAACCCCTTATCCCTGAACAACCAGAAATTCCAACAACCTCTCCTCAACCAGAAATTCATCCACCATCACCTCAACCTGAGTTTCATCACTCTGAAACTCCTTCTCCTCAACCATCTGAACCTCATTCACCTCAACCATCACCTCTGGCAATCCAGCTGCCATGTGGAACAACAGTTACCATGGCCCAGTTGCCATCCTCACCAGAATCTACACCACCCAATACTCCCAAAACACCAAGCAGTCCAATCATAATCTCTGATTCTCCCACTCCATCTCCAAAACAAACAGCTGCCAAGCAAACCACCGAAAACCCCAGCAGGACCTTCATAGACTTAACCAGTCTTGACCGTCTTGCTGATATGAAACATAAAATAGCCATCCCTAAACCAAAACAACCAGATGTTGGCTCTGGTATTATGAATTTTGAAACAGGTGTGCAGCAATGGATTGCTTCTTTGAAGCAAGTCTGTCCTGGAATGATTGACCCAGCTGCCTCTGACCAGCTCTGGTCGTAATTCAGACTTTGGGTACGTGCTGAAGCCCTCAAGTTGCAGGATATCAACTATGAGCAGGCACAACAGAACTTCAGCAAGCTGCTGAAGGAAGTTGAAAGTCAGCTGCCTCAGGAAGCTGTGCTCCCTCTGGATAGTGAACCTTGGTCTGAGAAACAGCTAGCTTCAAAGGTGCAACTAGAAGAAGACAAGACCATTCAAGCTGAAGCAAGTCAAGCAGAAGATGTTGCAGAAAGCTCTCAGAAGCTTCCTGCTTCTGATGTTTCTCAAGCTGCCTTGGACAGGCAGACTCTGGAAGAACTGAAGCTGAATGACATGCGTCTGCAGCAGAGGATGGATGAAAACAACCAGAAGATGAAAGAAAGAATGGATGTGCAGGATAGCAAGATTGACACTGTTGTCAGCATGGTGCACAAGCAGAATGAGACTGCTGATCAGATCAAAGCCATGCTGGAGAACCTGTTCACACGCTTTCCTCCCCAACCTTAGTTTTTTCATTCATGTCTTTTTCATGTTTTCTTTAATTTTCCGATGTACTATTTGAATATGCTTTGTTTGATTCTGAACCTTTTAATATGACAAGTTTTTCTGATCTTAATTGTTTTAGCACTCACCTACACTTTTTGATTGCTGACAAAAAGGGGGAGAACAAGAATGATATTTTAAACAATAACGGTTAACTAAGACAGAAATTCTCAAACATTCTAACTCTATTATACTTGAAAATGTCTTTTTTGTTTTGCTTAAAGTCTACAGGTACAAGGAAGCTCCTGGACACTCTGAAGACTAAAAGCTATGAAGCTCTGATCCGCTCTGATACTCTGATCCAAAGCAAAGCTCTGACAAGAAAAGCTCTGATACGCTGATCTGAAGCTCTGCTCTGATATGCTGATCTAAAGCTTCCGATAGTCAAAGACTCTGATACTCTGATGTTCAAAGAAAGGCAAAAAGATCTGATCCTGAAGAACACTTGTAATCAAAGGGAAGCAATAAACTCAGGGGGAGTATCTCCCAACTCTGATATCTTTTTACCCCTTATCTTTGATAACCTCTTATTCTGATGCATCTCTCTGATACCTTTTCACGTTATTTTCATTTAAAAATATCTAGTTTTTGTCATCATCAAAAAGGGGGAGATTGTTAGAACAAAGTTTGAATCTACTACCCTATGTTTGAGTTTTGATGATAACAAAGTGAAAAGATATATTATTTATATGATTCATGTATGAACTATTTGCTGCCTAAATTATTACGTTCTGATTTGCAGATACTCTGATTTATATAAGCAATATCACACCTAATCAGCATCAGAAATTTGGTTTCTGACATCAGCATCAGAAGTTGCCATATCAGAATGTCAGAATCAGAAGATTAACTCACGTACATGTTGAAGCCTGATGAACACAACTGCGCTCAACACTCTGATAAAGAAACACAACAGTTCATCAGCAGCTAAGCAGAGTCAGAATGAGCCAAGCCAGAACTTGCATTAAGTAAGCAACGGTACTGTGCATTGAAAGCAAATTAATACCAACGGCCTCATTCCAGACAAGATCTGCTCGATAAGGAAAGTTTGTTATTAGCATTGAATCAAGAATATTGCTCCAACGTTCAACATCTCAGTGCTATATAAACAAGACTTTGAAGATTGAATTGGCTAATGCTCTCCAAATCTTTACACGCCTAAAAGCTGATCATAATCTTCCTTCTCTCAGTTTTGCTAAACACTACACATTCTCTTATTCAATCATTGTTTAGCAATCTAGTTTCTAAGATTTAAGTTGTGTATACATCACAATTGTGATACAGTTTTGTAGAAAACATTCACACACTTAGATTTATCTTCTTTGTAAGAAAGTGTTTCCTTGACAAACCGGGTTGTGGTTTGCATCAAGAAGGCTTTAGCAGTTGTTAAAGCAGTCTGTAATATTCAGTTGAATATAGTGGATTAAGACCTCGTTGGAGAGAGGCGAAATCACCTTGACGGGTGGACTGGAGTAGTTTGAGATCAAACGAACCAGGATAAAAATATCTTGTTCATTGCATTGTTTTTCAGTTTTACAATTCAACCCCCCTTCTTGTGTTTTTCACTACTTCAGTTATTTGATCTTCTGATGCTGACATATCTTCTGATGCTGATGTTGATACTGATATTCTGATGCTGATTCCATCAGAGTTTCTGTAAATACACAACATAATTTTAAGTAGCATATATGTCTTATATAAATCTCATAATTCATTTAATCTTGTATTCTGTTATCATCAAAACTCTAACTGAGGGTTGTAGAATCAAACTATGTTTTAACACTTTTTCATTTCTCAACAAAAATGGAAAGTGATAACATGAACATTACAACATTTTACCTCACGATTCTAACCATGTGCATAACTAAAACTATAAGTCCAAGATCATAGAGAATTTTGTCAGCCCTAATTCTTAACCTAATTTTTTCAGAAACTTCAAACTTAAAATTCTCTAAACTCAAGCCAAATAAATGCAAGCAATGGTTATGTATAACTTCGTAGCAATGATGTCTACATTTTATATTCACAAATGGAAAACTAACTATGCCTGTATTAAGAGTTAGAAAAACAGAAAACTCACCTTGAAAATGGAAATCGTGTTTTGAAAATGAGCTTGATTTAGGATGTTGTGATGATCAGGTTAGCTTCCTTGAACCTCTAGAAAGCTAATGCAATGCTTAGCTTGTCTTGAGGGTGGTCGGAATGGTCTGGAGAAGTCCACCTGTGTTGCTCTGTTTTTGAACTTCAACAATGGGGAAGATGGAGTTACAATGATGTTTCAGGGTGTGGGATGGTTTACTTGTAAGGTAAGGAAGCTTGGGAAAGCAAAAGGCCTGAAAACGCACGAGTGAAATGGAAGATTCAGTTCACAAGTCAGGAATGGATAGTTTAGAGGCTTGGTATGCAACTTCTGATTCCAGGGTGTTTCAAGGCTTGGGCATCCGTGGTTTTAGTTGCAAAATGATGGCTTTATATAGAGCAAAAGGTTGGAGGACTTTTGCTTGCTCAGAAGTACAAGATCACATGTCTTGCTACATTTCTTGTTTTTGAAGCAACTGTGAGAAATGACTTCTTAAGGCATGATTCTGATCTTGTAGGGTGGCTTGAAGCTTTAAACATGTTTTGTTCAGGTTTAGAGGCTTGGTTTGTGTAGAAAGAACAAGTCCAAGGCTCAAAAAATGAAAAAAAAATGCAAAAAGCATGCTTTTCCAAAATGGCAATGTTGCCTTTCTTCCAAAAATGGCTATTTTCTTGTACAATGCATTGAATGGTTGGCTTTAGGGCATAAAACCTTGTGCAATCCATTAATGGTTGAGTGACAAATGAGTTTGAGTCCTGAAAAGTGAAGATTGTACAACCAATTTGCAAATTTGAAAACTTGTTCTTCATGAAAATGACCTATAATCAAAGTGATAAAACCCTAACTTCATCTCTTCGATTCTCCCTACTCGAGAATGATCTCAAGGATTTCATGGACATTTTGGAAATCTTGTAATGTGCTCTACAACCCATCTTTGAAATGCTTTTGAAAATTCCTCTTGGAACTAGGTGAAAAGTTGCCATGAAGTTAGGTCAAAAACCTGCCTAACTAGGGCAAAATTTCACTAAGTTATTTTAGTTCATGAGCATGTTTAGGAGAAATTGTGTGAAGAAAAGTTGTAGATTTCATGGATATCTACAACTTTCTTGTTGGGAACTTCCTTTGAATAATTTTGTATCATGGTGAAAATTTGGCCTAAAGTTGAGAAAAAATAAGAAATTTTCTATACTTAGAAAAAAATTTCTAAGTTAAGAAATTTCAAATTTCAAAACAAGATCTTCAATCCTTGATTTATTGATGAAAAAGTTTCACATTTTGACATGTTTTGATGAATTGTGATCCTTGGCACTTGAATTTGACCAAAAAGTCAAAGTTTGACTTTTCAGTATAAAGTTGACTGAAAAATTCATCTCTCAATCCAATGAATTTATAATGTTTTGAATCATGTCATCAGGTCAATATGATGCAATTGAACTATTGAAATCATGCTTCAAACCAATTGATCATTTGCTAGGTCAAAAATCAGAGATTGCCCCTTCTCTGTTAAAACCCTAATTTTGACCATTTTGCCCT
This sequence comes from Vicia faba, assembly GCA_948472305.1. Classification (NCBI taxonomy): domain Eukaryota; kingdom Viridiplantae; phylum Streptophyta; class Magnoliopsida; order Fabales; family Fabaceae; genus Vicia; species Vicia faba. Next base: position 657,970,918 of record OX451736.1, on the reverse strand, counting down.
TTTGATGATTTGATCAAATTTCTTGGGGAATTGTGGTCTAAACTTGATCAAATGATACATATGATTCTAAGATGTTGATGTGGATAAAAAATTATGAAGTTTGACTGAAAATTGGCCATGGTTGACTTTCCCCCCCCCCCCCCAATACAGTTGATTTTCAGGCCAACTGTCCAATTGACTGATCAAAAGTGTGATTCAAGGCTTGAAACTTGACTTGAGTAATCTTGGGGGTCCCTAATGATCCTTGAAAGTCATATGAAGCATTGATAGTCCAAAACTCCTTGTGCAAACTCAAACCCTAATTTTGGTCATCAGTGCATGAGGAGGTGTCTTGAGCTGATCAAACCCTAGTGCAGTCTTAAGTCAAGGAGATCTTGTGAGTAAATTCTTGATAAGTGAGAGGGAATATTTTGGGGTACAACAACTGCCCCTGTTCAATCTTCTTAAGCCTGAAGAGTTAGATTGGCGAGTTTTGCCATTCGTGACTCGAAGGTAGAAGATGATTGGACACTAGAGTGCCCAGAAATTTGCACTTGGCGATGTGATGGTAGGGGAATGGGCTTAAAGATTCCATTTGGAGAGATGATAGAAAGTTGTTGGAGATGGGCTTGTAGATGCCATCCGAAAATGATTGCTGAACCGAATTCGTGAGCTGAAATTGTATGGGTATCAGAATGGCGTATGTGTTTGGAGTGTAGCTGAACTATATCTGAGGGTTAAATGAGTATCAGAATAGCGTCTGTGTCTGGAGCGTATGTGAACTGTATCTGAAAGCTTGAATCTAAATGAGTGTCATAATGACGTTCGTGTCTGGAGCGTATCTGAACTGTATCGGAAAGTTTGAATCTGAATGAGTATCAGAATGGCATCCATGTATGGAGCGTATCTAAACTGTATCTGAAAGCTTGAATCTGAATGAGTGTCAGAATGGCATCCGTGTCTGGAGCGTATCTGAACTGTATCTGAAAGCTTGAATCTGAATGAGTGTCAGAATGGCGTCAGTGTCTGGAGCGTATCTGAACTGTATCTGAAAGCTTGAATCTGAATGAGTGTCAGAATGACATCTGTGTCTGGAGCATATCTGAACTGTATCTGAAAGCTTGAATCTAAATGAGTGTCAGAATGGCGTCCGTGTCTAAAGCGTATCTGAACTGTATCTGAAAACTTTGAACATTGTTAATGGTAGCTGTTAACCTTATCCTGAAAAGGGCAAAATGTTAGCTATAATGTAAAGTCATGTTGTATGAAATGCATGGTATAATGCATTCGTGTTATCAATGTTTATGATATATGGATGCGATGTATGCGTATGTGAGCTAAATTGTTGTACTTCTTGTTGGATTTGGGGAAGATAAATCCCTGACTGCTGCTGAGGATATGGAATGTAAGTATTCATGTTATGAAGTTGAAGTGTTTATAAATTTCTGTTTAGAGAAATAAATTCTGTTGTAAGGGCCATGCCATGTACTATTTTTAGAATCTGTTGGGGAGCCCTGAGAAATTTGACAACTTCTACTAGGGATCAACAATTTGAAACTTTGTTTCGCTGGGGATTTAAACGACGTACTACAGGGGATTATTTATGGAATAACCTAGGGACATTTTTCTATCCTTTCAACCTATCAGTAATAGTCTCTTTTCATTTCGTTTATTTGTAAACAGTAATTATGTTCAAATGCATATGCTCAACAATGAATCATTGGACGTTTTTGTAAACAAAACACAAGTGTAAAGAAAAAGACAAACAGTTTTTTACACTTCAAAGGGATATTTTTGTATTGACTTTGAGTAAGTATTTTAGTACAAGGAGACAAAAATTCTAGTAAGAGAATGCTGTCGTAAAAAATGAAAATTTTGATACAAAGAAAAATAGCCATGTGTAATAACCCCATGGGGTTTCCATTCTGCTATAGCCTTCGTATCTCTGAGCATCTTGTATATTTGTTGCCTCGTCCGAAGATGAATGAATTGATTAGAACCTCTAAGTTTGTCAGTGGAAGCCAAAGGTTGTTTGTAAAGTGATCTTATGGGACATATTCATGCGCTTTAATTCCCTAACTTTTGTCTGGACCGCCCTTTCAGGTTTTCAGTCCAACGGGAAACCCTTTTTTGCCCAAGTCGCCCTTTCGGGTTTTCAACTTGTCGGGTATACAAATTTTTTTTGTTTTATCCCTAAATTTTGCCTGAACCTTTTTGGTTTGCCGCGATGCCCTTGTTTTGCCTAGGTATGTCAACCTAGCGGGTCTCTTATGCGTAGTATCTTTTGACTATGTCCGTGTTCGTAGGGTGTGGCAGGTCATCGCCATCCATGGTGGTCAAAATCATTGCCCCACTGGAGAATATGTTTTTGATTACAAATGGTCCTTCATAGGTAGGAGTCCACTTGCCCCTGGGATCACTTTGTGGCAAGATGATGCGTTTGATCACTAGATCCCCAACTTGATACACTTGGCGTCTAACTTTCTTGTTAAAAGCCTTGATCATCCGTTTTTTATACATTTGACCATGGCAAACAACAGTAATTCTCTTATCATTAATCAAGTTTAGTTGATCAAGTCGAGTCCGGGTCCAATCATCTTCGTTCAGTCCTGCATCCTTTGTAATCCTTAGAGAGGGGATCTGGACCTCGATAGGAAAGACAACTTCCATGCCATAAACCAAATAATAGGGTCTTTCCCCGATTGATGTGTGAGCCGTGGTACGGTCCCGTGGAGAGATAATGGTAGCATCTCGTTCCAGTCTTTGTATGTGACTGTCATTTTCTGTACGATCTTTTTAATGTTTTTATTTGCAGCTTCGACGGCACCATTCATCTTTGGCCGATAGGGAGAAGAATTGTGATGCTAAATCTTGAATTGCTCGTATAATACGGTGATCATAGTGTTGTTGTGATTTGTACCATTGTCAGTGATGATCCTTTCCGGGATACCGTACCGACAAATAAGGTTTTGCTTGATGAAACGGGCAACAACGTTCTTGGTGATGGAAGCGAAGGAGGCTGCTTCTACCCAATTTGTAAAATAGTCAATGGCCACTAGGATGAAGTGGTGTCCATTGGAGGTTGTCGGCTTGATTTCCCCAATCATATCTATTCCCCACATAGCAGAGGGCCAAGGAGCCGTCAAGACATTCAGAGGAACCGAAGGTACATGTACTTTGTCAGCATAAATTTGACACTTATGACAGGTTCGAGAGTATTGATAGAAATCTGCTTCTATGGTAGACCAATAATAGCTTGCCCGTAGGATTTTCTTCGTCATCGCATGCCCGCTAGAATGGGTGCCAAAAGTACCTTCATGTAATTCAACCATTGCTAAGGAAGAACTTAGCAGAAAATCTCCTTAAGAACTTCTTATCATTGATTGAATCTCCTTTTGGATATTCTTAAGCCTCGAGATACCTCTTGACTTCGTGAAACCAAGGTTGGTACACTACTTCTTCAGTATTAATCTCGTAACAGTGTGCTGGTTCATCCATTCGCTCGATGGTGATCTGGGGAGCCTCGTTATCCCAATTAAGTTTAGACATAGATGACATTGTGGCTAGAGCGTCTGCTAGCTGATTTTCTTCTCGCAGGAAATGCTCGAAGGTAATCTTCTCAAAATGTGGGAGCAACGTCAAAACATGTTCTTTGTAAGGGATAAGGTTAGGGTGTTTGGTGTCCCATTACCCTTTGATTTGGCTGATGACCAAAGCTGAATCTCAGAATACATTCAAGGATTTGATCCCCAAGTCTATGGCAGCTCTGAGACCAAAGATGCACGCTTCGTATTCCGCCATGTTGTTCGTATAATTGAAGCAAAGTCTGGCGGTAAAGGGAGTATGACACCCTTCCGGAGATATGAGTATAACACCGATACCATTACCAAGTGCATTAGATGCTCCATCAAAGAACAGGGTCCATCGGGATCCTTGTTCAGGTCTGTCATATGGCCTGAATTCTTCACAGTTGTCTAATGTCATGATGTCTTCATCTGGAAAATCGAACTTCATGGACTGGTAGTCTTCCACAACTTGGTGAGCAAGGTGATCGGCTAGTACACTGCCCTTTATAGATTTCTGGGTAGTATATTGTATGTCATATTCTGTCAGGATCATCTTCCATCTCGCTATTCTCCCAGAAAGAGCAGGCTTCTCGAAGATGTATTTTATCGGATCCATTTTAGATATCAACAAAGTAGTATGAGTCAGCATATACTATCTTAGCCGGCGAGCAGCCCATGCCAGAGCGCAACAGATTTTCTCGAGCAGTGAATATCTGGTTTCACAGTCGATAAACTTTTTGCTCAGATAGTAAATAGCATGCTCTTTTCGGCCAGACTCGTCATGCTTCCCCAATACACACCCCATTGAGTTTTCTAAAATAGTCAAATACATAATCAACGGTCTGCCCTCGACTGGTGGCATTAATACAGGAGGCTCTTGTAAGTATTCTTTGATTTTGTCAAAAGTAACTTGGCATTGATCATTCCATTTGACTACTTGATATTTCTTCAATAGTTTGAAGATTGGCTCACAAGTAGCTGTTAAGTGAGAAATGAATCTGGCAATATAGTTCAAACATCCCAAGAATCCTCTGACTTACTTCTCAATACGGGGAGCGGGCATCTCTTGTATTGCTTTAACTTTGGCAGGATCGACCTTAATACCTTTATTACTGACGACAAAGCCTAGGAGTTTACCAGACCGTACCCTAAATGTACACTTGTTTGGATTCAACCTCAGCTTATACTTCTTCAGTCTCTCAAACAGTTTTTGTAAGTGGTCAAGATGCTCTTCTTCTGTTTGCGATCTGGCTATCATGTCGTCTACGTAGACCTCTATCTCATGATGTATCATGTCATGAAATAAAGCTACCATGGTGCGCTGATAGGTTGTCCCAACAATTTTTAGTCCGAATGGCATCACCTTGTAGAAGAATGTGCCCCACTGTGTGACAAATGTTGTTTTCTCCATGTCCTCAGGTGCCATTTTGATTTGGTTGTAACCTGAGAATCCATCCATGAAGGAAAACACTTTGTGTTGTGCCGTATTGTCAACTAGGATATCAATGTGGGGGAGTGGAAAATCATCTTTAGGGCTCGCCCTATTCAAATCTCTGTAGTCTACACACATTCGTACTTTGCCGTCTTTTTTAGGTACGGGAACAATGTTGGCAACCCATTGAGGGTAGGAAGTGACAACCAAGAATCTAGCATTGAATTGCTTCATAACCTCTGCTTTAATCTTTTCTGACATATCAGGTCTCATGCGGCGAACCTTTTGTTTTACTGGCGAACAATCTTCTCTTGTAGGAAAACGATGCACCACAATGCCTGTATCAAGTCCCAACATGTCTTCATATGACCAGGCAAAGATTTCAACATAGTCATGTAACAACTGAATCAAATGTTCCTTGACACTAGGTTCCAAATTGGCACCTACCTTGACCTCTTTTTTATCTTCTTTGGTACCCAGGTTGATTGTATCCACGGATCCCTCGTGAGGCCGAATGGTTCTTTCTTCTTGTTGTAGCAGTCTAGCCAGTTCCCCTGGTACTTCACAATCTTCCTCACCTTCATCTTCGGCTTGGTAGATTAGATTCTCAGAGTCACGAAAGGCCATAGCAGTATCGTTACCCTTGGGATCCAGAATGGATGGATACCTGTATTGTGAGTGTGGGTGTGTGTAAGGGTATACCTATTTTTGAAAGAAAATAAAATGTAAAAGAAAAACAATGAGCACAAAAGTTTGTATGCGAAAACGTCCATGATTCATTGATGTCATATAAATATGAAGTAATAACCCTTACAAATGGACCATTGTGCCTCGGGTAAGACACAAGGTTTTAAGAGTGCGAATTGTTTTAAATATTACAGATCCAACAAAATGTAAAGATAAATTGCTGAGGGATGAAAGTGATTGGGATGAAGTCTCTGGCCTCCCAATTGCTGAGCCCTCCATTGACAGTCGGAAAGATCCATTCCTCCAGGTTGCAACCATCTTCACCATCTTCTACCGCGTTGACCTCACGGTTGCTGATCTTCAAGGGTGGCCCTCCAGCACGGGCACAGCGAACAACCTTTTGAGCACTTGAAGTGAAACCTAGGCCAAACTTGTCAGACTTATACGGGATATCCGGAAGTTGCCCCAGATGGTGCATCCACCTTCCTCTACCACTGCTTTGGCGTCCTTTAGTGATGACATCCGGAGTGGAGGTCTTGTAATCTTGGGAATCTGGGACACAGTCTTGGTCACTGCCACCTCTTGAGGGACTTCGTCGAAGTGTTGAAATGGAGTTTCAATGAATTCACCATCCAATTCCACATATATGAAGGAATTAAGATGGCTGATCATGTATTCTTCCTCTCCATGGACAGTGATAATCTTCCCTTGAACCAGATACTTCAACATTTGGTACAATGTAGAGGTAAAAGCACCAACATTATGGATCCATGGCCGTCCTAGCAGACATGAGTAAGAAGGGCAGATATCCATTACATAAAAGGTTGAATTGAAAGTTTGAGTCCCAACCTTTATGGGGATATCCACTTCCCCGTGCACCATCCTCTTCGATCCATCAAATGCCCTTACTACTATGTTGCTTGGCTTTAACGTTAGCCCCTCGCATTCAAGTCTGTCAAGAGATTTTTTCGATAATACATTCAAAGATGAGCCAGTGTCCACCAAAACACGGGCCATAGTTGTGCCCCTGCATTCCAGAGACATGAAAGGCCTCATTGTGCTTTCTTCCCCTTGGTGTCAAATCAGCATCCGAGAAGCCTAGGCCGTTATCCGCGGTCAAGCTGGCCACGCAGTCTTGGAATTGATCAGCAAACGTCTCTTAAGGCACATGGGTTGTTTTTAGGAACTTCACCAAGGCTTTCGCATGTGCCTTAGAACATAGTAGTAATGCCAGCATGGAGATTTTGGAGGGAGTTTGCGCCAATTGTTCAACTACAACGTAGTCACTCCTCTTTATAATTTTTCGGATCTCCTCCATTTATTTCTTGGAAGCCTCAGGGATAGTCAGTGATTGAGCCTTCGTCTGGACAGGCTCCACTTGAATAATCTTTCCTCGAGTCTCGGCAGCAGAAGTGTTGGTAGGAATGATAACAGGATTTATGACGGCTTCGTCAATAGGAGCACTTGCAGAGATAATTATGGGTATGAAAGTAACCTTTGGAGCAGCCGCGGGTATGATCATGGGTCTAGAAACTGCTTTTGGGGGAGCAATTTCTGGAGAAAAGATCCTACCGCTTCGGGTAATTTTACTAGTTCCGGAAATATTGCTGATTTCGAAATCTTCTTCTCTGGAGTTTATCTCTTTGGTGGCTGGCCAGTCTTGTTTGATGCCGTGGTAGTAAATGTCCCCTCCGTAATTCCACGACACGGTTTTTCTGATTCATATGGGACTGGCCCAGGCATTGTGATTATTAGAGGATTTGCTTTCAGAACTGATGTAATTCTAACGGGTCTTTTGGTGGAGACCCTAGAAGAATTGGCGGAAATGGTAATGATTGAAACATCTTCAACAGGAATAGGCGAAACTGGAGTTTTTTCAAACAAAATCTCTTTGTTATCTATCAGGCATTGAATGCCTGCCTTCAACAAAGGACAATCAGTTGATGAGGACAAGCAGAGATGGAAAACTTCATTACAGCCCGGGAACACACCGACTTTCAACAAGTTTATCTTAATGGTTGGAAGTGGAGTCATGAGTTCGTCAACTATGGTAACAAATAAATCTTTTTCAATAGCGTTGGTATTGTGACCATGTTTGGGCATAGGAGCAGAAATGACATTTGGCTTCTCGGGCGCATCAAACTCAATTTCTTTTGCTTCAATGAGGTCTTGTATTTTATTCTTCAAGGCCCAATAGTTATTAGTATCGTGACCAGGACTTTCAAAGTGATATGCGCAACGGGCATTGGGATGATAATGAGGGGATGTTGTATTGGGGTTTTTTGGAGCTTCTTTCAAGGTTACCAAGTTGGATTTTAGTAGATAAGGTAATACTTGTGACGGTGTCATGTTGATTCTGGTAAACTGCCTGACTGGCCTTTATACCCTTGGTTGATTATTTCTTTGTTGATCGGATATAGGCTTGGGAATCATCACAGCCCCCGCCATTGGTCGGCGTTCGGCTCTATCTTGGTTTCTTTATGGATATACAACAACTACCTCTTTCTTCCTGATGAAAGGCTTCCTTACAGCGGTAGAAGAAGATGAATCCTTCTGAATCTTTCCGCTTTTTATGCCAGCTTCCACCCTCTCTCCGGTTAATATTAGTTTAGTAAAGCCTACAGATGAACTTCCGATTAAATGGTTGAAGAAGGGGCCAGATAAAGTGCCTAAGAACATATCCACCAATTCCCTTTCAGGCAGAGGGGGTTGAACTCTTCCAGCCAAATCTCTCCATTTTTCTGCGTAATCCTTGAAACCTTCATTGGAAGCCATGGCCATACCCTATAGTTGAGTACGGGTAGGCGCCAAATCAACATTGTATTGATATTGCTTGTAGAAAGCTGCGGCAAGATCTTCCCAATTATGAACGTTGGCTCTTTCTAGTTGGTAAAACCAGTCGAGTTGTGTTCCAGACAAACTGTCTTGGAAAAAGTGCACCCATAAGTCTTTATCAGCGGTATGGGGTTGAATTTTCCTCACATATGATCAGAGATGCATTTTAGGGCATGACACTCCATCATATTTGGCAAATATAGGCACTTTGAATTTGTGAGGAATTACAATCCCTGACACTAGTCCCAATTCCTTAAAGTCTAAGCCCAACACCTTTTGTATATCCATCACACTCAAACGCTCTTCGAGATGTCTGTACTTGTCATCAGCTGGAGGATATTATTCCTCGGAGTAGTCTTCCTCTTCTTCATCCTCTTCTTTCGATTCTGACGGGACAACTGTTTCCTTGCCTTTCCCTTCTCCTTCACCGGATGTTGTTGCAAAATTCAAAGTCCTTCTTGTCTGCCCCTGAAATATTCACCCTATGTTTAAGACTCCGGTTACCTTCTTTGTTTTCTTTTTCCTCTCTTCAGCTAGCAGAGTCTTCAATTCTTCTTGCCCCTTGGCTAGGGTCATGAGCAATTGTTAAAACTGCATATTCTGGGCTTGGAGATCTTTCACTGTTTGCTCGAGATCCATCTTACTGAAATAAACAGTAGAGAGATAAGGAGACTTGTTGCAAAATACCTGTTTATGCTATGATGAATGATATGTGTACATGCGATGTTTTCAAGGATTTCAAATATTCAAGTTTGTTTTTGACAAAAAGAAACACACGTTATATTAATAAGATAAAGTTTGAGTACATCAATTCCCCTTGGACAAAAAAATACAAAACTCTAAGATAAAAAAGTAGTGCGCATCCTCTTTGGTGCAATGTAGGCATTTAGAGTCCGCTCCTCGTGAAGTAGCCTAGTGAGTTCCAAAACCTTCTTCCCGCTTGCGTAAAATTGGGCTTCGAAAGTATCTAGCTCTCCTTTGAGTTGTATCCAATCCCTTTGTAGGTCTTCAAGAGATATGGGCATGTCAGGATGTAGGATAGTGTATGGAACATCTCCCTCCTTGACAGGCTCAATGATTACCGGGAGAATGGAGGGGTAAGGCATCATAAGACTCTGAGCACGAGTTCATACCCATTTGGGTAAGGCTCAAGAGGGATGGAATTCTTGTGCCCCAGAGTCTTTCCATCCACCTTGTTTAGCATCCTCCAAGCTCGGATAAATCTAGGGTGAAGACCTTGATCGTCGTTATCGTAGTCGAATACCAAACCTTGAATCAGCATCTCGTGCGGGCCATCCCTTTGTGACCACCTTGAACCTTGCTCATTCTTTAAGACTGATTGGGGAAGATGAGAAATAAACCATCTTTCCAGGAGAGGGGTGCAACACATAAGGACACCTCTTTTCCTCATTGTGCGAGTGTGAAAAGAGTGTAGGATATCCCCTAGCAATGTAGGCACCGAGTTGCGTGACATGAAGATTTTGACGGTGTTCACATCTATGAGTTGGTCAGGATTTGGAAAAAAACATTCCATAGATGAGAAGAGCCACAATTTCCTCAAAGGCTTGCAAGTCTAAGGAATTCCAACAGCTTTGGGCTTTCTCAAACAGGAACTTTGCTAAGAAGCCTTTGACACCACTCCTAGTTTCCTAATAAGTTGTGACATCAGATGAGTGCAAGTGTAGAGCTTGAGCAATATCTTATGGATTTGGATCTCTTTCCTTACCATTGAAAGGTAGTTGATTGAGAATGAGAATCCTCAAGAGTTGGGAGAATTCTTCCAAAGTAGGCACAAGTTGATAGTCGGGAAATGTGAAGCAATGGTGCAAAGGATCAAAGAACTGAAAGAGCACCTTCATCATATCCTCATCTATGTTGGAGGTGACCAAGTTGAGTAGACGTCCATGTCTTTCGGTGAATGGAGAGTTCTCAGGAATCTTTGAAGCTAGCTCCTTAAGTTGTGGAGGAATTCTTACAAGGTTGACTTGAATAGTTTTCCTGCGAAGTGAATCCATATCCTATAAAACAAGAACAAAGATGAATCCCCAAAATCCTGGAAATGGTTAGTGGCTGTATATGATGTTCATGATGTCCATGATGTTATGTACAAGTATGCATATACAAGCAAAGCAAACAAGTCCTTAGTTTAGGCTTGCATGGAGTTTTATAGGTAAGTACCCTCTTGAAGTTTAGTTGGCTTAAACTTGTCCTAGTAATAGTAACCGGGTTCTAAGGAGCTCAATATCACTGGATTGTTTCCTTGTTTATTTTTTTAGCTCAAGCCTCTTTAATGGCGACCGAAATATTCCAAGAAACCAAACCTCAATAAGTGTAGTATCGAGTATCTACCAACTTCGGACTGCACCAAAGCCGATCATCTCACTACATCCTAAAGGCCAAGTTGGTCAAGTAAAGGTTCTAGAAGTTCATTAATGCTTAATGACATCACTCAGCGGCCCCGTATTCTCTTTGATTAACTCAAAGGCTACTGGTACCCACAAATATGTCGCACTAACGTAGCTATTGTTTAGACCATGTGGGTATACCCCGCATAGTTTCCACAATGTATTGCTACTTACCTATAATGTATCCCAAATCCGGGTAGGGGATTCAAACCCAAACAAAGAACCATAATGTAAAGCATACGAATCAAACAATGTAAGCAAGTAAAGGTGATCTATCCCTAAGGTAACCCCACTTTTAGAATTTCCCCAGCAGAGTCTCCAGTTCTGTGATACGGTGGGAGAACTGACTTGATTGTTTTGCGTTTTATCGCAAATGTTGCGGTTAGCAAGAGTCGCCACCGACTTTTATTTTATCCAAAATGAAAGGTAAAAAAGCACAGGAAAGACCTTTGAGATTGTTTCTTGAGTTCGGGGGGTAGATTATGAAAAGGAAAGGTATTAGCATCCTTTCCATCCATAGTTATCCATGGGCTCTTAGTTACTTGCTAGATCACTTGATTTTTTTTGAAATTGTGCTTTGTATGGTTTTTTGAAAGTATTTTGTAAAATAGGCCATTGTTTAGGCAATCTTTGTAATGATTCTCGTTCGTAAGAATGTATATAAAGATGTTTGTCTTTTTGAAAATGTTTTCAATGTTTGTAAGATGTTTGAAAGTGTGTAGGTGTTTGTTTTGAAAATATCAAGGATATTTGTTTTGAAATGGAGCAAGTAACTAGGAGTAATCTACCTACTCAAATGTCTTTCTTGTTCATTTTCTTTTTCTTTGATATTGTTGTCTTACCGTTGATTTGGTAAGCAACCTTATCTTTGGATGTAAACGGGACGGGCGAGGGTCATCGTATAGCCATGATTAGCAATGTTGCAAAGTATCTTAGCATTTTTTAGGGACTAAGATCATTTTTGTGAGGCAACTTTGGATAGCGTCGTCGAGGGACTATGATCTTGTATTTGTTTGTTTTTGCTAAGATACTTCACATGCGTAATATGGCCATTTTATAAGGCAACCAAGTGGAGAACCCTAGGGATGCTTGTGTGCAAGTGTATTCTTTTCATGCTTGTTTATTTGTCTTGAATTAGGATTTTCTAAGTGTTGGTTTTAGTCTTTCCATACATATCTTAATTACTAGCATTTGTATATAAAAGCGATAAATTGCGGAATTTAAAGATTACTACGCTATTACAACACTTTGTGGGAGGGGGTATACAATTTATGAATGAGGATTGCAATAATATAAACCTAATTATTCTATTACAACCAAATTGAATTTGTATAAATATTGGAATAAATAATGTACAAGATGATTTAAATATGCAAAGATGTATGAATGCAAAGAAGATTTTGTTTGGTTTTTTATATGGAAAAGTTTTAACCTAAACCTAATAAATAAATTAAGATTAAACTCAAATTAATTAGGAAAGGAAATTATTTTTTAGAGAAGGTATTTTGTAAACCCTAATTCTATTTTGTTAAAAGGGAATAAATTTCTTGGAGAAAAAAGTAAGTATCTTTACATTTTTTTGTCTTGAAAAATAATATATGGTATTTATGAGGTATTTTTGGTCTTTTTGTATTGAAGTAATATGTCTAATCAATATGAAAAAAAATAAATATTAAAATTAGTTCTAAATTAATTTACCAAGTTATTTAAGAAAATAGATAATATATGTAACTAAAGAAAATATTTCTTATTGAGAAAAATGAAATAAAATAAGTCAAAATAAAATATATCATTTATATATTTTTTTTGATTTTTTTAATATTAAGAAAAATATATTTGGTAAAATAAAACAAAAATAAAATAAGTAAATGAAAATATTTGGGCCAGGGGTGCTGCAAGCAAAGAGGAGGCTGGAGGTTAGCAAAAAACACAAGGGCCCAAAGTCTGAAGCCCACGCTGCAAAACAACAAAAAAAAGTGGAAAAATATGAAAAAAAATGCAAAAGGCAATGCCAAGGCTCGAACCCGTGACCTAGGGCATTTTTGCGCGCTGCCTTACCACTGGGGTGGCTGTACATCTGTTAGTCTAAATGAAAACACAAATACATAACATAAAACATTGCCTTGCCCTGCACTTCATCTTCAACCTCTAGCCAGCCGGACCCCCTGTAACTTTTTCATTTCTCAACAAAAATGGAAAGTGATAACATGAACATTATAGAATTTTACCTCACGGTTCTAACCATATGAATAACTAAAACTATAAGTCCAAGATCAGAGAGAATTTTGTTGGCCCTAATTCTTAACCTAATTTTTTCAGAAACTTCAAACTTAAAATTCTCTAAATTCAAGCCAAATAAATGCAAGCTATGGATATGTACAGCTTCGTAGCAATGATGTCTACATTTTATATTCACAAATGGAAAGCTAACTATGCCTGTATTAAGAGTTAGAAAAACAGAAAACTCACCTTGAAAATGGAAATCGTGTTTTGAAAATGAGCTTGCTTTAGGATGCTGTGATGATCAGGTTAGCTTCCTTGAACCTCTAGGAAGCTAATGCAATACTTAGCTTGTCTTGAGTGTGGCTGGAATGGTATGGAGAAGTCCAACTGTGTTGCTATGTTTTTGAACTTCAGCAATGGGGAAGATGGAGTTACAGTGATGTTTCAGGGTGTGGGATGGTTTACTTGTAAGGTAAGGAAGCTTGGGAAAGCAAAAGGCCTGAAAACGCACGAGTGAAATGGAAGATTCAGTTCACAAGTCAGGAATGGAAGTTTGGAGGCTTGGTATGCAACTTCTGATTCCAGTGTGTTTCAAGGCTTGGGCATCCGTGTTTTTAGTTGCAAAATGATGGATTTATATAGAGCAAAAGGTTGGAGGACTAGTGCTTGCTCAGAAGTACAAGATCACATGTCTTGCTACATTTCTTGTTTTTGAAGCAAGTGTGAGAAGTGACTTCTTAAGAAATGATTCTGATCTTGTAGGGTGGCTTGAAGCTTTAAACATGTTTTGTTCAGGTTTAGAGGCTTGGTTTGTGCAGAAAGAACAAGTCCAAGGCTTAAGAAATGAAAAAAATGCAAAAAACATGCTTTTCCAAAATGGCAATGTTGCCTTTCTTCCAAAAATGGCTATTTTCTTGTACAATGCATTGAATTCTTGGCTTTAGGGCATGAAACCTTGTGCAATCCATAATGGTGGAGTGACAAACGAGTTTGAGGCCTGAAAAGTGAAGATTGTACAACCAATTTGCAAATTTGAAAACTTGTTCTTCATGAAAATGACATATAATCAAAGTGATAAAACCCCCACTTCATCTCTTCGATTCTCCCTACTCAAGAATGATCTCAAGGAGTTCTTGGAAATTTTGGAAAGCTTGTAATGTGTTCTACAACCCATATTTGAAATGCTTTTGAAAATTCCTCCTGGAACTAGGTGAAAAGTTGCCATGAAGTTAGGTCATGAGCATGTATTCACAAAATTATATCTTGAGATCCAAGCATCTTTAGGAGAAATTGTATGAAGAAAAGTTGTAGATTTTATGGATATCTACAAATTTCATGTTGGGAACTTCCTTTGAATCATTTTGTATCATGGTGAAAATTTGGCCTAAAGTTGAGAAAAAATAAGAAATTTTCTATACTTAGAAAAATTTCTAAGTTAAGAAATTTCAAATTTCAAAACAAGATCTTCAATCATTGATTTATTGATGAAAAAGTTTCAAATTTTGACATGTTTTGATGAATTGTGATCCTTGGCACTTGAATTTGACCAAAAAGTCAAAGTTTGACTTTTCAGTATACAGCTGTCTTTTGATCAGTTGACTGAAAAATTTATTTGTCAATCCAATGAAATTGTAATGTTTTGAATCATGTCATTAGGTAAAGATGATGCAATTGAACTCTTGAAATCATGCTTCAAACCAATTAATCATTTGCTAGGTCAAAAATCAGAGATTGCCCCTTCTCAGTTAAAACCCTAATTTTGACCATTTTGCCCTTTTGATGATTTGATCAAATTTCTTGGGGAATTGTGGTCCAAACTTGATCAAATGATACATATGATTCTAAGATGTTGATGTGGATCAAAAATTATGAAGTTTGACTGAAAATTGGCCATGGTTGACTTTTTTCCCCAATACAGCTTATTTTTAGGCCAACTGTCTAATTGACTGATCAAAAGTGTGATTCAAGGATTGAAACTTGACATGGGTAATCTTGGGGGTCCCTAATGATCCTTGAAAGTCATATGAAGCATTGATATTCCAAAAATCCTTGTGCAAACTCAAACCCTAATTTTGGTCATCAGTGCATGAGGAGGTGTCTTGAGCTGATCAAACCCTAGTGCAATCTTAAGTCAAGGAGATATTGTGAGTAAATTCTTGATAAGTGAGAGGGAAAATTTTGGGGTACAACAGGGGACATGAGATTTTTTCAAGAATTTGATTAATGTTCAAACATGGGCATCAGAACATAGTAGCAATGACAACATAGAGATCTTAGAAGAGGTTTGCCCCAACTATTCCACAATCTTGAAGTTGCTCATTTTTATTATCTTTAAGATCTCGTCCATCTCACGAGCAGAGGGTTCTTCATCAGCAACGTCCTTTACTGGTATTTCAGTCACGACAGGCTCAACAACCTTCTCTTTCCCTCTTGTATCGGTACTTGGCTTGGCAGCAGTAATGCGGACGGGCGTCTTTGTAATAACTGGTGGTGAGATATTGGGTGAAAATATTCTTCTAGTTCTGGTTACTTTGCTTAAGCCAGTTATGTTACTAACATCATCATCTTTTTCTTCTTTTATCCAAGCGTCTTGTTTAATCCCATGATAAAACACCTCACCACCATAGTTCCAAGGTACTGCCTTGTTTGAAGAATAGGGAATCTGTCCGGGATTGGTAATTATTAAAGGAGAAACAATGGGTTCATTTGAAATCCTAATAAGACCTTTGGAGGTGATCCTAAGAGGCTTGTTTGAGATGGTAATAATGGAGAGGTCTTCATATTTGTTAGTCAAACTTTTGGCAAGCAGAGTCTTCTCAAATAGAATTTTGTGGCTATCCTTCAGGCGTTGAATGCGTTTCTTCAGCCTTTCACATCCATTGAGTTGTTGGGTACAACAAACACAGTATTTTACACATCCATGGAAAATCCCAACTTTCAACAGGTTCTTTTTGATGATATTTATCGAAGTACTCAATTCTTCAACATAGGCAACAAAAATTGTATCTTCAACAGCATTAACATCCTTGTCATGCTTCGGTATAGGCGCGATGATTACATTCAGAGTTGGAGGAGGATCGAACTCAATAGTCTTGTTATCGATCAAATATTGAATTTTATTTTTCAAGGCCCACCACTGGTCAGTCTCGTGCCCGGGGCTGCTTGAGTGGTAAGCACATTTGGCGTTCGGATTATACTTTGGCGAAGAGGTATCTGGGTTGGCAGGTGGATCGTGCAATGTCACTAAATTAGCCTTTAACAAATGTTGAAGGGCTTGAGATAGTGACATGCCTAATCTCGTAAATTGTCTTCTCGGAGTTTCAAAACATTGATGATTTGCAGATGGTCTTGGAGTAGGAGTTGGATTGGAGATTCAGATAACGTTAATAGACGGGTGATCACTCTTCTTGGTACGGGCCCTTGTCCCGTACACAACATTGATTTCCTTCTTTGCAACAAAAGGTTTCTTTATAGGATTAGAAGTGGAGGCAGACGCCAGATAGATCTTCCCACTTTTGATGTCGCTTTCAACTCTTTCACCAGTTAAGATTAACTTGGTGAATCTGGAGGAGGAACAACCTACCAACAAGTTAAAGAATGGACCAGATAAAGTGCCCATGAACATGTCAACATGCTCTCTATCAGTCAAAGGTGGTTGGACCCTACTTGCAAGGTCTCTCCATTTTTGTGCATATTCAATAAATCCTACATTCTTTCCCATGGTCATATCTTGCAACTGGACTCTTGTTGGCGCCAAGTCAGTGTTATACTGGTACTGATGGTAGAATGCGGTAGCTAAATCTTCCCAGGTATTGATGCGGGAACCATCTAACTGATAAAACCATTCAAGTTACGTTCCGACCAAGCTCTCTTGGAAAAAGTGAACCCAGAGTTTCTTATCAGTAATGTGCGGCTGTATCTTGTGCACATAAGATTTCAGGTGAAGTTTTGGACAAGAAACTCCATCATACTTTGCAAAGACTAGTATTTTGAATTTATGGGGAATAATTACCCCAGAGATCAATCCCAAATCATCAAAATCTAAACCGGGGACAACTTGGATTTCAACAGCCTTCAACCTGTCTTCTAACTGCTTGTATTTGATATCGGCGGGTGGATACTGCTCGTCAAAAGAATCATCATCAGACACTTGATCATTAACACAGTCATCCTGTGTACTTTTAACTTCACCAATTTGATTCTCATCTTCTTCAGATGAGTCTTTTCCTACCGGGATCTGATGGACTGTCTCCTTGAACCTTCTACCCATGTTGATCAGAGCTTTCTTCTCGGGCTTCTTCTTAACTGCCAGCAATGCCATCATATCTTGCTGCCCCTTGGCTAGGGCCAGTAGAGTCTCTTGGAATTGAGAGTTTTGTGCCTGGAGATCCTTCATAGTTTTCTCTAGATCCATCTTGCTGAAATAAATAGAAGAAAGATAAGGAAACATGTTATGCGAAAACCTGTCATGTTATGATGCATGGAATATGTATATGCAAATGATTTCAAGGATTTATGGAATTTAAATTTGCATAGACAAAATAATGAACAAACATCAATTTTCATTAATTAGCTTGAAAAGATTACAACATGCCTCTTGGGCTTACAAAATAACTTTCTAAGATGAAAAGACTGAATGCATCCTCTTCGGTGCAAGGTAGGCGTTCACACTTTGCTCTTCTTGTAGTTGCTTCGTAAGTTCCAAGACCCTCTTCTCACTAGAATAGAATTGAGCCTCAAAAGTATCTCGTTCTTCCTTAAGCTGAATCCAACCTTTTTGCAAGTCTTTGAGAGAGGTAGGCATGTCGGGGTGGAGGACAGTGTAGGGAACATCTCTTTCAACCACAGGTTCCATGATGACTGGTAAAATGGAGGGATAAGGCATCACAAGTTTCTGAGCACGATGTCGTACCCACTTAAGGAAAGGCTCGAGGGGAATGGAATTCTTGTGTCCCAACGTCTTACTATCCATTTTTATTATCATCCTCCAAGCTCGGATAAATCTCTGGCGGTAACTTTGATCGTCGCTTTCATAGTCGAATACCACTCCTTGAATGAGCATCTCATGTGGACCATCCCTTCGAGCATAACCAAACTGTCGTAAGGCTAAGCAAGGGTTGTAGGTGATACCCCCTCTAATTCCCCGTAAAGGGACATTGGGGAACTCTCCACAACGGTCGATGATAGTAACATTCTCCAAGGATCGGGAACACCAATGAACATCTGAATGTCTGAGTGTCATCAACCTATGGGACCATCTTGAACCTTGCTCATTCTTCAACACAGATCGGGGAAGAAGCGAAATAAACACTCTTGCCAAGAGAGGATTGCAACACATGAGGATTCCTCTCTTTCTCATAGTGCGAGAATGAAAAGAATGAAGGATATCTCCCAACAGAGTAGGCATCGGGTTGCGAGACATAAAGATTTTGACATGGTTTACATATATGAGTTGGTCAGGGTTTGGAAACAAAATCATCCCATAGATGAGAAGGGCCAAGATTTCTTTAAAAGCTTGTAAGTCCAAAGAGTTACAACAATCTTGAGCTTTCTCAAACAAGAACTTGGCTAAGAAACCTTTGATACCACTCCTTGTTTCCCAATTAGTTATGATATCAGATTGCGGTAAGTGTAGTGCTTGGGCAATCTCCTCTGGTTTTGGATCTCTTTCCGTACCGTTGAAGGGTAGTTGATTGAGAATGGGAATCCTCAAGAGTTGAGAGAATTCTTCCAAAGTCGGCACAAGTTGATAATCGGGATAAGTGAAGCAATGGTGTAGAGGATCAAAGAATTGAAACAACACCTTCATCATATCTTCATCAGTATTGGAGGTAACCAAGTTTAGGAGGCAACCATGTCTTTCGGTGAATGGAGAATTCTCCGAAACCCTTGATGCTAACTCTTTAAGTTGAGGATGAACCCTTATAAGATTGACTTGTATAGTATTCTTGCGGATAGAAGTCATGTCCTACAAAACAGAACAAAGATAAATCCCAAAAATCCTTGAAATGGTTAGTGAGAATGAGTATTATGTCATGATGTTTATGATGTCATGTACAAGTAAGTATATACAAACAAGGAAAACAAGTCCTTAGGTTTAGGCTTGCATGGAATCTCATAGGTAAGTACCCTCTTGAAGTTTAGTTGGCTCAAATCTATCCTATAAATAGTAATCGGGTTCTAAGGGATCTCTATATCACTAATTTGTCTTCTCGGGCATTATTTTAGCGCAAGCCTCTTTCACGGAGACCGAAATATCCCGAAAATCAAACCTCAATGAGTGTAGTATCGAGTATCTACCAACTTCGGACTGCACCAAAATCGGTCATCTCACTACGTCCTAATGGCCAAGTTGGTCAAGTAAAGGTTCTAAAAGTCAATTAGTGCTTTATGACATCACTCAGCGGCCCTGTATTCTCCTTGAATACTCAAGGGATACCTTTACCCATAAATAGGTCACACTAACGTAGATATTTCTTAGACCATGTCGGTATACCCCGCACAGTTTCCACAACGTATTGCTACTTACCTATAAGGTATCCCAAATCCGGGTAGAGGATTTAAGCCCAAACAAAGAACCAAAATGTAAATAATACAAGTCAAACAATGAAAGAAAGTAAAGGTGATCTAGCCCTAAGGTAACCCCACTTTTAAGTTTTTCCCCAGCAAAGTCGCCAGTTCTGTGATACGGTGGGAGAACTGACTTAGGTGTTTTACATTTTATCGCAAATGTTGCGGTTAGCAATAGTCGCCATCGACTTTTCTTTTATCCAAAAGGAAAGGCTGAAAAGAACAGGAAAGACCTTTGAGATTGTTTCTTGAGTTCGGGGGGTAGATTATGAAAAGGGAATGTGTTAACACCCTTTTCATCCATAGTTATCTATGGACTCTTAGTTGCTTGCTAGATCACTTGTTTTGTTTGAAAATGTGCTTTATGTGGTTTTTGAAAGTATTTTGAAAAGGCGCCACCGTTTAGGCAAACTTTGTAATAGTTCTTGTTCGTAAGAACGTATACAAAGTGTTGATCTTTTGAAAGTTTTGGTGTTTGTTTTGAAAATAAGCAAGAGTGTTTGATTTGAAATTGAGCAAGCAACTAGGAACAATCTACCTACTCAAAAGTCTTAGTTCATTTCTTCCTTTCCTTTGATATTGTTATCTTACCATTGATTTGGTAAGAAGCCCTATCTTTAGATGTAGAGGGACGAGCGTGGGTCATCGTATAGCCATGATAGCAATGTTGTGAAATATCTTAGCAATTCTCTTTGAGGGACTAAGATCATTTTTTAAAGGCAACATTGATAGCGTCATCGAGAGACTATGATCCTGTATTTGATTGCTTTTTCCTAAGATATCCCACATGCATAACATGGCCGTTTTTGTAAGGAAACAAAGTGGAATTACCCTAAGGGTGCAAGTGTGTAAGTGTGTTGATTTACATGCTTGTTTGTCTTGAATTAGGGTTTGCTAACTTGTTGATTTTAGTCTTTCCATACAAACCCTAACTTACTAGCATTTTTATATAAAGCGATAAATTGCGGAAAGTAAAAATACTAAGCTATTACATCATTAGGGGAGGGGGTGTACAAATTTACAAATAGGGGATTTGCAAGAAAATTAAATCTAATTAACTATTACAACCATATTGAATAAATGTACAAGAATTGAATAAATAAAAAATACAAAAATGCAAATGGGTAAAGAAATGATTTTGTTTGATTTTATGAAAGGTTTTAACCTAAACCTAATTAAGAAAATAATTAATAAAAAAAATTAACTAAAATTAACTTAAACTAATTAAAGAAAAGAAATTAATTTAAAAGGGTTTTTAGGAAAAGGTTTTAAATTAAAAATAATATGAAAATTAATTGAAAAAAGAAACCTAAGTTCTAGATTAATTTTAAGTAAGAAAATAAAATAATATAATAATTAAACCTAAGTCTAAAAAGAGATGAATTAATTTGTTAAAAAATGTTTTTTAGTCTTTTGTTTTATTTATAAATAGAATAATGAGCAGGAAAATAATAATAATAATAATAATAATAATAATAATAATTTTTTGGATTTGTATTAATAAAAATAATAATGATAATAATAATAATAATAATAATAATAATAATAATAATAATAATAATAATAATAATAATAATAATAAAAGTAAAAAGGAAAATATGAAGTAAAAATAAAAATAAATGAGAAAAATGAAATAATAAATAAACAATGGGCCAAGGGTATGAAAATGAAATAAGGAGTATGAAACAAGCAAAAAGCCAGGCCCAACAACAGGGAGCCCAGCTCCTGTATCAAACAAAAAAAATATGAAAAAAAAGCAAAAGGGTACCACTGGGGCTCGAACCCAGGTCCCATAGGCATCAGGCGCGCGCTTTAACCACTGGGTGGTGATACATCCATTAACTTAAACAAAACAATAAATATGTAACATAAATCTTGCCCTGAATTTACTTCATCTTCAACCTCCAGCCAAAGGATTTGTAACTTATTCATTTCTCATCCATTCACAAAACTTCCAACATCAAACTTGTTAGAAATTTTCTCGATTCTGAATATGCAAAAATAACTTAAGCTAATTCTCAAAGATGAGCATGAATTTCTAACAGTACCAAATCCTGACCTAAATATTTTCTGGAGTTCAAACTCAAAATTATCCCTACTCAAGCAACATAAATGAAATCTATGGACGTGTATAGTTTCAGGGCAATGATGTCTATATTTTATCTTCACAAATGAAAGCCTAACAATGCCTAAATGAAAAGATAGAAGTTCAAGAAAAATACCTCAAAACTGGAAATCATGAAATTAGTTTGAGCTTGATTCAAGGTGCTGCAATGATCAGGTTAGCTTCCTTAAGTCTCTAGGAAGCTAATGCAATGCTTAGCTTGAGTTGAGAGTGGCTGAAATGGCTTGGAGAAGTCCAACTGCAATGCTCTGTTTTTGGCTATGGAAGTTGATGAAGATGATGTTACAGTCTGCAAACAGGGACATGGATGGTTTGTATTTGATATGAGTAATATTTTGAAACTAAAAGGCCAAGAAATGCACGAGTGGTTTTGAAGATTGAAGTTCAAAGTCAGAAATGACACAAAAATGGATGTTTTGTGAAATCTGGGTTTTTAGGGAGATTGGGAGTGTTTCAGGACTTCTAATCTCGTGTGCTAGGTTGCATAATAGTGTTTTTATATATAGGAAAAGGTTTGGAGACTTGAGATGGTCAGAATTATAAGATCGCATGTTTTGGCTTCTTGGCTTGTTTTTGAAGTAAGGTTGACAAACATGGTTTCAATGCATAATACAAGCATGGTCTGAGTAGTTAGAGGCTATAGACAAGTTCCTTGTGGCTTTTATATTGTGTGTGATCATAAGGAAAAAGTGCAAAGATTTATGCATTTACTTTGTGATTAAAGTAACTTTTCCAAAATGGAAGTGTGAACTTTGTTCCATTAATGGAATAATCATCTGGACAATGACTCAAACACTTATATCGTAGCTCAAATAGTTATGTAATCTTCTGATTATGGATAAATTTAGAGGTTAGAAGCCTACAAAGTAAGATTTATGCAGCATGGGCTTGAGATTTGAATTCTTGTTCATCATGGAAATGACCTATAATTCAAGAATGAATGTCCAACTTCTTGTCTTCGACTCTCTTTGCTCAAACATGATCTCAATGAGTTCTTGGACATTTTAGAAAGCTTTTAACATTCTCTACAACCTATATGTTGGAAATTTTTGAAAATTCATCTTGGAACTATGTGAAAAATTGCCATGAAGTTAGGTTAAAATCCTGCCTAAACTAGGGCAAAATTTCACTAAGTTTCCAAGTTTCATGAACATGTATTCACAAAATCATAACTTCAAATCCATGCATTTCTAGGAGAAGTTGTGTTATACAATGTTTTATATATCATTGAGATATACAACTTTCATGTTGGAAGTTTCCTTTGAATCATCTTGCATCATGATGGAAAATTGGCTCAAAGTTGTGAAAAAATATGAAATTTTCAACACTTAGAAAAATTTCTATGTTTAGAAATTTTGACTTTTCAAAATGAAATCTTGAATTTTTGATTTCTTGATGAACAAGTTTCATATTTTGACATGTTTTGATGAATTGTGATCTTTGACACTTGATTTTGACAAAAAAGTCAAAGTTTGACTTATTAATGTACAATTGACTTTTGATTAGTTGACTGAAAATTCAACTATCAACCAATTGATCTTGAGAGATGTTTCGAGCCATGCCATTATGTCAAAAGGATGCAATTGAATCCTTGAGATCATGTCTCAAACCAATAAGTTATTTTCTAGGTCAAAAATCAGAAATTGCACTTCCTCAGTCAAAACCCTAATTTTGACCATTTTGCCCTTTTGATGATCTGTTCAAATTTCTTGAGGGATTGTGATCCAAACTTGATCAAATGAAATATATGAGTTCATATTATTGATATGGACAAAAAATTATGAAGTTTGACTGCAAATTGACCACATTTGACTTTTCCCCCAATACAATTAATTTTTAGGTCAACTGATCAATTGACTGAGCAAAAATGTGATCCAAGACTTGAAACTTGACATGAGAAATCTTGAGGGTCCAAAATGATCCATGAAAGTAATATGAGGCAATAAAATTTCAATTGTCCTTGTGCAATCTCAAACCCTAATTTTCAGTCATCGGTGTTAGAGGAGGTGTCTTGAGCTGATCAAACCCTATGCAGTCTTGAATCCAAGGAAATCTTGTGAGAGATTTATTTGAGAAATGAGAGGGAAAATTTTGGGGTACAACACTAACCAATTCTTTGAGACTGGTCTTTGATTGTCACATGTAAAACTGCTCAAGGAATAAATTCTCTAAGCGAGTCCAGTCATGGATAATATTCGCTGGGAGGGTAGTGAACCGTGTGAAAGCATTTTTTGTTAGTGAACTATGGAAGTGATTTATCATTAGGTTTTCATTGTTCATTATGTCCCCATCCTCGATAATATACCTGACTATATGTTTGACAGTAGATTCATTGGTGTCACTAGATAATTTTGTGAACTTTGGGAATTTCCAACCCCTGGGTAATTCATTATGTAGAACATACTCAGACATAGGGGATGTGTAACTTATCCTTTGAAGGCCTATATTTACCCTGCTTTGAGCCATTATTCTTTCGACCATGGTTTCCAGATTATTTTCCTCTGGGTATTCATCTTGTCGGACACGCTGAAGGATTTCATCTACGTCCTGGTTTCGGTTGACCATCACAACTCTTTGGGCTGGGATTTATTTTGGTATGCCTTGTTCAACCCTAGGTTGTTTGATTTTGGGCCCCTGATTGACTTCACCAGTATTTTACGCAATTGGTTGTGCTTGGTTGATTGTTGGGTCCTCTTCGACTACTAACCCTTGTTTTTCTCTAATCCAATCTCGACGGGCCTGTCGAACTGGAACTTGGGGAGCACCAAAAAAATATGCAATTCGTGCCATATGCGCTGCCAGATGTTGATTTGTTTAGGCATTTTGTTGGTTAGTTTGAGTAGAATTTTGGATCAATGGGTTAAAGATTGTACCCATTTTTTTGGGCTAGAACACTAACCATTTCATGATTGTTATCATATATTTGTTGTCGAAATGCCGTTGCAGAATCCATTGTATAGTTAGGTAATTGGGCAGCGAATCCTGGGGGTGAAACATTTCGACTCATGTTATTAATTACTGATCCTAATCCTTGTAGTGGAAAAAATGTTGACATTCTTGGGTCAGGAAATGTGGATGCACTATTCCTTAGGCTTTCCATAATAGATGTTGGCATGCCATAAATCTGTTTGTGGCCGTCCAAAGGAATTGTGAATCCATGCCTAAAATTCCTGAAATTGTCCGTCCCTGGTGGTATTATGTTCGCTGGGGAACCCTGCGTGTGCATTGGGGATAGAACTGGACCGCTGAAAGCATTTGTGAAATTCCTGTTGTACTTGCTTGAACATGTATCAATTCGGTTACAGATAACGCAGTCGTATTTTCCCCTATCGAAGGGGATGATTGGTCTCCATTGTTATTGTGTGGGTTAACAATCTTCCTAGTGTATGTCCTCTTGGGTATAGTTTCATTAGTTTTGGCTAATTTTCTACTCCCTAATCTCATACAACAATGTTAAATAATTGAAATGAAGAACACAACACAACACAAAAATTTGTGACAAAACTTAGACATTGGTTCCACCGGGCGTGCCAATTTGTTTACCGTGAAATTTGGTAAACAACCGCTAGTCTTCCAAAACAAAGATAATTTATTGTCTACTCGCAGGATCGACTACATTGATCCTAAGACATGTGTCTAAAGTTGTTTTACTAGTGTTTATGAGTATTTGTTCTATGTCGAAAAGATAAATATAATGAAGGTAAAAGTAAATACAAAGGCTTGAAGATAAAGGCGGAAAAGGTTATAAAGTAAAATTGGAATGTAAAGAATTTGACTTAAGCTTAAACGAAAAGTAGAAGACTTGATTTAAATGTAAATAACTTTGAATATAAATCGGTGCTTCTATACGTACATTCTCAATAACTCTTTTCTCTAACAATGATAATCCGATTTTGTATGAGTAATTTGTATAAAAGTGAACACATTGAATCCTAATACAAAGATCCTACTTTACACTAATTTGACCCTAACGGTCTTTTTCTACAAAAGTGCCACGTTCGAGTCTTGCATGCTTCTTCAAATCGTCAGGATTCCATGCGTCCTTCCGAATAAGATCAATCCATTTGAATTCAAATCCTTCTTTAATTCGAAGTGCCCAAACAACAACATGACATGTCGAAATGATTCAAATTCAAATCTTCACATAACTTAAGTCCCATATATTCCACAATAAGACTTTCACCATTGCTTAACATAATCAAATTGTCCATAATTTAGTCAGTCGAAATCCCTTATGAAATATTCTCCTATTCTATTCCACATCTAAACTTCTCTCGATTTCTTCATTTTCCTCAAAATCATATGTTGTCGAAATTCTCAATTAACACGATCATTAGGTAACTACTCCATATACGTCTCAACATAATGGAATTTCAAAAAAAGAAACATGACCATATTAGATATGGAGAGATGCATGTTGAAGCATAAGAATTTGTACAAAATCCTTATGGGGAGAAGTTATTTCTACTGCAAATTATATTCTTAACATGTGCCCTACTAAGAAATTGAATAACAAGGTTCCTGGAGAAGTGTGGAGTGGAAAACAACCATCAATGAGTCATTTGAAGGTGTTTGTCTTTATGTGTTACAATCATGTTCTTGTTGCAAGGAGAAAGAAGCTTGATGATAAAATTGAACATATGATTCTTGTAGGATATCATAAACCTGGTGCATACAGGCTATTCAACCCAATTAATGAGAAGATTATATTGAGTCGAGACATTGTGATTGATGAAAATTCTGCCTGGGATTGGAATTCTAATAATGCAATTAACAAGCCATTGATGAGCTATGGTTTTGACAAAGAAATTGCAAATATTCCAGTCGAAGCAAATGTTAACATTCCCGACACTATCGAAGTCGAAAAGGGTGTGTCTAGTACAAGCCAAATACCTTAAAGAACTAGAATTATTCCACCAAGACTTCATGATTATAAAGTGATTGGTGATGGTGAAGTCACACCAGATGGAGAATTATTTCATTTTGCTTTACTTGCAGGTGGTGAACCAATCAATTATAGTGAGAATTTAAAGATTAAACAATGGAAGTCTGCTATGGTCGAAGAGTAATAAGAAATCAAAAGAAACAATACATGGTAGTTAGTCAAATTGCAGCACATATAAAAGTTATCAAAGTTAAGCGAGTGTTCAGTTGAAGCATAATGCTGATGGGTCGATAGCAAGACATAAAGCAAGATTTGTAGCTCGATGTTTTCTTCAAAGAGCACGACTCGACTACTTTGAAGTATTTGCTCCCGTAGCAAGATTGGAGACTGCTCGACTAGTGGTAGCCTTGGCATACAACCAAGATCGATTGACATTTCATTTAGATGTTAAATCAGAATTTTTTAATGGTCCTTTAGACGAAGAGGTCTATGTTACACAACCTTCAGGGTTTATGATTCATAAGAAAGTGAGTAAAGTATATAAGTTGCACAAAAAGCTTTATGGCCTCAAGCAGGCACCTAGGGCATGGAACAAGAAGATCAACTCACACTTAGTTGAATTGGGATTTGTGAAATGCAAATCAGAGTATGGTGTATATGTTCAAGTTGTAGCACAAGATATAACAATCATCTGCTTATATGTCGATGACTTGCTAGTAACAGGAAATAGTTTGGAGAACTTGCCGAAGTTCAAAGAGTTGTTGATGAAGGAATTTGAAATGTCGGATATGGGAAAATTGTTTTATTTCCCAGGCATGGAATTTCAAATGTCGAAGCAAGGTATGGTGCTACATCAAAGGAAGTATGTAAAATAGATACTCAAGAGATTCATAATGGATGATTTGAATCTTGCATTCTCACTTATCAAACCAAATATGAAGTTAGAGAATAATAGAGAGAAAAACAAAGTCGATGTAGCTTTGTTCAAGAAAATTGTGGGATCTCTGAGATATATGTGCAATAGTCGACCTGATATAGGTTTTGCAGTCGGATTAGGGAGCTGATACATGAGTGAACCAAGAATGTCGCACATGAAAGTTGCAAGAAGAATTATGAGATACTTAAAAGGATCGATAAACAATGGAATTCTATTTCGACGAGATTCTGAAGGTAAAGAGCAAAAACTATTTGTTTTTCAAATGTTGTTGGTGTCGAGATAAGGAAGATCAAAGAAGTATGAATGGCTATTTCTTTCATGTATTTGGTGCCCCATCTCATGGTGCTCGAAAAATCAACATGTGATGGCATTATCATCGTGTGAAGATGAATGTATAACAGGATTCTATAATGCATGTCAAGAAATTTGGATCATATCGATACTTGAAGAAATGGAGGTCGGAGTGAAAAAACCTCTTGTGTTGCAAATCGACAACAAGTTAACCATAAATCTGGCGGAGAATCCATTTCTGCATGGAAGGAGTAAGCATATCGATGCTAGATTTCACTTCTTGAGGTAAAAGGTAAATCAAGGTGAACTTGAAGTAAGGCATTTCTCGAGTGAAGCACAATTGGCTTACATATTCACCAAAGGATTGAAGATCGGAAGATTCCTAAATTTGAGAAATAAATTATGAATAATTCAGATTGACTATGATAAGTGTAGGTTTGACGACTTGGATTAAAAGGGGTATGTTGAGATATTAGATATAATATCAAATATAATCCAAGTTAGATATGTTGAGATATTAGATATAATATCAAATATAATCCAAATTAGATATGTTGAGATATTAGATATAATATCTGTTGCACCCCAAAATTTGCCCTCCTAATTTCTCTTATTCTGGCTTAGACTTTGCATTCATCTACATCATTCCAATAGGTCATGTGCATAACATGCATTTTCATAAAAAATAGAGCACCTGAGGTTCAAAAAAATTAGTAGTTATGAAGCTCTGGTTTACAGCTGATTTGAGGTATATGTTGAATAAGACGAATCATTCTGTTTCTTCTTGGTGTGGAAGACTGTGGAATTAGGATTTTGGTTCATGACCAGTTTGGACTTCTTCTCCATAAAGCTACAAAGCTATTATCTTCTGATGAACAATTGGTTGCAGGTTTTTCTGGTAAAAAATTCAAGGGCGGGACCTAGCATACATAGTCTTTGAATTAAGACGTCTCCTCATATAAGTGTGCTTATCATTTGATCAGGCTTAATGACTATGACATGGCATTCTTCCATTCTTCAGTTAACCAATTCAGGTTTTGTTGAATCATGGTTCAAAGGATCAATGGTTGTGAAGCTAGGGTTTTCTTTTGGTTCGAGGTGTTTATCAAACAAGACCGATTCTGCTGGCTCTTCTTTGTACATTGAATTGTGAATTTAGGGTTTTTATTCATGGTTATTATTGTGGGTCTATTTCTTATCAAGCTACAAGGATATCTTCGTCAAGGTAAGAGACAAAGCCATTTTCATCACAACACATCTCAAGAAAATTGTAGTTCTTATGTGTGGCAATTAAGCATGTTAACTCATCAACTGGAGTTCATTGGATTTACATGTTAAGGCTATCTTGGTAGTTATTCCTCCCATGTCTCAAGTTCCATATTCATATTCAAAGGATTCCTTGAGGGATTATTGTTCTCTCGAGTTGTTATTACTTGTAACCCAAGTTAAAGTTTCATGGAGAATTGAGGATTTGATTAGGGAAGTATCCATTCAAGTTTCTTAAGGTGCAAGTGTCATAAGTATTTCCTGTAATACAAGGTATGAGTAAATTCAAGGGTTTATAAAGCATGATCTCAAGATTAGTTAATGTTCTCAAGCACATGTTTATGAGGAGGTGATTCATGTTGGTATTGGAAGGAGGTTCATGTGGATTTCTTTACAAGTTAGCTTGGACTTATGATTTCAATTAAGTTTGAGGTGCATTAATCAAGCGTGTAAATTGGAAGATCCATCCGTGGTTAATATCTTGAAATTCAAGCTACCAAGGCGAAATAATACAACATTTCAAACATTATTCAAGGCATGAGATCACTTTCGATTTCAAGTGGAAGACTCAGGTTCCAATTGGTTCAAGATTCAAATTCCAAGTTCAAGACCATTGATTTCAAGTTGACAAAAATGCAATATCATTCAAGGTTTTCAAGAATTTTTAAGACTGGATTTTAAGTGGAAATTCCAAAAGTATGTGTATCACGATTCGAGTTTGCTTAGCATATAATTTCAATATTCTTAAGAACCAATTCAAAATATGAGGCCTTTTCGTGTTATCATTCGTTACACATTCAAAGTTTCAAAATAGTTTCATTCACAATTGTCCATGGAAGCCTTGAAAAAAAAAAGAACATTACAAAAGCAAAAGCATGGCTAGCTCTAAGTTCTAAGCCTAAAACAGAATCCTCCTGAGTCAATTCTTGAGTATAGAATTTGCCTTGTGCTTAAGCTCTACCATACTTGCAAAGCTAGCCAAAAAGCCCTGCATAAAAAAAGCACACAATACATCAATTTCAGAGGATGTTATCCAACGAAGG